>JAWHQI010000276.1:0-2400000 GCA_033032865.1 Dactylorhiza incarnata
CCCCCCCCCCCCCCCCCCCGCTGCCTTGCCTCAGGCTCTCTTAGTTTGGCCAACCTTCTTGTGAACTCCGGGTTGGCCTCCTCACTCTCAACTTCTTCCGCCACCCTTTCCATCAACTCATCAAAAGACAATAGGAGCTCTCCTCTTGAGGTCCATCTTGAAGAATCCCCCGCAGCCCCATGATGATAGCGAGTTGAAGGGTGTAGCCTGGCACCTCTTGGGTGAGGAGAACCTCTTCATGGAACCGGTCAACATAGTGAGCCAGTGACTCCCCTGACTCTTGCTTGATCTTGAAAAGTGCTTCGACATCTTCTTCCTCTTCCTTGACGTTGAGAAGCATAGCATGAAAACTCGGCGCAAGTCTTCGAAGGCATAGATGGATCCCGCAGGGAGTTGGTGGAACCATTCTCTATCCTTCTCCTTTAGAGTTGTCGCGAAGAGTCGACACTTGAATGCGTCTGACATGGGCCTGATGGAGACCATGTACTCAAACCACTGCAGGTTGTAACACCCTCCCAGTACAAATAATATAACAGTAGGTCCGTACGGGACCCCACGCCATACTATACACACTAGATAAGCATTATAAGGTGATAAACAGAAAAGAACAACAACTTCACGAGAGTATAAAAAACGTAAGCGGAAGCATTTGGATTAAACATCTTTTAGAATTGTCCACTATCCCAGAAATGAAACAAATAGAGTTACGGTCTGAACTCCTTTCAATTGGTATCAAAGTAGGTTGATTCTATCAATCACCCTCATCAGAGGATATCAATTGTCCCTTTCAATTGGTATCAGAGGAGGCTGATTTTTCTTTTTCAATTTCTTGCACCTGATACTCAATTGAACCCCTTTCAATTGGAATCAAAGGAAGTTGATTTTTCACACAGGCTAACACCTGAAATCACAAAGATCACCTTAGTTCTTATTTTGTTTTGTTGTAAAAAGGTTTTTCCAAATGACACTATCAGATTTTTCTATTTCAGATCCACCTTTTTGTAATTTGGATAGTTTTGATTTATGGCAAATTAGAATTAAGTTATATATGAATGCCATAGATGAAAGTATTTACAAATCTGTTTTGACAGGAACTTCATCTTCTCTTCTTCAACAGATGATCAAGAAAAATTGATCAGTGTTGATGCCATAGCCATGGAAATATTGGCTAAATCAATGTCTGATGACATTCTTCTTAAAGTGTCTGATTGCACTTCAGCAAAGAGCATTTGGAACTCCCTCTCCAGGATGGTAAATAAATCCATTCCTACTTCTTTCTCTAACATCATTTTGATTCAGAACCATCAGTTACTCTAACTGAAGAAGAAAACAAGGAAGAACAAAAAGCCAAAGCTTTCTGCATGTTGGCTATATATGGTTCAGATTACATATCAGATTTAATAAATTCAGAATCTGAACAAGAAAAGGTAAAGAGGTAACAGCATTTCCTAACTTCACCTATGAAAATTTCAGATCTGTTTTCACATCACCTTGTGCAGGTATAAAAATTTCTGAAAACAGAATCAGTAAAAAGCTAATAATAAACAAATTAATTTCTGTTAAAATTAAAGAAGATTTTAAAATAACAGCAGAACAATTTATTTGTTTAGAAAATAAGTTAATTAAGGCTGATAACTTTAAACAGAATTTTAAAGAAAAAGAAATTTCTTATGTGCAGCAAAATAAAAATAAACTTTCAAAATTGTACTTTAATGAGATAAAAGGCCAAAATATTTATCTATAAGGCGAATTTTAAAACTTTTAATATTTTTACTTAAATTAAATTAAATAGCAGTTTTAAGTTTCTTTGAATTTTCTATCTCAAAAACAAGTCAGATAGACTTCATCTTCTTACAGATTTTTTTCTCCAAAATCAGTTTGAGCATTCTACTCAAGTAGCATGGATCAGAAATGATCAGAGCTCTGAGTGTGAGTCTCTTCTGATTAAGGGGATTTTATAGAAAGAAGCTATCAGATATTGTCTTTCTAATTATAAAAATTCTTAGAATCTGTTAACAGCTAGCAATTCATTTCATTTAAATTCCTATTTTAATCCAGATTTAGGAAATCAAAAATTGCTCAGTTATAAAAGAAAATTTAAAAATAATCTCTGCCACTTAAGCTTTTAAAGACTTTTATGCTTATGAATCCTAAACCAAATAGGGGAGATTATTAGAACCTAGTTTATTTGGATTAGGATCCCAACTCAAATAGGGGGAGATTGTTGGAACCTAGTTTTGATTTGAGTTAGGATCCACCTTTAGTGTCTAAATTTATATCATAATATATCCTATAACTTAGATAAATATCATTAAGAAAGAAAGATAAAATATACATATATTTTACAAGACCACTCCTCTTCAAATCTAGTGGCGAAGGTTTGAATTCAACCACCCAAGCAAGGGGCTTTCGTTAGGCTCTCAAAAGGCACCTACAACTCAAGTCCCGCAACACAATAGACGATCTCATGGAGACATTCTCCGGCACGCATTCTAGCTTAACCTAAATGCAACGTCGCAATCCAAGCATCACCGATCCGGGCTCGCGGCCATGAATAGGCTTCACACAAAATGCCTAAATCCACACGACTATCGAATGACTAAATGCAATATGCTGAGGATGGACACCATCGACCCGGAGTTCCGAAGAACTGGAGGAAATCCTACACTTCACCCATTTGGTGAAAGAGATTCCCCATGCAAGCATAGAAAAAGGAATGAGAGGACAAAACACGTCTTAAGATCGGGAGGAAGGATTGTTACCCTTGGAGCTTTCTTCTTTGCCATAGATCTGGGATTTCACTCGGATAGAAAGAACCACAATGGGCTTGCTCTTTCCAGATCTGAAAACGGCTCGTGATTCGGAGCTCCGAAGCTCCGGCATGGCAAAAACGTCTCCTTCTTCCTCGCTGTCGCAGTTTTCCTCGGCTCCCGTCTTTTTCACGCTGGAAGAGAATAAGACTTAAGATAAAGAGGATATATATATACCCTCTGGACAACCCTAAGATAAACCAGAAATAAATCCCAGCCCATGGATTTAAAGCCCTGGATTTGACGAACACGATCAAGAAGTCACAGGTCTGTTAATTCGCCAAATCTCTGATTCTGTCTGCGTTCGACGAATAGCTTTAAGTCTGCGTTCGATTAATGGCAGTAAAGCTGCGTTGGACGAATGCTAAAAAGCCTGCGTTCAACAAACGGCTAATTAACCTGCGTTCGACGAACGACTGTTAAACCTACGTTCGACGAACGATTGCCTGGTTCGGCGAACCGTGCGCTGGATTCGCCGAACGACTGCTAAGCCTGCATTCGACGAACGGCTGCTAAACCTGCATTCGACGAATGTCTTCCTGAGTTCAACGAACGGCGGGCTGCGTTCGAAGAACGGCTGCTATGCCTGCGTTCGACGAACGACTGCCTGCGTTCGACGAACGGCTGCCTGCGTTCGACGAATGGCTGCTAAGCTTGCGTTCGACGAACGGCTGCCTGTGTTCGACGAACGACGGGCTGCATTCGACGAACGGCTGCTTGAAGGCATTTCTTATTTCTCGAGAACCGGCACTGCCTGCCCTTAAGATTTCTCGAGAAGCTTAAACGTTAGCCTTTTAAACTCTTGGGAAGTATAACTTCTGCATTAAATTTTCTTCCGAGAAGTAAACTCCTGCCACTTAATTTCTCGAGAAGTATATTCTTGCCCAATTAATTTCTCGAGAAGTTTATTCCTGACTACTTGATTTCTCGAGAAATCAATCCTCTTCTAATTAAATTTCGAGAAGTATATTCCTGCCCATATGATTTCCTGACTATTTGATTTCTCGAGAAATCAGTCCTCCTACCCTTATGATTTCTCGAGAAATGCATTTCCGGAATTTGGGGTGTTACAAATCTCCCCTCCTTTAAGGAATTTCGTCCCGAAATTATGAAAGCAGCAGCAACAGAAATAAAATATACCTGAGAGAAGAAGCTCGGGGTACTCCGCAAGCATTGTTTGCTCTCCTTCCCAAGAGAGTTCCTCTCTTCCGCAATTATTCCAACGGACCTTGACCATCCGAATGGATTTGTTCCGCAACTGCTTTACTTCTGTGTCTTCGATGCGAATGGGCTTGACTTCCGTCGTTATCCCACCATCTACTGAGACTTCACTGACCGGAACAACAAGACTTCTCTCTTTGATAGCCTTCCGCAACACAGAGATATGAAATACATCATGCAGCCCGCTCAGCTCCGAAGATAGAGCAAGCCGGTAGGCAGCTTCACCAATGCGCTCCAAGATCTCAAACGGTCGTAAGTACCTCAGACTTAGCTTTTTCAAGCGTCGGATCCTCGATACTCCTATTGAACGGTTTGATCTTCAGGTAAACCCAATCACCAACGGCGAACTCGACGTTCCAGTGATTTGCATTGTAGTAATTTGCCTGCCTATCCTGGGCAATGAGCAACCGCTCTCGTATTGCTCGGATTGATGTATTTGCTTCATCCACGTCCTTGCATTTCAACAACTTCGTGTTGCCCGTTTCAGCCCAAGCCACGGTGTACGACATTTTCTACCATAAAGAGCCTCGAAAGGTACCATCATTATACTAGCTTGGTAGCTGTTGTTGTAGGCAAACTCAATCCAATAGAGATGATCTGCCCATTTCTTTCTGAAGTCCAGGGCGCACATCCTTAGCATGTCTTCCATCGTCCTATTGGTCCTTTCGGTCTGTCCATCCATTTGCGGGTGGAAGGCCGTGCTAAATTTTAGCTTGGTACCCAATAATTGATGAATCAGCCTCCAATCGTTTGATGTGAACCGCCCATCATGATCGCTCATGATGCTACGGGGAACCCCGTGCAACCACACGATATTATCAACGTATAACTTTGCTAGCTTTTCCACGGAGTCGTCTTTCCGGTTCGGAATAAATTGCAAAACTTTCGTCAATCGATCTACGATCACCCAGATGGCGTCGTTTCCATGTTGTGATTTCGGCAATCCGTGCACGAAATCCATTGAAATATCGTCAAACTTCCATTCCGGGATCGGTAAAGACTTTAGAAACCCACCAGGTCTTTGACATTCAGCCTTCACCAACGCGCAAGTGTGACACTTGGCCACGTAGAGTGCAATGACCTTCTTCATTCCTGGCCACCAAAAGAGCTTCTTCATATCCATGTACATCTTTGTGCTCCCAGGGTGGATCGAGTACTTGGTATAGTGAGCCTCAAACATCAATTCCGCCCGCAATGTACCAACATTTGGGGACGCACAATCTGCCATTTTTCCACATAAGATCATCTTCGCAGGAGAAATCAGTGTTTGACCCATCCACGGTCTCACTTTATATCGCTTCATGCTCGAATCCAGCTCCAAAGTCTGTCGACACTCGGTCGGCCAGGTCGTATTGAACCTCCGTCCAGTTCAAACATGCTGAAGGAGACGCTCTTCTATGGACACAAATGATCTCCAAGGCTTCTAGCTCCCGGATTAGACGCTCAAGATGCATCAAAAATCCAGTTTGCCTGTGCAGGAGCCCGATGACTCAACGCGTTCGCAACCACATTTCCTTTCCCAGGAGTGTATCGAATGTCGAAGGTGTAGTCCCCAAGGAACTCCATCCACCTCATTTGTCGCATATTCAACTCCTCCTGATCAAGCAGGTACATAGGATTTTGTGGTCCGTAATGATGTCGATCTTCATGCCATACAAGTAGTGCCTCGAAAGTTTAAGAGCAAATACCCCGGCCGCTAGCTCCAAATCATGGACCGGGTAGTTCCTCTCATGTACCTTTAACTGACGGGAGTCATAGGCAATTACATTTCCGAACTGCACTAGAACGCAACCCAAAGCCACTCCCCGAGGCGTCGCTATATATTTCGTAACCTTCTGTTCCACATGGCGAGCATAGAATCAGCGTCGTGGTCAGACGGCTCTTCAGTTCCTCAAAAGATCGTGCGCGGGGCGACCAAACGAACTTATGATCTTTCCTAGTCAGTTTAGTGAGAGGATGAAGTGCAATCCTCGAGAAAACTTCCACAAAGCGCCTATAATAGCTGGCAAGTCCTAAGAAACTTCGGACTTCCGCTACATTTTTCAACACAGACCATGCTTGGAACGCCTCTATCTTCGAAGGATCGACTGCTATTCCTTCTCCACTAACAACATGACCCAGGAATGCTACGGACGATAGCCAAAACTCATACTTGGAGAACTTGGCATATAGCTGATTCCTCCTCAAGCTGCTCAAAACTGCGCGCAGATGCTCTGCATGCTCCTCTTCCAACTGAGAGTATACCAAAATATCGTCGATGAAGACGATCACAAATTGATCCAAATACTCTCGGAACATTCTGTTCATTAAGTCCATGAATACTGAGGGTGCATTAGACAGACCGAACGGCATAACCATGAACTCATAATGCCCAAAGCGGGTACTGAATGCTGTCTTTGGGATGTCACACTCCCGAATACGAAGCTGATAGTAGCCGGACCTTAAGTCTAGCTTAGAGTATACCGTCGACCCAACCAGTTGGTCGAATAAGTTGCCGATTCTTGGAATCGGATAACAGTTCTTCTCCGTCAGCTTATTCAGCTCTCGATAGTCAATACATAGACGTAAGCTCCCGTCCTTCTTTTCACAAAGAGGATCGGTGCACTCCAAGGTGAAGAACTTGGACGTACATAGCCTTGCTCTAGTAGCTCTTGCAACTGAACCTTCAGCTCTGCAATTCCTTTGGAGCTATTCGGTATGGTTAGCGTGCTACAGGCATGGCACCTGGCACCGGCTCAATATAGAAATCAATCTCTCGCTGAGGCGGAGCCCCAGGGAGTTCGTTAGGAAACACATCGGCATACTCCGCTACAACTGGGACATCACTTAAACTGCACTTTGGCTCCGAAGCCTCCAACAAAGTGAAGAACAACTCCGCGCCCTTTCTCACTGCCTTAACCACATGGAGAGCAGACATCAGCATCTTGCTCGCTCCTCGCATACCCGCGAGCGTGGTTTCGTCTCCGATGTTCTTTCTCAGAGTGATCTCCTTTGAATTGCAATCAATGCATGCTCGCAGCTCGGAGAGCCAGTCCATGTTGAAGATCACGTCAAATTCAGCTAGCGGTAATAACGATGCTTCCAAGTCTAAGTCTTGATTTCCAATCCGCACCTTCACATGACTCTTCCTATCCGCACACATGCGAGATCCATTGGGTAGCAGTACTTCCAATCTATCCTCTACTAAGGTAGACGACACTCCGATTCGCACCACGATGTCCTCAGACAAAAAGAGTGCGATGCACGCGTATCAAATAGAGCTCTCGCCGGATAATTGAAAATTAGAACGAAACCTAAATGCACACAAATCAAACATAAATTCGCACAACAGTATCAATCATAAATAGCTGTAAAAGCTAACTTTTAATTCATACCTGTGACGACATCAGTTTGTCGTATGGATTCTTGCTGGCCAAGCAAGTAAACTCTCGGCTGGGTCGGAATGTGCTGGAAAGCAGCAGACTCCGCAGCTTTACCCTTTTCCGCATGACCCGCAGCACGAGCATAGTCCATCGCTCGGTTCTCTGTCCTCAGGGGACCACTGCGACACACGCGTGCTTTGTGTCCCACCTTTCCACAAGTGAAACATGTAATTGGACCACGTGCAGTCGTAGCTCCTGACACATTTGAGCGAGTTGGTTCCGCAGACTTGAACTTCCTTTTGTTCCTCCTGAACTCAGATTTAGATTGAGAGGTCGGCGCATGAAATTTAGGTTTCTTTGCCACGCCCTTTTCTTGCACTCTCTTCATGTCCAACTCCAGAGATCTGGCACTTTGCACCATCACATGGAAGCCAAACGTCATTGGGCATGTAAGGAGCAGCCTCAACTCACCCCGAAGACCTTCATAAAACTTGTTCGTCTTCATTTCCTCATCTTCCACCAAAAACCCCGCATAGCGGCCCAATCTAGTGAACTCGTGCAAGTACTCGTCCACCGAGCTATCGCCTTGAGTTAACTTCAAGAACTGGTTTTGCAACGCAATGCGTTGGTCAGAGGGAATATATCTCTGAAGAAACGACTGTAAGAACTCCGCCAAAGTGATCTCGGTAATATCCTTACCTTCAAACTTATGCGCTTCCTGCTCGGCCCACCAAAGCTCTGCTTCTCCGTTAAGGACAAACGTTGCTAGAGTGACCATCATAGCCTCTTCCGTTGCTGTTGCCTTTAGAGTTTTTCTAACTGTTGACAGCCAGTCCTCCGCCTCCGTTGGGGATCCAGTCCCCGAGAAGGTTGAAGGATGGAAACTTAGAAAGTGCTGAAGTTGTTGATCACGCGCTCGCGCAACAGCTACTCGCTCAACTCAACGTTCCACCCTTGGCTCCACCGCAGGTTCCACTGCAACCATTGTACAGGGATCTCCACCCTTGGTTCCACTGCAGGTTCCACTGTGGTACCTGCCACCGGGGCCACATCCAGAGTAGGCATGGCAGGCTGTGCAAGCCTTTGAGGTTGAGTGTTGATCATTGCTAAGACCGCTTCAGCGATTAACCTGATCATCTCAGCAGGAGGAGTGGTCGCTGGCACCTCAGCCGACGCACTACTTTCAGTGGTGTTACGGGGTCGAGACTGCCCGCAGCACTCCTAGTCACCTATAATCGTGCAATACACAATTTAGTGACCGAAAACATAGCAAACAACAATCATGGAACGCTCAGGTTCCGCAAACAAGTATGTTTTTCCATTCCTAAGTGGACATTATTATTAATTTTTTGTCGTTTTAGGTGAATGCACATCCCGTGCACACAACCCCTTAAAGGAATTCGTCCCGAATTCACTAAACTACGGATCGACGCCCTAAGTACGATACCAAATTATAACACCCTGCCAGTACAAATAATATAACAGTAGGTCCGACCGGGACCCCACGCCATACTATACAAACTAGCTAGGCATTATAAGGTGATAAACAGAAAAGAACAACAACTACATGAGAGTATAAGAAAACGTAAGCGGAAGCATTTGGATTAAACATCTCTTAGAATTGTCCACTATCATAGGAATGAAACAAATAGAGTTACGGCCTTAAGGCCTTACACTTAACAAATGTATAGAAACCCAAAACATACATCGGCACGCATGCCGACAATACATGTAAAGCAGGAAAGAGGTTGGCCTTCAAGGGCCAACACAGCAAAAGGGCCACCTCCCGCTATTTCCCGCTAGGCTCACCTGCACCTGCAACCAACATCCAATAAGAGGTAAACGAGGGTCAGCTATGAGCTGACCAAAAACTGCATACGATCCCATCCCCCCCCCCCCCCCCCCCGGCCATCTAGCCGGCTCTTGGGCGTGTCACCGCTAACCTGCAAGCAAGTCATACATGCAACATGTAATAATATAAAGAAAGTGCAAACTACACTACACAAGGTGAGGTTTCAAGCACAATCAATCTTCTAGGTTGAGCATCAAGTAAAAGGGAACCTAGGTATGCACATGATGTTGGTTGGGTTCACCCGAAGGTTCCCCACAACCGCCAAAGCAACCACTTGAGGCTAACATAACATCAATTCATCACAAACACTCCACCCTAAGGACAAAGCCTTAGGTGGGGAAAAGAGCTTTTGGTCGGTCTAGGTAAGACACCTTCCACGACCTCTCCCATGATCACACGGCTTACATGAGGTATGGACCTCTCACCGATCTGCATGGAAATGGGTTCGGTTCAGCTTTGCCTGTGCTCTAACCGTCGCGATCTATCGCACGATGCGGGTACGGCTTCACCTCTGCCCATAAGGGTTTAGCACATCAAGTGCCCACATAATAAAGCTACGCATCTAATCCTTTCACACGGACTTAGATTTCGCAAATAACAACTAAGAAGGAGGTCCAAGACCACTCCTCTTCAAATCTAGTGGCGAAGGTTTGCATTCTACCACCCAAGCAAGGGGCTTTCGTTAGGCTCTCAAAAGGCACATAAAACTCAAGTTTCGCAACACAATAGAAGATCTCACGGAGACATTCTCTGGCACGCATTCTAGGCTTAACCTAAATGCAACGTCGCAATCCAAGCATCATCGATCCGGGCTCACGACCACGAATAGGCTTCATACAAAAAGCCTAAATCCGCACGACTACCGAATTTCTAAATGCAATATGCCGGGGACGGACACAATCGACCCGGAGTTCGGAAGAACTGGAGGAAATCCTACACTTCACCCATTTGGTGAAAGGGATTCCTCATGCAAGCATAGAAAAAGGAATGAGAGGACAAAACACGTCCTAAGACCGGGAGGAAGGATCGTTACCCTTGGAGCTTTCTTCTTTGCCATAGATCTGGGATTTCACTCGGATAGAAAGAACCGCAACGGGCTGCTCTTTCCATATCTGAAAACGACTCGCGATTCGGAGCTCCGAAGCTCCGTCAATGGCATAAAACGTCTCCTTCTTCCTCGCTGTCGCTGTTTTTCCTCGGCTCCCATCTTTTTCACGCTGGAAGAGAATAAGACTTAAGATAAAGAGGATATATATACCCCTCTGGACAACCCTAAGATAACCCAGAAATAAATCCCATCCCCTGGATTTAAAGCACTGTATTTGACCGCCAAGATCGAGAAGTCACGGGTTTGTTAATTCGCAAATCGCTGATTCTGTCTGCGTTCGACGAATAGCTTTAAGTCTGTGTTCAACGAATGGCAGTAAAGCTGCGTTCGACGAATGCCAAAAAGCCTGCGTTCGTTGAACGGCTAACAAACCTGCGTTCGACGAACGACTGCTAAACCTGCGTTCGACGAACGGCTGCCTGCGTTCGATGAACGGCGGGCTGCATTTGACGAACGACTGCTAAGCCTGCGTTCGACAAATGGCTGCCTGCATTCGACGAACGGCTGCTAAACCTGCGTTCGACGAACGGCTTCCTGCGTTCGACGAACGGCGGGCTGCGTTCGATGAACGGCTGCTAAGCTTACATTCGATGAACGGTGGGCTGCGTTCAACGAACTGTTGCTAAGCCTGCGTTCGACGAACGGATGCCTGCGTTCGATGAACGGCGGGCTGCGTTCGACGAACGATGGGCTGCGTTCGACGAACGGATGCATAAAGGCATTTCTTGTTTCCCGAGAACCGGCACTGCCTGCCCTTAAGATTTCTCGAGAAGCTTAAACGTTAGCCTTTTAAACTCTCGGGAAGTATAACTTCTGCATTAAATTCTCTTCCGAGAAGTAAATCCTGCCACTTAATTTCTCGAGAAGTATATTCCTGCCCAATTAATTACTCGAGAAGTTTCAGTACAAATAATATAACAGTAGGTCCGGCCGGGACCCTACGCCATACTATACACACTAGCTAGGCATCATAAGGTGATAAACAGAAAAGAACAACAACTACATGAGAGTATAAAAAAATGTAAGCGGAAGCTTTTGGATTAAACATCTTTTAGAATTGTCCATTATCCCAGGAATGAAACAAATAGAGTTACGGCCTTAAGGCCTTACATTTAACAAATGTATAGAAACCCAAAACATACATCGGCACACAGGCCGACAATACATGTAAAGCAGGAAAGAGGCTGGCCTTCAAGGGCCAACACAGCAAAAGGGCCACCGCCCGCTATTTCCCGCTAGGCTCACCTGCACCTGCAACCAACATCCAATAAGAGGTAAACGAGGGTCAGTTATGAGCTGACCATAAACCGCGTAACGATCCCACCCCCCCCCGGCCGTCTAGCCGGCTCAGGGGCGTGTCACCGCTAACCTGCAAGCAAGCCATACATGCAACATGTAATAATATAAAGAAAGTGCAAACTACACTACACAAGGTGAGGTTTCAAGCACAATCAATATTCTAGGTTGAGCATCAAGTAAAAGGGAACCTAGGTATGCACATGATGTTGGTTGGGTTCACCCGAAGGTTCCCCATAACCGCCTAAGCAACCGCATGAGGCTAACATAACATCAATTCATCACAAACACTCCACCCTAAGGACATAGCCTTAGGTGGTTAAAAAGAGCTTTTGGTCGGTCTCGGTAAGACACCTTCCACGGCCTATCCCATGATCACATGGCTTACATGAGGTATGGACCTCTCACCGATCTGCATGGAAACGGGTTCGGTTCAGCTTTACCCGTGCTCTAACCGTCGCAATCTATCGCACTATGCGGGTATGGCTTCACCTCGGCCCGTAAGAGTTTAGCACATAAAGTGCCCACATAATTAAGCTACGCATCTAATCCTTTCACGCGGACTTAGACTTCGCAAATAACAACTAAGAAGGAGGTCCAAGACCACTCCTCTTCAAAATTTAGTGGCGAAGGTTTGCATTCAACCACCCAAGCAAGGGGCTTTCGTTAGCTCTCAAAAGGCACCTAAAACTCATGTCCCACAACACAATAGAAGATCTTACAGAGACATTCTCTGGCACGCATTATAGTCTTAACCTAAATGCAACATCGCAATCCAAGCATCACCGATCCGGGCTCACGACCACAAATAGGCTTCACACAAAATGCCTAAATTCGCACGACTAAAAGATTTCTAAATGCAATATGCCAGGGACGGACACAATTGACCTGGAGTTCCGAAGAACTGGAGGAAATCCTACACTTCACCCATTTGGTGAAAGGGATTCCTCATGCAAGCATAGAAAAAGGAATGAGAGGACAAAACACGTCCTGAGACTGGGAGGAAGGATCGTTACCCTTAGAGCTTTCTTCTTTGCCATAGATATGGGATTTCACTCGGATAGAAAGAACTGCAATGGGCTGCTTTTTCCAGATCTGAAAACGGCTCACGATTCGGAGCTCCGAAGCTCCGGCAATGGCAGAAAATGTCTCCTTCTTCCTCGCTGTCGCTGTTTTTCCTCGACTCCCGTCTTTTTCACGCTGGAAGAGAATAAGACTTAAGATAAAGAGGATATATATACCCCTCTGGACAACCCTAAGATAACCCAGAAATAAATCCCAGCCCTTAGATTTAAAGCCCTGGATTTGACGGCCACGATCAAGAAGTCATGGGTCTGTTAATTCGCAAATCGCTAATTCTGTCTGCGTTCGACGAATAGCTTTAACTCTGCTTTCGACGAATGGAAGTAAAGCTGCGTTTAACGAATGCTAAAAAGCCTGCGTTCGACGAATGGCTAACAAACCTGCGTTCGATGAACGACTACTAAACCTGCGTTCGACGAATGGCTGCCTACGTTCGATGAATGGCGGGTTGCATTCGACGAACGGCTGCTAAGCCTGCGTTCGACGAACGACGGGCTGCGTTCGACGAACGGCTGCTAAGCCTGCATTCGACGAACGGCTTATATGCCAGCATTCGATGAACAGCTGCCTGCGTTCTACGAACGACTGCTAAACCTGCATTCGACGAACGGCTTCCTGCGTTCAACGAACGACGGGCTGCGTTCAATGAACGGCTGCTAAACCTGCGTTCGACGAACGGCTGCCTGCGTTCGACAAATGGCGGTCTGCGTTCGATGAACGGCTGCTAAGCCTGCGTTCGACGAATGGCTGCCTGCGTTCGACGAACGGCGGGCTGCGTTCGACGAACGGCTGCTTGAAGGCATTTCTTATTTCCCGAGATCCGGCACTGCCTGCCCTTAAGATTTCTCGAGAAGCTTAAACGTTAGCCTTTTAAACTCTCGGGAAGTATAACTTCTTCATTAAATTCTCTTCCGAGAAGTAAACTCCTGCCACTTAATTTCTCGAGAGGTATATTCCTGCCCAATTAATTTCTCCAGAAGTTTATTCCTGACTACTTGATTTCTCGAGAAATCAATCCTCTTCTAATTAAATTTCGAGAAGTATATTCCTGCCTATATGATTTCCTGGCTATTTGATTTCTTGAGATATCAATCCTCCTACCCTTATGATTTCTCGAGAAATGCATTTCTGGAATTTGGGGTGTTATACATGTGTAGGACAGGGTCATCCTTGCCGGAGTAGTGAGACATCTCCAGCCTTCCGGACACCTCTGGAACCGGGGACGAGAGGATCAGCTCACACAAAGGACTTCCTATGCTCGCCCCCCTTTGGGGCTAGGCGAGATGGGGTATGACACCTCCCTGTTGAAATTGTTGAAGTGGAGTGGAAGGTGGACGACGGTCTGAATTTGGGTGACCGCAGAGACCGCGCGGTCTGGGTTGGTGATCTGCCGGTCTAGCTCTGCGGTCTGGTTCTGTCGGTCTGCTGGTTGGCCGGTTTGTTCCTGGTTGTTGTTGTCTCTCTCTGAGTTGTTTTGCTTGGTCTGTCTATCTTCTTTGTAGAAGACTGGGAAGTCTGTTCTTATTTAACCGCCTGACCGGGCGGCTTGTGCGCGGTCTTGTGTTCGCACGACTTGTTCGCGATCTGCCTGCTGATCTGCGGTCATGGACGGAAGGTTGCCCAAGTGGTCTGATCGCGCGGTCTACTTTGTGAGACCGCTGGCGATCTGACGGGTGGTGATTGTATATCTCCTGTGCGGTGATGACATCCGTCTACCCGCCTATAAATAGGGGTGCATGGCCCGTCATTCATAACGAGAACTGTAAGAACTAGAGCCTGGGTTAATTCGTGCGGTCTCAACTTTGAGGTCGAGCAGTCTTGGAAGTTTGTTGACTGTTTGTTGTGTTCGCAGGTTTGCGGTCAGCAGGTTGCGGTCTCCTTCCTTGGTGATTCCCAGCAGCTTGAATAAACAGTTCGGTAACGGTCTATCTGCGAACTGGTTTATGGTGTTCTTGTGCTGTTCGCAGCGAGCTCAGCGATCAGGCGACCTTCAGCGATTTGGCGATCTGAGTTACGGTCTAGCGACAGCTTCTGTTCTTCGTTCAATTCAATAAGCTCCAGTTCGTACGGTCTGAGGTGGCGGTCTTGCAGTGCAGGCAGTCTATCTGTTTTCTATTCGCGCGGTATCAGGTCAAGCCAGGCGATCTCTGGAGTCAAGCGGTGTGTGCGTTCTGTACGGTCTCTGCTTGTCAAGCTGCCAGTTTTGCTTTTGGTGTTTTGTTCTTCTCTCCTTCGTGATTCTTATGAATCATGTCTCGCAATGTATACCTCGCACTATAAATGAAGTTTTTGATTCAATAAAGTCTTTTGTGTTGCTGTGTGGCATTGTGGTTGTTTGGCTATAACTCAGTTGATGCAACTCCTGCTTACTCCTAAATGATTCAAATCAAAAATTTTAACACACTCGCCCCCTTGGGGCCGGGCGAGTGGTGTTCTGGGACCTCCCCACCTGCCCCCTTGGGGCTGGGCGAGTGGGGGGTTTGGGACCTCCCCACTCCCCCTCCTAGGGAACTGGGCGAGTGGGGGCCAAATGCCTCCCCACTCCCCCCCACTAGCACCTCCTTCCTGGATTGCTGGCCGAGAGTGCTCTAGCCCACCTGCTGAGGCGAGACATCTGGACCACTTCCTCTCCAGCCTTCGCCTATCGTGGCGAAAGTTAGCTGCAAGGTCTGCAGGACCTCCCACCTGAAACTTTCAAACATCTCTAACGTCACTCCAGCCACCGGGGGCTGCGAGTGGTCTGGGTCAGATCCTCCACCTCCAGCCATGGAGCTTATCTTGAGAGTTTCTTGAGTTGGTCACTCTCCACGCTCACCGCACCATAATGTTGAAACCAAGACTTGAGAACAGGACTTAGTCTCTGTGGAGTTCGGTCCCTCAATAAGTTGAGGGGTGACCAACACTTACTTCCCCCAAGGGATAATTCTAGGCTAAGGGGCTAAGGAACTAGGAACAAGGCCAAGGGCTTAGCGAGGAGGTCCCATTTTTTTTTACCGGAAGATCTTAGAGCGCTTCCCCTCCCAAGCCAATGCTAAGCTTGGGCACCCTTTGGAGGCTATCCTCACCCACTAGAGAGATTTGGGGAGAGAGATTGCCAATAGAGAGATATATAGAACTCCCCTCCAAATGGTGCCCCCTTGGTCCTATTTATAGGATTTAGAACTTGGTCTGCAAATAACCATAATCTGGCCTACAAGATTACCAAAATACCCTCAAGATTGGCCTGCCAATAGCCAAATCCCGCCATTCCAAGGTGCTAAACACAGACCACCCCTTCTCTTCGGGGTTGGGACGAGGCAAGCTGGAAGGGTGCCTCCCTTCTGAGCTCGCCCCCTTTTGCTGAGGAGCGGGGGCGAGAGGAGCTCGCCCCTCCTTGGCATCGGGGGTGAGAGGAGCTCGCCCCCTTTGCTGGGAGCGGGGAGAGAGGAGCTCACCCCCTTCTTGGGAGCGGGGGCGAGAGGAGCTCACCCCCCTCTTTGGGAGCGGGGGCGAGAGGAGCTCGCCCCCCTTGCTGGGAGCGGGGAGAGAGGAGCTCGCCCACTCCTTGGGAGCGGGGTAGAGAGGAGCTGGCCCCCTCCTTGGGAGTGGGGGCGAGAGGAGCTCGCCCCCTCCTTGGGAGCGGGGGTGAGAGGAGCTCGCCCCCCTCTTTGGGAGCGGGGGAGAGAGGAGCTCGCCCCCCTTGCTGGTAGCAGGGCGAGAGGAGCTCGCCCCCTCCTTGGGAGCGGGGGTGAGAGGAGCTCGCCCCACTTGCTTGGAGCGGGGAGAGAGGAGCTCGCCCCCTCTTGGGAGCGAGGGAGAGAGGAGCTCGCCCCCTCCTGCTGGGAGCGGGGGCGAGAGGAGCTCGCCCCCTCCTGCTGGGAGCGGCCCGAGAGGAGCTCACCCCCTCCTTGGGAGCGGGGGCGAGAGGAGCTCGCCCCCTCCTGCTGGGAGCGGGGCGAGAGGAGCTCGCCCCCTCCTTGGGAGCGGGGGCGAGAGGAGCTCGCTCCCTCCTTGGGAGCGGGGGTGAGAGGAGCTCGCCCCCCTCTTTGGGAGCGGGGGAGAGAGGAGCTCGCCCCCCTTGCTGGTAGCAGGGCGAGAGGAGCTCTCCCCCTCCTTGGGAGCGGGGGTGAGAGGAGCTCGCCCCACTTGCTTGGAGCGGGGAGAGAGGAGCTCGCCCCCTCCTTGGGAGCGAGGGAGAGAGGAGATCGCCCCCTCCTGCTGGGAGCGGGGGCGAGAGGAGCTCGCCCCCTCCTGCTGGGAGCGGGTCGAGAGGAGCTCGCCCCCTCCTTGGGAGCGGGGGCGAGAGGAGCTCGCCCCCTCCTGCTGGGAGCGGGGCGAGAGGAGCTCGCCTCCTCCTGCTGGGAGCGGGGCGAGAGGCGCTCGCCCCCTCCTTGGGAGCGGGGGCGAGAGGAGCTCGCCCCCATCTTGCTCTCCTCCTGCACTAGCTGGGTGAGCGGGAGGTCTCAACCTCCACCGCTCGCCCTCCTCTCACCCTGCCCTGGAACATACTAAAAAATGATGTTCTAAAAGACCTCCTGGGTCTCGGGAGCCCATTCAGCGAATACAGGGTTGTACACTCCTGTTTATTCGGTCTGACCGTCGTTCTCTCTGTCCAAGGCTGCCGAGGTGAGGCCATGCTATCTGGTTCGTGTGACCGAGTGGCGAGCTGTTATTTTGTACTGTATGGGTAATCTGTTGACCGCACAGGGTTGTTGTTCTGGTATCCGGCAGTCCGATCTGGTGACTATCCAGGTTCTTGTTGGTGCGCACCGACTAAGGTTCTTTTAGTCGCGCGGTCTCCCCTTTGTGTTAGCATAAGCTGGTCCCTTGGCGATCTGCTGATGTATGCAGACACTGGTGTTGGTCGACTTGGTGGGCTGTTGCCCTAGTCGACTTGGCTGTGTTCGCAGTCTCTAGAGGAGGTCTCGTATATGCGAACACTAGTGGTGGGTGTCATAACCAAGCGGGATGTCATGATCGCGCAGCTTCTTGGAGGAGTGGTGATCTCCTGGTCAGGATTGATGTCGGCGAGCTCACTAAGCGCAGAGCGATCATCTGCTGACCGCGCGGGTAGACCGATCTTGGTCGCGCGGTCAGAGCGGTGACTCTATCTCATAGGGTGGTGACTGGATCTGGTCTCACGCCTATAAATAGGCGTCATTGTAGCAGCAATATCATCGCACCAAGTGTAAGCTGAACTCGTGCCTAGAACTTGCGGCTTCTTTTTAGTCACCACCCAGTTTGCTGATTGAACTTCCTTTGTGCAGCTTCTGCGGATTGTGCGGACAACTGCGGTCACCTCTTCTTCTAAAGTGTCCGGGCGGTCTTGCGGCTTGTAGTGTGGGTTGCTAGAGTTTGGGAGAATCAGTAGAGTTCAGGAGGTCGCATGGCTTCAGTGGTGTTGTTCAAGTTGCCGACAGACTATTCGCGCGGTCTCCTCTTCTAGTCGCGCGAACATCCAGGCCGCGCGGTTAGGCGGCTTCTGTGTTCAGACCGCCAGTTATCTTTCTTCATTTTTGTTTTTTTCCTTTTGGTTTTGTGTACTGTAGAAATCATGTCTCGCCATGTATACCTCGCTCTGTAATGAAGATTCCTGCTGTTATCAATAAAGATTGTTTTGTTTCATGTGCTTCTGGTTGTTGGCTGTAACATTAAGTTGTATGATTCCTGCTCACTCCAAGATCTACGGAAAAATTTCACATGGTATCAGATCCTGGTTGGAGTGGATAGAGCAGTGAACAACTCAAAGTTTCCATCGCCTTTGTGAAGAAAGAACCAGTGGTAGAGCCATGGAAGCAAGTTTTGCAACAGGTCTTGGAATTGAGATGCTCACGTCGACTAACTTCAAGAAGTGGAAGTCGTGCATGCAGAGTTATCTTCTGCACGAGGACCTCTGGGAGGTTGTTGGAGGAGATAATACACAAGAAGTTGTCCTAGTTGGGGATAATGGTCACAAGGTGTGGAATTGGAGGAGGATTAATGCGAAAGCAGAGTTCAGTCTGAAAAGGGCAATATCACATGACCTATTCGATCACATCTTAGGGTGTGGATCAGCTGCCGAGATCTGGAGAGCCTTGGACGGGCTATTTAACAAGAAGAATGTAGTGAGGCTACAGTTCCTGGAAAATGAGCTGGCTAGGTTGGCTCGGGGAGATCTGTCTATCTCTACGTCCTTCCTGAAGATGAAGAACCTGTGCAATGAGATTTCAGAATTGGATCCTGATGAGCCAATTTTTGAGGCGAAGCTGAAGAGACACATCATCTGCGTCTTGCGGAAGGAGTATGTAGCCTTTGTGACATCGGTGCAGGGTTGGGCAAATTAGCCGTCTCTGCTGGAGCTGGAGAATCTGCTTGCATTGCTGGAGAGCCTAGCAAGGTAGATGGCGGGGGTGTCAGTGTCTGGGGGAGAAGGCGAGGTGCTCTTCACAGGGAAGAAGAAGAGATGGGATAATAAGAAGAAGACTGCTGGAGGCAATGAGCCTTCAACTTCTGGAAAGCAGGAGTGGGGCTAAGCTCCCAAGGCTGAAGGGAAAAAGAAGGGAGAAGGACACACATGCTTTAAGTGCAGAAAGTTTGGTCACATCAGGAAGGACTGTCAGGTGAATCTTCAGCCAGGGCATGCTGCTGTAGGGAAGGAGAAAACTGAGGCCAGGACAAATGATGGAGGATGGGGAGGAGCCTTCTCAGCTTCTGTCAGAGCTGCGACTCCTATCAACTATCAGGAGGACTGGATCGTGGACTCGGGGTGTGGTCATCACCTCACCAGGGACGAGTCGAAGCTTTCTTCAGCGCAACCTTATTCAGGTAATGATGCTATCATAACTACTGATGATACTGTGCATACTGTCGAGAGGGTGGGTGTTGTTTCCTTGGGCAGTGATAGGGGGCCACTAACGTTGAAGAGTTTCTATCATGTGCCCGGAATGAAGAAAAACCTCTTCTCCGTGACCAACGCAGAAGACGTTGGGTATCACATTCTGTTCGGTCCAACATAAGTAAGGTTTCTATGAAACGTTAAGGCGGTAAAGGCCGATGTCGTTCATGTCAGGGAAGGGAAAAAGACTTGTTTGTTTTATCGACAAGTTCTTATGTTGACAAGATGAGGACAAATGATAGTGCCGTTATATGGGACGAGAGGTTGGGGCATGTAGGGATGGATAAGCTAAAGGCTATGGCGATAAAAGGTCTAGTCAAGGGCCTGCCTAGTCTATCTTCCTACGGTGATGGTCATGTTTGCGCAGGATGTTAGTTCGGCAAGTCTCATCGACTGCCATTTGATAAGTCGTAGACAAGAAGTAGTGTGCCGTTGGAGTGTATCCACGGTGACTTGATGGGACCGACTGCTACCCCAAGCCTCGGAGGCAGCAGGTATATGCTGGTGTTGATCGACGAATACACCAGATATGTCTGGGTTTATTTTCTGAAGGAGAAGGAGGAGGCGTTTGCCAAGTTTGTGGAGTTCAAGGAGCTAGTGGAGGGTCGGCTAGGCCTGCGGATAAAGAAGTTGAGAACTGATAACGGGGGGGGGGGGGGGGAGTTCACCTCTGGTGAGTTCTCTAGTTTTTGCAAGAAGGCGGGCATCCAGAGGGAGCTTACTTGTGCGCATACTCCACACCAAAACGGAGTTGCAGAGCGAAAGATCCGTCATCTGACGGAGACCTGCAAGTGTTGGCTGCATGCCAAGAGTATTCCAAGGTCCTTCTAGGCGGAGGGAATGTCTTGTGCCTCCTACGTCATCAACAGGATGCCTCTCAGTCCCATCAACATGTTGACCCCACATGAGATGATGTTCAAGGAAAAGCCAAGCGTGGTGCACCTTCGGGTGTTTGGTTCCACCTACTATGTGCACGTTCTAGATGTGCTTCGTATGAAGCTAGATGCAAAAGCAAAGAAGCTAGTCTTCGTGGGATATGATGATCTGAAGAAGGGCTGGAAGTGCATGGATCCGGAGACGCGAAGATTTGTTGTATCTCGCAATGTCATGTTTGAGAGGTGACGTCGTACTAGGGAAGTTCTGGTGTTGAGTTACCAGAAAGCAAGGTGGAGGAGCCGAAGAGAGCTGTGGAAAAACTTCAGGTGGAGCTGCCTTTGTCACCAGGTGGTCCATCCATTTCTAGTTCTGAGACAGAGGCTTCTGGATCAGGTAGCAGGGGGAGCGATGCTCCTAGTACGTCTGTAAGGGGAGCTTGGGAAGAAGCAGCTGAGGATAATGCGAGTCAGGGGAAGGTTTTGAGGAGATAGAAGCGAACGATCATTGCCCCTGATCGCTATACAGGAGGAAACAAGGTGAGCTTTGTCTCGTGTTTCTTCGCTGGTCCCCGGGATGAGCGGGAACCAGTGAGCTTTGAAAAGGCCAAAGGCATGAAACAGTGGGATTCAGCTATGGAAGAAGAGATGACAGCTCTTGAGAAGAATGAGACCTAGTATTTGGTGCCCAGGCCAAAGGGTATCTCCCCTGTGACATGCAAATGGGTCTATAAGCTCAAGAAGAAGGCAGACGGTAGTATCGAGCGATACATGGCTCGCCTTGTGGCTCATAGATTCTCGCAGCAATACAATGAAGATTATGAAGAGACATTTAGTCCGGCGGCGAAGATGACTTCAGTACGGTTTCTGTAAGCTGATGAAGGCCCTGTAGGGGTTGAAGCAAGCGCCGAGGGTGTGGTACAGAAAGATTGCAGAATATCTCCTATTTTGTGGATTCGGTGCTTCAGACTCTGACTCAAGCTTGTTTGTTAAGAAAAACGGGGAGCTTCAAGTCATCATGCTGCTATACATCGACGATATGATCGTGATGGGGAATTCGAAGGAGGAGGTAGAAAAGCTTCTGGCTGAGCTATCTATCAGATTTGAGATGAAGGACTTAGGTGAACTCCACCATTTCCTTGGACTCAAAGTGTAGAGGAAGGAAAGTGGAGTGCTGGTGTCCCAGGCTGGATATGCGGAGCGAATCGTGGAGCGATACAGTATGAAGGAAGGGAAATGCATTTCTACACCTCTGGAGAAGGCCATGAAACTTTGGAAGGATGAGGGGAGGATTCTGGAAGATCTGATTGTGTTCCGAGCTCTAGTTGGGAGCTTGGTTTATCTGACGATCACTAGGCCGGATATTGCATATGCAGTTGGTAGGGTGAGTCGTTATATGGCAGAACCACGGATGCCTCATCTACTAGAGGCCAAGAATATTTTGAAGTATGTCAAGGCAACTTCGGATATGGGTCTCCTATACAGGAGGGATGCGGGCTTCGACGTGCATGGGTACATGGATGCTGATTACGGGGAAGATTTGGATGATCGTAAGTCAACGTCTAGATTCATCTTCATGGCGGGCCCTATGGCTATATCATAGTGCAGCAAGAAGCTGGATTCCGTGTCTGTCTCTACCACAGAAGCGGAATACAAGGCATCGGCCTTGGCAGCTCAAGAAGCCATCTAGCTTAGGAGGTTTGTGGGAGATGTCCATAAGGAGGTTCGGGGTCCGACTCTGCTCCGCGGCGACAATGAGAGTGCACTCAAACTGGTTACTAATCCAGTGTGTCACGCGAGGACCAAACATATCGAGATCGAGCATCATTTCATTCGTGAGAAGGTGCTGGAGGGGTCTCTTTCGGTCGAGCATGTTCGGAGTCTGGACAACGTTGCTGACATATTCACAAATGCGCTGGCAAAGGGGACGTTCACTCGGCTGAGGAGTTTACTTGGGCTGTTTTCAACTTCCCACTTTAAGGGGGAGTGCTGAAAATGTTGAAGTGTGGAGTTAGCGGTCTGGGAGGTGATCGCACGGTCTGGTCAAACAACACGATCTTGAAGTCTCCTCTGCGGTCTGACTGATGGCACAAATCTCACACACCGCTATAGGCTGTGGCGAGACTGCGACAAGAAACGGCAGTGTACCGATCGTTCAAGTAATATAAAACGAGGAGTAAATCCCCGAGTATCGATCTCGGAAGGAACACAGTAAGGTGGAGTTAACTATTGAGGAAGGACTTGAGATCAAAGTCCTTAAGGTCGGATGGATTGCGAAAGGGGGTGATTTTATTTGTGGAAAATAAAATGAAAGCTACAACTACTCCTATGCAATGCGGCTATGCAATGCTTCGCTTGGCGAGATGGAAACTAGGCAGGCCTTGAGCGCGCTGCTTCACTGGGCGGATGGGCGAGTAGGCTAGCGGATGAGGTGAATAAGTGCGGAATCGAACTATGCAGGCATTGAGCGCACTTCTTCGTAAGGCGAATGGATTACACGGGCCGCTATGCCACGCTTCGCTAGGCGGAAGGAAGAGTAGGCTTGCGGATGGAGTGGGTCACACCGGCGGAATGAGGGTCGCAAGCACCTCATCAACAAGCACGCCACTAGCAATTGCTAGTGCGGCACACCAACACTCACCCCACAATCTCCACTAAATCACACCTCATACACACTTATAAACAAGATGATTTCATATAAATGAAATAACATTACACACATGGTTTATAGTGCTCATCATCAAAAGATTGAGAAATCCTACCCTAAATAACAAATCAAGAGGAAAATGAGTAAAGGAATCAACCACGTCCGAAGCCTTGTTGGGATTCACGGTAGGAATCGCTGGGTTGTCAATCCACACCCAAACTCGGTCCACAACTGCGTCCGGGGTAGAGGAGGGCTGTCACTTCCTCCCAATGACCCGCCTTCTTCGTCTCACGACCCGATCTACTCCGATACATGATCTCCTTGCTTGGTATTGATGATCTTTGGGCTAGAATCCTCTCCTTGAAGGCTCTTGGATGATGGAGGGTGAAGGAGAACGAAGAGCCCCTGAAAACGGCGCTGAAAAAGACCTAAAATGCGGATTCGGGTGGAAGAATTCGTGAAAACGCGTATTTATAGAAAGCAGAATTTTGAGCGCGCACGGTCAGTGGCGCACGACCAGTGACCGTGCGTGAAGGAATGCCTGTGATAGTGCGCGAAGAACCTGTAGCATAATCCTGAACTGTAAAATAGCACACGATCAGTGGCGCACGACCAGTGGTCGTGCGCACTATATCCAGTGGTCGTGCGCAGTGCCGGACAGACCCATTTTAAGTGAGAATTAATGCACGATCAGTGGCGCGACCAGTGGTCGTGCGCACTAATGTCCAGTGCTCGTGTGCAGTGTTCCTATGTAGTTTTTGCGCCCTGGAACACTCGCACAACCCCTGTATCAACATGAAAGATCATCGGGCCACGCAAATGGGCATTCCACACATTCTCAAATATAGAAATTAAATTGCAACATAAAGCATAAGTAAGATAAACATAAAAATACACCGAAACGGGCCTAAAAGTGCACATAGCATGGAATATCAAATATGAATGAAAACATGCCTAAAGTGTAGTGCAAAGACTAGATAATCGGCCCGAATGAGTCCAAAAATATGTATATAATTGGGACTCATCACACCCCCAGACTTACCTGTTTGCGCGTCCCGAGCAAACAACTCTTGGCGGACGGGAAAAACAAGGGTTAGAAAGGTGATTGTGGCTAGGAGTAATATGCGAAATCAAATAATCATGTAAATAAAATTTTTGTAGAAGAAATTTCTACTATGCAAAGTAATTTACAAATATCTAAAATAGTAAATAAGAGATTAGTTTACTCAAAAGCTGAACCAAGTGAGATCTGCCAGTCACGTGTAGGGAGGATGTAGAGACGCGCTCAGATGAGTATTTCGACAAATACGGGATACGGAACTAACTCCACCGAAATCCATCGGTGTCGGGAGCCATAAGCTCGCACTTTTGCACTCTCTCCACAGCATTAGGTAAAACTACACACTAGTCAATAGGGCTTTCGGGTAAATATGTGGCTTAGGTTGCGGTAGGATATACAATGATAAACTCGGAGGCTAACGCACCTAACACATTTGAGCAATACAATTTGTAAAACCCCGGCAACACATAAAGCTAATGTGTTCATCGCCAACACCCAACATAAAGTAATTCCTATCAAACAATTCAGAACTTCTGAATTAGAATGTAAAGAACTCGGAATTTTTTCTTTTGGAGCGCTAATCTTTTCAATTTTTAGCTCACTAATACCCTCTTTTTTTTCTTTACTTTTTTTCTTCAACTTAGACAATAACACCACGTCACAATAATTAGTTATACTATAAAGCTCAAAACACGTGCGTATACAGGTTTGGTGATCTTGGCTAAAGCGAGAGCGGTGGAGCTAAATAGAAAAGGTGGGATAGGCTCAAAATTGGTTAGCAAGGGTAAATTTATAGTTTTTGGCTCAAGGCTCAAACGGTCGAAAGAATGGCCTACATCATGCTAATGCATTAGAACTACCCGGTGCCTATGTTTCGAGAGTCGCTAGGGGCAAGTTCTTAGCCACTGAGAAAGATAACTCTTTCTCCTGACTCAAGAAATACGAATCTAGCGTTCGATACCAACTCACCTACACTACCGGTAGATCGGCACAGGTTCATGCTTTGAGTCAAATAAAACTCTAATTACTAGATTAGATAAGAATAAAGATACAAAACATGAAAATAGAAATAGTTTCTACGCAAAATTCTATGCAAAATATGAGTATTCGATTAGAACACTACTGGAGTCGACATCATACTCTAAACCACAATTCCTAGCTAACACAAATGACTTCCCGGCTCCATTCCGAAAGGAAATTTGGCACGGTAGCACTCGCAAGTAAGTGCGTGCATAGTGGGTGCGGTGTGTGCGTGCCACATAAAAACTGATAAACTAAATAAACTGAAAGCTAAAATAATAACACTACCGGAATGTGTGCGTGCGTGCACGTGCATGGTTCTCACTCTCCCCCAGACTACATGAAAGCATAAACTAAAATATGATTCTTTAAGCATTAAACTAAGGAGAAAAGGGAGAGTGTACCCCATGCTCAGAAGTGAGCATACCAGAAGAATTGGCGTTAAATTCTGAAAATTTCTCTCCAAGAGTCCGCCACCAAAGAAATTGCCGCACACCTGCAGGCAAAGAGGCTCCAAGCAAAAATATATAAAACTAAACTATTAGCGGGTTAGAAAAAAATAAAAGCAACAAAAACTTGGGTTGTCTCCCAACAGCGTTTTTGTTTACCGTCCTTAAGCTGGACTTAATACCTGTATTAAGCAGTTAATAATATTGTCTAAGCATAAAAGCAAAAGTTAATAAATCCTAAATATTACATGCCTCAAAATGATCAACTATAAGTTGATTTAAAATAGTAACTAAAAATAAAAGAGATGGGTCCGAAGACCCAACAACAGCAGTCGAGAGGATCATGAGCTTTCCATCTCCATATTTTGTCTTTCTTCATCCTCTTCCTCTCCTCCAACCTGCGGTCATGGATGAAGTAACGCTTTCCTCCCTGCACCCAGTCTTTCAAGGAAAAAGCAGGCAATGATGATGAAGTGGAATAGACGATTGAATTCATCATTGCCAACTGCTTTCCCTGCCAAGACTGCCTCTCAAAATTACCCAAGAATGGGTCTATAAATTCAAGCATCTGCAGAGGGATAAATGAAATATCAGACATTAAAGCAGGCGGTGAAGCAGGAAGGATGAACTTATCAATATCAGCATTAAAAGAAGGTTGATTAGGAAATAAAATGGACGAAGAACTAAAAGAATCAAACAAAGGAGGAGTGATCCCGATTTCACTCCTGGCAGGATCCAAGGATAGATCACTATCATCATCGTAAGTATCATAGCGAGGGGAACCCAAGAACTCAAGGGCCTCGGTGGTGAGTTGGACCTCCTCGTCCCATGAGGAAGTGCAAACCTCCTCATCAAAGAGAGTATCCTCCTCATCCCACCAAGGTGCATCATCGTGATCAAAGTATTCATTCTCCCCTTCAGGGAAAATGACATCCTCATCCCACTTTGGGGCACCCTCCGAGTCAGAAGCATCACCCCACTCCTTCACTTTGATAGGATCATAAAAAATGTGTGTAGAAAAATCATGCAAAGAGACTGGAGGAACAAAAAGATTTGGTTCCTCCGCAAAAAGATCCGCTAACGCCTCCCCAATGGAAAGAATACTTTCCTCATCATACTCAGTTGCATCTAGGAGCTCCCATTCCTCTCCTTGTTGGCTAACAGATGAGTGATCATCATCACTAGGAGTGAATCCATACACAGGGAGTGAGGAGTCCATGCACGAGACAAGCTCAGGGGTAGAGGGCACAATTGCCTCCATGGGTAAAGAATGAGCGATAGAGACAATGTTGTCATGAGTGGAGGAGCAGCGGTCAGGATTGAAAAGACTTGGACAGTCCTTCAATTCATGACCCTCTCCTCGACACAACAGGCAAACAAAGTTCCTACACTGCCTAGCATTTAACTCATTCATTTGGTCTATATAATAGACCATCTTGTCGTAAGTGCTAGGAGAAATGTCCCATGATGACATATTTGACAATTAAAGCAGATATAACGAGATTGAAATTCTTTGCAAGAAAATTTACACAAACTAATAAAACTTCTTGGATTAGACTTGCCTAAAACTTTAAAATAAGAGGGAAAGAAATAATAACAAGTAGTAAATAAGTAAAAAGCAAACAAACAAAAATAATAAGGCAGCTATACACACTGGAAGAAACTTCTCTCTCTCAGCTCTCCCTCTCAAGAAAACTCACACGTCTGTGTTCCCCGGCAACGGCGCCAAAAACTTGATGGCACAAATCTCACACACCGCTATAGGCTGTGGCGAGACTGCAACACGAAACGGCAGTGTACCGATCGTTCAAGTAATATAAAATGAGGAGTAAATCCCCGAGTATTGATCTCGGAAGGAACACAGTAAGGTGGAGTTAACTATTGAGGAAGGACTTGAGATCGAAGTCCTTAAGGTCGGATGGATTGCGAAAGGGGGGTGATTTTGTTTGTGGAAAATAAAATGAAAGCTACAACTACTCCTATGCAATACCGCTATGCAATGCTTCGCTTGGCGGGATGGAAACTAGGCAGGCCTTGAGCGCGCTGCTTCACTAGGCGGATGGGCGAGTAGGCTAGCGGATGAGGTGAATAAGTGCGGAATCGAACTATGCAGGCCTAGAGCGCACTGCTTCGTAAGGCGAATGGATTACACGGGCCGTTATGCCACGCTTCGCTAGGCGGAAGGAAGAGTAGGCTTGCGGATGGAGTGGGTCACACCGGCGGAATGAGGGTCGCAAGCACCTCGTCAACAAGCACGCCACTAGTAATTGCTAGTGCAGCACACCAACACTCACCCCACAATCTCCACTAAATCACACCTCATACACACTTATAAATAAGATGATTTCATATAAATGAAATTACATTACACACATGGTTTATAGTGCTCATCATCAAAAGATAGAGAAATCCTACCCTAAATAACAAATCAAGAGGAAAATGAGTAAAGTAATCAACCACGTCCGAAGCCTTGTTGGGATTCACGGTAGGAATCGCTGGGTTGTAAATCCACGTCCAAACTCGGTCCACAACTGCGTCCGGGGTAGAGGAGGGTTGTCACTTCATCCCAATGACCCGTCTTCTTCATCTCACGACCCGATCTACTCCGATACACGATATCCTTGCTTGGTATTGATGATCTTTGGGCTAGAATCCTCTCCTTGAAGGCTCTTGGATGATGGAGGGTGAAGGAGAATGAAGAGCCCCTGAAAACGGCGCTGAAAAAGACCTAAAATGCGGATTCGGGTGGAAGAATTCGTGAAAATGCGTATTTATAGAAAGCAGAATTTTGAGCGCGCACGGTCAGTGGCGCACGACCAGTGACCGTGCGTGAAGGAATGCCTGTGACAGTGCGCGAAGAACCTGTAGCATAATCCTGAACTGCAAAATAGCGCACGATCAGTGGCGCACGACCAGTGGTCATGCGCACTATATCCAGTGGTCGTGCGCAGTGTCGGACAGACCCATTTTAAGTGAGAATTAATGCACGATCAGTGGCGCACGACCAGTGGTCGTGCGCACTAATGTCCAGTGCTCGTGCGCAGTGTTGCTATGCAGTTTTTGCGCCCCGGAACACTCGCACAACCCCTGTATCAACATGAAAGATCACCGGGCCACGCAAATGGGCATTCCACATATTCTCAAATATAGAAATTAAATTGCAACATAAAGCATAAGTAAGATAAACATAAAAATACACCGAAACGGGCCTAAAAGAGCACATTGCATGGAATATCAAATATGAATGAAAACATGCCTAAAGTATAGTGCAAATACTAGATAATCGGCCCGAATGAGTCCAAAAATATGTATATAATTGGGACTCATCATTGACCTATTTGGTCTAGCCGCAGTCTCCTGTTTATTCGGTCTGACCGTCGTTCTCTCTGTCCAAGGCTGCCGAGGTGAGGCCGCGCAGTCTGGTTCGAGTGACCGCGTGGCGAGCTGTTATTCTGTACTGTGCGGGTAAAGCTGTTGACCGCACAGGGTTGTTGTTCTGGTATCCGGCAATCCGGTCTGGTGACTGTTCGCGTTCTTGTTGGCGCATCGACTAAGGTTCTTTTAGTCGCGCGGTATCCCCTTTGTGTTCGCATAAGCTGGTCCCTTGGCGATCTGCTGATGTATGCAGACACTGGTGTTGGTCAACTTGGTGGGCTGTTGCCCTAGTCGACTTGGCTGTGTTCACGGTCTCTAGAGGAGGTCTCGTATATGCGAACACTGGTGGTGGGCGTCATGAACATGCAGCATGTCATGATCGCGTGGCTTCTTGGAGGTGTGGTGATTTCCTGGTCAGGATTGAAGTCGGCGAGCTCACTAAGCGCAGAGCAATCTTCTGCTGACCGCACGGGTAGACCGATCTTGGTTGGCGGTCAGAGCGTGACTCTATCTCATAGGGTGGTGACTGGATCTGGTCCCACGCCTATTAATAGGCGTCATTGTAGCAGTAATATCATCGCACCAAGTGTAAGCTGAACTCGTGCCTTAAACTTGCAGTCTCTTTTTAGTGGCCGCCCAGTTTGCTGATTGAACTTCCTTTGTGCAGCTTCTGCGGATTGTGCGGACAGCAGTGGTCACCTCTTCTTCTAAAGTTTCCGGGCGGTCTTGCGGCTTGCAGTGTGGGTTGCTGGAGTTTGGGAAAATCAGTGGAGTTTGGAAGGTCGCGGAGCATCAGTGGTGTTGTTCAAGTTGTTGGCAGACTGCGCGGTCTTCTCTTCTAGTCGTGCGAACATCCAGGCCGCGCGGTTAGGCAGCTTCTTTGTTCAGACCGCCAGTTATCTTTCTTCATCTTTGTTTTTTTCCTTTTGGTTTTGTGTACTGGCGAAAACATGTCTCGTCATGTATACCTCGCTCTGTAATGAAGATTCCTGTTGTTATCAATAAAGATTGTTTTGTTTCATATGCTTCTGGTTGTTGGCTGTAACTTTAAGATGTACGATTCCTACTTACTCTAAGATCTACGTAAAAATTTCACATATTGTGCTTGTTTATTACTGCTAAAAATTTCTTTTATCCAAGCAAACTTGTAGCATGTTCCAAATCAATTCGTTAGGTAGTTATAATTCACCGTTTTCGTTAAGTCAAAATCGTCCAATGACTTTCGCCGAATTTGCAGAATAGTTCCAGGCTTTCGTCGAAATAGATTTTGACTTCCGCGAAATAGTTAAGTCGATTCGCCGATTTCATCGAATACTTCCGTAAGTAGATTCGTCGAATTGCCCTTGAGTAGTTTTCCTTCCACGTAATTTCGTCGAGTGCATTCGTGTGATTTGTTGGATAAGTTAGGATCGAATTGCCGAGTAGCAGGCCGAAATTTGTCGAATTAGTTTCGATGAATTCGTCGAGTATACCTTGATTTCGTCGAGTGCTATCGATGAGCTTGTCATGCAGGTGGTTTTCCTGGGAGTTTTCTCCGGGTTTTTCTGTGGTGTCTATTTTAGTCAGGATTTTGTGAATCTCTATTCCCAGTCATTTGTTTTTTGACTGTTGGTGTAGTTGGACAATGAGACCACTACCTCAGAGCCTGTTTTCTTTTCTGTGGACGTGTAGACTGTTGGTTGGTGGGTTGTAACCACCGCCATAGTGCTTTTGTTCCTTGGATATTTCGGTCGGATGGTTTGTTGGAAAGAATGACTCTGCCTCAGTACTGTTTTTGGCTGGGATAGTGATTCATTTCTTGGGGAAATCGATACCTTTTTCTCTTTGTATGTTGTAATGCAAATTGGCCGCACTTTGTGCCAATTTTTCCTTACTTGTTAAATGCTAATACTTTCTTTAGTAGATTTGCTGATGTTTTACAGCTGTTCTTGGTGGGTTGACAACCCTTTATCCTGTTAAGATTTCTCTTACACTGGTTTATGTGTTGTCTTTCATGCCTTTGTGCTGAGGCATTATTTTCTTTTGAATGCCTCAGGTTCGGATCAGTAGCAGGTTTAGCAGACCGAGTCCAGTTTCTTTCAGACTTGCAGTGGTGGTTTCCTTTACTCTCGCTTTGAGAGGTAGACAATTGTTTTCTTTAGAACTGGTTAAGGATATGGGTTCGTGTCAGTATGTTGACGTCCATATCCTGAATTTCCTTTTGTGATAGACACTATCTTGCTATTTATATACTACTGTCGTTGTTTGCTGTTGGTGCAAATGCTCTCTGGGAAGGTTTTATGATAGGGTGCATGGTAGTTACTTTATATATAAAACTGCATAATTCTTCCTACAGACATCTCTTTTAAACTATTATCACGCTATATTTTGAAGCCCGTAAAAGAAATCTTTCGTACTTATACTAAATCTAGAAGTTGCATATCATCAAAAGGTTGGTTAGTTCATCATGCTCATGTAGGATAAATTTAAGTAAATTAGGTATTTTCCACTTCGTAAATTTTATACTTTCTTATTTATGGACTAGTTGATCCATTAAACAGAGGTACACGGTGTTTGAAAACCTTAAACTTAAACTATGTTTTAAACGCATGTTCATGACTTTCTAAAGAAATGTTAGAGGTAAAGTTGCCTAAGTGTCTGCAGTTGTCCCCTGCACGATGTGGCATCATGACGCGTGTTTTCTCTTACTCTGAAATTATGTTTTTATATATTGAGAAAATGCAGGTTGTGACAGTTGGTTTTAGAAGGAGGTTTGTTTGACAAATTGGTCGAATGACTTTTTTGATCAGGTGTTAATCATCTTGTCTCATTGCAGACACACACTGAAGTGTCATCCGTACATCTTGGCTGAAGCATGAACACTACACTCATAGCCTGATAATAAGTATACGGGGCATATTATGTAATATACGATGCATAATATGTGTTTGTTTATGGATCCTCATAGGTGACAACATGTGGTTGTTATGTAGTATGGGATGCATAACACAAGTCCCATGGATGTCCATTAGCTCGATTTTTTATTTTTTCATCGCATGCGTTATAATGCATTATGAGGTGCTTAATATTTCATGCTTACGCCACTCATGACATACATTAAGGCTTTTCTTAGAATGCATAACACAACATGCACATCATAATATCGCATAAAGCACCCGTACCAAGCTAAAGATTTATATGATGACACTCGTACACACATGATTTGAAAAGATGATTTAAATATCCATGTATGCATGTTTTATGCACAGGAGTCAAAGGATGAAAGTATATCATCCTAAGTTAAAGCATAACATCATTTCTATAAAATCCCAGAGCAAGGTAGTAGGTAGAGCAAGTGTCTATTCCTGTTTGGTTGGAGCTGTGTTGAGTAGTTCTAGTTCTAAGCTAGGATTTTGATGAGCCATTTGTTCATATTTATAGATATGCCGACGAGGTGTATTGCGACGAGGTTGACTCCCCAATCGCAGGGTGAGTCTTTGGGTGCACAGAGTGAAGCCGTGATCGAGAGTCTGCGACAGAGTAATGAGGCTCTGTCGAGGCAGTTGGTTGCGATGCAATCGCAGATTCAGACATTGTTGACTGCCGCTGTTGGGCAGCAACCTGTGGTGTAGGACCCTGCAGTGGGTCAGACTGTACCAGTTCCTCCCCCTCCTTTGGTGCCTCTAGTTGTGCTGCCACAAGAGATGAACTTTATTCCGTATTTCCAGCGACTAGGACCTCCTACGTATGACAGAAGAGCTGATTTCATGGCATTGGATGACTGGTTAGCTGCCATTGAGGAGATGTTTACATACTCAGGAATCTCTGCAGGTGATGAGTCCCAATTATATACACTTTTATGAACTCATCTGGGCCGATTTTATAGTCTTTGCACCGCACTTTAGGCATGTTTTCGTACATATTTACATTCATATTTGTTATTCCCTGTTAGGTGCATTCTTAGGCCGTTTTGGTGTGCAATTGCACGCTTTGCTGTTGGTGGCAAGCACTTGGTGCTCCCAAATCTATTTTCTGTGTTTATTGGGTGATGGAGGTATTCCCAGCTGGGTTGCTTTGTATGCAGGTGACCTGATCATCCTGTTTTCCCCAGAATTCATGTCTGTGCATATCTCACGGTCGTGCGTTTCCTTGACGCACGGTCGGTTGCGGTCGTGCATTTGTGTCTGGGAAGAAAACAGATCGTCGGAGTCTACTCATGCGTTTTCACGCACGAGCGGTTTGCCCGTGCGTGAGTAAAACGCACGGTCGACCTGTGTATTCTTGATTTCAGAGCGTCGGATTTTGCCCGTGCGTTTGTACGCATGGGCGGTGTTGATCGTGCGTGAGCAATTCGCACGGGCGGCGCAGCGTCTTCCCCAAGTCAAGTTTTATCATTTAATAATGCACGGTCTGCGCACGGTCGTGCGCTCGACCGTGCGTGACCATTTTCAGATAGAAATTCTATTTAATCCGCAGGTCTTGCCCGATGCTAGATCGATCGTTTTTCCCGCTCCCAGAGCTCCAGTTCCGCGCCCTTTTCCCCGTCCATCGCCGCCCACCTTCAGGAGGTGCTCCGGGCTTGTTCTTCACGCCAATATTGAGCCCGGAGATCATCTCGGCCTCCTCCTTAATCCAATAGCTTCAAAGGAAGATTTAGCCGCCATTACCATCAAGCAAGGGGAAGTTTGCAACCTCTACCGGATCGTGAGACGAAGAAGACGGGCTCATTGGAGAGTCTTGACAGCTCTCTCTACCCCAGACGTAGTTGAGGACCGAGCTTGGACGCGGATTGACAACCCAACGATTCCAACATTGAATCTACAACGAGCATTCTGATTCGGTCGATTTCTTGCCTTATTCTTCTCTTATTGATGTGTATGTAGTTAGATCTAAATATTATGATGAAGTGGCACATAAACTTGTTTGTATTTATATATTTCATGTCTATGTGAAATGCTTTTGTGGTTTATGTGATTTGAGGAGCGCCCCATTCCTTCCTCCATCCCACCGTTGCGTTCGTTTGCCGCACTAGCAATTGATAGTGGCGTGCTTGTCGAAGAGGTGCTTGCGACCCTCATTCCGTTTGCCTACTCGTCCATCCGCCCTTGCGACGTAGTGCGCTCAAGGCCTGCCTAGTCTCCATCCTGCCAAGCGAAGCATTGCATAGCGGCATTGCATAGGAGTAGTTGTAGTATTTTCCTTTATTTTCCACAACCCAAATCACCCACTTTCGCACCCATCCGACTAAAGGACTTCAATCTCAAGTCCTGCCTCAATTGTAAACTCCACCTTACTGTGTTCCTTTGAGATTGATACTTGGGGATTCATTCCCATTTTATATTACTTGAACGATCGGTACACTGCCGTTTCGTTCTGCAGTCTTGCTACTGCCTATAGCGGTGTGCTAAGATTTGCACATCAAGTTTTTGGCGCCGTTGCCGGGGAACACGGTCGTGTGAGTTTTCTGGAGAGGGAGAATCTGAGATTTAAGCCCTTCCATTTGTGTATTGTTTTTTTTTGTTTTACTTCTTCCGATTCTGTTTTCCTATTTTTATCAGGTTGTTTAGTAAATTGTTGTAGGGTATATTATTTTGCACAATAGTGTTTTCCGTTTGAATCTTGTTATCTTCACATTATGTGGGCTTCTTTTAATATTTGTTGCCGTTGGTGTGGAGATATCTCTCACGCTAGTGATAGATGTCCAAAGGGAGATAATAGCCCTAGCACTCAAGGCCCAACATATGGAGCACCGACTTCCTCTAGTACTCCATATGGTGCGCGTAAGTCCTATGGCTATTCTGCCGAGCCTTTACCGTCACACTTCTTTTCGTCTTCAGCTCCTGCTGTGCCAAAGAAGCCCACAAGGCAGTGCTTGTTTTGTAAAAGCACGGATCATGCCTTGAAGGATTGTGCTGCATTCCTTCGCCAATTGGACGAGGACGACGAGACGGATATCTGGATCGTCCCGACTCCTATTTCTGGCAGCACACCTTCAACATCCGGTTTTGTGTCCATTTCACCTTCAAGTTTTGAAGGGTATGATGTGGACACAGTCACCAGATGTGTGGCTGATCCTGGCTCTGACATGACTGAGCCCATCTCCCCTGTACATATATCACCATGCATAGATTCGATTCTTTGTGAGGAATCGGTGCTTGATTCTTTTTCAATCCCTATCCCTCCCCCTTTTGTGCATTCTATTACATTTATTTCTGATAACATTGTTGAAGATGCGTTGCAAGAGGAGGCTGGCGATCTTTGTGTTGTGCCTATTCCTATGGAGGAGCACAACCTTCTAGGTGAAGTGGATTTTTCCTCAACACCGGTGGAGGAAGTGCAAATCCTGGAGAAGGCCACCATTGATCCCACCGAACCTTGCGGCATTGTCAGCAATGCCGACATTATTTTACTTCCCTAACCTGATAGGAGTGAGACCGGGACCACTCCCCCACTTGATTTTTATTGAAGTCATTCTTCTTGTTTATTTCTTGATCCCCTTTCTTCGTCTGAGCCTGTGCAGGTTGAGTCTTCACAGGTAATTCAGGAGGACTTGGAGCATTATGCTCAAGTCAATGATGAGAGCATCCTCTTATGTGAGGAGGTTGATCCCCCTCCGTAGAGGAAGCTCCACTCATTGCCTTCTCCCCGTGCTGCCTCCCTGGAGATGATACCTTGCTGGGCAAGGATAGTTTTGGTGAGTTGAGTGAGGATTCCTCCTCTTCTTACTTTTTATTCCCTCTACCTATGACGAGCAGGTATTATTTATATTCGGGTAGAGGCGTGACTGTTCTATCGCCGTATCAGTACCCGCTACCGACACGCATATTAAAACAGTTACCTGTGCATTTCCTTTTTCATAGACCCATTAGCTAGAACTGCTTTAAATTTGAATAAGTCGTGCTGGGAGGACAATAATGATATTTATTTTTTTGCGTTTTGAAATTTAGTGAAGGTTTGAGAATTTTCTCCAATCTATATCCGATAAAGGCAAGTATACCTTATCGTCTATAGTATAGGATATTAAGAAATACCAGGGTCGTATTACACAGGGCGCGTTGATTACTTCTACTTTGAGGAAAGTCGCTATTATCTTATCTAATGATATTTTGGGGTTTTGGTTACTTAGCTAGAAAAAGAGAAATTGCAAGCTAAATTAAGGGTTTAGATGATGATAAAAGAGGCTAGTACTCAATCAAAAGTCACCTTGGAGTGAGAATAGATAAGTGAAAAGAGAATAAATCTAATTCCGTTTAAATTGAACTACTTGACCGTGGAGGTTCCCGAAGCTCGAACATGCCTCTCTCGAGGTTAATGCCCAACTAAGATTAGGAAAAATCAACCGGACTCTCGTCCTATAATCGATTACCTAAAAATTGCTTTACGAAGTGAACCCCGCTATTTGATTTGACTCCAATCCGGGAGATTTACGTCATCCTCTCTCGAGGGGTGCGTGCAACTCTCTTTACCCTTGAGTGATCGATTCATACCTTGAGCCTCTCGACTAACTAAGTATGAAAACATAAGCAAAAACCATACATCGATAATATGGCCTCACTAATTAAAAATCAAGGGTAATTCAATCGTTTATAAAAACGGAAAAAGAAAACTTTAGAAAATCATAACTTATCCATCTCATCCTCGGATCATTTTGATCGAGTACTAATGAGGATTAGTTAATCATGGTGGAGGGGGAAGAGAAAGAAAAATGAAATTCCATAATAATAAAAATTAGCTAAGGAAGGGGAAGACAAATAAAGAGAGCAAACTAATTTTTATTTAAATGAAAACTATTACAAACCTTAAGAAAGGAGATTGCAAGCTAGAAGAAATAAAGTTACAAACTTAAACTAGGCTATTGCATTGAAATAAAGCTAGTACATTGCATGAGAAAAAGAAGAGAACATGAAAGGAAAGAAACATGAACATGAAACTGAAAAATACTCAGGATTGGCTCCAGCAGCACCTCCCCCATTCCAAAATTCTGAATCCTGGACTCAAGGAGAACCTCTGAATTATAGGAAAAAAATTCAGATTACACGCCCTCGGTCACAGGCATGACCAAGGGCGTGACTGCACTATTCACATCGGATCCAACAGCGGCGTGGGCTCTCTGGACTGGCGCGGCGAAAAGTGACATGTCACGGGCGTGACATGTCGGGTCACGGCCGTGACTTTGGACGGCTGCATTAAATGCGGCGTGGGCTGGAATTTGGCGCGGCGGCGAAGCAGAGATCACGCGGGCAAGTCACGGTCGTGACATGTGGTTCACAGGCGTGACTCAAGTTGACTTCTCGACTGCAGCTCCACATCTCAACGGCGGCTCTATGTGGAAGATTCTAAGATTACATGCCCCTGGTCACGGGCGTGACTTTGGGTCACGGGCATGACCTGGGGCGTGACTTGGTGTGGACTGGTTCAAACAGCGTGGCATCGATTCTGGACTGATCTTCAGGTTACACGCCCTCGGTCACGGGCGTGACCGAGGGCGTGACATGCTATTTTTCCTGATTTGTCCCAAAATTCTGCAAATATTGAAATTAAGCTAAGTTAGAATCAAAATTACAAAAAGAACTACTTATAACCTAAAATTGACATAAAAAGGAAAATTCATATTAAATATTTACAAAATTTTCTATTAAAAAGTTATAAAATACTACTTATCAAATACCCCCATACTTGAGGTTTTGCTATTCCAGAGCAAAAGTGTGAGACATAATTTATAAGACATCCTTAAAAAAATTTTTAATTTTAAACTAAAATTTCATTTAAACCAAAAGTTAAGTTAAGAGTAAATTCAAGGGGGAGTTAAGTCCTAAATTTTGATGATGATTTGAAAAGAGGGAAAAATGTTTAGGCAAAGACTTCTCGAGAAAATTAATTAGTTTACAACATTGTAGAAATTATAAAACTAAATTAGATTAAAATTATAAGAACTCTACCTTAAAAGAAACTTAAGGAAAAGTAAATTACTAAATATTGCTCTCTCTCCATAATTTTCAACTAAAACTAGAACAATGATAATTAGCTAAGGGGGATTTCATAAAATTTGGCATAAGAAGAGAAATTTTTGAATGGAGGAAATGGAATTTATCATGAAATTTCCTTCTATTTTTTTTTCTCTTCTAATAAAAACCCAAAATGTATATGGTTTAGGAGTAATGAATTTTATCCTCTTACGCCATGCCATATAATCTTTTCAAATATTTTGGGTGCATATGTTTTAGGGAATAATGAATTTTATCCTCTTATTCCCATGACATATGATCTTTTAAAGTTCATTTTTTTAATGCCACAAAGGGGGTAAGGAAGGGAAATAAATCTAGCTAGCTTTAAATTATATTGAGAGCAAATTCTAGTAACATTAAATTTCCTAAGATCTAAAAAGTTAGAAGAAAATATAATTGAAATCTAAAGAGGTTTAGGAAATTCACTACAAAATGAAGCCATTTTAAAAATAAAAAGAGAAGTCATGCTAACAAAATTCTCTAATCAATTTAAAATCATAAGATGATTCTTAAATCAAGATTACCTCAAATTTAAAATTAACAAACTATGATAAGCAAAATTTTAGCCAATTAAAAACTTAAACATGCTTATAAACATTCTCAACTAGATTTCTAAGAAATCACAAAAACAACAAGAAGGAGGGATATAAGAATTTTTGGAATTTTTGATATTATCTTTTTTTTGAATTTTTGATATTATCTTTATTTTTTTTTTCTCATTAAAAACTATTTACAAAGAAAGGAAACTAGCTTTAAAACTTAACAATTTTTGTCAAGTCTTGGACTTCCCAATGGCTACCCGCTGAAGGGTTCGCAAGGTACTAGGAGGTGTGATGGGATGAAATCTCAAACGTCCCTTTCCAAGATTTAAATTTTCGATTTTCTAATTTTTTTTTTTGATTTTTTGGATTTTACAAGTGCTTAAATAAAGGAAAACATAGAAACAAAATTAAATTTTTTTTATTTTGTTGTTTTTTTTTCTTTTCATTTTTTTTTGAAAATTTTCTTTTTAAAACTATTTACAAATATTTACAAAGGGCTATTTACACCCCCATACTTAAAGTTAAACATTGTCCCCAATGTTTAAAAATAAGTATGAAGGAAGAAAAGGTAAAAAGAAATGCAAAAACGAAAGAAGAGAAGGAAAAAGGGCTTCCCTGATTTTTTTTTGAAGCTTTTGTGGGAAGCCGCGATTACCTGCAAAAGTTGTTAAAGAAGAAAAGACAAGAGAAAATAACAAAAGATAACTTTGGGGTGCCTCCCAAAAGCGCTTTGTTTAAGGTCGCGTAGCTTGACCCACTTGCCAATCATATTTTATTATGAAGAAATATCGCATCACTCTTGTCATTAGGTAAGTCTCCCGGAAGATACAATTTAAGGCGGTGCCCGTTAACTTTGAAGGAACCTTTTTCCGGGTGGGAAATTAGAATTGTCCTATAGGACCAAACCTCTTTAACAATAAAAGGTCCGGACCATCGAGATTTCAGCTTTCCCGGAAAAAGGCGAAGACGAGAATTATAAAGGAGGACGAGATCGCCCGGCGAAAAAGTTTTTGGAAATTTTATATGTTTGCGTGATAAAACTTTGTTCGCTCCTTATATAATTTGTTACTCTCATACGCATTAGCTCTCCACTCATCCAATTCGTTCATTTGAAATTTTCTTTGTTCGCCCGCTAAAGTAGAATCAAGATTTAAAAATTTAAGCACCCAAAATGCGCGGTGTTCTAATTCGACCGGAAGGTGGCAAGCATTGCCATAGACCATTCGATATGGTGTACAACCGATAGCGGTCTTGTACGCCGTTCGATAGGCCCATAGCGCGTCATCGAGCTTTATTGCCCAGTCCTTCCGATTAATAGAAACTGTTTTTTCTAAAATCTGTTTTAATTCTCGATTAACAACTTCGACTTGGCCGCTCGTTTGTGGGTGATATGCAGTGGATAATTTGTGTGTGACACCATATTTTGCTAAGATTTTTGTGAATTGAGTATTGCAAAAATGGGTGCCCCGATCACTCACAATAGCGCGCGGAGTGCCAAATCGAGAGAATAATTTTTTAAAAAAGTTAACGACGACTCGCGCATCGTTGGGGGGGAGAGCTTGCGCTTCCGCCACCCTCGACACGTAGTCGACCGCCACTAGAATATACTTATTTGAAAACGAAGGAGGGAGAGGACCAACAAAATCTATGCCCCAAAGATCGAAAATTTCGCATTCTAAGAAAATGTTTTGGGGCATCTCATCCCGGCGGGAGATGTTCCCCGACCGCTGGCAGCTGTCGCAAGTACTCACAAGGGTGTGAGCATCTTTGAAGAGCGTGGGCCAATAAAAGCCCACCTCCAGCGCCTTCCTCGCGGTTCGGTTTGAATGATAGTGACCACCGGTGGGTCCCTCATGACAATGATGTAAAATTTTAAAGCCTTCCTCACTTGAAACACATCTTCTCACAACCTGGTCTGTGCATACTCGGAATAAAAAAGGGGTCCTCCCAAAAGTAATTCTTTAAATCAGAAAAGAATTTCTTCTTTTGCTGACTCGAGAATTCTTTTGGCAGGACCCGGGCTACTAAATAGTTAGCCAAATCCGCAAACCATGGGGTAGAAGATGAATTAAAATTTTTGAGAGCTAGGAGGCGCTCTTCGGGAAATTTATCGTTGATGTCGGGCTCTATTAATGCTTCCGAGGAGGGATTTTCTAAACGAGAAAGGTGATCGACCGCCAAGTTTTCGGGTCCTCTTTTGTCCCGGATCTCTAAGTCAAACTCCTGCAAGAGGAGGATCCATCACAAAAGACGAGGCTTGGCGTCCGATTTGCTTAAAAGATACCTAAGTGCGGAGTGATCCATGAAGATGATAACTTTCGAGAGGGTGATGTATGACCTAAACTTATCGAAGGCAAAAACGATCGCTAGAAGCTCCTTTTCGGTAGTGGTGTAATTTGCTTGTGCCGACGTGAGTGTTTTGCTCGCATAATAAATAGGGTGGAAATACTTAATCACCCGTTGGCCTAAAACGGCACCAACCGCAATGTCACTCGCGTCGCACATGATTTCAAAAGGGAGCGACCAATCCGACGCGACTAGAATCGGGGAGTTTATAAGTTTTTCTTTGATAAGTTTAAAGGCCAAATGGCATTCATCGCTAAAAATAAATGAGGATTCCTTTTCAAGAAGATGGTTTAACGGCTTTGTGATTTTGGAAAAATTTTGTATAAAGCGCCGATAGAACCCTGCGTGCCCTAGGAAACTACAAATAGCTTTTACGTTTGTTGGAGGGGGGAGCTTTTCAATCACTTCAATCTTGGCCCTATCGACCTCGATCCCCATGCCCGAAATTTTATGACCAAGGACTAATCCTTCCTTTACCATAAAATGACATTTCTCCCAATTAAGTGCTAAATTCGTTTCCTCGCATCGCTGCAACATGCGCTCAAGATTTTTTAAACAATTTTTAAATGAGTTTCCGAATACGGAAAAGTCGTCCATAAACACTTCCATCACCTCCTCTACTAACTCGTCAAATATCGCCAGCATACATCTTTGAAATGTAGCTGGCGCGTTACAAAGACCAAATGGCATCCTTCGATAAGCGAAGGTGCCAAAGGGACAAGTGAAAGTGGTTTTCTCTTGGACGTCGGGCGAAATTGGGATTTGAAAATATCCCGACAAACCATCGAGAAAACAGTAGTAGGAGTGACCTGAAAGGCGCTCTAAGATTTGATCAATAAACGGTAGAGGGAAGTGATCCTTACGGGTGGCATCATTTAGTTTTCGGTAATTGATGCACATCCGCCAACCCGTAACAGTACGGGTTGAGATCAACTCGTTATTCTCGTTTGCTATTACCGTAACGCCTCCTTTCTTTGGTACGACATGTACTGGGCTAACCCAAGTACTATCCGATATCGGGTAGATAATTCCCGCGTCTAATAGTTTGATCACTTCGGCCTTAACGACTTCTTTCATGTTAGGGTTTAGCCGCCGTTGAGGCTGGACCGAATTTTGGGAATTATCTTCGAGAAAGATTTTATGGGTGCAGAAGGAAGGGTTTATACCCTTAATATCCGAAATTTGCCACGCAATTGCGTGGCGGTGCTTTCTTAAGACAATAGCTACCTCAGAAATTTCCGAGTTGCTAAGTTCGGATGAAACGATGATGGGTAGCTTCGACTCTTTTTCTAAAAATAAATACTTAAGGTGAGGGGGGAGTTGCTTTAGTTCTAAAACGGGTGGCTCTTCATAAGAAGTTTTGATTTTCAATTTTTCTAAAAATAGTGGTTCGGGTGGTGTGAAACGAGTGACTTCTTCTTCTTCCAGACAAAAGAGCTCGGCGAGCTCAGACTCGTGACTCGAGGTGGAGACTAACTCAGGAGGTGAATCGAATTCCCAACACTCTTCTAGGTAAAAACACGAATCGTCATTTTCTAATGTGTTCCGCATCGAGGAATTTATGCCGAAAGAAACTTCATCGTCTCCAACCCGTAGGAGGAGCTTTCCGTTACTTACGTCAATAATGGCGCGGGAGGTGGCAAGGAAGGGGCGGCCGAGTATGAGGGGTACTTCGGCATCCTCTTCGATGTCAAGAATGACAAAGTCCACCGGGAAGATGAACTTGTCGACCTTGACGAGCACGTCCTCCACTATTCCTACCGGAAATTTAATGAGCGATCCGCTAATTGAATACTCATTCGAGTGGGGCTTGGATTTCCTAGACCTAGCTTCATAAATAGTGAAAAAGGCATGAGATTGATACTTGCTCCCAGATCCGCTAAAGCGTGTTTTACTAACGAATTGCCAAATAAACACGGGATGGAGAACCGTCCCGGGTCATTCACTTTTCTAGGCAATTTGTTGAGTACAACCGCGGAGCATTCTGCGTTCAAAGAAATATGCGAAATATCTTCTAATTTTTTCTTATTGGAGAGCAACTCCTTAAGATATTTCGCATATTTAGGCATTTGAGAGATAGCCTCGCAGAAGGGTACATTAATGTGAATTTGCTTTAAAATATCTAAAAACTTTTTATAATTCTTTTCGGCGCTCTCGCTTTTAAACTTAGATGGATACGGAATATTAGAAGTAGAAGCGCGCGGAGCTAACGTAGCAGGTAAATTCGAAGATAAAATAGGAGTAGGAGGAGGGGAGGAAGTTACCATGGGTTCGTCCTGTTTTGAAACCACCTCCTTCCCGCTTCGGAGTGTAATCGCGTTTGCGCTCTCCCTTGGGTTTGGCTCCATGTTTCCCGGAAGGGATCCTTGCGGGCGCTCGGAGATTATCTTTGCTAGCTGGCCCACTTGGTTCTCTAAATTTTTGATCGATCCGGTGAGGTTCCGGATGTTCGCTTCATTTGTAGCAACATATTTTGCAAAAGCCTCTTCAAGCGGAGAGGGCTTTTGCTGTTGCGGTGGAAAACAGGGTGGATTAAAAATTGGAGGGGGAGTTAAATTAAGAAGTTGATTTGGAGGTTGATTAGAATTTAAGGGACGCTGAGCATTTCCTTGATTGCTCCATGAGAAATTCGGATGATTCCTATAACCCGCATTGTAGGTGTTATTATATGGAGCGGTGTTCGGGTTATAGGAAGGCCAAAGTGGATTTCCCATGTAATCAACTTGCTCTTCAATTAAAACATTACTAGCCCAAGGAGGAGTGGCGGGGGAAGCAGACATCTCCGCCACTTGCTTTGTTAAGCGCTCAACTTGTAAAGCCAAATTCGCGTTTGCGTCTAATTCAAAAATTCCGGCCGGCTTATTAGGCCGCGCTCGGGGCATGTTCCATTGGTACGCATTTGTGGCCATCTCTTCGAAAAGCTCTTGAGCGGCGACCGGGGTTTTATTATTTAATGTCCCCCCGGCGGCCGCATTAATCATTTGCCTCATTTGGAGATTTAAGCCATTATAAAATATTTGCACTTGTTGCCAAGTGGCAAGTGCGTGGTGAGGGCATTGACGCAAAAGGTCCTTGAAGCGCTCCCATGTATCATAGAGAGTCTCCGAGTCGATTTGCATGAATGACGCAATATCTGTGCGCAATTTAGCGGTCTTTGAAGACGGGAAATATTTATTAAGAAATTTTCCCGCCATTTCGGCCCATGTAGTGATGGATCCCCTAGGTAGGGAGCCCAGCCACTGCTTGGCCTTAGACCGCAAAGAAAAAGGAAAAAGACGTAATCGAATGGCGTCAACGGTGAAGCCATTGATCTTAAGAGTGTCGCAAATTTCAAGAAAGTAAGAGATATGCGAATTAGGATCCTCGTCCGGTTGACCATCAAAGGTCACCGATTGTTGAACCATTTGTATGATGCTGGACTTGATCTCAAAATTATTGTCCGCCACCGTGGGGCGAACAATACTCGATTGTGTGCCTTCCAAATTCGGCCGCGCATAATAGGACATGGTCCGTTGCGCGTCCTCATAAGGATTTGGGTCGTTAAGATTAGGAGGATTAAGATTATGATTCATATTCGCTGTGTTAGTGTCCCCGATCGACTCTTCGGATTCTATTTGATTTCCCTGATCAAGAGAACGGCGGTGCCTCAAAAGGGTTCGCTCGATCTCCGGTTCAAAAGGAAGAATCGAAGTGCTACCTCGGGTCATACACTAAAAAGAGAAGAAAGGAATAAGAAAAACTAAAATTTTTTTTTTCTTTTTGAAATTTAGAAAAAGAAAAAGAAAATAAAAAGAAGCATGATAAAATTAATAGCTATCCTCTTTTCAAAATATCTACGCAAAGTCCGCGGCAACGGCGCCAAAAACATGATATTTATTTTTTTGCGTTTTGAAATTTAGTGAAGGTTTGAGAATTTTCTCCAATCTATATCTGATAAAGGCAAGTATACCTTATCGTCTATAGTATATGATATTAAGAAATACCAAGGTCGTATTCCACAGGGCGCATTGATTACTTCTACTTTGAGGAAAGTCGCTATTATCTTATCTAATGAAATTTTGGGGTTTTGGTTACTTAGCTAGAAAAAGAGAAATTGCAAGCTAAATTAAGGGTTTAGATGATGATAAAAGAGGCTAGTATTCAATCAAAAGTCACCTTGGAGTGAGAATAGACAAGTGAAAAGAGAATAAATCTAATTCCGTTTAAATTGAACTACTTGACCGTGGAGGTTCCCGAAGCTCGAACATGCCTCTCTCGAGGTTAATGCCCAACTAAGATTAGGAAAAATCAACCGGACTCTCGTCCTATAATCGATTACCTAAAACTTGCTTTACGAAGTGAACCCCGCTATTGGATTTGACTCCAATCCGGGAGATTTACGTCATCCTCTCTCGAGGGGTGCGTGCAACTCTCTTTACCCTTGCGTGATCGATTCATACCTTGAGCCTCTTGACTAACTAAGTATGAAAACATATGCAAAAACCATACATCGATAATATGACCTCACTAATTAAAAATCAAGGGTAATTCAAGCATTTATAAAAACGGAAAAAGAAAACTTTAGAAAATCATAACTTGTCCATCTCATCCTCGGATCATTTTGATCGAGTACTAATGAGGATTAGTTAATCATGGTGGAGGGGGAAGAGAAAGAAAAATGAAATTCCATAATAAGAAAAATTAGCTAAGGAAGGGGAAGACAAATAAAGAGAGCAAACTAATTTTTATTTAAATGAAAACTATTACAAACCTTAAGAAAGGAGATTGCAAGCTAGAAGAAATAAAGTTAAAAACTTAAACTAGGCTATTGCATTGAAAGAAAGCTAGTACATTGCATGAGAAAAAGAAGAGAACATGAAAGGAAAGAAACATGAACATGAAAGTGAAAAATACTCAGGATTAGCTCCAGCAGCACCTCCCCCACTCCAAAATTCTGAATCCTGGACTCAAGGAGAACCTCTGAATTTATAGGAAAAAAATTCAGATTACACGCCCTCGGTCACGGGCGTGACCAAGGGCGTGACTGCACTATTCACATCGGATCCGACAGCGGCGTGGGCTATCTGGACTGGCGCGGAGAAAAGTGACATGTCACGGGCGTGACATGTCGGGTCACGGCCGCGACTTTGGACGGCTGCATTAAATGCGGCGTGGGCTGGAATTTGGCGCTACGGCGAAGCAGAGATCACGCGGGCAAGTCACGGCCGTGACATGTGGGTCACGGGCGTGACTCAAGTTGACTCCTCGACTGCAGCTCCACGTCTCGACGGCGGCTCTACGTGGAAGATTCTAAGATTACACGCCCCCGGTCACGGGCGTGACCTGGGGCGTGACTTGGTGTGGACTGGTTCAAACAGCATGGCATTGATTCTGGACTGATCTTCAGGTTACACGCCCTTGGTTACGGGCGTGACATGCTATTTTTCCCGATTTGTCCCAAAATTTTGCAAATATTGAAATTAAGCTAAGTTAGAATCAAAATTACAAAAAGAACTACTTATAACCTAAAATTGACATAAAAAGGAAAATTCATATTAAATATTTACAAAATTTTCTATTAAAAAGGTATAAAAATACTACTTATCAAATAACCCCAGTAGTTATCTTACTTTTCCTGCATTTTTATTTCTTCTAATCATGTTTAGTTAGTAGTAGTTTATTTTAGTTTGTCTTTTTCTTTTGTTTTTGCGGAGCTCACCCCTATAGGTCCTTCTTCTGTATGGCGGATGCTGCAGCTTTTTCTTGGTTTCCACGCCAATCTTCTAGTATGCTCATTTCTGAGCATTGGGTACTCTCTTCCCCTAGCTCTTTTCTGAATTTCATAGATATATATTGTGTGTATTGTCTAGTTTAAGTCTGGGGGAGAGTAGTTCTGTATGCCCCCTCACGTGCATTATAACATTGCATGCTAGAAGTATTTCTATTTCATTTATTTAGTATTGTTCATTTTCTTTGCACACCACAGCACCCACTTGAGCGTGCGCTTAGCTGTTGGCACATCGCGAGTCGAATTTGTCTCTTCTGTGTGATTTGAAAAATCATCATGCTGGCTTAGGATTATGAGGCGGAGTAAGATGTTGACTCCTGTAGTGCTCCTAGTCGAGTGTTCATGCCTCGCATAAAAATTCGTGTAGATTCAATTTCTTTTTATGCTTTTAGATTATATTTTTCTATTAGTGTAGATATTGTTTACTTTACTCAAAAAAATTGGTGAATCCGGTGTGAATCAAAGGGTAGCATAGGGATGTGTGTAAACGATCGCTAGACTCGTGTTACTTGAGTCGGGATAATGATTATCTTTCTCGGTGGCTAAGAACTTGCCCCAAGCGACTCTTGAAGCATGGTTATATGGTTAGTCAATCGCGTGAATGTGATAATGGCCATCATTTTGGCTCGGTTGAGCTTTTGTGCCCATTCCTATCGCTCTAACCTCGTTAGCCCAGTTGTGCCTACCCGTTCTTTGATTCAGCCCCACTTTTATCTCACCAAAGCCTAAAAGCCAATCCTAGTCGCACACCCAAATTTGAGCTTTAGTTGTTTATTATTTTCATGATTAGGGTGTTGATGTTGTGATATTTTGTGAAAATGTGGATGCGCTTCATTGCTATCTTGCTGAAAATGTGTTGAAAAGAAAAGAAAAAAAATGAGAAAAAGAAAAGAAGTAAAAAAGAAAAGAAAAAGAAGCAGTGCTTAATTGAAAATCTTTATAGATTTGTGATTGGGAGTAGGCGGTGCACACACCCATGCAATCAAGTCCAAGTCTGGAGGTGTGGTGCACCCGCGTATATTTTTGTGGTGCTTGAGGATAGTTTTCGTGCTAGCTCATTTGGGTTTAGTGCTTGAGCCGTCATTTTTATCATTGTATACCTCACCTAAACCCAAGCCTCATCTAAAACCTAAAGTCCTATTGATTCACGCAGTTGAGTCAAACCTGTGTCGTGGAGAGAGTGCGAACGGGCAAGCTTATGGTCACCGACATTGATGGATTTCAATGGAGATTGTCTCGAGCCCTGATCTTTGGCAATGCTCACCTCAGCGTTCAGTTTACTTTCTTCCTATGTATGACCTTATGATTCACCGTGATTCACTTTTTGAGTAAATGTAACATATAGATACGCCCCTAGAAAAGTATAAACTAATATGTATAATTAGGAATTTTGTCTACTGTATTTCTACGCGCATGAGCATGCGACTTCGCATGGTACTCCGCTTTACAATTTCTATGTCAGCTTATGTTTTTCTTATCCGCTTGAGGGATTTGTTTGCTCGGGACGCCCAAACAGGTAAGTCTGGGGGTGTGATTAGTCCAAATTATATACACTTTTATGGACTCATCTGGGCCGATTTTATAGTCTTTGCACCACACTTTAGGCATGTTTTCGTACATATTAACATTCATATTTGTTATTCCCTATTAGGTGCATTCTTAGGCCGTTTTGGTGTGCAATTGCATGCTTTGCTGTTGGGGGCAAGCACTTGGTGCTCCCCAATCTATTTTCTGTGTTTATTGGGTGCTGGAGGTATTCCCAGCTGGGTTGCTTTGTATGCAGGTGACCTGATCATCCAGTTTTCCCCAGAATTCATGTTTTTGCATATCGCAGGGTCGTGCGTTTCCTTGACGCACGGTCGGTTGCGGTCGTGCATTTGTGTCTGGGCATAAAACGGAGCGTCGGAGTCTACTCGTGCATTTTCACGCACGGGTGGTTTGCCCGTGCGTGAGTAAAACGCACGGTCGACCTGTGTATTCTTGATTTCAGAGCATCGAATTTTGCCCGTGCGTTTGTACGCACGGGCGGTGTTGATTGTGTCTGAGCAATTCGCACGGGCGGCGCAGCATTTTCCCCAAGTCAAGTTTTATCATTTAATAACGCACGGTCTGCGCACGGTCGTGCATTCGACCGTGCGTGACCATTTTCTGACAGAAATTCTATTTAAGCCGCAGGTCTTGCCCTATGCTAGATCGATCGTTTTTCCCGCTCCTAGAGCTCCATTTCCGCGCCCTTTTCGCCGTCCATTGTCGCCCACCTTCAGGAGGTGCTCCGGGCTTGTTCTTCACGCCAATCTTGAGCCCGGAGATCATCTCGGCCTCCTCCTTCATCCTATAGCTTCAAAGGAAGATTTAGCCGCCATTACCATCAAGCAAGGGGAAGTTTGGAACCTCTACCGGATCGTGAGACGAAGAAGACAGGCTCATTGGAGAGTCGTGACAGCTCTCTCTACCCCGGACGTAGTTGAGGACCGAGCTTGGACGCGGATTGACAACCCAGTGATTCCAACCGTGAATCTACAACGAGCCTTCCGATTCGGTCGATTTCTTGCCTTGTTCTTCTCTTATTGATGTGTATGTAGTTAGATCTAAATATTATGATGAAGTGGCACATAAACTTGTTTGTATTTCTATATTTCATGTCTATGTGAAATGCTTTTGTGGTTTATGTGATTTGAGGAGCGCCCCATTCCATCCTCCATCCCACCGTCGCGTTCGTTTGCCGCACTAGCAATTGCTAGTGGCGTGCTTGTTGAAGAGGTGCTTGCAACCCTCATTCCGTTTGCCTACTCGTCCATCTGCCCTTGTGACGCAGTGTGCTCAAGGCCTGCCTAGTCTCCATCCCGCCAAGCGAAGCATTGCATAGCGGCATTGCATAGGAGTAGTTGTAGTATTTTCCTTTATTTTCCACAACACAAATCACCCACTTTCGCACCCATCCGACTAAAGGACTTCAATCTCAAGTCCTGCCTCAATAGTAAACTCCACCTTACTGTGTTCCTTTGAGATCGATACTTGGGGATTCATTCCCATTTTATATTAATTGAACAATCAGTACACTGCTGTTTCGTGCCGCAGTCTTGCTACCGCCTATAGCGGTGTGCTAAGATTTGCGCATCAGCAGGCCAAAGGGTGATGGTTGCCGCTTACAAGCTAAAAGGACTTGTAATGAGTTGGTGGATCATGGAGAGAGAGAGACTCATAGACAGATGTTTGTGGGAGTCGTTTAAGGCAATGTTACTGAAGAAGTTCCTGCCGTCGGTTGAGCAAGAATGTCTGATGATTGATTTTCTGCACCTGAAGGCAACTCACAGTTAGTGAATATGAGATTGAATTCAGTAAGTTGAGCAGGTTTGCTCCATATTTAGTAGCTTCTGAGGCAGGAAGAGTGAAGCGATTTCTCAGAGGACTTCGTAGTGATATTCAGTAATTGGATAGTGCATATAGATCTGAAAGATATGCTGAAGTATTAGAAGCCGCGTTGAAAGTCGAGGCGATCGACAACGCCAAGAATAGAGGTGCGTTGATGGAAAGGACAAGAGAAAGGTCAAAGGGGGGAAAACCCAAAGGTATCTAGCCCTGCTCCAAAGAAAAAAAGGAGCAAAGTTTTTAGCTTCTGTGGTCTCCCAGGCCATCAGTTCGATAAATGTTTCAAGAGGTTGGGAGCTAAGATGTAGCAGCAAGTGTCGATAATTCAGAGCGCTCCCAAAGGAGATCTAACTTGTACCATCTGTAAGCGAAAGGGGCTTGATATTGCCCATTGTTGGTCTAAACATAAGGTGTGTTTTCAGTACAGACAGAAGGGGCACGTTAAGACTAAATGCCCTCGTTTCTAGCCTGCTCAGCAGCCAGTGCCACTTCAGGCTTTGCCGTTGCCGCAGCCGCAACATCGGGATAGAGGAAACGACAAGTTTAATGTGGTGACTAGGTTAGAAGCGCAGAATTCCACCCAAGTTATTTCAGGTTAAGCCCTAATCTAACCCTCAGCTCTTATCGCTAGTTTTTTTATTTCTGTTCGGCTAGTTATGTATCTGATTCTTTATAAGAGAATTTAAGGTAAAGAACCATTGGGCGCGTGCCCTTTTTGATTCTGGTGCTACCCACTCGTTTGTGTCAAGGAATTTTATAGAGCGTCATCGTCTAACCCTCGATCAATTTGACAATGCATTTCGTGTTAAGTTTCTTTCTGACAACTCCGTGGTGTCGAACCAGCGTATGTAGAATTGTTCTATTCTCTTAGGTGATTTCTTAGCTCTTGCTGATTTGAAGGTGCTAGACCTAGAAGATTTCGATGTGATTTTGGGCATGGAATGGTTGTCCAGATATGATGCGGTTATCAAATTCAAGGTAAATCATTTGGACTTCAAGTTGGACAACGGTCAACCCATGAGTGCACATGACTTTTTGTGCCAGGATTCCCCGATTATTTCTGCGGTATGTGCTCGGAAACTTTTAGATTCCAGTTATTTTGCTTACCTGGTTTCTATGTTAGAAACTGTTAGTGGTTTGTCGTGTATCGAGGATGTTCCTGTTGTTGTTTATTGGGCGTCGACTTATCACCTAAAGGGGGGGGGGGTGAATAGGTTTTTTAAATTATATTATCCCCTTTATATGTTCTTGCTCTAAGATTAGTAGATCTATAAGTTATAAAGCATAACATAGAAAACACACAATGATCTATAGAGGTTCCTCAAGAGAGGGTGTCTTGAGTAGTCCTGTTTCCCTCTGCGCCTACCTAGCAGTGTGCTAGGCTCGGCAAATGCCGCCAAAAGCTTCAGGCCCTCAAGCCTTACAACACGGACCCGCAAGTCCAACAGCCTAGGCCCGCAAGCTCCTACTGCTCCCGAGCCCGCAAGCTCCTACTGCCCCCGAGCCCGCAAGCTAGACACTCAGGCCCTCAAGCCCTACACAGCTGACCCTCAAGTCTAGCCTCTGCCCTGGCCCTCAAGCCTCACAGGTCTCAAGCCCTCAAGCTTGACAATCAGGCCCGCAAGCCCTACACAGCTGACCCGCAAGTCTAGCCTCTACCCTGGCCCTCAAGCCTCATAGGTCTCCAGCCCTCAAGCTAGACAAATAAGCTCGCAAGCCTTACACGAGTTTACAGTAGAAAAACAACTGTTACTTCTGCCGGATGAAGATCGGCAACTTTAGCCTGATGAAGATTGGCTTCTTTGGGTTGAAGAAGATGCTTTTTGATGTGGAGATTCAGCACTTGATCTTCTTCAGCCTTCACTTCTTTTGCCTGGTGTTGATCGGCTACTTTTCAGTCGATGATGATGACTAATTCTTTAGAGAACACTTGATGCTTTCTCTCTACTTGATCTTCATCTTCTCCGCTGAGAATACTGTTCTATTGAAGTGTAGCGGCTGGATTCTTTCTCGTTCTTTTTCTCTATCTTCAAGAATACTTTTCTAGGGCATCACTGTTCCCTTTTATAGGACAGATGAGCAGCATAACGGTAACATGTGATTTCCTTTAATGTCATACGCCCATTCCATAAGAGCACGCGCTGATTGGACAATCAGGCGGCGACATTAAATGCTGATAGAGCGTCCACAACATTTGAATCTGTCTCGACGATATTTCCATCGTTATGACATCATGGACAATATCTCGATGATAGGACTTTGTTGAACCCTTGCGCCTTGATAGATCTTCAATTCTCCTTACTTCTGCCTCTGATGCTGATGTCTCGACGATACGAGACATTCTGGTGCTTCTCTATATACGACGATATGCCATCTCTAACTGTGTCATCGTAATCACCTTGTTCTCTCGACGACATGCCTTATTTATGATGATGTTCAATGCCATCAGTCATACATAGCCTTTTCAGCGACAAGGCTTCTTTACGACGATGTCTGTTCTTCTCGACGACAAGGCCACTTTGGTGAAGTCGATGATACTGCGTCTTCTCTGCGTTCGTCGAGCTTCATTCTTCATTCGACGATCTTGCCAAGTCTCAGCGTTCGACGATCTTGCTAAGTCTCAGCGGTCGACTGACTCGCCAATTCTCAGCGGTCTACGATATTCCTTTCGACGATATTCCTTCTGCGGTCGACGATCTTCTTTCTGCGTTCGACGAATACGCCAAGTCTCAGCGGTCGTCGATCTTCCTTCTGAGTTTGACGAACTCCATTCTTCGTTCGACGAACTTCCTTCTGCGTTCGACGAATCTTGTTCTTCTTGACGATATAGTACTTACTGAAATAACACAGGTACGTGACATAATGTCAATCTCTGCAGGCATTAGCTAGATGGAACATTAAATACAGCTTGCACTTGTCATTGAGCTGAGCACTTCTTCAAATCAGGAACATTGTTGGGCACTGTTCCCAACAATCTCCCCCTATTTGAAGAAGCCCTAACTTACCTCAATGATTAATGCCACTCATGAAAAGATATATCATTTCAAATAGTGACATCATACTTAAAGCAACAATCATATAAAGAGATGAAATGTTCTTCAAGCATATAAATAGATTAAATGTTTAATAGTAAACATTAGCATTCATTTGCCCCATCAAAACAAATTAAGATTATAATTTGTTGCCCCATCAGCGTCTGCTGCTGCTTGCCCCTTTGCTTTTTTGCCTTTGCCTCTGATGGTAGTTGATGGGCAGGGGAATTTTCTTTGGACAGGGAGGAGGACCTTGTGAGAATGATAGCTTATGGTTCTTCCTCCTTTCCAGCTGCTTCAGATGTTTCTCCCATTCATCTGTCTGATATACTCTTTGATAGTCCTCCTGAGGGTATCCAAACTGGATCCATGATTCTGTTATTATTTCTGTTGATATTGGACTCCACCTTCCAGATTGTGGATCCAGTTCAACTTCCCTCAGTCTCTCTTGCTGATATTGGCTGCTCTGACTCCTCTTTCTTTTCCTGGAGGTTGCTGATTCTCCAAACTCTATTCCATATTCAGCTGAATCAGTGCTTGCAGATGGATTGAGTGATGGGGGTTGCTTCATTGTCTGCTTTATCTGATTTGTTATCCACATCGCTTGATGTTTGCTGGCGTTTATTATTTCCTTCTCCCCCTTTAGGGCTTGTTCAATTACCCTTTCCTCAAGTCCTTCTTTGACTTGATTCAGCTTTTCATGCAAGGTTTGTTCAGTTACATCCAGATTGTTGTTTACTACCAGCAGATGTATCTAAAGTATGAGCGTTCTCATTAACCTTATTCAGAATTTGATTTTGGTTATTTTCAGCATCTGTCTCTATCTGCTTAAGACCATAGTACACATTGTTTGAGAATGCGCCTTTCTTTTTCAGGATTGTGTGGGTTTGATGTCCCGCTTTATTAATTTATTCTCTCATTTTATCGATTGCGGGAGCTGCCATAGTATATAAATGAGTGCACTGGGTGTTGAGGTTGTGTATGTCACTCTTTACTTTCTGAATTTCCGCCTTCATCTCTTTCCGTAGACTATCCACAGTTTTTACTATGAATTGTTCAAGATGTTTTCGCTCAGCAGACAGTAAGGCCGATAGCATGTGGAAGAGAGATCCTGCCTGAGTCAAAGATTGCTCAGCAGTTTGTCCTTCTTGATCTCCTCCTCCTTGTGTATCTGCTTCACTGACATATTTAGAGGATTCTTCACTAATGTGCAATGTGACCTTGGCTTTCCCCTTAGAACCTTCTGGCAGGGGCTCACTTGGAGCTATGGGCACAACTTTGCTTGCTACAGTTAACTCTCGGCAGTCTGAGAGAGTGATATCTGTTGTGGGCTTATTTCCTTGATCATCTAGGGCAGAGTACCCCAGTTGGGTCTCCCCCTCAACCTGTGCATTCTCCTGATGTGAACCTCCAGCTAAGAGCTCCCCATCAAACATCTCTGCATCTTGGGCTAAGCTCACAAGTTGGGACTCCCCCTCAGCAGGAACACTCCCCAAGTTGGGGTTTCCAACATTTTCAATAACCTCTGTGGGAGCAGGTTCATGGATTGATACATGATCATTTTCTTTGGTGGATGTTTCACCTCCGGATGGAGCGGGATGGTGTGGGGGTGGTGCAATGTCATCAGAGCTGCTTGATGACTCTTCTTCTTCAGAGGGGTTTATTTGGGTTGCTGGTTTCTTCTGCTTCTTTGGAGCAGACTGGACATCAGAGGATGGTTTGGGGAAGGAACTATCCCATCGGTCCAACATCTTTGCATCCAATTTCTTGGAGTAATGAAGAGGTACTCCCATTATCTTATGCAATGTATAACCCTGGATGTTTAGAAGAAAAAGGGACAATATTCTTCCATACGAGGGGGACTTCAAGGTGTTCTTCATTCTCAGGAAGAGGAACTCACTCCAGTTGGTTTTCTTGGAGTGGATTATTCTGGACATGACAACAAACATGTCTTTTGATATGCGGTCGTGGGAACCAGGCTTGCACAACAACACTTTGCCAACAATGTCGGCCAGTAGCTTCCCCTTCTGATTGAATTAAGCTCTCTTAATAGACCCGTATGTCTTCCCTGTTTGTCCGCAGCATGTGTAGCTTGCTTACATATCCTCAAAGGTCAGCTCTTCTTCTTCCTCTCCCCCTTGGATGCTTGCCATGTTCAGTGCTTTTCCAAGACTTTTTGTTGATATCTTGACCTTCTTGCCTCCCACCATGGACTTTATCCGTGTTTCAGTGTGGTTGAGTTTTGCTTCGGCAAAGAACTCGCCTAATTCTCTATGGAGAAGAACCAAGGGTTCACATAGGACATATTCCAGTCCCGATGCCTCCAGCAGCCTTATTACTGATCTTATCTCATCGGAGCAAGCATTGAAACCCCCTCGCTGAAGTTCGCAACCGGAGATCACTTCTTCTTTCTTGGGAGCCATTGATTCGGAGTTAGAGAGAATGCAGCATGACAAAGGAGGCGAGGGTTTGTTGACGGAATGGCTTAGGGCAAATGATAGCATAATTTTTATTTTTGAGCATTCACTCTATTTATAGTGTCGGTAGATGAAGAGGCGCGTACCTTACAAAACGATCAGACGGCTCCGATGGACCCATCTCATCCCGATAAAAATAGCTCAATTATATTTTGCCGATGCGGTTATTGTTGTTGAAATGCTCCTTGGATACTGAAAGTGGAGGTTAGATCTTAAGTTACTCTAGAGGGGGGGGGGTGAATAAAGTATTAAAAACTTTTCCTTAGTTTTATAGTGTAATTAAAATAGTGTTATATATATATGTGTGTAGGCAGAGTGAGAAATATATAAACAGAATAACTGAATAAATAAAAGGCACACAGCACAACACAAAGAAATAAACACAACCAGAAGACACAAGGAATTTATAGTGGTTCCCCAAAAAATCTAGGTAGTCCACTCTTCTACCACCCTTTGGTAGGAGTCCACTAGGAGGGTTGATCAGGTGCCCTAACACCAAGGTGATTTTGATCAAGTGTCCACACACCAGAGAGCTTTTGATCAGGTGCTCAAAACCAACAGGATTTTTTGATCAGGTGTCTTGCCACCAAGGAACTACACTTTTGAAGGGAGTATTAACCCTATACAAGAGAGGTGAGAAAAGGGTTATAGTGTTATTCTCTGTCAAGATGCTGAGAGAAGACTCTAGTGGACTTTGTTGTAAAGCTCCCCCTATCTGGTTGAAGTGATTGACAGATGATGGAGAAGCTTTCTCTTTAAGACTCAAATCTTCTGTAGCAGATAGATCTGGAAGAACAGGTTCTACAGATTCCTTGTTGCTCTTGTAGAAGACTTGAACTTGCAGCAGAATATCTGAGAGATGGATCTTGAAGATGATGTTCTCAGAAAGAAGATTAGTGCTGCTTGAGGAAGAAGAAGAAGACTGGGAGTAATAGACAGAATGTTCTTCGTCTCTTTCTCTATCCTTGTTGTTATCTGTATTCTGCAAGAATGCTAATTTGAATTCTGTCGAGTGAGATAAGACAAGAATGTCTGTCTTGATATATTCCATTTTTGGAATAGAATAATCTGTCTCTAAATCTTTCTTCGAAAAACAACAAAGATAAAACAATTTTGTCAGGTCCTTTAATTCCTTAGCCGTGAAAAACTCCTTAGCATTAAATGTCAACGACTATCTTTGTCTTGGAACAAAGGAAATCAGGAATATATTTGAATAATATAATATCCTTACTTGCCTGCCCTGAATGCGTCCAAAAGTATTGAATATATCCGTTGGAGCGTCGATCTGAGTTCAGAGTATTGACAAACAACTTATATAAATAATCTGGACTTGAATTTGTCGAACTGAGATTTAATATAGAATTTGTCAAGCTCTGGCTAGAATTCATCGAACGCTGCTCGCCATTTGTCGAACGCTGCTCAGAGAATGTCGAGCGCTGGAACTGGCTATAATACTTCAGTCTGCTGAGACAAATTCGTCGAACGATGTTAGGCATTCGTCGAACGCCACTCGACATTTGTCGAACACTGGGAACTTAAATTTTCCTTAAGTTCTAGCAACTCTAACAGCCTAAAAACTTGACCCTTAAACTTTACAATGGGGTCAACTTGATCCTTAGTTCGACACATAGTGATCCTAGCCCAAATCAGTAATAGGGTTGTTCCAACAATCTCCCCCTATTTGGGTTAGGATACTGTTTGACAATCAATCAAATAAATACAATAAAAAGAATAAACAGCAGAGCATAAAAGATATATCTGACAGAATGAAAATTCATTTCAGCAGATAGATTAAAAATAGTGCTCTGAGTTCATTACAGTCAAAATGTTTAAAACAAGAACAGAATAAATAAGTCTGAACCTTTTTCACTTCTTAGATGGTTTGAAGATGATTATCCTGTTTGGATCTTCAGACTTCTTGCTTATGTAGAGATCTTGAGCACCAAGAAAAGTCTGAGCTCTAGCAAGGACAACAACTGCTTGAGGGTATTGCATCATGAATTATTCAGCATTGAAAAAGTTCTTTGATTTGTACTTTTCAAACACTTTTCTTCTGTACTCTGACATGGTTGAGAACTGAGAATGGTCCTTTCCTTTAGCTTTTGCCTTATTAATCTGAGCTGAGGCAATTGTCTCTTTGAATCTAGCCTTTTGTGCTATTTCATCAATTTCTGTATTCACTGGGGACAAAGGCCTGTCATCAGAATCAATAGCCTGCAATGAAGGTTTTTCAAAAGGAATGTTTAATTTCCTGTGCAAGGATCCATCAGATATTGTAAGCTTGTATACTGTGGAAACATTCTTTGAAGGGGTTGAAGAAAATCTTGAAGACCAGGAACTCTGATAACCACTAGTGTTAGCTGGTTTACTTGATTGCTGAGTAGAGAACTTTTGATAAGTAGAAGAATGTGTTGCTGAGCCTGCTGAGCCTGCTGGAGGAGGAGGTAGAGGGGGATTGAACTTAACTGGCTTATCAGAATAATATCCAGTTTTCTTGAATTTCTTTCTCCTCTTGGTTTCATTTCTGGAGAACTTCATCCAGTGAGGGGTATCCTTGTCAAGAGTGATATTATGAAGGATGTAGTAGGGAATATCACTATCTGGGTTAGGAGGCTTGGGGACAGCCAAAGACTTAGCCTTTCTTTTCTTTCTCTTCCTTGATAAAGTGTCATCAGAATCACTGTCATTGCCTTCTTCATCAGAATCAGAAGAAGGAATTGGATTATCATATAAATCATTAACCAATTTAAGAGCTTTGATTTTCTGCTCTTCAGCTTCAAAAGCTTCATCTTCTGCTCTCCAAATTTCATCAAAATCTGGAATAGGTGATTCATCAAAGATAAAGGTTGGGACATCAAAACTGTTGTTAATTTCCTCTGAAATTACAACTGATTCACTTGCATAACTTTGAACTGGAATTGAAACAAGAACTGGATCTGCTCTTTGAACTGCAAAACTGCTGATAATCTTTTTCAGCAAAACTTTATTAATAGGAGCAGTATAAGGAACAATTGCTCTAGAATGATCTTGATGTTTTGGCTGATTAGAGAAAATAGAACTGAACTTAGACATCAAATGAGTAATATCTAAGGAATGATGAATATAGATATTATTTAACTCTTCTATGACTGGAACTTCAGATATTTCAACCAAATCAAACATATCTAAATCAGAACTTTGAACTGTATCTTCAATAACAACTGCATCCTCTAAAACTAGAGCTGTATCTTCAACAAAAACTGTGGCCTCTTCAACAGGAGCTTCTGGAGCTTCTTCATTAGGCATCTCCCCCTGCCTAGCTTCAGGGAGACCTGAATCTAGGCCCCTAGAAGAAGGGACAGAGATGGAGGAAGGAATTGAAGATATAGTAGAAGAAAGTTCAGAGATTGCTTGAAGAATTGGAGCAATTTTTGCATCCAATGTGGAGTCAAGATTAGAAAGAATGTTGTGGACTGAAGAAAGTTTTGCATCCAGGATTTAATCTATCTTGGGAACAATGTAGTCAAGAATTTGATCTGCTATAGTCTGAAAATGTAGAAATAGAATTTCAGGTGGATGAGATGAAGATGGTTGAGAAGTGGAAGGAATAGAAGTGGGTACAAAGATGTTTGAAACATTGGCGTGCTGTTGAGGGATGTCAGAATGAATCGGGCAAGAGTGATGAGTGGGTGAATGATGGTCATCATGCATGAGAGATGGAGGTGGAGAAGTATGAGGGGTTAGGAGGGTAGATGAGGATGGAATGTCATCAATGAGTGTGGGAGAATTTGGAGGTGGAGATTGTGCAGGGGAAATGTTCTGAGGTGGAGATGGGAGAGGAGGAGAAGAAACAAGAGGAGGAGGAGAAGGAGCTTCTAGAAGGGTTGAGGGAGTGACTGGATCAGTCCTTGTGCCTTCAGAAGTTTTCTTCTGTGTAGCTGCTCCTGGGTTCTTCTTGGTAAACACCCTGTCCCATTTAGCAAAGAGAGCTGAGGTCAGCTTCTTGCTAGCATTAATGGTCACCTTGGGAGAGACCAGAAGGTCTTGGTGTCTTTCCTGCAGTACAATTCCAATAATTCTTCCAAAACACACATTTTCCAATGAAATATTCTTCTTAATCAATCCAAAGAGAATGGATCCCCAATTTACATTCTTCTTTTCCATTAAGGCCACCATCAACGTAAATTGGTGCCTATTGATATAATCATGACCTGTTGTTTTTCCTAACAACACTTTGCCAACAATATCAGAAAGAAACTTATATTCCATAGATAAGTTTTTCTTAAGCAGGTGATTAGGGTTTCTAGTAGAATAACCCATCTTAATCAATGCTTCACCAATTTCAACAGAGATGAGCTCTTACTCATCATCACCATTAACAAAACCAAAAACCTCAGTTAGAATGGTAGGGGTAAGAGAGACCTGATGTCCTGAGATGATTCCTGTCAGACTTTCATCTTCCTGCTTAGCCGTAAAACACCATTCCTTAATCTCTACTGTGTGCAGCTTTATCCTCATGCTCATTAGCTTCTTTAACTGTTGCTCCCCAAAGAGTTGAAGGATATCTTTGAAGACTTGGTCAGATTGAGCAAAAGATTCCATGTCGATGTCAAACCCGACATCGAACTTCATCGAATAGAGCGCGGCTTGAGAAATCACCATTTGTACCTGCAAGAGAGAAAGATCAAGTGCAGAGGGGAACTAGAGGGAAACGATTTCTGTAGGCGTGATCAATTAAGAAATAAAATAGAGATTATATAGACCGTAGAAGGGGGCGCATTTGTGGAGCGGCGTTCGGCAAAAACATAATAAAAATAGAAGTCGAAAAGACATTAGGTCTCCGTCTGACGCCGTTCGACAAAAATATCTTTTCAGTCGACCACCGTTCGACAGGTGAAATTTTCTTTATCGATTCTGAAGATAAACGGTTTCATCGACCACCGTTCGACAAATGATATAAATTCGTCGTCCTCCGTTCGACGAATTTTGGGGATAAATAGAAATGTTAATTTTTTAACAGATTGAATCTCCATCTATTATTCCTATTTGATTTATAAAGAAGATATGCTTCTTTTCATCCAATGGCTTGGTGAAAATGTAAGCTCTTTGTAAATCAGTAGGAATTAATTATAGGCAAATTTTATTTTTATCCACATTTTCCCTAAGGAAGTGGTGCCTAATTTCTATGTGTTTAGTCCTACTATGGAGAACTGGATTTTGTGCTATAGATATTGCACTTGTATTGTCACAAAATATAGTTGAATTATTTAAGTTGACACCATAGTATAGAAGTTGATTTTGTATCCACAACATCTGTGAGCAGCAACTGCCAGCAGCCATGTATTCAGCTTCAGCTATTGATGTAGACACAGATGTATGCTTTTTACAAAACCAAGACACAAGCCTATCACCAAGAAACTGACAAGTTCCTGATGTGCTTTTCCTGTCTACTCTGCATCCAGTATAATCTGAATCTGAGAATCCAGTTAATTCAAATTCAGATGTTGTTGGATACCAAAGTCCTAGATTAGGGCAACCCTTTATATATCTCAAAATCCTTTTTAATAAAATTAAGTGAGATTCTTTGGGGTTAACTTGAAACCTAGCACAAATACAGGTAGCAAACATTATGTCAGGCCTACTAGCTGTTAAATAAAGTAGTGAGCCAACAATAGCTCTATATACTTTTGAATCAACAGGTTTCCCTGATTCATCATTATCAACAACAGCATTAGAGGGCATGGGTGTTTTCATGGTGGAAGAATCAGACATACCAAACCTTTTCACTAATTCCTTAGCGTACTTAGATTGGGATATGAAGATTCCATTTGGAGTTTGCTTCACTTGAAGACCAAAGAAGTATGGTAACTCACCTATACTACTCATTTCAAATTTAGATTGTATTAGATTAGAAAATCTTTTGCACAAATTTGAATCAGTTGAGCCAAAAATAATGTCATCTACAAATATTTGAACTAGCAAAGTTTGATTTTTATGTATCCTGAAAAATAGGGTTTTATCTATTATCCCCCTACAGAAATTGTTTTCCAAAAGAAAACTAGCTAAAGTCTCATACCATGCTCCAGGAGCTTGTTTGAGACCATAAAGAGCTTTCTTAAGTTTAAATACAAAAGTGGGTTGAGTTGGAGAGATGAAACCTGGTGGTTGTTCCACATAGACTTCTTCTTTAATTTCTCCATTTAAAAATACACTTTTCACATCCATTTGAAATACATTGAACTTTTTATATGCAGCAAATGCTAGAAAGAATCTGATTGCTTCAAGTCTTGCAACAGGGGAAAATGTCTGATCATAATCAATGCCTTCTTCCTGTGAATATCCTTGAGCTACCAGTCTTTCTTTATTTCTCACAATGTTGCCTTGTTCATCTAGCTTGTTCCTGAAGACCCATTTAGTGCCAATAACTGGATGGCCCTATGGTCTTGGAACCAAATCCCAAACCTTGTTCATTTCAAACTGGTTGAGCTCCTCTTGCATTGCAAGAATCCAATTAGGATCTTGTTCTGCATCTGTTATAGTTTGAGGTTCAACTTGTGATAGGAAACAAGTATGCATTTGATTTTGATGTAGTTGATGCGTTGTTTAAACACCTACTGAAATATCTCCAATTACTTGTGATATTGGATGATCTCTAACTGTGATGTGGTCAGCAGTTGGAGTTGGTTCAGCAATGATATCTTCTTGGGGAATTTGATCAGTTGTCACTTGAATTATCTTGTCAGCAAGATCTTCTGGATGATCTTCTTCTTCACTATATTCAAGTGTTTGTGTTGTTGGAAGTGAAGAATCTCCTTTCTCTAGATTTAGCTCATTTAGCTCTCCACATAAATCTGATACCTGCAAGGTATTTATGGTAGAGGTGGTATTCCTCTCCTCATTCAATAGGTTAGTTTCATCAAAAGAAACATGCATGGACTCCTCTATTTTAAGAGTAGATTTGTTGTAGACTCTATATGCCTTACTAGATAGAGAGTATCCAAGGAATATGCCTTCAGCTGCTTTAGCTTCAAACTTCCTTAGATATTTCTTATCATTGTTATGCACATAGCATTTAAAACCAAAAATCTTAAAATAGCTAACCTTAGGCTTTTTATTCTTGAGTAGTTCATAGGGAGTCTTACCCTTAAGCTTATGTATCAGGCTTCTATTCAACACATAATTTGTTGTGTTCACTGCCTCTGCCCAAAAGGAGAGTGGCAAATGAGCATCAGCAAACAATGTAGTTGCTGATTCAATTAATATTCTATTTTTCCTTTCAGCTACCCCATTTTGTTGAGGGCTTCTAGGAGCGGAGAAACACTGCCTGATCCCTTCTTTTCCACAGAATTATCTCATCAGAAGAGACTCAAACTCAGTACCATGATCACTTCTGATCAATGCAACTAGAGTAGAGTACTCAGTCTTGACGGACCTGAGAAAGTCTGTTAGAACTTTGAAAGTGTCAGACTGGTTCCTAAGAAAGAACACCCAAGTGAATCTTGAGAAGTTGTCACAACCCGCATTTTCCCAACATTTAAAATGCTATCAGAGTAGGGAAAGCTACGCGTCGTGATGCCACGTCACGTAGGGGACGCCTACTGACGTTAAGGCAATTCATCCTTCATCACAGTCCAAGCAATGTTATTATTAACTCAAAGAGATTCAAATAAAATTTATGCAGAAAAATTTAACAAGCCGCGTCCCTCGGCTTGGTGTATCAACTAGTCCACGCTTTTAAAATATAGTTTTACGCAGCGGAAAAATACTTGATTTAATTACTTAAAGGCCTACTTGAACATGAAAACCTAGTGAGGTGCACCATGCAAGATCGAATGTGTGGATTTACTAGATATAAAAGTATATTATCACGCACAGAAATTAGTGAGATTAATATTTCAAAATATGATATGTAATGCTATATTACCTTAGCATATCTTACTAGGGGCCATAAAGCCAACCAATATCTAACCATTCCAGAACAGGTGTTCAAAAGTGAACCACAAGTAACAGCAGCAGTGAAACAAAAATCTAACTAAACGGCACCACGGGCGTCAACACCTGACACGAACCCATGGGCTGACAAGTCCACAGAATACTCTACATCAAGAGAGTCAGAAGACGGAAACTAAAGAAGCTCCGCACTAACACTTGCTACTGTCCAGAACCTGAGGCATTCAAAGAAAGAACACCTCAGAAACAAGTACAAGTGGTGTAGAAAATAAGAAAGTAAGCAAACCTCCGCGAGACCGGAGGGAAACAGAAGCTGCAAGGGTCAGTGATGACAAAGCTAGCAGCTAATAATCAACAGGAAAAGAAATAGCAGAGGTATCTAATCATCAGCAGAAAAGGAAAACAGCAGAGCAACTAAGAATCAGCAGAATTTGCTCACCAAACAAAGGTGATAATACAGGCGATGACAAAACTCGCCATAATCAAAAGAAAAGCCATCCGTTTTCAAATTATTAATCATGTTACTCTTGTTCAGAATTATAGAGACTGATCAGCTCATCCAAAAGAAGAGCACCGCACCGGGGGCAAAAACCACACCGCGTACGGCCTCCTAATCAAAAGCTTAAAAGAGCACCGCACCGGGGGCAAAACCACACCGCGTACGGCCTCCAACAGAATATATTAATTTAAAGAGCATCGCACCGGTGGCACCGCCAACATCGTGTACGACCTCCAACAGAATTCATATTTTCATGCAATTTCAAAGGGAAAGGGGCGGGGCCCAACAGAACATATCATACCCTAAGGCAAGTAGCAAATGAGAAAATCAAGGAGATATGGAGCTAACAAAAAAAATCCTTTTTTTATTTAACTGACATAATGTCAAATTATTAGCAGCAATAATAGAGAAAAATGGAGATATGGCGCAGTTAGATCAAGAGCACCGGCTTGGAGCGGTTATGTGGCAAAGAGAAAGAGCAAGGGCAAGAACACCACTTGCCTTAGGTTTTGCTGGAAAACTCTCCGAATCGCTCCCCGTTGGAGATCGGGTTACGAGGAGGCGAGAGGAGTCAAGATCTACAAGAGATCGGGCTAGAAAAGGTTAGGGTACAAAAGACCTAACGAAAAAGTTTCACGAAACGGAAGGAAATTACCACGAGGATGAAGCTCTCGTCGAGAGCTTTCCGAATCTATGCTCGGCTCGTGACTTCGACCACCGGAGCTTCGTCGGCGGCGTCTGGAAGATTCAAGAAAACGCTACTCCCGTCGCTTGCTTTTCTCTCTGGTTCAGACAGAATGAGGAAGAAGGCAACATCACATAGTTTTAATAATAATAATATCATTATTATTAATATTATTATTAAATTAAGGAAGGGGTCGATGCATGCATGCAAAAAGGAGGGACTTGGAAGTCGACGCAAGGGGGAAGAGGGAAGTCGACGCAGGGGGAAGAGAAGTCGACGCAAGGGGGATTGGAAGTCGACGCAAGGGGGCTTGGAAGTTGACGCAAGGGTGGAGGAAGTCGACGCAGGGGGGAGAAGAAAGGTCGACGCATGCTTTTAATGAATGTATATATATATATATTTTGAATCATTATAATAATAATATTATTATTATTATTATTATTATTTATCACTAAAAATAAATGAACGCCGAACCCAACGAAAATTTCGCCTAAAGTGAACAGCGGCGCTACGAACCCAACGGCGAAGTTGGAATCAAATTCCGACGTGCCGTTTTCGAGATATGAATGGCGGAAGTTACGGTGAGCTTTAAATATATACAAAATTTCTAAAATGCGTCGAGGATCCAAAATGGCTCAGATCGCGACGAAACTGGATAGACAAGTCTAAAATTAAATAATCTAATTTCCTAACGTAAAATTTTCCAATTCCGGGTCGTCGCAAAATTTGGTCGACTTGACCCAAACGGACGCGAAAACACGCAAATGACAACTCGCCGCTAACTCGACATTAGAAGTAACGCCCCGACGTCATTAACACGCCATCACTGAATTAAACAAGTACCGGAAAAATCAGGGGCGTTACAGCCACTCCCCCTAAAAGAAAGTTTCGTCCCGAAACTTGACATAAGGGCAGAAAACAACATTAAGATAGGTACGTGGTGTAGGAAAGGAGATTTAAGATGGACAATTAATTGCGCGGGAACAACACTTGGGCAAGATATACAGCACAGGAAAATAAATCCATCTGAGCTATTTAAATGAGAAGACGAATGGTGCAGAAAGAAGATTTACCTGAGCTAATTAATTGAAAAGGTGAGAATGAGACCCTCGCATTGCTGACTCCAGCTCCCATGTTGCGCTCTCGATGGCATGATTCCGCCAAAGAACTTTCACCATGGGAATGGATTTCCAACGCAACACCCGCTCCTGGGTTTCCAAAATGCGAACAGGCTCCTCAACATAAGATAAATTGGGCTGAATCTGAGGCACCGAATCGAGGACTTGACGATTGCTACGGACACACTTCCTTAACTGACTCACATGGAACACATCATGGACGCCAGGGAAGGTAGCAGGTAACTCCAATCTATAAGAGGACACTCCGATGCGCTCAACGACTTGAAATGGCCCAACATATCTGGGATCCAACTTGTGGTTCTTCCCAAATCTTTTAACGCCTGGCATCAGAGAGACTTTCAGAAAAACACTGTCCCCAACCGCAAACTCCAGATCTGCCCTTCTTTGATTGGCATACTTTTCGTACCGCTCCTGAGCAACACGGAGCTTCTCCCGAATATTAGTCACCGCCTCCTCCATTTCCATTAAATCTTCCGGACCTAGCAACGGTCTCTCACCGACTTCGGCCCAAAACAAGGGAGTCCTGCAGCGCCTCCCATACAACGCTTCAAAAGGGGCCATTTGCAGACTTTCTTGGAAGCTATTATTATATGCAAACTCCATGAGTCTGAGGCGCTCGTCCCAAGCTCCACCATGCTCCAAAATGTAACACCTGATCATGTCTTCTACAATCTGATTAACTCGCTCCGTTTGACCATTGGTCTGCGGATGGTATGCGGTCGAAAACCTGAGGTCGGTGCCCAAAGCTCCCTGTAAGCTCTGCCAGAATCGCGATGTAAACTTGGAGTCTCGATCTGACACGATACTCACTGTCACTCCATGCAAACGAATGAGCTCATCCACATATAACTCTGCTATCTTCTTCATAGAATAGCCGACTTTGAAGGGGACGAAATGCGCACACTTCGTCAATCGATCAACTATAACCCAGACTGAATCATGTCCACGAGGGGAACTCGGCAAACCCGTAATAAGGTCCATCATTATGCTTTCCCATTTTCACATGGGGATTTCCAAAGGGGTCAGTTTTCCTCCAGGCCTGCCATGATCGGCCTTCACCCGCTTGCATGTGAAGCACTCCGATACAAATTTGGCAATGTAGTTCTTCATGCCCGACCACCACACGATTTGCTTCAGATCTCTATACATCTTGGTGGAACCCGGGTGGTAGGCCACACTAGATCCGTGAGCCTCCCTGCAAATGATAACTCGAATATCTTCCACCGCCGGGATACATAATCTACCTCTATACAAGAGGGTACCAAGCTCATCAATGGAGAAATCAGATAATTCTCCTTTCTCGGTCCTTCCTCGGAGATGCTGAAGATCTGTGTCTTCTTTCTGACGTAACCTTGTGAGGGTGATCCACGAAGGCTCTTCTGCCTCCAAACGAGTGCGCTCGCCACGGCTCACCGCCGAAATATCCATCAAAAGAAACTCCTCAACTAAGGCTTGAACAGATAAATTAAAGATCTGAGCCGTCTTCCTACTCAACGCATCGTCCACCACATTGGCCTTACCGGGATGATAAAGGATATCCACTTCATAATCAGCAACATATTCCAACCACCGGCATTGACGCAAATTCAGCTCCTTTTGTGTGAATACATACTTCAAGCTTTTATGGTCGGTATAAATCTTGCACCCAGCGCCAGATAGTAAGTGTCTCCACAACTTCAGGGCATAAATCACCGCCGCAAACTCCAAATCATGGGTAGGGTAATTCTTCTCATGAACCTTCAATTGCCTAGATCCATAGGCGATCACCTTCCCCTCTTGCATCAGAACGCATCCAAGTCCGATGTGGGAAGCATCAACATACACCGCAAACTCCACTCCCTCAATAGGCAGAATGAGAATTGGGGCAGAACACAACCTTCTCTTCAGCTCGTGGAAAGCCTCCTCACACTTATCACTCCAAATGAAGGCGACATTCTTCTGCGTAAGCCGGGTCATCGGAGCGGACAATGTGGAGAAACCCTCCACAAATCTCCTATAATATCCGGCCAAACCCAAGAAACTCCTGATCTCCTTTGGAGTAGAAGGTCTCTTCCAATCCATCACCGCTGAAATCTTGGAGGGATCAACAGAGATTCCATCTTTGCTCACCACATGACCTAAGAAAGACACCTGAGGCAGCCAAAACTCGCACTTGCTCAGCTTAGCATACAACTTATGCTCTCTCAAGACAGACAGAACCAGACGCAAGTGATAGGCATGCTCCTCATCACTGCGAGAATAGACGAGAACGTCATCGACGAAAACGACCACAAAATGGTCAAGAAAGTCCTTGAATACCCGGTTCATCAGGTCCATGAACGCAGAAGGCGCGTTGGTCAAACCAAAGGACAACACGAGGAACTCGAAATGCCCGTACCGGCATCTAAAAGCCGTCAGAGGAATGTCTGACTCACGAACCCTCAACTGGTTGTAGCCTGAACGAAGATCAATCATCGAGAATTTGGTGCACCCACGCAGCTGTTCGAATAAATCATCAATCCGCGGCAACAGATATCTATTCTTGATCGTCACCTTGTTCAACTCCCGATAATCGATACACAGCCTCATGGAACCGTCCTTCTTCTTCATAAAGAGAACAGGAGCAGCCCATGGAGAAGTGCTCGGTCTGATGAAACCACACTCCAGAAGTTCATCCAACTGAACACGCAATTCTTCTAATTCACGAGGCGCCATGCGGTACGGTGCCTTGGCAATGGGCCGGGTGCCTGGTTAAAGGTCTATGGAAAACTCCACCTCTCTGTCGGGAGGAAGAGCGGAAAGCTTGTCCGGAAAAACATCGGGAAACTCTCGCACCACCGGGATACCCTCCACGGTTGGCTCCCAACGAGAAGCATCCACAGAGCAGATAGAAACCAGAAAACCCAAACAACCAGAGGTTAAAGCTCGGCGAGCACGTACCGTAGAAATAATCGGAGAACTCTCCCGAGGTAAACCATAAACGCTCAAAGGACGTCTGTCACCCAACTTGAAATCTAGCCACTTCTCCTTGCACTTGATCACGGCATCATACTTTGACAACCAGTCCATCCCGAGAATCACGTCGAAATCTGCCAAATCTAGCATCTTCAAATCTGCCAGAACCTGGACACCACCCAAAGAAATGGAGCACTCCCGGATACCCCGATCTGACGTAACCTGATCTCCAGACGGAAACTTGACGGACAAGGCATCATCCAACCGGTTGATAGACAATCAGTGCCTATCAATTAAACTCCTAGCAACGAAAGAGTGAGGCGCTCCCGAATCAAACAGGACACGCGCCCACCTATTCTTCACCTTGAATTAACCTAAATAAGCGTGCGTCACTAGACAACTAGTAAGCTAAATTTTAGAAAAGGGAGAACAAGTTTGGAGGAAAGGAACTAACCAGATATTACGTGCGCTGAGGTTTGAGCTTCCTCTCTAGTCGGCACATTAAGCTTGACTTTCTCCTTGCTCACGAGCTGTGGGGGCGGCGGCAAGGTCTGCAGAGGAACCGCTGAAGTCACAGTCTGAGAGTTCGGGCAGTCGGCCCTATGATGTCCTTTTTGTCCACACTGGAAACAACAACCAGCCTTCTTGAAACACCGAGCCGCCTCATGCCCGGGCTTAGAACAGAATGAGCACACTGGGACCGCCTTGGGCGCGTCCTGAATTTCACTAACCTTTAACGGCTCCAACGCCTCGAGCCTCTTGAAACACCTTTCGAACGGGTGGCCCCGCTTGCCACAGAAGCTACAGTGCCCCACACCCCTCTTCTTCGAGTCCGAGTGAGATGCCTTGGAACTCTCCCGATCATCCAACTTTCTCTTATCACTCTTTGTCTGCTGCCCACGAATCTTCGTCTTCTCAATAGATTCGGCCTTCAATGCGGCCTCCACCGCTTCAGCATAAGTCTTTGACCCATAGGCGCTAGCCCACTGCTGGATGTCGCCAGTGAGACCACCCAAAAACCGCTTCACTCTACCTTCCTCCGAGGCCACCAACTCGGGGGCGAATCTACTCAACTTGCTGAACTCGATCTCGTACTCACTGACGGTGAGCTTCCTCTGCTTCAGATGCAGAAAGTTGTTCATCAATCGGTCGCGCTCAACTAAAGGGAGGAACTTCTTAAGCAATAACTTCTTAAACGTCTCCCAAGAGAATCCCTCGGCGAGACCTTCCTTCTCCCTGATCCACCAACCTTTCGCCAAACCCTTAAGCTGATATGCAGCCACCATCACCTTCGAAGCCTCCGAGACACCTGAATAGGAGAACATCTCCTCCATGCTGATCACCCAATCATCCAGGGCCATGTAGTCTGCCCTACCATCATAGGTAGGAGGGCCCAAATGCTGAAATTGTGAAATGAAGTTCATCTCCGGTGGCAATGCCACTGGAAGCACCAGGGGAGCAGGAACGGCTGGGCTCACCACCGGTTCTTGCACAACAGGCTGCTGCGCCGAGGCAGTAGACACCAAGGACTGAATCTGAGTCTGCATCGCAACCAACTGTCTCGACAAAGCCTCATTGCTCTGTCGCAGGCTTTCGATCATGGACTCACTCTGACCACCAGAAGACTCTCCCTCAGGCAGGGGAGTCGATCGTGTCACTCTACTACGAGACATGTCTATAAGAATGATGGACATTCAATCAGAAGCAGGCTTACAAAGCTTAAGCCAAGCAGATTTTAAAAAATTCACGGATCGATTCGGAACAGGAAAGAAAACAACCTGCTATTGCTGTTACCTTGTTCTGGAATTTCATGAAATGATGCCATGATTAACTTAGGATGATGCACCATCATCCTATTGACTCTTGTGCTATGACATGAGTGCATGAACATTTAAATTTCTTTTCAAATCATGTGTGTACATATGTCATCTGGTATGTCTTTAACTTGGCATGCGTGCTTATGCGATGATATGAATGTATGCAGTGCTATGCATTCTAAAAAGAGGCCTTAATGCATGTTATGAGCGGCGTACACATGTAATGTTATGCATCCCATACTACATAACATTACATGTAACGAAAAAGAAAACGTGCTAATGGGCATCCATGTAATGGTGGTTATGCATCCCATACTGCATAACCGTCACATGTTGCCACCTATGGTGGATCCATATACAAACACATATTATGCATCCCATACTACATAATATGCCCCAAATACTTCTTATCATGCTATGAGTGTTGTGTCCATGCTTCAGTCAAGACATATTGATGACATATCGGTGTGTGTATACAATGAAATGGTCTTATGAGGTTCTGCTTAGGATAGCGGTTGTTTGGCTCACACGCCAAACCTCCCAACTACCTTTTTCACAGAACCTCCCTCTGATACCAACTGTTACAACCCGCATTTTCCCAACATTTAAAATGCTATCAGAGTAGGGAAAGCTACGCGTCGTGATGCCACGTCACGTAGGGGACGCCTACTGACGTTAAGGCAATTCATCCTTCATCACAGTCCAAGCAATGTTATTATTAACTCAAAGAGATTCAAATAAAATTTATGCAGAAAAATTTAACAAGCCGCGTCCCTCGGCTTGGTGGATCAACTAGTCCACGCTTTTAAAATATAGTTTTACGCAGCGGAAAAATACTTGATTTAATTACTTAGTGGCCTACTTGAACATGAAAACCTAGTGAGGTGCACCATGCAAGATCGAATGTGTGGATTTACTATATATAAAAGTAGATTATCACGCGCAGAAATTAGTGAGGTTAACATTTCAAAATATGATATGTAATGCTATATTACCTTAGCATATCTAACCAGGGGCCATAAAGCCAACCAATATCTAACCATTCCAGAACAGGTGTTCAAAAATGAACCACAAGTAACAGCAGCAGTGAAACAAAAATCTAACTAAACGGCACCACGAGCGTCAACACCTGACACGAACCCATGGGCCGACAAGTCCACAGAATACTCTACCTCAAGAGAGTCAGAAGACGACAACTAAAGAAGCTCCGCACTAACACCTGCTACTATCCAGAACCTGAGGCATTCAAAGAAAGAACACCTCAGAAACAAGTACAAGTGGTGTAGAAAATAAGAAAGTAAGCAAACCTCCGCGAGACTGGAGGGAAACAGAAGCTGCAAGAGTCAGTGATGACAAAGCTAGCAGCTAATAATCAACAGGAAAAGAAATAGCAGAAGTATCTAATCATCAGCAGAAAAGGAAAACAGCAGAGCAACTAAAAATCAGCAGAATATGCTCACCAAACAAAGGTGAGAACACAGGCGATGACAAAACTCGCCATAAGCAAAAGAAAAGCCATCCATTTTCAAATTATTAATCATGTTACTCTTGTTCAGAATTATAGAGACTGATCAGCTCATCCAAAAGAAGAGCACCGCACCGGGGGCAAAAATCACACCGCGTATGACCTCCTAATCAAAAGCTTAAAAGAGCACCGCACCGGGGGCAAAACCACACCGCGTTTGGCCTCCAACAGAATATATTAATTTAAAGAGCATCGCACCGGTGGCACCGCCAACATCGTGTACGACCTCCAACAGAATTCATATTTTCATGCAATTTCAAAGGGAAAGTGGCGGGGCCCAACAGAACATATCATACCATAAGGCAAGTAGCAAATGAGAAAATCAAGGAGATATGGAGCTAACAAAAAAAAATCCTTTTTTTATTTAATTGGCATAATGTCAAATTATTAGCAGCAATAATAGAGAAAAATGGAGATATGGCGCAGTTAGATCAAGAGCACCGGCTTGGAGCGGTTATGTGGCAAAGAGAAAGAGCAAGGGCAAGAACACCACTTGCCTTAGGTTTTGCTGGAAAAACTCTTCGAATTGCTCCCCATTGGAGATCGGGTTACGAGGAGGCGAGAGGAGTCAAGATCTACAAGAGATCGGGCTAGAAAAGGTTAGGGTACAAAAGACCTAACGAAAAAGTTTCACGAAACGGAAGGAAATTACCACGAGGACGAAGCTCTCGTCGAGAGCTTTTCGAATCTATGCTCGGCTCGTGACTTCGACCACCGGAGCTCCGTCGGCGGCGTCTGGAAGATTCAAGAAAACACCACTCCCGTCGCTCGCTTTTCTCTCTGGTTCAGACAGAATGAGGAAGAAGGCAACATCACATAGTTTTAATAATAATAATATCATTATTATTATTATTATTATTAATAAATGAAGGAAGGGGTCGACGCATGCTTGCAGAAAGGAGGGACTTGGAAGTCGACGCATGGGGGAAGAGGGAAGTCGACGCAGGGGGAAGAGAAGTCGACGCAAGGGGGCTTGGAAGTTGACGCAAGGCTGGAGGAAGTCGACGCAGGGGGGAGAAGAAAGGTCGACGCATGCTTTTAATGAATGTATATATATATATATATATACATTCTGAATCATAATAATAATAATAATATTATTATTATTATTATTATTTATCACTAAAAATAAACGAACACCGAACCCAACAAAAATTTCGCCTAAAGAGAACGGCGGCGCTATGAACCCAACGGCGAAGTTGGAATCAAATTCCGACGTGCCGTTTTCGAGATATGAATGGCGGAAGTTACGGCGAGCTTTAAATATATACAAAACTTCTAAAATGCGCCGAGGCTCCAAAATGGCTCGGATCGCGACGAAACTGGATAGACAAGTCTAAAATTAAATAATCTAATTTCCTAACGTAAAATTTTCCAATTTCGGGTTGTCGCAAAATTTGGTCGACTTGACCCAAACGGACGCGAAAACGCGCAAACGGCAACGCGCCGCTAACTCGACGTTAGAAGTAACACGCCGATGTCATTAACACGCCATCACTGAATTATACAAGTACCGGAAAAATCAGGGGCGTTACAGAAGTCATCTACAATAACTAAAGAATAATGCTTCCCTCCTAAGCTCTGTATAGCAGTAGGTCCAAAAAGATCTAAATGCAATAAGTACAGAATCCTAGGTGAATCACTCTTGGATAAAGATTTGAAACTACTTCTAGTTTGCTTACCTAACTGACAAGCCCTGCAAAGTCCTTCCTTCTTGTATGAACCAGAAGGCAGTCCTCTGACAAGATTGTCCTTAAAAAGCTTAGAGATATTCCTAAGGTTAGTGTGTCCTAGCCTTTTATGTCATAGTTCATTTGTCTGACTTATTGAATTAAATAGACAGATGTCAGTATTGGCAGAGTCAAAATTGACTAGATAAATATTTCCTTGTCTAATACCAGATAATACATTTTTATTTTTATTATTGGTAATAAGACATTGGGAAGGGTTAAAGGTTACCTGATAACCTTCATCACATAATTGGCTAATGCTGATGAGGTTGTGCTTGAGACCTTTGACATATGATACTTCTTTGAATGTGACTGCTCCAACTTTGATTTATCCATACCCTTTTGTCTGTCCATAGTTGGAGTCTCCAAAGACAACTTTGGGTCCAAGCTTTGCCTTATAATTGCTTCGGTTGGCCTTCTCGTCGAGAGCTTTTCGAATATATGCTCGGCTCGTGACTTCGACCACCGGAGCTCCGTCGGCGGCGTCTGGAAGATTCAAGAAAACACCACTCCCGTCGCTCGCTTTTCTCTCTGGTTCAGACAGAATGAGGAAGAAGGCAACATCACATAGTTTTAATAATAATAATATCATTATTATTATTATTATTAATAAATGAAGGAAGGGGTCGACACATGCATGAAGAAAGGAGGGACTTGGAAGTCGACGCAAGGGGGAAGAGGGAAGTCGACGCAGGGGGAAGAGAAGTCGACACAAGGGGGCTTGGAAGTTGACGCAAGGCTGGAGGAAGTCGACGCAGGGGGGAGAAGAAAGGTCGACGCATGCTTTTAATGAATGTATATATATATATACATTCTGAATCATAATAATAATAATAATAATATTATTATTATTATTATTTATCACTAAAAATAAACGAACGCCGAACCCAACGAAAATTTCGCCTAAAGAGAACGGCGGCGCTACGAACCCAACGACGAAGTTGGAATCAAATTCCGACGTGCCGTTTTCGAGATATGAATGGCGGAAGTTACGACGAGCTTTAAATATATACAAAACTTCTAAAATGCGCCGAGGCTCCAAAATGGCTCGGATCGCGACGAAACTGGATAGACAAGTCTAAAATTAAATAATCTAATTTCCTAACGTAAAATTTTCCAATTTCGGGTTGTCGCAAAATTTGGTCGACTTGACCCAAACGGACGCGAAAACGCGCAAACGGCAACGCACCGCTAACTCGACGTTAGAAGTAACGCCCCGACGTCATTAACACGCCATCACTGAATTAAACAAGTACCGGAAAAATCAGGGGCGTTACAGAAGTCATCTACAATAACTAAAGAATAATGCTTCCCTCCTACGCTCTGTATAGCAGTAGGTCCAAAAAGATCTAAATGCAATAAGTACAGAATCCTAGGTGAATCACTCTTGGATAAAGATTTGAAACTATTTCTAGTTTGCTTACCTAACTGACAAGCCCTGCAAAGTCCTTCCTTCTTGTATGAACCAGAAGGCAGTCCTCTAACAAGATTGTCCTTAAAAAGCTTAGAGATATTCCTAAGGTTAGTGTGTCCTAGCCTTTTATGTCATAGTTCATTTGTCTGACTTATTGAATTAAATAGACAGATGTCAGTATTGGCAGAGTCAAAATTGACTAGATAAATATTTCCTTGTCTAATACCAGATAATACATTTTTATTTTTATTATTGGTAATAAGACATTGGGAAGGGTTAAAGGTTACCTGATAACCTTCATCACATAACTGGCTAATGCTGATGAGGTTGTCCTTGAGACCTTTGACATATGATACTTCTTTGAATGTGACTGCTCCAACTTTGATTTATCCATACCCTTTTGTCTGTCCATAGTTGGAGTCTCCAAAGACAACTTTGGGTCCAAGCTTTGCCTTATAATTGCTTCGGTTGGCCTTCTTTCCTGTCATATGTTTTGAGCATCCACTATCCAAGTACCAATATTCTTTTATCCTTGGATAGCTTTGTACCTGCAAAGAGAGAAAAATAAACTAGTTGTTTTTGACCCAGACTACCTTGGGTCCATTTGTTTGTCCACAATATTCAGAAATAAAGGACATTTCTGGCTGATCCTTGTAGCCTTGTGGATGATATCTCCTTGGAGGTATAATCCATTCAGTAAAATGATTTTTAGTGTGTTGAGAATTAGAATTCCTGAAATTATGTGTATATTATCTATTCGACAAATCTGGGTAAATTCGTCGAGCGCCGTTCGACGAATGTGCATGATTTTGTCGAGCGCCGTTCATATGATAACTATACTGAAAATCGATTTTTAGTTTTCGTCGATCTCCGTTCGACAAATTTGAATCTTTTCGTCGAGCTTCGTTCAACGAATTCTTCTGAATTCTCTTGTTCTTAACAGACTTGCTTGAAATGACTTTATTTGCTTCTACAGGCTCTTTGCTTTTAGCAGATATGAATTTTATGGGTGTAGACAATATATTCTTCTTAACTAGAGGTGGCTCACTTGATGAAGCACCCAAGCCCAGTTTGCTATTGAGCCTAGCATTAACTGTGCTTATTATGTCCATCAGTTTGATACTTCTCCCATTTAGGGATTCTTCAAACTTTTTGTCTTCAGACAACTTGTTCTCAATGAGAACAATCTGTTCCCTAGAGGCAGCCAAATCATTTTTAAGTTTTATATTCACTTCACTTATAATTTTCATGTCAGCTAACTTATTTCTGAGTGAGATTATTTCTTTCTCAGATTTCAGTAAGTCTAAGCAAAGAACCTTGAATTCAGCCTTGAATTCAACTGAAGTAAAATTAAATTGAGATAATACCTGATCTGTATCATCTTCTGCTTCAGAGTTTGACTTTTCCTTATCAGAATTATGTCCTGAGGCATTGATAGCCATCATGCAGAATGTTCTTTCTTCTTTATCATCACTGGAGCTGGATGAGGAAGCATATTCTGACTCACTGGCTGAGTCATATATTGCCATCAGACATTTGTTACTTTCATTTTATTTTCTTCATCATCACCAGATGAGCTGGATGATGATTCAGATTAAGTTTCACTATAGGATTCTGCAATGAATCCTCTTCCCTTCTTTTTGTGCTTATGTGAGGAAGATTTGCTGGAGCTTCTTTTCTCCTCTTTCTCCTTTTTCTTTTCTTTCTTTTTCTCTTCTGGACATTCTGTCAGGTAGTGTTCAGGTTTCCTGCAACCATAACAAATAACTTCTTTAGGAGTTGATTTGTCATACCTTTGCTTTTCTCTTGATCTGGACTCCTTCTTTCTGAAGTCCTTCTTTGCCATTTTGTAGAATCTCTTGGCTAAGAGACTCATAAACTCCTCATCTTGTGGAGTCTTTTCTTCTTCTGCATCAGCTGCTTTGAAAGCTATGCTCTTTTCTTTCTTTGTTGCTGGAGATGTAGTGGATGATTCTGCTTCCCTGGACTTGATGAGCTGCTCATAAGATTTGAGTTTGCCCAACAAAGCTTCAGTGGTAATCTCATTCAGACTTCTGGCTTCCTTGATTGGACAGATTCTAGAATCCTATTTGCTGGGGAAGCACATTAGAATTTTATCATTTATTTCAGTGATAGATATCACATTGTCCAGAGATTTCAGCTCATTAATTATGAGACTGAGTCTGTTGTACATGTCAGCCACTGTTTCCGTGTCTCCTTTCTTGATGTTTTCATACAGAGAGATCAAGTGTGATCTTCTATCTTTTCTTTCATCTGCAGAACCTACAACCATGTTATTTAGTGAAATCCAAATTTCTCTAGCTGATGTACATTCAACCACTTTTTGAAATATGTCATCAGACATAGTTTGAGCCAATATGTTCATAGCTTTAGCATCTACACTTCTTTGCTTCTTTTGAGTTTCTGTCCACTCAGGAGGTGGGACAGCATGATTGTCTCCTGTAGCTTCAGTGCTGGTTGATGTTGTAGGTGTTGGAGGCCCTATCAGAAAAACATTGAAAATTTCTTCATCAATAGAGTTCATATAAAGCCTAATCCTTGCTTTCCAGAGTGCAAACTTGCTAAGATTAAACATTGGAGGTCTTGTGCTTGAGTACTCCTTGTTCTGTGCCATGAGTTTTTAACAGAAAAAGAGATAAAAAAACTCTAAAAAAATTTAAGATCTAATTGATCTTTGTGATCCAGGTGTTAGCCTGTAAATAAGATCAACCTACCTCTTATTCCAATTGAAAGTGGAGGTTAGATCTTAAGTTACTCTAGAGGGGGGGGGGGGGTGAATAGAGTATTAAAAACTTTTCCTTATATTTATAGTGTAATAATAATAGTGTTATATATATATGTGTAAGCAGAGTGAGAAATATATAAACAGAATAACTGAATAAATAAAAGGCACACAGCACAGCACAAAGAAATAAACACAACCAGAAGACAAAAGGAATTTATAGTGGTTCCCCAATAAATCTGAGTAGTCCACTCTTCTACCACCCTTTGGTAGGAGTCCACTAGGAGGGTTGATCAGGTGCCCTAACACCAAGGTGATTTTCATTAGGTGTCCACACACCAGAGAGCTTTTGACCAGGTGCTCAAAACCAACATGATTTTTTGATCAGGTGTCTTGCCACTAAGGAACTACACTTTTGAAGGGAGTATTAACCCTGTACAAGAGAGGTAAGAAAAGGGTTATAGTGTTCTTCTCTGTCAAGATGCTGAGAGAAGACTCTAGTGGACTTTGTTGTAAAGCTCCCGCCTGTCTGATTGAAGTGATTGACAGATGTTGGAGAAGCTTTCTCTTGAAGACTCAAATCTTCTGTAGCAGATAGATCTGGAAGAACAGGTTATTCAGATTCCTTATTGCTCATGTAGAAGACTTGAACTTGCAGCAGAATATCTGAGAGATGGATCTTGAAGATGATGTTCTCAGAAAGAAGATTAGTGCTGCTTTAGGAAGAAGAAGAAGACTGAGAGTAATAGACAAAATGTTCTTCTTCTCTTTCTCTATCCTTGTAGTTATCTGTATTCTGCAAGAATGCTAATTTGAATTCTATCGAGTGAGATAAGACAAGAATGTCTTTCTTGATATATTCCATTTTTGGAATAGAATAATCTGTCCTTAAATCTTTCTTGGAATAACAACAAAGACAAAACGATTTTGTCAGGTCCTTTAATTCCTTAGCCGTGAAAAACTCCTTAGCATTAAATGTCAACGGCTATCTTTGTCTTGGAACAAAGGAAATAAGGAATATATTTGAATAATATAATATCCTTACTTGCCTGCCTTGAATGCGTCCAAAAGTATTGAATATATCTGTTGGAGTCGTCGATCTGAGTTCAGAGTATTGACAAACAACTAATATAAATAATCTGGACTTGAATTTGTCGAACTGAGCTTTAATATAGAATTTGTTGAGCTCTGGATGGAATTCATCGAATGCTGCTCGCCATTTGTCGAACGCTGCTCAGAGAATGTCGAGCGCTGGAACTGGCTATAATACTTCAGTCTGCTGAGACAAATTTGTCGAACGATGCTAGGCATTCATCGAACGCCACTCGACATTTGTCGAACACTGGAAACTTAAAATTTCCTTAAGTTCTAGCAACTCTAACAGCGTAAAAAATTGACCCTTAAACTATACAATGGGGTCAACTTGAGCCTTAGTTCGACACATAGTGATCCTAGCCCAAATCAGTAATAGGGTTGTTCCAACAGATACTTATCCTCACATCTCGAATCTTTGTCGTCGTAACGTCTATTGTGTCATCATAACAACTTCTTGTATTGACGAGTCAATTGTTCCTTACATGTCTGCCTAAGGCATTCTTTCGCTCTGCTTGGGAGTTATCCTTTGGCACCAACCCTATGCAGCTTTTAGCCCTCTTTTAGTGAGTTACCTGCATCAGCATTGTTAGTAAATAAACTTTGCTGTTCTGCCAATGGGTTAGAACAACCACCTTGTCCAAGGCCAATATTTGCTTCTGGTGGGCACTTGGACTACCTGCAAAATAAGATTACACGCCCTTAGGAACCCAAGTGAATTTGGGTCCTAGGAAATTGTTAGCTTTGACGGGCATACTAGATATAACTGCCCTAGGGTATGCATAGTGATTATGAAAGAGATTATTTGCCAGTTTAGCATTTGTTACCCTTGGAGCAGTTGGATTGTACCAACAATCAATTGCAAAGTGCCCAGTCTTTCCACAGCACCAACATTCATACCTATTATATCTTCTTTTCTGGCTGACTGTATGAACTGGAGTTCTTTGTGTGTGAACAAATGAATGGAGCATAGAAGATGAACAGTGCTGATGGTAGATATAATGTGTGTTGTCACCATTCACTGTTTTCCATCTGGATTTAGTCTTCTCTAAGAATTTCTTCTCTTCTCTGGGCTCAGCAAATTTCTGCCTCCTCATAACTTCCTGTGTTGGAACCTTAGTTTTGATTTGAGTTAGGATCCATCTTCGATATCTAAGTTTCTATCATAACACATCGTATAACTTAGATCAAATCCTATTAAGATAATACACTGAAAATATACATAATTAATAGGCTGAGAAAATAAGAGAAAGATAAAAATTATATATGTTCTCTGCGTTCGACGAATGTCTATCTGTGTTCGAAGAATGACGCTCTGCGCTCGACGAATGGTATTCATTCTGATCTCGATGAAATCCAATCGGCTCAGCGCTCGACGATCCCGTCTCAGCGGTTCAGCGATCGACGAACAAATTGTCTCAGCGTTCGACGAACAGACCCCGGTTCAGCGGTCGACGACAGATTGTCTCAGCGGTCGACGAAAAGATGCGTTCGACAAACTCAAGTTTGCGTTCGACGAACATCGCAATATCTCAGCGGCCGATGATCCAGCCCATCTCAGCGATCGACGAATCCTTCCGTTTGACGAACTCAAGTCTGCGTTCGACGAATCTTCAGCAGAAGCTCAGAACGATGAATTAAATGTTCAGATCGATGAACGAGAAGCTGAGCTCGACGAAATATCTTCTGCATTATTTTAATATCATTCTCAATTCGACTAATATTATATATGCTGACAGAGAAATATTTTGAATAGTTTCAAATTATATATTGCTGCCTTTCCTTTGTTTGAATTAGCCGTTGCAGAAAAATAAATGTTATAGCCGTTGCAGCAAAGCCAAAGACGACAATTTATGTTCTCGAGGATCTAGGAAATCAAAGAGACATTATCTTTTTCCTCTCTTGTCGGCAAGAATTCAAATCAGCCGAATAGCTCTCTAGAATATATACTCAGGGAGAAGATCTGAGAAGAATAACAACAAGGAGCAGAAATAAGAAAAGGCAGAACCAGAATAGGAAGAAGGAAATATACAGAAGCAAAAAGAAGCGGATCTACAGTGTTCTTGATAAGAACAAATATTATTTATCTTCTTTTTGCTAACTCTTCTCTGCAGATCATCTTTACCCTGAGACACCAATCAAGATCATTTGCTCAGGGATCTAAACTGCAGAAGAAGAAGAAGAAGAGTATTTACAATCAAAAGAAGAAGCCTCCACATGTTGTTATCAATTCATATCAGACAGGGGGAGCTTTTCAGCATCATCAATGATCCAATCTCAACAACCCATCAGGATCATCAAGACTCTTCTCAATAAAAGAGAAGAACAATATATCTTTTCTCTTTCTTACCCCATCTTGTACAGGGTTAAAACTCCCTTCAAAAGTTTACCCATTGGTGGCAAGACACCTGATCAAAAAATCCTGCTTGCTTTTTGGGCACCTTATCAAAAGCTCATTGGTGTTAGAGCACCTGATAAAAAATCCTAGTGCATTCCTACCAGTGGGTAGAAGAGTAGATGTACCCAGGTTGATTGGGGAACTACTATATTTCTTGTGTCTTCTGGTTTGCTTTGCATTTTGTTCTTATTGCTGTGCTTATGCTTTTCCTTCTTTGTGTTTACTTTTATTACTCACTCAGCACTACACATATTCATATATATCATTATATTGAAATAACTAAAAAAGAGCTTTTAAATTAAGAACTAAACTCACTTTCAATTGGTATCAGAGGGTAGTTGATTTTATATACAAATTTCTGCTTCCTCATAACTTCCTGAGGTAGCTTTGTGGTTTTTGGCATGTTCTTTGCTCCACTTATGGAGCTCCCAAACTTGAAATACCCAAGATTGGATTGCCCAGCATTCTTGTTAAAGGGTGAGATTACCTTCCTCAAGTTAGCCTTCATCCCACAGGGTCTGCCTGATCTCTCGTCCTTGAGGCATCCCTGCTCCCTTATCTGAGTGGAGCAGCAACCATTTACTAGTAGAGGAGAGGTCTCTGGTTTGGAGGAGCTTGTCATAGGCTTTATCACAAGGGGGAGTTTACTCTCCACCCTTCTGATGTTGTCGTTTTTAGATTTCAGGATTTTGGGCTGAAATTTGTCCTTCTTCAGAAGAGCTACTTCTCTGGTTAGTGAGCAGCACAGCTTCTTGCTCTCAATCAATGCCTTCAGAGTTTTCCCAAATTTGTCTATCAAGTCAAGGTTGGAGTTTGCCTTAAAGTCCTTTTTGAGTAGACAAAACTCTACATTCTCTAGAGTTAGCCTCTCGGCTTTTTCTGAGAGATCAAGATATCTTGCTTGAAGGGAGGAGATCTTTGTATCCTGCTCCTTGCACAGCATCTTGAGCATCTTGACTTCTTCTAGGAGATCATTGTTTGGCTTGGACCAGTCATCATTACCAGATGAGCTCGTCTCTGAATCTGAGTCTGAGGTAGATAGAGGAGCTCTTATGCATACCTGTTCAGGTGAGACTTCATACTGTACTTCTTCCTCTGACTCGGATAGGACAGTCAGACCAAACTGAGTCTTCTCTTCTGAGTCTGAACAGCTTGAGTCACTGTCACTCAGTGATCTCATTTTCTTCTTAGCTGCTTTGCTTCTTTCTTCTTCTAATCTTTCCATAAGGATTGTTAGAGAGTCCCATATCTTTTTTGTCGTTAGGCAGGTAGCCAGTTTCTGAATTGTTGAGATGTCAACTACATCAGCAAGGATATCTTTGGCTTCTTTGTCTAAGCTGGCTAGAAGGATCTCATCTTTTATTATAGTCATGGAGGGTCCTTCTTGAGTTATTAAAACATTCTGGGATCCATTGCCTCCACGTAAGTTCTTGCTCTAACTTTCCAAAGGGCAAAATTCTCTCTGGAACAAACAGCTATCCTTGACTCCATAGTTGTGATACTTGGACACCCAATGTCAGATCTATTCAAGTTGTTAGGTTTTTCTTTGAACAACCTAGCTCTGATAGCACTTGTTGTTTATTGGGTGTCGACTTACCACCTAGGAGGGGGGGGGGGGGGGGGGGGGTGAATAGATTTTTCAAATTATATTATCCCCTTTAGATGTTCTTGCTCTAAGATTAGTAAATCTATAAGTTATAAAGCATAACACAGAAAACACACAATGATCTATAGAGGTTCCTCAAGACAGGGTGTCTTGAGTAGTCTTCTTTCCCTCTGCGCCTACCTAGCAGTGTGCTAGGCTCAGCAAACGCCGCCAAAAGCTTCAGGCCCTCAAGCCTTACAACACAGACCTGCAAGTCCAACAGCCTAGGCCCGCAAGCCCCTACTACTCCTGAGCCCGCAAGCTCAACACTCAGGCCCTCAAGCCCTACACAGCTAACCCTCAAGTCTAGCCTCTGCCTGTCCATCAAGCCACACAGGTCTCAAGCCCTCAAGCTTGACAATCAGGCCCGCAAGCCCTACACAGCTGACCCACAAGTCTAGCCTCTGCCCTGGCCCTCAAGCCTCACAGGTCTCCAGCCCTCAAGCTAGACAAATATGCCTGCAACCTTACAAGAGTTTATAGTAGTAAAACAACTGTTACTTCTGCCAGGTGAAGATCATCAACTTTAGCCTGCTGAAGATTGGCTTCTTTAGGTTGAAGAAGATGCTTTTTGATCTGGAGATTCATCATTGGATCTTCTTCAGCCTTCACTTCCTTTACCTGGTGTTGATTGACTACTTTTCAGTCGATGATGATGATGACTGATTCTTTAGAGAACACTTGATGCTTGCTCTCTACTTGATCTTCTTCTTCTCCGCCGAGAATACTGTTCTATTGAAGTGTAGCGGCGGGATTCTTTCTCGTTCTTTTTCTCTATCTTCAAGAATACTTTTCTAGGGCATCACTGTTCCCTTTTATAGGATAGATGAGCCGCATTACGGTAACATGTGATGTCCTTTAATGTCAGACCCCCATTCCATAAGAGCACGCGCTGATTGGACAATCAGGCGGCGACATTAAATGCTGATTGCGTGTCCGCAACATTTGAATCTATCTCGACGATATTTCCATCGTTACGACGTCATGGACAATATCTCGACGACAGATCTTTGTCGAACCCTTATGCCTTGTGATAGATAAAATATGAAATAGGAGGCAAGCGCACCTATCGCGTGTAGTATATATGATAAAAATCATATCAAGGTCGTATTTAGTCCTGGGTCCCGTCGAGTAGAGTTACTTCGAGCTACGGCTATTGTTTTATCGATAAAGCGCGGATAAAAATCAAAGTAAAAACCATAAAGTCAAAAATAAGTAAATAAAATGCGGGGAATAAAAACACGAAAACAAAAACAAATGCGATAAAACACTTATAAAAGAAAACACACATAATAAAATCTTAAAGTAAAAATACGAAAACAAAAATATGAAAACAAAGAATGCGGGAAAATACACGATAAAAACATGAGAAAAATTACGAGAGAAAAACGCTCGCTTTGAAGCGACTTTAAACGCAAACCTAATAATCCATTCTAAACTACCGTGTCAAGGAGGAAAAGAATAAAAAATTAAATAGACGCGTAAATTCCAATCTAAGCGAAACACCGATGTTGTGGAAAAGAATAAATTTAGCTAAAAGAAAGGAAAAGATGAACGAATTGAAGTGCGGATAATAAAACTAAGCTATGAATTAAATTTACAGGACATAAATAAAGCTAAGTTATGAATTGAAATGACAAAACAGAATTGGAATTGCAAGAAATAAAACTACGCTACGAAATTTAAAAATGCACGAAATAAAAACTAAATTTATTTTATTGCCATAATAAAGAGTTTACAAGAAAAAAAAGACAATAAATAAAAATACAAAATTAAAAAAAAAACTAAAAAAACTAAGCTATAAAGAAAATACAAAACTATAAACTAAAAACTAAACTATACACTAAAAAGAAAAATACAACATTTACTTAATTACATAAAAAAAATACAAAACATAAAAAGAAAATACAAAATATAAAAAGAAAAGAAAGTGGAGAAAAGTGGAAGATCACCCCAAAATGGGCAATCCAAGAGGGAGGAAAATAGTGAGGAGTTATGCCTCTATTTATAGAGAAAACTTGGGGTGCGGATAGAGGGTTTGGGAGCAGAATTCTAGAAGAAAGGCAGCTGGAATGCTGGTGTGCGGGTAGAGTTGGCGGTTTGAAGGAGCAGCAGGCGTGGGGTGCAGATAGTGGGCTGGTGGGCGCGTGACACGTGGAGGCGAGCTGGCTGGAAGCTTTTGGCGGGACAGCTGGCGGGCGCGGGCAGCACGGGTGGGCAGCGGGCAGCGCGACAGCGGGCGGCGGGCAGTAGGGTTAATTCCAGCAAAATGGCGTTGGCCAGGTTTCGAACCCGTGATGCCTTTCAGACTAACACAGGCACGCGCCAGCTGAGCCAATGGTCTTATCTGTAAACACAAGAACTATTTTCTATATATTATACATGATTACAGATTTTTATATTAATACATATTAATAAGCTAACTTAATTATTATTATAATTATTATTTTGTTTTTATGAAGTACTTTTATATATATTAAAGATCATATATTCATATATAAATATTATATATACATTCAAAAATTCATACTCAAATATATAAATATTGATTTATATATAAATTAACTTTATATATTTAGATTTTCAAATAGTTAGTTTTATGATTATATTTTTAACTTGTTTATAGTTTATATTTACATATATAAATATAGTTTTTATTTAAAAATTATTTACATATATTTTTAAAAACTTTATATATATATATATTTACATATATACTATTTTTATATATATTATATAGTTTTATATATTTATATATACTAAAAAAGTTCTTTTTACATATAAATATAAATATATAAATATAAGTTAAAACAAATCATTTATTCAATGATTTAAATGAAATATTACAAATTTTGTATAAAACTATATAAGAAACTATATAGAAAATACGTATATTTTACTATTCATCAAATACCCCCATACTTAAGCTTTTGCTATTCCAGAGCAAAAGTAAAGGATACCTATAAGACGTTAATAAAATTTCTAATTTACTAAAAAATTATTTAATCAAAAGTAAGATCGAAATAAATTTAGGAGATTTAAAGAGGTAAGTCCTATATTATGAAAATGATTTAAAAAGAGCGAAAATGTTTTAGCGTAAGACTTCTAAAGTTAGCTAAATAGCGTCGAATATTGCAATTACTAGCACCTTCATTTAGAATGGAATTATAAAAACTTTAACTTTTTAAAAAAAAAATTTAAGAATAAATAAAACCTACTAATTATGCTCTCGCAAACTTTTTAAATTAAAATCTAGCTTTCAATTTTATTGGCTAAGGGGTAGGGGAAAAAAGAAGCTTTGGCAGAAAGAAGAGTGCTTGGATTAGGGGTGATGGATTTAATCCTCTCACCACACCTTTTTGGTGGTTTACTTTGGCTCCCGCCGTTGGTTTACGAGGGACGATTGAACATTTTTAAACCTAACCCAATGCCTGTGTTTACGGAATTTTTATTCCCATTGACACAAGATTTCTTTTAACAATATTGGGTGCCTATGTTTACAGAATCTTTTTATTCCCATTGACACATGATTTATTTTAAAACTCTTTCTTCTATTTTTTTATGCCAAGCTAAATGGATGTTTATAAGGGGGGTTTCAGGAGAAAATCTAGAATAATAAAAAAGAATTTTGAGAGCAAAGTTTAGTAGATTAAAATATTCCTAAAGTTTCACAAGTTTGGAGTTAGAATAATTAAATCTAAAGATGGTTTGCCAATATAATACAAATAGAAACTATTTAGGGTAAACTTGAAGTAGTGCTAAAAGGTTTGTTCTCAAATTAAATTAAAATCAAAAGATATTCTTTACTACTAAAATTCCAAAAATTTAAATTTACAAACTATGATATAAATAAAATGGTTTTAGCAAATCAAAAATAGTGAAAATGCTTAAAGATAAACTCTACCTAGCCTTGGAAATAACAAAAAGCTAAGTATGGGTTTTTATTATATTTTTGGAGTTTTTTGATAAGTTTTTCAAATATATTTTTTGGAGTTTTTAAGATATGATGTAATTTTTCGGAATTTTTTGATTTTCTTAATAACAAAATACATAAACACTTAATAAAAAGAAAAGAAGAACAAAAGTTAAGAACATAAAAGATACATACAAAAACATTTTTTGGTTTTTTCTAATGTTTTTTTTTTCATCAATTTTTTTTTTAATTTTTTTTTAAAATTATGTACATTAATACTAAAAACAAAGGAAATGTAAAAAAGAAAGGAAAATAAAAACATATATAAAATTTTTTTTTGGGTGTTATGACAAAATTTTATGGATTTTGTTATAACATATTTTAAGTAACTTTTCATCAATTTTTTTGGATTTTGATTTATTTTTTATAACAAAATACATATATAAATACTAAATAAAAAAGAAAAGAAACAAAGAAAGAAGAAAATTAAAAAAAAGTAAAAATACATACAAAAATAATTTTGGTTTTTTCTAAGAAATTTTTCATCATAATTTTTTTGGATTTTGATTTATTTTATAAATAAGGTTTTTTATATACAAATAAAAACATAGAACTAGAACATTTATAATAATAAATTTTTTGTGTTTTTTCTAAGTTATTTAATAATTTTTTTTCGATTTTTGATTTTGTTACATATTTACATATTAAATTTTTTACAAAGAGAAATAAAAGGAAAGAGACAAATTTGTTGCAACAAATTTTATTTTGTTGTAACAAAATTTGTTATGTTGTAACAAAAAGGAAAAGAGAAAGAGTTGTTGTAACCATTTTTTTTTGTAATGTTATAACAAATTTTGTTATATTCTTTATTATTTTGGTTTTTTCTAAAAAAAAAGGGGGACAAAAATTACAAAAGGGGGGAAAACACACCCCCATACTTAAAAGTCAACATTGTCCCCAATGTTGAAATTAAGTATGAGGAACTATTATATATATGTGCAAAGCATAAAAAGAGTAAAAGTAAAATGTAAGAAAGGAAATAGCAGGGGAAAAAAGCACGTCCCTGATTTGGAGACGGGATGACCGGATTAATACCTGCAAAGTATGTTAAAACAAAATAATAAAAGTTATTTACAAAGAGGGGGGGGGGTTAAAAATGAGATTTATGATATATATATACAAATTTTAAGAACTAAAAAAAAGAAAAAAGAAAAAAGAGAAAAACTTAAGAAAATACATATACGAAAATTTTTGTTTGTTTTTGGGTTTTTCTAAATTACAAAAAGAATGAAATATATATAGAAAGTAAAACTATATATTTTTTTGGAGTTTTCTAAATATATCTTCATCAGTTTTGAAATATGCATATTTATAAAAACCTTAATACTTAACAAAATAAGAAAAATAAAGAGAAACTTTAAAATTAAAAACAAAGAAGAAGAAGTGAAATGAAAGGATAAAAGTAATAGGGTTTTCCCTTTTCAAAATATCGACAAAAATCCCCTTTCTGGTCTGTCGAATAATCCTACTTCGAAAAAACTAACTATTATTCTATCTTAAAATTCCAACAATTCTTTTAGATGTATGTTTCAAAGCTTGTCACTATTTTGTCATTTTAATTAAAATATTATCTTGTTTTGTCAAATATGCATATTAAAACTTAATGAAAAATAAAAAGAAAATTTATCATTTTTTTTCTCTTATATGCACATTTATATACAAAATAAAACTTAATAAAAAATAAAAGAAACTTAACATAAAAACAAAAAAGGGAGAAAGAGAAGAGAGAGAAGAGAAAAAAAAACAAAGTAGAAAAAGAAAGAGAAGAACATATAATTAATTTTTTGGGGATTTTTCTTATTTTTCATCATCAATTTTTTTGGATTTTAATGTATAATAAAAAGGGGATATATATATATAAATATTAATACTTAACAAAAAGAAAGAAAAAAGAAAAAAAAGGAAAGAGGGAGAAAAAAAAAAGAAGAAATAAGAAAGCCAAAAATACATAAATAATTTTTTGTGGGATTTTTCTAGCTTTTTTTTTTCAACATCTTTTTTTTTTTTTTTCAATTTTTGCCAAATATTTACAAATTAATATATATATTAAAACCTAAAAATACAAATAAGAAAGAAAGAGAAGAAATGGAAAAAAACATTTTTACAAAAAGAAAGGAAAAATAAAATATTTAACTATTTTTTTTAAGTAAAAAAATTTTCATCATTTTTTTTAGATTTTTAATTAGATATATTTACAAATTAATGCTTAATAAAAAAGAAAGAACATATATTTTTGGGTTTTGGGGTTTTTTTAAATTACAAAAAGAATAAAACATATATAAAGAAAGCAAAACTATTTTTTTATAATTTTCTAAATATATTATATATTTATCATCATTTTTATTTTTGTATTTTTGGTTTTTTTGAAATATGCATATTCAAAAATATATTAAAACTTAAGAAAAAACAAAAATAATAAAGAGAAGCTTTAAGATGAAAAGCAAGGAAGAAAAATTAGAAATAAAAAGGTAAAAGTAACGGGGTTTTCTCTTTTCAAAATATCAACAAAAATCCCCTCTCGGGTCTGTCGAGTAATCCTACTTCGAGAAAACGATCTATTGTTCTATCTTAAAATTCCTACAATTTTTTTTTATTTTGATTTTAAAGTTTTTCATCATTTTTTCCATTTTGAAAATTGAAATAATACCTTTTCAAATATGCATATAAAACTTAATGAAAAACAAAAGGAGAAACATTTATTTTTTTGGAGCTTTTTCTAAGAAATGTTTTCATCATCATTTTTTTTTTAGTTTTTACTTATATGCACATTTATATAATAAAAATTAACAGAAAAGAAAGTTAACATAAAAACAAAAAAGAAAAGAGAAAAAAAACAAAATTACAAAAAGAAAGAGAAGAACATATTTTTTGTTTTTTTCCTAATTTTTCATCAATTATTTTTTTCTTCTATTTTTAGATTTTTAATTATTCATATTTACAAATTAATACTTAATAAAAACAAAATTTAAAAAAAACATATATATTTTTTGGGTTTTGAGGGTTTTTAAATTTTTTTTATTTTTGGTAGTGATAAAATCAATAGTGTAAACTCTTTTCAAAATATCGACGAAATCTTCCCCGGCAACGGCGCCAAAAACTTGATAGATAAAATACGAAATAGGAGGCAAGCGCACCTATCGCGTGTAGTATATATGATAAAAATCATATCAAGGTCGTATTTAGTCCTGGGTCCCGTCGAGTAGAGTTACTTCGAGCTACGGCTATTGTTTTATCGATAAAGAGCGGATAAAAATCAAAGTAAAAACCATAAAGTCAAAAATAAGTAAATAAAATGCGGGGAATAAAAACACGAAAACCAAAACCAATGCGAGAAAAAACTTATAAAAGAAAACATACATAATAAAATCTTAAAGTAAAAATACGAAAACAAAAATACGAAAACAAAGAAAGCGGGAAAATACACGATAAAAACATGAGAAAAATAACGAGAGAAAAACGCCCGCTTTGAAGCGAATTTAAACGCAAACCTAATAATCCATTCTAAACTACCGTGTCTAGGAGGAAAAGAATAAAAATTAAATAGACGCGTAAATTCGAATCTAAGCGAAACACCGATGTTATGACAACGAATAAATTTAGCTAAAAGAATGGAAAAGATGCAGGAATTGAAGTGCGGATAATAAAACTAAGCTACGAATTTAATTTATAGGACATAAATAAAGCTAAGTTATGAATTGAAATGACGAAACAGAATTGGAATTGCAGGAAATAAAACTACGCTACGAAATTGAAAAATGCATAAAATAAAAAACTAAATTTATTTTATTGCCATAATAAAGAGTTTACAAGAAAAAAAGACAATAAATAAAAATACAACATTAAAAAAAACTAAGCTATAAAGAAAATACAAAACTATAAACTAAAAACTAAACTATACACTAAAAAGAAAATACAACATTTAATTAATTACATAAAAAAATACAAAACATAAAAAGAAAATACAAAATATAAAAAGAAAAGAAATTGGAGAAAAGTGGAAGATCACCCCAAAATGGGCAATCCAAGAGGGAGGAAAATAGTGAGGAGTTATGCCTCTATTTATAGAGAAAATTTGGGGTGCGGATAGAGGGTTTGGGAGCAGAATTCTAGAAGGAAGGCAGCTGGAATGCTGGTGTGCGGGTAGAGCTGGAGGTTTGAAGGAGCAGCTGGCGTGGGGTGCGGATAGTGGGCTGGCGGGCGCGTGACATGTGGAGGCGAGCTGGCTGGAAGCTTCAGGCGGGATAGCTGGCGGGCGCGAGCAGCGCGACAGTGGGCGGGCAGCGGGTAGAAGGGTTAATTCCAGCAAAATGGCGCTGGCCAGGTTTTCAACCCGTGATGCCTTTCAGACTAACACAGGCGCGCGCCAGCTGAGCCAATGGTCTTATCTGTAAACACAAGAACTATTTTATATATATTATACATGATTACAGATTTTTATATTAATACATATTAATAAGCTAACTTAATTATTATTATAATTATTATTTTGTTTTTATGAAGTACTTTTATATATATTAAAGATCATATATTCATATATAAATATTATATATACATTCAAAAATTCATACTCAAATATATAAATATTGATTTATATATAAATTAACTTTATATATTTATATTTTCAAATAGTTAGTTTTATGATTATATTTTTAACTTGTTTATAGTTTATATTTACATATATAAATATAGTTTTTATTTAAAAATTATTTACATATATTTTTAAAAACTTTATATATATATATATTTTTTTTACATATATACTATTTATATATATTATATAGTTTTATATATTTATATATACAAAAAAAGTTCTTTTTACATATAAATATAAATATATAAATATATAAATATAAGTTAAAACAAATCATTTATTCAATGATTTAAATGAAATATTACAAATTTTGTATAAAACTATATAAGAAACTATAGAGAAAATACGTATATTTTACTATTCATCACCTTGATAGATCTTCAATTCTCCTTGCTTATGCCTCTGATGCTGTTGTCTCGATGATACGAGACATTCTGGCGCTTCTCCATATACGACGATATGTCATCTCTAACCGTGTCGTCGTAATCACCTTATTCTCTCGACGACATGCCTTCTTTACGATGATGTTCAACGCCATCAGTCATACTTAGCCTTTTCAACGACAAGGCTTCTTCACGACGATGTCTGTTCTTCTCGACGATAAGACCACTTTGGTGAAGTCGACGATACTGCGTCTTCTCTGCGTTCGTCGAGCTTCATTCTTCGTTCGACGATCTTGCCAAGTCTTAGCGTTCGACGATCTTGCTATGTCTCAGCGGTCGACTGACTCGCCAAGTCTCAGTGATAGTGCTTGATAGTTTATATAGGTGTAGTCAATAATACCTAGAGGGGGGGGTGAATAGGTTCTACTTTTTTTCTTTGTTTAAACCTAATGTTTCTAGCTGCAGAAAACACAAGCACAGAAAACACACAAGGATGTATAGAGGTTCCTCAAGACAGGGTGTCTTGAGTAGTCCTCTTTCCCCCATCACCTTTCTAACAATGAGTTAGACAAGGCCACAAACTCCAATCTCGGCTCCTTGAGCTTACACCACAAGTTCCTCAGAACTTCTCAGATCCAGAGTGATCCAACCTCAGGCACAACAGCCCTACACTCAGGCTCAACAGCCTACCCCTCAGGCTCAACTGCCCAATACCTCAGGCTCAACAGCCCTACACTCAGGCTCAACAGCCCTACACCTCAGAGTTATGAACTTCTACCACTCAGAAATCCCACAGATTTCCTACCTCAGACCTATCAAGAAGTCCTACCACTCAAGCTATCAACACAGCTTTACACACATGCTTAACAACCTTTCACTCAGGCAACAAAGCCTTACAAAGATATAATAGAGTTTGAGCTAGATGCAAAAGACAAAAGGTTTTACTCTTGGGTCTTCTGAATCCTTTCTTCAGATCTGAAAACAACAGCTTCAGATTTGTATCACCTTGATCTTCTCCTTCAGCAATGCAGAAGATCAACTTGCCCTTCTTGATTTTGTACAGGAAGAGCTAACTAATCTCCCTTGGAAGATTAACTTCAGCTGTAGAGAACGACTTCAACTGCCTGAAACGTGAATGCTTGATTGCGGCGTATAGCAAAGGCTTCTCAATAGAACAGTGCTTGTTGTTGTGCCCTAGCGTCTTCTTTTATACCCCCAGAAGGATTCAACGCCTATATCGATCCTCCTGACACAGTATGGGTCACATTGGAATTGCTTTTCCCTCTCAATTGTCGTTTGCGCCAAAGGCAGATCCCGTCAGCACATTTGGATCTGTCTAAGCGGTTGGGCTGAGACATCATCCAATCTCAGCGGTTGGGCTGAGACAGCTTCCAGTCTCAGCGGCAGCTCCAGTCCCCTTCTCAGCGGTTGCTCCAGTCTCCTTCTCAATGGATCCGCTGAGACGGCTCCTCGTCTTAGCGGTTCTGACCCTTCGTCTCAGCGGTTATGCTGAGACAGATCTTCATCTCCTTGTAGATGATTTCTTCTTATCTAAGGTCATGTTTGGCCCTTCCTTTTGAGACACCTGTGCCTGAATATCCTACACAAGTATAGCTTTGTTAAGTACAATATGTCCATAGCATTGAGACTGATGCCTCTTCAAATCAAGGTGATATTGAGGTCAATATACCCAAAAATCTCCCCGTATTTGAAGAAGGCAGAACATCCCCAATGCTAAGGTCCATTAACAATAAAAAATCTTATCACAGAAAAAAATGATCTTATAGAGCAATTATCTGTGAAACATAGGACCTAACACCCTAGACATGTGCACTGGCCCTTTCTCCCCTTTCTCCAGCATTGGTACTAGCCTTATGAATTGCTACTGGCCCTATCTCCCCCTTTCTGGTTTCTTCATCCTTAACCTGCTATGGATAGAGGGACAACATCTATAGATCCCTTTGGATCAACCTATAGGCTAACCTATATAGTCTGAGCATTTGCCAACTACCCCTTAACCTGAGTAAGGAATTTACCCCCCCTCAATTGGAGAGCTATTTTCTGTAATAGCTGATCCATTTCAATTTGAACATGCCATTTAAGGTACTGAATACTAAAGGTAATAAGTACAAAGTACATATATTAATAGCAACAAACACAGTATTATGATCAGAATATGAAATTTCATTTCATTGTAAATGTTCAGCACAAAAAAAAATTCAACTTATAGTTGTACATTCAATCCTTAAAAAAAATTCAAGGCTGGTTCTTCTAAGATTGACCCTGGGAAGAGCTTTCTCCATCTATAGACTTTCTTTTCCTAGCTTCAGCAGCAGCCTTGATCTTCTCTTTTACTTTGAAGTACAGAAATGGCTTGGGAAGATATCTTGGGGGAATCCTTAAAGGAGTTTCCCTTCTTACCATGTTTTCTTTGAGAATCCTTTCCCTTAATGATTCCCTTTCAAGGTGTTTGCTCCACTCAGCAGCTGAATAGACATGGTCAATGTCCTTCATTGGATTTCCATGGCTCACCCAGGTATTGACAACAATTGTGTCCAACTCCAGATTGTCATCTTCATGGAGTGGATCCTATAATCTTTCCATTCTTTTCTGTGCCATGTATTCTTCAGCAGTTTGAATACCCTCTACCCTTCTCCTCTTTGCTGCTCTCTCATCAGCAATCAGATTTGATTGACTTTGGAAGTCAAAGTCTTCATCTCTGCTAGGGTTCAAGATTGGCAGATTCAATGCAATTCTTGTTCCTTGCAGCACTTTTAAGCTTGAGTCCCATTGATTATCAGTGACCTTTCTGGCCATGGTAAGGATATTTTCTTGAATAGCACTGGAAGCATTGTTGACCATTTCCACCATTTGCTTGTTGGCTTCTTCTTGATTGGAGAGTATCAGTTTGTGAGAGGACCCCGTGTTGTTGTACAGCTGTATGTGAGCTCCTTTCAGCTTAGCATGTAGATGGAGTATCTTCTCCTCCCCTTCTTTGCTATGTTCCATTATTTTCTTCTCAAATTCAGAGTGTTGATCCAATATGGATTGAGAGAGAGTCTGAAAGGTGTTGTCCACATCATCCAAAATGCATTCCTTTGCCTTGTCAATGTGGGACTTGACTTGGCTGCTTGATGTGTTGACTACTTGTGCCATTCTGACAACAGCTTTTTCCCATACATTTTCATTTTTGTAGAGGTGATTCTTTACATATGTGATGTCCTTTGTGGAATCCCCTTGATGGTCAACAATATCCTTTAGAACTGTGTGTTGGACAGCAACAGTATTTTTGGCCATTTCAAACCATCTTGTCATCTGTAGAAGGATATGATCTGATGCAGTTTTGACATCATTAACTAGGGAATTCAGTTCAGTTCTCACTTCAGCCACTCTTGACTCCATTCTTTGCTCACTGGCCTGGATCACCTAAGTCAATGCAGCTCTTGTTGTATGCAATTCATTCCTTATCTGGGTAGATGCATCATGAACTTTTTCAGCAACAATCTCTTTCATAGACAACATCTGACCCTCAATCATTATTTGTATTGAGTTTATCAGGTCAGATGTGTCCAGAACTGCAACTGGCCTTTCCTGGGGTAATTCATTTTCAAACATCTCTTCAGCTCCACTTTGAGAATTAGCCCTCCCATCATCAGGGATTTGCTCCCCCTCAGATGGGGCATTAAGTGTACCTTGTAGATTTGGAGGGATTGATTCCTGTTAATGTTCTCCCCCACTAGCATACCCACATTCTTCTTCATAGGCTGGGCTATGCTCCCCCTCAAGTGGTGCATCCATAGGAGGAGAATTTTATCTAAGGTCACCTGAAAAATGATTGATGAATTAGACACCTAGACTATACTATTGATAGAGAAAAGAGACCTAACTGAAATCCTAATTTACCATGGATAGGTGAATTGGGAAATTCATCTTCAGCTTGATGAACAGCTGGATCAGCATTCATCTGGGTTGGCTCAGGATTGGGCACAACACTTCCTTGGGGCTCCTCATTTGTCCTGGGGACCTCTTCATTATCAATGTTCATTGGGTTGCTGCCAGATCTATGATCAGACCCATGACTATCTTCATTTTCAGACCCATTTGACTTTGAGGATGAGTCTGATTTGTGCTGAGATGAATCTTTCTTCTTTTCCTTTGCCACAGATGGCTGGCTCATAGGGAGCACTCCATAGAATCTATCTAGAGTCTTAATGTCCATTCTCTTGAGATAATGGAGATTTGACCCCTTTGAGTTTGCAAAGGTCTCTGAATGACTATTATGTAGGTACAGAGATAGTATTCTTCCCATATTGGGGGCTTGTAGAGATTCCTTTATCCTTTGAAAGATAACTTCTCCCCATGAGATTCTCTTGTACAGAATTATCCTAGTCATTATTTCAAACATGAACTGAGAGACAATGTCATGTTATCCAGGCTTGCATAGGATAGCTTTGCCTACTATGTCAGACAACAGCTTCCCCTGTTGATTGAAGAACTTCCTCCTTAGACAACTGGTCTTAGTATCACTGTATCCTGTCCACTTTAGGGCAGTCCTCTTATCCTTTTTCAGATATTTCCTCCTCTTCAGTTTTACTACATGGAGTTAATTTCAGCAACTTCTCTAACCTCTTAGCTGTAATCTTTATCTTCTCACTTCTTATCTTGGACTTCAGGATGGTTTTGGAAGGAGATAATTTGACATTGTTGAACCATTCCAGAACTTCAGTTCTGAGAATGCAGCACGGTTCAGACAGCATGTGCTCCAGACCTTGAGCTTCCATTAGATAAATCACTTGTCGTATTTCTTCTAAGGCATGAGAGAATCCATCTCTTACGATTTCATAGCCTTCCAGGAGATCTTTTGAGCTCTTTGGCGCCATGGAATCAGAAAATCGAGGCGCTGAGACGGGAGAGAAGATGAATCGTCTCGACGGCTAAGGGTTTGGCTTTGTGGTGTGTTTTAGGTTACAATGTATCTATTTATAGAATTTTAGTTTCGTTTTTAATAACCCTAGGCTTTTTAGACTTAATTACCTAATTGTATTAAGGAGTTTTTGGGTTAAATATCAGATTTCATAATGAACATACCCCGTCTCAGCGGTTCAGCTGAGACGGAGACCTAGGCCGCTAGGAAAGTAAAATGACAACCGCTGGGACAGTTTGCTCGTCTCAGCGGTTCAGCTGAGATAGTGAACTGTCAACCGCTGGGACAGTTTCCTCATCTCTGCGGTTCAGCTGGGATTCAGTTGATTCAGCTGAACATACTCCTGCATTTTAGTTGATCATAGGGTTTAGACCTAATGTAGATATTTTGGCTTAAGATGGGTCCTAGTCATGTCACTAAGTTGTAGTGTACAGTAATGTAAAGTTTGATAATTCATCATTCATAATCAACAATAGTGACAGCTATTACTCATACATTTAGGACTATTCTATACTAAGCATGCCAAGATCAATTTTGAAAGCATTGAATTTAGATTCATCCAGTGGCTTTGTAAAGATATCAGCTACTTGTTTGTCAGTGGGGACAAATTCAAGAAAGATATCTTTACTTTCTACATGTTCTCTAATAAAATGATATCTAATCTCTATATGCTTAGTCCTGCTATGAGAGAAAGGATTTTTAGCAATAGAGATTGCACTGGATGAATCACAATACAAAGGAGATTCCCTTACCTTGAGGTTGTAATCCTCCAACTGATGCTATGTCCAAAGGAGTTGTGCACAACAGCTACCTGCAGCAATGTATTCAGACTCAGCTGTGGATATTGCCACACTAGTTTGTTTCTTGCTGCTCCAAGAGATCAATCTTCTCCCTAGGAACTGACAAGTACCACTTGTACTCTTCCTGTCTTCTTTGCAACCTGCAAAATCTGCATCTGAAAAGCCTGTTAGTTCAAAGTCATTGTTCTTAGGGTACCAAAGGCCAAGATGCATGCTGCCCTTAAGGTATCTCAAAATCCTCTTCACAGAGGTGTAGTGAGATTCCTTAGGACATGCTTGATACCTAGCACAAACACATGTAGAATACATAATGTCTGGCCTACTAGCAGTCAAGTATAATAGGGATCCAATGATGCATCTGTACATGGACTCATCAAAGGCCTTTCCCTTTTCATCCTTATCTAATGATACATTAGACCCCATGGGTGTTCTCATGGTGGAGGCTGATTCCATCCCAAATTTCTTGATGAGCTCCTTAGTGTACTTGGTCTGGGAGATGAAAATTCCATCATCAGACTGTTTCACTTGGAGCCCAAGGAAATATTTGAGCTCACCCATACTGCTCATTTCAAACTCCCCCTGCATTAGATTGGCAAATCTCTTGCAGAGGTTGTCATCAGTAGACCCAAAGATTATGTCATCAACATAGATTTGGACTAAGAGACACTTGCCCCTTGTTTCCCTAAGAAACAATGTGCTATCAATCTTTCCCCTCATGAACTTGTTCTTGAGGAGAAAGTTGGACAAAGTCTCATACCAAGCTCTTGGAGCTTGCTTGAGACCATATAATGCTTTCCTAAGTAAGTAAACATGAGAAGTTAGAGTTGGATGCACAAAACCTGAAGGTTGTTCAACATATGCCTCTTCCTTCAAGTCTCCATTGAGGAAAGCTGATTTGACATCCATCTAGTAGACTTTGAACCCCTTGTGGGCAGCATAGGCAAGGAATTGCCTAATTGCTTCCAACCTTGCAACTGTTGCAAAGGTTTGATCAAAGTCTATACCTTCCTCTTGCCTGTATCCTTTGGCTACTAATCTGGCCTTGTTCTTGATGATTGTACCATTCTCATCAAGCTTGTTCCTGTATACCCATTTAGTGCCAATCACATTGTGTCCCTGAGGTCTTGGCACCAGCTTCCATACTTTGCATCTCTTGAATTGTAGGAGCTCTTCTTGCATTGCTTCAATCCAGAAGGTGTCTTGATTGGCCTCTTCAAACTTCTTGGGCTCCATTTGAGAAAGGAAGCTCAAGAATAGTGCTTCATTATGAGCTCTGCTTCTTGTCAATATGCCTTGGGTATGATCCCCAATTATTAGATCTCTTGGATGATCTCTCAGGTGCCTTGCAGCAGCAGGAAGAGGGTCCTCTGGTGGCTGTGTTTGTTCCACTGGTTCAGCTATGACTTCATCTTGTACCTCTTCTTCTTCAGGAATTGCAGCAGATGTTTGTGTGTTGCTGCTGCTGGGCTTGTCTTGGACAGTCAGCTCATGCATCCCTTCTTCATTTCCTGTCACAATAGAAGAACTAGACCATTCATTGTAGAGAAGGCTGGTCTCATCAAATACAACATGCATAGATTCTTCTACAACATGGGTTTTCTTGTTATAAACTCTATAGGCTCTACTATGTGAGCTATACCCAACAAGAACCCCCACATTGCATTTTTCTGCAAACTTTGTTAATTGAGATTTTCCATTATTTAGAATGTAGCTTTTGCAACCAAAGATTCTAAAGTAGGAAATTGTAGGTTGTTTGCCTTTTAGAATCTCATAAGGGGTTTTCCCAAAGACCTTATTGATGGAGGCTCTATTGAGAACATAACAGGATGTATTGACTGCCTCAGCCCAGAAGTATTCTGGGAGTGAGGAGTCACTAAGCAATGCTCTCCCAGCTTCTATCAAGGTCCTATTCCTCCTCTCAGCCACACCATTTTGCTGTGGAGTCCTTGGGGAGGAGAACTCTTGGGTGATACCAAATTCTTGACAAAATTTTGTCATGACATCAGATTGAAATTCTGTTCCATGGTCAGTTCTTGTCCTGACCACAGTACATTGTAGATCATTCTGAATAGCCTTGACATAATTTATAAAGACATGTAAGGTATCTGACTTCTTCTTAAGGAAGAATACCCATGTATACTTTGAATGATCATCTACAATTACCAAAGTATACAACTTCCCACCTAGGCTCTAAATTGGCAAAGGACCAAACAAGTCCATGTGCAATAGGTATAAACACCTTTCAGTATCCTTGGAGCCAATACTTTTAAAGGTGGTCCTAGTTTGCTTACCCATTTGGCAAGCATGACAGGGACCACTTTTAACACATTTTAGATTAGGACTATTTCTAACAAGGTTTTTAGAAAATAATCTATACATTGTCTTATAGTTAATGTGGGCAAGTCTCTTGTGCCCTTGGACACAAAGAGACTCACTTTCATTAGCTACAAGACACACAGGGGAGATAGAATAATTGCAAATGAAATCTAAGCAATAAACATTTCCACTCCTAGTTCCTGAGAGAATGGTCTCCAAGTCATTAGACTTTTTGATCAAGCACTTGTCATTGTGGAATTCAATGACATAGCCTAAGTAACATAGTTGGCTTATGCTTACAAGGTTGTGTTGCAACCCTTCAACATAAGCTACCCTTGTAATTGATACTATGCCATTTGAAATCATACCATATCCTTTGGTGACTCCTTTTTCAGATCCACCAAAGATAACTTTGGGTCCATTCTTCACTGGATGGTAATCCTTTAGAATATTCTTAGTTCCTGTCATGTGCCTTGAGCACCCACTGTCCAAGTACCATATTTGGTTGAGATTGGTACTTGAACTAACCTGCAACACAAAATTTAATGTACCTTAGGACCCCAACTGACTTTGGGTCCTAGGTTCATGTTAACATCATAGGGAATATTCCTAGAGAGTGCTGGTTTGGCTTGAGGTTCAGTCCTTGCCTTTGGCACATTAGGGTTGTGCCAACAATCAATTGCGAAGTGTCCCACCTTGCCACAACACCAACAATTATGAATATTGTATCTACTTTTCTGAACAGTTTTTTGAATTGGTACAGCACTTTGTACATGTTCAGTAGAAGAGATATCAGCATTCTTCCTATTTCTTTCAGCAATAATCTGACTGAAGGATAATCTGTGGACAGTTTTGCTGTTCTTTGTCCTGATGGCCTTAGTTTGCATTGACTTGGAAGTCATACAAGATCTGATGGAATCAGACACTGGGCAGCAGGTCTTGTCAACAGATTTGATAGCAGTCTTGCTTTTTGCTGAAGCAGATTTGGAAGAGCTTGCTTCCATGTTCTTGACTGAGGGTGCTGAGACACCAAACACAAATGGTCCAGGTTGGGCCATTTGTATTTCCTCATGTGGAGCTTTCATTGCACTCAATCCCATGCCCTTTCTATTTCCATAGCTGTGAGCATTCTTGCTCAAGTTATAGGAACTTCCATTTAGTAAGTGACCATGAATACTTTCTTGGTCATACTTGTTTGAGGGCATCAAGACCTTCACAAAGGAGGTCTTAGATTCTTTTTAGTCCTTGACCTTTCCCTTAGTTTTGCTAGTAGCTGCCTGTTTGTTGAAACCAACACCTCTCATGTCATGGGAGTTGAAGGTGTCAATAATAGGCAGCACTGTCTTGGGCTTGGAGAACTTAGCCGCCAGCATCCTCTCCTTGAGAAGCTTTTCTTCAAGATCCTTAATGATCTTGTTCTTGTGGCTTATGGTGCCCACATGGATGTTTGACATTCCCCTTAGCTTGCCAATCTCCTTGCTCATTAGAGCTAGCTGGGTAGCATGCTCAATGCACTCAGATTTTGATTGCTTTAGGGAAGCAATTTCTTGGGCTTACCTCTTGGCTAGCTTTTTGCTCTTTTTCAGAGCTTCCAGGAGTGCACCATATTCATCAATCAATTGATTGACATCCTCCTCAGAATCTGATCCACTGCCAACTTTAGATGGAGGGGATTCAGATTCTGGACCTGTTTCATAATCAGAAGAAGAAGAAATGCAGTGTATCAATACCTGCTCATGTTCTGAATTACTGTGGCTGTCTTCATCTTCAGTTATAGCCATCAACCCATGGTCATCAAGAGTGACCTCATCCTCCTCTTCATCACTATCTGAATGTGATAGAGGGGCCCTGATTCCTATCCTGGTAGCAGGATAGTCTTCTTCCTCCTGATCAGCAAACAACCCCAAGTAGGCTTCCTCCTCACCATCTGAATCTGAAGATGAAGATTCAGATTCACTCCAGCTCTTGCCTTTCTTAGCTAGGAAGGATTTTCTCCCTTCCTCTCCTTCTGGTGATGAGGCTTCTTGTCACCTCTTTCCTTTCTCTTGACTGGGCAGTCAGCAATGACATGTCCAGGCTTACTACAGCAATGGTAAATTATGTTAGTTGAAACATGTTTACTAGTTTTAGAGTCATACCTGTCCCCTTTGGGATGTTGCCTCTCAGATCTGTAATGATCCTTCTTGGGATTAGAAGAGGAGGAAGGTTTGTTCTTCCATTGTTTCCTCTTGATCATTTTCTTGAACTGCCTTGTGAAGGCAGCAAATTCCTCATTAGAAGAGGAGCTGTCTGATTTGCTGCTCTCAGATTTCTCAGATTCAGCAGCCTTTCTTGGAGGTGACTGCACTATAACCTTGTTCCTCTTAGAGCTTTCAGCCTTGAGAGCAACAGATCTCTCCTTTGTGTGAGCCCTGGAGGAAGAGTCCTCCTCCTTTCTTGCAGAAAGCTGCATCTCATATGAGAGCAGTTTCCCAAACAGTGTATGGGTGGGGGTTTCTCTAAGTCTTGCCCCTTCCCTGATTGCACAGATTTTAGTGTCCCATTCTCTAGTTAGAGATCTAATTAACTTGTCATTAAGTTCATAATCTGTGAACACCCTTCCATAGGTTCTTAGTTCATTTGCAATCCTAAAGAACCTTTCATAGCACATGGAGATATTCTCCTGGCTCAGCTGCCTTAAGGCCTCATACTCTTGATTGAGGAGTGACTTTCTATCATCCCTTACTTCAGTTGTTCCTTCCATATAAACAACCAATATGTCCCACATTTCCTTGGCAGTTTGGCAGTGGACCAAGTTTTGAAAAGTAGTGTCATCAATGGCATTTACTATTGTGTTTTGGGCTCTCTTGTCCATAGTGTACAGTGCTAACTCATCATTGGTAAGCTCAGAAAATACCTTAAGTACTTTTCTTGTAGGGTCAATAGTGGAGACTTTCTCAAAGGTATAAGGACCATTTTTGATAGTCAAAAAGATCCTTGGGTCTGAGGCTTTCATGAATAGCCTTACCCTTTGCTTCCATATCCCAAAGTTTTCAGCATATGGGCAACTTCATTGACCCCAACTACTTCTTCATTTCACTGTTGGTCATTAGATTTTTCAGATTTGACTACTCCTGTATAGGATCTAATCAGACTGTTAAGTCTTTTTGATCAACCTCCCTCTGATACCACTTGATAGTTTATATAGGTGTAGTCAATAATACCTAGAGGGGGGGGGGGGGGGGGGGTGAATAGGTTTTACTTTTTTTCTTTGTTTAAACCTAATGTTTCTAGCTGCAGAAAACACAAGAACAGAAAACACACAAGGATGTATAGAGGTTCCTCAAGACATGGTGTCTTGAGTAGTCCTCTTTCCCCCTTCACCTTTCTAATAATGAGTTATACAAGGCCACAAACTCCAATCTCGGCTCTTTGAGCTTACACCACAAGTTCCTCAGAACTTCTCAGATCCAGAGTGATCCTACCTCAGGCACAACAGCCCTACACTCAGGCTCAACAGCCCTACCCCTCAGGCTCAACAGCCATACACCTCAGGCTCAACAGCCCTACACTCAGGCTCAACAGCCCTACACCTCAGAGTTATGAACTCCTACCACTCAGAAATCCCACAGATTTCCTACCTCAGACCTATCAAGAATTCCTACCACTCAAGCTATCAACACAGTTTTACACACAGGCTTAACAACCTTTCACTCAGGCAATAAAGCCTTACAAAGATATAATAGAGTTTGAGCTAGATGCAAAAGACAAAAGGTTTTACTCTTGGGTCTTCTGAATCCTTTCTTCAGATCTGAAAATAACAGCTTCAGATTTGTATCACCATGACCTTCTCCTTCAGCAAAGCAGAAGATCAACTTGCCCTTCTTGATTTTGTACAGGAAGAGCTAACTAATCTCCCTTGGAAGATTAACTTCAGCTGCAGAGAACGACTTCAACTGGCTGAAACGTGAATGCTCGATTGCGGCATATAGCAAAGGCTACTCAATAGAACAGTGCTTGATGTTGTGCCCTAGCGTCTTCTTTTATACCCCCAGAAGGCTTCAACGACTATATTGATCCTCCTGACACAGTATGGGTCACATTGGAATTGCTTTTCCCTCTCAATTGTCGTTTGTGCCAAAGGCAGATCCCGTCACCACATTTGGATCTGTCTCAGCGGTTGGGCTGAGACAGCATCCAGTCTCAGCGGTTGGGCTGAGACAGCTTCCAGTCTCAGTGGCAGCTCCAGTCCCCTTCTCAACGGTTGCTCCAGTCTCCTTCTCAGTGGATCCGCTGAGATGGCTCCTCGTCTCAGCGGTTCTGACCCTTCGTCTCAACGGTATTGCTGAGACAGATCTTCATCTCCTTGTAGATGATTTCTTCTTATCTAAGGCCATGTTTGGCCCTTCCTTTTGAGACACCTGTGCCTGTATATCCTACACAAGTATAGATTTGTTAAATACAATATGTCCTTATCATTGAGAGTGATGCCTCTTCAAATCAAGGTGATATTGAGGGCAATATACCCAACAGTGCTAAATCTAGTTAGTTTAATTAGGTTATTTTTAGGTTATCAACTCTTAATTTTTTCTTATTATTGTTTCTCTAAATGCAATGTTTGGTCATTTTCTTATTTTTTGTGCTAACTTAAGTTTTATTAATTTTTAGGTCAAAAATGCAGATTTTCCTAGGTCACGCCCGTGACCTGGGGATCATGCCCGTGACCTAGGGCATGTAAGTTGCTGTTAACAGTTAAGTTGATGCCGCCATAATTCAGAAATTTTGGTCAGACACGCCCAAAGTTACACGGGCGTGCTTCCAGTCACGCCCGTGACTGCCATGTCAGCCAGCCGCCAGTGCCCATGATCGCGTGCCAGCGCCCATGCCTAGCTTGACCACCGAATTGGTCACGCCCCAGGTCACGGGCGTGACCTGGGGAGTGACCCATCAAATCGCTTCAGAATCGAGCGCCGAACCTGATCCAAGCCGCATAATTGATTAAACAAGTCACGCCCCCAGGTCACGGGCGTGACCTAGGGCGTGACCGAGGAAGAAAAATTTCTATAAATTGGGATGACATCCAAGCTTTCCCCATCAAGTTTTTGCAGAGAGAAAGGGTGCTACTGCTTTATTTTCAGTGATTTTCATGTTATTTTTGAATTCTCTTTCTCTCTCTCTCTTATTTCAATGCGCTTATTTTTCTAGTTTTCTTATGAATATTGTAATGCCCTTGTAACTTCCTTTCATAATGTATTGCTAATTCTTAGTAGGCTTTCCATGCAAATGTATCTTCAGTTGAACTCTATTTTAATAAAAATCGTAGGTTTTTGTTCTCTTATTATCTTCCTCATTTCTCTCTCCTACCCCTCCAACATGAGTAACTAAATCCTCATAGTACTTGATCTTGATGATCTGAGGATGAGTTGATTAAGTTATGATCCTTTAGCTCTCTTTTACTTTCTAAAGTCTTGGGCCTTAGATTTACGCTTAATCAAAATTTAGTGGAGCTATAATATCGATATATAGTCCCCACCTTTGCTTTCATTCTTGGCTAGCCGAGAGGCCGATAGTCTAAAGTGAGCGCTTAAGAGTAAGAGAGTTGCATGCATTTCTCGAGAGAGATTGACGTAGATCTCCTGGATTGGAGTCAAATCCAATAGTGGGGTTCACCACTTAAAGCGAGTTTTAGGTATTCGAATACGGGACGAGAGGTCGGTCGGATTTTCCTAAACTCAGTTGGGCATATCTTCGAGAGAAGCATGTTCAAACTATAGGAACTCCCATGGTCAAGCTACCCTTACTTTATTAAGTTTTAAATTTGCAAGTTGAATTTTGATCAACTTAAGCCGAAGTAAGTCAAGATCGAGTGCTATTTCTTAATCATCGTTTAGACGTACTTTTATCCAGCTTTTATTTCAATTTAGCAAACTAAACCTTCCAAAAAATTATTAAGATAAAATAATAGTAATTCGTTTGAGTATAAGTAATCAACGGTTCCTGGATTTTAATACGACACTTGTGTTCCTATACTACAAATCGATATGTATACTTGCCTTCTCGGATTGCTAGTTCAGATTTTATTTCGTGCAAGCGGAATTTTAATCACCAAATTTTTGGCGGCGTTGCCGGGGACTCGCTTTTTGTTGATATTTTGAAAGAACGAATCTATTACTTTTATCACCTCTTTTTCTCTCCTCTTTCTTCAAAAAAATTAATTCAAAAAAAAAAGAGAGACCTTTTCTTTTTCGAATTTCTCAATCTTATTTTCCCTTCTCTCTTTCTAGTGTATGACCTGAGCAAATCCGTCAGAACTTGTAGACTTGGACCAAGAACTTGAGCGTACTCTTCAGAGAAAATCGCAAGTTTAAGATCCTACATTCCAAGAACTGGCTGAGGATTCGGAGTCGGTTGTTAATATGAGCGAACCTAACCAAAATGAAGTCCCCAACTTGGTTGCAGCCCCTGAATGGACTATGTCCTATTATGCAAGGCCTAACCTGGAAGGGACGGAAACTAGTATAGTCCGCCCTGCCGTAGCTAATAATAATTTCGAACTAAAGCCCATCATAATTCACATGGTGGAGCAATACGTGCAGTTCGACGGATTACAAGATGAAGATCCGAACGCTCATATTGCTAGCTTCCTTGAAATCTGTGACACCTTCAAAATAAATGGTGTTACGGATGATGCAATTAGGCTAAGAATCTTCCCATTTTCTTTAAGAACAAAGGCTAAGCAGTGGTTGACGACTCTACCTAGAGGTTCTATCACAACTTGGGCCCAGTTAACTGAAAAATTTCTAACTAAGTATTTTCCACCTGCAAAACTGCTAAGCTTAGAAATGATATTTCTTATTTTTGCCAAATAGATTCTGAAACACTATATGATACCTGGGAAAGGTATAAAGAATTCTTAAGACGTTTCCCTCATCACGCTCTGCCTGTATGGTTACATGTGCAGACGTTTTATAAAGGGCTAAATCAACATACTAAGCAAATGATAGACGCCGCTTCCGGTGGTACCTTAAAAACCAAAACCCCGGAAGCCGCTCTTGAGCTATTTGAGGATATGGCCATGAACACCAATTAGTAGAATGTGCCAAGATCCCGCCCAAACAAACCTGCAGGTATGTACGAGGTGGATAACGTCTCCCAGCTGGCACTATAAGTGGAAATGCTTAGCAAAAAGTTATCGGAAATGAATTCTCCTTACGCACCTCAGGTTTGGGAATTTGCAAAAGCCACCTCCGAACAAGCTGATTACGTAGGCAATAGAAATGCTTATAATAATTATTCTGTTGCTTCTAATTTTCATGCACCTGGTTTTCAATTACCGAATAATTATAATCCTGCGCTGCATAATCACCCAAACTTTTATTGGAGTAATCCTGCAAACACAACTCGCCCGCCTCTACAAAATGAATTTACACCACCTCCACCCCCTGTTAACTTTCAAAAACCTCCATCTTTGGAGGAGATGTTTTCAAAATATATAAGTACGAACGAAGCAACTGTCCGGAACTTAGCCGGATCCGTTAAAAATCTAGAAAACCAAATCGGGCAGCTCGCCAAAATAATATCCGAGCGACCGCCCGGGACTCTTCCCGCTAACACCGAGCCCAACCCGAGAGAGAAAGCGAAAGCTGTAACTCTTCGGAGTGGGAATCAAATATCCGGTCTGGTTAGCGAAGAGCACGAGGCAAGATCTGCCCCTATTTTAAAAACACCACTCACTCAAACAGACTTTATCACTCCACCTCCGGTTTTCAAAAACAACCCTGACCCGCCTTATCCTTCTCAACTCAACAAAGAAAAATTAGATGATCAATATCATCGCTTCCTGGAAATGTTTAAGCAAATACACATCAATTTGCCCTTCCATGAAGCGATATCACAAATGCCCAAGTACGCTAAGTACTTATAGGATCTTCTAACTAATAAGAAAAAGCTAGAAAATCTATCACACGTAACTTTAAACGCTGAGTATTCCGCCGTCCTAACAAATAAATTACAGAAAAAGGCTAACGATCCGGGTAGTTTTTCTATCCCGTGCCTCTTTGGTGATTTATTTGTAAAGAACGCGTTGGCCGACTTAGGTGCGAACATCAACTTGATGCCATTCTCCTTGTTTAAGAAGTTAGGAGTGGGCACCCTTAGCCCCACACGTATGAGTATACAACTAGCAGATAGGACGATAAAATATCTGCTGGGAATTGTGGAGGACGTGCTCGTAAAGGTAGACAAATTCATCTTCCCGGTGGATTTTGTCATTTTGGATATTGAAGAGGATGCCGAGGTTCCCCTAATCCTTGGCCGCCCCTTCCTTGCCACCTCCCATTCTATCATCGATGTGAGTAATGTAAGCTCTTCCTCCGAGTTGGAGATGATGAAGTGACCTTCTCCATAACACCCTCTATGAAAAATACCCTAGAAAATGACGATTCGTGTTTTTTCTTAGATGTGTTAAGAGAAGACCCTTCTTTTTGTATTTCTAAAAATTCTTCTTCTTTTTGTTCATCTTCAAACACCTCAACTGAAATATTACATGAAATGGAAAAGGCCATTGCTCCCACCCCCTCAAATTTTCAAAATAAATCAAAATTTTTTGAAGAGATCACTTTTGAAAAAGAAAAATCTTTCAAATCTTCGTACGAGGAACCTCCCACATTAGAACTTAAAGAACTACCCAATCATTTAAGATATGAATTTTTATAAAAAGACTCTAAGTTACCAGTATTAGTGTCGGCCCATCTAAGTGAATCTGAAAATGCCAAATTACTAAAAGTTTTACAAAAGCACCGCCAAGCAATTGCTTGGCAGATTTCCGATATTAAGGGCATAAGTCCGTCTTTCTGCACGCACAAAATTCTAATGGAAGATAATTCACATAATTCTTTTCAACCTCAACGCCGATTAAACCCAAACATGAAAGAAGTAGTAAAGGGTGAGGTCGTGAAATTATTAGACGCAGGAATTATCTATCCAATTTCAGATAGAAAATGGGTGAGCCCCGTCCAAGTAGTTCCTAAAAAGGGAGGGATCACGGTAGTGTTAAACAACAATAATGACTTAATCCCAACACGGACGGTGACTGGGCGGCGTATGTGTATTAATTATCGCAAATTGAATGACGCCACCCGCAAGGACCATTTCCCCTTGCCATTCATCGATCAAATCTTAGAACGATTATCCGGCCATAGCTTTTATTGTTTCCTCGATGGTCTCTCGAGCTACTTCCAAATTCCCATCTCGCCTGAGGACCATGATAAAATGACGTTTACTTGTCCTTTCGGCACCTTCGCCTATCAAAGAATGCCGTTTGGCTTATGTAATGCGCCGACAACATTTCAGCGGTGTATGTTGGCCATTTTTGACAAGTACGTAGAAACTATTATGGAGGTCTTTATGGACGACTTCTCCGTGTTTGGTGATTCCTTCGATTTTTGTTTACAGAATTAAGAAAAAGTGTTAGAACGATGTGGTGAGACCAATCTAGCCCTGAACTGGGAAAAATGCCACCGCCAACTAAGATATCAGCAAGAGGAATTGAGGTCGATGAAGCAAAAATAGAAGTGATCGAAAAACTGCCACCGCCAACTAATGTAAAGGCCATAAGAAGCTTTCTAGGACATGCCGGATTTTACCGGCGATTTATAAAAGATTTTTCGAAAATTACCAAACCCCTCACTCATCTTTTAGAAAAGGACACTCTATTTATTTTTGATGATACCTGCTTATCTGCTTTTCAATTAATAAAAAATAAGCTAATAAATGCGCCAATTATGATAGCTCCAGTCTGGGACCTTCCATTCAAAATCATGTGCGATGCAAGTAGATTTACGGTGGGAGCCATTTTAGGACAACGTATATCTAAAAACTTCCACCCTATTTTCTACGCAAGTAAAATGCTTACATCCGCACAAGAGAACTATACCACAACAGAGAGAATTATTAGCAGTTATTTTTGCGTTCGACAAATTTCGATCTTATATTACGCTTTCAAAAATTATCATTTTTACGTACCACTCGGCCCTCAAATATTTACTTGCTAAACTAGATGCCAAACCATGCTTACTTCGCTGGATCTTACTCCTCCAGGAGTTCGACTTGGAAATTCGAGATAAAAAGGGAGCTGAAAATTTGGCCGCGGACCATCTTTCACGATTAGATAACCCATTTATTGAAATTTTAAATGTACAAAATTTTAATGATTATTTTCCCGACGAGAAGTTATTTTCAATCAACACTACTCCTTCTCCTTGGTTTGCAAACTTGGCCAACTACTTAGTAGCTCGAGTCCTCCAAAACGAATTCTCCTATCAGCAAAAGAAGAAATTCTTTTCTGACCTGAAGAATTATTTTTGGGAGGACCCATATCTGTTTCGAGTTTGTGCAGACCAAGTAGTAAGGAGATGTGTTTCTTTCGAAGAAGGAGAAAATATTTTAAAACACTTACATGAAGGACCGACCGGTGGGCACTATCAAGCCAATCGGACCACACACAAAGTACTAAGTGCAGGCTTTTATTGGCCTAGCCTTTTTAAAGATGCCCAATCTTTTTTGAGTCGGTGCGATATCTGCCAACGGTCCGACAATATCTCTAATAAAAATGAAATGTTGCAAAATTATTTCCTCGAGTGCAAAGTTTTCGACCTTTGGGGAATTGATTTTGTAGGTCCTCTTCCTTCTAGCCATGGGAATAAATACATCTTAGTTGCGGTAGATTACGTATCTCGATGGGCAGAGGCCCAAGCTCTTCCTACCAATGACTCCCGAGTCATTATTATTTTCTTAAAAAAATCATTTTCTCGATTCGGTACTCCTAGGGCCATCGTTAGGGATAGGGGTTCGCACTTTTATAACGCGCAACTTGCAAAAACACTTTTTAAGTATGGCGTTACACATAAGCTTTCAACTGCATACCACCCCCAAACTAACGGCCAGGTCGAGGTAGTGAATAGAGAAATCAAACGTATTTTAGAAAAGACTGTTTCCACCTCACGTAAGGACTGGTCATATAAATTAGACGATGCTTTATGGGCTTACCGAACAGTGTACAAGACCGCCATCGGTTGTACACCGTATCGGTTAGTATATGGGAAATCATGCCATTTACTGGTCGAATTAGAACATCGTGCTTTCTGGGCCCTTAAATTTTTAAATTTTGATCCCCACTCCACCGCCGATCTTCGAAAATTCCAACTCAACGAACTCGACGAGTGGCGCTCCAATGCGTATGAAAATAATAAATTATATAAGGAACGAACGAAATTCTTTCACGATAAAAATTTAAGGCACCCGAAAAAGTTTAAACCAGGCGACCAAGTATTGCTTTATAATTCTCATCTACGTTTATTTCCTGGAAAGTTAAAATCTAGATGGTCAGGTCCTTTTAATGTAAAGGAAGCTTATCCGTATGGAACTATTTTGATATCACACTCAGATTAGGGTGATTTCAAGGTTAATGGGCAGCGTCTAAAACTTTATTTTTCTGGTGACAATGTTGACATGGACAATGAAAAACTTCTTTTGTCTGGACTGTAATAATTTGGACTTACTTTTGAACTATATTCTTTTAGTCGAGCTCAAACGACATTAAATAGAGGGCGCTCTTTGGAGGCAACCCAAGGTTTTTAAAAATTTGTTGTTTTAATTTTTCTTTGGCCCTGGGCGGCTCTGATACTCTCAACTTCGGCGATCGCCTGCTCCAACGTTGCTGAATTCAAGAAAAATTCAAGATGATATTTCATGAAGATCCAAAGCGCCAACAAGGGGGAGCGGCATCACACATCCTTTTAAGCCCATAAATCCAGGAGAGTGCCTGTTTCAGTTATTCAGTTTTAGTTTCTTTTATTAGTCGCCCCTTCCTTCACTCTACTTTTCCATTGAGGGCAATGTTTATCGTAAGCTTGGGGGAGAATGTCTTCTTTTCTTTTCTTTTCTTTTGTTTTAGTAGTCTAAATTAGATTTTGGTAAAATCAATAGTACCCCCTTGCTTTATGTTTTGTTTTTCCCAAAATATTTTATATAGCCTTAGTTAATTTCAAAATTTCTAATCCAAATTTTTAATTATGTTTCACAAGTAAATTGTTGACTCATGTTGTGTTCTAATTCCAGGTAGCATGTTAATGTGAAAAGTTTTTCTAAAATCTTGTACTTTCCTTATCGTTTTCTCTTTTATCTTCTTTACTTTCTTAAAAATTCTTCATCCACTATTTTCCTCTTCATTTTTAGATATATTTTGCAAGGTTAACTTTTGATTAGTGTAGTAAATGTGAATAATCCTAGACGCTTAGTATTCTTATTTTCAGGATAAGTTCATTAGTCTTTATTTAATATCTAGGGCTTACTTTTTGAAATCCTTCAAATCTTATGTTTTAAGTAAATTTAGGAGCAATGAAAATGATTTAGGCCAATTTTTTGTTTAAGTTTGAGCCTTCATGCCAACCCTGAAAAAGAAACCCTTTGTTAGCCTCTTCTGAGCCTTTTCCCATGTTTTATTGTCACCTCCACTTATCAAATTTTTCACCAAAGCCAAAATTTCCAAACCTATTTAAATCACACTAACACTTTGAGTTTTATTTAAATTTTTAAATAGTTTGATTGGTTTATTGCATGGAGAGCTTCAAAGAAAAGAATTTGCTCAAAAAGAAGATATTTTAAGCATATTTGTATTAGTTATCTTTGCCAAAATTTCAAAAAAAAAATTGCTATGAAAGAGAAAGAAAGAAAATATGCTAAATGCTTATAATGAAGGATTGCCTCTTATCATTCATATCGAAATTTTTATAAAACTTATGTTTATGGTTTAGTGTGACTATAACCACCACTTTTATCTTCGATTTCCATTCCAAATCATATGCCTAAACCAAACATTTCGGTCCTAATAAAGTCCTCTTGATTCATGCTCCTAAATTTGCTTTAGCTAAGTAAAGAAGAAATGTAGAATAGTTAAGTTTTGGGTATGAATTTAGATCCTTGTTCTTAGAATGATATAATTATAATTTGTCTCTTAGGGTTTAGTAACAATTCAATGCACTCTCTCACTTATTACTTTGCTTAATTTTATTTAAAAACTTTTTAGTTAAAATTTTGGGTGATTAATTTTTGTTAGTAAAGGGTATAAAAATTAAGCTTAAATAAAGTACTTATTTTAGGTTTCCTTTTCACTATTCTCCCTACTTAGAATTTCGCAAGGTACTCGTGTTTAACATAATTAAATCTTTTTGATTAGTCACCTTTTTATTAGCTAATGCATATTTATTTGCTTGGGGACAAGTAAAGTGTAAGCTTGGGGGAATTTGATAGTGCTAAATCTAGATAGTTTAATTAGGTTATTTTTAGGTTATCTACTCTTAATTTTTGCTTATTATTGTTTCTCTAAATGCAATTTTTGGTCATTTTCCTATTTTTAGTGCTAACTTAAGTTTTCTAAATTTTTAGGTCAAAAATGCAGATTTTCCTAGGTCACACCCTAGGTCACGCCCGTGACCTGGGGATCACGCTCGTGAGCTAAGGCATGTAAGTTGCTGTTAACAGTTAAGTTGATGCCGCCATAATTCAGAAATTTTGGTCAGACACGCCCAAAGTTACACGGGCGTGCTTCCAGTCACGCCCGTGACTGCCACGTCAGCCAGCCGCCAGCGCCCATGATCACGTGCCAGCGCCCATGCCTAGCTTGACCACCGAATTGGTCACGCCCCCAGGTCACGGGCGTGACCTGGGGCGTGACCCATCAAATCGCGTCAGAATCGAGCGCCGAACCTGAGCCAAGCAGCAGAATTGATTAAACAAGTCACGCCCCCAGGTCACGGGCGTGACCGAGGCAGGAAAATTTCTATAAATTGGGATGACCTCCAAGCTTTCCCCATCAAGTTTTTGCAGAGAGAAAGGGTGCTACTGCTTTATTTTCAGTGATTTTCATGTTATTTTTGTATTCTCTTTCTCTCTCTCTCTCTTATTTCAATGCACTTCTTTTTCTAGTTTTCTTATGAATGTTATAATGCCCTTGTAACTTCCTTTCATAATGTATTGCTAATGCTTAGTAGGCTTTCCATGCAAATGTATCTTCAGTTGAACTCTATTTTAATAAAAATCGTATGTTTTTGTTCTGTTAATATCTTCCTCATTTCTCTCTCCTACACCTCCAACATGAGTAACTAAATCCTCATAGTACTTGATCTTGATGATCTGAGGATGAGTTGATTAAGTTATGATCCTTTAGCTCTCTTTTACTTTCTAAAGTCTTGGGCCTTAGATTTACGCTTAATCAAAATTTAGTGGAGCTATAATATCGATATATAGTCCCCACCTTTGCTTTCATTCTGATGCGCAAATCTTAGCACACCGCTATAGGCAATAGCAAGACTGTGGCATGAAACGTCTGTGAATCGGTTGTTGTCAAGTAGTAATATGCGGAAGTAAATCCAAAAGTATCAAATCTCTCAAGGAACACAGTAAGGTGGAGTTAACGTTCGAGGAAGGACTTGAGATCGAAGTCCTTAAGTCGGATGGGTTGCGGAAACGGGGGGTTTTTGTTGTGGAAATAAAAGAAAATAACTAAACTACTCCTATGCAATGCCGCTGTGCAATGCTTCGCTTGGCGGGATGGAGACTTGGCAGGCCTTGAGCGCGCTACTGCGAAAGGGTGGATGGATGAGTAGGCAAACAAAATCGAACTATGCAGGCCTTAAGCGCGCTGCTTCGTTAGGCGAATGGATTACACGGGCCGCTATGCCACGCTTCACTAGGCGGATGGGCGAGTAGGAATGCGGAGTGAGGGTCACAAGCACCTCATCGATAAGCACACCACTAGCAATTGCTAGTGCGGAACACGAACATGACGGTGGAATGGAAAATGGATGGGGGTGCACCTCATACACACATATGAACAAGATAATTTCAATAAAATGAAATAAGCATTACATAACATGTTTCATAGTGTACATCATCAAAGTATAGAGAAATCTATCTTATACAACTACCAATACAAAGAGAGAGAGCAAGGAATCGACCCAATCTGAAGGCTCGTTGGGATTCACGGTTGGAATCGCTGGGTTGTCAGTCCGTGTCCAAGCTCGGTCCTTAACTGCGTCCGGGGTAGAGAAGGTTGTCACTACCTTCTAATGGCCCGTCTTCTTCGTGTCACGATCCGGCCGCACGACCTAGCTTCCTTCTCCTTGGGTATTGGTGGATGTAGGGCTAAATCCCTCTCCTTGGAGATCGAGGATGATGGAGGAGGCCAAAGGGGCCGGAGAACCTGCGGAAATGACGGAAACGACGGAGAGACTGCGCTGGAAATGATCATCCGACCTAATTTCGCGGGCTATATTTATAGAAAATAGGGCGCACGATCAGTGGCGCACGACCAGTGGTCGTGCGCACTGGAAGTTGGTGATCGTGTGCACTGTGCCCGAAAAGCTGCAAGACAAAACTGCAGAAAATAATAAAGCGCACGATCGAACGCACGACCGTGCATAAGAACGCACGACCAAATTCAGAAAACAACTTTGGGCTGCAAATGAATGCGCACGATCAGCGGCGCACGATCAGTGGTCGTGCGCAGTATAACCAGTGATCGTGCGCAGTGTTCCTGTACAGATTTGTACCGGGAACACCTGCATGACCCCTGTTCCAGCATAAACACAAATCAAAACCACTGAAAGTGGCACAAAACACAGCATGAAAGATAATAAGAATGAAGAACATGAAAATACACCACATCGGGCCTAGAAGTGCACTTAGCGTGGAATAATAGACGACTATTTAATATGAACGAAAACATGTATAAAGTGCAGTGCATGTGCGTGAAAATAAGCCCAGATGAGTCCAAATATGTGTATATAAATGGGACTCATCACACCCCCAGACTTACCTGTTTGCGCATCCCGAGCAAACTAATCCAGCGGAGTAGGAAAAACATAGCTAGCCAAAGCATTACAAACATGGAGTAGTATGCGAATTTGCTTACTTGTGTGTGTAGAAGCTCATTAGAAGAAGTTTCTAAATATGCTAGCTAATTTATAAAAGTGTAAATGCATAAAAAGAAATTTATTTTTACTCAAAAATGGAATATTGGTGAATCTCATGGTCACGCGTAGTACGAAAGTAAGCAAGTCGCGAAGGTGTATGTTACCCAAGACCGGAACTCGGAATTATCTCCGTTGAAATCCATCAACGTCGAGAACCATAAGCTCGCCCTGTCACACTCTCTCGACGGTGCTAGTGAACTCACAAGGTGAATCAATAGGACTTTGGGTTTACACGAGGCTTAGGTTACGATTTGGAATGCAAAGATAAACGTGAAGGCTAATCGCAACCCAAATGAGCTCACAAAAGTGCTAAATCATAGCAACCCCAATAAAACATGTGCAACACACCCCCAGACTTGACTTTGAAACCGGGTGTGCACACGGCCTACAACAATCAATACTATTAAGATGTTTCAATTAAAATACTGGGGATCTAAATCTATTTTTTTATTTTGCTTTTTTTTTTCTTTTCTTTTCATCCCCATATCTAAAAGCACAATTTTCACCACATAGACATTTTTAAAACTTCCACATCAACAGTGAGGTTTCGCATCACTGCACCGCATTGGAAAATTACAATTCATAAATGTTTTTAGCTTAATTTTGGTTGTGATAATAGGATTAGCTTTTAGGCCTTGGTGATGTATGGTGGAGCTGAACCAAAAGATCGGGTAGGCACAAAATAGGCTAGCAATGGTTAGCGTATAAGAAAGGTAAAACAAAGCTCAAGCTTGCCAAAAAGATGGCCTACATCACGCTCAACTTGCAAATCGTTCGCACCCATGCTTCGAGAGTCGCTTGGGGCAAGTTCTTAGCCCCCGAGAAAGGTAATCCTTCCTCCCAACTCGAGCAACACGAACCTCGTGCTGCCTACACACAATACCACGCTACCACTAGATTCAACCACATTCACCATTTTGAGTAAAATAAATTAAAATCTACGCAAATCTACTAATTATAAATTAGAAGCATAAATAAAAACTAATTCTACTCAAATTCCTAGGCAAGACACGAGTATTCAACTAGAGCACCACAAGAGTCAACATGCCACTCCATCTTGAAATTTTTAGGCTAATACAATAATTTCTACATCACAACCAAGAATTTAATATACAGGAGCATACAAACAAGCGAGTGTGCGCTAAAGTGGGTGTAGTGGTGTGCGATGAAGAAGAACAAATAAAATAACTGAAATAAAATACTTCTAGCATGCACTGAGATGTGCACGTGCAATGGGTACAATAAATATCTCTCCCCTGGACTTCGACTAAACCAACCAGCATAAAATATCAACATGAAATTTAAATGAGGGCTAGGGGAAGAGAGTACCCAATGCTCAGCAAGTGAGCATACCAGAAGATTGGCATGTAAACCAAGACAAAGCAGCAGTATCCGCCATCCAGAAGAATACCTGCAGGGGTGAGCTTCGCAAAAACAAAAGACAATATACAAACATAAAAATGAAATATAGCTAACAAAACTAAACAAGTTGAAATAAGAATTGCAGGAAAAGTAAGATAACTACTGGGGTTATTGTCTTCCCAGCACGACTTATTCAAATTTAAAACAGTTCTAGCTAATAGGGTTATGAAAAAGGAAATGCATAGGTAACTGTTCTAATATCCGTGTCGGTAACGGGTACCGATACGACGATAAAGCAGTTACCCCTCTACCTAAATAGTAATACCTGCTCAACACAGGTAGAGGAAAGAGAATGTAAGAAGAGGAGGAGAAGTCCTCACTCATCTCACCAAAATAATCCTTGCCCAGCAAGGTGTCATCTTCAGGGAAGCGGTAGGAGGAGAAGGCAATGAATGAGGCTTCCACTATGGAGGGGGGATCAACCTCCTCACAAGATAGGATGCACTCATCATTGACTTGAGCAAAATGCTCCAAATCCTCCTGCGGTACCTGTGAAGATTCAACCTGCACAGGCTCAGATAGAGGAAGGGGATCAAGCAATAAAGAAGAAGAAGAACATAAATGGAAATCAATCGGGGGAGTGATCCCGGTCTCACTCCCATCAGGTTGGGGAAGTAAAATAATGTTTGCATTGTCATCAATGCTACAAGGTTCAGCGGGATCAATAGTGGCCATGCCCAAGAGTTGGACTTCCTCCACCGGTGCTGAGGAAAGCTCCTCTTCACCTAGAAGGTTGTCCTCCTCCTTAGGAGCAGGCATAACACATAGATCGCCAGCCTTATCCTGCGACACATCCTCAACCATGTCGTCAGAGACATATGTAGTATGCACAATAGGGGGAGGAATAGTGCTTGGATAAAATTCGAGCACCGATTCCTCATGAAGAATCAAGTTCATGCATGGTGATATATGGATAGGGGAGATGGGCTCAGTCATGTCAGAGCCTAGATCAACCACACATCTGGTGACTGTGTCCACATCATACCCTTCAAAGCTTGAAGGTGAAATGGGCACATAACCAGATGTTGAAGGTGTGCTGCCAGAAGCAAGAGTCGGGATGATCCGGATATCCGACTCGTCATCCTCGTCCAATTGGCGATGGAATGCAGCACAATCCGTCAAGGCATGATCCATGCTCTGACAAAACAAGCACTGCTTTGCGGGCTTCTTTGGCACAGCAGGTGCTGAAGCCGAAAAGAAGTATGACGGTAAAGGCTCAGCAGAATAGCCATAGGACTTATGCGCACCATATGGAGTACCAAACGAAGTCGGTGCTCCATATACTGGGCCTTGAGTGCTAGGGCTATTATCTCCCGATGGGCATCTATCACTAGAATGAGAAATATCTCCACACCAACGACAACGAATATTGAATGAAGCCCACATAGTGTGAAGATAAAATGATTCAAAATAAAAACACTATTATGCAAAATATTACACCTAACAAAAATTTACTAGAGCAACCTAATATAAATAGTAAAACAGAATAAGAAGAAATAAAACAAAAAGGATGCGATAAACAAATGGAAGGGCTTCTCTCTCAGATTCTCCCTCTCCAGAATACTCACACGTCTGTATTCCCCGGCAACGGCGCCAAAAACTTGATGCGCAAATCTTAGCACACCGCTATAGGCGGTAGCAAGACTGCGGCACGAAACGGCAATGAACCGGTCTTTGTCAAGTAATAATATGAGGAAGTAAATCCCCAACTATCGAATCTCTCAAGGAACATAGTAAGGTGGAGTTAACGTTCGAGGAAGGACTTGAGATCGAAGTCCTTAAGTCGGATGGGTTGCGGAAACGGGGGGTTTTGGTTGTGGAAATAAAAGAAAATAACTAAACTACTCCTATGCAATGCCGCTATGTAATGCTTTGCTTGGCGGAATGGAGACTAGGCAGGCATTGAGCACGTTGCTGCGAAAGGGCGGATGGACGAGTAGGCAAACGGATTCGAATTGTGCAGGCCTTGAGCGCGCTGCTTCGTTAGGCAAATGGATTACACGGGCCGCTATGCCACGCTTCACTAGGCGGATGGGCTAGTAGGCATGCAGAGTGAGGGTCGCAAGCACCTCGTCGACAAGCACGCCACTATCAATTGCTAGTGTGGCACACGAACATGACGGTGGAATGGAAAATGGATGGGGGCGCACCTCATACACACATATGAACAAGATAATTTCAATAAAATGAAATAAGCATTACATAACATGGTTCATAGTGTACATCATCAAAGTATAGAGAAATCTAGCTTATACAACTACCAATACAAAGAGAGAGAGAAAGGAATCGACCCAATCCGAAGGCTCATTGGGATTCACGGTTGGAATCGCTGGGTTGTCAGTCTGCGTCCAAGCTTGGTCCTCAACTACGTCCGGGGTAGAGAAGGTTGTCACTACCTTCCAATGGCCCGTCTTCTTGGTGTCACGATCCGGCCGTACGACCTAGCTTCCTTCTCCTTGGATATTGGTGGATGTAGGGCTAAATCCCTCTCCTTGGAGCTCGAGGATGATGGAGGAGGCCAAAGGGGGCGGAGAACCTGCGGAAATGGCGGAAACGGCGGAGAGACTGCGCTGGAAATGATCGTCCGACCTAATTTCGCGGCTGTTTATTTATAAAAAACAGGGCGCACGATCAATGGCGCACGGCCAGTGGTCGTGCGCACTGGAAGTTGGTGATCGTGTGCACTGTGCCCGAAAACCTGCAAGACAAAACTACAGAAAATAATAAAGCGCACGATCGAACGCACGACCGTGCGTAAGAACGCACGACAAAATTCAGAAAGCAACTTTGGGCTGCAAATGAATGCGCACGATCAGCGGCGCACGATCAGTGGTCGTGCGCAGTATAACCAGTGATCGTGCGCAGTGTTCCTGTACAGATTTGTACCGGGAACACCTGCATGACCCCTTTTCCAGCATAAACACAAATCAAAACCAATGAAAGTGGTGCAAAACACAGCATGAAAGATAATAGGAATGAAGAACATGAAAATACACCACATCGGGCCTAGAAGTGCACTTAGCGTGGAATAATATATGACTATTTAATATGAACGAAAACATGTATAAAGTGCAGTGCATGTGCGTGAAAATAAGCCCAGATGAGTCCAAATATGTGTATATAAATGGGACTCATCACATTCTTGGCTAGCCGAGAGGCCGATAGTTTGAAGTGAGCGCTTAAGAGTAAAGAGAGTTGCATGCATTTCTCGAGAGAGAATGACGTAAATCTCCTGGATTGGAGTCAAATCCAATAGCGGGGTTCACCACTTAAAGCGAGTTTTAGGTATTCGAATACGGGACGAGAGTTCGGTCGGCTTTTCCTAAACTCAGTTGGGCATATCTTCGAGAGAAGCATGTTCAAACTATAGGAACCCCCACAGTCAAGCTACCCTTACTTTATTAAGTTTTAAGTTTGCAAGTTGAATTTTGATCAACTTAAGACGAAGTAAGTCAAGATCGAGTGCTATTTTTTAATCATCATTTAGCCGTACTTTTATCCAGCTTTTATTTCAATTTAGCAAACAAAACCTTCCAAAAAATTATTAAGATAAAATAATAGTAATTCGTTTGAGTATAAGTAATCAACGGTTCCCGGATTTTAATACGACACTTGTTTTCCTATACTACAGTTTGATAGGTATACTTGCCTTCTCGGATTGCTAGTTCGGATTTTATTTCGTGCAAGTGGAATTTTAATCACCACTCAGCGGTCTACGATCTTCCTTTCGACGATCTTCCTTTTTCGGTCGACGATCTTCCTTCTGCGTTCGACGAATACGCCAAGTCTCAGCGGTCGTCGATCTTCCTTCCGAGTTCGACGAACTCCATTCTTTGTTCAACGAACTTCCTTCTGCGTTCGACGAATCTTGTTCTTCTTGACGATATAGTACTTACTGAAATAACTCAGGTACTTGACATAATGTCGAATTCTGCAGGCATTAGCTAGATGGAACATTAAATACATCTTGCACTTGTCATTGAGCTGAGCAGTTCTTCAAATCAGGAACATTGCTGGGCACTATTCCCAACACCTATAGTGCGAGAGTTTCCTGATATTTTCCCTGTTACTCTTCCTAGTCTTCCACCTGAGAGAGATGTGGAGTTCGTTATTGATCTTGAGCTTGGTACTCCTCATATTGCTAAGGCACCATATCGTATGGCCCCACATGAGATGGAAGAGTTGCGTACCCAGTTAGATGAATTATTGCAGTGTTTATTTATTAGGCCAAGTTGTTCGCCCTGGGGTTCTCCAGTGTTGTTCGTGAAAAAGAAGGATAGTTCTATGAGGTTGTGGATAAACTATAGGGAGTTGAATAAGGTAAGTATCAAGAACATATATCTGTTGCCGCGAATCGATAATTTGTTTGTCAGTTGCATGGTAGTTCGGTGTTTTCAAAGATTGATGTTCGTTCAGGTTACCATCAGTTGAGGATCCGTAAGTCGGACGTCCCTCAGACTGCCTTTCATGCCCATTATGGTTATTTTGAATTTCTGGTGATGTCATTTGGTTTGACGAATGCACCGTCTGCTTTCATGGACATGATGAACCGAGTGTTCAAAGACTTTTTAGATCATTTCGTAGTAGTTTTCATCGACGATGTGTTGGTGTATTCAAGAAGTGCTGAGGAGCATGCTACACATTTGCGCTTAGTATTGTCTACTCTAAGAGTGCACAAGTTGTATGCAAAGTTGAGTAAGTGTGAATTTTAGCTTTCGCAAGTGTGTCTTTCCTGGGTCACGTGTTAAACAAAGATGGAATTTCTGTAGACCCAGCAAAGATTTCTGCTGTTCTAGATTTGAAGAGGCCTACAATACCTATGAATATAAGGAGTTTCTTAGGGTTGGCAGGTTACTATAGAAGGTTTGTTCAAGGATTTTTGGTGCTGTCGGCACCTCTAACTAAGCTTACCCAGAAGAATGCAGCTTTTGTTTGGAGCGATTCCTATGAAGAAGCCTTCCAGGAATTAAAGAGGCGTTTGTGTTGTGCTCATGTTTTGGCATTACCGACCAGGGAGTAGAGTATGTCATTTATGTGTACGCATCTCACATTGTACTGGGGTGTGTTTTGATGCAATAAGGGAAGGTGATCGCGTATGGATCAAGACAACTGAAAGTTCATGAAAGGAATTACCCTACGCAAGACTTAGAATTTGCGACAGTGATTTATGCCTTAAATCTTTGGAGACATCTTCTTTATGGAGTGTCATGCAAGATTTGTATGGATCAAAAAAGTTTGAAGTATGTCTTTACCCTGAAAGAACTAAATTTTCGCCATCGCAGATGGTTGGACTATGTTGCAGATTATGATGTTGACATACTGTATCATCCGTGTAAGGCTAATGTGGTGGTCGATGCCCTGTGTAGAAAGACCGCGCATGTATTCAACCTTTCTGTACAGTCCTTAGTGGAGGAGTTTATGCTAATGGATATCTTAGTCGGTAGTAGTACCGCACCTTCGAGTTTAGAAGTTGTAGAGCCTTCTTGGATTACCCTTACGAGACTGCATCAGAAGGAAGATCCTAATTTGCAGCATGTTCGGAATAGAACTGAAAAAGGTTAATTACCAGATTTTTCAATTGATGATAAAAATACCTTGAAGTACTGGGGTAGGTATTGTATTCCCGCGTTCGAGGATATTCGAACAAAGAGCTATAGTGAAGCGCCTGATTCTAGTGTTTCCTATCATCCTGGTTCCACAAAAATGTATAATGACCTGAAGCAGATTGTATGTTGGTCAGCTATGAAGAATGATATAGCTATGTATGATTTTGAATGTTATACCTGCTAGCGTGTTAAGGAGGATCATAAGAGGCTAGGAGGTAAATTGAACCTTTTGGATATTTCAAGCTGGAAGTGGGAGAGTATTTCAATGAACTTTATTACCGGTTTGCCGAGATCTCCCGGAGGACATGATTCGGTATGGGTCATAGTTGACAAATTGACAAAGTGTGCTCACTTTGTGCCTTTTAAGATCAGATATTCTATGGAGAAACTAGCAGAGCTTTATCTGGATGAGATCATCAGATTGCATGGTGTGCCAGTGAGTATCATGTCAGATCGGGATTCCAGGTATATGTCTCATTTCTGGTAGAGCTTGCACGGAGCTTTGGGAATGACCTTAGATACTCTACCGCTTACCACCCTCAGGCCAATGGTCAGACGGAAAAAGTGAATTAGATTTTGGAAGATATGATTAGATGTTATATTTTAGATCATGGTGGAGCTTGGGATAAGCGTCTTGGGTTGATGGAATTTGCTTATAATAACAGTTATCAGAAGAGTTTGCAGATGGCCCCCTTTGAGGCTTTGCATGGGAGGCATTGTCGAACACCCTTGTTTTGAGCCGAGGTTGGTGAGAGTCTGTTATTAGGTCCAGAAGCTTTGGAGGTGATGAATGTTGTGGTGACTCATTTCCACGAGAAGTTTCACATTGCTCCGGAGTGATATGAGAAGTATGCTAATCGGAGAAGGGTTAATCTGGAGTTCGTAGTTGGGGACATGGTTTTTCTGAAAGTTTCTCCGATGCCAGGTGCTAAGAGATTTGGACGAAAACACAAGTTTTTCCCCGATATGTGGGACCTTTCCAGATTGTTGAGCGCATCTGAGTGTCAGCTTATAGGCTGGAATTGCCCGCTTCTTTCGCAGGTGTTCACGATGTGTTTCATGTGAGCCAATTGAGAAAGTGAGTGCATAGTGATCGTCATGTCCTTTACTCGGTGCCCTAGTTGCAACCTAATCGTTATGTTCAAGAGCCTGTTCGTGTTCTAGAGACTCAGGACCGAGTGCTGCGGAAGAAGACGATTACTATGGTCATAGTCCTTTGGCGAAACCAAGATGTCGAGAGTGTGACATGGGAACTGGAATCTGTTATGAGGATATCTCATCCTCATCTTTTCTCCTAGATCTCTTTGGTGAGTGCTTTCATTCGTAGCTTTTAGTTACTCGCTTCTATCTTGTTGTATTCGATTTATTTGTCAAAGTTTCCGAACGAAATTTCTTTTTAGGGGGAGTGGCTGTAACGCCCCTGAATTTTTGGCTATTATTTAGAAATATATTGATGACGTCATAATGATGAATGACGTTACGTTAGTGCGGAGTTAACAGTGCGCCGCCGTTTACGCGTTTTCGCGTCAGTTCGATCAAGTCGGCCAAATTTTGAAACTACCCGGAATTGGAAAATTTTACATTAGGAAATCAGTTTATTTAATTTTAGAAAGGTTGTTAAAGTTTCGTGGCGTTCCGAGCAATATTAGAGCCTCGGTGAATTTTCAAAGAACTGTATATTTAACGTTCGCCGTAAACTTCGGAAATTAATATCTCGAGAACGGTACATTGGATTTTGTTTTTTACTTCGCCGTTGGATTCATAGTGTCGGCGTTCGCCATCGGTGCGATTTTCGTCGGCTTCGGCGTTCGTTTAGTTTTTGGTATTAATATATTATTATTATGTATTTACTATTATACTTATTATAAATAGTATTATATATATATATAAAGAATCGTATATTTACTATTTCTATTATTTTTAACGTGAATGACAAGATTGAATAATTTTAGTTGAAAAAAATTCATTAGGTAAATACTCATTTATATATAAATTTGGTTGAAGGAGGTCTCGATTCATGGAATGGTATTTTTTTCGTTCAAAGCCTATTTTGTTGAATGCTTATGCATGCATTCCACGTTCTCTTCCTCCCGTGAAAAACTTATTCCTCTTCTTCCCGACCTTTTTGTGAACCGGAAGCGCAGGCGTTGTTTTTCATGAGCCTTTGGATGCCGCCACCGTAGCTCCGATGCACGAAATCTTCGCTGGAGCATAAATCTGGAAAGCTATCGCCGAGATCTTCTCGTGTGCGGTAAGTATTTCTGGTTTCGTGGATTTTCGTTGATTAAGGGTGTTGGGAAAATGATTTCTCTTAACCCCTAGAAATGAGTTAAAGAAGAATTCTATGAATGAAAAATAAGGCTAAGTAAATATGCGTCGAATAGTATTCGACGCAACGTCGAAATGTAGTCGACGTTTCCTTCAAATTGAGTCGAAGTAACTCTAGGAAGATTTCGACGTATGTGTTGTCGACGTTACTCTGATTTCTAATCGACACATCTAATATAGTCGACGCACCGTTGTCGACGCACCTTCCTTATTCTCCTCTCGACGTCCAGCCAGGATGAATTCGACGCTTACGTCGAATGGTAATCGACGCACGTCGATTTATGTGACAAATTTAAATATGCGCCAGATCTCTTTCCTTCTTTCAGTAGATCTGATTTGTATGGAATAAGGTTAATATTTTATAGCCGTTCTGAATCATTCTTTCCTTCTATTAGATTCTTGGCTAAATTGATTAAATCCTTTATGGACATTATTTGAAATCAGATTGAATACTTTCCTTCTATGGATATAACTGTTATGTAAATTTCTCTTTCTTTCTAATACTCTGCCTCCTAATTGATTACTCTCCTATAGTGTTATTTTAATGAACAGAGCTATAAATAACCAAGGAGGTCGGCAGAGAAAGGGGACTGAGTGATCTACCACATACATTTGAAATAGAGGAAAAGCTCCCAAAAGAATAGAGAGATAAGCTAAGAAAAGTGATAGTGTGCTGCATAGACAAAGCCTTCATCTTCTCCTTCTTCTTCTGAAGCCACTCTGCTGCAAATTCTGATAGCTCTCACATAAGAGAGAAAAGCTACAAATCTTCTTCTCTCTATAGAAGAAAGATTTAATTCACTACTTCTTGTGCTTTCAATCTTCTTGCTAGGAAGAAGATTCATTCTTGTTTTCAATACTTCTTTTCCTTTTTTCTTATTTTCATTCAAACATATTGTAAAAGAGTTTTTAGAATCACTCTTCAAAAAATTCAGTTGTACTGGTTCTAAGAGTCTCCTTATCAAAAGACTCAGTTGGTTCTAAGAGTCTCCTTATCAAAAGACTCAGGGTGGTTCTAAGAGTCTCCTTATCAAAAGACTCAGTGCAAGATAGTGAATTCCTACCAAGGGGGTAGAAGAGTGGACTACCCAAAGTTTGGGGAACAACTATATTTTCTTGTGTTGTGCTGTGATTTCTTTTCTTGCATTTACTTTCTTTACTTGTTTAATTCTTGTTGGTGTGTGGGAAGCTCTAATCTGTGATCATACACATATATATATTTACTTTGCACAAAATATTTTAAATCTTTATTCACCCCCTCTAGAGAATTCTAGTGAGGTTAACTGTGCACTTTCAATTGGTATCAAAGCTAGGTTGATCTAAAAAGGTTAACTCCTTGATCAAAAAGGTCCTACCTTATATATATATATATATTTTCTACAAAATTATTTTCATGGCACAAATCAAAGATTATGCTTCCACCAGACCACCAACTTGCAACCTTGAAAAGTTTGCACTTTGGAAAACAAGAATCAGAATTTATATGAATTCCATTGATGCTGACTTGTTTAATATTACTGTGACAGGTCCCCCAAAGCCCTATAGAAAGGATGCAAGTGGCAATGTCACACAAACACTTGTTCCAAGATCTGAGTGGACAGAAGATGAGAAGAAGGCTAGAACATATGATCTAAAGGCCATGAACATACTTGTCTCAACTCTCTCAGATGACATCTTTCAAAGGGTTGTTGACTGTGAATCATCCAAAGAAATTTGGGATGCTCTTACAAAGATGGTGGAATGAAGTGCTGATGAAAAGAAAGATAAGAAGGCCCTATTGATCTCCCAATATGAGAACTTCCAAAAGAAGAATGAAGAGAGTATCTCTGAGATGTATGACAGATTCAATCTAATCACCAACCAATTGAAAAACTTGGATAGAGAGATCTCCCTCACTGAGATTAATGACAAATTGCTAATGAGTCTCCCTAGTTCATGGGACTCAAGAATATGGGCAATAAGAGACACAAGAGGACAAAAGGAAATCTCTACAGATGCTCTCTTAGGAAAACTCAAATCTTATGAGCAACTGCTGAAAACTAGAGAAGAGAAGAAAAGAAGAGAAAACACTATAATCTCCTCAAAAGACAGGAACATAGCTTTAAAGGCAACAGAAGAAAGGACTCCTTTCACTGAAGAAGAACTATTCAGTTTCCTAGCCAGAAGATTTAAGAAATGGGTCAAGACAGATGGACCGAAAAGTAGGGAGTCAAAACCAAGGTATGACAAAACTCCCACTAAAGAAATTATTTGCTATTCTTGCAGGAAACCTGGACATATTGCCCCAGAATGTCCAGAGAATGCTGAAACAAAGAAAGGTCTAAAAAGAAAAGATATCAAGAAAAAGGGGAAGAAGAAAGAAAGAGGCTTTATTACAGAAGCCTGGAGTGAAACAAACTCTGAGGACAGTTCATCCTCTGAGAGTGACAATGAAGAATCTAGGCAAGAAGACCTATGCTTGATGGCCTTTGAAGGCCCCAAGAATGATGATGGTGCTAAATCTTGGAGTGAGACAGGATCAGAAGAAAGCATATCTTCTGAAGATGAAAAAGAAAATGGCCTTATTCTCATAGAGGAATCTGAGGATAAGGATGAGGTAAGCATCTTTGATGAAATAGATTTTCAAAGTGATAAATTCAGAAATGATTTTATGGGAATGTGTCTAGATCAATTAAAAGCTAAACAAGAAATCAAGGACCTAAAAGAACAAATTCATATGGTCAAGAACCAAAGAAATAAAAAGGATATAAGCTCAATAGATCATGTATTAAGGGCTAACATAAGAGAGAAGGAAATATAAAGGGCTATAATAGAAAATCAGTTCCTTAATGATAAGGTTTCTCAGGCAAAGACCTTTGAAGAATCAATAAAAATGAGAAGCCAAACTCTTAAAGAAATCACTGAAAAACAAACAATACGACACAAAAATCTTGGGCTATGGGCTGATCCATCAATCAGTCGAATTCCATCCAACAAGCCTGCATGGATGAGCCCTGTAAAATTCACTAAACCCATCCAATCAGCAAACCAAGAAAAAGAATCACAACATAAGAAAGAACACTTCATCAAGGAAATAAAGGAATTTGATGAAACATCATATTATTCAGCTGATGACTCACAAACTTCATCTGAAGAGACAACTAAACCAACAGAAACAACATACAAAGGAGTAAAAACAGAAAAGATAAAATGAAAATTTATGAAGACACAGTCGCGTCGACTTCATATAGACGTAATGCGTCGACTTCTACTCGACGTACCCTCTCAGATGCCTCGACCTCTACTCAACACTTGAATAAAGATACGTCGTCATCCAATCGACGCAACTTCCTCCATGCGTCGATACCAGATCAACGCAATCTAAGGAATGCGCCGAATATAAATCGACGCAACTATCAACATGCGTCGAATAGATATCGACGCACAAAAGTTCAGAGCAACTTAAATACCTTTCCTCCAAAAGCCTTTCATCCTAACCCATATTCAGGACCCATTCATCCCAATCATGATTTCTATCCTAATCAACACCTCTATCATGATTTCTACCCTAAACATGGTAACCAAAATTCCCATTTTAACCAAAATTTCTATCCTAACCAAAATAAAACTTTCTATCCTGATCAACCCTTCTATTCTTCTCTAAACTCAAATTATCATAATAATAAGATAATCAAGTGCCATATATGTAACAAAAGTGGCCACCTTGCCAAACAATGCTGGTACAACCAATCAAACTATCTGTAAAAATTAGTCCAAGGCTGACTTAGAACTAGACACCTAGAATTCTTCAGGAAAATTAAAAGTCACGTCGATCTCTAATCAACGCACCGTCGATAACTCAACTCAATAAGTAAAATCGATGCATGCGTCGACTCCACTCGACGCATACATCGATAGGAAACCCTATCATCCCAAATCAGACTATATCGACGCTCACGTCGAATTTCACTCGACGTAACGTCGACTTCATGAAAATGAGCGGCAATACCAAAATATTTTCGGTCACATCCACGGGAGTACCGAATAAGCCTCGACTTGAGCCCAGTTTCGACGCTTCACCTGACTTAAATAGTCTCTTCAGTTGGAAGCCTTCACTACTCTGCATCTCTCATCCTTCTTGCTCCTCAGACCAACCGACTTCTTCCTCTCTCTTTCATTAACCTAAAATGGCTCCAAAGACCAATTCAGGCTTCGACATTGACCTTGAGTCCTTCCAAGCAGCCGCAGAAAACTACAAGACCATCATTGCACTCTTTACTGAAGCAGGACTGGACAAGCTCATCTCCATTAGGTGCAAGCTCCTGGAATCAGAGTTCACAGAGCTAATAACTCATGTTCAGATATCTGAACAAGGAGAAATCCAGGGAACACTATATGAGACACCAGTCTCAATCTCAGCAGAACATATTAGGGCCACCTTTGATCTACCATCAGGTGATGAATCCATTGAACTCACACCTGATAAAATCAAGCACTTGCTCACCACCATGAATTTCTCAAAAGATAGGCCAATCCATCTGAAAAAAATAGACTTTTCTGATGAGTACAGATTGCTGGCAGATATAGTAGGGAAGATACTACTATGCAAGATATCAGCCCATGATGCAGTGCCCAAGCTGCAACTGAACATCATGGGGGCCCTTGTGCTGAAGAAGAAGGTGGACTGGGCCAGCTGTCTTCTCAAAATGATAGCTTCCAAATAATCTCACAAGGAAAATGCCTACATGAGAATCATGAGCCAAGTACTCTTCCACTCCTTTCCTGACCTATGTAGGTCAAAAGGAATCCCCATTCTTCCAGGGAAGAGGATGTCAATTGCTCTCTTTTCTAAGTGGACCCAGGCAAATCCCTAAGCCTGGTTCCATCCCTGAAAGAACTCATTCTCCTCCTTCTCCACCTCCTCCTCAAAGAGACAACCCTTCTCTACCACCATCATCCACTCAAATACTCTCTACTACCCTCACAACTCCTACTCTACCTACCTCTTCTCAAACACCTGCTCAAACAGAAGTTTCTCCTTCTCTTCCTCCTCCAAATTTCCCATCTTCTCTACCTCCATTATCACCCATACCTCATGAATCAACTCACTTCTCTCCTCCTCTATCACCTCTTCCTCCTCCATCACCTCCTCACCTTTCACACCATGAAACATCTTCATCCACTGAGGCTCTCATCATTCAGTGCATCAAATCAGCAGCTGAAAAATTCCAAGTGATGCTGGATGAGCATTGCCCCCAAATTCATTCCTCCATCCTTCACATGCACACCCAAATAGATGGGGTCAGTGCCTCTGTGCAAGGCCTAAAGCCTCTCTCTCTTCCTCTAGAGTGACAAGGTCTTTCTTAACCTCCCTGGCCAAGAAGGTCAAGAAGGGGGAGAATCTAGATGAAGAGCAGCCCTCCAATCCTAAATCTCTCTCTCACAAGTCCCCTCCTTCTTCAAAATTTGACAAAATCCTTGGGAATGAGATAGTACCTGAGCTACACAATGATGAACAAACTATAGAGGTACTTCATATAGCAAGAGAGGCTACAAGTCAAGTAGTACTATTACAAGGGGAGGCAAGCAGAGCAGAAACTGAAAAGGAAGATATGGCAGTTGGGAAGAAAGATAAAGAAACTACAAATCAAGGGGAGCTGGATACTGATATGAATAAAGCTGGAAATGAAAAAGGACAGCTAGATGCAACTGGAGCTGGAGATGATAGAGAAATAGAAGAAGTAGAAAGATTAAAGGAAGTTCCATCCCAGGGGGAGCAATCTGCTCAGGGGGAGCTAGGTGAACTTCCTACAAATGAGAAAGAGAAACCCTCCTCTCCTAAAACAGTAGTATTCAAGAGAAAGAGAAAGACCCCTCCTACCCCTCTTGAGTAATATTTGAAAACAATGCTGATATATCTTACCCTATAATTGAATACTACTTGGTATGGACATGAAATCTGTTTATATGATTCTGAAAATTTGTTTATATGATCTTTTCTTCTAAATTTCACTTTTGATTGAGTGACATATTTCTTTTCTATATAAATGCTATGCTGGGTTGATTTTATGCTAATACAATTTCTCTCTAAGTACGGTTAAGACAAATAGGGGGAGATTGTTGGGAAAATGATTTCTCTTAACCCCTAGAAATGAGTTAAAGAAGAATTCTATGAATGAAAAATAAGGCTAAGTAAATATGCGTCGAATAGTATTCGACGCAACGTCGAAATGTAGTCGACGTTTCCTTCAGATTGAGTCGAAGTAACTCTAGGAAGATTTCGACGTATGTGTTGTCGACGTTACTCTGATTTCTAATCGACGCACCGTTGTCGACGCACCTTCCTTATTCTCCTCTCGACGTCCAGCCAGGATGAATTCGACGCTTACGTCGAATGGTAATCGACGCACGTCGATTTATGTGACAGATTTAAATATGCGCCAGATCTCATTCCTTCTTTCAGTAGATCTGATTTGTATGGAATAATGTTAATATTTTATAGCCGTTCTGAATCATTCTTTCCTTCTATTAGATTCTTGGCTAAATTGATTAAATCCTTTATGGACATTATTTGAAATCAGATTGAATACTTTCCTTCTATGGATATAACTGTTATGTAAATTTCTCTTTCTTTCTAATACTCTGCCTGCTAATTGATTACTCTCCTATAGTGTTATTTTAATGAACAGAGCTATAAATAACCAAGGAGGTCGGCAGAGAAAGGGGACTGAGTGATCTACCACATACATTTGAAATAGAGGAAAAGCTCCCAAAAGAATAGAGAGATAAGCTGAGAAAAGTGATTGTGCTGCAGAGACAAAGCCTTCATCTTCTCCTTCTTCTTCCGAATCCACTCTACTGCAAATTCTGATAGCTCTCACATAAGAGAGAAAAGCTACAAATCTTCTTCTCTCTATAGAAAAAAGATTTAATTCACTACTTCTTGTGCTTCCAATCTTCTTGCTAGGAAGAAGATTCATTCTTGTTTTAAATACTTCTTTTCCTTTTTTCTTATTTTCATTCTCACATATTGTAAAAGAGTTTTTAGAATCACTCTTCAAAAAATTCAGTTGTACTGGTTCTAAGAGTCTCCTAATCAAAAGACTCAGGGTGGTTCTAAGAGTCTCCTTATCAAAAGACTCAGTGCAAGATAGTGAATTCCTACCAAGGGGGTAAAAGAGTGGACTACCCAAAGTTTGGGGAACAACTATATTTTCTTGTGTTGTGCTGTGATTTCTTTTCTTGCAATTACTTTCTTTACTTGTTTAATTCTTGTTGGTGTGTGGGAAGCTCTAATCTGTGATCATACACATATATATATTTACTTTGCACAAAATATTTTAAATCTCTATTCACCCCCCCCCCCTCTGGAGAAATCTAGTGAGGTTAACTGTGCACTTTCAAAGGGTATACCCAGTCGTGTGATCTGTCTGATAAGTTAGGATCGAATTGCAGAGTAGCGGGCTGAAATTCGTCGAACGAGTTTCGACGAATTCGTCGAGTATATACCTTGATTTCGTCGAGTGCTTTCGACGAGCTTGTCGTGCAGGTGGTTTTCCTGGGAGTTTTCTGTGGTGTCTGTTTTGGTCAAGATTTTGTGAATCTCTATTCCCAGTCGTTTGTTTTTGGACTATTGGTGTATTTGGAAAATGTGACCACTACCTCAGTGCCTGTTTTCTTTTCTGTGGACATGTAGACTGTTTGTTCGTGGGCTGTAACCACCGCCACAGTGCTTTTGTTCCTTGGATATTTTGGTCTGATGGTTGGTTGGAAAGAATGCCTCCGCCTCAGTACTGTTTTTGGCTGGGTTAGTGATTCATTTCTTGGGCAACTCGATATATTTTCCACTTTGTATGTTGTAATGCAAATTGACCGCACTTTGTGCCAGTTTTTTATTACTTATTAAATGCTAATACTTATTTAGTAGATTTGCTGATGTTTTAAAGATATCTTGGTGGGTTGGCAACCCTTTATCCTGTTAAGATTTCTCTTACGCTGGTTTATGTGATGTCTTTCAAGCCTTTGTACTGAGGTATTCTTTTCTTTTGAGTGCCTCAGGTTCATATCAGTAGCAGGTTGATCTGACCGAGTCTAGTTTCTTTCAGACTTGCAATGGTTGTTTCCTTTACTCTCGCTTTTAGAGGTAGATTGTTGTTTTCTTTAGAACTGTTTAAGGATATGAGTTCGTGTTAGTATGTTGACGCCCCTATCCTGAATTTCCTTTTGTGATAGACATTGTCTTGCTATTTATATGCTACTACCGTTGTTTGTTGTTGGTGCAAATGCTCTCTGGGAAGCTTTTATGATAGGGTGCATGGTAGTTACTTTTTATATAAAACTACATAATTCTTCCTAGAAGACATCTCTTTTAAACTATTATCACGCTATATTTTGAAGCCCGTAAAAGAAATCTTTCGTACTTATACTAAATCTACAAGTTGCATATCATCAAAATTTTGGTTAGTTCATCATGCTCATGTAGGGTTAATTAAAGTAAATTAGGTATTTTCCACTGCGTAAATTTTATACTTTCTTATTTATGGACTAGTTGATCCATTAAACCGAGGGACACGGTGTTTGAAAACCTTAAACTTAAACTATGTTTTAAACGCAAGTTCTTGACTTTCTAAAGAAATGTTGGAGGTAAAGTTGCCTGAGCGTCTGCAGTTGTCCCCTGCACGACGGGGCATCATGACTTGTGTTTTCTCTTATTCTGATAATATGTCTTTATATATTGAGAAAATGTGGGTTGTGACATACACTCTTATGGATTAGGTGCGTAGCTTGTTGTTTGGTAGCACTTGTAGGTGTTAAAATGCTAACGACATGACGTAAAGTCGTACCCGCATTGTGTTGTATATCACGATGATTTGGGCAATGGGCACTATCTGAAATGAACCCGCACCATGCAGTTCAGCACAAGGTTAACCCTATGGTTTGTTGATGGCTCATGGGATAGATAGTTTTGGGAGAGTTTTCTCTGATCGGCAAATGCTCAAGCATTAACTAAGCTTCTAAGATTAGTCTGGTGTAGGTACTCATGAAAGAGTACACTTAAAACATGTCTTGCGTGCATGGAACATGCAGTTGTGAGTACCCACGTTACTGATGAATTGAGTTGATGTTATGTTAGACTCATACAATTGCTTAGGCGGTAGTAGTGATCCTCCGGGTGAACCCAACCAACATCATGAGCATACCGAGTTTCCCCTTTACTTGATGCTCAACCTAGAAGATGGATTGTACATGAAACCTCACCTTGTGTAGAGTAGATGCACTTTCTTTATTAAATTACATATTGCATGTACGGCTTGCTTGCAGGTTTGCAGTGCCCCGCCCGTGACCCAGCTAGAATGGCCGAGTGGTGGAATCGTTTTGCAGTTCGTGGTCAACTCATTGTTGACCATCGTTTTCCTCTTATTTGTGAATGGTGGAGGTGCTGGTGAGTGATGCGATGTTCGGCAAGTGCACCAGTCGCTGTCAAGTAATAAATGTTGGGAATAGAGTCCCCGAGTGTCGGTCTCTTGAGGATTGCAGGTTGGGTGAACGAATCGCATTGTGTGACAATTGTTACACAAGCGGGAACGAACACAACAAGAGGGGTTTTGATTTGGTTTCCTATTGTTAACAACAATAAAAGGAGTGCGGGTCGAAATCACCGCTTCGCAAGGCGAGATGGGTGCAACGGCCGCGATGCCGAACTTCGTGAGGCGGATGGACGGTGCGCAAGAGGGTGAAGTGATCACTAGTGCGGAGAGTGAGGGTCGTAGACACGTCTTCACAAATTGCCGCTAGCTCTGGCTAACGTGAATCGAACACAATGAATGCGTGAGTGAGTGAGTGGAGGTGAAACGAATCACAAGCAAATGTTGATGAACAGAGAAGAAACAAACATTGCATTTAAACTAAACATCATGATATTCAAGTTCAAATGATTCAATGAAATACAACAAAGGGGAGAAGAAGAAGATAACCAATGGACGAAGACTAGCGGTCGTTCACGACCGGAATGGTAGTTTGTCAAGCTACCTCCGGACTCGGGCGGACTGTGCTTCCGGCGTCGAGAGACTGTCACGATCTCTCCACGTGCTTCCGTCGTCTTCTAGCTCAGGATTGCTATTCTTCTCACCGGACAGAAATGGAGACAGCTTGCTTGAGTGCTCGCGGATGGCGGAGAATGCTTCTGGACGATGGAGAAATGCTTAGGATGGCCGGAGACGATTTCCCCTTCCAGAGAAGATGAGGTGAAGGTGGCTGGAAGTGGAAAACGGCGGTGTACGGACTGAAAATCGCACTCCCGGAAGCACCCGTATACCTAATTTGCGGAACAGGTCATTATATAGGCGCTGGCAAAAATACTGCGCACGGTCATTGGAGCAGGACCAGTGGTCGTGCGCGCAGGAGTTCTGTGATCGTGCGCCTGCCTGGGCGGAGCCTGCAATGTAAGAAATTTATAAAATAACATGTTCGCACGACCAGTGGCGCACGACCAGTGGTCGTGCGCACTATCGTAAATGGTCGTGCGTTCGGTCAAGACAGAACTCAAATTTCGGGGGTTGAGTGCGCACGATCAGTGGCGCACGACCAGTGGTCGTGCGCAATAGAACCAGTGATCGTGCGCAGTGTTCCTGTACAAAATTGTACCGGGAACACCTGCACGACTCCTGTTCCTATAGAAATGCTAATCAGGCCACTAAAAGTGGCACTCAATAATATGATAAGGCCATCAAAAGAGAATAAACATAAAACACATCAAAATAGGCCAAGAAGTGCACCTAGCATAGAATGACAAATATGAGCTAAAACATGGCTAAAGTGCAATGGAATGAGTAGAAAAACGGCCAAGATGAGTCCATATATATGTATATAATTGGGACTCATCACACCCCCAGACTTAACTGTTTGCGCGTCCCGAGCAAACAAATCCGGCGGAGTAGGGAAAGTGGTGGTTGGCTTAAAGAATTGCAAATAAAGAGTCAGATGCGAAGTATCATACTCATGCAAATAGAAATTCTGTAAAAGAAGATTCTAACTATACTAATTAATTTACAAAAGTATACATGCGTAAATAGAGATTTATTTGTACTCAGATGGAGAATCATGAAGAATTTGTGCGGTCGTGCCCGATGTGAAAGTAAACAAGCCACTCAGGAGGGTGTTGCTAAAGACCGGAATTCGGGAATAACTCCGCTGAAATCCATCAACGACGAGAACCATAAGCTTGCCCGGTTACACTCTCTCCACGGCACTAGCAAACTCAGAAGTTAAATCAATAGGACTTCTGGTTGTAATTGGGCTTAGGTTACGGTGTGATATTCAATGATAAACGAAACGGCTACGTAACCCAAATGAGCAACATCGAAATGCTTACCCTTAACAAGCCCAAAATAGCGCTAGTGTACCATACCCCCAGACTTAGTTTAAAAACGGGTGTGTACACAGCCTACTCCAAACAAATACCAACTAAAATTTTTTATTACGCCCAAGGGGATTTCTTGTCATTTTTATTCTTTACAGATTATTTCTTTTAACTTCATTTTTTTTCATCATTCATCATTTTTTTTTCATTTATCCCCCGGTTGGTTTACAACAATATGTTCAGCACACAATACACTTTCTCTTCACATCACAAAAATTTCCAAACATCACATCCAAATATGACAGGTAATTCCAGTTAACTCACTACTTGGCTGCGATAATAGGATAAGCTTCAGGCTTTGGTGATTTAAAAGAAGAGCTGAAATAAAAGAAGGGTAGGCACAAACTTGGCTTGCAAAGGTGAACGCATAGGTCATGGAAAACAAGGCTCAAACTAGCCAAAAATGGCCTACATCACATTTAACAAAATGAGTTGCTCTCGCCCATGCTTCAAGAGTCGCTTGGGGCAAGTTCTTAGCCCACGATAAAGGTAATCCTTCCTCCCGACTCGAGTAGCACACAACTAGTGCTCGTATACACACAACACCGTGCTACCACAAATTTCGTTGACATTCACTATTTGAGTAAAATAAATCAAAAACTATGCAAGAACACTAATTGTAAATTACAAGTATAGAGACAATCTAATTCTACTCATATTTCTACGCAAGCAAGGAATATGCGACTAGGGCACTACAAGAGTCAACATCGCACTCCGATTTGCAATTCCTAAGCTAACATCCTATTTCACATTCCAAACCAAGGTAAGTGTGAACGGAAGCACACAAACAAGTGAGTGCGCGCTAAAGTGGGTGCAGTGGTGTGCAGAGAAAGTAAATAAATCATAAAACTGAAAATAAAATACTTCTAGCATGCTAAGCACTAGTGCACGTGCAGTGAACACTCGGTACACTCCCCCCCAGACTTGAATTGGACAATCACATGAATTATGACAATGAGAATAAAGAAATGTTGAGGAAGAGGGTACCTATGCTCAGATATGAGCATACCAGAAGATTGGCGTTAATATTGCGAAGGGAATCCAAGTCCGCCACCAAAAGAAATTGCCGCACACCTGCAGGCAAAAAGGCTCCAAGCAAAAATACATAAAACTAAACTATTAACAGGTTAGCCACAAAAACTTGGGTTGTCTCCCAGCAGCGCTTTTGTTTTATGTCCTTAAGCTGGACCAAATACCTGTATTAAAATTGTTTATAGAGTGTGATGAGTCCTGATCATATACACATTTATGGACTCATCCGGGCCGTTATTTAGTCATTTCTCCGCACTTTATCCTTGTTTTAGTTTATATTTGATAATCCATGCTAGGTGCACATCTTGGCCCACTTTGGTGTGATTTTCGTGCTTTTTGTCTTTAGTAGTATTCTTGTGCTGTTAGGTGCCACTTTCAGTGGCTAGATCTGTGGTTATGCTGGAATAGGAGTCGTGCAAGTGTTCCCGGTGCAATTCTGCACAGGTACACTACGCACGATCACCGGTTCTATTGCGCACGACCACTGGTCGTGCGCCACTGATCGTGTGCACTTAACCCTTTTCACGAGTTCTGTTTGGTGCAGTGCGCACGACCACCAACACCAGTGCGCACGACCACCGGTCGTGCGCCACTGCTCGTGCGCACTTACCATTTAATTTCCAAGTTCTGTTTGCTCCAGTGCGCACGACCATCAACTCCAGTGCGCACGACCACCGGTCGTGCGCCAGTGGTCGTGCGAACATTCTATTTTATAATTTCGTATCTTGCAGGTTCCACCCAGGCAGTGCGCACGATCGCAGAATTCCACTACGCACGACCACTGGTCGTGCGCCAATGATCGTGCGCAGTATTTAATCCAGCGCCTATTTAAATGCCTGTTGCGATTTTAGGGCGGATCGTTCATGCCGGGAGCGGGATTCCTGTTCCGTACGCCGCCGATTTCCACCTTGGGACGCCTCCACTTCATCTCCTACGCAAAGGGAAGCCTCCTCCATCCATTCTAAGACCTCCTCCATTGTCCGTGAGTGTTCTCCATCGTCCGCAAGCCTCCAAGCAAGCATTCTTTCATTCCGCTCGGTGAGAAGAAGAAGAAACCTAAAGTCGAAGACGACGGAGCACGTAGGGAGATCGTGACAGCTCTCTACGCCGGAAGCATTGTCCGTCCGAGTCCGGAGGTAGCCCGACAACCTACCATTCTGGCCGTGAACGGCCGCTAGTCTTCAACATCGGTTATTTCTTTTCTCTTTCCTCGTTGTACTCTTTGAACCTTGTAAAACTCGAATATTGAGATGTTATTTGTTTAAATGAATGTGTCTTTGTTATTCTTCATGGTTTGGTTGTGATTCACTCCGTTCTCATTCACTCACTCGCGCCCGCACGCAAGGTGTTTGACCCGCGTTAGCAAGAGCTAACGGCGGTTGTGAAGAGGTGTTTGCGACCCTCACCCTCTCGCACTTGAGTTCACTTCATCCGCCTCACGAAGCACGGCATCGCGGCCGTTGCATCCACTTCACTTTGCGAAGCGGTGTTTTTCGACCCGCATTTCTTTTGTTATTGCTAAGATTAGGAAAACAAACCAAAAACCCCTCTTTGTGTTTGTTGAACGCTTGTGTAACAATCATCACTGCGCGATTCGTTCACCCATCCTGCATTCCTCAAGAGACCGACATCCGGGGAATTTATTCTCCACAATTATTACTTGACAGCGACCGGTGCACTTGCCGACACGCATCAAGTTTTTGGCGCCGTTGCCGGGGAATGCAGGCGTGTTTCGTCTTGTGTTGTGACTTTCGTTATACGAGCAGTTGTTTTTTATTTTCTTTGTTTTCTTTTTGTTTTTGACAGTTCATGCAGAGGCAGGTCGCAGGTGAACTCGCACCTTTTGATCCAGAAATCGAACGAACTGCTCGCGCGCGAAGGCGCGCTGCGGCTGTACAAGCGGCCATGGGTGATCAGGTAGACCCAAATGATGTTGATCTGAGAATGCCCGGCGTGGGGGAACATCAGCCTGGGATTGAGCAGGAGGCAGTCAGGCCTCGACCCCGCACGATGAGGGACTACACCACTCCAACTGCTGGGAGTGTGTATCCGGGGTTCGGGCCAAACATTATGAACAATCAGTTTGAGATCAAGCCAGCGATCTTAAACATCATCCGGAACAACGCTCAGTTCTCGGGGTTGGCCAGCGAAGATCCGCATCTACATCTGGCGGAGTTTTCTGATATTTGCGGAACCTTCCGCTACGCAGGGATTGCTGACGACACGGTCAAGCTTAGACTGTTTCCCTTTTCACTCCGCGACAAAGCAAAGGTGTGGCTCCACTCCATTCCGCCCGGGACTGCTGCAACTTGGGATGCCCTCGCATCCAAGTTCCTTGCTAAATTCCACCCTGTGGATAAGATTGTAAGCTTGCGGCGGGAGATCGCCACATTTCGCCAACTTGACCAAGAGACCCTTGCTGAAGCATGGGAGCGCCTCAACGATCTCCTTCGTCGTTGCCCTGGCCACGAGCTCCAACCATGGAATGTGGTTGAATTGTTCTACTTCGCGATCGAGCCCAACTACAGGGCAATGATCGATGCTGCGGCGGGTGGCACCTTGATGAACCACACTCCTGAAGAAGCCCTTCGAATTCTGCGCGACACTGCCTCCCACAGTACATTCTGGACTGCAGGGAGAAATGCTCCAAGAAGCGGCCGAGGTCTTTTCATGGTCGACTCTCTCCCCTCACCATCCGCTACTGCTGCTGTCATTACCTGCGAGGGATGTGGAGGCGGAGGCCACCACGCGTATGAGTGTTCGGGGAACAACGTGGCAGGTGACTTCGCACACTTGAACTTGAACGAATCTGTTAATTATGTAGGAAATCAGCCTAGGGGGGCGGCTTTCAATAATGCTTATAATCCGGGAGCGAGAAGTCACCCGAACTTCTCGTGGAATCCAAACACACCTGGCCAACGATGGGCACCGGGGCAGCATCAAAACGATGCTTACCCCTCCGGGAGCCAACCGAGGCCGCCGCACCCGGATTATAACCAAGCACCCCCTACCCAAAAGAAGAGTAATTTAGAAGAGATGATGGAGAAATTCATGCTAGCAGCTAATTCAAATATGGTAAATCAAACTGCATTTATGCGAAACTTGGAGACGCAGTTGGGCCAATTGGCCCAAGCGCTAACCGAGCGTTCGCAGGGGACCCTTCCCAGTAACACGGAGAAGAACCCCATTGATCAAGGGAAGAGTCTGGGGGATGTCGTAGATGCCAATCCGAGTGAGCTGGTAATCTCTTGTTCCATCAATAAGGTTGAAACAAAAGCTTTATGCGATTCCGGTTCCTCCCGCAACGTTATTGCGTTGCAAGATGTAGCCAAATTACAACTGGATTTGAACACGGAAGAAAGGAAATCCCTTGTGCTTGCCAATGGTACTGTTATTCAATCCGAGGGGGAAGTAAAGAATGTGGAGGTGACGGTTGAGGGGACAACTGTAGTTGCTGATTTTCAGGTTTTGGGGCCGCGGGAAAACCAGTCCATTCCTATCTTGGGCGTACCGTTCTTGAAAGAGAGCGGTGCTACCCTTGATTTTGCTACGGGGTGCATTTCCCTAACCAATATGTTGCAGCAGCCCACTTGTCCCGAAGCCACAACTGAAACATTAACTCCACCCCCTCTCGTTATTTCTGATGAATTTCTAAGCTGTGCAGGAAAGATACATGTTCGAGAAACAGGTGAAGGAGGAATGGAGGAGCTCCAATCGGATGAGGAAGAAGAGGTCGACCTCCGGAAAGAATTCGACTCCGAGAAGGAGGAAGACGGCAGTTCGGGAAACGTTGACGTGAATGTAGTTAGGGTTGCTGATTATTTATCTTCTTATGGTGAATCATGTAATAAACTATCTAAGCGCTCCATCTCCTGGGCCGATCCGGTAGTCACCACGATGCCGGAAGTGACGCCACCTGATTCTAAGGAGGAAAAATCTGAGAACTCCCAACGGTGGCAGTCTCCGACTGTCACCAAACTTAAAAAGGAAAAACTTCTGCGCGACGCTCATGCTGCCGCTCTCCGTGGCAAGGTGGCGGAGGTTAGGGGAGCATTGGGTAATACCAGTGCTGGCCCTAAAGCCTTCACCTCCCGCCTACGTGCTACGGGAGAAGCACACCATAAGAGCGCTTTTAGTTGATGTGTGTTTTATTTGCTGTGGTGAACTACTTTTGAGAACTCTTTCTTTTTAATTCTTGCACTTTATAAACACTGCTAATACAGGTATTTGGTCCAGCTTAAGGACATTAAATGAAAGCGCTACTGGGAGACAACCCAGATTTCCTGTTTTCGTATTTCTTTTTATCTAACTTCTTTTAGTTCAGCTTTTGTATCTGCTTTTGTTGCTTTGAGTTTGTGCTTGCAGGTTTTGTGTTCGATGGAGCGGATGCTGCGGACTATTCTTGATTATTTACGCCAATCGTCTGGTATGCTCATTTCTGAGCATTGGGTAACACTTCCTCCCCTCTTGTTGCTTCAAATTTCTAGAGATATTGTTTAGCTTAAGTCTGGGGGAGCGGTTGTTGTTATCCACTGTGCACGAGTGCACCGCATACTAGAAGGTTGATTCTTATTTATCATATCATTATCGTTGTTTTCCATGTTTCACACACCCTTTCACCCACTTGAGTGCGCGCTTATCTTTTTGTTGTTGTTCCGTTGTAAACTATCTTGGTTGGAGTATGAAATAGGTTGTTAAAATAGGAATTATTATTTGGAGTGCGATGTTGACTCATGTAGTGTTCTAGTCACTTCGCATGCTATGGTAGAATTTGTGTAGAACTAGATTTTCTTTATGCATCTAATTTATGTTTAGTATTTCTGCGTAAATTTAGATTTAATATACTCAAGTGGTGAATTTGTATGGAATTGACGATAACCCGGTGTTATGTGTGTGCGATTGCTAGTCGTGTGTTGCTCGAGTCGGGAGGAAGGTTTATCTTTCTCGTGGGCTAAGAACTTGCCCCAAGCGACTCTCGAAGCACGGGTGAGAGCTACTCGTTGAGTCAAGCATGATGTAGGCCACCCTTTGGCTAGTTTGAGCTTTGTTATTCCATGTCCATTTCATTCCCCTTTGCAAGCCAATTTTGTGCCTACCATTCCTTTGTACAGCCCCTCTTCATCCACCAAAGCCTGAAGCCTATCCTACTCCCGCAACCAAAACGTTTTTAACTGCGCTCATAATTCTAAACTTGTGTGGAGTGTGGAATCCTTGTGTTATGAAGGAAAAATAAATTCTGTCTGCTGATTTTGAACCAACCGGGGGTTACATAAAAGAAGTAAAATATGTAAAAGAAAAAAAAAAGAGTATTTTGAAAAAAACAATCCTCCCGAGCTAAAAACAGAAAATCTGTTGGTATTTGTGAAGTAGGCCGTGTGCACACCTGGTTTTCATGATAAGTCTGGGGGTGTGTCACACGAGCATTGTTCGTTGGTCTTGTATGGTGCAGCGTTCCGTTAGCTCACTTGGGTTGCGTAGCCACCGTGTTTAACTTTGAATATCATACCGTAACCTAAGCCTCGTTTTAATCCTATAAGTCCTACTGATTTGATTTGCGAGTTTGCTAGCGCCGTGGAGAGAGTGTGACCGGGCGAGCGTATGGTTCACGACGTTGATGGATTTCAGCGGAGTTATTCCTAAGCCCCGATCTTTTGCAACACCCGCCTCAGTGTCTCGTCACTTTCATACCGGGCATGATCGTCAAATTCTTCATAATTCACCAATTGAGTACATCTAAATCTTTAATTACGCTTTAATACTCTTGTAAATTATTTAGCATATCTAGAATCTCCTTCTACTAAATTCTCTACTTGCATGCGTATGTTACTTCGCACCGTACTCCTTTGTGTAATTCTCTATGTCAATTATCGTTTTCACGCTCCGCCGGATTCGTTTGCTCGGGACGCGCAAACAGTTAAGTCTGGGGGTGTGATGAGTCCTGATCATATACACATTTATGGACTCATCCGGGCCGTTATTTAGTCATTTCTCCGCACTTTAGCCTTGTTTTAGTTTATATTTGATAATCCATGCTAGGTGCACATCTTGGCCCACTTTGGTGTGATTTTCGTGCTTTTTGTCTTTAGTAGTATTCTTGTGCTGTTAGGTGCCACTTTCAGTGGCTAGATCTGTGGTTATGCTGGAATAGGAGTCGTGCAAGTGTTCCCGGTGCAATTCTGCACAGGTACACTGCGCACGATCACCGGTTCTATTGCGCACGACCACTGGTCGTGCGCCACTGATCGTGTGCACTTAACCCTTTTCACGAGTTCTGTTTGGTGCAGTGCGCACGACCACCAACACCAGTGCGCACGACCACCGGTCGTGCGCCACTGCTCGTGCGCACTTACCATTCAATTTCCGAGTTCTGTTTGCTCCAGTGCGCACGACCATCAACTCCAGTGCGCACGACCACCGGTCGTGCGCCACTGGTCGTGCGAACATTCTATTTTATAATTTCGTATCTTGCAGGTTCCACCCAGGCAGTGCGCACGATCGCAGAATTCCAATGCGCACGACCACTGGTCGTGCGCCAATGATCGTGCGCAGTATTTAATCCAGCGCCTATTTAAACGCCTGTTGCGATTTTAGGGAGGATCGTTCATGCCAGGAGCGGGATTCCTGTTCCGTACGCCGCCGATTTCCACCTTGGGACGCCTCCACTTCATCTCCTACGCAAAGGGAAGCCTCCTCCATCCATTCTAAGACCTCCTCCATTGTCCGTGATTGTTCTCCATCGTCCGCAAGCCTCCAAGCAAGCATTCTTTCATTCCGCTCGGTGAGAAGAAGAAGAAACCTAAAGTCGAAGACGACGGAGCACGTAGGGAGATCGTGACAGCTCTCTACGCCGGAAGCATTGTCCGTCCGAGTCCGGAGGTAGCCCGACAACCTACCATTCCGGCCGTGAACGACCGCTAGTCTTCAACATCGGTTATTTCTTTCCTCTTTCCTCGTTGTACTCTTTGAACCTTGTAAAACTCGAATATTGAGATGTTATTTGTTTAAATGAATGTGTCTTTGTTATTCTTCATGGTTTGGTTGTGATTCACTCCGTTCTCATTCACTCACTCGCGCCCGCACGCAAGGTGTTTGACCCGCGTTAGCAAGAGCTAACGGCGGTTGTGAAGAGGTGTTTGCGACCCTCACCCTCTCGCACTTGAGTTCACTTCATCCGCCTCACGAAGCACGGCATCGCGATCGTTGCATCCACTTCACTTTGCGAAGCGGTGTTTTTCGACCCGCATTTCTTTTGTTATTGCTAAGATTAGGAAAACCAACCAAAAACCCCTCTTTGTGTTTGTTGAACGCTTGTGTAACAATCATCACTGCGCGATTCGTTCACCCATCCTGCATTCCTCAAGAGACCGACATCCGGGGAATTTATTCTCCACAATTATTACTTGACAGCGACCGGTGCACTTGCCGACACGCATCAGAGTGCAGAAAATAAAAGTGCATAAAAAGAGAGTTTCACAAACTAAGAACTAAAAATCAGCTGCAGGCGCTTTCATGGTGCACGTCTCCCGTAGCTTGTAAGCGGGAGGTGAAGGCTTTAGGGCCAACACTGGTGTCACCCAGTGTTCCCCTATCCTCCGCCCTCTTGCCACGGAGAGCGGCAGAGCGCGCATCGCGCAGATGCTTCTCTTGTTTAAGTTTAGCAACAGTCGGAGACTGCCAACGTTGAACGTTTTCAGATTCTCCCATCTTAGTAGCGGGTGGCATCACTTCCGTCGCCGCAGTAACGACCGGATCAGCCCAAGAGTGGAATGCTTAAATTGTTTATTACATGATTCAATGCAAGAAAATAATGGGATGTCGTCCCGAATCAAGTTCAGCTCAATATGTTTAGGACTGCTGTCCTCCTCCCTCTTGGAATCATAGTCTCTCCGAAAATCCACTTTTTCCTCTCCGCTTGACTGGTACTCTTCCTTTTCTCCTTCAGATGATCCATTATATTTCATATCCCCTACACAACTCAGTGATTCATCAAAAATAAAAGGGGGGGGCAAAAAAAAAGTTTTAGTTATAACCTTGGGGCAAGTGGGCAACGATACCTTATTAGGTAGGAGGACACATCCCGCAGAAAAGTCAAGGGTGGCACCGCTCTCTTTCAAGAACGGTACACCCAAGATAGGGATGGAGTGATTCTCCCGTGGTCCCAACACTTGAAAATCAGCAACCACCAATGTCCCCTAAACTGTAACTTCTACATTTTTAACTTCCCCTTCCGATTGTATGACGGTACCGTTTGCGAGCACAAGAGAGTTCCGGTCCTCCGTGTTAATTTCAAGTTGCAGTTTATCAAAGTCTTGCAAAGCAATGACGTTGCGGGAGGAGCCAGAATCACACAAGGCCTTAGTTTCAATTTTATTAATGGAACAGGAGATTACTAACTCACACGGATGACCCACTTCCGCATCGTCGAGACTCTTTCCTTGGTCTATTGGGTTTTTTCGGTATTACTAGGGAGAGTCCCGTGCGACCGCTCGGTTAGCACTTGGGCCAATTGGCCCAGCTGCGTTTCCAAGTTCCGCATGGATGCGGTTTGGTTTACCATGTTTGAGTTAGCCACTTGCATAAATTTTTCCATCATCTCCTCCAAGTTACTCTTTTTGGGAGCTGGGGGGCCTTGATTATATTCCGGGTGAGGTGGCCTTGGTTGGCTCCCGGAGGCGTAGGCATCGTTTCGATGCTGCCCCGGTGCCCATCGTTGGCCAGGTGCGTTGGGGTTCCATGAGATGTTTGGGTGACTTCTCACTCCCGGATGATATGTGTTATTAAACGGTGCCCCCTTAGGTTGATTACCAACAAAATTAACAGATTCGTTTAAAGAAACGTGCGAGAAGTCACCTGATAGATCATTGCCCAAACATTCATACGCGTGGTGTCCGCCGCCTCCACATCCTTCACACGTAATAACAGCAGCTGGTGCGGATGTAGGCGGAAGTGAATCGACCACGAAGAGACCACGGGCGCTTCTTGGTGCATTTCTCCGGGCAGTCCAAAATGTGCTGTGGGAGGCGGTGTCTCGCAGAATTCGAAGAGCCTCCTCTGGAGTATGGTTCATTAGAGTACCACCCGCAGCAGCATCGATCATCGCCCGGTAGTTGGGCTCGATCGCGAAGTAGAATGTCTCTACCACGTTCCAAGTTTGGAGCTCGTGGTTCGGGCAATGGCGGAGAAGATCATTAAGGCGCTCCCACGCCTCGGCAAGGGTCTCTTGGTCAGCTTGGCGAAAGGTGGCGATCTCCCGCCGCAGGCTCACAATTTTATCAACGGGGTGGAATTTGGCCAGGAACTTGGATGCGAGAGCATCCCAAGTCGCAGCGGTCCCAGGAGGAATAGAATGGAGCCACACCTTGGCCTTGTCGCGAAGTGAGAATGGGAACAGTCGCAGCTTGACTGTATCGTCAGGAATCCCAGCGTAGGGGAAGGTCCCGCAGATATCGGAAAACTCTGCCAGGTGCAGGTGCGGATCTTCACTGGCCATCCCTGAGAACTGAGCATTGTTCTGGATGATGTTCAAGATCGCAGGTTTGATCTCGAACTGGTTGTTCATAATGTTGGGACCGAACCCAGGATACACACTCCCAACTGTCGGAGTGGTATAATCTCTCATCGTTCGGGGTCGAGGCCTAACTACCTCTTGCTCATCTCCAGGATGGTGCTGCTCCACGTTGGGCACTCTTGGTTCAACATCATATGGGTTTATGTTGTCACCCATTGCCGCCTGTACGGCTGCTGCGCTCCTTCATGCGCGAGCGGGCCGTTCGATCTCGGGATCAAAGGGTACAAGTTCTTGTCTCTGCATGCACAATCACAACCAAGAGAAAACAAAACAAAGAAAATCAAAAACAACTGCTCTTGTAACAAAAGTTCACAACTAACGACGTTACACGCCTGAACATTCCCCGGCAACGGCGCCAAAAACTTGATGCGATGTTCGGCAAGTGCACCGGTCGCTGTCAAGTAATAAATGTTGGGAATAGAGTCCCCGAGTGTCGGTCTCTTGAGGAATGCAGGTTGGGTGAACGAATCGCATTGTGTGACAATTGTTACACAAGCGGGAACGAACACAACAAGAGGGATTTTGATTTGGTTTCCTATTGTTAACAACAATAAAAGGGGTGCGGGTCGAAATCACCGCTTCACAAGGCGAGATGGGTGCAACGGCCGCGATGCCGAGCTTCGTGAGGCGGATGGACGGTGCGCAAGCGGGTGAAGTGATCACTAGTGCGGAGAGTGAGGGTCGTAGACACCTCTTCACAAATTGTCGCTAGCTCTTGTTAACGCGAATCGAATACAATGAATGCATGAGTGAGTGAGTGGAGGTGAAACGAATCACAAGCAAATGTTGATGAACAGAGAAGAAACAAACATTGCATTTAAACTAAACATCATGATATTCAAGTTCAAATGATTCAAAGAAATACAACAAAGGGGAGAAGAAGAAGATAACCAATGGACGAAGACTAGCGGCCGTTCACGGCCGGAATCGTAGTTTGTCAAGCTACCTCCGGACTCGGGCGGACTGTGCTTCCAGCGTCAAGAGACTGTCACGATCTCTCCACGTGCTTCCGTCATCTTCTACCTCAGGATTGTTGTTCTTCTCACCGGACAGAAATGGAGACAGCTTGCTTGAGTGCTTGCGGATGGCGGAGAATGCTTCTGGACAATGGAGAAATGCTTAGGATGGCCGGAGACGACTTCCCCTTCCAGAGAAGATGAGGTGGAGGTGGCTGGAAGTGGAAAACGGCGGCGTACGGACTGAAAATCGCGCTCCCGGAAGCCCCCGTATACCTAATTTGTGGAACAGGTCATTATATAGGCGCTGGCAAAAATTCTGCGCACGGTCATTGGCGCACGACCAGTGGTCGTGTGCGCAGGAGTTCTGTGATCGTGCGCCTGCCTGGGCGGAGCCTGCAATGAAAGAAATTTATAAAATAACATGTTCACACGACCAGTGGCGCACAACCAGTGGTCGTGCGCACTATCGTAAATGGTCGTGCGTTCGGTCAAGACAGAACTCAAATTTCGGGGGTTGAGTGCGCACGATCAGTGGCGCACGACCAGTGGTCGTGCGCAATAGAACCAGTGATCGTACGCAGTTTTCCTGTACAGAATTGTACCGGGAACACCTGCACGACTCCTGTTCCTACAGAAATGCTAATCAGGCCACTGAAAGTGGCACTCAACAATATGATAAGGCCATCAAAAGAGAATAAACATAAAACACACCAAAATAGCCCAAGAAGTGCACCTAGCATAGAATGACAAATATGAGCTAAAACAAGGCTAAAGTGCAATGGAATGAGTAGAAAAATGGCCCAGATGAGTCCATATATATGTATATAATTGGGACTCATTAGTGAGCCAAGAGGGAAATAATAGGCTGAAGCCTACTGCTGAGTTGGCCCTTGATGGCCAGCCAATTTTATAGCTTTACATGTACTGCCAGCCTGCGTGCCGATATATGCTGTTGAGTTAGTTACATTTGTTAAATGTAAGGCCTTAAGGCCATAACTCTTTAATGGACATTCCTGAGTTAGTGGACATTCTGATTTTAATGTTTAATGAAAGCTTCCGCTTCCGCTTTGTTTATACTCTCATGTAATATGTTCAGTTTATCATCTTACTAACGCCTAGCTAGTGTGTTTAATATGGCGTGGTGTCCCAGCCAGATCTATTGGTAAATTATTTGTACTGGCAGGGTGTTACAAAGGATGTATCAAACTCTAAACATGCTAAACGTATATTGACATGTAGGTCGGCAATAAAAATGGTAAATTGTTTGGTCGTCGAGGGTCAGCTCAGCATTGGGCTTCTGCACGCTATTACACACACGGCTCACCAGCACATGCACCATCCACAAATAAGAGGTAAACTAGGGCCAACTATAAGCTGGCACAAACCGCATAATGATCCCCCTGACAATCATAGCTGGCTCCGGGGCAAGGCACCGCTCACCTGCAAGCAAGCCACATATGCAATATGAAGCAAAACAAAAAAAATGCAACTAGTCTGCATAAATTGAGGTTTTAAGCATAATCAATCTTCTAGGTTGAGCATCAAGGTAAAGGGAACCTATGTACGCAAATGATCTTGGTTGAGTTCACGAGGAGGTTCTCTTCGACCACCTAAGCAAACGCGTATAAGGCTAACATAATATCAAATCGCCACATCACAACTACAGCTAATCAACACCACACGTTTCATTCACCCAAGGCATGCATTCAGTGACTCTAACACGAGTAGTACCTCCACCAAATGTTATGCAAACTTAGGTGGAAAGAAAGAGTAATTGTCGACCTAGGATATCATGCCTTCCACGACCTAACCCATGATCAAACGGAGTATAGGAGGGTAAGTGCTCTCACCGATCAATATGGAATGGATTCAGCTCAGGTTTGCCCATGTTCAAGTCATCGTGATCAACTTGTACGATGCAGTATGACTTCTCTTCGGTCCATAAGCATTTACACATACAAGTGCTACCAAAATATCTAGCTACGCACATAATCCATACGAGAAGGCATATGTTTTGCAAGCACTACCGACATAGGAGGTCCATGTCATCTCTAATAAGAATTTGTTATTATACTTTGAGTCACTTAGATCACACCTAGAGGTGGCGTGATAGGTGATTTTTAATCCTTTTATAAAGTTTTAGTGAGATGATAAAAAAAATTCAAGCACAGAAAGCAAACAAGGATTTTTAGAGGTTCCCCAAGAATGCCTTGGGTAGTCCTCTCTCCACGCCTCATATCTAGCAATGTGCTAGACTAGGTAAAGTCCTCCAAATCTCAGTCTTCTTCTCCAAGACATACACTCAGGCCACTTAGGCCCTACCTCAATCTCTCTAACAAGAGATCTACACTCAGATCTTTTTCAAAATCCTACACTAAGATTCCCAAAGGAAACCTATAACTTAGGCTCCAATAGCCCTACAACTCAAGCTTACACAAAAAACCCTACAACTCAGGTCTCAAAAGATCCTACAGTAATCAGTTTATAATTTCACTGTTTACAATACAACTTAGAATCAAAAGATAAATAAAGAATAAACTTGAGTCTTCTGTAGAAGCACATTATATATGTTTCTTCTTCCTTAATCAGATCTCAGAAATAATATTCTTGAATGATTTCATATTAAGCAAAATAAATTTTCTTGCAGAATAAAACTTCTTAATCAAATATATTTTCTTCAGGGAGAAATTTAATTGTTGAGTAATACTTGAGCAATGAGAAGAATCAGATCTTGTTGTCCAAGCTCAGAAGTTCTTGCAAGAATACTGGAGAATAAATAGTAGCAACACCTTAGGGTTCTTTCTTGAGAAACTTTGTTGCTCCCTCCAATGGATTTATGTTCTCGTTCTTTGTCGTAGATGATTCACAAAAGCTTTAGATAGATTGTAATCATAATTATTGTCTGAATTGTGAGCCCACACGGTCTATTCAAAGAAATTTCTGCCAACGGCTAAGAATAAAAAAAGATTTATTTAATTATGGCCATATAGAAGAAATCCCCTGATTGGAACATCAGAAGGTGGATTTCAAATTGAAATTTAAGCTAAGGAATAATTCTCGGATTTATTCCCGCGCCTTGCATATATAGAAATCTTCTAGGCAATTTTCTCTTCTAGACGATATAAGCCGTCTGGACGATACATGCTTTCTAGATGATATAAGCCATTTGGACAATACAAGCCTTCTAGACAATTCAAGTCTTCAGACGATACAACTCTTCTAGATGATAAAGCTCTTCTAGATGACATTGGACTTAGCCAATATTAAGATATTGATCATATCTGGCTAATGTAGTTATGATCTAGTCGACATAGAGTTTTGTCATCGATGCCGATACAACAATGGTCTAGACGACATAGAATTTTGTCGTCGAGATCATCTAGCCGATACAGTAGTGGTCTAGACGACATAGAATCCTTGTTGTCTAGGTCATCTAGCCGATTTTTTCCTTAGCCAATTTTAGGCTTATTCCAACATCTTGGCTATCTTTATAGCTTCATTTCCAGACCTTTTCCAAATGACTTTTCCTTAATAGCGACAAGTCTAATATAGTGCTAGATCATAAGTCAACATATGTTTTGCACCATGAGGGATTATATAGGCAAAATACTATTTGATAGACTATAAGCCTAACCCTACATTAGCCATGCACTTTTGTTATACCTATCACATCAAAACTAGAATAGAGCATCAAATACATAATGTTTTTATTGTTATCCTGAGGCTTCTTCAAATCAGGAATCTTGTAGTCAATATTTCCAACAATCTCTCAGTATTTGTAGAAGTCAGAACCTCATATATCAATAGACACATATATAATATTATAAACAAAATTGACACAAGGCATAAGATAAAAATTCTATTATATACTAAATTAAAAATAATGTTTACATTAGAGATTTAACTAGAACATCATTAACCCAAGAGTGTCAACTTTCCATTACCTTTTCTTGATTTTCAACCACTGTCTCCAGCAGCCTTCCTCCTTTATCTTTCAAAATATCCTAGTGGTTTATGAATGTATCTTGGAGGAGGAGGTGTCCATTAGAATACTTTCTCACATGAATACTCCACTTCCTCTCTTACTCTTCATGCGTGTTCCATTCCACAGAGATATAATACCTTTAGGTATTAATAACTTGACTGCCAAACTGATTCCAAGTGTACAATATAATTGACTTAGATTTAGGGCTCCATTTGTCAAAGCTAGGAAGTTTCTGGATTTCCTATCTTCTCTTCTTCCTTGCCAACATTTCTTCTTTAGGTGTTACTGCTTTCCTTTTATGAGATGATTCAACAATGTGAGGACTGTCAGAGATTTGCTCAACTTGGGGTTCAAGATATGCAGGCTCTGAATCAGAATTCAGCTGGGGTAGATTCAAGGCAAGTCTTTTAGCATTTGAGACCCAAATAGCCTAATCAACACCTTGTTTTATGATAACATCCTCGCCCTTTCGGACTTCTTCAGATACATGCTGGCAAATGCTACCCTAGAGGTCGGATATTATACTTCTGAGCATATTTACACCTTTAGTGATACCATTCTTCTTTTCTAGGAGGTGTTCATCCAGTAGCTGTCTATAAAAGCTAACTCAAGGATGTTCATCGTATGCTCTATCATATTGTTAGCCGTTGACTGGAATGCATTTTGAAGATTTTCTAAGGTAGCACACAGATTTTCTATTAATTCTTCAAGCCCTTTATGAGTTATTTCCAATTGATGGGTTGTATGGTCCAGAGCAGGAGCAGCCCTTTGGAAAACATTCAGTGTTTGGGCATTCAGTTGATGCATCTCAGGTTTTAATTCTGCTATTTCTTCAAATAATTCATTTCTCAAACTTTGGAGAGCCTTGTCCATATAACATTCAAAATTCATTGATTGACCATCAAATAAAGTTGCCATCTGATCCATAAAAGAACCAGACAATGTTTCATTGGTTGTAGGAATGGGATTGCTATGCTCTCCAACATTTGTTGGAATGATTGGATCTATTGCAAATTCCTAGTCCTCAAACATGCAGTCATGAGTGTTAGTTAGTCTTAGTAGATTTCTTCTCAACTTCTGGCTCTATCACAACTGAATTTCATTTGAACAATATAATCTCTTGACAAGTGTAAACTACTTTTTCTGGCTCAATTATTTGTTTAGCCACTTTACCAACAACTATAGGATTGCTTTCTGCAATTTTCCCTATAAGTTGGTCTACAACTTCTATATCAGTTGTATTCTAGGCAGAGCTCTCAAGTTGAGACTCCCCTCAATCACTTCAATTATTTTATAATCAAGTACTTTAGTTACTTCATCAATAAGTACTTCAATATATTGGGGTGAGTTTTCAAAGAATGACTGCCCCTCCACGATCTCAATATCTTGATTTGAGCTCTCCAAGGGAGAATACTGCTAAACATCAGCAATTTTCTCAACATCATCTTGTTTCTCTACTTCATTAGCCTTATCTACTTCATCAACTTTCTCAATCTCATCAGCCACCCTGGGCATCTCCATGGGAGCAATTTCATCCACATCTATTAGTGAAATATGATGCTCAGATTGCTCCCCCTCAATATGACTAGGAAGGCTGCTAGAGCTTTCTACCTCTTTCTTTTTCTTCCTTTCCTTCTTCATAGAGCTTTCTCCTTGGCTCTTTCCAGGCTTAGAGAAAGGATTTTCCCACCTCCTTATTTATTTGGAGTCAATCATCTTCAGATAATGCAGAGGGGTGCATTATGACTCATCAAGCTTATCACCCATGGTCTTCAACAGATATAGAGAGACAATCCTCCCAAAATTAGGGGCACTCAAACATGTCTTGAACTTCTCAAACATGAACTGACATTAGTTAATTTTCTAGGTCAGTATGATGGTAGTCATGACATTGAACATCTCTTTGGAAATTCTATCATATGAACCAAGCTCACATAGCATTGTCTTGCCCACTATGTCAAATATCAATTTTCCTGGTGAATTCATCTTCATTCTGTATAATGATCCATATTCCTCATTTGAGTAGCCACATCATTCTAGGGCTAACTCATGATTTGCTTGACTGATTTCATCTTCTTCTTCATCCTCTAGAAGTGAGGGCACATGATGAATTCTGCTAATACTACTAGCAGTTATTTTCATAGCATTTCCTCCAATAGAATTCTTGATATATCTTCATGTTGAACTTATCTTTCCATTTTGGAGAAATTCCTGAACTTCTTTTAACCAGAAAGATGTAGGTTCTAATAGAACATAGTCCAAACCTAATGCACTGAGGAGAAAGATGACATTCTTGATTTCATCTGACACTTTCTTGAATCTGTCTTGCACAAGTTCATTGTCGATGTTAATCCTGGTGGTGGAGATGATCTTGGGATTCGTTTACGATCAAGTTGTAGAGAGCAGAAGAATTACTCATCGGTGGAATGAAGGAAGCTAAGGGGTCGCGCAGACGACTATAAGGTTAATAATGAATTTAAACCATAATGTTTATAATGATACTAATTATAGTAAAAAAAATATAAAGAGGGACGTGTTGGAACCAAGACTTGGCCACAACGAGGGGATCAGACCCCTTAGAGGGGGCAGGTAGCACTTACTGATCCCACGGAAGGAAACATGCCAAAGACTAAGAGCTAGACACAGACCCCTGGCTGCAATGCAGAGGTCCCGCCACACACCCGGAAGATCTTTAGAGTGCTTCCCCTCCCAAGCCAAACCTGGAGCTGGGCACCTTGGAGAGTCTGAGGAGCTAACAAAAATGACCTAAGGAGGAGGAAGCAAAAGGATTAGAATCCTCTCCAAAGGTGCCCTTTAAGGTCTATATATAGCTTTTCTCTTCTGGTCTGCTAATAGCGTAAATCCGCCTTTTGGTTTTACTAAATGCACCCCAAACTGGTTTGCTAACAACCAAATTCTATTGTTCTAAGAGGCTATGGGCTCACTGATGCGCAAATATAGCACACCGCTATAGGTGGTAGCGAGGCTGCGACACGAAATGGCAGTGTTCCGGTCGTTGTCAAGTAATAATATGAGGAAGTAAATCCCCAAGTATCGAATCTCAAAGGAACACAGTAAGGTGGAGTTATCTATCGAGGACGGACTTGAGATTGAAGTCCTTTCGAGCGGATGGATTGCGGAAAAGGGGGGTTTTGTCTTATGGAAAATAAAAGAAAATAACTACAACTACTCCTATGCAATGCCGCTATGCAATGCTTCGCCAGGCCTTGAACGCACTACTTCGCAAGGGAAGATGGACGAGTAGGCAAGCAGATGGAGTGGTAAGTGCGGAATCGAACTGTGTAGGACTTGAGTGCACTGCTTCGTGAGGTGAATGGATTACACGGGCGGAAAGGTTTGAGGGCCGTTAGCACCTCTTAGCTTGGCGGATGAAAGAGTAGGTACACGGAATGGTAGAGTAGGCCAACAGAATGAAGTGGAGGGTAGAGTGGATTTGGTGGCGCACCTCTAGTGACTAATAAACATACAACATCATTTCACAAACATGAATTATCATGAAGAGCAAATATGTTTATAGCACACCATCATCAATAAAATGAAGAACACAACCAAATACATTCACACAAGTAGAGAAAAATGCAAGAGATACAACCGAATCCGGAGGCTTGTTGTAGATTCTCGGTAGGAATTGTCGGGTTGTCAATCTGCGTCCTAGCTCTGTCCCAATTATCGTCCGGGGTAGAGGAGGGTTGTCACTTCCTCCCAATGGACCCATCTTCTATGGTAAACTACAATCTGGCCACGTCCGATGCTAAGAACTCCTATCTTGGCGACGAAGATGAGGGTGGAATCCTCTCCATGAAGCACTTGGATCATGGAGGCGGCCGAGAGGATACTCCGGCTCAAGATTTGAGCCAAGAATGTGTCCAAAGCACCCCCAAATGGTGGGCGGTGATGGAACGGCGGAATGGAACGGAGCTGGAACCCTTAGGCGCGGGAAAGAAGATGGATCGGGCGAACTCCGGATTAGGTCGAGATCTGCAGATTTTATAGAAAAAGTCAGAAATTTGGTCATGCACGGTCGAATGCACGACCGTGCGTGAACCGTGCGATATTAATCGAGAATAAAGGCCAAGAAGATGAAGCAGGTGCGCACGTGCATTATACTCACCCATGGTCGAAGCCGATCGTGCGTAAAAATGCAAGGGAAAATTCAAAAAGCTCGAAATCCGGCAAACAACAGAAGGTCGTGTGTTTTGTTCGCGCACGGTTGAGGCCAACCGTGCGTGAAGAAAACGCACGAGCAGGGCAGATCACCATATTTACCAGCTGATCATAGCGCATGACCGCAGCCACCCGTGCGTCAAGTAAATGCACGACTGTGCGTCAAGTAAACGCACGGCCGTGCGATTCATACGAGATGAATTCTGGGCAATATGGCGATCTGCACACCTGCACAACAAATTGAAACGCTGGGAACACACCTCCAGCACAAGTATAAAATCATAAAAAGGATGGGGAGCACATTGTGCTTGCCCCCAACAAAATAGTGCGCAATTGCACACCACATTGGGTCTAAATGAGCTCTTAAAGTGAAAGCGCGAACAAGTAAAATATAAGCAATTAAGAACTAAAATTGAAGTGCAAAAGCAGGAAAACTAGCCCAGATGAGTCCATAAAAGTGTATATAAATGGGACTCATCACACCCCCAGACTTACCTATTTGCACGTCCCGAGCAAACAAATCCCAAGCATGCGGGAAAATGGAATAGCTAGCTTAAAAATTACAAAATGTAGTACCATGCGAAGTCGCATGCTCATGTGCCTAGAAAAATATTAGAGAAGATTTCTAATTATACACATAGTTTATAAATTTCTAACAGAGTAAATAACTATTACTTCTACTCAAAATGGGAGTCACAGTGAATCATCCGGCCACACATACGGAGAAAGTAAAATAAACATTGAGATGAGCATTGCCCAAGTTGGGGTTCTTGACAAACTCCACCGAAATCCATCGGTGTCGGAGACCATAAGCTCGCTCAGTCACATTCTCTCCACGACATTGGATTGGTTCAAAGCGTGAGTCTGTAGGACTTTAGGTTTTAAATGGGGTTTGGGTTATGGTGAGGTAAACAAATATAAACATGAAGGCTTGAAACACCTACACCCAAATGAGCTTTATTACAACTCCTCACACAACAACATCGAATGCAAGTGCACCACACCCCCAGACTTAGACATTTGCAACATGGGTGTGTACACCACCTATTCCCAATATTTCAAATAATATTCAATTTAGCATTTCTTTTTCTCATTTCGACAAATTTTTTCTTCTTCTTCAATCAATGTCTATATATTTTTTCTTTTTATTTCTTTTCTTTTCATCACATATTCAATGAACACAACCACTTCTTCACATTATAATTCCACAATCAACACAACCACATTAAAATCAAAACAAAATGCTTGCATTTGGGTGTGCGACTAGGATTGGCTTTGAGGCTTTGGTGAGGTATAGGTGGAGCTGAACCAAAAGGATTGGGTAGGCACAAAGTGGCTACCGAGGGAAGATATCAGGAATGGCACAAAGGCTCAACCGGGCCAAAATGATGGCCTACGTCATTCTCACGCAACAGAACTATCCTATGCATATGCTTCAAGAATCGCTTGGGGCAAGTTCTTAGCCACTGAGAAAGATTATCCTTTCTCCCGGCTCGCGCAATACACATCTAACGATACTTTACACACATCCCAATGCTACCTTTTGATTCACCCCGGATTCACCATTTTTGTAGAGTAAACCATATTTACACTAAAAGAAATGCATAAAACTAAAAGTATAAAAAGAAATCTAATCTACACAAATCCCTATACTCACATGAGTACTTGACTAGGAACACCGGAGTCAACATTTTACTCCACTACATAATTTAAAAGCCAGCACAATCATTTTCCCAAACACACAAATGAAATGAGTTAAACTCGTAACGCGCCTACGGCTAAGTGAGCGCTAATGTGGGTGTTGTGGTGTGCAGTAAAGATGAACAATACTAAATAAATGAGATAAAATTACTTCTAGTATGCAATGCAACATGTGTGTGCATAGTGGGTACATAGAACTGTTGGATCGGTAGGCGCCCTTAGAGGGGGGTGAATAAGGGTTTTAAAAACTTATATTATATTTTGAAATACTTGCTTTTGATAAGAAATCAAAATAGTGATTTTGTTTAAAGATCTAAATTGTTTTATAATAAAGGAGAGGATAATTAAAAATTTAGAGAAATGACGCAAAGAGAGGCATGATTATTATGAATAAAATTGATTACAAAATTTTGATTTCAATGACGCTAGAAATCAAAGCGAAATATGAAAGACTCTTTTTGTTTTCTATACCGACTCGTATCCCCACGAACCGGTTGGCTTTAGCCGATCCTTCCCCGGATACGGCCTCAATCCGCTCTAGCCAACCCTTCCCCGGATATGGCCTCGAGCACCCCCTAGACCTACACCCGAGACCTAGTCGCCAACACGAGGCGAATTTCAGCCCTATGTCCTACCCAAACCTAGTCGCCAACACGAGACAAATTTACTACACGATTTAAAAGAAGGGATGTGAAATAAATAACAACAATATAAAAACTCACTATATGGATCTCTTGGAGAAGTGGACGAAGGCCCTCGGAGTATGATCGTAGTCGATGTGGTCTTTCGTCATGATGATGACGCGTGTTGAAATCTTCTCCACGGATCTCCTTTAGTCTTTATGGATTTGTGGGAGTATCTCTCTGAACCTTCCTCTCTCTGTTGTGGCACGAAGCTCTGGAATTTTGGATCTCTAGAGGATAATCAAGACGGAGACAAGGGATACTTTTTATAGTCTCAGCGCTAGCGCCTGCGCTAGTGCTATCACCGACGCTAGCCCATATTAGGACATATTCTGTGCGGCAGAATCTTCAATCGGAGGAAACTTTTCTCTCTTGCCTATTGTGCTCCTCGCTATCGCCTGCACTATCGAATACCGCCTGGCACTGTCTCCTTCTATAAGAACTCGCGGCATTTGCGCTTAAGCAAACATTTTGTCGATCGAAATTTCATCGAACGCAGCTAAGAGTTCGTCGATCTAATTTTTGTCGAACGCTGTTATGAGCATTTCGTCGAGCGCCGCTAACAGTTCATCGAACGATAGCTAGCGCCAGCGCTAGTACTAGTGCGTCGCGGTAGAGTAAGCAGTTCGTCGAGCACGCTTCAACATTCGTCGACCTAAAATTCGTCGAACGCAGGATCGTCGAATGCAAGATCAATTTTGTCGAACCCAGTATCCGTTCTCAGCGGTTCCTTAGAGCTAGCGGCAGGCGCTAGGTGCTATCGCCGACGCTAGTGGGAGTGTTGGATTTGATGGCTCAAACTTGGGGGCAACCTTCTTAGGTAATCCTTGAGTCATGTGGACTATGTTATCCTGCACACTTAAACACACAAGATCAAATACACATAGGATTTGTTATTCTCAAACCTAGGAGATGCGGAAGAGCATGTTCCGACAAACTCCCCCTTTTGATAATAACAAATCCATTAATGATAAATCAGAGCATTAATATATAAGCTCGATGAAACTTACTTGTGTGTGTGAGAGAGTTATGACTTAGGATAATTAACGATTTTAGCATTTAGAAATGCCCCCCCCCCCCCCCACCCTAAATATATGCTCCCCCTAAGTGAATGCTCCGCTAATATGTAAGCTATCAACTTAATTAAGCATGTTAGTTTTCAATTTTGATAGCATATTATATTTATCATGTTAGTTCTCCCCCTTTTGTTATTAGCAAAAGCGGGTAAGGAGACACCACTTAAAAGTTGATAATAAGATAAGGACATGATCGAGCTTGTAGAGAGAAGGAAATGATAAGGAGTCTTAGAATACTTTTTAATGAAATAGATCAGAGTTTGAGTATTATTATGTTGCTTCATCCCCTTTTTATATAAGAGTTTTAAGCATAAAAAATGTAATGATTTCCAAGTAACTAAACTACCCAGACAATATGTCTACACCCTAGCCCCGTACTAAGTGACGAATGGGCATGAGGAGCTGCATACATGCTGTAGGTTGGGGTGTTAGTCCCATATGCAAACACTAGACATAACTCAACCTAGCACTCTTTCCCCCCAGTGCCTCGCAAGGCCCCACTGGAACCCTCCCCGGTTAAGGATAAGACATGACTAGAGATAAGGTTATCTAATGTCTACAACCCTACGCCCCCACTATGGTGAGAAATGAAGTCATGGATAATAATTATTGGAAACATTTAGCATTTAAATCTAATTACATAGCCTATGGATTTATATTTCTATTTGAATTTATGAAAACACTCACATAGGTATTTTGAAATCCATTAATGAATCAGAGTTTTTAGCGTAATAATATTTTCATAGAAATAAATTAGAGTTTTATAGCAAAATAAAATCATGTTAAAAGCAACTAATATAAAGTTTACCAAGCAAGTCTACCATTTGTTGCAAGAAAGGAATTTGAAGATTCAAGTGATGATGCACACAAAATAAAAGACTTTAAATAAGCATGAAAGCGCAAGGTAAAATAATTATATGGTTATGATGCGGAAGACTTATAGAAATACAAGAAACATCTTATTGTAATCAATGATGATCCATAAAAAGATATATGAGTTAAATTTCAAAAAGAAGATGTTTTTGTAAATCATTTTTCAATTAAAATCTTTAAGTTTGACAATAAAGTAACCAAGCATGAAATAATGTTATCAAAAAGAGATTACTACAATGTTATTTTAATTCATAATTTCAAAACATACTAAACATTGTAGAAAGCATGCTAGGTTATCTAGTGCATTTCGTAAATCAAGAGTAGTATAGAATTTGCATTAGGATCCAATACTCATGAGAAGAAGTGTTATGGAAGATAATGATGTGTACATAAGTGTATTTTTGAGTAGAGTAAACAAATGTTTTAATCAAAAATACAAGTAATATGTAAAGTAAGAGCACAATAAAACACAAATAATTTTACTTCCACACACTTCAATGCACACAAGAAAATGTACAACTACCAAGGTGCTTTGCACACACAATGCTCATTAAGACTTATCAGGGTGCAAAGTAGTGCTTGGGGGATCACATAATTTTATTCTTCAATATTGATTTTTTTATTGTGATCCGGTGTACTTAAGAATAAGTGGTTTTTATTTTGAAAGAAAGTTATGGTTTGCACAAGATACTTTACTATTCTTTCCAAGGTGCTCAACCTCACAACATTTATTAAGACTTATCAGGAGGTTCAAGTAGTGCTTGGTGGAGTTATCTTTGTCACTTTATTTTATGATTTTGTTTTGTACAAAGTTCTCTGAATACACTTGTTTTGCAAACCAATATAATTTATGAAAAACATAACCACTTTTCTTAACTTTTAATAGTGCAAATAAAGGAGTGTAGGTAAGATACTTGTGCAATTTTAATTCATTGTACTAATACACAACATACACAAGCATTCTTAGATTAAACACATATGTAGACAATGCCAAAATAAGTGATTGAATAAAGATCATTATCAAACATAAAACATTTACTCATACTTAATGGCATGTTAAGCTTAATTCTACACAACTTTTTCAATATAATTGATGCACATATTAATAGATATATCGAAGCATGATGAAAGCAATGTTCAACGCAGTTTGAAAAGATAAATTGCAATATTATAGAAGTTCTAAATAATAGATTAAATCATGCTTGATTTTCTCAATGATGTCCATACAGTGTTTTTGATATTTTTTGAAGAATAATTTTGATTTATAGTTTGAACTCATAAGATTGATCTTGGACTTCCCAAGGACTACCTTGTGAGAGGTTCGCCCAGTACTAGGTGATATGATGGGATGATAGCCCAAATCACCCTTTCGCAAGATACATGTAGATAGAAAAGTCAAGTTCAAAATAATAATTTTTGATACTTGTTTTTTTTTTATATTTTGGTATATGATTTTTGCTTTTATAAATGGAATTTAAACAAATGACAAAGAAAAACCAAAAAAAGGCAAAAAATATTTTTTGTATTTTGGCTTTTGTATTTTTGTATTTGATTTTTCAAAAATGAAATAAAAGCAGAAGTGCAAAAATAAATAGTACACATAGATTGATATATTTTTAAGAATTTTTCAAAATTTTAAAAATACAGAAAAACAAATAAGTACGCTAGCGCCGGCGTTAGCGCTAGCGTGGGAAAGAGTACACGATTTTTTATGATTTTGAAATTTTAAATTGTTGATCTTGATTAAGTGTCCCAATAGTAGTTTCATGCTGAAATTTCAGAATTTTAGGAGATGTCTAGATAGTCCAAATTGCATGAAACATTAGCGATTTTGTATATGACTTTTCCAAATAAACTTTGCAAGTAATATATTTTATTATATCTCCATTTTAATATTTTTAAGGCTTATATTTACCAATGTAGTTTGAAAATGATGAGAGGACATGAATGAACAAATCAAATATGCATGATTTTAGTGATTAACAATAATGTTCATGCACAATAATACCATGGATAAGCCCTAGATGAGAATACCCAGCCTGTATATCTTGGTAAGCACATAAAGCCTAACATAGAAATAAATATTCTTTAGGCGACAATGTTAGTATGATAAGTTTGAGATTAATGTTATACCAAGGTTTGATGGTGTTTCAACTTATAGACCTAGAATGGAGTGACGATTCTATTTGATTTGATATCAAGAGGATTCAAAGGTCTAAATTAGAAATAAATCACAATACAAACATAATACACCAACCATGGTATGTAATTATAATATCTATTGTCATCAATTAATATATCAATTATAATTCACATAATTGTGATAGAAATAATTATTTTTAGATGACTTTTGATATGACTTAAGATATATGATGTTAGAGAATTTTAGCAAAGGACATCAATAGATCATAGTGGTGCTTGTGAATTCAATATTCATTATGAGGGTAAATTATTTCAATAGATTTCAGTGATTTTCGATAGGTGAACAATAGTGATGGTTTAGATCATGTTCTATATTAAGGAGTGGACACAATATAATTTTTTCTTGCAAACAAAGATAACCATATTAAAAGTTGAGCTTTCATTTAGATCTTGAACTTTCTTGTAGATTATGTTATTTCTCTAAACCACTTGTTAGTGAAGGCTAAAAAGCTTAATAGCCTAATATCTTGATTTTTTTTAAATATCTTATAGCAAATTTAGAATTTGATTTATAATAATAAAAGGTATTTAAAGATAATGAATATGAGAGAGATAGATAGGTCATCAAATTTAGATATGACTTTTGAATTTGATCAATTTGATTTTATAAACATATTAAGCTTTTAAGAGATAGGATCATATTTTCAATACTATATAGGATGACCATGACATGATAGTTCAAAAGGAAAACAACAAGAAAAAAATAAAAAAGAACATTAAAGCACATCATGAAGTAGAAATTTGTATATCATATTTTGAAAAGTTTCTACTTCATGCATTTGATGATACCTAATGAATAAGAGTTTTAGGTATCCAAAGGGGACCATGTGGCATGGTTCCTTTGGGTACCCAAATATAACGTGTAGGTTTGTGGATAGTTAGAGATGAATGGGTCCTCTCATGTGAAGTTAATGTTTCATTTTTAATTTTGGGCCTCCATTCAAACTTTGGTTTAGTGTTATTCGTATATGTGAAATTTCCATTGTTATAATCTTTATATTGATGATTATGATTGTAATGATTATTGAAAGTATTTTTCATAGGAAATTTGTGAATATTTAATTTTACATTGGGCGAAGATTGATGTTGTAAATGATAGTAATGAATGTATTTTGGAATTTCATTTTCAATCTTTTGAAGTTTTTTATTTTGATTGTTTGGCTTATTCAACTTTTGAGAAATCATATTCAACTTGCTTTTGGATTTTGCATTATATTGAGAATGTATGTTTTGAGAATTTTTCTTTATGATTTCCAAGCAAGTTGATTTTAGTTTTTAATTCATTATTTTTAATCTTTAAGTTATGTCTAGCTTTATGATAAGCAATTGTGCTATTTTTAAGAGTAGAAACAATTGAATCAATATGGTTTTGATATTCATTTCTGTATTCCTCAAATGTTTCGTCCATCTCTTCAATTTCAATTTTATAACTTTTGCATGTAGCACAATCACTTTTTAAAGATGAATTTTCTAAAGATAATTTTTCATTATGTTCTTTTATACAAATACTTTCTTTTTCAAGTTCCTTTAATTTTTCTTTAATATCATTATATTATACACAAGTTGTAGTGTTTTAAACTAAGGATCCATGTGTAGAACTAGATAAATTAGAATTTGATTCTTCATTAATTTTTGCCTTTAAATTTTTATTTTCTAAGCGCAAATATTTATTAGCATTTTTTAAATTCTTAATTTTGCGCTTTGCAGTTTGAAGCATTTGTAATGTAGAAATAGAAGTACAGAAAATGGGATTTGATTTCCTTACATTGCTTTCGGGAGAGGCACGATTTGAGCATATCGTTTCATTGACATCTTTTTGGCACTCCTCTTCCGAAGATAGTATTTCTTCTTCTCTTTCACTTGATGTGCACTTCATGGATCCGTCATGAGAGGAGCATTCTTGAAGACTTGTGCAAGCTTGCATATTCTCCGGTTCTTGCGATTGTTCCATACCTATAGAAGGAGAATCATATATTTCTTCAAGAAATTTCCATACTTTGTATGCACTAGAGAAACAATATATTAATTTGAAAATATCTTGAGATAAAAAACAAAAAATATAATGCAGAACTTTTGCATTTAGGTGACGCACTTGTTTATTTGATTCGTCCGCTGGTCTTGTTATTTCTATATCCCAAGCATTGATATCTAACATTTTAATAAACCTTTCCATTAATAATTTCCACCCTTTATAATTTCTTCCTTCGAATAAAGGTGGTGCAAGAGATTTTTCTTCTTCATAAAAATTTTCCCCACCAATAGAAGCGAGATCATGAGACGCCATTATTCCCAGTTGTTAAGCCGATTTGGAATAACCTGGCTCTGATACCACTTGTTGGATCGGTAGGCGCCCTTAGAGGGGGGGGGGGGGTGAATAGGGGTTTTAAAAACTTATATTATATTTTGAAATACTTGCTTTTGATAAGAAATCAAAATAGTGATTTTGTTTAAAGATCTAAATTGTTTTATAATAAAGTAGAGGATAAATAACAATTTAGAGAAATGAAGAACAAATCAATTTTATTACACAAGAGAGACATGATTATTATTAATAAAATTTATTACAAAATTTTGATTTCAATGACGCTAGAAATGAAAGCGAAATATGAAAGACTCTTTTTGTTTTCTATACCGACTCGTATCCCCACGAACCGGTTGGCTTTAGCCGATCCTTCCCCGGATACGGCCTCAAGCCGTTCTAGCCAACCCTTCCCTGGATATGGCCTCGAGCACCCCCTAGACCTACACCCGAGACCTAGTCGCCAACACGAGGCGAATTTCAGGCCTAAGTCCTACCCAGACCTAGTCGCCAACACGAGGCGAATTTACTACACGATTTAAAAGAAAAAATGTGAAATAAATAACAACAATATAAAAACTCCCTATATGGATCTCTTGGAGAAGTGGACGAAGGCCCTCAGAGTATGATCGTAGTCGATGCGGTCTTTCGTCACGATGATGACGCGTGTTGAAATCTTCTCCACGAATCTCCTTTAGTCTTTATGGATTTGTGGGAGTATCTCTCTGAACCTTCCTCTCTTTGTTGTGGCATGAAGCTCAGGAATTTTGGATCTCTAGAGGATAATCAAGACGGAGCCAAGGGGTTCTTTTTATAGTCTCAGCGCTAGCGCCTGCGCTAGTGCTACCGCCGGTGCTATCCCATATTTGGACATATTCTGCGTGGAAGAATCTTCAATCGGAGGAAACTTTTCTCTCTTGCCTACTGTGCTCCTCGCTATCGCCTGCACTATCGGATACCGCCTGGCGCTATCTCCTTCTATAAGTACTCCCGGCATTTGCGCTTAAGAAAACATTTTGTCGATCAAAATTTCGTCGAACGCAGCTAAGAGTTCGTCGATCTAATTTTCTTTGAACGTAGTTATGAGCATTTCATCGAGCGCCGCTAATAGTTCATCGAACGACAGCTAGCGTTAGCTCTAGTACTAGGGCGCCGCGGTAGAGTAAGCAGTTCGTCGAGCACGCTTCAACATTCGTCGACCGGAAATTCGTCGAACGTAGGATTGTCGAACGCAAGATCAATTTCATCAAACCCAGTATCCATTCTCAGAGGTTCCTTAGAGCTAGCGCTAGGCGCTAGGTACTATTGTCGGTGCTAGTGGGAGTGTTGGATTTGATGGCTCAAACTTGGGAGCAACCTTCTTTTGTAATCCTTGAGTCATGTGGACTATGTTATCCTGCACACTTAAACACACAAGATCAAATACACATAGGATTTGTTATTCTCAAACCTAGGAGATGCGGAAGAGCATGTTCCAACAAGAACTACTCTCCCCCAGACTTAAACTAGACAATACACACAATATATAGCTATGAAATTTAGAAAAGAAGACAGTACCCAATGCTCAAAAATGAGCATACCAGAAGATTGGCATTTAAATCTAGACCTAGCTGCGGCATCCATCCAGAAGAATACCTGCAGGGGTAAGCTCCGCAAAAACAAAAGAAAATATACATACTAAAATGAAATACCACTAACCACTACACCATATCATGCATATGGTAACACTTAATTTTTAGCGGTTAAGTAAACGCTACCAAAAGATATTTATGGCAGCGTTTATAACCGCAACTGTAGATAAATAAATGCTACCAATTTCATGCATCAAGCTATCACCCCTTGCATCGCCAAAACAAATAAAAAACCCGCTACTTTCAAAACCCTAGCAAATACTCCCCAAGAATCCCTCTGATGGCGCCGACCCGCCGGTGCATGATGATATTCGTCGCTACAACCTCCGCTCGCGGTCGCTTCGCCGCAACATTCAAGTTATTGAAGATATTCGCTGCCACGAACCCCGCGCACGCCCACGTGCGTCCGCTAAGTTTAATTTAATGTTTACATTAAATTAGTTTCATGGTTTTTAATTTTAGTTTTATTTTAATGTTTTAATATGGGTTTATTTTAATGATTTTAATGAAAGGAAAACTCCATATATAGCTTGGAGGAGTAAACGAGGACCATATGCACTCAATTTATATAGCTTGGTGGAGAAAACTCCATATATACCAAACTTTTATTTTTGGCCGTTAGATTTCATCTCCAGTCAATTTACATCATTGGATGCTAATGTGTTTCATAAAATAAAGAGAACCCCCACCTTGTGCTTCATAAATCCCGCCCCACAACCTCACTTTAGCCATTTGCGCGTCGTGCCTCCAAAATCCTCCCAAAACATGGCAGAGGAGGAGGAGGAGCTCAATACGCCAGAGATGATGGCCCTCCATGATCCCGCATCGCCTCCTGCGCTTCCCCGTCACCGGAAGTCACCCCCGCCGCCGTCGACTGCGGCGACGTATCTCTCGAGCGCGACCTAATCCCGCGCTTCTCTCATTACCCCCGACATAACCCTGCTGCAAGGACCCTCTCTCGGCATCCCCTTTCGTACAGCCCTGGTAAACTCTCCAAAATGACCGCAGCACGAACTCTCCCTATGCCACTTCCCGGATGTTTCATTTGCGTGGCCTAGGGCATTGCCTTATTGTAGATCCCGACCGCTCCGACAAACACTCATCCTCCTCTCTCCTTCGACGAACTCAGGTGCATTCTCGGTTTTAGTCGCTGATGGCAGGAAGCTGGTGTGTCGTGATCTTACGAAATTTTTCAACGCTTATTTCTAGATTCTCATGCGATTGATGCACCCATAATTGAGGTATGCTGTGATTTGAGCATTTCCCTTGTCTGTGATCCATTTTTCTTCATTTGTGCACACTTACCTATTGTGAGATGTTTCTGGCAAACAAATTGGAGGTCTTTGCTCTGTGTGGATCTTGATTTTTGTCCCGCTGACTCTGTTTTGGTAAAACCCTCTTTTATATAGAGAAATCATGTTAGTAACTATGCACGTTTAACAGATTTAGGAAAACTGTCCGTTTATACTCTCTTATAATACCTTCTTAAATATAGTAGGTTATCAATATAATGCTTTGAGAAATTAAGTGAGAAGTTAATTACTGGATTTAAGAACAGAAAAAGGAAACTAAGTGAGAAGTTAATAGCATTTTCCCAATCGTTGGCACACCAATGGAGGGGGCGAACAGAAAAAGGAAACTAAGCGACGAACCCCGTAATCAAATGAGTAGAATGTAATTTTCATCAATGTTATCATGGGTCTACCCATTCTCTTATATTCTTTGGACACCAACTCTATCTATTCATCATATTTGTGCATTTTCTAACCTTCGTTTCATATACTGATCATCTAAGTACTGATTATATGTATTGCTTAGAAGACTGATTTTAAGGTATTGAAATAGCCTTTGTGTCACGAATTATTGCAACATGTATTGCTTAGAAGGCTGATTCATTTTTCAAATACTGATCTAAAGCTTTATCATGTTGCACAAATTCATAAGTTTAGTTGTTATAAGTCGTTAAATCAGTCACTAATGCTTATATATCTGATTCAGGGGTCTTATATCTGTAATCATATTTATTAACATTTTATGTTATTGCAATTTTTTTCTTCGTGTTCTCAACAATCACTAATTTGTCTCATTTTTCTTAGGTCCTTGATAGAATCAACTCTCTGGTAGAACCAAATGGATCAATTACTATTAATGAATGTGGTCTCATCGAAGGAAAGCCTTATGCCATTGAATGAAGCACATTCAGCTTCCATGGCTGCTGGGCTAAGTCTTGGTGTCCACATCACCCTTCTTGAGCTTGCTCGGTGGGTTCAACTATTCCAGCACCTTATTATGGGAATGATCCAGTATGGAGCCTACAGCTAAGTTGGGAGCATACTTATCTAGCAACATTGGGTGAGCCAGGAGGAAGGGAGGTTGTCATGCTGGGAAAGATATCGTACTTCTCTGATACCAAATTGTACAAGATAAATCCACATTTAGGTTGCTCCTTATCATTGCCTGGTAGCCGGTCGTTACCCCCATACGCTTAGAAATTTTGTGCACTGCTCTAGTGAATCATGTGTAAAACATAATTGCATGAATTTGGAGTTTTTAAGTACTCAATGTGCTTCTTATAGTCTAAGTAGAAATGTTAATTCATCTTCACAGAGTAAATACAAGGGACTTTTCCCAGCCATTTTACCTATAGAAATTTTGCATCAAGATTTATTACCCAATATTCAAAAATGTCAGGAACAACCAATTCTTGATTTAGTATAAGCTAATCAGATGCTTTCTTTTGCTGGTAACTGGACTACTGAACTGGCCATAGAAAGTGATATTGACATGTACATTGGGTTGCTTAAGTTGTACCATATAAAACTGCAGCCATATTGTTGCTTATTTGAGTCATTTTATATAATTCTTGAGCAGGAGAAGGACCATCTTATTTGTGTCTACATAGGGATGGATGAAAAATCTTATGTTTACAAACAGGAATTTGGTATACGTATACTACCATCGTGAAGGTATATATCTCTCTTTTTTTTAATCAAATTGGTTATTTCAATCATTGATTTCTGCTTTATTGTTTTCTTTTTGTTTGATATTGCAAGTGTGCTTCTGTGTTTTGGTATAAAAATGTCTTTGTGATTATAATGACCATATCTTAAGCATATGGATGCCCGTTGATGTACTAAAGATTATTTGTTTTCATGTTAGTATGTGTAGATGTATATCTAATGGAAAAGGGATAATAATTGTTAGCATGACCTCCAACACTCTTCACTGTAAGATTACTCTCACCGACCCCATACCTCCTCTACACCGCCCTTCTCCTCTCAGATCTGAACATAACAATCTAGCATCCTCACACTCACATGCCTCTCTCTCAGATCTGACAACAGATTTACATCTTCACGCATTTAGAGCCAAAGCTGCTTCCTTCAACAAAAGTCAAGCCGACCAACATTCAACCTCCCCTGTATCCTCCGGTAAATTTAGTGGGATCAATGATAAAAACTATTTTTATTTTGTTTTAGGTTTCTTGCTTCTAATTTATACGTCCTTTATTTTGTTTTAGGTATGAGAGAATGAGGCACCAAAGGAGGCTTCGAAGAAGGAAGAAGGCAAGAAGGATGAGCCCGTGAAGAAGAAAGAGAATAATTTCATGAGCAGATTATTTATTAATTATATATGTTTTTCATGTATTGAGTTTAATAAAGATAATTAAGTGATCTATATATTGATTGTATTGAAGGGTTTGGGCTATCTCCCACCTTCTTTTGACTATTAATAAAAAAAATTATTTGAATTCTTTTACAAAATAGATATTATCTCATATGTTTATTTTTATCTCTATTATTGGCTCATATTATCTCTATAAATGTTGCCAAATACAAGAATAAATGCCTTGCGATGGAGTATCGTAGTCGTTGCTATAGAATGGTAGCGCTCAATAATCGCTACCATTGAAAACCATAAATGCTATCATAGATGTACCTATGGTAGCGGTTTCAAGGATGCCACAATACATTGTGTAACCGCTACCATACCCTACGACCACGGCGGCAGATGCAACGCATGCGCAACCGCTACCATAGCCCTACAGTAGCATTTTTTTCATATACAGGAGCGGTTTTTTAGCGCTACGATATGCATGATATGGTGTAGTGAACTAAACTAAACTAGATTAAAAAAATGCAGGAAAAGTAAGATAACTACTGGGGTTATTGTCATCCTAGCATGACTTATTCAAATTTAAAACAGTTCTAGCTAATAGGAGTATGAAAAAGGAAATGTACAGGTAACTGTTCAAATATGCGTGTCGGTAGCGGATACCGATACGGCGACATAAAAGTTACTCCTCTACCTAAATAATATTACCTGCTCATCACAGGTAGACGAAGCAGACAGTAAGAAGTGGAGGAGGAGTCCTCCTCACAATTCTCACCAAAAACATCCTTGCCCAGCAAGGTGTCATCTTCAGGGAGGCGGCAGGAAGAGAAGGCAATGAATGAGGCTTCCTCTTTGGAGGAGGGATCAACCTCCTCACATGAGAGGATACACTCATCATTGAATTGAGCAAAATTCTCCAAGTCCTCCTGGAGTACCTGTGAAGACTCAACCTGCACAGGCTCGGATGAAGAAGGGGGGTTAGGAAATAAAAGAGAAGAATGACTTAAAGAATCAAAAATCGGGGGAGTAGTCTCGGTCTCACTCTTGATAGGTTGGGGAAATAAGATATTGTCGGCATTGTCGACAATGCTGCAAGGCTCAGCAGGATCATCAGTGACCTCCTCCACGATTTGGACTTCCTCCACCGGTGCTGAGGAAAAATCCTCTTCACCCTGGAAAATATCCTCCTCCATAGGAATAGGAACAACACATAAATCACCTGCCATATCCTGCGAAACATCCTCAATAATGTCGTCAGAGACAAATGTAGTAGAATCCACAATAGGGGGAGGAATAGTGCTTGGATAAAAGTCAAGCACCGATTCCTCACAAAGAATCGAATCCATACACAGTGATATATGCACAAGGGAGATGGGCTCAGCCATGTCAGATCCCAGATCGGCCACAACTCTGATGAGCGTGTCTGCATCATTCCCTTCAAAACATGAAGGTGATACATCAACGTAATCAGAGGTGGAAGGTGTGCTATCAGAGTTAGGAGTTGGGACGATCCGGATACCCGGCTCGTCATCCTCATCCAATTGGCGAAGAAATGCAGCACAATCCTTCAAGGCATGATCCATGCTCCAACAAAACAAGCACTATTTTGCAATTTTCTTCGGCTCAAATTAGACCGGAGATGAATGCAAGAAAGGCACGTGCGGAGCGAAAGAGTATCCATAGGACTTACGCGCACCATATGGAGTACCAGACGATGTCGGTGCTCCATATACTAGGCCTTGAGTGCTAGGGCTATTATTTCCCTTTGGAAATCTATCACTAGCATGAGATATATCTCCACACCAACGATAACGAATATTAAAAGAAGCCCACATTGCATGAAGATAACAAGATTCACAGGAAAAACACTATTGTGCAAAATACTACAACCAACAATAATTTATTAAAGCAACCTAATATAAAACAAGAAAAAGGAATAATATGAACTAAAATGAAATAAAATGAAAGCTGCAATTTACAAACGGAAAAACTTCTATCACAGGTTCTCCCTCTCAAGAAAACTCACACGACTGTGTTCCCCGGCAACGGAGCTAAAAACTTGATGCGCAAATCTAGCGCACCGCTATAGGCGGTTGCGAGGCTGCGACACGAAACGGCAGTGTACCGGTCGATGTCAAGTAATAATATGAGGAAGTAAATCCCCAAGTATCGAATCTCAAAGGAACACAGTAAGGTGGAGTTATCTATCGAGGACAGACTTGAGATTGAAGTCCTTTCGAGCGGATGGATTGCGGAAAAGGGGGGTTTTGGCATATGGAAAATAAAAGAAAATAACTACAACTACTCCTATGCAATGCGGCTATGCAATGCTTCGCCAGGCGGGATGGAAAACTACGTAGGCCTTGAATGCACTACTTCGCAAGGGCGGATGGGCGAGTAGGCAAGCGGATGGAGTGGTAAGTGCGGAATCGAACTGTGCAGGCCTTGAGCGCACTGCTTCGTGAGGCGAATGGATTACACGGGCTGTAAGGTTTGAGGGCCGTTAGCACGTCTAAGCTTGGCAGATGAAAGAGTAGGCACACGGAATGGGCGAGTAGGCTAACAGAATGTAGTGGAGGGTGGAGTGGATTTGGTGGCGCACCTCTAGTGACTAATAAACATACAACATCATTTCACAAACATGAATTATCCTGAAGAGCAAATATGTTTATAGCACAACATCATCAATAAAATGAAGAACACAACCAAATACATTCACACAAGTAGAGAAAAATGCAAGAGATACAACCGAATCCGGAGGCTTGTTGTAGATTCTTGGTAGGAATCGTCGGGTTGTCAATCTGCGTCCTAGCTCGGTCCCAACTATCGTCTGGGGTATAGGAGGGTTGTCACATCCTCCCAATGGACCCGTCTTCTCTGGTAAACTATAATCCGACCACGTTTGATGCGAAGAAATCCTAGCTTGGCGATGAAGATGAGGGTGGAATCCTCTCCTTGAAGCACTTGGACGATGGAGGAGGCCGAGAGGATACTCCGGCTCATTATTTGAGCCAAGAATGTGTCCAAAGCACCTCCAAATGGTGGGCGGTGATGGAACGGCGGATTGGAACGGATCTGGAACCCTTAGGCGTGGGAAAAAAGATGGATCGGGCGAACTCCGGATTAGGTCGAGATCTGCAGGTTTTATAGAAAAAGTCAGAAATTTGGTCACGCACGGTCGAACGCACGACCGTGCGTGAACCGTGCGATATTAATCGAGAATAAAGGCCAGGAAGACGAAGCAGGCGCGCCCGTGCGTTTTACTCACGCACGGTCGAAGCCGATCGTGCATAAAAATGCATGGGCAAAATTCAGAAGCTCAAAATCCGGCAAACAATAGGAGGTCGTGCATTTTATTCGCGCACGGTTGAGTCCAACCGTGCGTGAAGAAAACGCATGAGCGGGGCCGATCACCATATTGACCAGTCGATCATTGCCCACGACCGCAGCTGCCCGTGCGTCAAGTAAATGCACGACCGTGCGTCAAGTAAATGCACGACCGTGCGATTCATACAGGATGAATTCTGGGCAATATGGACGATCTGCCCACCTGCACAACAAATCCAAATACTGGGAACACACCTCCAGCACAAGTATAAAACCATAAAAAGGATGGGGAGCACATTGTTCTTGCCCCCAACAAAATAGTGCTCAATTGCACACCACAACGGGTCTAAATGAGCATTTAAAGTGAAAGCGCGAACAAGTAAAATATAAGCAATTAAGAACTGAAATTGAAGTGCAAAAGCAGGAAAACTAGCCCAGATGAGTCCATAAAAGTGTATATAAATGGGACTCATCACTAACCACCAAGGGTATTCATGTAATTTAACCCTCAGGTCCCTCTGGGTGAGTGGTCCCCGATGGCACCACTCGCCCGACCTCCTGTGTGCCTGACTCCCTGGCACACTACAACAAACTACACTTATAGTAAGGACCTAAATCGTTATAGTAAGTGCCAAAAATTGTTACAAAAACTCTTTGGTAACGAAAAAAACTTTAAGTAACGGTCCTCCTCTAAAGCTCGACGCTAAAAGTTCTTGTAACGAATGTATGCATGTCGTTACAAATAAATTAATTGTAACAAACGATACTTTCTCACCAAAACGAGATTCTTCCTCACAATAAATTGGTCACAATAAATATTATTTCGTTACGAATGTTTTTTCCTCACAAAAAATAGTTACGATTAAAACTATTTCGCTACAAATGTTTTATTTTTTCCTCACTAAAAATAAACTAACTTCGTTACAATAAAGTATAATAAACATTATTTCGTTACAATAGATTAAACAATAGTAACAAAAAAATCATTACAATTGTTTTCCATTCTTCTTACTACAGCCAATTCATTTATATATCAAAAATATTACATTTCTATTTTTTGTGTACCTGAGATTTTATTACAAATAATAATATTGAAAATTTATATATTTAATATTTCATAACAAGATCAACATGTATTTATTCATACCAAAAAGTATTACATCGAGTACAAGTTATTATCATCTCTTCTAAAATAATACAATATTACATTACAAGATCAACATGTTTCTAATAAATCTTCCGTCATTTTTCGAAAAATGTATCGTCCATCACTTTCTGACTAATGAATCTTTCGTCACTTGCCGGTCAATGCTCGAGCACCCTACAAATAAAAGAGAGCAATTAAGATCACCCTACAAATAAATGAGAGCAGAAACATCCATACAAACTCACATCCATACATACATAATCCATACACACCCCATTAAACAAGCGTACAATAAAACACACACTTGCTGCACGTTGTTTAGTGCACACTGAAATTAAGGTCATGAGGGAGTTCACTGTTTAGTTGTAATGTTCTGAAATTAAGATCACGTGTTAATGGCACTTCACTGCAATTAAAATCACACACTTCACTACACAACTCTTTAAAACATACAGCACACACACACAGTTTACTGCACTTAACATTGATCGCACACACTTCACTACACAACTCTTAAAACAACACACACATGGACACATTTCACTGCACTTAACATCACACACGCACATACAAAGCTCATAAAAACAGCACACACACTGCACTTAACATCACACACACATACACAACTCTTAAAAATATCACACACATACACACAGACATTTCAATTCACTTAACATCACACACACTTCACTACACAACTCTTAAAAATACCACACACACACACTTCACTGCACTTAACCTTTCACTACCTTTACTACACAGCTCTTAAAAACAACACACACACACACACTCACACACTGACACATAGACTTAGCTGCAATTTTCCCAAACTGCACATGCAGTTTTCCTAAACTACACATGCAGTTTACCGAAACTGTACATGCAGTTTGCCCAAACTTCACATGCAGTTTGCCCATACCTACACATGCAGTTTGCCCATACCTGCACATGCAGTTTGCCCATACCTGCACATGCAGTTTGCCCATACCTGCACATGCAGTTTGCCCATACCTGCACATGTAGTTTGCCCATACCTACAGTTTGGGCAAACTACACATTATGGTTTGCCCAAACTGCACATATTCATCAACTACAGTATTATCTTGGGAAAACTGCAATATAATCCTTACAAAATAATCTCAAAAAAACCAAAAGGGTCATCATGTTCTTCTGGTGTATAAATTGTTGAAAGGCGCCCTACACATGTATATAATTGTTTAATTAAATAACCACGTGTCTTCTACTAGAACATATATAAGTGCAGAAGAAAATATACAAGAAAAACCAAAACATATAAAATGTATGAATAGATAAAGAAAGAAACCTGGAATGGACATAGAACTGTGCAGATCTGATCCATCTGTTTCATAGCCTTCTTCATCACTCTGAGAAAAATAAAAGAACGAAGAAAACATGAAAAGTTCTGCACAAATTTGACATACAAAATAATTTAGAATCACAGAAAAAGTTATTGAAGGAATAGAACAGGAAATATGTGCAAAAGAAACACATTTGATGGTTTATTCTTAAACACAGAGCATGGAAACAGCAGACGGAGATGCAAGAACATACAATAATGGATCAGATCAGTGCATAAGCATCCCCGCAGAGCAAATGCAGAATACAGAATCTGTTGATATTAAAGTGTCACAGAATTATCACAAAATTTTACAAAAAAAGTACTGAATATAAGATTAGTTTGATGTTAGTCGGTTGATGTTAAAGTGTCATAGACATTATGTGGGGTCTTCAAGCAGGAGAAGATATATAATATTAGTCTCATAATCAGGCACAATCCCGAGTGTCATAAACATAACATTAGTCTAATATTGCAGTACATAATCTGTTGATATTAAATTGTCACGATCCTGAGTTGGAGAAGCTATTAATTAGTCTAATATAAAAGAAAAGAGAGGGTTGTATAAAAGCAAAGTATACAATCATCCATAGACATTCTGTGGGGTCTTCAAGCTTCAAACAAACTGAGCAAATGCAGAATGCACAAGTATAAAACAACTGAGTGCTGTAGAAAACACACATAGATCAAATCGCTGCATAAGAAAACACATAAGAATAAAATTACCCTACAATTTCAGATATAACTAAGCAAATGCAGAATGTAAAAAGGAGCACTGTCAGATATAGCATCAATTAAAAACCATATCAGATTGTGTAGGAACAACCCAACAATTTCAGATATAGCTCTTTCAAATCACTGCATAATAAAATACTAGTCTCTACATTTCAGATATAGCACATTTCAGATATAACAATTTAGATATTGTCGAAACCAAGCAGAAGTAATAAAATAGTAACAAAGTAGTAAACCAAAATACTTACAGTCATAAACCATTTGACAACAAAAAGTGCACCAAAAAGTAAATGGTGTGTGCATCAATTAGTCAAGGAATTGCCCCAAATTTTGCAGAACATAAGACAGCTGCTCTTTCAGCTCATTTTGCCCCTCTTTTAATCCTGCAATCTCTGCATTATGAGTTTGAATTAAAGCTTCCTATTTATCTATAAGCTATGTTTGTGCTATTAGACGAGTCATGGCATTGCGCAATTCTTCTTCCGCTACATTCAACTTCTCTTTCAACTGAGTGGACTCTGTCAATGTCTTCTTCATTCGTTTTGAAGGCACGACACCATAGCCTAATCCTTTGTCATAACCAGACTTATTTCCAAGTGCATTCTTTATAATTTCTCTCTCAGAGCTTATGAGATCACTGTCAGAATCTGTTGATATTGTCCTCAGCCTTTCCATTTCACGCTGTAAAATATAGTGTTATAATATAAACGTATGTTATCAATCAATTTTGTGAAAGTTTCAAATATATTTTGACATACGTATGCCGCTTCTGCTTTCTCGCTGACAAACACCCCATTCTTCTTATGGGTGTTCGCAAAGTTCTCAACCGGGCTTTGATTAACCTGTATATCAAAAAAATATTTGAGAATATGTCATAGTAATCAATAACTCACATGTAATTATTGCATTACCCTTTCCAGCAGTCGGTAATGGTAGGATTTAGAACTCGACGTATGAGTAAATGGCATGTGTGATCTATTATCAACATTTATCTTGGACCTTTTCTGCAAGCAAACAAAAGTATTGGATTCTAGTCATTAAATGTGTTATTAATAACATATGTATTAAACAGAATTTACTTAAGTAGTCACATTCACCTTAAAAGTCTCACTCTCGAAGAGATCGCACAACTGACACCAATTCTCGATTGAGATCCACTCAAATGGGCTACTAGCTCTTGGATTCTTTCCTGCCACAATATAATCTCTATGTGTTGCAGATAATCTTCCTCTTCAATGTGTGTAGCTACGTTGAAACATCTCCTCCATGAACTCTTGCACACTTTTATCTGTTTTCCAATTCATTATCACAAACCATTGCTTCAAAAGAATAAATTATTTGGTTATCCCAAACGAATTCACATATATGGTATATAAATATTAATTACTTACACCTAATGCAGCATACAAAGTAAGTTTCAGCTCTTCCCCCAATTCACTCCATGGGGTCAAAAAATCCAAACCCGCGCTATGTCTTACAATAACACCTACACCATTTGCAAGGTGCTTTGCAAAGCGATGCGGCTTCTTAAAACCTTCAGGGAACTCAATCTCAAGTAGTTTCTTGTCCTAACAAAACAAATAAAAGTATGTTAACATATAGTATAAGTGTTTGTAAGTTTTAATGTACCTAAATAAAGCATACATTTTCTAGTATTGCTTTCTCAATCGAACTTGCGGTGGTCACCCCACGACCTCTTCTTATAGATGAGCTTCCCACGGCATAATTAAAAACCCTTAATAAATATATGATTCAAGTAAATGATACAAACTTGTGAAAAAAAATAAGGTATACTTACTAGTATTATCAGAACCCTGTATTGGACTTTCAATATTTCCTTCATTAATAGTGGTATCATCATTAATGGTGGAAAATGATCCACTTTGGGATTGCTGCAGATTAGGTGAAGGTGTATTTGGTGTATTTGGACTTTCAACAACCTCAGTATTTGTTGGTTTTTCAGCAACAAACAGTTGTTTGCTGCTCCTTGTCGTAGGGCGCCGTAGAATAACATTTTTTGGAGGCATATTACTGCGAAGTAAATAAGATGAAAACGTTAAACATCACATTAAATTATTTAGAGAAATCATAAAAAGGAAGAATTGCATTTCTGTTTCGATCTAATGAATAAGAAAAAACTTAACGTACCATTTGCATTAGCTTTACATGTTATGATCACTGTCATCACAATAGTGTACTATTGTTTCATCATCCTTATCTATTGACTCATCTCCGTCAACAATATTATTAATTTCTTCCTCTTCGTGGATTCTAGTTAGAAATTCTATTTTTATAATATCAGGTTAGATATCATATCTTCCTAGGAATTGCAAGTTTTGATCTTCGGTAGCAAATATTAATTCAGTTTCTGAGGACTCATGTTGTTGAACTATGTTATCATTCATCTCCTCCACTTCTAGGTCAGCGTGTTCCTCTATGTCCCAAAGGTGTCTATGACATACAAGTTGTGGAATTTTCCAAGGATCGCCGAGTATTATGTCATCGACATAGAACACTTGTTGCACTTGGTTTGGAAGAACGAATGGATCATCTTTACACCAACGAGAAGTTATGTCGATGCTCAAAAAATATTTATCTTTATGCATAGTCTTTTTCCCACCAGTGTCAAACCACTCACACCAAAATAATACTACTTTATATCCATGAAGATATGTCAATTCAATGACCCTACTTAATACTCCATAAAACTCTACCAAGATATTTTGATGTTCCCCTCAACAAGTAAACCACTATTTTGTGTTGTTCGGCGATTATCTCGATCTTGTATATGAAATCGTACTTTATTAACAATACAACCAGAGTAAAATTTTGTTAATTATGATTATGGACCATTTGCCAATGCCCATAATTCTTCGGAGACTTCGCCCGAGTTTGTGTGATGCAGTCTATTTATCTATACAAAATACAATAGGAAGCTAATTAGATAGATGATACTATAAATTAACAATCTTCAAGGGTATCTTCGTATTTGGAGCTTACATGAGCTTGAAACCAATAATGAAACTTATCTTGATGAGTTTTGTCAATGTTTCTTTCATTTTCGTCCCTTTTAAGCTCCTCCATGTGCTTACTATTTAAAAAAAAGTACTTTAAAATTTGTTACAAATTAAGTAAGGAAATTGAGCTCTTTCATGAATCTAACCTTTGAAAATCATCTACTTCGCTACAATTGTTTAATATGAATTTATGAGCTGCATCTAGATCTTTTTTAGAAAGTGCTTTGCAACGGCGAAGAGGTCCAAAGGGTCGCACTTTTGATGCAAAAACTAACAATTCACACTCTTGTTGATGCTCCACGGAATCTTCATTTCTATTTTCTTTATTGAACCTTATTTCTATTTCATTTTGGTACATTTACACAAATGTCAAAGATTCTTTTACAATATATCCTTCAGCTATAGAACCCTCTGGACGAGCTTTATTACGTACGTATCCTTTAAGAGTTTTAAGAAACCTAACGGGAAAAATCAATGATCACAATAACAATATTGTTCATTTATGTTATGTAAGATAATAAAGTGTAAATGCATAAAAACAAGTACCTTTCAATCGGGTACATCCAACGTGAGTGAACTGGGCCAACAATCTTTGCCTCTTTCAGAAGGTGAATAGTCAAGTGAATCATTACATCAAAAAATGCTAGAGGGAATATTCTCTCCAATTTGCACAAATTAATTGGGATATTACTCTCCAACTTCTCGATATGCTCTACCTTTAGTGTCTTTGAGCATAAAATTTTAAAAAAATCTCCTAGCTCGTATAGTGCATCAACGACATCTGCCCGTAGAAACCCATGAATTCCAATAGGAATTAACCGTTGTAGTAGAACATGACAATCATGAGATTTAAGTCCATAAATCTTCTCATCCTTTGCGCATCTTGAAATATTTGACGCATAGCCATCTGGAAACTTGACATTTTTTAAAAAATTGCAAAACCTTTTTTTCTCATCGGAAGATAGATTATAACATGCTTGAGGTTTTATTATAGTACTTCCATTTCTAATCAAGTGTAACTCCTTCCGGATGTTAAGGTCTCGCAAATCTTCTCGCGCTTTTGCCGTATCTTTGTTTTATCCATCAAGGTTCATCAATGTGCCCAAAACACTATCACAAATATTTTTTTCAAGATACATTACATCAATATTGTGTCGTATCAAAAGCTTATGTCAGTAAGGTAGTTCAAAGAAGATGCTTCTCTTTACCGAATTCCCTTCTTCATTGTTGCGCTTCCTCTTCCACTTGCATGGGTGTTTTCTAAATTTATCAAAGTTATGTTCGAGTTTGGTTAAATCTGAAAGCAATTGTGCGCCACTCCACTCCCTTGGTTTTGAACGTGTTTCTGACTTTCCATCGAACAATTTACTCCTTCGATAAGGGTGACATTATGTAGATAACGACGATGTCCCATGTAGCATATCTTACTTCGAATTCTTTTAGAATCTGTATCATATAATCAAGTTGGGCATGCCACGTAACCCTTTGTGGCCACCCAAATAAATTACTAAGAGGTGGAAAATCATTGATTGTCCACATAAGCGCAGCATGCATTTTAAAAGTCTCTTTGGTGTATGTGTCATAAGTCTCAACACCATTCCATAATTCTTTTCATTCTTCTATCAGTGGTCTAAGATAAACATCAATATCTTTTCCAGGCGCACGTGGGCCAGGAATTAATAATGACATCATAAGAAACTCATCTTTCATACCTTTGTATAACGACATATAATATGGAATTAGCACAACTGGTCAAACTAGTACATAATTTAGAGATTGTTTGGCATGGTAATATGACATATCTTATCCAATTATACAAGGTTGGTGCTGATAAATATACCAAATAACATATGCTTGTTTCCACTGTATTCCACATAAGACAAGAAAAGCAAAGAAACCTTGGAAAATAAACTTGCTGCAATAACTATAAACAATAGGCTCTCCAACAGATCTAGGAAAAAATCAAACTCTAGGTCCTTATCAAACCTACTGAAAGAAAGAAAAAAACCTAGATTTAAGAAGCAAAGAAATCTCGGTGAAGAAACAAATATAAGACGTGGAACCCTAAAAATCAAGAGAAAAATCATCACACTCCTCTCTTATCCTTATCAATAGCACAAAAACGGCAGCAAAAATCAAAGATGATAAACCCTAAAGATCAGTATGAAAAAGACGAAACAATCAAGATGAAAGAGGATATACCTAAGGCGAAAGAAGTCTCTCCTCAAGATGAAAGAAGAATTGAATCTGTTCTCTACTCTCTTTCTCGCTCTCACTCACACAGCAGTCCTCCTTCGCTCTCAAGAGGAGGAAGAAGCACATCGCAAGGGTTTCGAGTGTTCCTAGAGCAGCGCCGGGATGGATTGATCAAAATACGATATATGCCCGATGCATGGGGTCATATCAATGTTATATAATAATTTATTTTATTGGAATAAATTTAATTGAAAATTGTTTTATTGGAGGGAAATTTTTTTTGGAGGGAAATTTCCAGCCAAAAATTTCATGCACAATATCATGAAATATTCTTTATTTTTTGCTCGAGCTCGAGAGATGGCTCGCGCGCCATCATGATCAAAAATATCTGAGCTGAAGCTCGAGTAGTAATCGAGCTCCAGCTCAACGAACTCGAGCTCGACTCAAAATCGAGATTGAGCTCATTGAACTCGAGTTCGAGATTGAGCTCATTGAACTCGAGCTCGACTCAAAATCGAGATTGTGCATATGTGTGTGTGTGCATGTTGCATGGGGTCTATGTTTGTGTATGTGCGTAATCTATATTTACTTGTGCATGTGTGTGTCTGTATCTGTATGTATGTGTGTCTATGTGTTTACGTGTATCTGTATATGTTTGTGTCTGTGTGTGTCTTTGTTTGTGTGTGTTTGTGTGTGTGTGTATACAAATGTCTGTGTGTATCTGTCTTTTGTGTTTGTGTGTGTTTCATGGCATTATTGTGTGTGTGTGTGTGTGTCTGTGACTGTGACTATCTGTGTCTGTGTCTGTGTCTGTGAGTGTCTGTATACGTATATGTGTCGGTCCATGTGTCTGTGTTTGTGTCCATGTGTTGGTGTTTGTATGTGTCTGTGTCTGTGTACGTACGTATGTGTGTCGGTCCATGTGTCTGTGTATGTGTCCATGTATCTATACAAGTCTGTGTCTGTGTCCATATGTTTTTGTCTATGTTTCTTTGTCTGTATGTACACGTGCTTGTCTGTGACTGTGTATTTGGGTTATGTGTGAGTGTTTGTCTGTCTATGCATGTTTGTCTGTGCTTGTGTGTGTCTGTGTTTGCATATCTATGTGTGTTAATTGTGTGTCTGTGTCTGTGTCTATGTGTGTTTGTGCATGTTTGTGTCTTTGCTAGCGTGTCTATGCGTGTTTGTGTTTGACTATGTCCGTGTGTGCCTATGACTGTGTTTGTGTTTGCGTGTCTGTGTTTGTATGTGTGTGTGTGTGTGTGTGTTTGTATCCGGGGAGAAAATTAAATTAATATTCAATTATTTTTTATTCAGTTGATCGAGCGCTTGAGAGCGGACGAAATTGAGCGGGGTAATTCTTTCTTTTAAAGAATACATAAACGGATAAACCTTATTTAAAAATACATAAATCTTATTTAAAGCTCATGTGCACTGTCGGGCGATATCGAGGCGGGGGTATTATCGAGCGGGGAACATGGGCCTCATGTGCACTGTCAGTTGATCGAGCTCCTGAGAGCGGACAAAATTGAGCGAAGGTAATTCTTATTTAAAAAAAAACATAAATCTTATTTAAAAAGTAAATTTTATTGAACAACGCGTTGTATTTATGAATTGATTTGACATTTATTTATGAATTTCATTACACATTTATTTTCATTAAAGCACATGTCATCCAAAAATCAATATATATATGACATATATATTTTCATTAAAACGCTAGCTCCCGAGCAAAAAATGTGTGCGCTGACAAATTTATTTATGCTCCCGAGCAAAAAAGATAGAGCTAGTGCAATGCGCGCGACTGAAAAAAAATGTGTGCTCGGGAAATAAAATGCGCATCCGAGTGAAAAGCACGTGCTCGAGTGAAAAATCGGTGCTCGAAGGGTACAATTATTTCACCACTACGCACAATGAAAAAATATGCTATGAAGAGGAGGTAGCATGTTGTATCGATCGAAGATAGCTCATCCGAAGTTGAAGATGAGCTAGGGGGCATAAATTTGGGCACAGAAGATAAAGCCTGAACGTCATTTCCGAGGGCTCAACTATCAAGTGCCAAGACTAATATTGTATTATTGTAGATTTTGTAAAGATCAAATATTTGTATTCGCATATTTAGTATTTTCATAATCATAAAAATATCTGGATGTATTTAATTTTTATTGTCGCATATTTTTGTAGTTAATAATTTTATCAATAATAAATTTATTTTCATTATCATTTTGTGTGTATTATATAATATAGATAATATTATTATTATTATGCTAATATATTTATATGTATTTAAATATTTTTTTATTTTTTTAATTTTTTTTTAATTTTAAAATTTTGCTCGCCGAGCTCGTCGAGCTCAGTGGAGCTCGTCGAGCTCAGGCGAGCTCGTCGAGCTCAATTGAGCTCGTCGAGCTCAATTGAGCTCGTCGAGCTCAGGCGAGCTCGTCGAGCTCAGTGGAGCTCGTCGAGCTCAGGCGAGCTCGTCGACCTCGCCTGAGCTCGACGAGCTCAATTGCCTAGGCATATGGGTAGATATAAAAATTGAAAATAAAATATGATATATTTTTTGTAACAAAACTTTAATAATAAAATATTACTATTAGTAAGGACAATGTCTTTGTCACAAAAAACTTTCATGATGTGGTTACAATTGATACTTATTGTGAGAAAAGTTTTCTATTTGTAACGTAACATTAGTGTTGTTATAAATACTTACAGTTATAGTAACGAATTAATTATTATTGTATCAAAATTTAAAATATTCGTTACAAAAAAGTACTTTTTTGTAACAACAAAAAAATTTGTTACAAAATATAACTATTAGTAACAAACTGTGTTTTAGTTATATTTTAGTCCTTACAACAGGTGCAGTTTCTTGTAGTGGCACCCACAAGATGAGTGGTCTGTGAGGGCACCATTCGATGGGTCCTTCATCTTCTGGGCAAGTGGGGTCCCGCCCCTCACTCACCTAGTTTTCGATGCATCTGCACCCCTATCGTGTGAGTGCCCCTGCGATTGGGTCCGCACTCGCCCCGAAGCTATTTTCCCCTCTCCTGACCTGGGCGAATGCATTCCTTCCTTGTTCCTTTGTCCACTTTTCCAGGGGGTCAGCTCGACAAATACGGGGTGGTACACAATCCCCGCTCTTTGCGAGTGAGGTCCTCGCTCGGAAAGAAGGTCCAACCCCGCGTATTTGGTGAGTTCATGCTGACCTGGAGGGAATATTTTGGTGGGGTCCTCTACTTTGCTATATATATCTCAGGCTGCGATGCTTATACTGCACATTCCCCTCTTAAATTCTCCTTTTACTTTTACCGAGCTCTCGCAACCCATGGCTATTATGAGATCGTCTCTGAAACCTCTTTCACAGGAGATGCCAAAGCGTCTCGCCGCGACGCGAGAGAAGGGCTCCTTATCTGTCACAAGGTATGCTCCCTGGCTTTCTTCCAAAAGGGACCTTAGCTCTCCCTATCGGCCAAAAAAGGCCAAGGCGGTAAGGAGGGGTCCAGTGTATAATTAATCTGCGTCAAAGACTTCCCCCTCCTCTCGCGAACCTCCCGATATCATGCCCAAGGTAGCGTCTTTCCTCACTTTGTTAACAAAATGATGATATGATATCTCAAAGACTGTCCACCCGCAAGAGACACCAACAACGAGAGGCGCTTCCGAGACTAAACAGGCAGGTGTCAACGCTCTCCCTCCTCCTGCCAAAGACATCCCTATGGAGTCCACCCCTCTGGTCACTCTCGGCAGAATCCTTCCTGAATCCGATAAACTATCGATGCTTTCTCGCATGATTATGCCTTTCACCATATTATCCCTTTTGCCTCTTGTAGTCTCCACCTTTGGTACTATGGGACTTCATCCAACTCCGCGTCGTCCTCCCCCGACACTGCACGCCTCTCTAACCCGCGAGAGAACTACTATCCCTGAACCGGAGCAGGAGCGCCCTGCCGAGGATGTCCCTTGCCACAACTCTCCTGGCGCGGACCTAGCCATCGCTTCTGCCCACAAGAAACCCCGCCCTGGAAAGGGGAAATCACTTCATCCCCCTAGCCAACTATTCGCGGGGCAACCTGGTCCCTCTCGTCGCTGCCAAGATAAGGAACCTGTGCCAGGTTAATTAATTTGTTGTTACCCTATCCGCAAAGACCACAGACCAAAACTTACCTAACGTTTGTTCTCGCAGGCTACCGAGAGGCCTCGCCGATGGGCCATCAATATGAGGAGGAAGGGATGTTCTCGCCCCCACTCTCCCCTAGCGATCTTTCCGATTTCTTGGGTGATCCTGCCGACCTTGAGACGATGAAAACGCGAATGACAGAGGTTCTTGGCAAGCTCATCTGGATACAGCAAGACATTGCCAACCAGATCGATGGGCAACGAACAACCTTTGAGCGTCAGATGGGCATCTTGGAGAGGGATTACGTGCACCTTATCGGCAAGATGGAGCATCAGGGTGGCAGATGCAAGGAGACCTCTCCTGGGAGGCACATCACGCGGGATCGAGTTTAAATGCGCTTGGTTAACCAAGAACTCATAGCGGTGAGTGCATATTACTATCCTCGAGTGCCTCGGAGGACGATGAGGCGAGGTCGGGGTCGATGGCAGTGGGTTAAATATTAAGCCTACAGATACTCGCTCCCTATAATTCTCCATCCTTGCTCTCTTTTCTTTTATGCCTTGAATATGTCGAGACCTGCTGACTTGCGAACAATTAACTGTTTGGAATGTTAATTATATATTCTGTGATTTTTGTAGTATTGTCGAACATTATCTTGCATAATCTTTTGCCTTTGCTGCATTCTAGTATGCTCTCGCCTGAAGAATCTCGCGCATGGCTGGGGTAGTGCGGTTGCTCCTCCCCCCCCCCCCCCCCCCCCCCCCCCCCACGCGCGCGCTTAGGAAACTCCTTGATTTCTATATTTTTCTATAAATAGTCGGCCCACCCACCGCCTTTATTACGCTTTATTCCAACCTCTCTCTTCCCTTTCTTGGTCCCGCGTTATCACTCACCCTTCTCTATAGAAATCCCGCGAGACCTACTTCAAACTCTGCGATGGTGGCGGAAGCTAATGGTAGGGGCATGTTTGTCCAACTGTTTGCCAATCATGACTTCGACACATGTGTCTTGTCGGAAAATGAGTTCACGGTGGCGATTGCAGAATACGCTCATCCGGGCTTGTCGTGCATTGCCTAGGGAACCAAAATCGCATTAATAAGTTCTCTCCTGACATACTCTCCATCCTCCTCGAGCATTTCGAGGTGCGGTTCCGCCATCCTGTCTGGCTCGAGTTGAACCAGAACGTTCGATACATCAGTGTCGTCCCCGTGCAACTCAACCCCAACTCCATCGCCATGTTGGTTGCATTCGCTTGCTACTTGCGCAAGGAGAGGATTGAGTTCTCGCTAGCTGTCTTCTGGAAGTTACTCAACTTCCAGGCAAAAGTTGGGGTAGCCTTCTTCTCCAGCCAGACCCCCTTCAAAGTCACCGACACAGTTAATAAGAATCATGACTGGATCTGGCGATTCGTCTTCGTCAGCAGGGATTTCTGCAACCTCCCCCTCGTGCCCGTGCAGGAGAATGAGTCAACCTACCAGCATCCATCGCTGGGAGGCTATGAAGCCAAACTCCACCTCTTCATCCAGGAGCACGACATGGACTTCATCCATTTGAGGAAAAACGTCAACTCGCTTCCGCTGGTCCTGCAGGGAGAGGGTATGATGAATTGCTTCTACTCTAACTCCTACTTACCTTTACCTTCTCTTACCCAAGCTGATGTAGGTGTGCGAGATCCCCCCTTCATACGCCGCATGCGGGTGGGGTGACTCCTGCCGCTCCACTGCCTCTCACGAAGTCTGCCGCGGAAGCCTATCGTGAAGATCCGCCCCCTCCAAATCTTGCGACCTAAAGCGGAAACCCGACATGGCCCTCTACGCTTCCTCTTCCAAGTGATCCAAGCCCTTGAACGTCGAAGGCAAGGACCACCGAGATCCATAGTGTGAGTGTCCTCACCGTAATGGAGACGGTGGGCACTGCAGCGAACGTGGTAGACGGGACCTCCAGCGTGCCGACAGAGTCTTCTGCGGGACACCTTCCAAGAGGGCATCAGAATTTTCCCCTGAGCGAGAAGTACGTGGATTAAGCGGGAGACCTCATGCTGGTGTAGGACCAAAGGCCAACCGGGTCTCCGTATCCACGCTCCTGCCTTCCTGGCTGGAGCAGGACACTACTAGTGGCGAGGCGTATGGCCTCCCGTTCGTGCTCTATGGTCGGGAGGATGCCTCTGTCTATGATGTCGAGTCCAAACAGACCCTTTTGCATGAGGTTGTGCGTGCTCATCTTCGCGCCATGGAGCTGGCGCACATAGCGTCGCATCGCAGTCTCACCCTTGCGCGAAACCTCACTGAGGTGGAGAGGACGCGAGCCAAAGCTTCTGCGGAAGTCGTGATCTTGAAGATGCAACTGGACACCTCCCAGGCCCTTCTCGCCGACCGCCCTGTTCGAGTGGTAAGTGTTGTTGAGGATGTTTGCACTCTCGCATCTCCCTATCTCACTATCTTTTCATAACCTCATCTTCTTAATTCCTTGCAGTATACCGCGAACCTTGAGATTCTGCGCGCGCGAGCGGGCAAGTTCGAGGACCAAAATAAGAAGTTGCAGGCCGAGGTTCATAGCTTGCGAGATGGCGCTATCTCTCCGCCTTCAGAGAGGGGTGTATTTGGCATCGATACAACAATTATGAAATCGAGGTGTTGATGCAGGAGATTGCCAAAGGAGTGGTGAAGCACGGGATAGAAAGGCTGCGACAAGCTGGGCTGCTGAAGGAAGGGAGCGAGGGGATCAACGCTCGCGACATCTTGCCCGAGCTTTTAGTTCTGGTGGATGTGCCAGAGGGTGAATCCAACCTTCAGCGGGAGGATGACGCCATCCCCGCCGTACGCGAGATCAATGAATCCTCCGGTGAGAAGTCTATCGATCCCCCTAAAGAACCTTCCAACTTCTTTAGCTTTTTCTTTTTCAGTAATAATATGTTCGGGGTGAGATCCCCCTTTTGTAAACGAAGCTTTTTGAGAATGTAATGAAATGAAATTTGTTTGTCTGAGCCTCTTGTTCTCCCCTTTTTGATTTTTCTTGCAGCCATTTGTTAACCATTCACGCAATTGATAACGTTATATACTCATTAATTGTCTGCGCACTCGCACGCAGCCATTTGCATTCTTGCACGCTCGCTTATGTACTCGTGTATCGCTAGCCTTGGTCCATGACCAAGGTGTTGCCCCCACCATAGGTTCATAATGAGATCGCAGCTCATCCGCATGAGTTTGTATTCTTCATAGGACTTAGGTGGTGGCGACGACTCTGCCGAGAGCGAGACCTTGTTGAGAGCATGCCTCACCCCGAATGATTATCGTGTCCTCTTTCAGACAGGAGGGTACCTCGGGTGCATTCGTTGGTCGAGTGCCTCCCCTGGTGGGACCATTCACATATTCTGACCTTTAAGGTTCTCTCCCCTAATTTTTCTCTTCTTTTCTTACCATCACTGCCAGCTAGGCGAGAGCTTGGTCAGCAAGCCTGTCCGGGGCCATCCAGCACAAACTTTTACTTGCCAGCCTCTCTGCGAGATCGACCTAACCCACCGGCTAAGGAGAGCCCGTCAGCAAAATCATCCAGGGCAATCCAACACAAAGTTTTACATGCTAGCCTCTCTGCGAGATCGACCTGACCCACCGGCTACTGAGAGCCCGATAGCGGAATCATGTATGGCAATCTAGCACAAACTCTTACTTGTCAGCCTCTCCGCAAGATCGACATGACCCGCCGGCTAATGAGATCCCGGCAGCAGAATCATCCGGGGCAATCCAGCACAAACCTTTACTTTCTAGCCTCTCCACGAGATCGACCTGACCCACCGACTAATGAGAGCCCAACATCAGAATCATCCGAGGCAATCCAGCACAAACTTTTACTTGCCAGCCTCTCTGCGAGATCGACCTAACCCACCGACTAATGAGAGCCCGGAAGTGGAATCATCTGTGGCAATCCAGCACAAAATTTTACTTGTCAGCCTCTCCGTGAGATCGACCTAACCTGCCGACAAATGAGTGGCCGATAGCAGAATCATCTGGGGTAATCCAGCACAAACTTTTACTTGTTAGCATCTCCGCGAGATCGACTTGACCCACCGGATAATAAGAGCCCGGCAGCGGAATCATCCGGGGCAATCCAGCACAAACTTTTACTTGCCAGCCTCTCCGCGAGATCGACCTCACCCGCCAGCTAATGAGAGCCCAGTAGCGGAATCATCCGGGGCAATCCAGCATAAACTGTTACCTGCCAGCCTCTCTGCGAGATCGACCTGACCTACCGGGTAATGATAACCCAGCAGCTGAATCATCTGGGGAAATCCCGCAAAAACATTTACTTGTCAGCCTCTCCGCGAGATCGACCTGACCCGCCGGCTAATGAGAGCCCGACAACGGAATCTTCCGGGGCAATCCAGCACGAACTTTTACTTGCTAGCCTCTCCGCGAGATCGACCTGACCCACCGGCTAATGAGAGCCCAATAGCGGAATCATCCAGGGAAATTCAGCGCAAACTTTTACTTACCAGCCTCTCCGCGAGATCGACCTGACCCGCTGGCTAATGAGAGCACGGCAGCGGAATCATCCGGGGAAATCCAACACAAACTTTTACTTTCCAGCCTCTCTGCGAGATCGAACTGACCCACCAGCTAATGAGATCCCGGTAGCAGAATCATCCGGGGAAATCCAGCACAAACTTTTTCTTGCCAGCGTGCGATGAGAAAAGAACAATATAAGTCTATGATAAATTCACAAGAGTTCTAAGGGTAAAAACGTTTGAGGTCATCCCCGCACCAAGCTTGGATGAGAGGTATCCCTTCCACATCCCGGAGGTGGTAGCCTCCCGACTTGAGCACTATATCTGCAATATAAGGCCCCTCCCAATTGGGATTGAGCTTTCCCACCGCGGCTCCCCTTCCGACCGCATCAAACTTTTTTAGGAACAAGTCCCCCTTTTCAAATTGCTTCACCCAGATGTTCTTGTCGAAGTACCGAGCCATTCATCGCTTGACCTCCTCCTGTCGGATGGCTGTCAGGTCCCAGAGCTCTTCCACCAAGTCCAACGACAACCTTTGTTCTTCTCCATTTTCCAGTCGCCACTCTTCATCTCCTTCGCCTGCGAGGACCACCCTGGGTTACTTTACCTCTAGCAAGATCAGGAGAACAGCCTCGGACCCGTGGGATAGATTGAACGGCGTCTCTCCTGTGGACGTATTTGGAGTGGTCCTCAAGGACCAGAGGATCGAGGGTAGCTATTCTACCCAATTACCCCTTAGGTTCTCTACCTTCTTCTTCTTCAGCAAATTCATATTTATCTTATTTGCGGCCTCCACCTGCCCATTGCTCCTCAAGTGGTGGACCGATGCGAAATGGAGGTCTAAGCCCAGCTGGGTGCTGAAGCTGAAAAACTCATCGCTGGCGAATTGCGGCCGTTGTCCGTGACGATGGCTAGTGGGAGCCCATGTTGACAAATAATTTCCCCCCATATAAAGTTCTTCACCACCGGAGAGGTCACCTTGGCCAGCTCTTTCACCTCCAGCCACTTTGAGAAGTAGTCGATCATCATGAGCAGGAACTTCCTTTGGCCACTTGCCTGAGGAAAGGGACCCACCAGGTCCAACCCCCATATTGCGAATGACCATAGAGCTGTGATGGTCCGGAGCCTTTGGCCAGGTAGCTAGGGGATGGAGAGGAGCGTACAGCTGGAACTTGGAGCACATCTTTGCGAACTCCACCGCATCCTTGCCGAGGGTAGGCCAGAAGTAGCCTTGTCGTACTCCCCCGAACGGATCTCCTCCAAGACCCTTGGGGCTTCTTCTTCCGATATGCAATGAGCTAGGAGCCCCGAGGGGATCTTCTGGTTCAGTCCACCTGCATGTAAGGAGTAGTATGCCAACTTATACCTAGCCACCGCTTGTCCACATCACCTCCTGGGAACTCCCCCAAGGTCAGGAAGGTGATGAAGGGGTACATCCACGATGCCCGCTAATCTATCTCCATCAGCTCCCCTTCCTCGATGGATGATCGGAAAATATCTAAAACCGTCCCTCCTGCCCTGGGGCCGAACTTAGCCAGGAGGTCTGCCGAGACCTTCTCCAGATACCGTTGGAGAGTTGGCTCTTTTGCCTCGAACTCCCCATTGATTTGGCATTCTACCACAATGCAGTCCGTCGAGACCTCCATCTCTTACACACCCAACTCTCGGGCCAGTCACATGCCTGTTATCACTGCCTCGTATTCGACTTGGTTGTTGGTGAGTGGGAAATGGATGCTAATTGCTTGCTCGATCCTTGTCCCCTGAGGGCTTACTAGACTCCTCCCCAAAAGGAATGCTTCCCCGATGCACCATTAAATAACATCTTCCACTCCACTGGACGGGGTGGTCATGCTCCTCCACATCAGTTACATAGTCAGCTAAGAAGTCTGCAAAAGCATGCGCCTTTATTGACAGCCTAGGCACAAACGAGATGTCAAACTTGCTCAGATCAACGGACTATTTGGCTAGACTCTCGGTGTGCTCCACTCCCTCCATGAAATTGTGAATTGGTTGGTCAGTCATCACCTTAATAGAATGCGCCTGGAAGTAAGGTCGAAGCTTCCGGGCCGACACTATGAGGGCGAAGGCTAGCTTCTCTAGGATGGGGTACCTGAGCTCCTCCTTCCTCAGTACTTGGCTAACGTAATAGATCGAGAGTTTCCTTTTCCCTTCTTCCCATACCCATACAGAGCTTACCACCTAGGACCATACTCCCAGGTACTGGGATAGATCTTCTCCTTGCCTTGGTCCAAGGAGCAACGGAGCCTGAGTTAGTTGCCTCTTCAACGTTTGGAAAGCCTCCTCACACTTTGAGGTCCACTCGAATTTCTAGTTCCCTCGCAACACTTTGAAGAAGGATGCACATTTCTCTCCTGCCCTGGAGAGAGACCTACATAGCCCAGCCAACTTCCCAATAAGGGGTTGGACATCCTTCGCATTCCTTGGCGATCCTAGCTTCAAGATCGTCTTAACTTTGTCAGGGTTGGGTGTTGGAACAACCCTATTACTGACTTGGGCTAAGATCACTATATGTTGACTAAGGATCTAGTTGACCCCATTGTATAGTTTAAGGGTCAAGTCTTTAGGATGTTAGATTAGCTAGAACTTAAGGAAAAATTTAAGTTCCCAGCGTTCGACAAATGGCTATCGGTGCTCGACAGATGGCTGCCAGCGCTCGACAGATTCCAGCCGGCGCTCGACAGATTCCAGCCAGTGCTCGACAGATTCCAGCCAGCGCTCGACAGATTTCAGCTAGAGCTCGACAAATTCTTTACTAAAGCTCAGATCGACAAATACAGATTCTAGATTATTTAATTCTTAAATATCAGTTATTTGTCAGTACTCTGAACACAGATCGACGACTCTAACGGATATATTCAATATATTTGGACGTATTCAAGTCAGTTAAGTAAGGATATTATATTCTTTGAATATATTCCTTTCTTTCCTTTATTCCAAGGCAAAGATAGTCGTTGACAATTAATGCAAAGGAGCATTTTACGGCTAAGGAATTAAAGGACCTGCCAAAAGTCGTTCTATTTCAATTGCAGTTCCAAGAAAGAATTAAAGTCTGATTATTCTATTCCAAAAATAGAATATATCAAAGACAGACTTTATTGTCTCATTAGATCGACGGAATTCAAATACATTCTTACATAATTCAGAGAGACAACAACAACAAGGATAGAGAAAGAAAAAGAAGAACACTCAGTCAAATATTCTTAGTCTTCTTCTTCCTCAAGCAGCAATCACCATTTCTCTGAGAACATCTTCTTCAAAGATTAATATCTCAGAGATCTGCTGCATGTTCAAGTCTTCTAAAAGAGCAACAAAGAATTTGAAGAACTATTTCTTCCAAATCAATCTGTTGAAACCGATTTCTCGGTCTCTTATGGAGCTCGGGGCCCTCACCAAAATGAGGGGCAGTTATCCCTTACTGATCCCTCAGAGAAAATAGACTGAAGACTAGGAAGATGACTAAGACCTTAGTCACAGCGAGGAGGTCCCTCCACTAACCCGGAAGATCGTTGGGCGCTTCCCCTCCCAGGCCAAAGCTGAGACTCGGGCTCCTTGAAGAGCTCTTGAAATGCTAGCCAAGGAGAGCCTGAGGAGAGAGAAGCTAAAGTGAAGTCCTCCCCAAAGGTGCCCTTTAGGTCTTATTTATAGATTTTCTGATCTGGCCTGCAAATAGCAGGATTCTGCCTTTTGATTTTACTATCTGCACCCCAAATGGGCCTGCTAACAGCCAAACTCCGCTGTTTGGGGAGGCTAAAGGCAAACCACTAAGGGTAAAAGGGGTAATTTGGCCCTATCAACCTATGGGCAAGGAACTACGAGAACCTTACTGCCGAAGCTTTGGAGAGGACCTTCCTGTGAGACCGCCTCCTCACTTCGTCGAGTTCAACACACCTTTCGTCGTACGAAGGGCACTTCGACGATCATAGACGATCTCGACGAATGCAGAACATCAAATTATTCGCTGACTGCTGAGACGGGCGGTTCTTCGACCGCTGCTTCCCTGCTGTAATTTGTCGAGCGCTGCTATAGAATATATTTCGATCGTCGGGCACTGTCCGACGAATGCTGAGCTCTGTTCAACATTCGTCGTACGCAGAATTGAGCTCGCTGGACGCTGAGGCTCTAAACTCGCGAGCCTTCCTGCGAGATCGCCTATTGACATTGCCGCGCACTTAACACAGTTTGCTGAACACCTCTTTACTGAACATAGGTCTCTTCTGCCAGCGGCCTGCGATGTATTGGTTTGTCAGCCCTCGCTTGGCCCGGTCTCTTGAAGATATCTGCCGAGGTCTGGATCTCGCGATTCCTCTTGCGAGACCGTCCCTTTGGCTTTAATGAGTATAGAACACCGTCGACTTCTGATGATTTCGCCGAACAGGGGTGAGCTCAACGAAGTCAGGTAAGCTCGACGAACACGGGAGAGTTCGTCGAACGCAGTACTCTTTTCATCGAACTCAGACATCTTCCTCAAACTGCCAGCGAGCGTTTATCTCGCCGACCCTTCTCGCTCGCCTCTCAGCGAGCCCTCCGAGAGGGACTCCTCCAAGGTCTCTCTCGTGAGGTCTTTGGACCTAAGGCCTCCCTCTCTTATTACTTCCTTCATCCTATTCCCATCTTGAAATGTGCCTCCTCGCCTGGCGAATATCGGGGTTGTACACAATCCCCGCTCTTCGCGAGGCTATTTAGGCTCGCGAAGAAACATCCAACCCCTGGTATTCGCCAACCCCTTGATGATCTGTCAGGAATTTTTGGTAGGGCCCACCCTGATGGATATAAATATCGTCCCGAGTCCTTAGTGGTGTGTGCCGCCACTTCCTTTTCTTTCTTTTTGCCCCCTACTGTAGCTGCTAGGAGATGCCGCTTTCCGAAGAAGCCGAGCCTCGCCTAAGGGCTGTGAGAGCCGGCGGGCTACCCTCCACGACCAGGGTCCCCGCCTGGATGAATTGGCCGCCCCTCGCTCAGTCGTCGAAGACTAAGAAGGCGAAGGCGGCTTGCTGAAACGGGTATGGCTCCGTGCTGCTGGACTCCTCCCCGAATAGCCGTCCCCACGAGAAGGTATGAGCTATCCCTCTAGCTTGAGTCAGTAAGTTTGCCTGTGATTCATTCCTGCTCGCATGATGCTTTGCCGAATGAGGATGTTTGCGAACCTGCTGGTGGGTCTCGCAAAAGTCTGCCAGTGGATACAAACCTTGTTGGGAAAAATGTTGCGGGTATGCCCCTAATCTTGCATGCCATCCCTTCTTTCCTGAACTATCTGACCTTCATTCCCTTCTTCTTGCAGCCTCGCCCCGGAAGTCCCTGACTCGCCAGGCATCGCGGCCTCCGTCTCAACCTCCTCCTGACAAAACTATAGATAAGCCAGGGTTCCGACTCCTGACGAACGAGGAGACCGGCGACTCTGTGCCGCCAAAGATCCCTCCGACCAACAACGCAGCCTACCCTCCCGGCCTGGGTAAATCTCTCTACCCCCACTATGGTAACGTCTTCCAGGTCCGCACCGGGACTTCTCGCCCCCCTCTGGGTAAGCATTCTGATGGCCCCCTGCCCTGCGCGAACTCAGGCGCGCTACCTAACCTTTTCGTAATATTTCATAGAGAATCCTGAAAATCCGCCTAATGATTCTGAGTTGGGCGACGACGAGATGTCCCCCCTTCCTGACCAAGTGGAAGAATTCTTAGGGGATCCGCAAGATCCTGAGATGATGAAACAACGAGCCACGGAGTTGCTGAGGAAACATGGTCGGATGCTGATGGACCTCAACATGTAGGCCAGACGGGACAGAGAAGCCGCTGAGGATAGGTATGCTGTCTTGATGGAAGAGTGTGCGAGGATCCGGGCCGCGAGAAAATGCGATCACGATGAGAACGTTACGACGCCGGAGGTGCATATAGCGAGGATGCGGGATTACGCCTTCCTCATAGACCGGGAGGGCCGCGCGGCCGAGGATTACTATAATTCTAGGGTACCTCCGCGGTCCGGGTCACGGGGTGGGGGTAGGTGGAAGTGGTTGCCCCATGATTCTCGCTAACCTTTACGTTGCCATGAACTCTTACTTCCTGTAGATGAGTCCCGCTATTCTGCACAATCTCGCCATAGCTTGCAACATATATATTGGCTTTATTTCGTTGGATAATAATTGTTACTAGCTTTTTGTTAGTTCTCGCTCGCTGCTAGCATGTCCGTTTCATTTTCATGCTATGTTGTGCTCGCGGGGAGCCTCCATTCTCGCTAAATGTATCTCGCGGCGCCCCCCCCCCCCCCCCCCCCCCCCCCCCCCCCCCCCCCCCCCCCTTACGCCATTTTGTTTGTTTGTGCTGTTCTCGCAAAAATGTTGTTTGTACTAACCACGCAGGCCTTTCTCGCCCGCGGTCGTGATGTGATGTTTTGGCTAACCGCGCTCATCGGCGCTTGGGCTTCTTTGCGCCCTTTTACTTTTGCTATAAATAGGTTGTCATAGCTGAGTCAATCACCGCATTTACTGTCAACCTTCTTCCTCCTCTGCTTCAGAGCTCTCGCTCCTTCCCGTTCTCGTACTACTTCCTTTCTCGCAGGTTTTCGAAATGGGCGACGATAGTAACGAGTCGGAGGGTCGGCGAAAGATTGCTAAGGCTTTCGCCGAGCATAGTTTCTTTCATGGTAACCTGACAGACGAGGAATACTTCACCGCGGTCGCCGACTATGTCACCCCCCATTCGCAGCGCGCCGTCCTAGAAAGAACGACGTGATCAACGCGCCACTTGTCGACGAGTTGGCCATCCCCACCGCTCATTTCACAGTCGGCTTGCGTCTCCCCTTGTGCTCGGAAGTTCGCCAGGTAATAATCGCTCTCGCTCATTTCTTACTCTCGGCAGGTCAAGTCTCGCTCATTATATAAACTAATCCTGGTTTTCTTGTTGCTCACCAGGTGCTCAAGCATTATGGCGTAGTTCCGGGTCAGCTTACCACTAACGCCATGGCGGTGATCACAGCTTTCGCCTGCTACCTACGCGAGGAGCGCATCGAGTTCAGCCTTCTGGTTTCTCGGAAGCTGTTCTCCTTCCGCGCCCATAAGGACGGGACCGCCTACTTCATAGGATCGGGTCCTAAGGTCGACGAGAACGTCAACAAGGCCCACTTCTGGGCCCAGAAGTTCCTCTTCGTGAAGGGGAACTTTGGCAATATCCCGATCTCGCCAGTCCAGCACGGCGAGACCACCTATCGGCCCACTGCCCTCGGAGGACATGACGACATCCTTTATCAGTTCTTCTGTAAGAAGAACTTTGATGTTGTTCATCTCCGCCGCAACCTCGACTCGCTGCTCCCAGTGCTCGCTGGGAAGGTAAAGATCTCGCTCAATAACTATTGCTATTCCCAGTAACTCCGTATTTATTGAAATTTCAACACTTTTTTAGGCGAGCGAGATCTCCCCATCCATCCCCCCTACGCGAGCAATCAGAATACCGACGCTACCCTTGCTTTCGCGACCATGGGGAAGGACGCTTGTCGAGACTCCATCATGCCAGCTGGGCCATCCTCTCGCAAGAGATCGGGGGATTCTAGCAGCCATGGCCTTCCCCCAAAATCCCCGCCGAAAAAAAAGAGTAAGAAGAGCCGGGTCTCGCTCGCCTCCTCGAAAGTGAAGGAGCCTGGCGAGGCCGCTTTCGATAAGTTCGACCTCATCGGCCTCTCTGCGGGAGGTGAGGACGACGAGCCCAGCCAGGAGGCTGCCAGAACCTCCGCTCTGACCATCCTTGTCAACCACTATAACTTCGTTCTCGGCCAGAGGCGCCGGGATGAGACCGGCGAGATTTTGGTGAACTGGAAGCTAGAGACAAACTGGGCGGACATCTCCACCATCCTCCCTACCTGGGTGGAGAAGGAGACCATCAGCGGTCACACCTTTGATTTCTCGTTCGTCCTCTATGGACGCGAGGACGCGGTGGCTTACAAAGTTGAGACTCCAAGGACTCTCGCTTTCGAGATCGCGAGGTCTCAGTTGCGCTCTGCTGAGCTCGCCCACATGACGGTGAGGCGCTGCTTGCAACTGGAGCTTCAGAACGTGGAGCTCGCGAGGGCCTATCTGGGGCTTCTTGTCGAGAATGCGCAGCTGAAGGAGAAGCTGCTCGCCGTAGAGGGCAGTGTGGTGAGTTACCTAGACCTCGTCACCTTCCTCTCCTTCGGCCATTTCGCTCCTTTAATTTATCTTACTTACAGGATGTCGAAGCCGCCGGAAGAGACGACGCTCGCATCCAGAACCTGGAGGGAGAGGTGGCCGGGCTAAAAGCTCTAAATTGCAAGCTCGCCCATGCCGTCGTCCCCCCTTCCCCCCGCCGTCTAAAGGAAGTGTGGCGAGCGCACGACGAGGAAATCCGTGAGGAGTCCACCGAGTCGGCTCGCTATATTTTCCAGACGATGAAGGCGGCCGGCCTCCTAGCCGCCGACGCGGCCGACATGACACTAGAAGACAACGTTCCGGAGCTATTCATTCCGCTCCCGCCAGTAAAGAGCAGCGACGACGAGGAGAGGTCTGCGAGCGATTCCTGAAAGTCGCCGCCATTTCTGTTTTTGTTTAACTTTTGATTGGCGAAATCGCCGCGAATTGTAATCGAACTGTGAAATGTAAATGCAGATTTTGCTTTGTTCATCGTGCTTGCCTTTTCTGTCATGTTATTTTCGTGTGTTGATATCTCGTTCTCGTTTACCTTGATATTCGTCTTCACGAAAGTTATTCTCGCGATGTTCATTCTCACATATTATGTTATCGAATAGATAGTAATAGGACGTTTTTGGCTGCCCTGGCCTTTCGCCATTTGCCTTAGGATTATCACCCTTTAGGCATGCATCTTCCTCTAGGTTTCGTAGGGTACTTTCCTTCTCGGCGAAGCTCGCCTCCTACCCTGTACCGGCGACCTCTCTGCCGAGCACCAGATTCCCCGGAGTGTTTTGGGGATAGTTCTCGCCGCCCCTATACTATCATGCAAAATTTTCTTCTCGCCGAGCGAGAAGGCCCGGGTCAGCGCCGAAAGCTCGTCAACCTGAGTCTCATCACCCTGACCATATGAAGAACTCATCTCCTTGCCAACTTCCCCAGAGATCAACCTACACCTCCCGTTTAGTGAGAGCCCGGGAGAGGAATCGATCTGGGGCATTCCAGCATCAATACTTGTCACCTTGCCAGCCTCTCCAGAGATCAACCTGAAACCCCCCGTCTAGTGAATGCCCGGGAGCGGAATTGATCTGGGGCATTCCAGCATCAATACTTGTCACCGTACCAGCCTCTCCAGAGATCAACCTAAAACCCCCCGTCTAGTGAGAGCCTGGGAGCGGAATCGATCTGGGGCATTCCAGCATCAATACTTGTCACCTTGCCAGCCTCTCCAGAGATCAACCTGAAACCCCCCGTCTAGTGAGAGCCCGAGAGCGTAATCGATCTAGGGCATTCCTGCATCAATATTTGTCACCTTGCCAGCCTCTCTAGAGATCAACCTGAAACCCCCCGTCTAGTGAGATCCCGGGAGCGGAATCGATCTGGGGCATTCCATCATCAATACTTGTCACCTTGCCAGCCTCTCCAGAGATCAACCTGAAACCCCCCGTCTAGTGAGAGTCCGTGAGCGGAATCGATCTGGGGCATTCCAGTATCAATACTTGTCATCTTGCCAGCCTCTCCAGAGATCAACCTGAAACCCCCCGTCTAGTGAGAGCCCGGGAGCGGAATCGATCTGGGGCATTCCAACATTAATACTTGTCACCTTGCCATCCTCTCCAGAGATCAACTTAAAACCCCCCGTCTAGTGAGAGCCCGGGAGCGGAATTGATCTAGGGCATTCCAGCATCAATACATGTCACCTTGCCAGCCTCTCCAGAGATCAACCTGAAACCCCCCATCTAGTGAGAGCCCGGGAGCAGAATCGATCTGGGGCATTCCAGCATCAATACTTGTCACCATGCCAGCCACTCCAGAGATCAACCTGAAACCCCCGTCTAGTGAGAGCCCGGGAGCGGAATCGATCTGGGGTATTCCAGCATCAATACTTATCACCTTGCTTACCCTCGCATAACAGTTATACCTATCAAGTGAAGATGTAAAATATTCAACTAATATCATAATAAAACTTTCAAGGGTAGAATCGCTTCAAATCGTCTCCACTTCTGGCTCGGCCGAGAGGTACCCCTTCCACATTTCGGAGGTGATACCCCCCGACTTGAGCACTTCTCTTACAATGTACGGACCCTCCCAATTGGAGTTTAGCTTACCTACCGCGGCCCCTCTCCCGGCCGCGTTGACCTTTTTCAGGACCAGATCTCCTTTCTGAAAGTGCTTTACTCGGATGTGCTTGTAAAAATATCGGGCCATTCATCGCTTGATTTCCTCCTTCCTGATGGTGGTCTGGTCTCGGAGTTCCTCCACCAGGTCCAAGGATAGCCTTTGTTCCTCATCATTAGCCACTAGCCACTCTTCGTCCCCCTCACTTGCGCCGATCACCCTGGGGGTCTTTACTTCGAACTCTCTGGGAAGGACTGCTTCGGACCCATGAGAAAGTTTGAATGGGGTCTCTCCGGTGGCGGTGTTAGGGGTAGTCCTTAAGGCCTAGAGAACGGATGGTAGCTGCTCTACCCAGTTCCCCCAGAGGTTCTCCACCTTCTTCTTTAGTAGGTTGACGATAACTTTGTTTGCCGCCTCCACCTGGTCGTTGCTCCTCGGGTGGTGAACCGATGCGAACCTGAGGTCGATGCCAAGCTGGGTGCAGAAGCTAACAAATTCTTCGCTAGCAAATTGTGGCCCATTGTCCGTCACTATAGCCAGGGGAGGCCGTGCCTGCAAATTATTTCTCCCCACACAAAATTCCTCACAACTTGAGATGTTACCTTGGCGAGCGCCTTCAATTCTACCCATTTGGAGAAATAATCAATCATGACCAATAAGAAACATCTTTGGCCACAAGCTTGAGGGAAAGGACCAACTAGGTCCAACCCCTATATGGCAAAGGGCCAGGGAGCCGCGATGGTTCGGAGCCTCTGGGCTGGGAGTTGTTGGAGTGGAGCATAGAGCTGGCACTTTGGACACCTTCTTGTGAACTCCGCCGCATTTTTACTGAGGGTGGGTCAGAAATAGCCTTGTCTCAACACCCTCCCCTCCAGGGTTCGGCTCCCGGAGTGACTACCACACTCCCCAGAGTGAATTTCTTCCAGGACTTTCGTGACCTCCTCCTCAGAAACACAACGGGCCAGGAGTCCCGAGAGAGTCTTCCTATATAGCCCTCCTGCATGCAAGGAATAGAAAGCTGACTTATACCTGAAGCGTCGCCTATCTTTGTCTCCTTCAGGGAACTTCCCTGATGATAGGAAGGTGACGAAAGGATCCATCCACGAGACCCGCTGATCCACCTCCATCAGTTCTCCTTCATCGATGGTGGGTCGGAAGAGTTCCAAAACTGTTCCACCTGCTCGGGGACCGAACTTGGCTAAGTGGTCCGCGGGGTTGCTCTCCTCTCTCGGCACATGTTTGATGGAGAAAGTGCGAAATCGCCTGATTACTCCCTTGACCTTCTCCAAGTACTGCAGGAGGGTCGGGTCCTTTGCCTCGAACTCTCACTTGACTTGGCATGCCACCACAATGGAGTCCGTCGAGACCTCCACATCTTGCCCTCGTAGTTCCCGAGCTAACCGTAGGCCCGCTTTAACCGCCTCGTACTCCGCTTGGTTGTCGGTAATCGGGAAGTGGATGTTCAAAGCTTGTACGATCTTTGTCCCTTGAGGGCTTACCAGGATGATTCCCCCTCCATAGGAGTGCTTTCCCGACGCACCATCCACCAACATCTTCCACGCCACTGGGGGAGGCGGTTCATATTCCCCCACCTCAGTTGTGTAGTCAGCCATGAAGTCTGCCACTGATTGAGCCTTGATCGACCCCCTGGGCACGAACGTAACATTGAACTCACTCAGCTCCACGGACCACTTTGCCAATCTTCCCGAGTGCTCCACCCCTTCCATGACTTTGCGAAGTGGGTGATTAGTTACTACCTTAATCGAATGTGCCTGAAAGTAAGGTCGGAGCCTCAGGGCCGCCACCACCAACGCGAAGGCCAACTTTTCTATAATCGGGTACCGGAGATCCGCCTTTCTCAGCACTCGGCTGACGTAGTAAACGGGGAACTGTTTCCTCCCTTCATCCCGGATCAGTAGTGAGCTTACTGCCTCAGACCCTACCCCCATGTGTAGGGACAGGTCCTCTCCCGGTCTCAGCCCTTGGAGTAGAGGGGTCTGAGTGAGTTGTTCTTTCAAGGCCTGGAAGGCTCCCCCACACTCCGAGGTCCATTCGAATTTTTTGTTTCCCCTTAACACCTTAAAAAAGGGGGCACACTTGTCTCCCGCCTTGGAGAGGAACCTACTGAGTCCGGGCAGCTTTCCAGTGAGGCTCTGAACCTCCTTAGAGTTTCTGGGCGATCCCAACTCCATTATTGCTTTACCTTGTCCGGGTTTGGCTCTACTCCCGCCGGGTTGAGCAGGTGACCTAGGAATTTCCCTCGGCTAGCCTAGAAGACACACTTCAAGGGGTTGAGCTTCATCTTATACTTCCGTAAAGTCTTAAAGGTCTCTTCAAGGTCTCGGAGGTGGGCTTCGAGGTCCCGACTCTTTACCATGAGATCATCGACGTAGACCTCCAGGTTTCTCCCCTTTTGTTCTCGGAAGATCCTGTCCATCATTCTTTGGTATGTGGCACCTGCATTCTTGAGCCCGAAGGGCATCATCTTATAACAATAACACCCATCCCCCGTGATGAAGGAGACATCCTTGATGTCCGGGGGATGCATGCGAATCTGATGATAACCTGAAAAACATCTAGAAAAGACATTATATAGAAACCGACGGCTGAGTAAACCAGCGCGCCGATTCTAGGCAGAGGGTAGCAATCCTTGGGGCATGATTTATTAAGCTAGTAAAAGTTGATACACATTCTCCACTTACCTCCCCCTTTCTTCACCATGACCACGTTAGAGACCCAGCCTGGATACTAGATCTCTGATACAAACCCCGCCTGAATGAGCTTACCCACCACCTCTCGGATGGGTCCTTCCATCTTGTCTGCTATGGCCCTCTGAAAGAAATCATTGTCTACCTAAATCACCTAAGGGGGGGGGGGGGGGGGGGGGTGAATAGGTGATCTATACTGCGATTGCGGAATAAAAATTAAGTACACACACAACTAGAAAAATCACAGCAAAGAGACACAAGATTTATAAAGGTTCCCCAAGGTGGGTACTCCTCTCTCCCGCTTCGCCTATCTAGCACTTCGGTCTAGCGTCGGCAACTTCGCCAAAACTTGGATTTATCAACAAATCCTACACTCGGAGACAACGACTCCTACAAACTCGGAGAATAACCTCTCCTACAAAAGCACTCGGAGATAAACTCCTATAGCTCGGAGCAAAATACTCCTACAAAATAACTCGGAGAAAAATCTCCTACAAGAATCAAATAGAGTTTGAAATAAAATACTTCTATTAAATCTCAACAGAGATTAACTTCAGATCTTGGAAAAACTGAGTCTTCTTCTTCCTTGAGAACGAAAGCTTGGATCTTCAAAGATTTGAAAGAAAGGAAACTCGGCAAACCTGATCTGAATAGGCCCTTTGATTTTCTTGAAAAGATCTTCAAAAATATGGAGCAGCAAATAAATCAAAAACCTTCTTATCTGAGAAATCTCTAACAACACTGAAGAACGAGTCTTGAGGGCGCAGAAGTTAGATCTCAGAGAAACTTGTTCAGCGAGCAAGAAGGAAGATGGCTGGGTTCTTCTCTTTCAATCGGGTTGAATAAATTAATTCTTTTACCCTAAAAATATGAGATTATTTATAGGAAGAACTCCAACGGCTAGGGGGACAGACAGGGAATGATCGACACGTGTGCTGCACATGGTGGCCAACCCTAATTTTCAAAAACGAAACATATTTTTGAAATTCGTCTGTCTGTCATTCGTCGAGACTTCACGTGAACATTCAACGAATTGACTTAGCCATTAAAAAGATTGAACAACCCATGAAAAGCACCTTCTGTTTTCATTCGTCGGGATTCGTCGGGAGTTCTCGAGAACTTTCGACGAATTGACTTAGCCGCATAATTTCCTTCACAAAGCTGCCTTTTTGACTTCTGTCAGCATTCGTCGATATTCGTCGGGAGTTCACGAGAACACTCGACGAATAGACTTGGCCGCAGAACTTTCTTCTTTATACTAGGAATTTGGCTTCTGTCAGGATTCGTCGGGAGTCAACGGGACTTCACGTGACATCTCGACGAATTGACTTAGCAAAAATTCCTTTTCTTCTGAAAACCTGCTCCACTTCTCAAACTTGAAAGCCTTCAGTTATGAGAATATGAAGTGCACCCCAAAAGAGAGATTACACATGGACCAACACTTTGTTCTACACAATGGGGGATTATATTGTCTAGAACTGTGTTTGGTGATCCATTGCAACCTGACTTTGGTGTGCACTTAGCATTAATACCTGTCACAACACATCTAACGAGAATTCATCAAATACATACTCAATTCAATTTAGTTCACTAGGGGACACCTTCAAATCCAGGTGATTGTGGATACAATACCCAACAATCTCCCCCTATTTGAAGATGTCATAACCCTATGCACTAAGTTGAATTGCACAGAAGGTATAATTGAATAAAAACAGCACAACCAGGCAGTAATAATTAAAGAGAGAATCAATGTTTATCCAAACACAAAAATATATATATAAACAAACAAAAACAGCATGATTCTAGAACAGCTCAGCTCAGGCTTGATCCTTGCCTTTCTGCTTTCCAAAGATTCTTTCCACTTCCTCAGCACTCTTTTTCTGTTCAGATTCCATTCTCTCAAAGAATACCTTTGGCTTAGGCCAATATCTATCAGGAGCAGTCTCTTTAGATCCACCTGTCTTGAAATGAATTCTCTTTTCAGTTGTCCTTTTCTTGAACTTATCCCATTCCTCCTGACTGTAATGTTTACTGACACTTTCATTTTGCTTACTGACTAGGTTGAAAGATCTAAGAATGATATCCTTTGAAGTGGGACTCCAGCTTTCTTGGAAATTTCTTGGAGGAGGCCTATCATAGAATTCTCTGATCTTCTTATAAGGATTAGACCTTTTTGCAGAAGGTTTATCACCAAAGATCTTCCTTTTCAAGGACTTATCAGAAGATTCAGAAACCTTGGAGCTTTCAAGCACTGGATCATCCCAAAAATCTTGGTAGGTAGAGACTGGAATATCTGCTTCAGCAAAATCAGAATCCTCAACAGGAATTTGAGAAGAACTTGGAGCACTTGGACCTGGAGCACCTGGCATTTTGTCCACAACAGTGAATCCAAGCATGCCTGCAATCTCCTTGAATAGCCAACTTGTTGATTCATGAGTATACCAATTAACATCTTTAACATTTTGCAAAATGTTCTCCCGAAGCTCTTGCATTTTGGAAAATACATTTCCATCCAAATTATTCACTCTGCCAGCATTTTCCTCTATCTTAGACATAATACTCTCCTCCCCCTTTATGACATCTTCATGTAAGAGGTCATAGAGTTTGGCCAGTTGCCTCTCAACTTGATCATCTAGAAAAGTAAGCCCTTGATCATGAGAAGCTCTGAGAGCTGTTTGAGCAGTGTTCAGATGAAGAACATCTTCACCAACCTGATGCAAGTTCTTTAGAGCATGACCAACTGCCTTATTGGTGTGGTCCAATGCTTTTCCTGCCTTCGTCATCCAGGCTTCCTGATCACTCTTGAATTTGCCCATTTCATGCTTCATCTCAGCCATTTCCTGCCTCAAAGCATTATCTACTTTATCAATTTTCTGATAAACTGACTTGATGGACTGATCAAAATGCTCTGTTTGAGCTTGCAGCAAAGTTGCAATTGACTTCAGTAGAGAAGATTGAGAGCTCTCTCCAGTTTCAAAATCTTCAGGAGAGGTTCTATCAGCTACAAAACTAGTAGACTGTGCTTGCTTATCAAGCACAGTTACTCTTGGAGATTGTCTCAAAATACTTTCTGGAGGGGGCAAGAGCAGCACAGGAGGGACTGCAGATTCACCCATAAATGTGTCTTCCTGTTCTTTCTCCCCCTCAGCCAAGGACATCCCCTTGGCAAACTCCAACTGCGCACCAAAACTGCCCATCTCCATAGAATCTGATTTCTCAGAAGGAACAGATTCAGGATCTGCCAAGTCTTCACTTTGTTCTGAATTATAAGCAAACTCTGCAGGGGATCTTCTTGAGTCTTCTAACATAGCATCTTCATCTTCAGCAGCAGATTTCCTTTGACCTTCCAGGTCAGGAGCAGTATCAGGAACAGCAGGACAAACTGGATCAACATACACTGGATCAGTATGAACTGGATCAATTTCACTGGGAGGAATTTCCTTTGAAGCAGCACCACTTGCAACAATGTCTCTTGGGGTTGGAGGCTCCCCCTCAACATGTTCACCTCTGCCCTGATCAGGAGCAGTACTAGGTCCACTACCCCTTGAGGGTTGACCTTCTTCATGAGTCCTATTCTCATTCTGCACAGGGTCCTCATCACCACTAACAACATTCTTGACTCCACCCTTTGGAATGACCCTTTCCCATTTGGAGAAAATAGAGGAGTTGATTTTCTTAGTGTGATGGATGGGGATACCTCTTCCAAGATTGAAAAAATCTGAATTACTACCATTAAGCAACAAACTAATAATTCTTCCAAAATTTGGGGCATGAAAGCTGTGTTTATTTTTCTCAAAAGAACTTCACAAAAATTAAAACTCTTTCTACAAATAATAGCTGTGTGAATCTTAAAGGCTTCTTCAGATAGGTAGTCATGTGAACCTACCTTGCACAATAAGACTTTTCCTAAAATATCACACAGAAGCTTACCTCCGTCATTCATGAATTTTCTTCTTATCTTTGAACCTTCATCAAGAATGCCACAGAATCTTTTGGCCTGGAGAAAGTCTTCTGCATACACTTTTTCTGATTCGACTTCAGGCATCCTCAAGATCCTGTTGATGCCACTAGATTTCAAAACTATTTTACAAGGCCTGATGCAGCTCTTTATCTTCTTGCCTTGACCAGAGATTTTTGCATTTCTGTAGAACTCAAGAACGTCTTGTTCGAGAATTTTAGCCGGCTCTTCCAAGACATAACTGAGCCCGGCGACATCAAGCATCAAAATAATGTTTCTGAACTCATCTGAAGCAGTTCGAAAGCTAAATCGCACCAGCTCTCCACCTGAATGCAGACCTCCAGCGGCTTTGGGCGCCATCGAGCTTGACAAATGGGGGAAGAGAAACAGTGTTTTCTCGAGGGAGACGGAGAGACGGGAAGGGTTTCACGGAACAGTGTGTGAAATCACGTGTTCTCTTTGTTTATATATATATAAATAAAATTTAGGCGCGTACCTGATTTCACGGATGTCTCTTCGGATCCAATAAATTGTATTTAATAATAAGATTTCAAGGAGACGTGTCCGAGAAGATAAAAGAAATTGACCCGTGATATCTCCTGAAATTCCAATATTCTTGTCCTCATGATTCCTTGTTAAGCATTCCAAGTTCCATTTTGAAGAAATTGAACTTGGACTCGTCCAGAGGCTTCATAAAAATATCTGCAATTTGTTTGTCAGTATTAACATATAACAAATTAATATCCTTACTCTCAACATGTTCCCGGATGAAGTGGTAGCGAAGCTCGATGTGCTTCGTTCTGCTGTGAGAGACTGGATTATTTGCTATGGCAATAACACTTGAGGAGTCACAGAACATGGGTATTTCTGTGAGCTTTAAATTATAGTCCTCAAGCTGATTCTTTATCCACAAAAGTTGTGCACAGCAACTGCCGGCAGAGATATACTCCGATTCAGCAGTTGATATTGCAACACAATTTTGCTTCTTGCTACTCCATGACACAAGCCTTTTTCCCAAGAATTGGCAAGTTCCTGAAGTACTCTTTCTATCATCTTTGCTACCTGCAAAATCAGCATCTGAAAAACCAATTAGTTCAAAATCATTGCTTCTCGGGTACCATAAGCCGAGATTTGGTGTACCCTTAAGGTATCTCAAAATCCTCTTTGCAGCAGCATAATGAGATTCCTTACAGTTCACCTGGTACCTGGCACAAACACATGTTGAAAACATTATATCGGGCCTACTGGCAGTAAGGTAGAGAAAGGACCCAATTATGCTTCTATACGTAGTTTCATCAAAAGGTTTCCCTTTTTCATCCTTGTCCAGAGACATACTTGAGCCCATTGGAGTCCTCAAAGAGGTGGCACTCTCCATTCCAAATTTCTTGAGGAGCTCTTTGGTGAACTTTGTCTGAGAGATGAAAATTTCATCTTCAGATTGGTGCACCTGGAGTCCTAAGAAATATTTCAGCTCTCCCATGCTGCTCATTTCAAACTTACCTTGCATCAAGTTAGAAAACGTTTTGCAAAGTTTGTCATCTGTAGAACCAAATATAATATCATCGACATAGATTTGCACAATAAAAATCTCGCATTTTACTTCCCTAAGAAACAATGTCTTATCTATTGCTCCTCTTGTGAATTTGTTCTCAAGAAGGAACCTAGACAATGTCTCATACCAGGCCCGGGGTGCCTGTTTGAGACCATACAAAGCTTTAAGTAAATAATATACATGATCAGGAAAGTTAGAATCTACAAAACCTGGAGGTTGAGCTACATATACTTCCTCTTTAAGGTCTCCATTCAGGAAGGCTGACTTCACATCCATCTGGAAAACCTTAAAGCCCTTATATGCAGCATAGGCCAGAAATAATCTGATGGCTTCAAGTCTTGCTACTGGTGCAAAGGTCTGATCAAAATCAATCCCTTCTTCTTGCATGTATCCTTGTGCAACCAGTCTTGCTTTGTTCTTTGTAATGATGCCCTTTTCATCAAGCTTGTTCCGGTAGACCCATTTGGTTCCAATCATATTTTGTCCTTTGGGTCTTGGTACTAACTCCCAAACTTTACATCTCTTGAATTGGTTGACCTCTTCTTGCATAGCAAGGATCTAAGATGGATCGGTGTTTGCTTCTTCAAACTTCTTCGGCTCAATCTGTGAAAGAAAACTTAAAAGTAAAACTTCGTTAGTTGTACCTCTTCTCGTTAGAATTCTGCTTGAAGGATCTCCGATAATCTGATCAGCTGGATGATCTCTTGAATATCTGACTCCCAAGTTATTTGCATTTTCAGGAGCAACTTGAGGTTCAGCCACCTCTGGAATATCTTCTTCTTCATGAACTTCTTGTTCATCTTCAGAGTGATCCGAGATCTCTTCTGCCAACTTTGGTGCATCATCTGTGGTTTTTACTCCATCTTGCATAGAGAGTTCCTTTAGCTTTTCACCTACATTTTCAATGAACACACTAGACGAGTTGCTATGCAGCAGGCTCGTCTCATCAAATACAACATGGACTGTTTCCTCTACCACCAGAGTTTTCTTATTGAAAATCCTATATGCCTTACTATGGCTACTATATCCTACGAAAATACCTTCAAAACATTTTTCACTAAACTTGGTTGTAGGATGCTTCCCATTGTTAAGTACATAGCATTTACTGCCAAAAATTCTAAAATATGAAATCTTTGGTTTTCTGCCCTTTAGAATCTCATATGGGGTCTTACGATGGTTCTTATTGATGAGTGCTCTGTTTTGCACATGGCAAGCTGTGTTGATAGCTTCTGCCCAGAAATATTCTGGAAGAGCAGAATCACTCAACATAGACCTGCCAGCTTCTATGAGGGTTCTATTCTTTCTCTCGGCTACTCCATTTTGCAGTGGAGTACGAGGAGAGGAAAACTCATGGGAGATACCTTGACTTTCACAAAACTCTGTCATGGCCCCAGACTGAAATTCTGTTCCATGGTCACTTCTGATTTTGACCACTGAACAGTCAAGTTCATTCTGAATAAGCTTGACAAAATTAGTGAATATGCCGAAGGTTTCTGACTTAAGTTCTAGAAAGAACACCCATGCAAACCGGGAATAATCATCAACAATAACCAAGGTGTAAGCTTTCCCACCTAAGCTTCTAACTGACATAGGACCAAATAAATCCATATGCAGCAGATGAAGACATCTGGTAGAATTATTGCCAATTATGCTCTTAAAGCTAGCCTTTGTTTGCTTACCCATTTGGCAAGCATGGCAAGGGATTTCTTTAATGCATTTAACTTTGGGGCATCCCTTACCAAGTTGTGAGAAAATAACATAGATATAGTTTTGAAATTAATATGTGCTAATCTCTTGTGTCATTGGTCACAAAGAGATGCACTATCTTTGGCAACAAAACATACTGGGGTAGAAGACTGTAAACATATAAAATCCAAACAGTATATATCACTACTCCTAGAGCCTGTTAAAATAGTTTCTGCAGACACGGACATCTTTAGCAGGCATCTATCTCTAAAGAACTCAACGGTATAGCCTTTGTCACACAGTTGGCTTATGCTAATCAGATTGTATTTCAATCCTTTCACCTGAGCTACACGTGTGAAAACGACTAAGCCGTTGGTTATTGAACCATAACCAATAATAATACCTCGTTCAGATCCGCCAAACTTTACTTTAGGCCCGTTCTCAACTAGAACATAATCCTGAAGTAATCTTCTTCTCCCGGTCATATGCCAAGAGCAACCACTGTCCAAATACCATATGGGAATTTCGTTGGCCTTTGGACATTCCTGCAAACATGATCAATACCCCTTAGGAACCCAAACATTTTTGGGCCCTTGCTTCCTTGTTAGTGGAACACCACTTGGAACATTAACTTTGCAAGTGGTCGGTCTTGCACTATTAACTCGTGGAGTTCTTGGCACAGTATGATTGAACCAACAATCAATGGCAAAATGACCAATTTTGACACAACACCAGCATTCAAATCTATTGTATCTCTTCTTTGTGTTCTGCTGAGCCTTTTGAACGGTTGGCTTTGCAGGAGGAGCAACCTTGGAGGTAGAAGCCTCGTTGGTGCAACATACACAATTCTTAGGCACAATAGGCTTGACCTGCGGTGCCTTCTTAGCATTTGATCCATGAACGAATGGTCCATGATGCTTCAATTGAACTTCCTCATAAGGAGCCTTGAGGGATCTAGATCCAAAGTTTCTGGGTCTGGTCCACACTGAGTTCACCTTGGCAGGCTCAATATGGGTTGGTCTGCTGAAGTGACCATACATGCTCTCAAAATCATAGGTGTTTGTAGGAAAATCACCTTCTTGAAAGTTGGAGCACACTGTGGACCCTTACCCTTTGCTTTAGCAGCTCTTCTTTTGGCTGACTTACTTAGGTTCTTTTCAGCAGCATGACCCAAACCACTACTACCAGAACCAGCAGTGAAAGTGTCTATGATAGGCAAAACTGTCTTGGGCTTAGAGAAGTTCATTGTGATCTTCTTTTCAGCCTCAAGCTGTTTCGTCAAATCATTGGTAATTTCACTCTTCTGAATGCCTGTTGAGGTGGCCTCGGAGAGAGCAATCTTCAAGGATAAGATTTCATCCCTGAGTAGGTTAGATTCTTCAATCTCCTTTCTCAGGTTTGATTCTTGATCCTTTAGGGATTGAATCTCCTTTGATTTAGTTTTAACAAGCTTTCGACACTTATTAAAACCCTTCAACATTTCATCATACTTAGCAGTTAACTCAGAATCCTCTTCCGAATAGTAGCTTTCATTTGCATCAGATGCCGTTTCTGAACATGAAAGAGGTGTAGAAGATAATACCTGACCGGTGAAAGGAACAACATCTTTGTCATCATCTGACATGGCCATTAGACTGTAGAAGCAGTCTTTTGTGAGACCTTTTCCTCTATATTAACCAAATTGGTCTTCTGTATCGGGTTGAGCCTTCAATCAAAAGAATGCCTCTTCATCTGAGTTAGACTCATTTGTGTCACTATCACTCAGAGTCTTGGACTTCTTGGCAACAAAACTCTTCTCCTCTTTCTTCTTTCCTTTGAAGGACTTCTTTTCTTCTTTTCTTGAAGATTCCTTCTTCTCGTTGTGGGCAATCAGCTATCATGCGCCCTGGCTTTTTACAACAATAACAAACGGGTTCAGTATAATCGTGTTTGTTCGGTTTAGAATCATACCTGTCATTTCTGTTACGGTGTGATCTCCTGTGATCTCTTAAGGAAGATGAGCCTTTTCTCGTTTGTCTCCTCTTGTTAAGCAACTTTTTGAATTGCTTGGAGAGGAGGGAGAATTATCCTTCAGATAGTTCTGATTCTTCAGAAGTGTTTTCAGCTTTATCCTCAGAAGACTCATCTCTCACAGGGGATAGGGCCCTGCTTCTCAGGGAGCTTTCAGCCTGTAGAGCAATGGGCTTTTCCTTGCCAGAGCTCCTACTACTTTCCTCTTCCGACTTCCTGATATTCAACTTCAGCTCATTGGAAAGCAGCTTCCCATATAAAATCTGTGGCTCCGTAGTAGCCAACTTACCATATTCTCTGATAGCTATCACCTTGGGGTCCCATACCTTAGACAGGGATCTAAGGAATTTATCGTTCAGCTCACCCATGGTGAATTCCCTTCCATAGTCTCTTAAACCGTTTACGATCTTGAAGAATTTTTCGTAAGTGTCATAAATTGTGTCGTTGCCTTGTTGCTTGAAGGCTTCATATTCTTAGTTCAGCAAAGATTTCCTGTCATCTCGAACTTCTTTAGTACCTTCCATTAGAACCACAATAGAATCCCACATCTCTTTTGCAGACTTGCAGTGAATCAAATTTTGTAGCATTGAATCATCAACTGCACCTGCTATGATGTGCTTTGCTTTCTTGTCCAGAGTGACAAGTGCAATTTCATCCTTTGTCATATCCATTAGTTTCTTTGGCACCTTTTTGGTGGGATCAATGGTAGAAGCAACTGTAGGAATGACGGGACCTTCCTTAACTATCTGGGAGATTCGGGGATCATTTGCTTCCATGTAGAAAATAACTCTTTCTTTCCACATGGGGAAATTTTCCTTAGTGCAAGCTGGGAGCTTGGAGGAAAACCTTTCCATGCCTCTGTCCATAGAGAGAGATCTTAACAACGAAGAAGGATCTTTAATCTAGGTGTTAACCTCTTAAAGATAACCTAGCTTTAATACCAATTGAAAGAAATCGTTGTCTACCTAAATCACCTAAGGGGGGGGGGGGGGGGGGGTGAATAGGTGATCTCTACTGCGATTGAGTAAAAAAATTAAGTACACACACAACAAGAAAAATCACAACACAGAGACACAAGATTTATAAAAGTTCCCCAAGGTGGGTACTCCTCTCTCCCGCTTCGCCTATCTAGCACTTCGGGCTAGCGTCTGCAACTTTGCCAAAACTCGGATTTATCAACAAATCCTACACTCAGAGACAACGACTTCTACAATCTCGGAGAACAACCTCTCCTACAAAAGCACTCGGAGATAAACTCCTACAGCTCGTAGCAAAATACTCCTTCAAAATAACTCGGAGAAAAATCTCCTACAAGAATCAAATAGAGTTTGAAATAAAATACTTCTATTAAATCTCAACAGAGATTAACTTCAGATCTTGGAAAAACTGAGTCTTCTTCTTCCTTGAGAATGAAAGCTTGGATATTCAAAGATTTGGAAGAAAGGAAACTCGGCAAACCTGATCTGAATAGGCCCTTTGATTTTCTTGAAAAGATCTTCAAAAATATGGAGCAGCAAATAAATCCAAAGCCTTCTTATCTGAGAAATCTCTAACAACACTGAAGAACGAGTCTTGAGGGCGCAGAAGTTAGATCTCAGAGAAACTTGTTCAGCGAGCAAGAAGGAAGACGACTGGGTTCTTCTCTTTCAATCGGGTTGAATAAATTAATTCTTTTACCCTAAAAATAAGAGATTATATATAGGAAGAACTCCAATGTCTAGGGCGACAGACAGGGAATGATCGACACGTGTGCTGCACATGGCGGCCAACCCTAATTTTCAAAAACGAAACATATTTTTGAAATTCGTCTGTCCGTCATTCGTCGAGACTTCACGTGAACATTCGACGAATTGACTTAGCCATTAAAAAGATTGAACAACCCATGAAAAGCACCTTCTGTTTTCATTCGTCGGGATTCGTCAGGAGTTCTCGATAACTTTCGACGAATTGACTTAGCCGCACAATTTCCTTCACAAAGCTGCCTTTTTGACTTCTGTCAGCATTCGTCGATATTCGTCGGGAGTTCACGAGGACACTCGACGAATAGACTTGGACGCAGAACTTTCTTCTTTAAACTAGGAATTTGGCTTCTGCCAGGATTCGTCGGGAGTCAACGGGACTTCACGCGACATCTCGACGAATTGACTTAGCAAATATTCCTTTTCTTCTGAAAACCTGCTCCACTCCTCAAACTTGAAAGCCTTCAGTTCTGAGAATATGAAGTGCACCCCAAAAGAGAGATTACACATGGACCAACACTTTGTTCTACACAATGAGGGATTACATTGTCTAGAACTGTGTTTGGTGATCCATTGCAACCTGACTTTGGTGTGCACTTAGCATTAATACCTGTCACAACACATCTAAAGAGAATTCATCAATTACATACTCAATTCAATTTAGTTCACTAGGGGACACCTTCAAATCCAGGTGATTGTGGATAAAATACCCAACACCCTCCTCTTTTGACGGATGGGATGGGTGTCGGGGTCGAGATTGAGGCAGTGGCAAGCCACATCCGCATCGATCCCAGTCATCTCTGCGGCGCTCCAAGCGTAGACATCCACATTCTCCTAAACGCATGCTAGGATCTGCTTTTGCTCCTCCAGGCCGAGCTCCCCGCTGATCCTGACTTTCTCCACCACCCCGGCTCGGGTGATGACTTTGAGCTCCATGACCTCCTCCACGGCCTCCAACCGGGACTGTTCTCCCCAATCTCCTCCCTTCTCATTGCCTCTAGCGAGTGCTTCTACCTCCCCCTCCTTTCCTTCTTGCCCAACCATCATCAATTCTTCTGCCCCCTCTCCTTGGGCCTGACCCTCTACCTCTTCCTCCTCCATCGGCTCCTCTGACCTCTGCCCCATCTCCTCCTTCTGGCCATCTCCTTCAAGCCCTGCCGGCTCACCTACCTCCTGGTCCCATTTTTCTGCCTCTCCCATCCAGGAGATGGTGTTAACTGTCATCACGTAGCATTGACTCGCTACCTTCAGATCTCCTCTTATTTGGACTTGGACTCCTCCGTCATTGAATTTAAGGCACTGGTGGAATGTGGAGGGGACACAGTGGAATGAGCTGATGAGCGGACGTCCGAAGATGGCGCTATAGCTGCTGGGAGCATCCACTATGACAAAGCGGCAGTTCTTGGACTGCACTCCCAAGACCACATGGAGTCCTACTCCCCCTTCTACTTCCTTTCTCTCCCCGGAGAATCCGAACAACGAACCGTCCGAGGCCAACACCCTTCGTTCCTCCACCTCCATCTCATCAAACTCCTTTTTGAAAATGACATTGACCAAACTCCCGTTATCCACCAGGATTATGGAAATAGTGAAGTTCTCGATCGCTGTTTGAATGACCAACGCATCGCAGAATGGGTCCTCATAACCTGGCATGTCCTTCTGGGTGAAGGAAATCTTCTCTATCGGGGGCGGGGCTAGGGATGTTGAAGCCATGCTACGACGGTAGATAGTATGGAGGCTCGCCTTCTGGGTTGCCTCAATCCCTACCCCCATGGATCACTCTGATCCCCCCTCGGGACCCCAAATCGGCTCATTCCACGCACCTTTCCTCCTCCTCCTGAGGCCCAACCTCCTCAATCCTCATTGGTTGCTGCTGTCGCTGTCCGGGCACTCGAGCCATCTTTGACTCTAGGAACTCCGGGCAGGTGGCCGTCGCGTGACCTTCCTCATCATGGAAGTCACAATACGACAACATCACCTCTCCCGCCTCGGCCTCCGCCATCCTATTCCTTCTTCTCCTCCCCGCTCCTACTTCTTCTCTCGCCTCTTCTCTCCTTCCTCTTCCTCCTATTCCCCGCCTGATTACCATGGCTTGTTGGGGTGGAGGAGGCATCGGCCTCGGACCCTGCCTCCATCCCAACTGATGGATCTTTCCTTGACCCCCATTGAAGTTACCCCTCCCCTGGGCGTAACCCCTTCCCTGGCCTTGTATTACTCCGCCATGATGCCTTCATTCCCCCTCCGGGGCCCTGGGCTCTTCCCTTCTCCTCACCTCTTGCTGCCTGACCTCCGACTCACTGAGCTTTGCAAGCCTCTTGGTGAGTTCCGGGTTGGCCTCCTCACTTTCGATTTCCTCTGCCACCCTCTCCATCAGCTCCTCGTAGGAGACGGGGGCCTTCCTCTTCAGAGCCATTTTGAAGAAACTTTCCCTCAGCCCGACCGTGTAGGCGAGCTGGAGTGCAAACCCAGGCATCTCCTGAGTGAGCAGCACTTCTTCCTGGAACCGGTCCGCATAACGAGCCAACGACTCCTTCGGCTCCTGCTTCACTTTGAAGAGGGACTCGACGTCCTTCTTCCTCTTCTTTGAAGTTGAGAATCGCAGCAGGAAACTTCGGCGCAAATCTTCAAAGGCGTAGATCGACCCTGTAGGGAGTTGATGGAGCCAGTCCCTGGCCTTTTCTTTAAGGGTGACGGCGAAAAGCCGACACTTGAAAACATCTGACATCGGCCTGATAGAGACCGAGTCCTCAAAAGACTGGAGGTGTTGGACAGGGTCATCCCTTCCATTGTAGTACACCCTGCCCCACTCTCTGAACCCTGCCGGGATAGGTGCAGAAAGTACCAACTCGCAGAAGGGACTTCCCCCTTCTGCTATCCTTTCTCTCTCAACACGCCCCCAAGCTCTCTCGCCAGACTTAGGCTCGCGGGGACTGCGCTCGCGAGAATGGTGTTCGCCTGGACTACTCCCACAGTCGCTAAATCCTCCGGGCGCGCGCTCGCCTGCGCCGTGCTCGCCGGAATAGAGCTCGCCGGCACAGGCTCGCCGTGCTGGCGAACAGCACCCGCCCCTCCAAGTCTTAGACTGAACCTCCGGCGATTTCCTTTCTGGCCCTCCCCCCGGGGTGTTCTCGCCAACCGCTGCTGGGGGAAGGGTCGCCTGAGGTGCCGGGGTCGCAAACTCACTCCGCAGCGCCGCGACCATCAACCCGAAGGTGTCAAGCACCTCCCTCCTGAAATCCACGAACATCCTCGACGTCACTACCTGCGGTGACTCGCTGAACTCCTCGCCTTGATCCTCGCCTCCTGTCATATCTGCTCCTTAGAACTTTCTTGGACCAGCCACGCACCACGCTCACCGCACAAAAATGTTGAAACCGATTTCTCGGTCTCTTGTGGAGCTCGTGGCAATCGCCCAAATGAGGGGCAGCTAGCCCTTACTGATCCCTCAGAGAAGATAGACTGAAGACTAGGAAGATTACTAATACCTTAGTCACAGCGAGGAGGTCCCTCCACTAACCCGGAAGATCGTTGAGCGCTTCCCCTCCCAAGCCAAAGCTAAGACTCGGGCACCTTGGAGAGCTCTTGAAATGCTAGCCAAGGAGAGCCTGAGGAGAGAGAAGCTAAAGTGAAGTCCTCCCCAAAGGTGCCCTTTAGGTCTTATTTATAGATTTTCTGATCTGGCCTGCAAATAGCAGGACTCCGCCTTTTGATTTTACTATATGCACCCCAAATGGGCCTGCTAACTGCCAAAATCCGCTGTTTGGGGAGGCTAAAGGCAGACCACTAAGGGTAAAAGGGGTAATTGGGCCCTATCAACCTATGGGCAAGGAACTGCGAGAACCTTACTGCTGAAGCTCTGGAGAGTACCTTCCTGCGAGTCCGCCTCCTGACTTCGTCGAGCTCAACACACCTTTAGTCGAACGCAGGGCACATCGGCGATCATAGCCGAGCTCGACGAATGCAGAACGTCAAATTATTCGCTGACTGGTGAGATGGGCGGTTCGTCGACCGCTGCTTCCCTGCTGTAATTTGTCGAGCGCTGCTATAGAATATATTTCGTTCGTCGGGCGCCGTCCGATGAATGCTGAGCTCCGTTCGACATTCGTCGAACGCAGAATTGAGCTCGCTGGACGCTTAGGCTCTAAACTCGCGAGCCTTTCTGCTAGATCGCCTATTGACTTTGCCGCGCACTGAACACATTTTGCTGAACACCTCATTACTGAACATAGGTCTCTTATGCCAGCGGCCTGCAAGGTATTGGTTTGTCAACCCTCACTTGGCCCAAGTCTCTTGAAGATATCTGCCGAGGTCTGGATCTCGCGACTCCTCTTGCGAGACCGTCCCTTTGGCTTTAATGAGTATAGAACACCGTCGATTTCTGATGATTTCGCCGAAGAGGGGTGAGCTCGACGAATTCAGGTGAGCTCTACGAACACGGGAGAGTTCGTCGAATGCAGTACTCTTTTCGTCGAACTCAGACAACTTCCTCAAACTGCCTGCGAGCGTTCATCTCGCCGACCCTTCTCGCTCGCCTCTCAGCGTGCCATCCGAGAGAGACTCCTCCAAGGTCTCTCTCGCGAGGTCATTGGCCCTAAGGCCTCCATCTCTTATTACTTCCTTCATCCTATTCCCTTCTTGAACCGTGCCTCCTCGCCCGGCGAATATCGGTGTTGTACACAATCTGCTACAGAAGATTTCTATTTCAAGAGAAAGCCTCTCCACCATCTGTCAAATACTTCTACCAGACAGGTGGAGCTTTACAACAAATCCACTAGAGTCTTCTCTCAGCATCTTGACAGAGAAGAACACTATAACCTCTTTCTCACCTCTCTTGTACATGGTTAATACTCCCTTCAAAAGTGTACCTCCATGGTGGCAAGACACCTGATCAAAAAATCTAGTTAGTTTTGAGCACCTGAACAAAAGCTCTGTGGTGTGTGGAAACCTGAACAAAATCACCTAGTTGATTCCTACCAAGGGTGGTAGAAGAGTGGACTACCCAGATTTATTGGGGAACCACTATATCTCCTTGTGTCCTCTGTGTTTTTTATTTCTCTGTGCTGTGCTGTGTGCTTTTACTTATTCAGGTTTTCTGTTTATATAGATCTCACACTGCTTACACATATATATAACACTATTTTAATTCCACTATAAAAACTAAGGAAAAGTTTTTAAAACTCTATTCACCCCCCCCCCCCCCCCCCACCTTCTAGAGTAATTTAAGATCTAACCTCCACTTTCATTGGGCTCTACCCCGGCTGGGGCGAGCAAGTGGCCTATGAATTTCCCTCGGTTTGCCCTGAAGACACACTTCTGGGGGTTGAGCTCCATCTTGAACTTTCGCAAGGTCCCAAAAGTTTCTTCGAGGTCCCGAAGGTGGGACTCGAGGTCACGACTTTTGATCATGAGATCATCCACGTATACTTCCAGGTTCCTCCCCTTATGTTCTCTAAAGACCCTATCCATCTTCCATTGATATGTTTCCCTTGCATTCTTCAGCACGAAGGGCATCATCTTGTAGCAATAGCACCCATCCCCCATGATGAAGGAGATATCCTTGACATTGGGGGGGGGGGGGGGGGGGGGTGCATGCGAATCTTGTGGTATCCTGAAAATGCATCTAAAAAACTCATTAGAGAAAAACCGACAGCTGAGTTAACCAGCGCGTCGATTCGAGGCAGTGGGAAACAATCCTTAAGGCATGATTTATTGTGCAAAGTGAAATCTACACACATCCTCCACCTTCCATCCCCTTTATTTACCATTACCACATTGGAGACCCTACCTGTATACTGGATCTCCGATACAAAACATGCCTTGTGGAGCTTGTTCACCTCCTACTGGATGGGTTCCTACAGCTTGTCCGTGATGGACCTCTTCTTCTGTCGGATGGGGCGAGTGCCAGGGTCGTGGTTGAGGCGATGACATGAGACATCCGTGTTGATCCCGGGCATCTCTGCCGCATTCCAGACGAAGATGTCCATATTCTTTTGGATGTATGCCAGGATCTTCTTTTGCTCCTCGGGCCTGAGCTCCCTGCTGATCTTCACTTTTTCTACCGCTCCCATCCGGGAGGTGACCTCCAGTTCCATGACCTCCAGCCTAGATTGTTCCACCCAATCACCTTCCTTCTTATCACCACAAGCGAGTGCTTTGATTTCTTCTATCTCCATCTTCTCCTCCCGCACCTCCAGCAGCTCCGCCCCTTCCTCCTGGGCTTGGAATTTTTTCATCTTCCCTCTCTCATTTCCTCCTCCCCGAGTCCCTTGGTGACCCCTTCTACTTCTTCTTTCCTCTCCATCTCCCAGTCCATCTCCTCCACCTCGACTTGCAAAGTGGTGTTGACCACGGCGACGTAGAACTATCGTGCAACTTCGGGTCACCCCTCACCCAGACTTAGACTCCACCGATGTTGAACTTGAGGAACTGGTGGAAAATGGAGGGGATGCGTCGGAATGCGATAATGAGGGGTCATTCGAAGATGGCACAGTAGATGCTCTGGGCGTCCACGATGACAAACTAGTAGTTAAGGGACTCCCCCCCCCCCCCCCCAAGATGACGTGGAGTCCCACTCCTCCTTCCACATCCTTCCTCTCTCCTGAGAAACCAAACAATGGGCCGTCCGAGGCCAACACTCTCCTCGCCTCCACCTTCATCTCGTCGAATAACTTTTTGAAGATGACATTGATCGAGCTCCTATTGTCCACGAGGATTCGTAAGACGGTGAAGTTCTCGATGGCGGTCTTGATGACCAGCGCATTGCAGAACGGGTCCTCATGACCCGGCAAATCCTTCTGAGAGAATGAAATTCTTTCCGATGGGGGTGGGGTCTGAGAGGTCAAATCCACGCTTCGAAGATACATGGTATGGTGGCTCTCCTTTCGGGTGGCCTCGATCCCTACTTCCCCATGGATCACTCTGATCCCTCCTCAGGTCCCCATATCGACCCTGTCTTCACACCTTTCTTCCTACTCCTCTCGGGGTAGAACCTCCTCGATTCTCACCGGCCGCTGCTACTGCTGTGCCGGACCTCTTGCCCCGCTTAAATCCAAGAACTCTGGGCAGGTGGCAGTCGCGTGACCTTCCTCTCGGTGGAAGTCATAATTGGACAATGTCATCCCCTCCTTTCGGCCTCCGCACCCCTGTTCCATCTACTGGGGCCAGCTCCTGCTCCCTCTCCTTTTCTTCCTCCTACTCTCCCCCTCTTCCCCAGCTAATTGCCATCGCTTGCTGAGGAGGGGGATTGAGCGGCCTTGGTCCTTGTCTCCATCCTAGCTGGTGGGGTCTTCCTTGTCCTCCTTGGAATTTGCCCCCTCCTTGGGGTATGTCCCTTCTTGGGCCCTGCATCCCCCTCCTTGCTGCCTCCACCCCAACTCCGGGGCCCTTGCCTCCTCCCTTCTCCAAACCTCTCGATGCCTGACCTCTTGCTCGCTTAACTTTGCCAGTCTCCTTGTGAACTTGGGGTTGGCCACCACCCCTTCTATCTCCTCTGCTGCCTGCTCCATCAGCTCCTGAAAGGATAGTGGGGCCTTCTGCTTCAGGTTCATTTTGAAGAACCCCTCCCACGGCCCCACCCTGAAGGCTAGCTGGAGTGTGAACCTAGGCAACTCCTTGATGAGAAGAACCTCCTCCTGAAACCGGTCCACATAGTGGGCCAGCAACTCCTTTGGTCTTTGATTGATATTGAAGAGTGTTTCGACATCGTTCTTCGTCTTCTTTGAGGTAGGGAAGCGCAGCTAAAAGCTACGATGCACGTCCTCGAAAGCATTGATCGACCCCGTGGGCAGCTGGTGAAACTAGTCCTGAGCCTTCTCCTTCAAAGTGGTGGCGAAGAGTTGGCACTTGAAAGTGTCCGACATGGGCCTGATGGAGACCATGCCCTCGAACCACTACAAGTGTTGGACTGGGTCATCCTTGCCGGTGTAGAACAACATAACTGGCTCCCTAAACCCCTCTGGGAGTGGTGACGAGAGGACCAGCTCACAGAATGGGCTCCCCCCGCTCACGGATCTTGCCTGCTCGACCCTACCCATGAGCTCTCTGACCTGACATGCTCCCGCCGGACTCGCACTCACTGTGGGACAACTCGTCGGGATGGCACTTACCTGAACCCCACTCACTGGGATCCCACTCGCTTGGAACCCACTTGCCGGGCTGGGGAAGAGTTCTCTCCCGGCATGGTCTCGCCCTAGTGCCTCGGATGCTATATCCTTGCCTTCCCTCTTGCCTAGGGCGTTCTCGCCAATTCCCGGCGGCGGAACCCCCTAGGGCACTGGGTTTGTGAAGTTGCCTTGCACCGACTCAAATGCGAGCTAGATCGTCTCGAGCACCTCCATCGGGAGATCCACCAGAATCTCTGGTGTCATCGGCGGGCTAGATGGTGGAGAACAACCAAAGCCGACATCTCGCTCGTCCTCTCCTGCCATGCTGCTTCCTTGGGAATTTCCTGTAATAACTGCTCTCCACGCACACCGCACCAAAAATGTTGTAACCAAAACATGGCTCCAATGAGGAGATCGAACACCTTAGAGGGGGCAGGTAGCACTTACTGATCCCACAGAAGGAAACAAACCGAAGACTAAGAGCTAGACATAGACCCTTGGCTACAGTGCGGAGGTCCCTCCACACACCCGGAAGATCTTTAGAGCTCTTCCCCTCCCAAGCCAAAGCTAGAGCTGGGCACCATGGAGAGCTTGAGGAACTAACCAAAATGACCTAAGGAGGAGGAAGCAAAAAGATTTGAATCCTCTCCAAAGGTGCCCTTCAAGGTCTATATATAGCTTTTCTCTTCTGGTCTGCTAATTGCGTAAATCCGCCGTTTGGTTTTACTAAACGCACCCCAAACTGGTCTGCTAACAACCAATCTCCGCTGTTCTAAAAGGCTATGGGTAGACCACCAAGGATATTTAGATAATTTTACCCTCAGATCCCTCTAGGCGAGTGGTCCCCGATGGCACCAATCGCCCGTCCTCCCGCGTGCCTGACTCCCTGGCACCCGCTGTGCGAGTGGTCCATGAGGGCACCACTCACCGGGTCCATCTTTTGAGCGAGTGGGGTCCCGCCCCTCACTCACCGGGTTGCCGATGCATCCGCTCCAATATCGTGCAAGTGCCCCCGCGAGTGGGGCCGCACTCGCCCCGAAGCTCTTCTTCCCTCAACTGACCTGGGCAAATGCATTCCTTGCTTATTCCTTTGTCCACCTTAAGCCTGGGGATCCACTCGAAAAATATAGGGTTGTACAACACGCACCTAATTTGGAAATAATTTTGAGAAGATATAATTAGTAATGATCCAATTTTGGTGATCCAATAGCCAGTAATTACATCCCGATGATATTTTTCTTTGTCGCTTGGACCTTCTCGACGACATTTTCTGTGTCGTCTAGACCTTCCCAATGACATTTTTCTATACATAGCAGAAATTTTGCCACTTCTAGAAAATGGTTATACTATTTGTGTTGACCAGATCTATGGTCTTTACACCAATAAATATTTTAAATGAGAAAATATAATTAATATAATTCTATGAGAAATCTATCAATTCATATTAAGCATACCAAGCTCAATTTTGAATTGACTAAATTTTGCTTCATCAAGGGGATTTGTGAAGATGTCAGCTACTTGCCTGTCTATTGGTATAAATTCTAAGCAAATATCTTCTTTCTCCACATGCTCCCTAATTAAGTGATGCATGATCTCTATATGCTATGTTATGTTGTGTGCCTAAGGATTCTTAGCAATTGAGATAAAATTTGAGGAATCAAAATTGTTGAAACCGTCAACCAGTCTCTTGAGTTCCGACCCACAAGGGAGGTGTAGCCTGTGCTTACTTCTCCCTCACTAAACTCTTTTGACTGAGGATGGAAAACATAGAATAGATCTAAGGCTATAGCGAGGAGGTCCCACCACACACCCGGAAGGTCATATAGAGCTTCCCCTCCCAAACCAATGCTCAGTCGAGCACATTAGAGGGCACTAGCAGCCAACTCCAAAACTAGCCTGGAGGAGAGTGAAAGTGAGGTTAGATCTTAAATTAACTCTAGAGGGGGGGGGGGGGGGGTGAATAGAGTATTAAAATTTTTTCCCTTAGTTTTATTTGCGGAATTAAAAATACTGATATAAGTATATGTGTAGAGAGTGTTTTATAAAAACTAAATAAAAACAAATAATGAAATCAGCACAACAACAAAACACAGAAATTCACAGCACATAAGACACAAGGAATTTTATAGTAGTTCCCCAAAAACCTGGGTACGTCTACTCTTCTACCACACTTGGTAGGATCCACTAGAAGGTTTGATCAGGTGCCCTCACACCAAGGTGATTTTGTTCAGGTGTCCACACACCACAGAGCTTTTGTTCAGGTGCTCAAAACCAACAGGATTTTTTGATCAGGTGTCTTGCCACCAAGGAGGTCAACTTTTGAAGGGAGTTTTAACCCTGTACAAGATGGGATAGAGAGGGGTTTAGATGTTCTTCTTTGTTAAGATGCTGAGAGAAGACTCTAGTGGATGTATGTTGAAAGCTCCCTGTCTGATATGAAGTTGTTTTGACAGTAGATTGGCTGGAGCCTTTTCTTGTAAAAATAATCTTCCTGTAGCTGATAAATCAGAGAAACATGAATGCTTCTAGGATTGTTTGTTGCTCTTTGAAGATTTGTGCTTGCAGCTGATGACTGAGAGATGAAAGCAAATGTTCTCAGAAAATAAATGCTGCTTTGAGGAAGAAAAAGATCTGTATAAGCTTTTCCTGTTCTTTTTTCTTCCTGTAGCTTTTCTTCTTTGTTTTGATCTGATTCATTGCATTAATTGACTGAGAGGAGGTGTTGAAGATGTTCTCAGTATGTAAGAGCTGCTGGAGGAGGAAGAAGAAGATCTGTGTGCTAATTTTCTTCTATTTCTTCCTTTCTCTTTTCTTCCTTTCTTTTTCTCTGTATTTTCCTGTACGGCAAAACTGTAAAAAATGATCTGTATTGATGCTGTCGTGTATAACTGAATATATGATCTGTTGTATATTAATCTACTATATCTTCTTCCTTATTTCTTTTGAATCTCTAACAGAATTAAATGCAAATCTCTTATCTTAAGAAATATAATATATCTGAGAAGATATTCTGGGAACAGTACAGCTGCAGTGCCGTTTGCCTTTTCCTTTTCCACGAAATGTCCTTTTCTGCTGGATGTCAACGACTATAATATTGGAATAATAAAAGAAATATATTTTCCTTACTTGATCTGATGGAAAGAGCCGTTACTGTCGTCAATCTGAGATCAGAGAATGAAATAAGTATAATCTTGCTTAAACTTTCTGAACTTGAATAAGAGTTCTTCGATCTGAATAAAATTCGTCGAACGCAGATTCGTCAACCTCAAGATTTTCATCGAACACAACATTTACTTCGTCGACCTCAATTGAATCTTGCTAGAATAATTAATTTTGTTGATCTGTGAGAACATTCGTCGATCTGAATGTATTCGTCGAACGCAGACTTGAGTTCGTCGAACGGAAGTATTCGTTGACCGCTGAGCCTAGATAAATTTGTCGACCGCTGATCTTGAGTAAAAGCGTCGACCTCTGAGCATAGAAAAATTCTTCGACCGCTGAGACAGGTTCGTCGAGCGCTGAGCCGGGTTTTGTTCATCGACCGCTGAACCAATCTATTCGTCGACCTCTGAACCGCTGAGACGGGATCATCGACCGCTGAGACGAGATCGTCGACCGCTGAGACGAGCTTGAAGCAAGCCGTTCATCGAACGCAGAATGTATTTAGTCGAGCGCTGCACTTAGACAAATTCTTCGACCGCTAATATTTGAGTTGTTCGTCGAACGCAGAATATAAGTCATTCGTCGAACGCAGAGTGCTTGTCATTCGTCGAACGCAGAGTGCTTGCCATTCTTCGAATGCAGAGAGCTTGTCGTTCGTCGAATGCAGAGAGCTTGTCGTTTGTCGAATGCAACTAGTCGTTCATCGAACGCAGTGTGGAGTTCATCGAACGCAGAATCTGAATGAATTATCTAGTTCTAACAGCCAAAACTCTTGACCCATAAACTATAAATTGGGGTCAACTTTGTCCTTAGTCAACATATAGTGATCCTAGCCCAAATAAAAAATAGGGTTGTTCCAACAATCTCCCCCTATTTGGGTTAGGACACTATTTGACAAATATTGAAAATAAAGAAATACTAATACAGCAAAAACAAAAGAGCATGAATATATCTGATATATTTTGAATATTTCATCAGATATAAAATGAATAGTACTCTGAGTTTTGAAATTACATTTTAATGAAAATAAAACTGATAAAAATACAATCAGAACCTTTTGATTTTCTCTGAATTCTGCCTTCTGAATTCTGAAATTCTGATATTGTCTGATTTGTATTGTTCTGAATTTTGATTTGAACTGAACTGTATCTGCTATGTAAATCGGCTTTCTGAATTTGTTCTGAACTGAATCTTTATATTCTGAATATGTTATCTGCTGCTTCTTTTAAATCCAAAACAGCTGAATTTGTTCTGAACTGAATTTGTTATTTGCTGCTGCAATTTTGTATAAAATCTGCACACAAATACTGCAATCTATTTTTTTTAATCTGCGCAGCTTTATAATTCTAATTTTCTGTGTTTGTCATCTTGCCCTTTCTGAAAGCATCTCCCCCTGATAGTGTCTCCCCTGAGTTTTGGAGGTTCTTCAGCTTTCTCCCTTGCTTAGTTCATAGAACAACTCCCCCTGAGTAATTGCATCAAATGGAGCTTGTTCATGAAAACTTCTCCCCTGCCTAGTTTCGGGAAAGGCCTGAAGCTAGGCCCCTTGAATAAGGGACATTTGATGGAGGTAGGTAAGGATGCAAGATTTATATTGCTGTTGTTCCTGCACAAGGAAATAGAGATCAAGTGCAAAGGGAACTAGAAAGAGAAATAATTCTGTAGGCATTTATATAATAAAAAAAACTTAGTTTGATATGATAAGGAATGAGGGGTAAATAGAAATTTAATTTTTATCATATTGAATCTCCATCTATCATTCCCAATTGATTTATACAGAAAATATGTTTCTTTTCATCCAAGGGCTTGGTGAAAATGTCAGCTCTTTGCAAATCAGTAGAGATGAATTGTAGGCAAATTTTATTTTTATCCACATTATCTCTAAGGAAGTGGTGCCTAATTTCTATGTGTTTAGTCCTACAATGGATAACTGGAATTTGTGCTATAGATATTGCACTAGTATTGTCACAAAATATAATTGAATTATTTAAGTTGACACCATAGTCTAGGAGCTGATTTTGTATCCACAATATCTATGAGCAGCAACTGCCTGCAGCTATATATTCAGCTTCAACTGTTGATGTAGACACAGTTGTTTGTTTCTTACAAAACCAAGACACAAGCTTATCACCAAGAAACTGGCAAGTTCCTGATGTGCTTTTCCTGTCTACTCTGCATCCAGCATAATCTGAATATGAGAATCCAGTTAATTCAAATTCAGATGCTGTTGGATACCAAAGTCCTATATTAGGGCAACCCTTTATATATCTCAAAATTCTCTTTAGTAAAATTAGATGAGATTCGTTGGGGTTTACTTGGAATCTAGCACAAATACAAGTAGCAAACATTATATCTAGCCTACTTGCTGTTAAATAAAGTAATGAGCCAACAATTGCTCTATATACCTTCTGATCAACAGTTTCCCTGATTCATCAGTATCAACAACAACATTAGAGGGCATGGGTGTTTTCATGGTGGAAAAATCAGACATACCAAATTTTTTCACTAATTCCTTAGCATACTTAGATTGGGATATGAAGATTCCATTTGGAGTTTGCTTCACTTGAAGACCAAGGAAGTATGATAGTTCACCCATACTACTCATTTCAAATTTAGATTGCATTAGATTAGAAAATCTTTTGCATAAGTTTGAATCAGTAGAGCCAAAGATAATATCATCTACATATATTTGAACTAGTAAAGTTTGATTTTTATGTATCCTGAAAAATAAAGTTTTATCTACTATGCCTCTACAGAATTTATTCTCTAAAAGAAAACTAGCTAAGGTCTCATACTGTGCTCTGGGAGCTCTTTTAAGACCATAGAGAGCTTTCTTAAGCTTAAATACAAAAGAAGAGTGAGTTGGAGAGATGAAACCTGGTGGTTGTTCCACATAGACTTCTTCTTTGATTTCTCCATTCAGAAATGCACTCTTTACATCCATTTGATAAACCTTGAATTTCTTGTATGCTGTAAATGCAAGGAAAATTCTGATTGCTTCTAACCTTGCAATTGGTGCAAAAGTTTGATCATAGTCTATTCGTTCTTCTTGTGAGTATCCTCGAGCTACTAGTCGAGCTTTGTTTTTCACAATGTTGCCATCTGCATCAAGTTTATTCCTGTAGACCCACTTAGTTCCAATAACTGGATAATTCTTTGGTCTAATAACCAATTCCCAAACTTTGTTTGTCTTAAACTGATTGAGCTCCTCTTGCATAGCAATGATCCAGTTGGGATCTTGTTCTGCATCTTGTAAGGATTGAGGTTCAATCTGAGAGAGAAAACAAGTGTGCATCATATTCTGATTTACTTGATATCTTGTTTGCACACCTGCTGAAATATCACCAATTATTTGAGATATTAGATGATCTCTAACTGTGATGTGATCAACAGTTGGAGTGGGTTCAGCAATGATTTCCACTTGGGGAATTTGTTCAGCTGCTATATCCTGTGGAGGATGATCTGCTGTTATCTTATTTGAACTGTAAGCAAAATCTGGGTGATTTTCTTCTTCATTCTCTTCAGCATTCTGCTGTACATGATTTAGAAATCCTTCTTTATGTAGAGCTTATTGATCTAGCTTCTCACATAGTGTAGGTACCTGCAGATTTTCTATGGTAGAAGAATTCTTCTCCTTGTAAAACATATTAGTTTCATCAAAAGAAACATGCATGGATTCTTCTATTTTAAGAGAAGGTTTATTATAAATTCTATATGCTTTGTTGACTACAGAATAGCCTAAGAAAATTCCTTCATCAGATTTTGGTTCAAATTTCCTAAGATATTTCTTATCATTATTATGAACAAAACTTCTACAACCAAATGCTCTAAAATAGTTAACTTTAGGTTTCTTCCCTTTAAGTAACTCATAAGGAGTCTTACCCTTAAGTTTGTGTATCAAACTTCTATTCAACACATAGTTTGCTGTGCTAACAACCTCTGCCCAAAAAGATAGGGGCAAATTAGCATCTGCAAGCAATGTTCTTGCTGATTCAGTTAGAGTTCTATTTTTCCTTTCAACTACCCCATTTTGTTGAGGAGTTCTAGGAGTTGAGAAGCAATGTCTGATACCTTCCATCTCACAGAATTCTTGCATAAGAAGAGACTCAAACTCAGTGCCATGATCACTTCTGATCAATGCAACTACAGTAGAGTACTCAATCTTTATGCTCTTAAAAAAGTTTGTAAAAACTTTAAAGTTATTTGACTTTTCTCTAAAAAAGAACACCCAAGTGAATCTAGAGAAGTCATCTACAATAACTAGAGTGTAAGATTTTCCCCCCTAAACTCTTTGTTGCTATAGGTCCAAAAAGGTATAGATGTAGCAAATATAAGATTCTAGGTGAATCATTTTTAGATAATGATTTAAAACTACTTTTAGTTAGCTTGCCTAGTTGACATGCCCTACAAAAACCTTCTTTCTTGTATGAACCTAAGGGTAAACCTCTAACAAGATTCTCCTTAGATAATTTGGCAATGGTCCTAAGGTTTACATGTCCTAATCTCTTATGCCAAAGTTCACTAGGTTTGCTTAATTCATTAAATAAACAAATTTCTGATGTAGATGAATTGAAATTCACTAAATAAATATTACCTTGCCTAATACCTGATAAAACAATAACATTATCATCAGATTTAATAAGGCATTTCAATTTATTGAAGGTTACCTGATACCCTTCATCACATACCTCTTTGAAGGTGACTTCTCCAACCTTGACTTTTCCATAGCCTTTGGTCTGTCCACAGTTGGAGTCTCCAAATATAACTTTTGGTTCAATCTTTGTCTTGTAGTTGTTCAGGTTGGCCTTGTTCCCTTTCATATGTTTTGAACATCCACTGTCCAAATACCATTCGTCATTTATTCTTGGACAGCTGTGTACCTGCAAAAACAAGAAAACAATCTATTTGTTCTTGACCCAGATTACCTTGGGTCTTTTTGTATTTCCACAAAAATCTGAAATAAAAGACATTTCAGGTTGGTACTTGTAACCTTGTGGATGATATCTCCTTGGATGTATAATCCATTTAGTGAAAGGATTGATAGAATGTGAAGAATGAGAATTGTTCAAATTTGCTGTATAGTTTCTGTTCGACGAACTGGGCTGAGTTCGTCGAGCGTCGTTCGACGAATGACTGATATTTTGTCGAGCGCTGTTCATATAATTACTATATAGAAAATCTATCTTCACAGTTCGTCGAGCTCCGTTCGACGAAGTGGATATATTTCATCGAGCTCCGTTCGACGAATTCTGCTGAATTCTGCTATTCTCGACAGTCTTACTTGAAATGTTTTTATTTACTCCTACAACGTCTTTGCTCTTAGCAGAGATGAACTTTATAAGTGTAGAGAGTATGATCTTCTTAATTAGAGGTGGCTCACTTGATGAAGCACACAAGCCTAGTTTGCTATTAATCCTAGCATTGACAGTTCTTGTAATGTCCATCAGTTTGATGCTTCTCCCATTGAGGGATTCTTCAAACTTATTGGCTTCAGACAACTTGCTCTCAATGAGAACAATATGTTCCCTGGAGGCAGCCAGATCTTTCTTAAGATTTATATTTTCTTCACTTATATTATTCATTTCAGCTAGATTATTTCTGAGTGAGATTATTTCTTTCTCGGAATTTATTAAGTCTGAGCTAAGGAGTTTGAATTCAACTGAAGTAAAATCAAATTTAGATATTACCTGATCTGCATCAATTTCTGCTTCTGATTCTGATTCTTCTTCATCAGAATTGTTGGTTGAGGCATTGATTGCCATCATGCAGAAGTTCTTCTCTTCTTCTTTATCTTCATCATCACTGGATGAAGAAGCATATGCTGACTCACTGCTTGAGTCATAAATGGCCATCAAGCATTGGTCATTTTATTTTGTTTCTTCTTCATCATCTGAAGAGCTGGATGACTGTTCTGATTCAGTTTCACTCCAGGATTTTGCTACAAATCCTCTTCCCTTCTTTTTGTGCTTGTGGGAGGAAGACTTGCTGGAGTGTCTTCTTTCTTCTTTTTCAGTTCTCTTATCCTTCTTCTGATTTTCTAGACAATCTGGCAGAATATGTCTAGGTTTCCTGCAGCCATAACAAACAATATCTTTAGAATTTGACTTGTCATACCTTGGATTTTCCCTTGATCTGGAGTCCTTCTTTCTGAAATCCTTCTTGGCCATTTTGTAGAACCTTTTGGCTAGAAGGTTCATGAACTCTTCATCTCTTGGAGCTTTTTCTTCTTCTTCAGCTGCTTTGAAGGCAATGTTCCTTTCTTTCTTTATCGCTGGAGATGAAGTGGACTGTTCAGCTTCCCTGGATTTGATGAGCTGCTCATAAGATTTGAGCTTGCCCAACAATGTATCAGTAGAGATCTCATTGAGGCTTCTGGCTTCCTTGATAGGCCAGATCCTAGAATCCCATGTGCTGGGGAAGCACATTAAGATCTTGTCATTGATCTTAGTGATAGAGATCACTTTATCCAAGGTCTTCAGCTCATTTATTATGAGGATGAGCATATTGTACATATCAGCTACTGTTTCACTTTCTCCTTTCTTAAAATTCTCATACTGAGAAATAAGATGTGATCTCCTGTCTTTCCTTTCATCAGCAGATCCCTCAACCATATTGTTGAGAGAAATCCATATTTCTCTTGTTGAGGTGCATTCTACCACTCTTTGAAAAATATCATCAGACATTGTTTGAGCCAGAATGTTCATGGCTTCTGCATCAGCACTCCTTTGTTTTTTATGTGCTTCTGTCCATTCAGGAGGTGGGACAGCATTGTTGGCAGTTGTGGTTTCAGCACTAGTTGTTGCTGTGGGAGCTGGAGGTCTTGTCAAGATTACATTGAAGATTTCTTCATCAAATGAATTCATGTAAAGTCTAATCCTTGCTTTCCACAGTGCAAACTTACTAAGATTGCACATAGGAGGTCTTGTGCTAGAATACTCTTTGTTTTGTGCCATGAGTTTTTATCTGAGTTTTTAACATAAAATAAATGAGATAAAAACTCTAGAAAAATTTAAGATCAATTGATCTTTATGATTCAGGTGTTAGCCTGTAAAGAATCAACAGCCCTCTGATACCAATTGAAAAAGTGAGGTTAGATCTTAAATTAACTCTAGAGTGGGGGTGAATAGAGTATTAAAACTTTTTCCCTTAGTTTTATTTGCGGAATTAAAAATACTGATATAAGTATATGTGTAGAGAGTGTTTTATACAAACTAAATAAAAACAAATAATGAAATCAGCACAAGAACAAAACACAGAAATTCACAGCACAGAAGACACAAGGAATTTTATAGTAGTTCCCCAAAAACCTGGGTACGTCTACTCTTCTACCACACTTGGTAGGATCCACTAGAAGGTTTGATCAGGTGCCATCACACCAAGGTGATTTTGTTCAGGTGTCCACACACCACGGAGCTTTTGTTCAGGTGCTCAAAACCAACAGGATTTTTTGATCAGGTGTCTTGCCACCAAGGAGGTCAACTTTTGAAGGTAATTTTAACCTTGAACAAGATGGGATAGAGAGGGATTTAGATGTTCTTCTTTGTCAAGATGCTGAGAGAAGACTCTAGTGGATGTATGTTGAAAAGCTCCCTGTCTGATATGAAGTTGTTTTGACAGTAGATTGGCTGGAGCCTTTTCTTATAAAAATAATCTTCCTGTAGCTGATAAATCAGAGAAAAATGAATGCTTCTAAGATTGTTTGTTGCTCTTTGAAGATTTGTGCTTGCAGCTGATGACTGAGAGATGAAAGCAAATGTTCGCAGAAAATAAATGCTGCTTTGAGGAAGAATAAGATATGTATAAGCCTTTTCCGTTCTTCTTTCTTCCTGTAGCTTTTCTTCTTTGTTTTGATCTGATTCTTGGCAGCAAATGACTGAGAGGAGGTGTTAAAGATGTTCTCAGTATGTAAGAGCTGCTGTAGGAGGAAGAAGATCTGTGTGCTATTGTTCTTCTATTTCTTCCTTTCTCTTTTCTTCCATTCATTTTCTCTGTATTTTCCTGTACAACAAAACTGTAAAAAATGATCTGTATTGATGCTGTCGTGTATAACTGAATATATGATCTACTGTATATTAATCTACTATATCTTCTTCCTTATTTCGTTTGAATCTCTGACAAAATTAAATGCTAATCCCTTATCTTAAGGAATAAAATATATCTGAGAAGATATTCTGGGAATAGTACAACTGTAGCGCCATTTGCCTTTTCCTTTTCCATGAAATGTCCTTTTCTTCTGGATGTCAACGGCTATAATCTTGGAATAATAAAAGAAATTTATTTTCCTTACTTGATTTGATGGAAAGAGCCGTTACTGTCGTCGATCTGAGATCAGAGAATGAAATAAGTATAATCTTGCTGAAACTTTCCGAACTTGAATAAGAGTTCTTCGATCTAAATAAATTCGTCGAACGCAGATTCGTCGACCTCAAGATTTTCGTCGAACACAACATTTACTTCGTCGACCTCAATGAATCTTGCTGGAAAATTAATTTTGTTGATCTGTGAGAACTTTTGTCGATCTGAATGTATTCGTCGAACGCAGACTTGAGTTTGTCGAACGGAAGTATTCGTCGACCGCTGAGCCTGGATAAATTCGTCAATTGCTGAGCTTGAGTAAAAGCATCGACCGCTGAGCTTAGACAAATTCTTCAACCGCTGAGCCGGGTTTGTCGAGCGCTGAGCCGGGTTCTGTTCGTCGACCGCTGAACCAATCTGTTCGTCGACCTCTGAACCGTTGAGACGGGATCGTCGACCGCTGAGACGAGATCGTCGATCGCTGAGATGAGCTTGAAGCAAGCCATTCATCGAACGCAGAATGTATTTATTCGAGCACTGCACTTAGACAAATTCTTTGACCGCTGAGATTTGAGCTGTTCGTCGAACGCAGAATATAAGCCGTTCGTCGAACGCAAAGTGCTTGCCGTTCGTCGAACGCAGAGTGCTTGCCATTCTTCGAACGCAGACAGCTTGTCGTTCGTCGAACGCAGAGAGCTTGCTGTTCGTCGAACGCAGCTAGCCGTTCGTCGAACGCAATGTGGAGTTCGTCGAAGGAAGAATCTGAATGAATTCTCTAGTTCTAACAGCCAAAAATGTTGACCCATAAACTATACATTGGGGTCAACTTTGTCCTTAGTCAACATATAGTGATCCTAGCCCAAATTAGAAATGGGGTTGTTCCAACAGAGAGAGCTCAAAAGGACCTGGTCTCCTCCAAGGTGCCCTTAAGGGTCTATTTATAGATTTTCTAGCCTGGACTACAAATAGTGTAAATCAGCCTTCTAGTTTTACTAATCGCACCCCAAATTGGTCTGCTAACAGCCTAACTTCGCTGTTCTGAAGGGCTATTGGCAGCCCATGAAGGGTGTCTAGGTAATTTCCCCCTAAAACCCTTTGGGTGAGTGGTCCGTGAAGGCACCACTCGCCAGGCCCCTTACCCTCCATATTCCACCGGGCGAGTGGTCCGTGAGGACACCACTCGCCAGGCACTCAGCTCACTCGGCGGGTGAAGTCTTGACTACTGACTCTAGCCTGTCCGCTTTGACACCATGGGAGTGGCCCGCGAGTGGGGTCTCACTCGCCCAAAAAACTCTCCGACCTATATCCTGCATCTTGACCCTCGGGGTCATGGGGGCCCACACGGCGAATATGGGGTTTTACACAATCCCCGCTATTTGCGAGCGAGTCCTACGCTCGGAAAGAAAAGTCCAACCCCCAATATTCGGCGAGTGCTTTGCTGACCTGTAGGGAATCTTTCTGGTGGGGCCCTCCGCTTTTCTATAAATACGTCCCCAGTCACTACCTTCGGAGCGGTAGTTCTCCAATCATTGTTCCTCTTTTGTCATCTCGGAGCTCTCACTATGACATTCATGAGGCCGATGATGAGACTGCTTTCACAGGGCAAGATGGATTGTCTCGCCGCTGCACAGGGGGAGACCGCTCCCAGGACCACCAGGTACGCCTCTTGGCTCTCGTCAATGAGGGATCCTTCCAAGCCCTACCGACTGAAGAAGTCCAAGGTGGTCCGGCGAGACCTATCGGCGAGGGAGTCTGCGTCGGAGACTCCCACTCTTTCCAACATCCCTCCAGTAAACACTCCTGAGGTAACGCAACCTACCTTGCCTTTGGTGCTGATCTTGATGACACGATAACTTAGCCACTTTAACCATTCGCAGAACTTGCATCCGACTGATGGTCTCCCTAAGACCAATCAGGCGAATGCCAATCCTCCACCGCCTCCTCCCGAGAGGAATCCACCAGCCCAGGAGCCCATTATACTAACCACTCCTGGCGAGATCCTTCCTGCGCCTGGTAAGCCCTTAACTTCCTTCTCGCCTGCTTTTCTCCATTCACTTATTTCCTGACCCTGGATTTCTGTAGCTCTCACTTTCAGGACCACGAGGTTACCCCCTTCCTTGCCAAGTCCTATGTCCCCGGGACCACTGCCAACTCCCCAGCTCTGGAGCAGGAGCGTTCAGTGGACAAAGGCCCCGAGAATATCTCTCCCACCGCGGATTTGGGCGCTACCCCGGGTGTCGCCGACCAGGTCCATTGTCCTGGGAAGTGGAAAATGTTCCACCCACTAGTCAACCATTCGCAGGGAAGGCCGGGACCTCTCTCCAATCCCCCGTCCAGCCTTATGTACCTGGTTAGTTGCCCTCATATTAGACTCAAGATTTGTATGGCTGGGAAAGACTAACTTTTGATCTCGCAGGCTACCGCCTGATCCCGCCGGCGGATCCTCAAATGGAGAGGAGCTGATCTCGCCACCGCCCTCTCCCTGCGACGTCTTGGATTTTCTCGGCGACCACGAAGATGCCAGGGGCCTGAAGGAGTGGATGATGGAGCTTTTCAGCAAGATGATTTGGATGCAGCGGGAACTGACCAATCAGGAGGAGGAGCACATGGCGGAATTTGAGCACCGAATAACTGTCCTTAAGCGAGATTACACACATCTTATCGGGGAGATGGAGCGCCAGGGGGGAGGGTGCGAGGAGACTTCGCCTTGGAGGCACATCAAGCGGGTAAGGTACTAGATGCACCGAGTCCACTAAGAGCTCACCGCGGTGAGCGCTTATCATTACCCGCGCGTACCTCCGAGGACAGGGAGGCGAGGCCGGAGTTGATGGCAGTGGGTACAATATTAAGCCTACTGGCTCTCACCCCTGTATTCTCCCGCACCCTTGTAATTTCTATTTCTTCCACGTACCGAATCAAGACGAGACCTTACGTGTCTCACGAACTATTTCTGCATGTAATTTTTATTATCTTGTGCTTTCTGCGGATACTTTCTTTGCGAATGTTTTTTATTTATGCCCTACTTTTTACTGCATTCGCCTAAGAGATCCCGCGCATCTCTTCCGCCTTTCATCGGCGGCTGGGCACAGATGGGATAGCACGAATCCCGAGGGGCCAGAACAGCGTAATCGTTATCCGAACCCCGCGTGCAAGGAATATCATTCATTTTTTTCTATAAATAGTTAGCCCAACCACCGCCTTTATTACGCTTCCCTTTCTCTCTCCCTTCTTTCTCTCGCGATACCACTTGCCCTTCTCTCTAGAATCCTTGCGAGACCTCCTCACCTCTCAGCGATGCCGAAAGAGGCCGATGGCATTGCCGGCCAACTGCGCCCGGGCTTTCGCAAATCGGAATTTCGAGACCTGCGACCTCTCGGAAGAAGATTTCACCCATGCTATTACTGACTTCATTCCGCTAGGATTCATCGCGCGCTGCACGGGGAACCGGGATCGCATCAATCAAATCTCGCCAGACACTCTCGCGATCCCCCTCAAACATTTTGAGGTAGGACTCTGCCTCCTGCTGTGGCCAGAGGTGCGTCAGACCCTGTGCTACTTCAGAGTCATTCCCACGCAGCTCAACCCAAACTCCATCGCCATGCTGGTGGCATTCGCCTGCTACCTGCGCGAGGAGGGGATCGAATTCTCACTCCCGGTGTTTTGCAAGCTCTTCAACATCAGGGCAACCTGCAAAGTGGCGTTCTTCACCGGGCAATCCCCCCCTCAGCGTGACCGGCACTGCGAATAAGAACCATGACTGGGTTCGGCGGTACATCTTTGTCACAGGGAAGTTCGGCCATGTTCCTCTCCCGCCCGTGCAGGAGGACGAGTCAACCTTCAGGACTCCCGCACTCGAGGGTTATGAGGCCAAGCTTCACGCCTTCATTCTGAAGTGCGAGATGGATGTCGTGCATCTGCGGAAGCACGTCGACTCACTGCCACCGGTTCCGGCGGGAGAGGGTTAGATAGAATATTTTGCCACCAGCTTCCGCTCCTTCTTCTCTTACTTTTGCCTAATTAACTTATCCTCCTTGTAACAGGAGTGCGAAGTCTTGCCCTTCACCCTCCTAATGCGAACGTGGAGGTCGCCCCCGCCGATCCCCTTGTCTAGCGCGATCCGCCGTTGCGGCTTGCCGCGAGGATTTGCCTCCTGCGAAGTCCAGCGGGCAGAAGCCGCCTCCCGCAAAGTCCAGCAGGCAGAAGCAAATGCGGAAGCCCGATTCCGCCCCTAGCCCTTCCGCCATGTGGGCGAAGCAATCATTAAAGTCGAATGGAAAAGCAGTCCTGGATGAAACCCCAGGTTCGAGTGCTCCTGCGGATGAGAACTCGATGATCGAGCCTGCGGCCGGGAACTCGGTGATTGAGCCCGCTGTTCATCCGGCAGGGCCCTCCTTAGGACTAGTGCCAAGGGGCCACCGAAATTTTCCTCTCGGCGAGAGGTATGCATATGTGGCTGGCGAGCCTCTCATTCACTAGGACCGGCGAGCCAACCGAGTCTCCCTCTCCACACTTCTTCCATCCTGGAGGGAGAAGGAAAACACCAGCGGCGACGCCTACGGTCTTTCCTATGCGCTCTACAGCCGCGAGGGTGCGTCCATCCACAACATTGAGTCTACCCAGACTCTTGCGCATGAGGCAGAGTGAGCCATGATGCACTCTCATGAGTGGACCCATATGCCCTCTCGCCGCAGCATGGTGTTGGATCTTGTGGCGCCCTTAGAGGGGGGGGGGGAGTGGGGACTGAATAAGGGCCTTTTTAAATTACGATTTTTACTTAAGAATTTTTAAAACAAATTTTACTTTTCTAAAAAAATTACTTATATAAATTTCAACAATGTAATTTTTAAATTAATTCAAACACAAATTTCTAAGTTAAAGATTAAGCAACCATATTTGCAATTAAAGAAAAAGTCATAATTTTATAATCATGAAATTCACATACAAATAAAATGATCTTAACAATGCTTAAGATCAAGGCACAAATATGATAATAAAACTTTTACAATTTGTGTTTACCAATCCTTCTCCCAAGGATCAGAAGGCTATCACTTGTCTCTCCCTAGACCAAGCTCAAGCCTATCCTCTAGATCTTCCCAAGATTTAGACGTAGCACACAAGGCCACGATTTCCCACCAAGCCACGCAAGGACTTGGACGCTCCGCACAAGGAAGCGATTTTCCCCTAAGCCACGCAAGGACTTAGACGCTCCGCACAAGGAAGCGATTTTCCCTACCAATACAAAGTAAAATGTATATAAATGAAAATACAAGATAAAATAAGAACTCCTTAAAAATTCAGATCTCTGAAAGGAAGGTTGAAGCCTCGAGATGATCGTTGATGTAGAAGCGCGTCCGATCTCGTCTTCAATTTCAAACCTTCTCAGCATAAATGGGAGTTCATGAGGTTCTGGAGCTCTCTGGATGGAATGCACTCAGGAAGGGACTTAGAATCTTCAAAACTCTGAATGCACGAACAAAAGGAGCCAATTTATAGAATTTCGCTGTCGCCTGGGCGACATCAGCTGTCGGAAATTTCCGACAGCGCAAAACTGCCGGTCGTGGTGCTGTCGTGGGCAGTTGTTGTAACCTCCGAGCTGTCGCCTGGGCGACATCAATGTCGGATTTCTGACAGCTCAAAACTGCCTTTCGTCGTGGTGCCGTGGGGGAAGTAGTTGTAACTTCTCTGCTGTCGCCTGGGCGACATCAGCTGTCGCCTGGGCGACATCAGCTGTCGCCTGGGCGACATCAGCTGTCGCCTGGGCGACATCAGCTGTCGCCTGGGCGACAGCTCCTCTTCATTTTTGCCGTCTGAAACTACTCCAGACTGTAGATTGAGTCGTTCTCATCTCCGAAATGGGGTGGCACGTTCTGTAACTCTTCCTGGATTGAAAGTTATGGCCATTTTAAGATCAGCACACAAAACTCATCCAACCTGAGACTTGTCATTCTCGGATCATGCCCATGAACGAGGACTTGTCTCCTCATTGAACCTGTACAACCTGGCCACTATAAACACACAAAATACTAGATCAAATACATCATGGTATTTGTTATTCTCAAACCAAGAGATGCGAAAAGCAAGCTCCAACAATCTCACCCTTTTGATAATAACAAATACCCATATGAGAAATTAGTGAGTTTATAGATAAGTGCGATAAAAGATATGCATGAATAAAAGGTTTACTGCGTGATAGATTTTACTCCCCCTAAATATCTATGTCACTAGATTTCTCATTTTATTCTCCCCCTTTTGTTATTACCAAAAGTGGGTTGTCATGATCGAGCAATATCACTCCCTCTACATAGATGCTTTCCATGAAAACTTTTTAATATACTCCCCCTAAATTGTATTCTCCCCCTAAATGTATGCTCCACCTAAATGTTATAATTAATTGCAATGGTGCATTCTGAAAAATTGAGATTAGTAAGAGATTTCTTGAATTTATATTTCTCCCCTTTTTTGATATTATCAAAAGTTATTTTGAAATAAAGAATGAATAATTATGAAGAAATAATAAATATGGGAGTATATAAGAGTAATAGATTTTATGTCGAGAAGAAAAATAGGATGCAATCAAAAGCTTGTTAAATACTACTTCTTGAGAAAAATATAGGCATGATGTAACATAAAGTAGTAAGCATCATAGCTAACATGATAAAGTAAGCATTCTATTTTAAGATACCACTTGCTTAAAGGAAAACACAGTGTTAAAAATAATAAGCACTCTTAAACATAAACATCATTTTAGAAGATAAAACCATATAAAGGATAATGAGTTTTAAATTTGAAAAGTTGATGTTTGAGTTAAAGATTGAAGAGATGCTATTCCATTAAGATAAAAAAAATTGCAAACATGATTTCATAATATCAAGAAAAGATACACAAACTACAATGTAATAAAATTTTCATTTCAAGTAAACATAAACATTGTAGCGGTCATGCTTTGTTATCTAGTGCATTTACTTAAGTTTGAAGAGATTTGAGTAGATGAGCATTAGGATCCAATTCTCATGAGTAGAAGTTTTATGAAAGATAATGATGTGTACAAAGTAGTGTTTTGATAAAGTATACAAGTGAATCAATCAAAAACACATGACATATATAATGAAATAACACAACATTAAAATACACAAATAATATTACTTCCTCACTATTTCAATGCACATGAATAAATAGTACAACTATCAAGGTGCTCTGCACACACAATGCTTATTAAGACTTATTAGGGTGCAAAGTAGTGCTTGGGGGATCACTTTTATACTTTTAGCTTTATTTTCAAATTTTTTGTGATCCGGTGTACTAAAGAGAAGTGGTATAGAAATTGTTTGCTACAAGACACTTTACAATTCTTAGCCAAGGTGCTCAACCTCACAATGCTCATTAAGACTTATCAGGAGGGTGAGTAGTGCTTGGTGGAGTTTTCCTTGTCATTTATTATTTGCTTTTTAGTTTAATGACTAAGGACTCCGAATTCACTTGTTTTGCAAACATAGCATTGTAAACCACATTTCTCTAAAGAATAAGTGCATGAAAGACAAAGAATTGTAATAACCAATTCAATGTTGTGTAGGTAATCTATTTAGGCATTTTAATTATTTATGTTATTACACTACACAATCATGTAAGAATAAGATTGTAAACACATGTAGGTTATCAAAATTAAGTGAGTGAATGAATCATTATCAAACATAATACATTACTCATACTTAGAGGCATGCTAAACATTTCTACACATGTTTATCTACAATCAATTTCATTGCACATAACAAGATAATTCTCAAGGCATGACAAATACAAAACAATGTTTTTAAGAAACTTGAAAGTTAAATTAAACATTGTATTTAATTTTTAATTGATATAATTAATCATCCATCCTTGACAATGGCGCTGAATAGCAATCAGTTTTTTTTATATAAATTTTTGAAAATTTTTTTTATATATGCACAAAACAATAAACACACAAAAAGAAAAACATATTTTTGTTCTTTGAAATTGTTTTGTAATTTTGTATTTGTTTTTTTTATATATATTCTCTGGAACTCATAGAAGTCTTTAATAGCCCTTTCAGTAAATGATATTCTATGATAGAGAAATAAACAAAAATAATGTATGAGAAAATACACATATATATATTTTTTAAAAGAAATAAAATTTTGTTTTAAAAGGAATAAAAAGATAAACTTTTTACAAACACACAAAATATTAAAATAATACCAGAAATAATTCAAAACAAAAAAAAATATTTTGGAGCAAAGGAGCTAATGCCAGACATTAACTCTTAACGCCAAAACAGAACAGCATTTCTTAATGTTTTGAAAAATATTTTTCTCAATTCATTTGTATTATAAAGAGACCTTCCTTCAGTTGAAATTTCAGAGTATATTGATTAGATTTGAAGGCTCTTTTAGCATGTATTTGGTGATTTTTCAAATACTTGTGTTTGGTAAAATCATTAAAGCTCGAACTATTAAAATATGCAAACACATGATGCGATGTTAGAATAAAAAAAATATATGCTTGATTTATGTACAAAGAGTGAGATAATGTTCATGCAATGAATATAATATAAGTTTATCTAAGATCAAGATACCTTAACTACATGACTACACTCTAGCCCCGTACTAAGTGACAGATGGGCATAAGGAGTTGCACACATGCCGTAGGTTGGGGTGTTAATCCCATATGCATACAAAAGACGACGCTCAACCTAGCACTCTTTCCCCCTAGTGCCTCTCAAGGCCCCACTGGAACCCTCCCCGGTTAAGGACAAGACATGACTTAGAGGTTAGGTCTCTAATGCACACAATCCTACGCCCTCGCTATTGTGAGACACATGTCATAGGTTTATTGATTATAGACATACTAAGCGTGTAAGCCTTACATATATTAACTGTGTTATAATTTCATGATTAGTTTTGGATTTACAATTTTATCGAAAATTGTTGATTTTAAATCCATTTAGAAAAGTTTTATTCATGCAAATAACTACAAAGGAAAATAAGATTTTCATATTTTAATGATATAATTTACTTTAGCATTGCAAGATATAACTAGCATGAGCATTGATTTCTATCTATGGTACGTGATAATGCTAGTGTGATGAATTAGGACAACATTGTGCAAAGCTAAGTAAAGATGGACAAATATAAGATTGAGTTGCATGTATTCAAACATAGAGTTTTGAATTTTCATAGACCTAGAAAGAAGTGACAATTCTATTTGATTTCATCTTGTTGATATCAAGTTAATTCATAGGTCTAAAGATAATGAGATTCATGCAAACAATAAAGATGCACATCACACACACAAAACAAGATATGAAACTATAATACCAATGCAATCATATATTTCATAATTCCTAAGGTTGATAGAATTAGTTGATTTAAGATAGGTCTTGATAGATTATGAATTATGATATATGATTATAGCGAATTTTAGCATAGGATATTAATAGATCATGGTGGTGATTGTGAAATCATATTTATCATTTTTGAAAATTTTCTTTTGATTTTAATTTTTAGAAATTAGACTAAACAAATACAAGGTATTTGATAATAATGATAGTAAAAATAATTTTTCAGAGAAATCAGAATTTTTTTTAGGAAAATATGTTACCGCCAGCGTTAGTGATAACGCCTGGCGTTAGCAACAAAGTTACTATATTTTATTTAAAACACATTGTTTTTTATATTATTTGATTCTAATTTTTCTCGATTATGATTTTCAATATAGGGGCTATTATATGCAGCAACGAAAAATAGACAAATATGCAATTAGTTGCGCATTTAATATTTTAGCCTAAGACCCCTAAAAATCCATTTAAATCCAATTTTGAAAGTAATTTCATTAGTCTTGATAATATCATTTAGAAAATTTAGCATTCAATTTATAATGATAATATAAGACATTTATAGGCAAAGGATTTAAAAAGGATAAAACAAAAAGAAAAGATAGATCACTTAAAAATTATGACTTTATGTTTAATTTAATTCAATTTTGATTTGATAAACATTAGGCTTAAAATGTAAAAGTCATATTTCTTAATATATCTAAGTGACCTTAGCGTGTTGGCTCAAAAATAAGAAAACAAACAAAAGAAAAAACAATTAAGCATATCATGAAGTAGAGAATTGATATTTCATTTTTAATTGTTTCTACTTCATGCAAATGATAGGATACTAATGAATAAGAAATTTAGGTATCCAAAGGGGACCATGAGGGATGGTTCATTTGGGTACCCAAATACGACATGATGATTTTTTAGGAGACAATGATAAATGAGCCCTTTCTATTAAAGTTGATGTGTCATTTTTCTTTAAGGGTCTCCATTCATACCTTGGTTGTTTATCTTTAAAATTCATATTATGATTATGTGACATCTTTATATGATTGTATTTGTTTGAAAAATAATTCATTTGAGATTTATGCTTATTCAAATTATTTTTCAAAATAGATTGATGTTGATAATCATAATGAATTTTATTATATGGATTCTTTGAAAATTTATAAGAGTGATTGTCTTTCTTTAGAATTGAATGTTGAAAGAGTGAGTTACAAAAGGTTTTAAATGATTGGTCCTTATTTAGATGATTTTCATTTCCACTCTTTCTTATAGACCTACTCTTATAATATGAAGTTAAGCTTTTAGACTTTTGAAAATTTGATAAACTAGAAAAAAGAGATTTTTCATTATATGAAAATTTTTGAATAAACATTTTTAATGATTCTAGTTTATCCTTTAAATTATCATTTTCTTTTATCAATTTTTCATTATGTTCTTTTGAAATTAAAAGTCCTTTTTCTAAAACATTGAGTTCTTCTTTAAAAGAATTATAATCAAAACAAGGTTTAGCATTTTCAATTAAAGAGCATGAACAAGAATTTGAAACATCAATATAAGATTCTACTTTATTGTTTGCTTTTAAAGTTTTATTGGAATTAGCATGTTTCAACTTTGAAATTTTACGTTTAGCAAATTTAAGCACACGAAATGTAGAAATAGAATTTGTTACTAAAAGAGAAGATTTAGATTTTCTTACCTTGCTATAGTTTCCGTCTTCTCTTTTGCTTGATGTTTTGCCATCAACTGAGTCCAATATTGTGACGTTGTCTTCTTCATCTTTCTCTTCCAAATAAGAGTGTCCATCATCCTTTCCGCTTGATGCGCATTCTATGGATCCATCCTTTGTGTAGCTTTCTTGAATATTTGCATAGGCTTGCATATTCTCCGGTTCTTGTGAATGTTCCGTGCCTGTAGAAAGAGAATCATAAGTTCTTTCAAGAAAACTCCAAATTTCATATGCGGTAGGTAAAGTATAAATAAGTTTGAAAATATTTTGGTCTAACGCACAAAATATACTATTCATAGATTTTGCATTTAAAATAATTTCGTTTCTAGTTAGTACGCTAGATGGCTTTTTAATAGTAATATTCCAAACTTTTTCATCTAAGGCCTTAAGAAAAATTTTCATTAATATTTTCCACCCTTTAAAATTTTTGCCCATAAATAAAGGTGGTGATAATATTTTTTCATTTATATTAAAATTTTCCCCACTAGTAGAAGCGAGATCATGATCAAGAGACGCCATTATTCCCGGTTGTTAAGCCGATTTGGAATAACCTTGCTCTGATACCAATTGTTGGATCTTGTGGCGCCCTTAGAGGGGGGGGGGGTGAATAAGGGCCTTTTTAAATTACGATTTTTACTTAAGAATTTTTAAAACAAATTTTACTTTTCTAAAAAAAATTACTTATATAAATTTCAACAATGTAATTTTTAAATTAATTCAAACACAAATTTCTAAGTTAAATATTAAGCAACCATATTTGCAATTAAAGAAAAAGTCATAATTTTATAATCATGAAATTCACATACAAATAAAATGATCTTAACAATGCTTAAGATCAAGGCACAAATATGATAATAAAACTTTTACAATTTGTGTTTACCAATCCTTCTCCCAAGGATCGGAAGGCTATCACTTGTCTCTCCCTAGACCAAGCCCAAGCCTATCCTCTAGATCTTCCCAAGATCTAGACGTAGCACACAAGGCCACGATTTCCCACCAAGCCACGCAAGGACTTGGACGCTCCGCACAAGGAAGCGATTTTCCCCTAAGCCACGCAAGGACTTAGACGCTCCGCACAAGGAAGCGATTTTCTCTACCAATACAAAGTAAAATGTATATAAATGAAAATACAAGATAAAATAAGAACTCCCTAGAAATTCAGATCTTTGAAAGGAAGGTTGAAGCCTCGAGATGATCGTTGATGTAGAAGCGCGTCCAATCTCGTCTTCAATTTCAAACCTTCTCAGCATAAATGGGAGTTCATGAGGTTCTGGAGCTCTCTGGATGGAATGCACTCAGGAAGGGACTTAGAATCTTCAAAACTCTGAATGCACGAACAAAAGGAGCCAATTTATAGAATTTTGCTGTCGCCTGGGCGACATCATCTGTCGGAAATTTCCGACAGTGCAAAACTGCCGGTCGTGGTGCTGTCATGGGCAGTTGTTGTAACCTCCGAGCTGTCGCCTGGGCGACATCGATGTCGGATTTTTGACAGCTCAAAACTGCCTTTCGTCGTGCTGCCGTGGGGGAAGTAGTTGTAACTTCTCTGCTGTCGCCTGGGCGACATCAGCTGTCGCCTGGGCTACATCAGCTGTCGCCTGGGCGACATCAGCTGTCACCTGGGCGACAGCTCCTCTTCATCTTTGCCGTCCGAAACTACTCCAGACTGTAGATTGAGTCGTTCGCATCCCCGAAATGGGGTGGCACGTTCTGTAACTCTTCCTGGATTGAAAGTTATGGCCATTTTAAGATCAGCACACAAAACTCATCCAACCTGAGACTTGTCGTTCTCGGATCATGCCCATGAACGAGGACTTGTCTCCTCATTGAACCTGTATAACCTGGCCACTATAAACACACAAAATACTAGATCAAATACATCATGGTATTTGTTATTCTCAAACCAAGAGATGCGGAAAGCAAGCTCCAACACATGGCGCTTGCGCGGAATATTATTGAGGTCGAGAAGACCCATGCCGAAATCTCCGCCGAACTTCTGTTCGCGAAGGAGCAACTGGCAATAGTCGAGGCCCTTCTCGCCAGCCTCGCAGAATGAGAGGTGAGCGCATCCCCATGCCGATACCTAAACTCTCATCCTTCTTTCTTTCCTTTACTATGCTAGTTTCCTTTCCTTCTGTAGGCCATAGCCAACTATAATACCTTACTCGTGCGGTCTCGCCTTCTTGAAGAGCGAAACAAGGAGCTAGAGGCTGAGAAAAAAAGGTTGCATGAAGCCGCCGCTCAGCCACCTCCCGTGGAGTGGGAAATTCGGCATCTTTACTCCAACGCCGAGTTCAAGGGGTTGATGCAGAGGACCTCCCAAGGAGCAGCGAAGCATATGCTGGATTTGCTGCGGATGGCCGGCCTTTTGAAGGAAGAAGGCGAGAGGATCCTTGCCCACTACGTGGTTCTGGAACTTTTCGCCCCAGCTGACCCTGCGGATGAAGCTGGTGATGGGCGAGAGCTTGGCGACCTCCCCTCTCCGTGCATGAGCAGCGAGTACTCGGATGATGAAGCTGGCTCCCCCCCGATGACTCCCTTTTCTTTTGATGTAATGCGAGAACCGTTATGTAATTCCCCTTTTGTAATGAAAAGAAAATGAACGTTGTGTTTTTCCCTGCATTGTATGTTTTCTTTTTGTACCTCTCGCCATTATCAACCGCTAGCTCGCTCGTTCGTATGCCATTTAACATGCCTTCGCAATTTCCCGCGTGTGTTTGACTATTTATTTGTTCGCTTTTAGCACTGCTGACCCTTAGTTTAGGTCATTACCGAGATACTTTCGCCATACGGGAGCGTCATGCGACCGCGACCCTCTCGTACTCGCCCTAGTCTTTTTAAGACTTAGGCAATTTTGTTGATTTTCTGGCGGGAACGGAACTGCGCCGAGAACCCACCTCATCCTGCTAAATTCTCGTGGCCAATGGGTCTGCCCAACATTCCACTGTGCACTCGTCGGGCGAGTGTCATTCTGAGGCAATGTCATTCGCCGCGAATGTCCCTTGTGATGGCATCATTCGCCGACCTTTTGTTGGATTTGCCCATGTTAACTTTCCACATTGGATTTTTTTCTTTCTTTTTTCGCCTCCCTCATGGGTCACCATCGAGCGAGCCTGCGTCCCTGCTAGATAGATGATGGACTAATCAGCGGGCCTGATCGGGGCCAAGTTTTGAAACTCTAGAACCTGCCACTGAGTGAGCCTTCGGCCCTGCCAGCTAGGTGAGAGCCTAGTCAGTGGGTCTGCTAGGGGCCAACTATTGAAACTCTAGAACCTGCCACCGAGTGAGCCTTTGGCCCTGCCAGCTAGGTGAGAGCCTGACCAGCGGGTCTGCTTGGGGCCAACTATTGAAATTGTAGAAACTGCCACCGAGTGAGCCTTCGGCCCTGCCAACTAGGTGAGAGTCTTATCATCGGGTATGCTCTGGGACAACTGTTGAAACTCTAAAACCTGCCACGAGTGAGCCTTCGGCCCTGCCAGCTAGGTGAGAGCCTGGTCAGCGTGTCTGCTCAGGTCCAACTGTTGAAACTGTAGAACCTGCCACCGAGTGAGCCTTCGGCCCTGTCAGCTATGTGAGAGCCTGGTCAGCGGGTCTGCTCGGGGCCAGTTGTTGAAACTCTAGAACCTGCCACCGAGTGAGCCCTTCTTCCCTGGCAACTAGATGAGAGCCTGTTCAGCGGGTCTACTCGGGGCCAACTCTTGAAACTCTAGAACCTGCTACCGAGTGATCCTTCAGCTCTGCCAGCTAGATGAGAGCCTAGTCAGTGGGTCTGCTCGGGTCCAACCGTTGAAACTCTATAACCTACCACCGAGTGAACATTCAGCCCTGCCAGCTAGATGAGAGCCTGGTCAGTGGGTCTGCTCGGGGCCAACAGCTGAAACTCTTGAACCTGCCACCGAGTGAACCTTCGGCCCTGCCAGCTAGATGAGAGCCTGGTCAGCGGTTCTGCTCGGGGCCAACTGTTAAAGTTGTAGAACCTGCCACCGAGTGAGCCTTCGGCCCTGCCATCTAGGTGAGAGCCTGGTCAGCGGGTCTGCTCGGGGCCAACTCTTGAAACTCTAGAACCTTCCACCGAGTGAGCCTTCGACCCTGCCAGCTAGATGAGAGCCTAGTCAGTGGGTCTGCTCGGGGCCAACTGTTGAAACTCTAGAAACTGCCACCGAGTGAGCCTTTGGCCCTGCCATCTAGATGAGAGCCTAGTCAGCAGGTCTGCTTGGGGCCAACTGTTGAAACTGTTTCATCCTTATTTAGTAAGCCATTACACCACAGATTTTAGAAATAAGAATTTTTCGAAGAAAAAGTCTTTTTATTACATGAATTTAAGGATAAAAACGCTTCAGATCATCACCACTCCATGTATGAGTGACGGACTCTCCCTCCACATTTTGGAGGTGATATCCTCCTGTCATTAAGACTTCCTCCACGACATAGGGGCCTTCCTAATTGGGAATGAGCTTTCCTACCTTGGCTAACCTTCCGACCACATCGACCTTTTTCAACACGAGGTCGCCCTTTTCGAATTGCTTGATCCTGACGTGTTTGTCAAAGTACTTGGCCATCCGCCGCTTGACTTCCTCTTGATGAATGGCGGTAAGATCTCAGAACTCTTCAATCAGGTCCAAGGAGAGCCGAATCTCCTCCTCGTTTCCTGCTCTCCATTCCTCATCACCATCTAAGGCGACCCCTACCCGCGACGTCTTTACTTCAAATTCCACAGGAATGACGGCCTCGCAACCGTGAGATAGCTTGAAGGGGGTCTCACCAGTGGTGTTGTTGGGGGTAGTCCTTAGAGCCCATAGGACCGAAGGGAGTTGCTCCACCCAATTACCCTTCAAGTTCTCTATCCTCTTTTTTAGTATGTTTACTATGATCTTATTCGCTGCCTCCACCTGCCCGTTGCTCCTGGGGTGATGGACGGTTGCGAACCTAAGGTCTATCCCTAGCTGGCTGCAGAAGCTGATGAACACCTTGCTGGCGAATTATGGGTCGTTATCTGTGACTATGGCTTGTGGTATCCCATGTCGGCAGATGATCTCCCACCATACGAGGTTGTGGATTACCTGGGAAGTGACTTTGTCTAGAGCCTTGACCTCCAACCACTTCGAGAAGTAGTCAATCATGACCAGGAGAAATCTTCTTTGCCCACTGGCCTGAGGGAAAGGTCCTACCAGATCCATTCCCCATACGACGAAGGGCCATGGTGCTGTGTTGCTTCTTTGCCCCTGAGCCGGCAAAAGTTGAAGCAGAGCGAACAGCTGAGACTTCCGACATTTCTTGGCGAATTCCGTTGCGTCCTTGGTCAGAGTCGGCCAGAAGTACCCCTGCCTCATTTTCCTTGCTTCCAATGTCCTGCTCCCCAAATGACTGCCACATTCGCCAGAATGAATCTCCTCCAGAACCCTCGGGACTTCTTCTTCAGAAATGCATCGCGCCAGGAGTCCTGAGAGAGTATTCCGATACAAGTCCCCTTCATGAAGCATGTAGTAGGCGGACTTGTATCGAAAGTGCCTTTAATCCGGAACCTCCTCCAGAAACCTGCCCGTCGCTAGGAAGGTCACGAAAGGATCCTTCCACGAGAGCTGCTGCTCTATGTCCATGTGTTCCCCTTCCTCAATCGAAGGGCGAAATAGATCCGTCAAGGTCCCTCCAGCCCGAGGGCCGGACTTGGCCAACCGATCTGCCAGGAAACATTCTTCCCTTGGTATGTGCTTGCTAGAGAAAGTCTTGAACGTTCCGATGAGACCCCTTACTTTGTCCAGATACCTCATGAGAGTGGGCTCCCGTGCCTCGAACTCACCTTTAATCTGCGATGCTATCACCATTGAATCGGTAAGTACTTACACATCATGAACCCCCAACTACTGGGCCAGGCGTAGGCCGGCGATCACTGCTTTTTACTCTGCCTGGTTGTTGGTGATGGAGAAAATGTACCACTAGCGACTGCTCAATTTTTACTCCGTGAGGGCTCTCCAATATCACCACTCACCCTAAAGAATTCTTGCCTGATGCCCCGTCGACCAACTGCTTCCAAGGGACGTGGTGAAGGGCTTGGCCCTCCTCCATTTTGACCACATAGTCCGCCATGAAATCCGTGACCGCTTGAGCCTTCATCGACAACTGAGGGAAAAAAAGTGATGTTGAACATACTTAACTCTACCGACCATTTCGCGAGCCTCCCCAAGTTCTCTACCCCCTCGAAGATTTTGCGAAGAGGGTGGTCAGTCACTACTTCGATTGAATGGGCCTGGAAATATGGTCTGAGCTTCCGAGCCGAGATGACCAGAGCGAAGGCCATCTTCTCCAAAATCAGGTATCGGAGCTCAGCCTTCTTCAAAACCCGGCTTACATAGTAAATGGGCAGCTGCTTCTTGCCCTCTTCCCGGACCAAGACGGAGCTCACAACTTCAGCCCCGACTCCAAGATATAGGGATAGGTCCTCTCCCTCCTTGGGACCTTGGAGCAGCGGAGCCTTGGTGAGCTGGCTCTTAAGGGCCTGTAAGGCCTATTCACATTCTTTCGTCCATTCGAACTTCTGATTGCCTAGCAACACTTTGAAGAAAGGGGAGCATTTCTCCCCAGCCCGAGAGAGAAACCTACTCAACCCCGCCATCTTTCCCGTCAGGCGCTAGACTTCCTTAGTATTTCGCGGCGATCCCAACTCCATTATGGCTTTAACTTTGTCCGGGTTAGGTCACCCCTGTTTGGGTAAGAAGGTGACCCAGAAAATTCCCCTTGCTGCCCCCAAATATAAACTTCATGGGGTTCAGCCACATCTTGTACTTGTGCAAAGTGGTGAAGGTCTCCTCGAGGTCCTGGAGGTGAGATCTCAGGCTCGTACTCTTCACGATGAGGTCATCTACATAAACCTCCAAGTTTCTTCCTCTTTGCTCCCAGAAGACCCGGACCATCATTCTTTGGTATGTCGCCCCTGCGTTCTTCAGTCTGAATGGCATTATCTTATAGCTATAGCACCCTTATCTTATGATGAAGGAGACGTCTTTGACATCCGGAGGATGCATCCTAATCTAATGGTAACCTGAAAAAGCATCTAAGAAAGACATTACAGAAAAATTGATGGCTGAGTCAACCAGCGCGTCGATTCGAGGCAAATGATAAAAATCCTTAGGATAGGCTTTGTTTAATAGAGAAAAATCGATACACATACGCCAGCGACCATCTCCCTTTTTTTTCCATGACGATATTGGAGACCCAGCCTGGATACTGGATCTCCGATACAAAATCTGCTTTGAGGAGCTTCTCCACCTCCTCGCGGATCGGCCACTCCAGCTTGTCGGCGATGGCCCTCCTCTTCTGCCTGATGGGGTGAGCCCCCGGCTCGAGGTTGAGTCGGTGGCAGGCTACGTCTGCATCGATGACCGACATGTCTGCCGCGCTCCATGCGAAGATGTCCACGCTCCTCTGGATGCACTCGAGCATCCTCTTTCTGTCATCCGGGCCAAGGCCCTCGCTGATCCGCACCTTCTCCATTCTCCCCTCCTGAGTGGTGACCTCCATCTCGACTACTTCTTCAGCCGCCTCAAGACGGGCCGCTCCTCCCATCTTCCCCTTGCCTCCCTTCCTTCGGGCAGAGTCTCCTCTTCCACCACAGCCTCCTCCTCCATCGGCTCGACTCGCTCCTCTGGAGCCACTTCCCTCTCCTCTACTCGGATGTTGCTCTCTCCTTCTCCTTATCCCCCCTTCATTTCTCCTTCGGGCCCCTCCGGCCCCTTCATTTCTCTGTCCACTTTCTCAGCCTCCGCCATCCAGGAGATGGTGTTGACGACAGTCACATAACACTGCCTCGCCACCTTTGCATCCCCCTGGATTCGGACCTGGACTCCTCCACTGTAGAACTTCAAGAACTGATGGAAGGATGAGGGAATGCACTGGAAGGTGCTGATGAGAGGGCGCCCGAATATGTATATGTAGCTGCTTGGAGCGTCAACGATGACGAACCAGCAGTTCCTGGGGACCCCTCCCAATGTGACCTGGAGGCCGACTCCTCCCTCGACTTCTTTCCTCTCCCCTGAAAACCCAAACAGGGGTCCATCTGAGGCCTGCAATCTCTTCTCTTCCACCTCCAACGCGTCAAAGGCTTTCTTGAAAATCACATTCACTGAGATCCCGTTGTCGACTAAGATTTGGGAGACCATGATGTTTTCGATCGCCGTCTGGATCACCAAGTCGTCGCAGAACGGGTCTTCGATGTCTGGCATATCCTTTGACGATAAGGAGAGCTTCTCCGAAGGGGGTGGGGTTTGGGAGGTAGACGCGACGCTCCTCCTGAACATCGCCTGGAAGCTTTTCTTGCGAGTCGCTTCTATTCCCACCCCTCCATGGATCACTCTGATCTCCCCAAGCTCCTACGCTCATCCTGTCTTCGCATCTATCTTCTTCCTCTCTGGGTAGCACCTCTTTAATCCTTACCGGTCACTGCTGCTGCTGACCACTTCCCCTCTTCTCCAGAAACTCCGGGCAGGTGGCCGTCGTGTGACCTTCCTCCTGATGGAGGTCACAATAGGGCAACGCCACCCAACCCCCTCTTCCTCCTCTTCCTCCTCTTCCTCGGCCTACCGCCATGGATTGCTCTCGAGGGGGGTGAGGTGGTCTGGGACCTTGCCTCCATCTCAGATGATTGGCCCTCCTCTCTTCCCTTCGCTGGTGAACCCTTTCCTGACCTCTCCTCAGTCCCTCCTAGGGCCTCCAAGCCACCCGGTTATTGGTCTCATGATACTCCCAATCCCGTTGCTACCCTGAAACCCCTGACCTCTGGGTTTATCCCTTCTTCTTCCCTCCTACTGCATCACCTCTGGCTCGCTGAGCCTTGCCAACCACTTTGTAAACACGGGGTTGGCAGCCTATCCCTTGATCTCTTCCGCCGCCCTCTCCATCAGCTCCTCAAAGGAGAGAGAGGGGCCTTTTGCTTCAGGTCCATTTTGAAGAACCCCTCCCGAATCCCCACTATGAAGGCTAGCTGGAGGGTAAACCCTGACACCTCCTGGACTTGTAGGACCTCTTCTTGGAACCTGTCCACGCAATGGGCCAATGACTCCCCAGGCCCTTGCCTAATCTTGAATAGTGCCTCCGCATCCTTCTTCCTTTTCTTGCACGTTGAGAAATGCAGCCTGAAGCTCCTACGTAGGTCCTCAAAGGCATAGATGGAACCCACGGGGAGCTGGAGCAACCAGTCTCTTGCCTTTTCTATTAGGGTGGTGGCAAAGAGCCGACACTAGAAGGCATATGACATTGGAAGGATCGAGACCATGTCCTCGAACCACTGTAGGTGCAGGACTGGGTCATCATTGGTGGTGTAGTAAGACATCTCTGGCCCTCTGAACCCCTATGGAACCAGGGCCGAGAGGATCAGCTCACAGAAGGGGCTCCCTTCCCCTGCTCAGCGAGTGGTCCTCTCACGCGAAGTCAGCTCACACACCTTCGCACTCGCCGGGCATCTGAACACCTGCCGCCCGGCGAGATCTCGCGCGCTTTCCTCCGCCGCTACCTCCTTCCCAAGCCGCTGGCTCAGAGAGTTCTCGCCAATCTGCTGGGGCGGAACCACCGGAACCACATGCGTCTCGCACTCACCTCTCCCGGAGAGAGCTACCTGCATGGTCTGCATGACCTCCCGCTTAAAATTCTTAAACATCTCCAGCCACTCCATTGCTTCCGGCGGCTGCGAGTGGCCTGGGTCGGAACCGTCTCTTCCATTTCCCGCCCTCAATCTCAGCTTGAGATTTTCTTGCACTGGCTACGGTGCACGCTCACCGCACCAAAAATGTTGAAATCGTCAACCAATCTCTTGAGTTCGGACCCACACGGGGGTGTAGCTTGTACTTACTTCTCCCTCACTAAAGTCTTCTGATTGAGGATGGAAAACCTAGAACAGACTCAAGGCTATAGCGAGGAGGTCCCGTCACACACCCGGAAGGTCTTAGAGAGCTTCCCCACCCAAACCAATGCTCAGCCAGGCACCTTGGAGGGCACTAGTAGTCAACTCCAAAACTAGCCTGGAAGAGAGAGCTCAAAAGGATATGGTCTCCTCCAAGGTGCCCTTAAGGGTCTATTTATAGATTTTCTAGCCTAGACTGCAAATAGCGTAAATCTGCCTTCTGGTTTTACTAATCGCACCCCAAATTGGTCTGTTAACAGCCTAACTCCGCTGTTCTGAAGGGCTATTGGCAGCCCACGAAGGGTATTTAGGTAATTTCCCCCTAAAACCTTCTGGGCGAGTGGTCCGTGAAGGCACCACTCGCCAGGCCCCTTACCCACCATTTTCTACCGGGCGAGTGGTCCATGAGGACACCACTCGCCAGGCACTCGACTCGCTCGGCGGGTGATGTATTGACTACCGACTCTCTCCTGTCCGCTTTGACACCACGCGAGTGGCCCGCGAGTGGGGTCTCACTTGCCCAAAAAACTCTCCGACCCATATCCTGCATCTTGACCCCCGGGGTCTTGGGGGCCCACTCGGCGAATATGGGGTTATACAACAATATAATGAGGTCTTCCTTATTTGAAGGTTGTAGTCCTCTAGCTGATGCTGAATCCAAAGCAATTGAGCACAACAAGTCCCAGCAGAGATGTATTCTAACTCTGCAGTTGATATTGCAATGCTTGTTTTCCTTTCACTACTCCATGAGATTAGTCTTCTTCCAACGAATTGACAAGTCCCTAAAGAGCTTTTCCTATCATCCTTGCAACTTGCAAAGTCTGCATCTAAAAAGCTTGTTAGTTCAAAACCATTACTCCTAGGGTACCATAAGCTAAAATTAGGTGTACCCTTGAGGCATCTCATAATCATCATTGCATAGATGTAGTGAGAGTCCTTGGGGTTCACTTTATATGTAACAACCCCCTCCCGGTAATTGGTCACAATCGAGGGGATCATTATGCCCAGATCAGTTGCCATACAGTAGTGTTAGCTAAAGCGCTAACCTCCACTATATGACACTTGCTCTATAAGGCGAGTTATCATTACATCACAGTAATATCAATCTATAATAGAAGGAAAAATTGATAAGGATGAAATCCAAATCACATTTTTCGTATATATATCAAATTTTTGGAATACATCAGAAGACTAGGTCTATAACATGCTCGGATAACATGGGCTAATAGGTGCCCTTAATTAAAAGTTGGGCTACTATATGCCCGGATAAATTATAACTACAACATGTCTTATCTAGAACATGCTGAGATACATAGAATGATGTAACCTTCGCTTTCCGACATGTTCGTTACAGACAAATTTTGGAGGGACGCGTGACTCAAGAAAAAATGATACGAATGCAAGCCACACAGTGCAAGTGCACTGGACTATGCAACGAGAAACTATTGCCACACGAAGGGTCGCTACTCCTCTTTAGTTCTCCCAAGGGCGCTAAGCCAATGTTCAAACACACGAAATGGACCCACCCGATCTGATCAAGCTATGCGTTGTACCAAAAGAGATTCACCGAAAAATATCGATTCAGAAAACGGTTGATCTCTCCCAACAAAAAAAGCAGGGCTCACTAAACATGCACTCGCCCGACCGTTCTTCTCCGGATCCACCGGAAGCGCGTTGTTTGGAGAGAAATCCTTTCACCGTCTTTCCTTCACCGAAACCAAGATCCGCCGAATACACTTAGATCCCTTGGAGGAAACCGTTGAGGATGGGGAGAGCCTTCCTTGAATATCAAAGAAAAAAGTTGGAAGAGAAAATACGTGGTAGAGGGAGATATTAGAGAAGTGAAGAGAGGGCCAAAATTCCAAGAGGAGGCGGCGGCCGGCGACAAGAAGAGGAAGGAGAGGGGCGGCCTTCCTTGGCTGAACATGAGGAAGAGAGGGAAAGGGAGGGGGCAGCCTCCTTGGCTGAATCCTGTAGGGAGGGAAAGGGAGGGGGCGGACACAAAAGAGAGAGAGAGGGAGAGATTAAAAGAGGGTTAGGGTTCTCAAATTTTATTCATCAAAAACTAAATATAAAATAAGACATCATGGCCTTTTATAGGCTATTCCGCAGTTTTGACTAAACGCAGTCCAACATTAAACATGACCAACAAATAAAACATTAACAAGACATAAAATATAAATAAGATAAAATTAATAATTATAATAAGACTATTATAATTATTAATTGTTTTGCTTGCGCCTCGGGCGGAGATTGTAACGGTGTGCATCATTGTCGCCATGATGGCGATGGCGTAAATCCTTGGTCGGCGCGTCGCCTTCATCCGTAAGCGCGTCATCCTCCGTAGGTGCACCATCACAAACATCTTCATGTTGAGGGCCGTCGTCGCCATCATAGAATAGAGTCACATACTCACTTCTATTGATACTTCCTCTACTGCGGGGGGTGGTGCTGGGTCCATGATGTTAGGCAACTCCATTTCCATCTCTATCTCAAAAATCCCAAGTTGGGGATGGTACTGCAGAAGGTTCTACGGAGGGGGTTCCGAGTGGGGGATCGCAAACTATTAGTCAATTTCACTAAGTGGATTCATTTCCTTTCCCCAGATGCATCTTAAAGCACTGGTAATTAAGTGAGAAGGGGTAAAAGAGCACATGCGGTAACAAGAGTGAACAAAGTGAAGGGGGAAAGAGAGTGTTGTTGGATCTGTTGGCGCCCATAGAGGGGGAGTGAATAAGGGTCTTAAAAACTTTTAATATATTTTGTAGAGACTTGAAAACTAAGTAGATCAAAATAGTGATTTTGAAAAAAGATCTAAATTTTTTTATAATGAAAGAGCGGTTAATAAACAATTTAGAGAAATGAAGAACAAATCAATTTTATTACACAAAGAGAGACATGAATGCTTTTAATAAATATGATTACAAAAATAGATTTCTATAACACTAGAAATCAGAGGAGACTAGTAAGACTCTTGGGTATTCTATCCCGACTCGTATCCCCACAAACCAGTGTCTTTTGACTATCCTCACCTGGATCTGGCCTTAAGCTGCTTTAGCATATCCTCCCCCAAATACGACCTCGAGCACTCCCTTGATCTACACCCTAGACCTAGTCGCCAACACGAGGTGAATTTCTGCATAATGTCCTACCCAGACCTAGTCACCAACACGAGGACAATTCCCTACACGATTACAAGAGTTATGAGTTGAAATAATCAACAACAATATGAAAAACTACCTCTAAGAAACATCTGAAGTCGGAGACGAAAGGTCGCTGTAGAATAAGCGTGGTTGAAGCGACCATCGATCGATTTGCCGCGTAAAGAAGTCCTTCTTCAGAAACTGTCAGAACTTTTGTTGGGAGATCAACTCTCGACAGAATAAGGCTCTGGAATTTGGGAATTAGAACTCTCTCAAGGATGTGTGTCAGAAATGAGAGAAGAGGGCTCCATTTATATGAGAGAGAGCTAGCACATGCGCTATCGCTACCACCCGCGCTAGGTTAAATTAGGAATTATTCTGCGCGTAAGAATCTTCATTCCAAGGAAAGCTGGCTGAGATTTCTCTTGTGCATCGAGCTACCGCCTGCTCTATCCACTACCACTGGCGCTATCTTGGATTAGTCAATATTCTGCATGTGCGAATCTTTCATTTCAAGGCAAGATCTGTCATTACTCTTGTGCATCAAACTACCGTCGGCGCTATCCACTACCACTGGCGCAAGTGTCCATGATGGAGTTTTCGCATCAAACTTGGGTACAACCTTCTTATGTAATCCTTAACTCATATGACATTGTTTCTTACACACTTAAACACACATGATCAAATAAACATATGATTTGTTATTCTCAAACCTAGGAGATGCAGAAGACCATGTTCCAACAAAGTCTCCCTTTTGATAATAACAAATCCATTAGTGATAAATCAAAGCATTAATACAAAAAGCATGATGAATCATATTTGTGTGTGTGTGTGTGTGTGAGATGACTTGGGATAATTTGCGATTTTGGTATTTAGATGTGCTTCCCCTAAATGTGTGCTCCCCTATGTGAATGCTCCCTTTAAGTAGGCTATCATCTTAAGAATTAATCATGTTAGTTATCCCCCATTTGATAGCGGATATTATTTATAATGTCAGTTGTCCCCCTGTTGTTATTAGCAAAAGTGGATAATGAAGCAAGAGTCACAGAAAGAGCTTTGAGTTAAAAAGTTAAGGCATGATCGAGCTTTTAGAGGAAATGTAATGATAAGGAGTTTTTAGCATAAAAAATTTCACAAAAATAGATCAGAGTTTTTAGCATAAAATAGAAAGTATGCATATTAGAACAACTAATATAAACTTTACCAAGCAAGCCTACCACTTGTTGAAAAAAGAATTTTGAGATTCAAGCTAAAAATAAGACTTAAAATAAGCATGAAAGTGCAAGGTAAAAGTTATGAAATAATATTGCAGAAGACTTATAGAAATACAAGAAACACCTTTTTGTAATCATGAGGATGCATATGAGGTAAATTCCAAAATAAGAAGATGTTTTTGTAAATAATTTTTTTTTTAAATCTTTAAGGTTTTACCAATGAACCAAGCATGAAAGAAAGATGTCAAAAAGAAACTACTACACTGTAATTTTAATTCACAAATTCAAGACATCAAACATTGTAGAGAACATGCTAGGTCATCTAGTGCATTTATATAAATAGAGTAGTGTAGAATTAGCATTAGGATCCAATACTTATAAGAAGAAGTGTTATGGAAGATAAGGATGTGCACTTAAGTGTATTTTGAAGAAAGTGATCAGGCGACCTTCAGCGGTTAGGCGATCTGAGTTGCGATCAGGCGACAGCTTCAGTTCTTTGTTCCAATAAGGTCCAGTTCGTGCGGTCTGAGGTGGAGGTCTTGCTGTCCTGGCGGTCTGTCCGGTTTCTGTTCGCGCGGTCTCAGGTCAAGCCGGGCGACTTCTGGAGTCGAGCGGTCTGTGCGGTCTCAGCTTGTCTAGCCGCCAGATTTGTTTTTGGTGTGTTTTGTTCTTCTCATCTCCGTGATTCTGATGAATCATGTCTCGCCATGTATACCTCGCACTGTAAATGAAGTTTGTGTTTCAATAAAGTTTCTTGTGTTGCTGTGTGGCATTGTGGTTGTTTAGCTTTAACTCAGTTGATGCAACTCCTGCTTACTGCTAAACGATTCAAATCAAAAAAATTTAACAGTATGATGATTCTCAAGATTCATTTAGTCCCCTTAACATCACCATGGACAAAGTTGTCCAAATTCTTTAAAAGAGGCCTGGTTTCAAGAAACCTGCTCCCATGAGGTTGGATGTCCAAAACCATAATTCAGACCTCTTCTGTGAATACCAAAAGGAGGGAGAGGCATCTAACTGAAAATTGTCGAGCCCTTTGCTTATTATTTGAGAAGATCTTGGGAGAGGGAAAGCTCCAAGGCTTAGTTCGGAAAGAGATGCCTACTGAGCCATCTACTTCAAAGGGGGAAGGAAACAGTGGAAGTCACTTGGGAGTGCACCAATGTGGAGGATGTCAGCTGTTATGGCAACATCCGTCCTATTACCGAGTGCATTGAAGTAAATGACGAGGGCCCCTTCGGTAACATTTATTGCATTCATGGAGGGGCTGGGCCTGAATCTTCCAGAAAGTTAAGCATTGCAAGTGTCTTCAAATGGGAAGTGGCAGCCACTTCTACTTCTGCTCCAGAAAGGTCGGTCATTACCTTCAGCCAGGATGGCCTTCCTTCGAATGCCAATCCATTTTATGATGCTGTGGTAATTAAAGCTATAATCAAAAATTACACGGTGCACAAGATTCTGAATGACACAGGCAGTTCGGTCAATCTCCTCTTCCGCCCAACCTTTGAAGCCCTAAAGACTGGAAAGCCTCTACTTTCCACTGAAGGGCCCCTCTATGGCTTCTAGGGAGAGAAGAAGGAAGTAGAAGTATGCATGAAGCTTCTGGTATCGTTGGGAGGCATAACAAATCTTATTAATTTTGTGGTGGTGGATGCCCCAAGCAGCTACTGTGCCATCTTTAGAAGGCCCATTCTGAATTGCTATCGATCAGTGGTGTCTACTTTCCACTTGGCCCTCAAGTTTGCTGCAGAAGGGAGGCAGTATCGGATTCGGATCGATCCAAAAGTGGCTCGGGAGTGCTATGTCCGAACGGTCAACGTGATTACCAACACTCCACTTTCCGAGTTTCCAGCTGTTGTCCTTGATGTAGCTGAGCTTCCAAAAGTTGCTGAAGAAAGTAAAGAATGAGAAGGGGCTCACCTGGAACCTACCCAAGTAACCCAAGAAGTCCCCATTGCTGAAGGGGAAGAGAAAAAGCTCGTTATTAATGCGGAATTGCTTGAGGAAGAAAATGTTCAACTGATCTCCTGCCTCTTGGAGAATTTGGATGTCTTCACCTGGTCACAGAAAGATATGTCAGGAGTAGCCCCATACGTTGCATGCCACCATCTCAACGTCTCCTCCAACTTCAAACCAGTTTTGCAAAAGAAAAGGGAGGTGGCAACTAAGCTGGCAGTACCAATCAGAGAAGAAGTCATATTATGTCAGCCACATTCTCAAAGATGTGGAAAATAGATATTCAATTTTGGAGAATCTAGCTGTAGCTCTGGTTATGTCATCTCGCAGACTTTGCCCTTACTGTCAAGCTCATCCAATTCAGGTGGTTTCAGACCATCCTCTGAGAAGTATCCTAAAAAAACCAGACCATTCGAGAAGATTGGCTAAATGGGCTATAGAGCTAAGTGAATTCGAAATATCTTATATCCCCAGAATAACAATCAAGGTGCAAGTGCTGGCAGACTTCCTGGTAGACACAACAGAAATTAGTCTCAAGCAGATTAAATGTTCTCCTTTGGCCTAGATTATTTATGTAGATGGGGCCTCGGGTAAAAACTCCGTGGGAGCCGGAGTCATCTTGATCAGCACAAACGACATCAAATTAGAACAAGCTATCAAGTTCTTTTTTCCGGTCATGAACAATCAAGCAGAGTATGCAGCACTCTTGATCGGTCTAAGACTTGCGAATGAGCTTGGAATAGAGCATGTGCATGTTAAAACAGACTCCCTGGTAATGGCCTCACAAGTATTGGGAAACTTTGAGACCAGGGAGCCAATGCTGAGAAAATATCTATTGTTAGCCAAAGAAGAGATTGGATAATTTAAATCATTCAACATTGAGCATATTCCAAGAACACAAAATGAAGAGGCGAATGAATTATCAAAGTTTGGTCTTCCGTCAGGGGGAGTGACCTCTGAACTTTTCCATCTGGCAACAGAAGAAGGGAAATTAATGCAAATTGATCGGCATCTTTCTTGGAAGGATCCCTACGAGCTGCACTTATCTAAAGGAGAATTTCATTCATCCATAAAAGATAATAGGAAATTCAGGAGAAAGGCGACCTATTATTACTTGGTGGCAGAAATCATATATAGAAAGACTCTCATTTCTCCTCTAGCAAGATGTGTTTCGGAAGAATAAGTTCCTGTGATACTCCAAGAGGTACATTATGGAGAATGTGGGAGCCATTCTGGGGCAAAGACTCTAGAGAAGAGAATCCTGAGACAAGGATATTTTTGGCTAACCATGAGGAAAGATGCAGAAACATTTGCCAAACAATGCGTTCAATGTCAAAAGTTTGCTCCACTTCAGCTTCAACCAGCCCAGACACTCAGATCGATAACAACACCTTGATCATTTGCAATTTGGGGGATGGATCTTACCGGATCCCTCCCAACCACTAGTGGGCAATGCCATTTCATAATCATCATGATTGATTATTGATGCGTGCTCGGCAAGTGCACCGGTCGCACAAGTTATAAAGTTGGGAGTATGTCCCCGAATATCGTCTCTAAAGGAATGCGCGTGGTTAGTTTGACTCTTCGGATTGAGAGAATAATTGCAAGATTAAATTAAAAGAAAAGTAAGGGCTTTGATTTTGGTTTCCTAAATTACTACACAGAAATGAGATGCGGGTCAAAACTCCGCTTTGCAAGGCGGGATGGATGCAACGGCCGCGATGCCGTGCTTCGAAAGGCGCGTGGACGGAAAGTAACTGTGACGATTGAGGGTCGCACACACCTCTTCGCAAATCTCCATAGCCATGGCTAACCCAACGCAAATGTGAATGGATGGGAGTTCATGGAGTGGAGTGAGTGTAAGCGAACGCAACACAAAGCAATACAGAGGAGATTATGTAAACACCAAATAATTCATTCATAGACAAACAAATCATTCAAGTTCATTACATAAATATTCAACTAGTTATAACAAGATAAGTTAAGAGAAAACCACCCAAGAAGGAGAACCGTCGGTCACGGCCGGAATAGCGGGTTGTCAATCCGCTTCCGATCTCGGTCGAAGGGTGCTTCCGGTGCCGGAGATCTGTCACTTTCTCCGGTGATCTCCACTTTCTCCGCAACAACTTGAAGAACACTCGCTAGGAAAGCTATGCTATCGGCCGAAAGGGCTCCCCAATGGTAGAGAAACAACTCTTGATCGCCGGAGGAGTCTCCCGGATGGTTGGGATGGAGGGGGATGAAGATGGGATGAAAATCGCCCAAGACGGTGGCCTAATCGCGCCCCAACACCGGCTGGAATCCCTAATTTTGCGGAACAGCGGCTTAAATAGGGAGCAGAATAAGTACTGCGCATGGTCAGTGGCGCACGACCAATGGTCGTGCGCGAAGGAATGCCTGTGATCGTGCGCAGTCAACTTGTAGCAAAGAAAAAAGATAGAAAACAACGCACGGTCAGGGGCACACGACCAATGGTCGTGCGCGAAGAAATGCCTGTGATCGTGCGCATACCTTCGCGCCGATCTCGATCTGGGACGGGAATTATCGCACGACCAATGGTCGTGCGCCTGGTCGTGCGCGAAGGAATGCGCACGATCTGAGGCTTTTTAGGCCAAAAATTGCCCCGCACCATCCCGAACGTGCACACGATCCCAGGACCTGCGGGAAAAGTACAAATAACCCTGATCCGTGCACACCACCGAATCCATAACACAGGCACACAGTGATATATAGGAAAAACATGCCACAAAGGGGAAAGGATTGCACAAAAGGCGCAGAAACGCCATGCTATCAATATAAGCGTATATGAACAGCAATTGAAGTGCAATGACACTAAAACAAACCCAAGTGAGGCCGGAAATCACTGTATAAACCAGACTAATCACACCCCCAGACTTACCTGTTTGCGCGTCCCGAGCAAACAAATCCGGCGGAGCGAGAAAAAACATAGCTTGGTTAGAAATTGCAAGGACGGAGTAATATGCGAAGTCTCATACGCATGTGCATTGAAATCTAGTAAAAAGAATTTTTAGTTATGCAAATTAGTTTACATAATTCTAACAGCGTAACTATATATTATTTCTACTCAAAAGTTGAATCATAGGGAATCACTCGGTCATGCGTAGGAAGAAAGTAGAAAGGCTGCTGAGGCGAACATTACTCAACACCGGAGTTCAGAACAATCTCCACTGAAATCCATCAGTGTCGATGACCATACGCTCACCCGTTCGCACTCTCTCCACGGCATTCGTACGATTCGATGCGCAAATCAGTAGGACTTTAGGTTATGATTTAGGCTTAGGCTACGGTGCGGTAAACAATGATAAATGCGGGGGCTTAGCACGCATAACCCAAATGAGCTTGCAAAAGAAACACTATCCCAGCAATAATAAAATTGTGTACACCGCGTATTCCCAAATGTATCTCTTTGTACATTTTTTCATTTCATTTTTTTTTTCATTTTTTCAAATTTCATAATTTTTGCACAATTAGATACAAAACAGCTATATCTTCAATAACGCATTTCCACCACAATCACAAATATACACTGTATCAACACCTAATTTTTATGCACATATTGCTTGAGCTCAGAATTTGGTGTGCGATTAGGATAGTCTTTTGGCTTTGGTGAATCGAAGGTGGAGCTGAATCAACGGGATCGGGTAGGCACAAGGGGCTAGCAAGGATAAGATGTTAGGATCAGAATACAAAGCTCAAACTGGCCAACATGATGGCCTACGTCATGCTCACGCACTGAATTAACTCAAACCCATGCTTCGAGAGTCGCTTGGGGCAAGTTCTTAGCCACCGAGAAAGATGATTCTTCCTCCCGACTCAAGCAATATGAGCCTAGCACCCCTCTACACACATCCCTACACTACCGAATGATTCGCACCAGATTCAACACTTTTGAGTAGAATAAACTAAAATTACGCTATCAGAATAAAATGTAAAACTAAAAGCATAAAGAAAAGTTTAATCTACACTGATTTCTATGCGAGACATGAATAAGTGACTAGAGCACTCCACGAGTCAACAAAGTACTTCGCCTCGCTATCCTAACCCAGCACCGTGATTTCCCATTCACACAACCGAGACGAGTTAGACTCGTCGCGCGCCTACAGTTAAGTGCGCTCACGTGGGTGTCGTGGTGTGCCATGAGATGAGCAATGCTACAATATAACACATTGTAAATCCTAGTATGCTGTGCACTGTGCATGTGCACGAGGTAACGATAACTCTCACTCCCCCAGACTTACACTAAGCAAAAAGCATGTTTGATAGCGGCATAAGCTTAAGATGGCTAGAATGAGAGATTACCCCATGCTCAGAAATGAGCATACCAGAAGATATGGCATTTTGTTCAGAAGGCGGTGATCCCGCCGTGCTCCAATAAATGCGGACATGCGATTAAAGGGATCCCAAGCACACAAAAATATTGCAAAAAAATATAACAAGAAAGAACGGAACCAAATGGTCCCAAATGGGTTGTCTCCCAAGAGCCCTTTTGTTTACCGTCCTTAAGGTGGACCAAATACCTATATTAGCAGATTATAGAATTGTTCACGCAAAATTAAAGAGAGGAGATCATCCAAGTCTACACAGTATTATTACACAACCACATGGAGAAATCAACTATACGTTGATTTAAAATAGTAACTGCAGATAGAAGAAAAAGGTCCGGAGACCCACAACTGATGGCAACGAAGTAAGAGGTTTAGCCTCCATCCCCAAGTCTCCTCCTTTCTTGCTCTCTTTCTCTCTTCCAAGAGTATTTCTTCAATAAAAAATCGCTTTCCCCCTTGCAGCCAATCCTCAAGGGGAAGCACCAACGAAGATGAGGAAACAAGATGTTCCTTCATTGTATCTTCCTCATCCCGCCAGGCTTTCAGCTCCTCCATGCATAAGGTCTGATCAACTGGAGGAGGGGCATCCTGCATCCTTGTACATAAAGAAAGGGGGTCAGGAAATAAATTGGCAGAAAAACTAAAAGAAATCTCATCTGAGGGAACAATCCCGGGTTCATCCCCCATTGGGTGCGGCAACGACGAACTGATGATATCGTCGAGGAATTCACTGGACTCAACAGCGCATGCAATGGCCTCCTCTATAATTTGGATTTCCTCGCACTGGACCGAAACGGTTGCTTCAGGACAATCGAGGCTATCCTCCTCCATGAGAGTGGGCACGACACTGCACAAATCTGCATCAACCTGTAGATTGACCTTAATGAAAACATCAGAAACAAATGTAATTTCGTGCGTGGCGGGAGAGGACGTGCTTCTTAAGAGTTCGGGCTCACTCTCCTCGCAAGGGCACAAATCCACGCAAAGTGGTACATGAACCGAAGAAGGATGGGGTTCGCATCAGAAATGGAGTCGTGAGGGTCACTGACGTACGTGTCGGTTCCATACCCTTCAAAAAGTGAAGGTGGAAGAGACACGTAATCAGAGGAAGAAGCTGTGCTCGCAGAATTTGAAGATGGGACGATCCGGATATCCGGCTCATTGTCATCCTCCAATTTACGAAGATAAGCAGCACAGTCCTTCAAGGCGTGCTCTCTACTTTTGCAAAATAAGCACTGCTTTGCCGGCACAAAAGGTGCAGCAGCCGTGTAAAGGTGCGATAACGAAGGTGAAGTAGAGTAGCCAGAATACTTATGGGCTCCGTACGGTTTCTGAACAACACCATACTCTTTGGGACACCTATCACTAGCGTTGGATGTGTCCCCACACCAACGACATCGAATGTTCAAATGCGCCCACATGATATAAAAGAAGAATATGGCATAAAAAGACTAAATTAAAAAGAATAAAAGACTCAATCAAAAATAATCGACTCACAACCAACATCTCATCACGCCTGCACTCCCCGGCAACGGCGCCAAAAACTTGATGCGTTCTCGACAAGTGCACCGGTCGCACAAGTAATAAAGTTGGGAGTATGTCCCCGAATATCGTCTCTCAAGGAATGCGCGTGGTTAGTTTGACTCTTCGGATTGAGCGAATAATTACAAGAGTAAATTAAAAGAAAAGTAAGGGCTTTGATTTTGGTTTCCTAAATTAATACACAGAAATGAGATGCGGGTCAAAACTCCGCTTCGCTAGGCGGGATGGATGCAACGGCCGCGATGCCGTGCTTCGGAAGGCGCGTGGACGGAAAGTAACTGTGACGATTGAGTGTCGCACACACCTCTTCGCAAATCTCCGTAGCCGTGGCTAACCCAACGCAAATGTGAATGGATGGGAGTGCATGGAGTGGAGTGAGTGTAAGTGAACGCAACACAAAGCAATACAGAGGAGATTATGTAAACACCAAATAATTCATTCATAGACAAACAAATCATTCAAGTTCATTACATAAATATTCAATTAGTTATAACAAGATAAGTTAAGAGAAAACCACCCAAGAAGGAGAACCGTCGGTCATGGCCGGAATAGCGGGTTGTCAATCTGCTTCCGATCTCGGTCGAAGGGTGCTTCCGGTGACGGAGATCTGTCACTTTCTCCGGTGATCTCCACTTTCTCCGCAACAACTTGAAGAACACTCGCTAGGAAAGCTATACTGTCGGCCGAAAGGGCTCCCCGATGGTAGAGAAATAACTCTTGATCGCCGGAGGAGTCTCCCGGATGGTTGGGATGGAGGGGGATGAAGATGGGATGAAAATCGCCCAAGACGGCGGCCTAATCGCGCCCCAACACCAGCTGGAATCCTTAATTTTGCGGAACAGCGGCTTAAATAGGGAGCAGAATAAGTACTGCGCACGGTCAGTGGCGCACGACCAATGGTCGTGTGCGAAGGAATGCCTGTGATCGTGCGCAGTCAACCTGTAGCAAAGAAAAAAGATAGAAAACAACGCACGGTCAGGGGCGCACGACCAATGGTCGTGCGCGAAGAAATGCCTGTGATCGTGCGCATATGTTCGCGCCGATCTCGATCTGGGACGGGAATTATCGCACGACCAATGGTCGTGCGCCTGGTCGTGCGCGAAGGAATGCGCACGATCAGAGGCTTTTTAGGCCAAAAATTGCCCCGCACCATCCCCAACGTGCACACGATCCCAGGACCTGCAGGAAAAGTACAAATAACCCTGATCTGTGCACACCACCGGATCCATAACACAGGCACACAGTGATATATAGGAAAAACATGCCACAAAGGGGAAAGGATTGCACAAAAGGCGCAGAAACGTCATGCTATCAATATAAGCGTATATGAACAGTAATTGAAGTGCAATGACACTAAAACAAACCCAAATGAGGCCGGAAATCACTGTATAAACCAGACTCATCAATTATTTCAATAAGTGGATTGAAGCAAAGATGTTAGCCAAAACTACCGCGCAGGTTATCCCAAACTTAATTTGGGGAGATATTGTCTGCCGACTTGGAATACTGTTGGCTATTGTCACCGACAATGGACCTCAATTCAACAATCCAGAGTTGATTAGTTTCTACGATCAGATTGGAATAGATGTGCGATTCTCCTCAGTACATCATCTAGAAGTAATGGGTAATTGGAGGCTACAAATAAACAAATCTTATATCTTTTGTAGAAGAAGGTTCTGAATCAAAGAGGGAACTAGGCAGAACAACTCCCTTCAATCCTTTGGACTCTTCGAACTACGCCAACTTAGGCCACAGGAGAAACACCATTCAAACTATCCTATGGTTCAGAAGCTCTCATTCCCGTAGAATTCGAAGTGACCAGTCCCAGAGTTATGTATGCAAAACAAGGGGATGAAGCTTGGATAGAGGCCAATGATGAAGCGAAAATATATAGTTTGTATTTCATTGAAGAACTCTTAGATGAAGCAACTATCAGGCAGGCAGAAGAAAAGAGGGGAATGGCTAGAAATTTTGTTAAGAATGTCAGGGTTAAACATTTCGCAGTCGGAGATATTGTATTGAAGAAGGTGGATGATGCATCTAGAACAGGTATTGTCAAAAAATTAAATCCCAACTGGGCAGGACCATTCATCATCAAGGAAGCATTAAAGAGTGGGTCTTATCGCCTCTAGACAAGTGATGGAGAAGACATCTCACGTACTTGGAGCGGTGATGATCTCAAGCAATTCTACCCTTAAAATGTGGTCTTTTATTATTTACATTTTGGACAATCAAATTGAAGCCCCATACTGACACGCTTCCTTGTTTGATGACTCTGTACTTTTTAATATCCCTCATTGAACCTTGGATACATCGCCAATTTCTTCTTGAACCCCCTCGAATTATAGTCATTAGCATAATACCACGAGGATCATGTGTAGCGGGTAGTTTTCATATAGGTGTAGTGGAAGCATGCCAATTCCCGTGCGGTGGTCTTCAGAATTTTGGAGCCCGACCGGTATCTAACAAACCTCTACATTAAGGGAGGTCCATGTGACTGTTAGCTCTATCATGCCCCAAAAGGGATATACTTACAACTTTGATGATCTTTCTGAGGAAAGCAATATCGGTATAGCCTCTGCGGCATAACCACACTGGCCCAACTGATCATCTTAGTCTGTGACCATCGAATACACCTAAGGTACTCTCGAGCGGTGCCTACTGGGGACCCATAACTAGGTTGATCTCACTGAGGAAAGCAATGTCGGTAAAGCCTCCGCGGCATAACCACACCCGCCCAATTGATCAACTTAGCTTGTAACCCTAGGCAAGAGAGCAGTTGGGTCATCGAAGTTCTTACAGCTCTTATGATCACTTGAGGAAAGCAATGCTTTCTACCTAAGCACACCTGCCCACTTAGTCATCTGAGTCTGTAATTCATTTACTTATTTACACAGAATTATTTTCCTCTTATAGTCCTTTATGACCATTTGGGAGAAAACAGTGTTTAACAGGCACGAGCACTTGTCTACCTGGTTACATAAAGATATAGGACTTTAAGACTGGGCGGTTTAATCTCTTAAGCTGACTTACTTTAATGAGTAACAGGTGAAAAATGGCAGCATAATGTGCTAACTGAGCGGATAAAATAAATTTAGATTTAAAGCTAGAAAGCAGGTTATTACAGGAAGCCGTAAGGCAGTGTCTCTAATAGGTTGTCAATGATAATGTTGACCGATCGGCTTACACAGTCGGCCTATGATTAATCTCATTATACAACTATGAGCTGGTACAATTCGCTCGAAATGGGGGAAATTGCTTACAAAAGTTGAATCGGTACAATTCATTGATATTATATTATTTGCTCGGCTTAAAATAATTTGCCTACAAGAAATTGGCCATGGAATGTTCTTGTAGTGTTAAAAATTTATACAACTAAGAATATTAGTCGCCTGGATTATTCGTTGACCGTGCGACTTATTGCTAATTATCTATATTTATGAGTACTTCCGACTTCAGAATATGGAACTCATATTGGTTAAACGCAACAGTGAACTCATATTGATAAGCCGCTCGAACAATATCTCATAGCCTTTCTTATGGATGTTATTAGTCGTCCGGGCTGAAAAGTGACCGCACATCTTGATGAATATTATCCAGACATGTCTCATTACATTGAGAAATTGTTATTAAAATTCCTAAGTATTTGGGATTTACATCGACAGTTGTCCGAGTTATGAAGTAACCGCACGGCTTGATATATCCTAACCGCACGACTTGTTGCTTACGATCAGAACTTATAAAAGATATTATTTCTGGAGGTTTCAGGCAGCATCCCTTGATGTTCGGGCAATTATTTATTTGAAAATCTCTCCTAAATAATTTGGACTTCTAGACGCTAGGACTAAATTCTAAACGCACAACTTAATATTTTGGCGGATAATGGGAGCTCAAACTTCTAGTCACGCGAACTAAATGCTGACCGCAAAACTTAATATAGCCTCTGGCGGATTTATGAAAGGACTTGTTGTTTAAAAGAAAGTGCCAAAATAAAAAGGCCGCATATGAACATCCACAAGTAAGTAAAGTTGCAAAGACAAACAATTGAACAGGTAACTGAATTTTCCATTGAAATTCTCAAAAAATACATTTATAATTGTTCAAACCGACCGGCTAACCTAATAAAGCCATCGGGCACAAAAAGAAAACATACAAAGAACAACTAATTTACGGATCTAAGTCTTTTAGATGCAGGAGAACTTGAATCTCCACCACCGTCAATATCACCATCCGGCAAATAGCCTTCGCTGACCGACGAAGAGCATGTTGATGCGCTGCTAAAGCCGCTCGAACCTTCAGTTTCCTGGCTCCCAACTTGCTCGGTCTCTTCTTTGGTGGCATCGGCTTCCGAAGACAAATTTCGTCAATCATTTCCATCAATAACGACGTCATCCTTTTCCTCAGTCTTATCTCCCTCAGTAGTGACTTCATCCTCATAATCATCTTCTTCTTCCGAACTGTTGGCAACAACTTTATCTTTACCCTTCGCTTTGCGGTTAATGTCATCCAACTTTTCTTCAGAGTCGGATAGACATCTGAGAAGCTAAAGTCTTCAAAGCCTGGCGCCAAACCGTCAAGTTCCCTCAAGTGGTCTAAAGCTCCATCGATCCCCTGGGAAACGTGAGGGAAAACCTCATCCTAGAAGATCGAGTTTTCTATATCATATTTTTTCTGCCAAAAGAGTAAAGGTTAGGCCGCACGGTTTAAGTAGTATGAATATCTCAAATTTTAAATCAGGTGATAACTTACCAACTCAGCTTCTTTTAACCATGTGACCTCCTGCACCAATTAGGCATTTTTCTTCTCCAAATGATTGTTCACTGAAATCAATCTTTTGAAGTTCATGCCCATGAAGTGGTTCGTAACATAGCTCCTCGCGCTAACCTGCGCGGCTAGGTGTGCCAGTTCCTCTTCGGGAACCTTCTTCAGCTTCTTCAAGTTGCGCCGACCATACAGAGCAATACAGGCGACTTCTGCATGACCTCCATACTTCTCACTTCCCCAGTGCGGGAGCGCAGTGGAGACTTGTTGGCAGTCACCTCTGGGGTGCCAGCTCAAGGTTGGGTGACCTTGCAAGTCCCTGGGATTACCATAGGAGCGAAGGACATCGAAGCCGCTAGAGGAAGCCGAATCCTCCTCCTCTTCAGACGCTTGCATCCTGCTCTTCTTCTACCTATGACTTTTCTCCCTCTGAGTCAGAATCAAACAGCCCGGGCTAAGTGGTTTGTTCTTGGGAACGATGGCAGCAGCTGCGAAACAAGAATAAAATGTTGGTACATAAGCCGTACGGTCAAATGTGGCTGGTTATGAGAAACTTACTGTCTTCAGGCCATATATGCTCCAACTCTGAAAGCAGCGGAATGTAGTGGTTTACATAAAGCCGCTCGGTCTTGAGGAGCATATAGGTCTACAGCTCGACCCCTTCAACATCGGCTTGTTGAAAAGCCTCCTCCTTTCGCACTTGAAGGTTAACCTGCAATAACCTGAGCTGGCCTTCGAAGATCAGATACCTCTCCGACCAGTTCGGGATCTTGTTCGCCAGGATGACGACCTTTAATCCCCTATATCCAAAGTACAAATGGCCTCTGAATATCTTCTTCCCGACGTCCAAAATAGACCACACTGAGAAGAACTTCCTAAACAGATTGATAGAAAAGCGGACTCGCTCAGACCACAGATAAGAGATGAAGCTATATATGGCGGCTATAGAGTTCGACGGGAGTTGCCCGAGAACAACTCCATAATGGTTGAAGACCGCCATCGCTTCTTGCAACACAGGGAACTTGAAATCATTGTCAAAATGGTCTATGGGGATTGCTATCTGATTAGGAGAAGAAGAATTGATTCGCTCGTCAAGGAGTGGAAGGAAGTCACGCGAGTAAGGAATTCCCAAACCTATGCCTATCAACGAAGTCGTCCAGCTCCGCTTGAGTCAGACGACATTATTTATGATCAGCAGAATAAAAGGCCGAAGCCGCTTCAGTTTGCACGACTACAATATTATCAGACCATATCAATTTTCTCTTAGCCCGCATCTTGCATTCTGTTGAATAAGTCTTTGGAATGACTGATACTGTTGGAGCAAGCCTATTACTGATTTGGGCTAGGATCACTATCTGCTGATTAGGATCAAGTTGACCCCAATGTATAGTCAATGGGTCAAGAGTTTAGGCTGATAGAACTTAAGAAAAGATAAGTTTTTCTGCGTTCGACGGAATACTATCTGGGTTCGACGAACGGCATGCTCTCTGCGTTCAACGAATGGCTTGCTTTTATCTCAGCATCTCAGCGTCTCAGCGGCTCAGCGGCTCAGCGGCTCAGCGGTCGACGAAATTGTCCAGTCTCAGCGGTCGACATTTTTATTCTGTCTCAGCGATCGATGAACAGACTCCGTCTCAGTGGACGACGATTTTATCAAGTCTCAGCGGTTGACGATTTTGCTCAGTTCAGCGGTCGACGAATTTGCCAGTTTGACAAACTCAACTCTGCGTTCGAAGAATAAGCATCACTTGTTCAGATCGACGAAATGTGTTATTTCAGTTCAGAATTTCAGACAGAGTATATTATTCTATTCTCTGAACTCAGATCTCATCAACAACGGCTCTATTCTTCAAGATAGGTTAGGATAATATATTTCCTTTTATTATTCTCCTATTTTGAAAATAGCCGTTGACATATTCTTGGAAAAGGACATGTTCATGGAAAAGGAAAAAGGTAAACGACGTATCAGATTTGCAGTACAGGATATATCTCTTTCACAATATTATATTCCTTAATTAAAGGATTTGATTTGTCAAATCTGTCAGAGATTTCAAAAAGGAAACAAGGAAAGAAGATATACTACATCACACATCATAGAATATCAGTACAACAATATAGAAAATAAGAGAACAGCCGACAGAGGGGAACACTATTCTTAAGAAAGTTACCGGAAGAAAAAGAAGAACAAAGTTTAACAAATCATCTTCTTCTTCCTCAAGCAGCACCTCATTCACTGAGAACATCATCAACACCTTCTCTCAGTCTCTGCTGCAAGTTCAGATCTTCAAAGAGCAACAACAATATGAGGAACTCATTCTCTCAGATTAATCAGCTACAGGAAGATCAATATTTTCAAGAGAAAGCTCCAGCCATTTTCTGTCAAGCATTTTATATCAGACAGAGGAGCTTCACATCATCAATCCACTAGATTCTTCTCTCAGAATATTGACAGAGAAGAACTTCATAATTGTTTTTATCCCCTCTCATACAAGGTTCTAACTCCCTTCAAAAGTTAACCCATTGGTGGCAGGTCACCTGAACAAAAACTTGTAGTTGGGTTAGAGCACCTGATCAAAAGCTCCCTTGGTGTGTGGACACCTGATCAAAAACCCCTTGGTGATAGGGCACCTGATCAAAAACCTAGTTGATCCTACAAAGTGTGGTAGAAGAGTAGACGTACCCAGTTTTATTGGGAAACTAATAAAAAAATCCTTGTGTCCTCTGTGTTTTGATTTTCTGTGTGTTGTGCTGTGTGCTTTGTTTTGTTTAGTTTTAAAAATCACTCTGCTATACACATATAAGTATCACTAATTTAATTCCGCTATAAATTTAAGTGAAAAGTTTTCAATACTCTATTCACCCACCTCTAGAGTAAATCTAAGATCTAACCTCACTTTCAATTGGTATCTAAGCATATCAATTGACTTTCAATTGGTATCAGAGGGCTGTTGATTTTATATAGGATAACACCTGAATCATAAAGATCAATTAGATCATAATTTATTTTAGAGTTTTATTTTTGTTAAAAACTCATGGCACAGAACAAAGAATATTCTAGCACAAGAACTCCTATGTGCAATCTCAATAAGTTTGCACTATGGAAAGCAAGGATTAGATTGTACGTGAATTCTATTGATGAGGAAATTTTTAATGTTATTTTGACAAGACCTCCAACTCCCACATCAACAACAAGTGCTGAAGCCACCACTAACAACAATGTTGTTCCACCACATGAATGGACAGAAGCACAGATGTAGCAGCGAAGTGCAGATGCAAAAGCAATGAACATTCTAGCACAAACAATGTCTGATGACATTTTTCAAAAAGTGGTGGAATGCACTTCTACAAGAGTGATATGGATCTCACTCAACAATATGGTTGAAGGATCAACTGATGAAAGAAAGGACAGAAGATCCCACCTTATTTCTCAATATGAGAATTTAAAAAAGGGAGAATCTGAGACAGTTGTTGATATGTACAACAGGCTCAGCCTCATAATCAATGAGCTGAAGACCTTGGATAAAGTGATCTCCATCACTGAGATCAATGATAAGATCCTAATGTGCTTCCCCAGCACATGGGACTCTAGGATCTTGCCAATCAAGGAAGCCAAAAGCCTTAATGAGATCTCAACTAAGAGCTTGTTAGGCAAACTCAAATCCTATGAGCAGATTATCAAAACCAGATATGCTGAGATATCTACTTCATCTCCAGCATCCAAGAAGTAGAGAAGCATAGCTTTTCAAGCTGAAGAGGAAGAAAAGGCTCGAAGAGATGAGGTGTTCATGAGACTTCTAGCTAAAAGGTTCTACAAGATGGCTAAAAAGGACCTCAGAAAGAAAGATTCCAGATCAAGGGAAAAGCCAAGGTATGATAAATCAAATTCTAAAGAAATTATTTGTTTTGGCTGCAGGAAACCTGGACACATTCTGCCAGAGTGTCCAGAGAATCAAAAGAAGGAGAAGAGAAAAGAGAAAGAAGACAAGAGGCACTCCAGCAAGTCTTCCTCCCACAAGCACAAGCATAAGGGAAGAGGATTTGTAGCTGAAACATGGAGTGAAACTGAGTCAGAATCTTCATCCAGTTCTTCTTCTGATGAAGAAGAATCAAAGGAGAATGATCAGTGCTTGATGGCTATTTATGACTCAAGTTGTGTGTCAGTAAGTGCATCTTCATCCAGCTCTTCTGATGATAAAGATGATGAAGAAGAAAAGAATTTCTGCATGTTGGCTATCAATGCCTCAGCAAACAACTCAGATGAAGAAGAGTCAGAATCAGAAGCTGACAATGATGCTGATCAGGTAATCTCTAATTTTGATTTCAATTCAATTGAATTCAAAGATGAATTCAAAGTTCTTTGCTTAGACATAATAAAATCTGAGAAGGAAATAATCACTCACAGAAATAAGCTTGCTGAAATGAACAAATTAAGTGAAGATAATGCTATTCTTAAGAAAGATTTGGCTGCCACTAGAGAACATATTATTCTCATTGAGAATAAACTATCTGAGGCTAAGAAATTTGAAGAATCCCTAAATGGGAGAAGTATCAAATTGATGGACATTACAAGCACAGTAAATGCCAGATTAAGTGGCAAACTAGGCTTGGGCGCATCATCAAGTGAACCACCTCTGATTAAGAAAAACATACTTTTTACACCTATAAAATTCATTTCTGCTAAGAGAAAAGAGGTTATAGATGTAAATAAAAACATTTCAAGCAAGGCGGTTAAGAATAAAGTAATTCAGCAGAATTCGTCGAACGGAGCTCGACGAAATCAGACGAATTCGTTGGACGGAGATCGATGAACTCTGAAGACAGATTTCATGTATAGTTATTATTCAAACGGCGCTCGACGAAGGCACGTCCATTCGTCGAACGATGATCGACAAACTCAGCCCAGTTCGTCGAACAAAAAATACACAAAAAATCTGAAAAATTCTTATTCTTCACATACTTTCAATCCTTTCACTGAATGGATAATTCCTCCAAGGAGATATCATCCACAAGGTTATAAGGACCAGCCTGAACTGTCTTTTATTTCAGATTTTTGTGGTAATGCAAAAGGACCCAAGGTAGTCTGGGTAAAAAACAACTAGTTTATTTTTTTGTTTTGCAGGTACACAGCTATCCAAGCAAGAATGAGCAGTGGTATTTGGATAGTGGGAGCTCAAAGCACATGACAGGAAACAAGGCCAACCTGAGCAATTATAAGGCAAAGCTTGGACCCAAGGTGATCTTTGGAGACTCCAAGTGTGGACAAACCAAAGGATATGGGAAGATCAAAGTTGGAGCAGTTACCTTCAAGGTGGTAGCTTATGTCAAGGGACTCAAACACAACCTCATCAGCATAAGCCAGTTATGTGATGAAGGTTATCAGGTAACTTTAAATCATTCCTTATGTCCTATTACCAATAATTAAATCATTAATGTGTTACCTGGTATTAGACATGGAAACATTTATTTAGTCAATTTTGACTATGCCAATTCTGATATTTGCTTATTCAATTCTAAAAGTAAAACAAATGAATTATGGCATAAAAGTCTTGGACATATTAACCTTAGAACTATATCTAAGCTTTCTAAGGACAATCTTGTTAGATGACTGCCTTCTTGTTCATACAAGAAGGAAGGACTCTACAGGGCTTGTCAATTAGGTAAGCAAACTAGAAGTAGTTTTAAATCTTTATCCAAGAGTGATTCACCTAGGATTTTGTTTTTACTGCATTTGGACCTTTTTGGACCTACTGCTATACAAAGTCTAGGAGGGAAGCATTACTCTCTAGTGATTGTAGATGACTTCTCAAGATTCACTTGGGTGTTCTTTCTTAGGAACAAGTGTGACACCTTCAATGTTCTGACAGACTTTCTCAGGACCATCAAGATTGAGTACTCTACTCTAGTTGCATTGATAAGAAGTTATCATGGAACAGAGTTTGAATCTCTTCTGATGAGAGAATTCTGTAGAAAAGAAGGGATCAGGCAATGTTTCTCTGCTCCTAGAACTCCTCAACAAAATGGGGTAGCTGAAAGGAAAAATAGAACACTTATTGAATCAGAAATTACATTGCTTGTTGATGCTCACTTGCCACTCTCTTTTTGGGTAGAGGCAGTGAACACAGCAAATTATGTGTTGAATAGAAGCCTGATACCTAAACTTAAGGGTAAAACTCCTTATGAATTACTAAAAGAATAAAAAGCTTAAGGTTAACTATTTTAAGATATTTGGATGTAAATGTTATGTGCATAACAATGACAAGAAATATCTAAGGAAGTTTGAAGCAAAAGCTGCTGAAGGCATATTCCTTGGATATTCACTTTCTAGTAAAGCATATAGAGTTTACAACAAATCTACTCTTAAGATAGAAGAGTCCATGCATGTATCTTTTGATGAAACTAACATGTTAATTGAAGAGAGGAACACCACCTCTACCAAAAATAATTTGCAGGTACCAGCTCTATGTGAAGAGCTCAATGGACTTGATCTACAGAAAGAAGAATCTTTACTTCCATCAACACAAAATTTTGAAGACAATGAAGAAGACGATCATCCAGATCTTGGTGTCAGCTCAAATAAAGTGACAGCTGAACAAATTCCCCAAGTGGATGTCATTGCTGAACCAACTCGAACTGTTGACCACATCACAGTTAGAGATCATCCAATATCACAAGTTATTGGTGATATTTCATCAGGTGTTCAAACAAGGCATCAACTACACCAAAATCAGATGCAAACTTGTTTCCTATCCCAGATTGAACCTCAATCCATAAGAGATGCAGAACAAGATCCAAATTGGATTCTTGCAATGCAAGAAGAGCTCAATCAATTTGAAAGGAACAAGGTATGGGATTTGGTTCCAAGACCAAAAGGCCATCCAGTTAATGGCACCAAGTGGGTCTTCAGGAACAAGCTTGATGAACAAGGAAGCATAGTCAGAAATAAAGCAAGATTGGTAGACCAAGGATATTCACAGGAAGAAGGAATTGACTATGATAAGACCTTTGCTCCTGTTGCAAGACTTGAAGCCATCAAGATTTTCCTTGCCTTTGCTGCATACAAGAAATTCAAGGTATATCAAATGGATGTGAAGAGTGCATTTCTTAATGGAGACTTCAAAGAAGAAGTCTATGTGGAACAACCACCAAGTTTCATCAGTCCAACTCACTCCACTTATGTATTTAAGCTTAATAAAGCTCTCTATGGACTCAAGCAAGCTCCTAGAGCATGGTATGAGACCTTAGCTAATTTTCTTTTGGAGAACAATTTATGTAGAGGAATAGTTGATAAAACCCTATTTTTCAGGATACATAAAAATCAAACTCTACTAGTTCAAATATATGTAGATGATATTATTTTTGGCTCTACTTATTCATATTTATGCAAAAGATTTTCTAATCTAATGCAATCTAAATTTGAAATGAGTAGTATGGGTGAACTATCATACTTCCTTGGTCTTCAAGTGAAGCAAACTCCCAATGGCATATTCAAATCACAATCCAAGTATGCTAAGAAATTAGTGAAAAGGTTTGGTATGTCTGATGCTTCCACCATGAAAACACCCATGCCCTCAAATATTGTTGTTGATACTGATGAATCAGGGAAACCTGTTGATCAGAAAGTATATAGAGCAAATGTTGGCTCACTAGTTTATTTAACAGCAAGTAGGCCTGATATAATGTTTGCTACTTGTATTTGTGCTAGGTTGCAAGTTAACCCCAAAGAATCTCACCTAATTTTGTTAAAAAGAATTTTGAGATATATAAAGGGTTGTCCTAATCTAGGACTCTGGTATCCAACAACATCAGAATTTGAATTAACTGGATTCTCAGATTTTGATTATGCTGGATGCAGAGTAGACAAGAAAAGAACATTAGGAACTTGCCAGTTTCTTGGAGATAGGCTTGTGGCTTGGTTTTTTAAGAAACAAACATCTGTGTCTACATCAACAGCTGAAGCTGAATACATAGCGCAGGCAGTTGCTGCTCACAGATATTGTGGATACAAAATCAGCTCCTAGACTATGGTGTCAATCTAAATAATTCAATTATATTTTGTGACAATACTAGTGCAATATCTATAACACAAAATCCAATTATCCATAGTAGGACTAAACACATAGAAATTAGGCACCACTTTATCAGACATAATGTGGATAAAAATAAAATTTGCCTACAATTCATTTCTACTGATTTGCAAAGAGCTGATATTTTCACCAAGCCATTGGATGAAAAGAAACATATTTTCTTTATAAATCAGCTAGGAATGATAGATGAAGATTCAATCTGATAAAAATAAGTTTTCTACTTATCCCATTCTTCATCTAACTGAGATCGAAGAAATCAAGTTTTTCATCGAATGGAGATCGACGATGTCATCAAGTTCGTCGAACCGAGATCGACGAAAATCTATTTTTCGTCAAACCCAGTTTCGATGAAGCTTTTATTTATGAACCTTTCATTATAATCAAATCTTTTTTTAACTGAATGCCTACAGAAACTGCTTCTCTTTCCAGTTCCTTTGCACTTGATCTCTATTTCATTTTGCAGGAACAATAGCAATATAAAGATTGCATACTTCCCTACCTCCATCAAATGTCCCTTCTTCAAGGGGCCTAGCTTTAGGCCGTCCTGAAACTAGGCAGGGGGAGAAGTTCTATGAAGAAGCTCCATATGATGCAGTGTTTTGCTCAGGGGGAGATGTTCTATGAGCTAGGCAGGGGGAGAAAGCTGAAGAAGCTCCTTTTTGTTAAGGGGAGATACTTTCCTTTTGACAGGGGGAGTTGTTTTGAAGAAAGTCCTTTATAATAGGGGGAGTTATTTTATCAAGAGGAAATGCTATATGAAGAAGCATATTTTCAGTTCTTGAAGAAGCTCACAGCAGTTTGCAGATTTAAAGGGAGATGTTGTAGATTCAGTTTTGATAGATTCAAATTCAGATTAGTAGTAGATAGCATATTCAGATTATAAAGCTACAGTTAAGATCAACAAATTCAGAAAGCTGAAATATAGCAGATAAAGCTTTTCAGATAATCAGAATTCATAATACAGAAAGCAAAACTCAGAGAAAGGAAATGTCAGAATTCAGAGAAAAATCAAAGGTTCTTTTTATTAGTTTTATGTTCAATGTAAATCTCAAAACTCAGAGTATCATATTTTATATCTGATGAAATATTTAAAATCAATCAGATATATATGCTCTGTTGTTTTGTTATTTGTTTTGTTATTCAAATTTTGTCAAATAGTGTCCTAACCCAAATAGGGGGAGATTGTTGGAACAACCCTATTACTGATTTGGGATAGGATCACTATCTGCTGACTAGGATCAAGTTGACCCCAATGTATAGTCAATGGGTCAAGAGCTTAGGCTGATAGAACTTAAGAAAAGACAACTTTTTCTGCGTTTGGCAAAATGCTATCTGGGTTCGACGAACGACATGCTCTCTGCGTTTGATGAATGGCTTGCTTTTATCTCAGCATCTCAACATCTCAGCATGTCAGCATCTCAGCGGCTCAGCGGTTGACAAAATTGTTTAGTCTCAGCGGTCGATGATTTTATTCTGTCTCAGCGGTCGACGAATAGACTCCGTCTCAGCGGTCGACGATTTTATCAAGTCTCAGCGGTTGACGATTTTGCTAAGTTCAACGGTCGACGATTTTTCCAGTTCGACGAACTCAGCTCTGCGTTTGAAGAATTAGCATCACTTGTTCAGATCAACGAAATGTGTTATTTTAGTTCAGAATTTCAGATAGAGTATATTATTCTATTCTCTGAACTCAGATCTCATCAGCAATGGCTCTATTCTTCCAGATAGGTCAGGATAATATATTTCCATTTATTATTCTCCTATTTCTAAAATAGCTGTTGACATATTCTTGGAAAAGGACATGTTCATGGAAAAGGAAAAAAGTAAACGGCGTATCAGATTTGCAATACAGGATATATCTCTTTCAGAATATTATATTCCTTAATTAAAGGATTTGATTTGTCAAATCTGTCAGAGATTTCAAAAAGGAAACAAGGAAAGAAGATATACTACATCACACATCACAGAATAGCAGTACAACAATATAGAAAAGAAGAGAACAACCAACAGAGAGGAACACTATTCTTCAGAAAGTTACAGGAAGAAAAAGAAGAACAAAGTTTAACAGATCATCATCTTCTTCCTAAAGCAGCACCTCATTCACCGAGAACATCATCAACACCCTCTCTCAATCTCTGCTGCAAGTTTAGATCTTCAAAGAGCAACAACAATCTGAGGAACTCATTCTATCAGATTAATCAGCTACAGAAAGATCAATATTTTTAAGAGAAAGCTCCAGCCATTTTCTGTCAAGCATTTTATATCAAACAGAGGAGCTTTACATCATCAATCCACCAGAGTCTTCTCTCAGAATATTGACAGAGAAGAACTACATAACCCTTCTAATCCCCTCTTGTACAGGGTTCTAACTCTCTTCAAAATTTAACCCATTGGTGGCAGGGCACCTGAACAAAAACCTGTAGTTGGGTTAGAGCACCTGATCAAAAGCTCCCCTGGTGTGTGGACACCTGATAAAAAACCCTTGGTGATAAGGCACCTGATCAAAAACTTAGTGGATCCTACCAAGTGTGGTAGAAGAGTAGACATACCCAGGTTTATTGGGGAACTACAATAAAAATCCTTGTGTCCTCTGTGTTGTGATTTTCTGTGTGCTGTGCTGTGTGCTTTGTTTTGTTTAGTTTTTATAAATCACTCTGCTATACACATATAAGTATCACTATTTTAATTCCGCTATAAAATTAAGTGAAACGTTTTTAATACTCTATTCACCCCTCTAGAGTAAATCTAAGATCTAACCTCACTTTCAATTGGTATCTAAGCATATCAATTGACTTTTAGATACTTATAGAGTCGGATGACCTACATATAGCAAAATGAAACCGCGGCTAACTAGCTTAACCGCGCGGCCAGAAACCTGCATAATCATGTTATTTCACAAGCAGAAAACCACAAACATTAACACAAGCCGTGCGGCTTGCAGAAAAATTGAAAAGTATCAAAAATATTCTTAGTATTCAAAAGTAGAAATCGCGAGTTTTCAACACAAGTCACACGGTCTATAGAGCAATTCAGACATCATGAATATTCAAAGGCATCAAATAATAAAAATGTCGTCAAGCAAAACATTCAACATCTGGATTTTCCAAAGGACTGAAAAAATAATATTACACAGATATTGTCCTCAAATGTAAAATGTTCATGGCTGGTGGTGATCAGGGGAAGGATCTTCATGGTAAAGGCGCGCGACCTGGTCACCTGTTTGAAGAAGAAGTGTGTACATCTGACTTACACTGTGATGAAGGTGGTTGATTATACTGTGAAGCCGCGTGGCATCCCGCTCCACCTGCGAAGCTAGTATCATGTGAGAAGGTAGTGTCGCGGCGACTTCTACAATAGTAACAATCGGATCGGCCACCCTGACCGGTGGGGTACTTGAGGTCTCGCCAATAGTTGGACGACTTGATGTCCGTGGCCTCTAATCATATTTACAGGTCTCCGACTCCCTCCGACTTCCATAGTCAGATGTATATACTTCTCTCGATAATACTTGCAATCATCCTCGAGCTTCAGAACTGCTTTCTTCTCCTTGTTAAGCCACGTGGTCAGAACGACATTCTGCTCCTACAACATCTTTTCTTTCTCCAACCACTCATTCTTTTCGGCCTCTAGCGCAACCCGCATATCTTCTTTTTTCAACCGCGTGACCTCAGCCCGGTCTTCGAGGTCTTTTACTTTCTCCATCAAAATAACAAGGAGACCCTTGAAGTCGGCCAGCTCCTCCTCCCCTCCAGTATTCAAGTTCAACAAAAAACTTGGCACTGGAGGAAGCAGTAGAGGAAGACTAGCCTCCAAGTAGCCCGACTTCATGCTTGGTTCGGAGTCATCTGCAATGAAGAAAATACAGTTAGAATAGTCAGGAGCACAACTTAATACAAAAGGAGTACTACGGAATTGAGACCGCCCATGTCGATGTTTTCTCGTTTACTAGCCACAACCGCATGATTAAAGTATGGATATTCAGGCCACCTAGATTGTTCGTGGTCCATCCTTTGGTGCTGCTCTCTCCAAAGTATTTCAATTTGCCTTCACTTCCTAACGGAAATTTGTTAGAGGACTGCCTTCTTGTTCATACAAGAAGGAAGGACTCTGCAGGGCTTGTCAATTAGGTAAGCAAACTAGAAGTAGTTTTAAATCTTTATCCAAGAGTGATTCACCTAGGATTTTGTATTTACTGTATTTGGACCTTTTTGGACCTACTGCTATACAAAGTCTAGCAAGGAAGCATTACTCTCTAGTGATTGTAGATAACTTCTCAAGATTCACATGTGTGTTCTTTCTTAGGAACAAGTCTGACACCTTCAATGTTCTGACAAACTTTCTCAGGTCCATCAAGACTGAGTACTCTACTCTAGTTGCATTGATCAGAAGTGATCATGGAACTGAGTTTGAATCTCTTCTGATGGGAGAATTCTGTGGAAAAGAAGGGATCAGAAAATGTTTCTCTGCTCCTAGAACTCCTCAATAAAATGGGGTAGCTGAAAGGAAAAATAGAACACTTATTGAATCAGCAACTACATTGCTTGTTGATGCTCACTTGCCACTCTCTTTTTTGGTAGAGGCAGTGAACACAACAAATTATATGTTGAATAGAAGCCTGATACATAAACTTAAGCGTAAAACTCCTTATGAATTACTAAAAGAATAAAAAGCTTAAGGTTAACTATTTTAAGATATTTGGATGTAAATGTTATATGCATAACAATGACAAGAAATATCTAAGGAAGTTTGAAGTAAAAGCCGCTGAAGGCATATTCCTTGGATATTCACTTTCTAGTAAAGCTTATAGAGTTAATAATAAATCTACTCTTAAGATAGACGAGTTCATGCATGTATCTTTTGATGAGACTAACATGTTAATTGCGGAGAGGAACACCACCTCTACCAAAAACAATTTGCAGGTACCAGCTTTATGTGAAGAACTCAATGGACTTGATCTACAAAAAGAAGAATCTTCCCTTCCATCAACACAAAATCTTGAGGACAGTGAAGAAGATGATCATCCAGATCTTGTTGTCAGCTCAAATCAAGTGACAGCTGAACAAATTCCCCAAGTGGATATAATTGCTGAACCAACTCCAACTGTTGACCACATCACAGTTAGAGATCATCCAATATCACAAGTGATTGCTGATATTTCAGCAGGTGTTCAAACAAGGCATCAACTACACCAAAATCAGATGCACACTTGTTTCCTATCCCAGATTGAACCTCAATCCATAAAAGATGCAGAACAAGATCCAAATTGGATTCTTGCAATGCAAGAGGAGCTCAATCAATTTGAAAGGAACAAGGTATTGGATTTGGTTCCAAGACCAAAAGGCCATCCAGTTATTGGCACCAAGTGGGTATTCAGGAACAAGCTTGATGAACAAGGCAACATAGTCAGAAACAAAGCAAGATTGATAGCCCAAGGATATTCACAGGAAGAAGGAATTGACTATGATCAGACCTTTGCTCCTGTTGCAAGACTTGAAGCCATCAGGATTTTCCTTGCCTTTGCTGCATACAAGAAATTCAAGGTATATCAAATGGATGTGAAGAGTGCATTTCTTAATGGAGACATCAAAGAAGAAGTCTATATGGAACGACCACCAAGTTTCATCTCTCCAACTCACTCCTCTTATGTATTTAAATTTAATAAAGCTCTCTATGGACTCAAGCAAGCTCCCAGAGCATGGTATGAGACCTTAGCTAATTTTCTTTTGTAGAACAATTTCTGTAGAGGCATAGTTGATAAAACCCTATTTTTCAGGATACATAAGAATCAAACTCTATTAGTTCAAATGTATGTAGATGATATTATTTTTGGCTCTACTTATTCATATTTATGCAAAAGATTTTCTAATCTAATGCAATCTAAATTTGAAATGAGTAGTATGGGTGAACTATCATACTTCCTTGGTCTTCAAGTGAAGCAAACTCCCAATGGCATATTCATATCACAATCTAAGTATGCTAAGTAATTAGTGAAAAGGTTTGGTATGTCTGATGCTTCCACCATGAAAACACCCATGCCCTCAAATGCTGTTGTTGATACTGATGAATCAGGGAAACCTATTGATCAGAAAGTATATAGAGCAATTGTTGGCTCACTACTTTATTTAACAGCAAGTAGGCCTGATATAATGTTTGTTACTTGTATTTGTGCTAGGTTCCAAGTTAACCCCAAAGAATCTCACCTAATTTTGTTAAAAAGAATTTTGAGATATATAAAGGGTTGTCCTAATCTAGGACTCTGGTATCCAACAGCATCAGAATTTGAATTAACTGGATTCTCAGATTCTGATTATGCTGGATGCAGAGTAGACAGGAAATGCACATCAGGAACTTGCCAGTTTCTTGGTGATAGGCTTGTGTCTTGGTTTTGTAAGAAACAAACATCTGTGTCTACATCAACAGCTGAAGCTGAATACATACCTGCAGGTAATTGCTACTCACAGATATTGTGGATACAAAATCAGCTCCTAGACTATGGTGTCAATCTAAATAATTCAATTATATTTTGTGACAATACTAGTGCAATATCTATAGCACAAAATCTAGTTCTCCATAGTAGGACTAAACACATAGAAATTAGGCACCACTTTATCAGAGATAATGTGGATAAAAATAGAATTTGCCTACAATTCATTTCTTCTGATTTGCAAAGAGCTGATATTTTCACCAAGCCATTGGATGAAAAGAAACATATTTTCTTTATAAATTTGCTAGGAATGATAGATGGAGATTCAATCTGATAAAAATTAAGCTTTCTACTTATCCGATTCTTCATCTAACTGAAATCGACGAAATCAAGTTTTTCATCGAACGGAGATCGACGAAGTCATCAAGTTCGTCGAACCGAGATTGACGATAATCTATTTTTCGTCGAACCCAGTTTCGATGAAGCTTTTATTTTTGAACCTTTCATTATAATCAAATCTTTTTTCTTTTTAACTGAATGCCTACAGAAACTGCTTCTCTTTCCAGTTCCTTTGCACTTGATCTCTATTTCCTTTTGTATGAACAATAACAATATAAAGATTGCATCATTCCCTACCTCCATCAAATGTCCCTTCTTTAAGGGGCCTAGCTTTAGGTCGTCCTGAAACTAGGAAGGGGGAGAAGTTCTATGAAGAAGCTCCACATGATGTAGTGTTTTGCTCAGGGGGAGATGTTCTATGAACTAGGCATGGGGAGAAAGCTGAAGAAGCTCCTTTTTGTTAAGGGGAGATACTTTCCTTTTTACAGGTGGAGTTGTTTTAAAGAAACTCCTTTATGATAGGGGGATTTATTTTATCAAGAGGAAATGCTATATGAAGTAGCATATTTTCAGTTCTTGAAGAAGCTCACAGCAGTTTGCAGAAATAGAGGGAGATGTTGCAGATTCAGTTATGATAGATTCAAATTCAGATTAGTAGCAGATAGCATATTCAGATTATAAAGCTACAGTTCAGATCAACAAATTTAGAAAGCTGAAATATAGCAGATAAAACTTTTTAGATAATCAGAATTCAGAATACAGAAAGCAGAACTCATAGAAAGGAAATGTCAGAATTCATAGAAAAATATCAAAGGTTCTTTTTATTTGTTTTATTTTCAATGTAAATCTCAAAACTCAGAGTATCATATTTTATATCTGATGAAATATTTAAAATCAATCAGATATATATGCTCTGTTGTTTTGTTATTTGTTTTGTTATTCAAATTTTGTAAAATAGTGTCCTAACCCAAATAGGGGGAGATTGTTGGAACAACCCTATTACTGATTTGGGATAGGATCACTATCTGCTGACTAGGATCAAGTTGACCCCAATGTATAGTCAATGAGTCAAGAGTTTAGGCTGATAGAACTTAAGAAAAGACAAGTTTTTTTGTGTTCGACAAAATGCTATCTAGGTTCGACTAACAGCATGCTCTCTGCGTTCGACAAATGGCTTGCTTTTATCTCAGCGTCTCAGCATTTCAGCGGCTCAATGGTCGACAAAATTGTCTAGTCTCAGCGGTCGACGATTTTATTTTGTCTCAGCGGACGACGAACAGACTCCGTCTCAGCGGTCGACGATTTAATCAAGTCTCAGCGGTTGACGATTTTGCTCAGTTCAGCGGTCGATGAATTTGCCAGTTTGATGAACTCAGCTCTGCGTTCGAAGAATAAACATCACTTGTTCAGATCGACAAAATGTGTTATTTCAGTTCAGAATTTCAGACAGAGTATATTATTCTATTCTCTGAACACATATCTCATCAGCAACGACTCTATTCTTCCAGATAGGTCAGGATAATATATTTTCTTTTATTATTCTCCTATTTCGAAAATAGCCGTTGACAAATTCTTGGAAAAGGACATGTTCATGGAAAAGGAAAAAGGTAAACGACGTATCAGATTTGCAGTACAGGATATATCTCTTTCAGAATATTATATTCCTTAATTAAAGGATTTGATTTGTGACATCTGTCAGAGATTTCAAAAAGGAAACAAGGAAAGAAGATATACTACATCACACATCACAGAATAGCAGTATAACAATATAGAAAAGAAGAGAACCGTCGACAGAGAGGAACACTATTCTTCAGAAAGTTACAGGAAGAAAAAGAAGAACAATGTTTAACTGATCATCTTCTTCTTCCTCATGCAGCACCTCATTCACTGAGAACATCATCAACACCTTCTCTCAGTCTCTGCTGCAAGATCAGATCTTCAAAGAGCAACAACAATCCGAGGAACTCATTCTCTCAGATTAATTAGCTACAGAAAGATCAATATTTTCAAGAGAAAGCTCCAGCCATTTTCTGTCAAGCATTTTATATCAGATAGAGGAGCTTTACATCATCAATCCACTAGAGTCTTCTCTCAGAATATTGACAGAGAGGAACTTCATAACCCTTCTTATCCCCTCTTGTACAGGGTTCTAACTCCCTTCAAAAGTTAACCAATTGGTGGCAGGGCACCAGAACAAAAACCTGTAGTTGGGTTAGAGCACCTGATCAAAAGCTCCCTTGGTGTGTGGACACCTGATCAAAAATACCTTGGTGATAGGGCACCAAATAAAAAACTTAGTGGATCCTACCAAGTGTGGTAGAAGAGTAGACATACACAGGTTTATTGGGGAACTACTATAAAAATCCTATTGTCCTCTGTGTTGTAATTTTCTGTGTGCTGTGCTGTGTGCTTTGTTTTGTTTAGTTTTTATAAATCACTCTGCTATACACATATAAGTATCACTATTTTAATTCCGCTATAAAATTAAGTGAATCATTTTTAATAATCTATTCACCCCTCTAGAGTAAATCTAAGATCTAACCTCACTTTCAATTGGTATCTAAGCATATCAATTGACTTTTAGATACTTATAGAGTCTGATGACCTACATATAGCAAAATAAAACCGCGACTAACTAGCTTAACCGCGCGGCCAGAAACCTGCATAATCATGTTATTTCACAAGCAGAAAACCACAAACATTAACACAAGCCGCGCGACTTGCAGAATAATTGAAAAGTATCAAAAATATTCTAAGTATTCAAAAGTAGAAATCGCGAGTTTTCAACACAAGTCACATGGTCTATAGAGCAATTCAGACATCATGAATATTCAAAGGCATCAAATAATAAAAATGTCATCAAGCAAAACATTCAATATCTGGATTTTCCAAATGACTGAAAAAAATAATATTACACAGATATTGTCCTCAAATGTAAACCATTCATGGCTGGTGGTGATCAGGGGAAGGATCTTCACGATGAAGGCGTGCGACCTGGTCACCTATTTGAAGAAGAAGTGTGTACATCTGACTTACACTATGATGAAGGTGGTTGATTATACTGTGAAGCCACGTGGCATCCCGCTCCGCCAGCGCAGCTGTAATCATGTGAGCAGGTAGTGTCGCGACGACTTCTACAACAATCGGATCGGCCACCCTGACCGGTTGGGTATTTGAGGTCTCCCCAACAGTTGGACGGCTCGATGTCCGTGGCCTCTCATCATTCATATTTACAGGTCTCCGACTCCCTCCGACTTCCCTAGTCAGATGTATATACATCTCTCGATAATACTTGATATCATCCTCGAGCTTCAGAGATGCTTTATTCTCCTTGTTAAGCCGCGTGGTCAGAACGACGTTCTGCTCCTACAACATCTTTTCATTCTCCAACCACTCATTCTTTTCAGCCTCTAGCGCAACCCGCATATCTTCTTTTTTCAACCGCGTGACCTCAGCCCGATCTTCGAGGTCTTTTACTTTCTCCTTCAAAATAACAAGGAGACCCTTGAAGCGGCCAGCTCCTCCTCCCCTCCAGTATTCAAGTTCAACAAAAAACTTGGCACTGGAGGAAGCAGTAGAGGAAGACTAGCCTCCAAGTCGCCCAACTTCATGCTTGGTTCGGAGTCATCTGCAATGAAGAAATTACAGTTCGAACAGTCAGGAGCACAACTTAATACAAAAGGAGTACTACGGAATTGAGACCGCTCACAACTTAATACTAGCCACAACCGCATGATTAAAGTTTGGATATTCAGGCTGCCTAGATTGTTCGGGGTCCATCCTTTGGCGCTGCTCTCTCCAAATTATTTCAATTTGCCTTCGCATCCTAACTGAAATTTGTTAGATGACTGCCTTCTTGTTCATAAAAGAAGGAAGGACTCTATAGGGCTTGTCAATTAGGTAAGCAAACTATAAGTAGTTTTAAATCTTTATCCAAGAGTGATTCACCTAGGATTTTGTATTTACTGCATTTGGACCTTTTTGGACCTACTGCTATACAAAGTCTAGGAGGGAAGCATTACTCTCTAGTGATTGTAGATGACTTCTCAAGATTCACTTGGGTGTTCTTTCTTAGGAACAAGTCTGACACCTTCATTGTTCTGACATACTTTCTCAGGTCCATCAAGATTGAGTACTCTACTCTAGTTGCATTGATCAGAAGTGATCATGGAATTGAGTTTGAATCTCTTCTGATGAGAGAATTCTGTGGAAACGAAGGGATCAGGAAATGTTTCTCTGCTCCTAGAACTCCTCAACAAAATGGGGTAGCTGTAAGGAAAAATAGAACACTTATTGAATCAGCAACTACATTGCTTGCTGATGCTCACTTGCCACTCTCTTCTTGGGTAGAGGTAGTGAACACAGCAAATTATGTGTTGAATAGAAGCCTGATACATAAAATTAAGGGTAAAACTCCTTATGAATTACTAAAAGAATAAAACGCCCAAGGTTAATTATTTTAAGATATTTGGATGTAAATGTTATGTGCATAACAATGACAAGAAATATCTAAGGAAGTTTGAAGCAAAAGCTGTTGAAGGCATATTCCTTGGATATATTCACTTTCTAGTAAAGCATATATAGTTTACAACAAATCTACTCTTAAGATAGAAGAGTCCATGCATGCATCTTTTGATGAGACTAACATGTTAATTGCGGAGAGGAACACCACCTCTACCAAAAATAATTTTCTGTTACCAGCTCTATGTGAAGAGCTCAATGGACTTGATCTACAGAAAGAAGAATCTTTACTTCCATCAACACAAAATCTTGAAGACAGTGAAGAAGATGATCATCCAGATCTTGCTGTCAGCTCAAATCAAGTGATAGCTGAACAAATTCCCCAAGTGGATATAATTGCTGAACCAACTCCAACTGTTGACCACATCACAGTTAGAGATCATCCAATATCACAAGTGATTGGTGATATTTAAGTAGGTGTTCAAACAAGGCATCAAATACACCAAAATCAGATGCACACTTGTTTCCTATCCCAGATTGAACCTCAATCCATAAAAGATGCGCGCAGAACAAGATCCAAATTGGCTTCATGCAATGCAAGAGGAGCTCAATCAATTTGAAAGGAACAAGGTATGGGATTTGGTTCCAAGACCAAAAGGCCATCCAGTTATTGGCACCAAGTGGGTATTCAGGAACAAGCTTGATGCACAAGGCAACATAGTCAGAAACAAAGCAAGATTGGTCGCCCAAGGATATTCACAGGAAGAAGGAATTGACTATGATCAGAACTTTGCTCCTGTTGCAAGACTTGAAGCCATCAGGATTTTCCTTGCCTTTGCTGCATACAAGAAATTCAAGGTATATCAAATGGATGTGAAGAGTGCATTTCTTAATGGAGACATCAAAGAAGAAATCTATGTGGAACAACCACCAAGTTTCATCTCTCCAACTCACTCCTCTTATGTATTTAAGCTTAATAAAGCTCTCTATGGACTCAAGCAAGCTCCCAGAGCATGGTATGAGACCTTAGCTAATTTTCTTTTGTAGAACAATTTCTGTAGAGGCATAGTTGATAAAACCCTATTTTTCAGGATACATAAAAATCAAACTCTACTAGTTCAAATATATGTAGATGATATTATTTTTGGCTCTACTTATTCATATTTATGCAAAAGATTTTCTAATCTAATGCAATCTAAATTTGAAATGAGTAGTATGGGTGAACTATCATACTTCCTTGGTCTTCAAGTGAAGCAAACTCCCAATGGCATATTCATATCACAATCCAAGTATGCTAAGTAATTAGTGAAAAGGTTTGATATGTCTGATGCTTCCACCATGAAAACACCCATGCCCTCAAATGTTGTTGTTCATACTAATGAATCAGGGAAACCTGTTGATCAGAAAGTATATAGAGCAATTGTTGGCTCACTACTTTATTTAACAGCAAGTAGGCCTGATATAATGTTTGCTACTTGTATTTGTGCTAGGTTCCAAGTTAACCCCAAAGAATCTCACCTAATTTTGTTAAAAAGAATTTTGAGATATATAAAGGGTTATCCTAATCTAGGACTCTGGTATCCAACATCATCAGAATTTGAATTAACTGGATTCTCAGATTCTAATTATGCTGGATGCATAGTAGACAGGAAAAGCACATCAGGAACTTGCCAGTTTCTTGGTGATAGGCTTGTGTCTTGGTTTTGTAAGAAACAAACATCTGTGTCTACATCAACAGCTGAAGCTGAATACATAGCTGCAGGTAGTTGCTGCTCACAGATATTGTGGATACAAAATCAGCTCCTAGACAATGATGTCAATCTAAATAATTCAATTATATTTTGTGACAATACTAGTGCAATATCTATAGCACAAAATCCAGTTCTCCATAGTAGGACTAAACACATAGAAATTAGGCACCACTTTATCAGAAATAATGTGGATAAAAATAAAATTTGCCTACAATTCACTTCTACTGATTTGCAAAGAGCTGATATTTTCACCAAGCCATTGGATGAAAAGAAACATATTTTCTTTATAAATCAGCTAGGAATGATAGAAGGAGATTCAATCTGATAAAAATTAAGTTTTCTACTTATCCCATTCTTCATCTAACTGAGATCGACGAAATCAAGTTTTTCGTCGAACGGAGATCGACGAAGTCATCAAGTTTGTCGAACAGAGATCGACAAAAATCTATTTTTCGTCGAACCCAGTTTCGATGAATCTTTTATTTCTGAACCTTTCATTATAATCAAATCTTTTTCTTTTTAACTGAATTCCTACAGAAACTGCTCCTCTTTCCAGTCCCTTTGCACTTGATCTCTATTTCATTTTGGAGGAACAATAACAATATAAAGATTGCATCCTTCCCTACCTCCATCAAATGTCCCTTCTTCAAGGGGCCTAGCTTCAGGCCATCCTGAAACTAGGCATGGGGAGAAGTTCTATAAAGAAGCTCCATATGATGAAGTGTTTTGCTCAGGGGGAGATGTTCTATGAACTAGGCAGGGGAGAAAGCTGAAGAAGCTCCTTTTTGTTAAGGGGAGATACTTTCCATTTGACAGGTGGAGTTGTTTTGAAGAAACTCCTTTATGATAGGGGGAGTTATTTCATCAATAGGAAATGCTGTATGAAGAAGCATATTTTCAGTTCTTGAAGAAGCTCATAGAAGTTTGCAGATTTAGAGGGAGATGTTGCAGACTCAGTTATGATAGATTCAAATTCAGATTAGTAGCATATAGCATATTCAGATTATAAAGCTACATTTCAGATCAACAAATTCAGAAAGCTGAAATATAGCAGATAAAGCTTTTCAGATAATCAGAATTCAGAATACAGAAAGCAGAACTCAGAGAAAGGAAATGTCAGAATTCAGAGAAAAAATCAAAGGTTCTTTTTATTAGTTTTATTTTCAATGTAAATCTCAAAACTCAGAGTATCATATTTTATATCTGATTAAATATTTAAAATCAATCAGATATATATGCTCTGTTGTTTTGTTATTCAAATTTTGTCAAATAGTGTCCTAACCCAAATAGGGGGAGATTTTTGGAACAACCCAATTACTGATTTGGGATAGGATCACTATCTGCGGACTAGGATCAAGTTGACCCCAATGTATAGTCAATGGGTCAAGAGTTTAGGCTGATAGAACTTAAGAAAAGACAAGTTTTTCTGCGTTCGGCAAAATGCTATCTGGGTTCGACGAACGGCATGCTCTCTGCGTTCGATGAATGACTTGCTTTTATCTCAGTGTCTCAGCGTCTCATCGTCTCAGCGGCTCAGCATCTCAGCGGCTCAGCGGTCGATGAAATTGTCTAGTCTCAGCGGTCGACGATTTTATTCTGTCTTAGCGGTCGACGAACAGACTCCGTCTCAGTGGTCGACGATTTTATCAAGTCTCAGCGGTTGACGATTTTGCTCAGTTCAACGGTCGATGAATTTGCCAGTTCGACGAACTCAGCTCTGCGTTCGAAGAATAAGCATCACTTGTTCAGATCGATGAAATGTGTTATTTCAGTTCAGAATTTCAGACAGAGTATATTATTCTATTCTCTGAACTCAGATCTCATCAACAATGGCTCTATTCTTCCAGATATGTCAGGATAATATATTTCCATTTATTATTCTCCTATTTCGAAAATAGTCGTTGACATATTCTTGGAAAAGGACATGTTCATGGAAAAGGAAAAAGGTAAACGACGTATCAGATTTGCAGTACAGGATATATCTCTTTCAGAATATTATATTCCTTAATTAAAGGATTTGATTTGTCAAATCTGTAAGAGATTTCAAAAAGGAAACAAGGAAAGAAGATATACTACGTCACACATCACAGAATAGCAGTACAACGATATAGAAAAGAAGAGAACAGACGACAGAGAGGAACACTATTCTTCAGAAAGTTACAGGAAGAAAAAGAAGAACAAAGTTTAACAGATCATCTTCTTCTTCCTCAAGCAACACCTCATTCACTGAGAACATCATCAACACCTTTTCTAAGTCTCTACTGCAAGTTCAGATCTTCAAAGAGCAACAAAAATCTGAGGAACTCATTCTCTCAGATTAATCAGCTACAGAAAGATCAATATTTTCAAGAGAAAGCTCCAGCCATTTTCTGTCAAGCATTTTATATCAGACAGAGGAGCTTTACATCATCAATCCACTAGAGTCTTCTCTCAGAATATTGACAGAGAAGAACTTCATAACCCTTCTTATCCCCTCTTGTACAGGGTTCTAACTCCCTTCAAAGGTTAACCCATTGGTGGCAGGGCACCTGAACAAAAACCTATAGTTGGGTTAGAGTACCTGATCAAAAGCTCCCTTGGTGTGTGGACACCTGATCAAAAATCCCTTGGCGATAGGGCACCTGATCAAAAACTTAGTGGATCCTACCAAGTGTGGTAGAAGAGTAGACGTACCCAGGTTTATTGGGGAATTACTATAAAAATCCTTGTGTCCTCTGTGTTGTGATTTTCTGTGTGTTGTGCTATGTGCTTTGTTTTGTTTAGTTTTTATAAATCACTCTGCTATACACATATAAGTATCACTATTTTAATTACGCTATAAAATTAAGTGAAAATTTTTTAATACTCTATTCACCCCCCCCCCCCCCCCCTCTAGAGTAAATCTAAGATCTAGCCTCACTTTCAATTGGTATCTAAGCATATCAATTGACTTTTAGATACTTATAGAGTTTGATGACCTACATATAGAAAAATGAAACCGCGGCTAACTAGCTTAACCGCGCGGTCAGAAACCTGCATAATCATGTTATTTCACAAGCAGAAAACCACAAACATTAACACAAGTCTTGCGGCTTGTAGAACAATTGAAAAGTATCAAAAATATTCTAAGTATTCAAAAGTAGAAATCGCGAGTTTTCAACACAAGTCACACGGTCTATAGAGCAATTCAGACATCATGAATATTCAAAGGCATCAAATAATAAAAATGTCGTTAAGCAAAACATTCAACATCTGGATTTTCCAAAGGACTGAAAAAAATAATATTACACAGATATTGTCCTCAAATGTAAACCGCTCATGGTTGGTGGTGATCAGGGGAAGGATCTTCATGGTGAAGGCGCGCGACCTGGTCACCTATTTGAAGAAGAAGTGTGTTCATCTGACTAACACTGTGATGAAGGTGGTTGATATAACTGTGAAGCCGCGTGGCATCCCGCTCCACCTGCGCAGCCGGAATCATGTGAGCAGGTAGTGTCGTGGAGACTTCTATAATAGTAACAATCGGATCGGCCACCCTGACCGGTGGGGTATTTCAGGTCTCCCCAATAGTTGGACGACTCGATGTCTGTGGCCTCTCATCATTCATATTTACAGGTCTCCGACTCCCGCCGACTTCCCTAGTCAGATGTATATACTTATCTCGATAATACTTGCAATCATCCGCGAGCTTCAGAACTGCTTTCTTCTCCTTGTTAAGCCGCGTGGTCAGAACGGCGTTATGCTCCTACAACATCTTTTCTTTCTCCAACCACTCATTCTTTTCGGCCTCTAGCGTAACCCGCATATCTTCTTTTTTAACGCGTGACCTCAGCCTGGTCTTCGAGGTCTTATACTTTCTCCTTCAAAATAACAAGGAGACCCTTGAAGTCGGCCAGCTCCTCCTCCCCTCCAGTATTTAAGTTCAACCAAAAACTTGGCGCTGGAGGAAGCAGTAGAGGAAGACTATCCTCCAAGTCGCCCGACTTCATGCTTGGTTCGGAGTCATTTGCAATGAAGAAAATACGGTTAGAACAGTCAGGAGCACAACTTAATACAAAAGGAGTACTACGGAATTGAGACCGCTCATGTCGATGTTTTCTCATTTACTAGCCGCAACCGCTTGATTAAAGTTTGGATATTCAAGCTGCCAAGATTGTTCATGGTCCATCCTTTGGCGCTGTTCTCTCCAATTTTTTTCAATTTGCCTTCGCTTCCTAATGGAAATTTGAACCGCGGATAGGAAAAAAATCGACGGCGGGTTCAATATCAAGTCGTTTATCTTTTTTCGAGGCCGCATTTTGAAAAAATGAACAGGGCAATAGCCCTCTACTTCATTACCTTTTGCAAAAGGGTTAGGTGGCTGCAGTTTATTCAACGACTCCCTCAGCTTTTCTGCCTTCACCTTCATCAATTTCATCCTGCTTTCCTCGAAAGCCTCTGAATTTGGCGCGACCTCCTCAGGTTTAGCCGCATCCCCGCCAGGATGGTTGCCTTCTTCCATGTCTTCAGGAGTATCTAGCAGCTTATCCTGCTTCTCTAAATTCTCCATGCCTTTGATGATTTCACATATTGTCATACTGGTCGCAGAATTGGATGGCAGTTCGCCCGACTCGATAGAAGGAGTGACAAGGCATTCAAGAACCTCCTTCTCACGCGGCCTATGTTGGAGGCTAGCCGCATTCGATCTATTAGAGGCCGCTTTGTTCTTGGCCTTCAGCTTCTTCATCTTCCACATGATTCTTTTTGCCGTCGATTCGGCCCTTTTCCTCTTCTTGACAGAATCCGAGTTGGCTTGCTGAGACCGGCTGGAATTGTCTTCAACATCCACCATCGGTGCGGAAACTTTTTGTTCGGCCGTCTTGGGAGAGTCAACTACACCTTCTCTGTCATCCATTTTCAAATGAACAACTCTAGAGGGAGAAAATTCTATTTCAAAAGAACCGCCACCCGCAGTCTTCGGAAGGACAGCGTTAGAACCCACCATGCTAGAAGGAGCAGGTGGATCAACTGGGGGAGGGATGGAACAACCCGCCACATTCTTGGCAGAATTTTTGCCAACCACCGGTGTGCTCTGGTTGACCATCTTCTGTGTGGAAGCGATTGTAACAGTAAGATAAGTCTTTTCAGACCGACAGGCCTTCTTATTCTTTGGGAGGTCTCTTTCCTTCCCCTCGCGGTCTAGAATCTTTGACATCAGATTCACCATTTTTATAGAAGGTCTGACAGTTCAGAAAAGTCTGACAGCTAGTGGTGAATAGTTTCCAATGGATGCGTTAGAATTATACAGAATCGAAGGCTTACCAAGCTTTTATAACTTCCAGAATAAGGCCGGCGCGGTCTCCGGCTAGAACTAACATTTCCGAAATTTATGCAAAATTTGAAAATGTGCGGGGATCATGTTTACCCAGAAGACCACTACCTAAGCAACACCTCTCCTAGACCGGGCAGTTTGATATGTCTAGCCGTCTGGCTCTACAATTGATAAAAACAAGTCCCTTAACTCAGCTAGAACAAGTCGGGCGGTCTACTGATGCCCTACCGCCATCAAGGATTGAAGACTACGAGGGCTCAAATCTAGAGGGCAATCTGTGGCCTCAGATAATAGACCACGCGGGTTTCCATTCTTCTCCGATCAAGGTCTCTTAATTTAAGCCCAGCATAAACCGACAGTCAAGCCTCCAGGCCGCGCGGCTTATATTTTATTTTCCCTTCTGTATCCCATCACCCCCTGCCCGATTCTCCTATATCCAGGCAGGCCGTTATTTTAGCCCTGCATATTTGGGCAGACCCCAAGCCTATAAATAGGGGTGGGCGACATTCCCAAGACAAGCACACTCGAATCCAAGAGATCGCTTGTTAGAGCTGTGGTCTCGAGTTCACTGTCTTGCGGCTTGCTTCCCGGCCGGTTTCATTCCTGCTTTGCCTTGTAACTCGTTGTAAACACTTCTTAAATCAAGGGAAAGCCCATCACAAGTGTAACATTCACCGTGACGGGCAAAGTCCAGTCTCGACCACTGCCAGCAGTCTAAGTAGCCTAATTTCTCATAGTCAATTGTAACCGACAACCCGCGGCCTCCTCTTTTTCCTCGCTTTCTTAGTGTCGATCGTGGAGGTGCAATTTCAGCATCAACAGTAATGATCCCTCCCTTATTTTTCTCTAGGATAAGGAACTTTGCTTTCTTGACCATCAAGTGCTTGGAGCAGCCCTATTCCAAGTACTACACGCCTTCCTTGTCCTTAGCCTTCCTGCAAATCTAGAAAGAAGATGAGAGTAAAGATTCGGATACTCAAGAAGTCCCACCCATTGAATATGTTGATGCCTTAGGTGCCCAAATTTGCTTTGGAGATCCTTGTTTTAATTTCCTGCAAGAGCATGACGAGGTTCCAAACAAATGATAGATTGGACACGATATAAAGGGGGTTGAGACCCTTTTCTAGAAATTTACATTTCTTATACTGGAGGAAGTTTGTTTTTTGGAATAATCAGGAGATTCTTTAAATGAGGGGCTACCACCAGTGTTAGTGGCTAGCGCCGGGCGGTAGCTGTTACTTTGTTATACGAGTCCAAATTTTCCAGAACCATAACACTGGTACCCCAAAATCATGTCCAGTGATTTTTGACTGATTCCACATTTTTTGATGGCCAAATTGAGTTCATGAGTTTGTTTTTTAAGAGAGGAGTTTTCTTTTACAAGCATGACACATTTATTTTCAAAAATGTTTTTGTTGTTTTCAATTTGTAAGAGAGAGGTTTTTAGTTTTCTCTCTAAGTCCCCTTTTTTCTTGTAAGAGTTTTGATTTGAGAGAGGGTCTTAGAAAGAGAAACGTCAAGATCTTTCGCTCTACATAATGAGTGTTCACATTCTTGGCATGAAACCTCTCTTTTCTAAAGAAATTAATTTTTTAGTAAGCTTATGATTTTCTTTGATAATTGATTCATTTTTATGGTTTAAAATAACACTATCTTCTATACTTTTATAATAAGCTTTACAGGTTTGAACAAATTCATCATAAAGTTCTTCGAAGGTGGGAGGAGTTACCTCAGTGTCACTAAAAACACTATGTCGTCATTGTTTCCTTTTGCCATGAAGCATACGTTTGCTACCTCCTCGTCGCTTGACTCAGATCCGCTTGATTCTTTAGAGGAAGAATCATCCCATGTTGCGGCTTTCAACACCTTCTTTTACTCCTTACTTTTGTATCTTTTTTCCTTTAGCTCCTTTTGATACATCGTGCACTGGCTCCAAATGTGCCCGGTCTTCCCGCAGTGAAAGCACGCCGGTGGTGGTCTTTCTTCTTCATCGTCACTTTCCTTTTCTTTCTTTGCAGAAGAGGAAGACCCTTTTCGAAGTGCATCCTTCTTGAAGTATTTCTTGAAGGTGTCCCTTCTTTCCGGATCCCTAATGAATTTTTTTGAAGTTCTTAACCAGGAGACCTTCATCTTCATCATCATCTACGTTGCTCACCTTCTTTGACTTCCGTGCCAGTGACTCCTTCTTTGGCTCCTTGTTGTATTCGTCATGGTGAATCTGAAGTCCTACCTCATGGGTTTTGAGATTCCCAATGAGGTTCTCAATCAGGAGCATTCTCAGGTTGTGTGACTCTGAGATACCCGTCACTTTTGGATTGAACCTCGAAGGTAGAGAGCAAAGAATCTTTCTGACCAAGTCGCCATCGGAGAAGGTCTTTCCAAGATCTTTTGAAGCGTTGACGATCTTGGTGAATCGTGTGTACATGGAGTTGATGTCTTCTTCATCATCCATCCTAAATTTTTCATATTCCGACTAAAGTTGGAATAGCTTTGCATCTTTCACCTGTGATGTACCTTCATAAGTAACTTCCAATTGGTTCCAAATATCACAAGCAGTTACACATGTAGAAATTCTATTAAATTCAATTCTATTTAATGCACAATATAAAACATTCATTGCCTTAGCATTATTTTTGCACTTGAGTTTATCGTTATCATCCCATCTATCCTTAGGTTTTTCTAAGGTAGCCTCTCTTACTACTATTGTAGGAAGAGAGTTCCGAACCTCTACCATGTTCCATACTTCTACATACATTGTCATAAGAAAACACATCATCCTAGATTTCCAGAAGTTGAAATTTGTCCCGGTAAAAAAAGGAGGTCTACTAACACCCTGACCCTCTGGAAAAGGGAGATCATAAGACGTCATTTATTACTGGTTATTAGACCATTTGGAATAACCTACCTGTAATACTACTTGTTGGATCTGTAGGCGCCCTTAGGGGGGGGGGGGGTGAATAATGGTTTTAAAAACTTTTAATATATTTTGTAGAGACTTGAAAACTAAGTAGATCAAAATAGTGATTTTGAAAAAAGATCTAAGTTGTTTTATAATGAAAGAGAGGATAATAAACCATTTCGAGAAATGAAGGACAAATCAATTTTATTACACAAAGATATATATAATTACTATTTATAAAAATGATTACAAAAATAGATTTCTATAACGCTAGAAATCAGAGGCGACTAGTGATCTTGGGTTTTTTTATCCTGACTCGTATCCCCATGAACCGGTGGCTTTAGACTATCCTCTCCTGGATCTGGCCTCAAGCCGCTCTAGCCAATCCTCCCCCGGATACAGCCTCGAGCACTCCCTAGATCTACACCCTAGACCTAGTGGACAATACGAGGCGAATTTCTACCTTAAATCCTACCCAGACCTAGTCGCCAACACGAGGCGAATTCCCTACACAATTACAAGAGATATGAATTGAAATAAACAACAACAATATGAAAAACTCCCTCTAAGAAACTTCTAAAGTAGGAGACAAAAGATCGTTGTATAATAAGCGTGGTTGAAGCGATTGTCGGTCAGATGCCGCGTGAAGAAGCCCTCCTTCAGAAACTGTCCAAACTTTTGGTGGGAGATCAACTCTTGGCAGAATAAGGCTCTAGAATTTGGGCACTAGAACTCTCTCAAGGATGTGTGTCAAAACTGGGAGAAGAGGGCTCCTTTTATAGGAGAGTGAGCTAGTGTTGAAATTGTTGAAGTGGAAGTTTGGAGGCTTTTTGGATCTGGGCGGTCTGGGTGAGGTCGGGCGGTCTGGCGAGTTCGCGCGAACTAACGGTCTGATTCTGCAGTCAGGCAAGTTTGGCGACTTGGCGGTCTGGATCGGCGGTTTGGCATGATCTGTGCCTAGTCGCGGTCTCCCGGGTTGACTATTGGTCTGGTCCAAAGTCTGCTGAAGGAGGAGCCGCGCGGTCTGTGCGTGATCGCGTGGCAGGCTGTCCTCTTCAAGGCTGTGGCGGTCTGGTGTGACCGCACAGCTTGATCAAGGTTCTCTTCAGGATGCGGTCTGATAGCTGACCGGGCCTTCTGGGAGAGTTCGCGGACTAAGGGTCTTAGTCGCGCGGTCTCAGCTCGCGGTCTCAGGAGGAGGCTGGCTTGCGAGCTGGTTGCTGTTCGCGGTCTCAGGAGGAGATCGGCATGCGGACAGGAGTTCGCGGTCTGATGGCGAACTGACTGTGTTCGCGGTCTCATGCGAACACAGGTGGTGAACAGCTTCGGGCGGTCTGGCGATCTTCGTTGAAGTCGCGATCTGCCGTGAGAGCAGCGGTCTCTCATGGCTGATGTGTGAAGCTGGCGGGTTCACCAAAATGAAGCAGGAGTTCGGCTGCTGATCGCGGGTTGACCGGTTTGGTCACGCGGTCTGAGGGGTGGTGATCCTATCTCATAGGGTGGTGACTGGATCAGGTCGCATGCCTATAAATAGGAGGCCACTGTAGCAGCAAAAAGAACACACCAAGTGTAAGCTGAGTTCGCGTCTTTCTTGCGGTCTGTGTTTTCTGACCGGGCGGTCTCTGATCGAATTCTTCTTGTGCAGCTTCTGCGGATAGTGCGGGCAGCAGCGATCACCTCTTCCTCTGAAAGTGTTCGGGCGGTCTGCGGCTTGGAGTTGTGTTGCTGGAGTTTGGGAAGATCAGGAGGTCGAAAGAAGGGAGCGGTCTGTGCAGCGGTTTGGTGGTGGTCTGAGGTCGGCAGAGTGTTGCGGTCTAGCAACAGAAGGAGATCGCAAGGGAGATCGCGCGGTCTGTGCAAGAGAGGTCGCGCGGGTTGTGCGGTCTGAAGTCTTTCAGTATTCTTCTCTGTATTGGTTCTGGAGTGTTGTGCTGACGAAATCATGTCTCGTCAAGCATGTCTTGCCCTGTAACTGAAGTTAGAAAATCAATAAAGATCAATTGTTTGCCCCAAATTGTTTCTGGTTGTTTTGGCTTGTAACTCTAGTTGTTATTCCTGCTTGCTCTCACAAGGTCCGGAAAAAATTTCACATGGTATCAGAGCCAGGTTGGAGTGGTTAGAGCAGTGAATAACTTAGAGTAGCCATCGCCTTTGTGAAGAAGGAACCAGAGGGAAAACAATGGAAAGCGGATTTGCAAGAGGTCTTGGGATTGATATGCTTACTTCGACCAACTTTAAGAAGTGGAGGTCATGTATGCAGAGCTATCTTCTAGGGGAGGACCTCTGGGAGGTTGTTGGAGGAGATGCAACTGAAGAGGTGAAGGCAACGGAAGCAGGTGATAATGGTCCGGCTGTGAGGGCGTGGAGAAAGACCAATGCTAAAGCCGAGTTCACCTTGAAGCGTGCCATTTCACCGGAACTATTTGATCACATCTTAGGGTGTGGATCAGCTGCCGAAATCTGGAGAGCCCTGGATGGGCTGTTTAACAAGAAGAATGTGGCGAGGCTGCAGTTCTTGGAGAATGAGCTGGCAAGGTCGGCTCAGGGTGATCTTTCTATCTCAAACTTCTTTCTGAAGATGAAGAACCTCTGCGCTGAGATATCAGCACTGGATCCTGATGAGCCTATCTCTGAGGCGAAGCTGAAGAGGCACATCATCCGCGGCCTGCGGAAGGAATATGTTGCCTTTGTGACGTCAGTGCAGGGATGGGCAAATCAGCCGTCTCTGCTAGAGCTGGAGAATCTGCTAGCTTCGCAGGAAAGTCTGGCAAGGCAGATGGCGGGAGTGTCAGTGACTGGGGGAGACGGCGAGGTGCTCTTCTCAGGGAAGAAGAAGAAGTGGGAGAAGAAGAAAAAGATCGCGGGAGGCTATGGGCCTTCAACTTCTGGGCAGCAGGAAAGGGGGTATGCTCCCAAGGCTGACGGGAAGAAGAAGGGGGAAGGTCCGAGATGCTTCAAGTGCGGGAAGGTTGGGCACTTCAAGAAGGAATGCCCAGTTGTTACTCAATCGGGGCATGTTGCTGGAAAGGTGGAAGTGGAGGCCAGGCACATTGATGGAGGATGGGGAGGAGCCTTCTCGGCTTCGGTTGAAGCCTCGGCTACTATCAACTATCAAGAGGACTGGATCGTGGACTCGGGGTGTGGTCATCACCTCACCGGAGATGAGTCGAAGCTTTCATCAGCACAACCCTATACAGGTAACAATGCTATCATCACCGCTGATAATACTGTGCATCCAGTCAAGAAGGTGGGGGTTGTTTCTTTGGGCAGTGATAGAGGGCCACTTACCTTGAAGAGTGTCTATCATGTGCCCGGGATGAAGAAAAACCTCTTCTCAGTAACCAACGCTGTTGACGCTGGGTATCACGTTCTGTTCGGCCCAACAGAAGTGAAATTTCTACGAAATGTAGAGGCCGTGAAGGCGGAGGTCGTTCATGTTGGGAGACGGGCAAAGGACTTGTTCGTTTTGTCGACAAGTTCCTACGTCGACAAGATGAAGACGAATGATGGTGCCGTGATATGGCATGAGAGGTTGGGGCATGTAGGGATGGACAAGCTGAAAGCAATGGCGGTGAAAGGTCTTGTCAAGGGCCTGCCAAGTCTATCTTCCTACGGAGAAGGTCACGTTTGCGCGGGATGTCAGTTCGGCAAGTCTCATCGACTACCGTTTGACAAGTCACAGACAAGGTGTAGTCAGCCGTTGGAGTGCATCCATGGTGACTTGATGGGACCAACTGCTACCCCAAGCCTCGGAGGCAGCAGGTATATGCTGGTGCTGATCGATGATTACACCAGATATGTCTGGGTTTATTTCCTGAAGGAGAAGGCGGAAGAGTTTGCCAAGTTTGTGGAGTTCAAGGAGCTCGTGGAAGGTCGGCTGAATCTGCGGATCAAGAAGCTGAGGACGGACAATGGAGGAGAGTTCACCTCTGCTGAGTTCTCCAGTTTTTGCAGGAAGGCAGGCATCCGGAGGGAGCTTACTTGTGCATATACTCCACAGCAGAACGGTGTTGCAGAGCGGAAGATCCGTCATCTGACGGAGACCTGCAAGTGTTGGCTGCATGCCAAGAGTATCCCAAAGTCCTTCTGGGCGGAGGGAATGTCTTGTGCTGCTTACGTCATCAACAGGATGCCTCTGAGCCCCATCAACATGTTGACCCCGCATGAGATGATGTTCAAGGAGAAGCCAAGCGTGGCACACCTTCGGGTGTTCAGTTCCACCTGTTACGTGCACATCCCTGATGCTCTTCGGACAAAGCTAGAAGCGAAGGCTAGGAAGCTAGTCTTTGTGGGATACGATGAGAGGAAGAAAGGGTGGAAGTGCATGGACCCGGAGACGCGGAGATTTGTTGTATCTCGCGACGTCGTGTTCGATGAGGTGACATCTTACAGGGGGTCCTCTGGAGTGGAGTTACCAGAGAGCAGGGTGGAGGAGCCGGAGCAAGCTGTGGAAAATCTTCAGGTGGAGCTACCTGTGTCACCAGGTGGTCCATCGCCTTCTAGTTCTGAGACGGGAGCTTCTGGTTCAGGGAGCAGGGGGAGCAATGCTCCTAGCACGTCTGGAAGAGGAGCTAGGGAAGAAGCAGCTGAAGATGATGCGGTTCAGGGGAAGGAGCTGAGGAGATCAAAGCAAGCGATCATCGCCCCTGATCGCTATACAGGAGGAAACACAGTGAGCTTTGTCTCATGTTTCTTTGCTGGTCCCTTAGATGAGAGGGAACCGTCGAGCTTTGAGAAGGCCCAAGGCGTGAAGGAGTGGGATGTTGCGATGCAAGAAGAGATGGCAGCTCTTGAGAAGAATGAGACCTGGTCTCTTGTGCCCAAGCCGAAGGGCATCGCTCCTGTGACATGCAAGTGGGTCTACAAGCTGAAGAAGAAAGCTGACGGCAGTATCGAGCGTTACAAGGCTCGTCTTGTAGCTCGGGGGTTCTCGCAGCAATACGGTGAAGATTATGATGAGACATTCAGTCCGGTGGCAAAAATGACTTCAGTTCGGTTCATCATTGCCTTGGCGGCATTCAGTGGATGGGAGATTTGGCAGCTCGACGTCAAGAACGCTTTCTTGTACGGCGAGATTGACAAAGACATCTTCATGGTTCAGCCACCAGGTTTTGTGTCTGAAGATTTTCCGGAGCATGTCTGCAAGCTGAAGAAGGCCCTGTATGGGTTGAAGCAAGCGCCGAGGGCGTGGTACGGGAAGATCGCAGAATATCTCCTTTTCTGTGGATTTGTTGCTTCAGACTCAGACTCGAGCTTGTTCGTCAAGAAGAGCGGGGAGCTTCAGGTCATCGTGCTGCTATACGTCGACGATATGATCGTGACGGGGAACTCGAAGGAGGAGGTAGCGCAGCTTCGGGCCGAGCTGTCTATCAGGTTCGAGATGAAGGATCTTGGTGAGCTTCACCATTTTCTTGGACTTGAGGTGCAGAGGAAGGAAGGTGGAGTGCTGGTGACCCAAGCCGGATATGCGGAGCGGATCGTGGAGCGGTTCGGCATGAAGGAAGGGAAGTGCACTTCCACACCTCTGGAGAAGGCTATGAAGCTTCGGAAGGATGAGGGAAGGATCATGCAAGATCCGTTGGTGTTCCGAGCTCTGGTTGGGAGCTTAATCTATCTGACGATCACGAGGCCAGACATTGCATATGCAGTGGGCAGGGTGAGTCGGTTTATGGCGGAACCACGAGTACCTCATCTGCTAGCGGCCAAGAACATTCTGAAGTATGTCAAGGCGACCTCGGACATGGGTCTCCTATACAGGAAGGATGCGGGCTTCGAGGTGCATGGATACATGGATGCTGATTACGGGGGAGATTCGGATGATCGGAAGTCGACATCTGGATTCGTCTTCATGGCGGGCCCTACGGCTATATCATGGTGCAGCAAGAAGCAGGATTCCGTATCAGTCTCTACCACGGAAGCGGAATACAAGGCTTCGGCCTTGGCAGCTCAGGAAGCCATCTGGCTTAGGAGGTTGGTAGGAGACGTCCACAAGGAGGTTCGGGAGCCGACTCTGCTACGCGGTGACAACGAGAGTGCTCTCAAACTGGTAACCAATCCAGTTTGTCACGCGAGGACCAAGCATATCGAGATCGAGCATCACTTCATACGGGAGAAGGTGCTGGAGGGATCTCTTTCGGTCGGGCATGTGCGGAGTGCGGACAATGTCGCAGACATCTTCACAAAGGCGCTGGCAAAGGGGCCGTTCACACGGCTAAGGAGCTTACTGGGGCTGGTTTCAACTTCCCACTTCAAGGGGGAGTGTTGAAATTGTTGAAGTGGAAGTTTGGAGGCTTTTTGGATCTGGGCGGTCTGGGTGAGGTCGGGCGGTCTGGCGAGTTCGCGCGAACTAACGGTCTGATTCTGCGGTCAGGCAAGTTTGCCGACTTGGCGGTCTGGATCGGCGGTTTGGCATGATCTGTGCCTAGTCGCGGTCTCCCGGGTTGACTGTTGGTCTGGTCCAAAGTCTGCTGAAGGAGGAGCCGCGCGGTCTGTGCGTGATCGCGTGGCAGGCTGTCCTCTTCAAGGCTGTGGCGGTCTGGTGTGACCGCACAGCTTGATCAAGGTTCTCTTCAGGATGCGGTCTGATAGCTGACCGGGCCTTCTGGGAGAGTTCGCGGACTAAGGGTCTTAGTCGCGCGGTCTCAGCTCGCGGTCTCAGGAGGAGGCTGGCTTGCGAGCTGGTTGCTGTTCGTGGTCTCAGGAGGAGATCGGCATGCGGACAGGAGTTCGCGGTCTGATGGCGAACTGACTTTGTTCGCGGTCTCATGCGAACATAGGTGGTGAACAGCTTCGGGCGGTCTGGCGATCTTCGTTGAAGTCGCGATCTGCCGTGAGAGCAGCGGTCTCTCATGGCTGATGTGTGAAGCTGGCGGGTTCACCAAAATGAAGCAGGAGTTCGGCTGCTGATCGCGGGTTGACCGGTTTGGTCACGCGGTCTGAGGGGTGGTGATCCTATCTCATAGGGTGGTGACTGGATCAGGTCGCATGCCTATAAATAGGAGGCCACTGTAGCAGCAAAAAGAACACACCAAGTGTAAGCTGAGTTCGCGTCTTTCTTGCGGTCTGTGTTTTCTGACCGGGCGGTCTCTGATCGAATTCTTCTTGTGCAGCTTCTGCGGATAGTGCGGGCAGCAGCGATCACCTCTTCCTCTGAAAGTGTTCGGGCGGTCTGCGGCTTGGAGTTGTGTTGCTGGAGTTTGGGAAGATCAGGAGGTCGAAAGAAGGGAGCGGTCTGTGCAGCGGTTTGGTGGTGGTCTGAGGTCGGCAGAGTGTTGCGGTCTAGCAACAGAAGGAGATCGCAAGGGAGATCGCGCGGTCTGTGCAAGAGAGGTCGCGCGGGTTGTGCGGTCTGAAGTCTTTCAGTATTCTTCTCTGTATTGGTTCTGGAGTGTTGTGCTGACGAAATCATGTCTCGTCAAGCATGTCTTGCCCTGTAACTGAAGTTAGAAAATCAATAAAGATCAATTGTTTGCCCCAAATTGTTTCTGGTTGTTTTGGCTTGTAACTCTAGTTGTTATTCCTGCTTGCTCTCACAAGGTCCGGAAAAAATTTCACAGCTAGCGCCTGCGATATCGCTACCGTCGGCACTAGGTTGAATTCAGAATTATTCTACACGTGAGAATCTTCATTCCAAGGTAAGCTGGCCAAGATTCCTCTTATGCAATGAGCTACCGCCTGCGCTATCCACTACCGTTGACGCTATCTCGGATTAGGCAACCTCCGTCATTCCACTTATGCATCAAGCTACCGCCGACGCTATCCACTACCGCCGGCGCTAGTGTCCATGTTAGAATTTTGGCATCAAACTTGGGTGCATCCTACTTATGTTATCCTTAAGTCATATGGCATTATTTCTTACACACTTAAACACAAATGATCAAATACACATAGGACTTTTTTATTCTCAATCCTAGGAGATGCGGAAGACCATGTTCCAACAAGTGTTGTGTTATGAATCAGGAAGTATGGGAAGCATAAATGACTCAGCTTATAAGAATGCCAATAAAAACATATAACTTAAGGGTCTTGTTCGGACATAAGTAATAAATCTAGTAGGTAATTTGATAAAATATACAGTACAAATATGAAATAATTATAGTACGAAAATAACTTAACTTATATAAATGCCCATACCAACTTATAAGTTAAGGGTCTTGAATTTATCATAACACAGACTTATCTTATAAGAATGCTCATACAAACCATTAGTATAAGCTTAAAAGATGCAAGGTATGCTAAAGTAAGATTATATGATGAGCTAATAGATTTACATGTCTAAGGCCTACCCTGTCCACTTGTTAAATTGGTATCTAAACACACGGGCCTTAACACCATGGCGGATTATAACAGTGGATCTGACATCTCTGCTTCTTGGTAGGTGACACATAATCATCCTATGCCTTAATGTATAGTACGGGTTCAGACCTGCACAACTATATGTGGTCTGGCCAACATCAGAGAGCGGATACAAACTCTGGGATTTACAAACCGAGATTATATCTACAAGACAAATTGCACCAGAAGCCAAAAGAATTAAACACTCGAGTCCCTCCGACAATGTGTGTTGCACGGTAAAGTGGTTAGACCCGCTATAGTATAACATGATTATACATTACTCCAATGTCATTCCCCCACACCAGACTAAGAACTAGTGTCTATGACCCCTTGATCTATAATAGACTTGAGAAATGGTAAGAAAGTAACACAGAAAGAACCCTACATAACCTGTTAGCCATATATTGTGATATCAAGTTTTAGTGGTCCATTGAACAGGTAAGAGTGAGGTTGGTGGTTGCACTGCATACCGTTATACACCACCTTCCTTGCAGGGGATACTAGCTTACCCTTAACCTCTTTCCTAGACACTAATCAGATGACTTAAAATGTGCATTCATTGATATATGCTAAGGTTAAAGCTAGTCTCTTTTCCAAATAAAGCTACGACAAAAAGAAACATTCAACGATGCACAGATTATTCATATATATAAACAATAACCTATGCACTTTTCTCAAACCTTAAATCAATATTTAAGCATGATAAAATGTATGTGCAAGAATGAATTTTACGCATTTATAATAAATGTTTAAGACCAAGACACCTCATTAATATATGAGTGTGATAAGTAATTAATCAAGCTATGCTTTTGAATACGTATAATTTCTTAAGGTGGTCAATTCTAGATTAAATATTTTGAATAATGAAACCAAGTCCAATCATGATATTATTCAGTTGCTATTAAAATTTGGGGATTGGATGAAGGGTTTAAGACTCATTTATTTCATTTATATGAAAGCGTGATATATTAAATAATACCCTTTTAAATGCATAATTTTATAAAGTGGTCAAATTAAGTCCAAATATTTGAAAACTTATACCAAGGTCAATCATGACATTACTAGGGTGCTACAAAAATTTGGAAATTTATTGAAGGGTTTAAGACTCATTTATTTCATTTATATGAAAATGTGACATATTAAATAATACCCTTTTAAATGCATAATTTTATAAAGTGGTCAAATTAAATACAAATCTTTTGAAAACTTAAACGAAATTCAGTCAAGACGTTATTATGGTGCAATAAATATTTGGAAATTTATTGAAGTGTTTAAGACTCATTTATTTCATTTATATGATCGTGTGACATATTAAATAATTTAAATTATACCATTTGAATACATAAATCATAGAGTGATCAATTCAAGTCCAAACATCTTCAAAGTTTAACCCAAGGTCAGTTATGACATTATTAGGGCGCTATAAATTTTTTGGAATTTATTGTAGGGTTTAAGACTAATTTATTTCATTTATATGAAAGTGTGACATATTAAACAATTTAAATCATACCCTGTGAATACATAAATCATAGAGTGATCAATTCATGTCCTAACATATTCAAACTTTAAACCAAGGTTAGTCAAGAAATTATCAATGTTCTATAAAAATTTTGAAAGTATTTTTATATGTTTGGATCAAAACATTTCATTAATACACAAGTGTCACAAATGAGTGTATTTTAATTAAAACCATAGAAAAATAGGTTTCATAAATTACAAAATCTTTCAAATGATGTAGTAACCTCATAAGGAACCTACATATAAATTTTCAAGTTCAAATTAGGTCTTATGACTGATAAAATACCCAATATATGAAAAGCTCCATGGTTTATGCCACCCAAATTTTGAAAATTAATTTAGGGAGTTATAGACCTCCTCAGAAAATATGCCACCCCAATTTGAAAAGGTCTGACCAAGCCCTACAACTTCCATATTGATCACTTGGCTTGGTGTGCATATAACAATATTCATAAGGCACCTAAAGATCACTTTTAAAATCTCCGCTGGGGTGTGCATATAACAATTTTGTACTAAATTAGCTCTGGATTAATATATATATATATATAAAGAAACATTGATCTTAAGGAAGATCCTGTGGCTGGGAAAAGAAGCAGACGACCAAATGACCTTCTCCCACAGTGGATCGACTGTCGATCTACTGTGTGGATCAGCCCAGCCATTATTTAAGGTTATTAACGATTGTGAATTCATCTTAAACCTCGTGCCGATGGTGGATATTGATCCCACCTAGGAGGAACATTTGAGGCTCCTCCACTGTCGTCCGGTCATTACTATCCATCGCCACCACTACCAGTCATTTTGCCATGTTGAGGGCTACCTCTTGGCTGTGGTCGGTGGTCTGACACCGCCGCTAGTGGCAAGATGACTTTAGAAGTGGAAGGGGAAAGAATCTCACCTAATTTTGCCTTGCTCTCCGGGTTCAGGTTCGGGCATCCATGGCTTAGTCGGCTGAATTGGTTATACTCCTCCTGAGTGCTTCCACTCAAATTCTCTGGTAATGATTATTTCTTGTGGCTGGTGTGAGATTTCTGAAGGGTGAGGGGGGGGGGGGGGGGGGGGGGGGGGGGGGGGCGGCTTTTATAGGCTAGGGGTGATGTTTGCAAATTCCCTCTTAAGCATAGCATGGTCGGCCATGACTATGGTCTACCTTGTACATCCAGCCAACTTGCAGTCCTTTGAAGCGTTGGTAATATTAGAAGCTTCCCTTTAGCCTCTAAAAGATTGAAGGATTCGGGGGGGGGGGGGGGGGCATGGTTACTTCATTTTGATGTTTTGCCATTTTGGGTAATTTGTCTCTAAAGGGGTTGCTTAGGCTAATTAATGGCCATATGATTTTGGTACTTGGGTTTAGGGTCTAAATATGTTTAGAGTTCCATTTGGGGGGTCTTGGGTGAGTGTGTGGTTAAGGTATTTTCAAAAGTGGGTTTATCCCTATATTAAACCATGGTTTGAGCATGCTTAATTTTGGTTGACCAATGTTGACCAAAGTCAACATATTGAGGGTTTAGCTAGCCTTGGTCATGGGTCATGGTTTGGCTAGCTCAATTGACCAAGAAGGGGTTTATTTGAGTGGCTTATGCTATTTTAGCTAAATGCACATCATGATCTCTTTCTAAGGTTTTACTATTGCCTTTAAGGTAATGTGGTGTGCCAATATGTGAATAGGTTTCTTAGGTCATGAGGAAGAAGATGGTTAGCTCAATTGGTCAAGGGTTGGGCTAATTGAGCTGGTTTTGTTCACTTTGTCTAATTGCACACCATGACACATTCTCATTCTTTAAGGTTTTCAAACTTATCTTTTAGGTGAGGTGGTGTGCCAATACTCCTAGGATCCTCATCCTAAATTGGGATGTTACATAATATCTGGCAAAAATACAAGTAGAAAACATAATATTTGGTCTACTATCATCTAGATAGAACAGAGATCCAGTGATGCATCTATACAAGGTCTCATTAAAAATTTTCCCTTTCTCATCCTTGTCCAGAGACACATTGGAACACATTGGAGCCCTCATTGAGGTTGCACTCTCCATTCCAAATTACTTTATTAGCTCTTTTGTGAAATGGGCCTGAGGGATGAATATTCCATCCTCAGATTGCTTCACATGGAGACCTAAGAAGTATTTCAGCTCTCTCATGCTACTCATTTCAATCATCCCTTGCATAAGGTTGGCAAACCTTTTATAAATGTGATCATCTGTAGATCCAAATAATATGTCATCAACATATATTTGGAACCAGCTAGGTCTTGCCTTTAATTTCTCTTAGGAATAATGTCTTATCTATCTTTCCCCTTGAAAACTTGTTTTCAATGAAAAAGGTAGATATTGTCTCATACCAAGCTCTAGGTGTTTGCTTAAGACCATATAAAGCTTTCTAAAGAAAGTAAACATGATTGGGATAAGTTGAATTTACAGAACCTTGGTGTTGTCTTACATATACTTCCTCTTTCAAGACTCCATTCAGGAAGGTAGACTTCACATCTATTTGATATACCTTGAAGACTTTGTGATCTTCATATGCTAGAAATAACCTGATGGTCTCCAATCTTGCTACCGGTGTAAAGGTTTGGTCAATGTCTATGCCTTCTTCTTGTCTATAGACTTTTGCAACTAGCCTTGATTTATTCCTTATAATCACTCCTTGTTCATCCATCTTATTTCTAAACACCCACTTAGTTCCAACAATGTTGTTTTCTTGGGGTTTGGGAACCAAATTCTATTCATTCAATCTTTGGAGGTTGTTCACTTCCTCTTGCATAGCCATGATCCAGAATTGATCTGAGTTGACTTCTTCAAATTTCTATGGCTCCACCTGTGAAAGGAAGCTCAAATAGGGAGCCTCATTCATGGTGCTACTTCTTGTTTAAAGTCTTCGATTGTTGTCCACAATGATTTGATTGTGTGGGTGGTCTTTATGGAATTTGGTGGCAATAGCCAATCCTCTATTCCTTTCAGGTACTGCTTCTTCTGTAGCTTAATGACTTCCACTTCAGGATTTGTCTCTTATTCTTCGGCTTCTTCAAATCTGATGGGATCAGATGAGATCACTTCTTGTACTTCTTTATTGTCATCTATATTTAAATCCTTAAGCTTAGAGCTTGTACTGCAACTGGACATTTTGGAGAATCCTCAAGCAACATGTTAGATTCATCAAAAAAAATGTATAGATTATTCAACCAAATTAGATTTAGGATTATAAATCCTATAGCAATTGGTATGATTGTTATACCCAACAAAAATGCCTTCATAGGATTTCTTAGCAAACTTGGATAGATAGTGCTTTCTATTGTTTAACACATGGCAATTCCAAAGATTTTAAGTAGCTCAAGGTTGGTTTTCATCCTTTCAAAAGCTCATAGGGTGTCTTATGGTGATTTTTGTTGATTAAAGCCCTATTTTGCACATGACAAGCTGCGTTGATTGCCTCAACCCATAAATAATCTAGTAGTGAGGAGTCACTCAACATAGTTCTACTTGTTTCAGTAAGGGTTCTATTCTTTCTCTCTACAACTCCATTTTGTTGTGGAGTTCTTGAAGAGAAAAACTCCTGAAAGATACTTAAACTTTCAAAGAACTTGGTCATAGCAACTGACTAAAATTCTGTTCCATGGTCACATCTAATTTTGACCACAGTGTAGTTCATTTCATTCTATATTTGCTTGACAAAGATAATGAAGGTGTCTAGTGTATCAGACTTTTGTTTTAGAGAGAACACCCAAGCAAACCTAGATAAATGATCAATAATCATAAGTGTATAGACTTTTCCCCCTATGTTGTGAATTGACATTAGAATAAACAAGTCCATGTGCAGCAAGTGTAAACACCTAGTGGAATCCTTGACACAAACTGTCTTGAAGGAAGCCTTTGTTTGCTTGCCCATTTGGCATGCTTGACAAGGGAATACATGAGCACAATTCCACATAGGGCCTGCCCTAACTAAGTTTTTTGATAAAAGTTTATTGAGTGATTTTATAGTTAATATAAGCTAATTTCTTGTGTCACTGCACACAAAAAGATGCTCTATTCTTAGCTATAAGATGAACTAGAGAATTTGAACATAAGAAATTAAGACAATAAATATTTCCACTCCTAGGGCCACTCAAAATGATCTCTGAATCTTCAGATTTCTTTATTAGGCACTTACCCTTGTGGAACTCAATCACATAGCCAAGATCACATTTTCAACTTATGCTTAACATATTGTGTTGTAATCCTTCTATATAAGCTAACCTTGTGATGGTGACTAGCTATGTCATTGCTGATCTTGCCATAGCCCTTTATTTTTCCTCTGCAAATCCTCCAAAAATAATTTTTGGGCCATCATCAATTGAGGAATATTCTATCAATAGGGTTCTTGTTCCAGTCATGTGCCTCGAACATCCACTGTCCAAATAACAGATAGGAGTGTGGTTGGTCATTGAACATACTGTTGGAACACGGTCTTCCGCATCTCCTAGGTTTGAGAATAACAAATCCTATGTGTATTTGATCTTGTGTGTTCAAGTATGCAGGTTAACATAGTCCATAAGACTCAAGGAGTACTCATGATGTCTGCCCCCAAAATTGAGGCCAAAATTCGAAGAGGCTCACTAGCGCCGACGGTAGCGATAGCGCCCGGCGCTAGAGTTGATCTGCGCGATTCCGGCATCATTTTTAGACGGAGCTAGCGCCCGGCGTTAGCTACTAGCGCTGGCGGTAGTATGGCGCACAAGAGGCATAGAGCAATATGCTGCCGCGGATTGAATATCCTGCCGCGCAAAACGTTTCCTAATCCGGGCTAGCGCCGGCCGTAGCGCTAGCGCCGGCGGTAGCGCTTGGGCTATAAAAGGACCCCCTCTCCTCCTATTTTTGTACACCAATTGCATACACCTCAGAGAGAGAGAGTACTAGAATTCCAGAGGCCTATCTTGGCCAAAATTTGAGGTCCCGGCGAAGCTCTGCCAACTTCTGAAGGAGGATTCCATCACACCGAAGCCAAACGAAGTCCGCTTCGACAAACGCTGATTCTACAGCGGATCTTCGCCTCCATATTCAGAAGTTCATCTTAAGGGAAGTTTTGTTATTTTATTTATCTTTCTTTGTAAACGGTAGTGAAATCGCCTCGTGTTGGCGACTAGGTCTGGGGTAGGATTTAGGGCTGAAAATCGCCTCGTGTTGGCGACTAGATCTAGGTTAGGTCTAGGGGGTGCTCGAGGCCACATCCGGGGAAGGGTTGGCTAGAGCGGCTTGAGGCCGAATCCGGGAAGGAGGAGGCTAGGGCCACCGGTTCGTGGGGAAGCGAGTCGGGATAGAAAACGAAAAGAGCTTTTATTATTCGCCTCTGATCTCTAGCAACAGTGAGATCAAGTTTTGTAAAACTTATTTAATATCAATAAAGCTTGTCTCTCTTTTTGTTTTACTTGTCTTCTTGTTTTAATATTGCAATATTCCAAAGTTTTTCTAAATAAAATCTAAAGTTTTTGAAAACCCTTATTCAACCCCCCCCCCCCTCTAAGGGCGCCGACCGATCCAACAAGTGGTATCAGAGAGGTTTTGTTCCAATCGGCTTAACAACCGGGAACAATGGCGTCTCATGATCTCGCTTTTCCTGAGGGTCAAGGGGTTAGTCGACCACCTCTCTTTACTGGGTCTGATTTTAACTACTGGAAAAATCGAATGATGTGTTTTCTTATGACTATGGATGTAGAAGTATGGAACATGGTAGAAGTTCGGTACTCTCCTCCTACAACTGTAGTGGGAGAGGCGACATTAGCAAAACCTAAGGATAAATGGGATGATAACGATAAACTAAGGTGTAAAAATAATGCTAAAGCAATGAACGCTTTATATTGCGCTTTAAATAGGACTGAGTTTAATAGAATTTCTGCATGCACAACTGCTTATGATATTTGGAATCAATTGGAAGTTACTCATGAAGGTACATCGCAGGTGAAAGATGCCAAGCTGTTTCAACTGGAATTGGAATACGAAAAATTCAGGATGGACACGGAAGAGGACATCAACTCAATGTACACTCGCTTCACAAAGATTGTCAACGCATCAAAGGCGCTTGGAAAGACCTACTCCGATGGGGACTTGGTGAGGAAAATTCTTCGTTCCTTACCTCCAAGGTTCAATCCGAAGGTGACATCCATCTCGGAGTCGCACAAATTAAGAACGCTCCAGATCGAGAATCTCATTGGGAATCTCAAAACCCATGAGGTAGAACTACAAATTCAACATGACGAATACAATAAGGAGCCGAAGAAAAAGGCGTTAGACCTGACATCAAAGAAGGAGTGCATCGAAGAGGACGATGATGATGAAGAAGGACTCTTGGTGAAGAATTTCAAGAAGTTCATCAGAAATCCAGAGAGAAGGAACACATTCCGAAAATTCTTCCAAGAAGATACTCGACGAAAGGGATCCTCCTCTTCATCGAAGAATGAAAAAGGAAGCGATGACTAAGAAGAAAGGCCGCCTCCAGAATGTTATCACTGCAGAAAAACGGTTCTGAAGGCCGCTACTTGGGATGACTCTTCCTCTGAAGAGTCAAACGGTTCTGAGTCAAGTAGCGAGGAGGAAGCAAACTTGTGCTTAATTGCCAAAAGCGACGATGACGACACCAGTGTTCTTAGCGACACTGAGGTATCTCCTCCTACCTTTGAAGAACTTTATGATAAATTTGTTTTATTAAATCATGAAAATGAATCTATTATAAAAGAAAATCGTAAGCTCACAAAAAAATTAGTCTCTCTTGATAAAAGAAAAGTTTCATGTCAAGAATGTGAGCACTCTTTATTTATGATAAAAGAACTTGAAGTTTCTCTCTCTAGTGCCCTTTCACAAAACAAAATCATTGCAAAAGAAAAAGAGGACTTAGAGAGAAAATTGAAAACTTCTATATTACAAATTGAAAAGAACAAAAAAGGATTTGAAAACAAATGTGTTATGATTGTTCAAGAAAATACATCTCTTAAAAAACAAAATCAAAATCTCAATTTAGCCATAACCAAATTCGGGATTGGTCAAAAATCCCTGGATATGCTTCTGGGTAATCAATGCTTTGGGTCTGGAAAAATCGGACTCGGATATAAAAGTGAACACTACCGCCCGACGCTAGCTACTAACGCCGGCGGTAGCTCTAAAGTTAAAAATTCTTCTAGTTTTTCTTATGTACAAACATCATCCAGCAAGTGCAACATAGAAACTCAGAAAAGGGTCTCAACCCCCTTTATTTCATGTGCTAATTTTCTTAAATTTGGTCACACGTCTGGCTCTTGCAGGAATATAATAAATCAACGATCATTAAAACAAATCTGGGTACCTAAGAAATCCACTTACTCTATGGGTGGTACCTCTTGGGTATCTAGGTCTTTACTCTCATCCTCTTTCTAGAATTGCAGGAAGGCTAAGGGAATAGAAGACGTGTGGTATTTGGACTCAGGCTGCTCCAAACACATGACAGGCAATAAGCAAAATTCCTTAGCCTAGAAAAGAAGAAAGGAGGAATAGTAACGTTTGGCGATAACGGTAAAGGAAGAATCATGGGAGTTGGTAGAGTGGGTAACGCATCTTTTCTTATATCGAATGTGCTTTATGTGGAAGGATAAAAACATAACCTAATATCTATAAGTCAACTGTGTGATAAAGGTTTAGACGTACTTTTTGAATCTTCCACTAACCTTTGCAAGATTGTTAATCCTAAAACAAAAGATGTGTTATTAACTGCACCTAGAATTCATAATGTTTACATAGTTTCATTTCATGATCTTTCTAAATCTTCTATAAAATGTTTTATAACGAAAAATGTTGAATTAGAATTATGACATAGACGCTTAGGCCACGCTAGTACAAAGCTCATCTTAAAACTAGCAAAAAGAGAATTGATTAGAGGATTGCCTAAGTTAAATGGAAATTTATCTTCATTATGCCCTTCATGCCAAAAGGCAAATTTACTAAGTCATCTTTTAAAAGCAAAAATGAAATTTCTACATCAAAACCTCTGCAATTAATTCATATGGATCTTTTTGGTCCCGTTAACACTGCGATTCTTGGTGGTAGATTATACACTTATGTTCTCATAGATGACTATTCTAGATATTGTTGGACTTTATTTCTCTCCTCCAAATCTGATGCGTTTTGCGAATTTTCAAAATTATGTACTCGCATTCAAAATGAATTAGATTTAAAAATAAAATGCATTCGCTCAGATCATTCAGGTGAATTTGAAAATGAAAATTTTAAATCTTTTTGTGACATGTTAGGTATTAAGCATGAGTTCTCTGCTCCACGCACACCTCAACAAAACGGTGTTGTAGAACGGAAAAATAGTACAATACAAGAACTTGCACGCACAATGCTATCTGAATATAAATTACCTAAGTATTTTTGGGCAGAAGCTGTAAGCACTGCATGCTATGTAATTAATAGAGTTATGCTTCGCCCATCATTAACTCTCACACCATATGAACTCTACTATCAAAAGAAACCTAACATATCATATTTTAGAGTATTTGGATGTAAATGCTTCATTCTTAATACAAAAGATTCTTTAGGAAAATTTGACCAAAAATGCGATGAAGGAATATTTCTTGGTTATTCTTCAACTAGTAAAGCATATAGAATATTTAATAAAAGATCAAGCAAGGTTGAAGAGTCAATTAATGTCAGATTTGATGAGTTTGTTCCATGTGCAGAAAAGCTCCCTACAGGTACCGATGATGAACCTTTGCCATCCTTGGAGCACGACGAAGAAGAACCGTCCAAAGAAGAGGAGGAGAAGCCAAAAGAAGATGAATATGTACCTCCAAGCATTCTAAACTTCTCCAAAAATCATCCAAAGGAGCTAGTCATTGGGGAACCTTCTACTGGGGTAAGAACTCGGTCCTCTCTTCATGAAACATTTTCAAATATTTGCTTTGTGTATGAAATTGAACCTAAAAATGTTTCCACCGCTTTAAATGACGAATTTTGGTTTTTGGCAATGAATGAAGAGTTAGGACAATTTGAAAGAAATAAAGTTTGGAATTTAGTAGAAAGACCATCTAATCATCCAATTATTGGCGTAAAATGGATTTTTAAAAATAAGCTAGATGGTGAATCTAGGATTGTAAGAAATAAAGCACGCTTAGTTGCTCAAGGCTATTCACAAAACGAGGGGATAGATTTTGAAGAAACTTTTACACCCGTAGCTCGCTTAGAATCTATACGAATATTTTTGGCATTTGCGAGTTTTTAAAAGAATAAAATTATTTCAAATGGATGTTAAAAGTGCCTTTTTAAATGGGTTCATTAAAGAAGAAGTTTATGTAGAACAACCCCCCGGCTTCATAAATGAAAGATTTCCAAATCATGTTTACAAATTAGAAAAAGCGCTTTATGGTTTAAAACAAGCGCCCCGTGCCTGGTATGATCGTCTTACATCTTTTTTGTTAGAGCGCGGTTATGTTATGGGAAGTGCAGACAACACACTCTTCATTAAGCATAAAAATAACGAATTAATTATTCTACAAATATATGTTGATGACATCATTTTTGGAGCCACTAATGAAGAGTTGTGTAATGAAGTAGTCTTAATAATGAAAAATGAATTTGAAATGAGTCTTGTAGGAGAACTATCATACTTTCTTGGTTTTCAAATTTCACAAAGAACTGATGGTATTTTTCTGTGTCAATCAAAATATGTTCACGATATGCTTAAACGATTTGGATTTGAAAATCTTACACAAGCCTCTACTCCTATGAGTGCTTCTTTAAAACTAGGAAAAGATGAATCTGGAATTTCTATTGATCAAACGCTATATAGAGGAATGATAGGTTCTCTTCTTTATTTAAGTGCATCTAGAACAGATATAATGTTTGCCGTATGTTTATGTGCTCGCTTTCAAGCCGATCCAAAAGAATCTCATTTAAAAGCGGTAAAACGTATTTTTCATTATCTAATAGGGTCATCTAAACTAGGATTATGGTACCTACATAATGACTCTTTCACACTCCACGGATATTCCGATTCGGACTACGCTGGGTGCTCACTAGATAGAAAAAGTACTAGCGGTACGTGTCACTTTTTAGGACCCTCTTTAGTTGCTTGGTCTAGTAGAAAACAATCTTCGGTTGCACTCTCCACCACGGAGGCCGAATATATTGCACTTGGTAGCTGTTGTGCACAAGCGTTATGGATGAGCCAAACACTAGAGGACTTTGGATTTCATCTCAAAAACATAGATCTTAAATGTGACAACAAAAGTGCAATAGACCTCACATATAATCCCATACACCACTCTAGATCCAAACACATCGACGTTCGTCATCATTTCATTAGGGATCACATTAAGAAAGAGAATGTAAAAGTAAGTTTCATTGGGACAGACTCTCAACTTGCTGACATATTTACTAAACCCTTCCCGATGCAAGATTTCGATTATTACCACTTGAATTAGGTGTCCTAGATCTTTCAAGTTAAAACATGCTTACTAATGCAATTTTCTTCATTTTTAACCATCTAAAACATTTCCAAAAATTCTGCAAATTCAGCATGAAACTACTAATGGGACACCTAATCAAGTTCAAGTATCAAAATTTTCAAAACCCTAAAAAACCACTTACTGTTTCCCGCGCTAGCACTAGCGCCGGCGCTAGCGTCGAGTTTCGAATTTCTGTGTTTTTAAAATTTCTAAGAATTCCTAAAAATATTTTGATCTATATGTACTCTTTAGTTTTTGCATATCTGTTTTTCTTTCCTTTAAAAAAAATCAAATACAAAAATAGAAAACCAAATTACAAAAAACAATGTTTTTCATTTTGTTTTTTGTGTGTCATTTTTTTGCAAAAATCAAATACAAAACTACAAAAACAAAACAAATTACAAAAAATATGTTTTTTCCTTTGTTTGCTTTTGTTGTTTCCTTTGTTTAAAGTTTATCTTTTTACAAAAATAAAAAAAAAAATACAAAAGCAAAAATTACAAAAATCTGCTTTTATTTGCTAAAATCAAATACAAAATTATAAAACTTTAAAACTATCAAAAAAACTCTATGATTTTTCTTGTAAAATCAAGCATGATTTAATCTACTATTTAGAAATTCTACAATGTTACAATTTTTTCTCTTCAAACTACTTTGGACATTGTCTTTCTTCATGCTTTGATATATCTATTCCAATGTGCATCAATTATAGTTTAAAAGTTGTGTAGGATCAAGCTTAGCATGCCTCTAAGTATGAGAAATGCTTTATGTTTGATAATGATATTTATTCACTCACCCTTTTGTGGCATTGTCTACATATGCATTTAATCTAAGAATGCTTGTGTATGTTTTGTATTAGTACAAATAAATTAAAATTGCACAAGTATCTTACCTACACTCCTTCTTTTGCACTCTTAAAAATTAAGAAAAGTGGTTATATTTTTTTCTCATAAAATCTATTGATTTGAAAAACAAGTGTATTCGGAGAACTTTGTACAAAACAAATTTATAAAATAAATGACAAAGATTACTCCACCAAGCACTACTTGAACCTGCTGATAAGTCTTAATGAGCATTGTGAGGTTGAGAACCTTGGAAAGAATAATAAAGTGTCTTGTGCAAATCAACTCTTTCTTTCAAAAATAAGAAAAACCACTTTCTCTTAAGTACACCGGATCACAAGTCTCAAAATTCAAAATAAAATATGTGATCCCCCAAGCACTACTTTGCACCCTGATAAGTCTTGATGAGCATTGTGTGTGCAAAGCACCTTGGTAGTTGTACATTTTTTTGTGCATTAAAGTGTGTGAAAGTACTCTTATTTGTGTTTTATTGTGCTTCTTACTTTACATATTACTTGTATTTTTTGATTAAACCATTTGTTTACTCTCCTCAAATTTACACTTATGTGCACACCATTATCTTCCATAACACCTCTTCTCATGAGTATTGGATCCTAATGCTAATTCTATATTACTTTTTTATTTATGAAATGCACTAGATAACCTAGCATGTGTTCTACAATGTTTTTGTATGTTTTTGAAATTAAGAATTAAAGTAACATTGTGGTCATCTCTTTTTGATAAACATTACTTCATGCTTGGTTATTCTAAAATTTAAAACTGCAAAATGATTTCCAAAGACATCATTTTTTTGTGATCTTTACCTCATATTTCTTGGATTACCATTACTATTTGCTATAAGTCTTCCGCATCTTAACCATATAAGTGTTTTTTCCTTGCGCTTTCATGCTTACTTCATATCTTGTATTATTTGCATCATCACTTATTCTTAAAAATTCCTATCATTCATTAAGTGATAGATTCACTTGGAACACTTTTTATTGGTAACTTCAAAACATAAAAATCTTTTATGCTAAAAACTCTGAAATTTTGTAATAACTCTGATCTATTTCAATGAAAGACAATTCTAAACCTCTTTATCATTTACCTAAAAAGCTCGATCATGCCTTCTCTTTTATTTACACATTTTTTAGTGCTTTGTTTCCCTACGCACTTTTGCTAATAACAAAGGGGGAGAACTAACATGATAAAATGCAAAAGGGGGAGAACTAACAATGATAAATGTAACCCGCTATCATAAACCCAACATGACAAATTCAGTTGATAGCATACATATTAAGGGAGCATTCACATAGGGGGAGCATATATTTAGGGGGAGCAATTCTAAATGCTAAAATCAATAATCATCCTAAAGTCATCACTCTCATACACACACAAGTATAGTCTCATCATGCTTACTTATTAATGCTTTGATTTATCATTAAAGGATTTGTTATTATCAAAAGGGGGAGTTTGTTGGAACACGGTCTTCCGCATCTCCTAGGTTTGAGAATAACAAATCCTATGTGTATTTGATCTTGTGTGTTCAAGTGTGCAGGTTAACATAGTCCATATGACTCAAGGAGTACTCATGATGTCTGCCCCCAAAATTGAGGGCAAAATTCGAAGAGGCTCACTAGCACCGGCGGGTAGCGATAGCGCCCGGCGCTAGCGTTGATCTGCGCGATTCCGGCATCGTTTTTAGAAGGAGCTAGCGCCCGGCGTTAGCTACTAGCGCTGGCGGTAGCAGGGCGCACAAGAGGCATGGAGCAATATGTTGCCGCGGATTGAAGATCCTGCCGCGCAAAACGTTTCCTAATCCGGGCTAGCGCGGGTGGTAGCGCTAGCGCCGGCGGTAGCGCTTGGGCTATAAAAGGACCCCCTCTCCTCCTATTTTCGTACACCAATTGCATACACCTCAGAGAGAGAGAGTACTAGAATTCTAGAGGCCTATCTTGGCCGAAATTTGAGGTCCCGGCGAAGCTCTGCCAACTTCTGAAGGAGGATTCCATCACGCCGAAGCCAAACGAAGTCTGCTTCGACAAACGCTGATTCTACAGCAGATCTTCTCCTCCATATTCATAAGTTCATCTTAAGGGAAGTTTTTATTATTTTATTTATCTTTCTTAGTAAACGATAGTGAAATCGCCTCGTGTTGGCGACTAGGTCTGGGGTAGGACTTAGGGCTGAAAATCACCTCGTGTTGGCGACTAGATCTAGGTTAGGTCTAGGGGGTGCTCGAGGCCACATCCGGGGAAGGATTGGCTAGGGCGGCTTGAGGCCGAATCCGGGAAGTAGGAGGCTAGGGCCACCGGTTCGTGGGGAAGCGTGTCGGGATAGAAAACGAAAAGAGCTTTTATTATTCGCCTCCGATCTCTAGCGACATTGAGATCAAGTTTTGTAAAACTTATTTAATATCAATAAAGCTTGTCTCTCTTTTTGTTTAACTTGTCTTCTTGTTTTAATATTGCAATATTCCAAAGTTTTTCTAAATAAAATCTAAAGTTTTTGAAAACCCTTATTCACCCCCCTCTAAGGGCACCGACCGATCCAACACATACCATTAGAAATAAATCATTTCTTCTTAGGAACCCAAAACTTGTTGGGTCCTAGATTCTTATTAGTACTCAAAATCATATTGGATCTACTTCCACTCTGATGTGCATGATGGATCTTAACAAGATTGCATGCTACTTTTGCATTTTTTGCCCTAGGGATTGTTGGATTGAACCAATATTCTATGTCATAGTGGGAAATCTTGCCACAACACTAGCATTCAAACTTGTTGTACTTCTTCCTCTTGATCGCAACAAGAATTGGATGATTTCTCTTGTGAATAGAGGGATACCTGAAGGAGACTGAATGAGCTTCTTTGCATAACATGTGGTTGTGTCTTGGATTGATCTTGTGGTGCACAACCACTACCTTTCCTTTGACAGCAGTTCTCTTAGTAGGTATATTCTCTTTGCTTTTGCTGCTAGTGTTTAGACCAAATGCAAAGGTTCCATGAATTTACATCACAATGTCTTCATGAGTTGCGTTAAGAGCACTCTTCCCATAATGCACATCCTTTGTTCCACTTGTGGAACACTCATTGGAGAAACGTCCATTAATGGACTCTTGATCAAACATTTTGGAGGGTAGAATTACCTTCTTAAAGTTGATCTTCTTATAGGATTTACCTTATTATTCTTTCTGAAAGATTATATAGGTATATGATCTAATTCACCTAGAGGGGGGGGGGGGGGGGGGGGGGGGGCTGAACAGGTCTTTTGATTTTTACTTGTTTGATTTAGATGTTTAAACTTATTCTAAGCAAGTAATCAAGCACACCCAGAAAACACACAAGTGTTTATAGTGGTTCCCCAAGACAGTGTGTCTATGGGTAGTCCAATTTCCCCCTTCACCCTTCTAATAGTGTGTTAGACAGGGCCAACTCCTCCAAACTCAGCTCCAAGAGCTTACAACACAGATCCCTCAGGATCTCTCAGGTTTTCCCCAAACCCTACCTCAGGCACAGCAGCCCAACCTTAGAGGAAAACACCTCCTACAGCTCAGACCACCTCCAGGTCCTACCTCAAGCTGATTTCTGAGCTCTACAACTCGGGCTATTCAGACCTACCTCAGATCTCACAGATCCTACCTCAGAGGACTCCACCTCCTACAGCTCAGACCACCTCCTGGTCCTACAACCTCAGGCCAAATGGCCCTACAAACTCAGGCCAACCAGCCCTACAATCTCAGACAAATAGCCCTACAGAAAAAGAGTATTTGAAGCTTACTACAACAGACAGCAGAGAGAAGAATTCTCTTGTAGTTCCTGTACAGCTTGTGCTTTCTTATAGCTGGAGATGATGATGGCAGCTACAAACCGATCTTCCTCTTCAGATGAAGGATGGAAGATCACCTTGCTCCTTCTTGTAGAGGAGCTTTCTTTATATCTCAGATTCTTCTTGCTTGATCAGTGAGCAGGAGGAGAAAGACGTGAAAGGCGGCCGTCAATGGAATAGTGAATTTTTTTTCGTACTCGACCGACTCCTCTCAAAAGTGCCATAACTCTTTCTTTTATACACCCTTGATCTTCAACGGCTCTTAGCCGTCCTTCTGATAGTTCTGAGAAAGATTGGTGGACCCCACAATGCCTTTCTGCAACTTGCGCCAAGGGCAGAACCCACCATGTCACGTTTGAACTGTCTCAGCGGATGGGCTGAGATGACTTACTCTTCTCGGTGGATTTCGTCGATCTGCAGAAAAGTTTCTGCGTTCGACGAACAACATTCTGCGTTCGACAAACTTCATTTTTCGTTCGACGAACATGCTAGCTCTCAGCGCTTCCTTCTGTCCTATCTCTACGTTCGACGAACTGAGTTCTGCGTTTGATGAACATGTCAAGTCTCAGCGGTTTCTTCTATCTCATCTCAGCGTTCGACGAACTGAGTTCTGCATTCGACGAACACGCCAAGTCTCAGCTGTTTCTTCTGTCTTATCTCAGCATTCGATGAACTGAGTTCTGCGTTCGATGAACACCATTCTGCGCTCGACGAACACGCCAATTCTCAGCAGTTTCTTCTGTCTCGTATTAGCATTCGACAAACTGAGTTCTGTGTTCGACGAACACCATTCTGCGCTCAACGAACACGCCAAATCTTTCCCAACTGTATGTTTCTTCTTTCCTATCTCAGCAGATCTGCTGAGACAGCCAGCCTTCTTAGCGGCTCCTGACCTCGTCTCAGCGGTTCAGCTGAGACAAATCTTCATCTCTTAGGAGATGATTTCTCCTGATCTAAGGGCATGATTGGCCCTTTCTCTTGATATACCTGAGCCTGTATATCTTACAAAAATATGGCTTTATCAAATACATCTTGTACTTAGCATTGTGAGTGATGCCTCTTCAAATCAAAGGAATATTGAGTGCAATATTCCCAACAATCTCCCCCTTCTTGAAAAAGGCAGAACATTCCCAATGCTATGGTACATGCTTAAAAAAACCTATCATGAGAATGCTCTATATAGCATTCATGATAACATTGCTTCTAGAAGATAAGATTGTTTAAGCATTCTATTAAAACTCATGATTGTTTATATTAAGCATTGACTAACTTAGAGGACAATCCTTGTACTCAAAGCTGACTCTAAGTTGGTCTTAGCATTGGCCATCTCCCCCTTTCTAATTTCTTCAACTATTATTCCTCTAAGGATTGGGAGGCAGCATTGGTCATCTCACCCTCAACCTGAGCAGGAACTTGCTCCCCCTCAATGTGAGAACTGTTAGCTTTATTAGCTATTCTTGTTCATTTTGAATAACCCTTTCTAGCTCCCCCTCATTTGGAGTATATCTATTGGTCTTATGATTATAAGTGTAACTTAAGCTTTTGTCATAGTGCTGAGTTCGTCGAACTCAAAGTCGACGTTCGTCGAACTCAGGAAAGTGTTCGTCGAACTCAGGAAAGAGTTCGTCGAACCCAGATTTTTCCCAGCTGAGCCCTTAGTCAGCTTTAGTTTGTTTTGGATACTTATCCACTGAGACAGATGGCTGTCTTAGCAGATCAGCTGAGATGGGTCTCACCCTGAATTCAAATTATTTATCATTTTAGGGAGATTATCTACCCTATCATGTGGACTGTGCCTACTTGATGTTGTAATCCTCCAATTGATGTTGGATCCACAGAAGTTGAGCACAACAGCTGCCACTTGGCTATCAGCCTTGCCTTATTCTTTATGATTTTGCAACTCATTTGTTCACAATCCGTCTGCCAACTGTCTTGATCCTTTCCAAGGAAGCTTTTGTTGTCTTCTTTATTGCTCCTTTCAATTCTAGGCAATAAATGAGCCATTGTTGAATGGTCTTCAATACTGTGGGCCTTGAGAAAAAGTTCCAAAATGACAGCTGAAAAGGTTTCCTTTTTAGACTATTATCGATGTTGCGTCGATTTCTCTTTCTCTCTTATTGACGCACCTTCGAGTTCTTGTAAAAGCAGCTTCAAATTCCTTCAAGCTCAGGTTGAACTCAGATATCGACATTACGTCGATTATATATCGATGTAGTCATCGATTTGAAGGCTTTGCTCTAAACTTTATCATCTGCGTCGAATTGTAGTCGACGTTGCGTCGACTTCAGATGGCTTCGATAGATTCTTCCTTCTGCTTTGAGTTGAAGTCAAAATTGCATCGACTTTAAAGACAGCTTCGACATGATCCTTTATCTATGTGGATATCCTTTATCTACATTGATATCCTTTCAACGTAGTGCCGACTTGATCTGCTTTGACAGAGAGGTTGAGTTGCTTGGACTTCTTATATAAGTTACGTCGACATGAAGTCGAAGTTGCGTCGAATACCATTCAATGCAATATTTAACTCAACCAAGTTTGTGCTTGTCTTGCTCTGGTCTTTACACTCCAAGTTGTGTGTGATATCCTAAGACATTTAATGACCAAATTACCCTCACTATACAATGGGTAATTAAAACCTAAGAGTTAAAATCACTTTAGATAATTTGTTAAGTTAAACCCAAGGGGTTTTTCCTAACAGTGTGGACATCCATATAAGTTAGGGTAATTTTCATAGCTGCTCTAGTTGTCTCTCTACTTGATCTAGTTTACTTTATAATTGCTCTGGTTTACTTTTCTATCTACTTAGTTCATTTATAATTGCGTACATATATTCCATAGTAGCAATTCTTTTATACATGGTAGAACTGCTAACTAGATTCACTGTCGCCTGCTTGATATTTGTTACCCCTTGTTGTCCTCTGCTTCTTCCTCCCGCCCGGTGCCTAGGAACCACCGGGGAGGGATGGGGAATTTGGCTTAGTCTTTTGACTAATGGTCGGCGAACCACATCATTTTAGGAGTGCAGTGTTGGAGCAGCAGGACCCCATACAGGAGACAGGTCAGGAGGACGGGATAAAGCAATGCAGCCTCTACCCGTGGTTGCATCAGCAACTACAGACACATGATGACAAGAGTTTGATAGCTTTCACATAGATGTAGAGTGAGAGAGTTGTTTTTTTTGGATATGTACCAGGCATAAGTCCTTTTCTCTCCTTTACTTATTGTACTCATTGGTGGACGTATCATATTATGATGTATATATGTGTTATTGTGGACTTGGTTTATGTTATTTTACTTATTCTTCTTCGTATCTCTTGTTTTCATGTTGATCGTTCTTGCCAGCACGATCAGCGTCTTGCAGAGGCAGCTAACTCATGTGTTAGTGTCACCGTAAGGTGGTGGTTCTGGGCATAAGAAATGGAAGCTCACCAGGTGCGGGAGAGGGATCTTACAACTGGTGTCACTTGAACAAATGATCCAATGGGAAAGAAGTCCATAAACTCTTGGACACCCCCGCTCGAGTGGTGTGCCCATGTGTAAAAATCACACAAAATAGTCCATTAATCAATGAGTTAGGCCAACCCAACTAGGACATCATTCTAGTTTCATGCACCAAAGAGATTTTATGGCATACACTAATCCAAAATCGACCTCAGGTATAGACTGGTTAAAGCATGACGATACCTAAAATGACTAAGGGATGAGTCTAAATGGGGAGGTAGTTGCATAAAGCCTATACTCTGATGCCCCTAATTCTCCTACCAAGTGATATTATCACATATTACATAATAAATAGGACCACCCTAAGAGATTTGGACCATGAAACCCATTAGTGGGTAGTAGGAGACTCGTAAACTTAATCTCCAAACCAACAACTAGGTTACATCGAAACAATCACCATGACAAATACCAGAGCTCAGATAAGGATTCAAGTTCAGAAAAGGCCCATTTGTGGGTTGCCCATAGATTGACCTTGAGAAGGTTGTGGTAGTTGGTAACCTATATGGCCTAAAATATATAGAATATCAATAGGTCTCAGAGTGGAACTCCAAGTCTAGAGTTGTATGCCCTAAGAATTGAGTACGTATCTTGGACGAATGTATCATTAGAATCTCAAAGAAACTTAACCCAAGATGTACGAGGGATAATCCTTTTGTTTATTGGGGCCAACTCAGTACAAAATCGACATCCCTAGACCTTATGCTTGGAAATGTCTGTCTCAAACGTGAGCGATCTTAAAATATTCAAACATTACTCGGCTGAAAAAGGAGAATTCGAAGTATGCATAATCGATCAAATGATCAATCCTACAAAGCAGTCAAAACCCTTGAAGAATTTCTTCACCTTAAGGTATGTGAATTATTAATACTATTATGAGACCGTTATAAACACGCACTCGGAATAAAAGCATAGAGCCTTTCAAAGAATGGTTTTCCCCCCCTTGTTGCTCTAAGGATTATTAAGATAAGTAAACGAAGAAAGTAATAAAGGCTATCTTCGCAGATATAGACCATGTCGCCTAAGCATATTGATATGCATCTCTAAAAATCAAGGAAGATCGTATAAGACTTTGAGAATTATCAAATTTGGAGCACAATGTAGTAGATAGAAACTTAGTACCCAACCTATGGAACAAGCATGCCTTCCCTAACCCAAGACATCGCGTGAATCACTTGCAAACCCATGGGAAATTGAGAAAATTACTTTTAAAAAACCTAAATTCGAGGTGACATTGCTTTTTGGAAGAGTTTTACCTACAATTAAAATGTGTGATGATTATTGCCTCTACAAGTATAATATCCCAAGATGCTCCACCGCCTTAACCCAATTATTGTAACGTACGCTAGGGACTTTATTGTCGGTTAAGCATTTGATTTAATAAGCTCATGAAAAGCACAAGAGAGAACCGACATGAATTATGGACTTAGTGCAGGTTTAAATCGGATATGGACTGGATAAGCATGGAACGGGCAATAGACCCTCGTGATCTTAAGAGGTGAGCAAATGTAAATAACCTCATGCGAGGTGTGGTACCTTAGATTTACCTCCTCAATTCAGAGATGAATATCTGTGTTATGCTCTGGGAAAATGGTGCAAATACCGTTGGACGAACAAATATCTAAATTTAGTAGAATGGTTGGAAACATAGGATGGTTGAGGTAGTTGCTTGGGGCAGACAAATTACCTGATGGGATATGTGGATTGGAACCGGGTTCCTGCAAGTTAGAGTTATAGGAGGGATTTCTACATTATTAAGACATTCAAAGGTGATTCATATTTGGCTTCCTCCATTAAAAGCAAAACCATTTCAATTTGAATAATTCAATATAATGGAAATTTGTAGATTAAAATAAGGTGGATTATATGCAGACTTCATACTAGAAGACAGATATTGACGTTCATCATATTGAACAACTAAGATTAATCCGTTATAGCATGACATTAAAAGTGTGGTAGCCCCAGAGGACTTGAAATTGTCGGGCAATATATTTAAGATGTATACATTGTATACGATCTTCTAACCGGAACACGTACGTTAATAGACAACATAATCACCATTAGAAAGATTCGAGACTACGGGGAATAGATTTTACTGTCCAAGGCATAAACGATGAAATTACACGAAAACTAATGTGTTTAATAAGATCTCCTTATGAGGCCATATATGGGAGGGAGTGTAGGACTCCACTTTCATGGGTTTGGGAAGAAGACCTGAAGGCACTGGGGCCAGGATATTTGGAAGATACAGCTGCCCAGATGTGACTGATATGGGTTTGGATGTTGGAATCACAGAGCAACAAATCACTGCCGCAACAGGTCCGGTAGCATCCGATCGTACAGTCCATATTGGACCAATATGTATCTATGGAATCGCCATCCGAATCCAATGCGAGAAGAAGGTTCCCTCGGTCAAGGTATTCGGGTCCAATCATGGACGAGAGGAGCACACATGGGAACCGATGGGTTCCATGCATCAACAATACCCAGGATCCTTCGCCTCAAGAATTATTTATGCCTCCTTCAAGATTATTCATTTTCCCATTGTGTGTGAAACCCCGTGGACCCGAACTTGAATTTCAGGGACAAAATTATTCTTTTGTTTATTGGGATTTGTAACATCCATATTCTTTCTACACCCCTTAGGTGGGTTAGAGTTGAAATTGTGAGTAGAGATCATGGAATGATCCTAGGACAATTTCTACTCAAGAAAACTGCATTGAGCACCCCAAAAGAGCAGAGGTCAACCTTGCCCAATTTACTTTAAATTGGACTCAACAAATCAAATTGAGCTTACCAATAGGTCCCTAACCCTAAGAAAGGCCCAAGTGACCCAAAATCCTCATCACAGGGTCACCAATATCTGCTAATTTGATCAGAACTTTGGGTCAAAATAGGTCAACACAGACCAAGTTATCTCAATTGGGTCAATTAGACTTCATATGATCAAATTGACCCCACCACTATACTGCAAACCCTAATTGGGGTACAAGTGTCTCAAAATCTCTATCATCGAGTCACCATTTTGTCCACATTGACCTAAGTCAACTTTAGGTCAACATAGGTCAATCCTTCACCAATAGGTGCAATTGACCACCAAAACAGGATTTTCACTCCACCCCTAGTCTCATAACATCATTGGGAACCCAATGGACCCAGAATCCACATCATGTGGTCATCAAATTGGCCAAATTGACCAAAGTAAATGTTTCCCCAATTTTAGTCAAAATCACACTTATGGGCTAAATTTGCCCCCAATTGTCCAAATTGACCTAGCACAATCCCTTCTAAACCCTAAAGGGGGTATATGAGACCCATATTGTACAATCAATTTTGAGTGATTAGGGCAAAATCACCAAAATCCCCAAATTGCCCATAAAGTCCATAATGTGTAATTTAAACCCCATGTGGACCAACTGTGACTTAATTCCTCTTGCAATCGGTACATTAGGGTCTAAGGCACTAATGTGGGTTAACAACATAGGTTGTGGTGAGCTTAAGTCAAGCCCAAACTCAAAAGCCCCAATTTGTCCTATTTGGGTCTATTGAGCCCAATCCTCAATTTCAACTTGGGTTAGCCCAAATGCTTAGGCCTAGGAGAAGCCCATAAGAGGAGCGAAATTCAGCCCAAGTGATGGGCCCATGGGAGGTCCCAATGGTGGTGGTGTCCAGCCACCACCAAGGAGGAAATAATGATGAACCCAAAGGATGAGGGGCCACATGGCCTCCACTCCCCAAATTCAAGAAGAACTGAGCTTCCCAAGAGAATCCCAGCAGGAAGAGGAGTGAGGTTGCAACTGTAGTGATGAGGGGGAGGAGAAAACAAGGAATGGTCGGCCACCATTAATGGTGACCCAAGAATTAAAAGGAATTATGATTGGGTTACACTCTTAATCGACCCCTCACATCTCAGGCATTAATTCCCCCATGAGCTTGAGAGCTGTGAGTGGATACACGGTTAGGTGCAAACATAGGTGAAATTGACAACAACGTAAACCTCAGATATAGCCTCCCCCGAATCTGTTTAAACCCCTCATTATCTTCAGAATGTGCTAAGGAGAAGAAGCCCCATGATTGCAGGAGGAATCGAGCAATGAGGAAGGAGATTGACCAAGGAATTGGAACTCAAATATCGGCCATGGCAAGCCGGGATTCCCTCAACCTTAAGCTCAATAAGGCATTTTTTACTCATCTCCTCCTCTAGTGCTACAGATCTCCATCTTTCTTGTTTTAAAATAGCCTGTATAATGGTGGTAACACCATTTTGAATGCTTGTTCTTGGAAAAAAACGAAAACAACAGGGGCCCTATTTTGGCCACCCCTGACTGCGTTGTCACCGCCATTCGCCAACCCTACCTTGGCCAGAGGTGATGGCTTGGCAGATTCTCTGGCAATGGATGGAGTTCGCCAGAAATGGGGAGCAAAGTCGGGCATGGGAGGGTTAATCTCAGTCCTCGGCTAGCCGGGAAAGATAAAGGACAGCCATTAGATCTAGATAAATTGATAATCGCAGATCAATAAATGATTAGTACGCTAGGTGGCTTTTCAATAGTAATATTCCAAACTTTTTCATCTAAGGCCTTAAGAAATTTTTTCATTAATATTTTTCATCCTTTATAATTTTTTCCCATAAATAAAGGTGGTGATAATACTTTTTATTTATATTAAAATTTTCCCCATTAGTCGAAGCGAGATCATGATCAAGAGACGACATTATTCCCGGTTGTTAAGCCGATTTCGAATAAACTACCTCTGATACCACTTGTTGGATCTATAGGCGCCCTTAGAGGGGGGGGGGGGGTGAATAAGGGTTTTGAAAACTGTAAACTATAATAGAAAACTTTTGATATTTTGGTCGAAGTAAGTTAAATCAAAAGTAAAGAGATAATGAAATTAGAAATGAAATCAATTTTATTAAACAAGAAAAGACATGATTATCATTTATAAAATTGATTACAAAATCTGATTTCAATGATGCTAGAAATCGAAGCGAATAATATGAAAACCCTTTTTGTTTTCTATACCGACTCGTATCCCCACGAACCGGTTGACTTTAGCCGATCTCTCCCCAGATACGGACTCAAGCCGCTCTAGCCAATCTATCACCAGAAAGGCCTCCAGCAACCCCTAGATCTACTCCCAAGACCTAGTCGCCAACACGAGGCAAATTACTCCCTAAGTCCTACCTAGACCTAGTCGCCAACACGAGGCAAATTCACAACACGATTACAACCATAAAATAAAAGACAAATACAAAATATAAATATGAAACTCCCTATGAGGTAATCTGAAGGAGACGCCGAAGAATCGCTGAAGATCGTTGAAGTCCAAGCGTGCATTCTTCGCGTTGTGTTAGCATGTTGATCCAAGCCTCCTTTGATTCCTCCTTTTGAAATATGAGTGGGAGATGTGTTGGTCTGGAAATACGGCCCTCACAAAGTTTCTGAAGTGCTGGAATAGGGCTCTTGACAATCCGTTCTTTGAGACATCGAAATCATCCAATTTATAGAATTTGAGCTAACGCCGACGTTACGAGATAAAGCCGCGCGTTGACCATGTATAGCAACATATTGATGGCTCAGATCTTCAGAAGAGGAAGGAGATTCTGCACTTTAGGAAATGTTTTATTTTAGGCAATACTAACGCTGGCATTAAGTCTAACGCGGGGCGTTGGGCAAATCATTCCTAAAGTTCCTCCTGCAATCACGGCTGCTTTCTCCTTACCAAATTTGTCAACCGGATAGCGCCTAGCATTAAGACCTAACGCCTGGCGTTGAGTTCCTTCCTCGCCATTTTGTCGAATGAATTTGGTCGAACGGTATCACATTTCGTCGAACATCATTTTGTCGAATGCAGTTCATCGAACGACATCTTATTTCGTCGAACGGCTTCTCATTTCATCGAATGCCATTTCATTTCGTCGAGCGCTAATGCCCAGCATTAAGCTTAATGCCTGGCGTCAGAAATAATTCATCGATCACCATTTCGTCGAACACACTTCGTGAACTAAATCACATTTCGTCGAACGCCATTTCATTTTGTCGAGCGATAATGCCCAGCGTTAAGCTTAACGCCTGGCGTTAGACAGATTTCAATCCTTTAGCTTGTGGTTAGTGCCAGACCATTATTGTAGCACCTGGTGTCATATCTGTCCAAACCTACATGCTAAAAACACAATGGCAAACAAGATCAAATACAAGTAGGATTTGTTATTCTCAAATCAAAGAGATGCAGAAAACCATGTTCCAACAAGACTTTGATCAGAAATTTGCACATGTTGCTAGATTGGAGGCCATCAGACTCTTACTAGCCTATGCTGCATACAAGGGATTCAAAGTCTATCAAATGGATGTAAAATAAGCATTCCTAAATGGAGATCTAAAAGAAGAAGTCTATGTAGCTCAACCACCGGGTTTTATCTCTCCAACCTTTCATGTCCATGTTTATTTCCTCATGAAAGCTTTGTATGGGCTGAAGCAAGCACCAAGGGCTTAGTTTCAGACACTGTCTACCTTTCTCTTTGAAAAAAAATTCTCAAGAGGGAAAATAGATAAGATTCTTTTCTTGAGAGAGTTGAAGGGACAGATCCTTTTGGTTCAAATATATGTTGATGACATTATATTTGGATTAACAGATGGGAGTCTTGCCAAAACGTTTGCTAAACTAATGCAGTGTAAATTTGAAATGAGCATTATGGAAGAGCTTAAGTATTTCTTAGGCATCCTGGTAAAGCAATCTGAGGATAGAATCTTCATCTCTCAGGCCAAATTTACCTTGGATATCATAAAGAAATTTGGTATGGAGATCTCTACCCCTATGAGAGCTCATATGGGCTCATGTGTGTCTCTGGACAAGGATGAAAAGGGGAAACCCTATAATGAGTCTATGTATAGAAGCATAATTTCCTCATTGCTCTACCTCACTGCTAGTTGGCTAGACATCATGTTTGCTACAGGTGTCTGTGCAAGATATTAAGTAAACCCCAAAGAATCTCACTACTCAGGTGTGAAAAGAATTTTGAGATATCTCAAGGGTACTCCAAATCTGGGGCTCTGGTATCCTAAATCAGAAGATTTTGAGTTGTGTGGCTATTCTAATGCAGACTTTACTGGGTGCAAAGAAGACAGAAAAAGCACCTCAAGAACTTATCAGGTCTTAGGGAGAAGGCTTGTGTCCTAGAGTAGTAAGCAAAACAACATTGATATCTTCACAGCTGAATCAGAATATATTTCGGCAGGTAGTTGTTGTGCACAACTCCTTTGGATTCAACACCAACTAGAGGATTACAATTTGCACATTAAGAGAACACCTCTCTTTTTTGATTCCTCTAGTGCCATCTCCATTGCTAAAAATCCAGTGGCACATAGTAAAACAAAATATATTGAAATTAGATATCATTTTATTAGGAGCATGTAGAAAAAGAGAACATCTGTCTTGAGTATGTTAATACTGAGAGACAAATAGCTAACATTTTTACTAAGCACCTTGATGAATCAAAGTTCAATTAATTCAAAATTGAAAATAGGGGATGTTGAGCTCTTAAGATTGGGCATGTTGAACTCATTGTATCTTCTGATTAGTAGATGTGAAATTTTTTGATAATGGTCAGGATCTCACACAAGGTGCACCCTAATGTGATCTGACAACCTTAGTTTTTGAAGACAAGATCACCAGAAAGCTTGACAATGATATAACATAAAGTCGTCTAAAAGAAAATAGCATACATAAAGAATATCGTCTTAATTGGTAACGACGACATTGATGAAGTCTCGACGACATTACTGGCATCTCAACGTCAAAGCTGAAGCAATTTTGACGACAAGAATAAAGACATCTTGATGACACTCTCAATGACAAAACTCAATCAAGACCGACAAAATGACATCATTGGACACGACACTGTTATTATTGCGCTGCAATTTCGGGATTCTCAAAATGATACTAGAGGATTTGAATATGTATGCGCGTCTTTATCTTACCAATACATTATTATATATATTAGCCATTGTGTAAGCATTGAAATCACCCATACACGAATCCCTAGAATCCCTCCTTCATCTTCTTCCGTCCGACGACTCTCTGCTAAAGCAATGGCGCCGAAAAAAAATGATGTGAAAATTCCTTCTGGTGGAGAACTTCTGAAGGGTGGTTTTGAGAAGACTGAAGTAGATCTGGATATGGTGGTAACCCTGTTGTACGCATCTGAGTTAGAGTATATTCTAACTGAGCCAACCCGTCTCTACAACTCTGTCATCTCGGCATTTTATGAAAACATTGACTTCAATAGATCTGAATGGGAAATTCACACTATTGTGGCTAGCCAACAAATTAATGTGACTGCAGTAAGTTTATCCAAAGTCCTATAACTCAATGATTTTCAAACAAATGAGAAAGAAGAAGACACAGAGGTATATATCCATGAAGGGTTGAAATGGTGTGGTTTTGAAACCAACCCTTATGGTAGCTTACAGAGAATGCACAAGAACAGGCAGGGTAAATTACTTACAGATATCATTGGGAAAGTACTGCTGTGTAAAATAGGTTCACCTGATAGAGTGTCTAAAGGGATGTTTGAAGTAATGGTCAGGGTGATCTTGAACAAAAGGAATTACTGGGGAAAGCTTGTGTTTGAAAAGATTATAGTGCACATAAGATCTCAAAACTTTGCAAAATCTTATCTCTGTACCTCAAGAATTGCATCCCTCATCTTCTCAATGTTTCAGAATCTACCCCTCTCCACAATCTCAAAAAGATAGATGTAAAGACAGTGAGTGGGTGGGAGAAGAAATTCACCAAGAAGGAAGTAGGCGAATCTTCACTGCAAGGAGCTCAAGGTTCACAAGCCCCCACCCTAGTTCCTATAGTTACTCAGGAACCCCTGACTCCTATTGAGGGGGATCCTCTGAGAGAAGAAACCCCTATGATGGACAGTGCTCCAGCACCTCAAGAGGAGGTGAATCAAGAACATGAGCAACTACCTGATCCAGAAGCTGTTTTGTGTAAGACCCCGTTTTTTTAGCTACAAAACTAGGTCTTCTACCCAGAGCCGCCGCTTTGCGGTAACACCAACACTCAGGAAGGTCGCCACTACACCATGATAATGGACAAACTGCTCAACAAATCCCATCAAACCCCAACGGGAGCGTCCTTCTGGCCCGGGGAGACCCTAGCTATCTTCATCAATCTATCCTCGATGTTCTAAATAAACTTGTGCCCGGATTGGGGATGTGGTAACCTATGTATGAAATCCATAATTATAACCTCGAGCTTCTACTCTAACACGGGTAGTGAATGTGGTAGTTCCCCAAAGACTCTTGCACCTTGCCTTCACTAGTCGACAGACCTCACCGTTCATCACAATACCTATGACGTCTTTCTTTATTTCGGAGAAATACACACTCCGGAATACACCATTTTCTGGTGACTAAGCTCTTTTTGTATGGGTAGACAACACCTCTATAAAGTTTTCTATACACGTTCAGATTCTTATTCCTTCACGTACGTCCGAGTAATCAATCAACTCAACTCTACAACTTATCCAGTTTTTACCATTGATGGAACTGATCAAATCGCAAGCGTCCCAATTATCCTCAAAATTTAAGGGGGGTGTACTCGTGAACTTTTATGAGTATATGTTAACCAATCATTATTATTATAGTTAAAATTTTCTACCATGATAGGGCATGATTTTTAACAAATCATAAATTAATCACTTCTGAAAGCCCCAAACCACAAAAACTTTCAAATATAACTATAGCTTGCAAGCCCAAATTTCAGTTCCCAACTTCCAGAAGGGCATCTGATCCCTAGGTGACTACACCTAGCAACTTTACATTTCTAACACTTCAACTAAGGTCAAGTCTTTGTTCGATCAACGATGTGTATCCATTGTCTTGGTAATACTACATGTCACCACTCCAAACATACTTTTACAGAATCCCATCTTCCCCCAAGTAACATTGAGTAAGATCGACTTCAAAATCATTATGTTCATGACGCAACAGATTCTAAATTAGATCTAAGGGAAACCCAAGTCAGTAACAAATTTGCCCAATAAACAAAAGGTAAGCCCAATAAACAAAAGATAATCAAATATCTATTTTGGACTAAGTATCTTCGATATCACCATTTTATATTTGTCCCTAGTATGCAAACAATCCTTCGGGCACACAACCTTAGACTTGGGGTTTTATCCTGAGGCTTGTTGGTATAATCCACACTTTAGACTCTTCAAGGTACCCTCTACAACAACCTTATTAGGGTCAATATTTGACCCAATCCAAAACGGGTCTCTTCGTCATTGGTTCGAGGTGTTGGAACCTTAGTTTTGATTTGAGTTAGGATCCATCTCTATGATTTAAGTTTTTATCAAAACACATTCTATAACTTAGATCAAATTATCTTATGTCAGAAGACTAAGAAAACAATATAAGAAAATGATATAAATATGATGTGATCGAATCGGAAGAACTAATATTAGAAAATAACATATGTTCTCTGAGTTCAATGAACCACCTGTGTTCGACGAACGGCGATCTACGCTTGACGAAAGATATTCATTCTACGCTCGACAAAATCCAGCCATCTCAGCGTTCAACGATCCCGTCAAAGCGGTTCAGCGGTCGACGAACAGACCCAGTCTCAGTGGTCGACGAATAGACCCCGTCTCAGCGGTCGACGAAAAGATGTGTTCGATGAACTCAAGTCTGCGTTCGACGAATAGCTCAATATTCAGCGGTTGACGATCCAGCCCATCTCTGCGCTCGATGAAAAGTTGCGTTCAACGATCTCAAGTCTGCGTTTGACGAATATTCAGCCAAAGCTCAGAACGACAAATCAAATGATCATGTCGACGAACTTGGACCTGAGCTCGACGAAATATCTTCAGCATTATTTTAATATCATTCTCAGTTCGACTAATATTATATATGCTCACAGAGCAATATTTTGAATAGTTTCAAATTTTATATTGCTGCCTTTCCTTTGTTTGAATTAGCCATTGCAGAACAATAAATGCTATAGCCGTTAAAGCAAAGCCAAAGACGGCAATTTATGTTCTCGAGGATCCAGGAAATTAAAGAGATATTATCTCTTTCCTCTCTTGTCGGCAAGAATTCAAATCAACCAAAACAGCTCTCCAGATTATATATTCAGAGAGAAGAACATAGAAGAAAAAAAGACAGAGAGAAAAAGAGAAAAAGGAATAGGAAGAACCAGGATGAGAAAAATAGAGGAGCAAAAAGAAGAAGCAGATCTAAATATTAGTTATCTTCTTTTTGCTAAACTCTTCTTTGCAGATCATCTACATCCTGAGACACCAATCAATATTATTTATTCAGGATTGAAACTGCAGAATAAGAAAAGAGTTATTGCAATCAAGTGAATAAGCTCCATCCACAAGCTGTCATCTAATCTAAATCAGACAAGGGGAGTTCTTCAACGTCATCATCAAGATCCAAACTCAACAACCCATCAGGATCATCAAGAGTATTCTCAGAAAAGAGAAGAATGCTTTAATCTTTTTGTTTTCTTTGTTTCCCCTCCTGTACAAAGGGTTATAACTCCCTTCAAAAGTTAACTCCCGGTGACAGGGCACCTTAGCAAAAACCTGCATCTTGGTTTTGAGCACCTGATCAAAAGTTCTGTGGTGTATGGACACATGAACAAAAACCCCTTGGTGTGAGGGCACCTGATCAACAACCTCTAGTGGATTCCTACCAGTGGGTAGAAGAGTAGATGTACCCAGGTTGATTGGGGAGCTACTATAAAATTCCTGTGTCATCTGGTTTGCTTTGTTTATGTTTTTATTTGCTGTGATTGTTGTGCCTACATTGTGTTTGTTGTTATTACTCACTCAACACCATATTTATATGTATCATTATTTTGAAATAAACTTAAACAAAGAGCTTTAATAATTTAAGAACTAAAACTCACTTTCAATTGGTATCAGTGCTAGGTTGGTTATTTATACAGGCTAACACCTGAATCATAAAGATCACTTAGTTCTTAAAATTTTTTTAAAAAAAGGTTTTTCTAAAATTTAATGGCACAAGTAGATTTTTCATATCCACCAATCTATAATTTGGATAGATTTACTTTATGGCAAGCTAGAATTAAATTATATATGAATGTCATAGATGAAGAAATTTACAAATCTATTTTGCCAGGACCTCCCTCTTCAACAGATGATCAAGAGAAGTTGATCAGTGCTGATGCCAAGGCCATGAACATATTGGCTAAATAAATGCCAAAAGACATTCTTCAAAGAGTGGCTGATTGCACTTCAGCAAGGGGCTTCTAGAACTCACTCTCAAGGATGGTAAATGAATCCTCTTCTACTTCTTCCACTAACTGTATTTTTGATGCAGAACCATCATCCAATCTAAGTAAAGAAGAAGAAGAAGAAGAAGAACAAAAGGCCAGAAGATTCTGCATGTTGGCCATATATGGCTCAAACTACTACTCAGATGCAAAAACTGAATCTGATGAAGATAAGGTAACTGAGGTAAATTCAACTTCTAATTTTACTTCAGGACAAATCAAATCAGATTCTAAAATTCCTTGTACAGAATTAATAAAATCTGAAAATAGAATCAGAAAAGAGCTAACAATAAACAAATTAACTTCTGATAAACTTTAAGAAAATTTAAAAATATCAGAAGAACAAAATATTTTGTTGAAAAATAAATTTGAACAATCTTTTAAAACAAAAATTTTTCATGTTCAACAACATCAGAGAAAATTTTCAAATTTATATTTTAATGAAATAAAAAGGCCAATATATCTAATTATAGGACATTTGTTTTTATCTGTTTTAAAAACTTTTTAACAGCAGTTGTAAGATTCTTTTGAATTTTCTATCTCAAAAACAAACTCAGATAAACTTCACATTCTTACAGACTTTCTCCAAAATCAGTTTTAGCATTCTACTCAAATTGCATAAATCAGAAATGATCAGAGCACTGAGTGTGAGTCTCTTCTGATAAAGGGATTCTATAGAAAGAAGGTACCAGACAATGTATTTCTGATTTTAAAATTCCTTACAATCCAATAACAGCTAGCAATTCATAATATTAAAATCCTATTAAATCAAAATTTAGGAAATCAGAAATTGCTTGGTTGTAAAAGAAGAAATTTAGAAATAATCTCTGACCCTTAATCCTTAAGTTATTCAAAGACTTTTTTTGATTAGGTATCCTAAACCAAATAGGGGGAGATTGTTAGAACCTAGTCTTAATTTAGCTTAGGATCCAAACTCAAATAGTGGGAGATTGTTGGAACATTAGTTTTGATTTGAGTTAGGATCCATCTCTATGATTTAAGTTTCTATCAGAACACATCCTATAACTTAGATCAAATTATCGTTAGTCAGAAGACTAAGAAAACAATATAAGAAAATGATATAAATATGATGTGATCGAATCGGAAGAACTAATATAAGAAAAAAACATATATTCTCTGCGTTCGACGAACCGCTACCTGCGTTCGACGAACGGCCCTCTGCGCTCGATGAAAGATGTTCATTCTGCGCTCAACGAAATCCAGCCATCTCAGCGTTCGACGATCCCGTCTCAGCGGTTCAGCGGTCGACAAACAGACCCCGTCTCAGCGGTCGACGAATAGACCCCGTCTCAGCGGTCGACGAATAGACCCCGTCTCAGGGGTCGACGAAAAGTTGCATTCGACGAACTCAAGTCTGTGTTCGACGAACAACTCAATATTCAGCGGTCGATGATCCAGCCCGTTTCTGCATTCGATGAAAAGTTGCGTTCGATGATCTCAAGTTTGCGATCAATGAATATTCAGCAAAAGCTCCGAACGACGAATCAAATGATCAGGTCGACGAACTTGAAGCTGAGCTCGACGAAATATCTTCAGCATTATTTTAATATCATTCTCAGTTCGACTAATATTATATATGCTGACAGAGAAATATTTTGAATTGTTTCAAATTATATATTGTTGCCTTTCCTTTGTTTGAATTAGCCGTTGCAGAACAATAAATGTTATAGCCATTGCAGCAAAGCCAAAGACGACAATTTATGTTCTCGAGGATCCAGGAAATTAAAGAGATTTAATCTCTTTCCTCTCTGGTCGGCAAGAATTCAAATCAGCCAAAACAGCTATCCAGATTATGTATTCAGAGAGAAGAACATAGAAGAAAAAGAGACAGAGAGAAAAAGGAATAGGAAGAACCAGGAAGAGAAAAACAGAGGAGCAAAAAGAAGAAGCAGATCTAAATATTATTTATCTTCTTTTTGCTAAACTCTTCTTTGCAGATCATCTACATCCTGAGACACCAAACAATATTATTTGCTCAGGATTAAAACTGCAGAAGAAGAAGAGTTATTGCAATCAAGTGAAGAAGCTCCATCCACAAGCTGTCATCTAATCTAAATCAGACAGGGGGAGTTCTTCAACATCATCATCAAGATCCAAACTCAACAACCATTAGGATCAACAAGAGTCTTCTCAGAAAAGACAAGAACGCTTTAATATTTTTGTTTTCTTTGTTTCCCCTCCTGTACAAAGGGTTATAACTCCCTTCAAAAGTTAACTCCCGGTGACAGGGCACCTTAGCAAAAACCTGCATCTTGGTTTTGAGCACCTGATCAAAAGCTCTATGTTATGTGGACACCTGAACAAAAACCCCTTGGTGTGAGGGCACCTGATCAACAACCTCTAGTGGATTCCTACCAATGGGTAGAAGAGTAGATGTACCCAGGTTGATTGGGGAACTACTATAAAATTCCTGTGTCATTTGGTTTGCGTTGTTTATGTTTTTATTTGCTGTGATTGATGTGCCTACTTTGTGTTTGTTTTTATTACTCACTCGACACCATATTTATATGTATCATTATTATGAAATAAACTTAAACAAAGAGCTTTAATAATTTAAGAACTAAAACTCACTTTCACGAGGGTTGAGTCTACGAGTTCCCTACCATTCCGCTTATGTGTCAATCTCCTTAAGGTGGTCCTATTAGTTTGGATAATCCTTGGTATGCGAAGTAGGGACATTAGAGTTTATGTCTTAGGAGGCCATTCTCGCATTAAACTCCTCCTCTAACCTCTTTGGGGTATCATCGTACCTTAATCAAATTTATACCTATGGTCAATTTCATACTAGGGCATGGTATAAATTATCATGGTAAGTCATGTGTCCTAGTGGGTTGAGTCTAAGTCATTGATTAGAAGACTATATAAAGAGATCTTTGCAGCCGGAGGTATTCCCTGCTGAGGAGCAGGGTTCGTCGCATGATACAAAAGAAAAGTTGTCACTTGTAAGGAGATTTGGCTAAAATGATTCAGTTAAAAGTGGACATTTTCATGTGATTACCCATATGGGCACACCATTACTTCCACTGCTAATTTGTCCTCAAACTACGCTCGCGCGGGGTGGCCCAGGGTTTGTGGACTTCTGTTCTTCGGATTGTTGTTTCGCTCTGATACCAGTTTGTAAGACCCCAATTTTTTGCTTAAAAACTCGGTGTTATGCCCAGAACCGCCGCTCTGCGGTGACACCAACACTCGGGATGGTCGCCACTACAAAATGCCGATCCTGCCAGCCATATTGATCACAGAAGAAGAAAAGTACAATTGAACCAAAATTAAGTTCAAGTCCACATCACATAATATATAAATCATAATGAAAGATGTCCACAGATAATCACTGAATAAAAGAGGTAGCAATAAAGGGGGCTCCTGCCTAGTACATCAAGTCCTCACTATAAGATCACTCGCGGAAGAAAAATCTACTAGTAACACTCACGGATCCTGAGACTGGTGTTCCTGTGCTTGAATGGCCCACCTCCATCTCCACTGGCCTCTGGTGGTGCTGCGTCTCCTCAGTCCCCTAAAATGATATGGTCCACCGGTCGTTAATCAAAAAGACTAAGCCTCATTTCCCCCCCCCCCCCCCACCCATCCTGTAGTGGCTCCTAGGCACCGTGTGGGAGGGATGAAGCATTGTACAACAATGGGTATATAACAAGCAGATGACATGGCCAAGCTACAGGAATATCTACCGCTACACAGGTGAATATATATAATTGAAGCAGTAAATAAAGCAGGGTAAAGAACAATTATAGAAAGTGATAATTAATAAAATATATGTATTTTTAGTATAATTATTAGTATAGTTTTAATTAATATTGTGAATTTTCTATGTAAATTAATGAATAAATTGCTTCTTCATTATTTCTGGTTTCTAACTTAGTTTTATTTTTGTTTTTGCATTTTTTTGCAAAATTTTCCCAGGTCACGCCCTCAGTCACGCCCGTGACCAAGGGCGTGTAATTTTAAAGATCAAATATCAACGGGACAGCTCGATTCAGATCAAATCCCGACAAATCGCTCAAGTCACGCCCTCGGTCACGCCCGTGACCAAGGGCGTGTAAATTTAAAGCTCTGCGCCCGACGAATTTCTCTTCAGCTCACTCCAGTTGACCAAGTCACGCCCGTGACTCTACAAGTCACGCCCGTGTTCCAGCAGAGTCACGCCCGTGAGACGCCAGCGCGTCACGTCTCGAAGTCGCGCCCATGCTGCCGACATCAGCCACCCATAGTCACGCCCGTGACTCACAAAGTCACGCCCGTGACATACCAAGTCACGCCCGTGTGCAGCCATGTTTGACGGCCGGACCTTCCAGAAGACGGCGAATACAGCCGAGCAAATGTCACGCCCTAAGTCACGCCTATGACCTAGGGCGTGTAAAACTCAAATTTTCCCTATAAATAGAGGGGCTCGGCTGAAGTATTTTTCATCCAAATTTTGAGTAGTTCTTGTTGTATTGTGAGTTCTTTTGAGTGATTGTGAGCTTCTCTTATGCAATTCAGTTTAAGTTCGTTTTAAGTTTTTTTTGTCTTCCTAGTCTAGTTGTAATGCTGATTTCAGAAATAAAATGATGTTTTTCTCATTTGGATCATCTTCCTTTTTATTAATGTTAGCGTGTGTGCGTGTATGAGTTTAGCTTTATTGCTTTCATAATTTAGTTTTATTGCTTTTATAGTTAGGTTTATTTCTTTCATAATCTAGATTTACTGTTTTCATAGCTTAGATTTACAAGCTTTCATAAAATAGTTTTATCGTTTTCTTTTTCGCTTTATTTTATCGCTTTCATTTTAAACGCTTTCTTTTCAGTTTTTTTAGACTGTGTGCATGTATGAGGTTATATTTTTCTTTTTTTTTGTAACTTAGTTTTATTTCAGTCTTCATATAACTGCTATATACCACCCCCATCTTGAATAAGAGGCTAATTAACTTTAGCATTTATTTAAGTCGGTTGGGACGGATATTATTTCTGCACTTTTATAAGTCTTTTCATTTCTATACCACCCCCTTCTTGAATAAGAGGCTAAGAACTTTTTAGCGCTTGTTTAAGGTGGTTGGGACGGATACTATTACTGTTTTTTATATAAGTCTTTTTATTTCCTTTTTATCCGCTTATATCTGCTTTAATCATTAAACATGTATTTTTCAACCGATAATGCCGTCTCCATTCCGATGAGTGGCTAATTTCCTTTAGCACACGACGTCGAAGAGCACTGGGACACAAAAAAATAGTTTTTCTATAAAATTAAAACATCTCTTTCTAAAATAATTAACGCTTAAGATTTACCCGAGAATCACGTTGAGTGGAGCCACATAATCGATGTGTGGTTTTCATTTCCATTTTCGTACCTAGTTAGCCTAGAGGCTCGTGCGTATGGATTGATCGCTCACGGGTAAAGAGAAGTGCGCTCTACCCTCGAGAGAGGACGAGGTAATTCTCCCGAATTAGAAATAAAAACCCAATAGCGGGGTTCACAACATAAAGCGAGTATTAAGAACATTCGATTGTAGAACGAGAGTTCGGTCGAATATTCATAATCTCAGGTGGGCGTACCCTCGAGAGAGGAGCGTTCATAATTATGGAACCTCCACGGTCAAGTCATCTTAATATTTTGAAAAGTCATCACTTTTAATTCTACGAAAAAATCTATTTTCGTCTCAAGGTAATTCGACGTCGCGCGCTATCTTTCTCATCGCTTAGAACTCTAGTTAATCGCTTATTATCGTCTTTCGCATTTTATCACTTAGAACTCTAGTTAAACCAACTAAAACTATTATTCCGATAAAATAATAGTTCGTTCCTCGAAGTAGCATAATCAACACGACCCGCGGAAATATACGATCCCGATATTTTCAAAAATATATCCTGTATTACTTGCGATAAGGTATACTTGCCTTTATCAAATGATTAATTTGGACTAAAAATTCAAACACAGCTTTCCAAACTCATTTAGTGCAAAACTCTCCTTTTCTACTTTTCAATTCAATAGGATTCGGCGTTGTAGCCGAGGCGTGATTGTCAATATTCCGAAAGAAGAAAAAGATCGTTACTTCTATCCTTCGATAGGATAACGGTTAATTTCTCAAAGTAGGAGTACTTGCAAGACTCTCCGAAAATATCCGTCAATTCTAAACTCTTAATATAAAGGTTATCTTTTATTTATAAAACAAAGGAAGTAGTCCAACCTAAATCATCAAGTTTTTGGCGCCGTTGCCGGGGAGCTTTGTGTTGTTATTTGAAAGTAGGAACTGCTATTAATTTTATTCCTTATCTATATATTTTTACTAAAAAACAAAAAAATACAAAAAGTAATATATAAATATATATATATAACTTATATTTAAAAAATTAATAGTAATAAGAAAACAAAAAATTCCAAAAAAAAAAAATTGTTTTTAGTATATGACCCGAGGAAGCTCGTCCGACGATTCGACCATTCCTTTTGACCCCGAAATCGAGCGCACTCTTCGTGAGCGTATCCGATCTCGTGATCAAAACTTACTCGAAACCCCCGACGAGTCAATCGAAGATACTACAAATATGGGCGATCCAATTCCAAATGCGGCCCCGGCCCGGACCATGGCATATTATGCCCAGCCGAATTTGGACGATACAGGATCAAGTATTACTCGCCCAACAGTTAATAATAATAATTTCGAAATAAAATACAGCATAATTCAAATGGTACAACAGTCGATTCAGTTCGACGGTTTGCCAGATGAGGACCCAAATCAGCACCTTTCAAACTTTTTAGAAATATGCGACACCTTTAAAATTAATGGCGTCACTGATGACGCCATTCGTTTACGCTTATATCCATTTTCGCTACGGTTAAAAGCCAAATCATGGTTGACTTCTCTTCCGAGAGGGTCCATAACCACGTGGGCCCAATTGACGGAATTTTTCTTAACTAAGTATTTTCCTCCGTCAAAAACCGCAAAACTACGCACGGATATCACATCCTTTGTGCAATTCGATTCCGAGTCTCTTTATGAGACTTGGGAGCGTTTTAAAAAATATTTGCGTAGGTGTCCTCATCACGCGCTACCAACTTGGCTACAGGTCCAGACGTTTTATAATGGTTTAAATTTTTCTACGCGGCAGATGATTGATGCGGACTCCGGGGGAACGTTAAACAACAAAACCCCGGAGACCGCTCAAGCTCTGATCGACGAAATGGCCATGAACGCATACCAATGGAACATGCTAAGGTTGGGTCCTAATAAACCGGCTGGTCTTTTTGAAGTGGACGCCACTACTTTCTTAGCCTCATAGGTAGAGCGGCTAAGTAAGCAGGTGGCGGAGATGACTGTTTCCTCCTCCACTCCCGCTTGGAATAATAATAATAATAATGTAATCGAAGAATCGGTGGATTACCTCGGTAATCCGGTTAGGCCCCCGTTCAACCCTAATAATAACCCATATAGTAATAATTATAATCCGGGTTGGAGGACCCACCCTAATTTCTCCTGGAGCAATCCTAACAATGCTCAGAGGCCCCCAAATATGAATCCTCAAGGATTTCCGCAAGGATTTCCGCAGGGATTCCAGCATCCTCCTCCAAAACCTTCGCCGCTCGAAGATGTTTTGTCTAAATACATCGCGTCCAACGATTCAAATATCCGGAATCTCACCGGATCGATTAAAAACTTGGAAAACCAGGTTGGACAACTTGCAAAGATGGTCTCCGAGCGGCCATACGGAGCTCTACCAGGGAATACGGAGCCGAACCCCAGGGAAAATGCCAACGCTATAACCCTTCGAAGCGGCAAGGAGGTCGTCTCCCCATTGCGGGTTGACCCTAAGGTATGCATTTCGCCTCCGACCCCTCCACCCTCTTCCTCGATTCTAATTGCTCCGGATTCTCCGGTTGCGCCGAATGTTTCGAGTCCTCGAATTCCTTACCCGTCTAAAATTAATAAAGAGAAGGAGGACGAAAATTATCAAAAAATTTTGCGTATTTTAAAACAAATTCAAATAAACGTCCCCTTCTGCGAGGTACTCTCCCAAATGCCGAAATACGCAAAATATCTTAAGGAGTTGCTTTCTAATAAAAAGCGACTCGAGGATGTTTCGCGTGTTTCCCTTAATGCGGAATGTTCGGCTGTTCTCCTTAACAAATTGCCGCCAAAACTGAACGACCTGGGACGGTTCTCCATCCCGTGTCTCTTTGGCAATATGTTAATAAAGTACGCTCTTGCGGACTTAGGCGCCAGCATCAATTTGATGCCTTTTTCTCTTTTCAAAAAACTCAATTTAGGCATCCCGAGTCTGACAAAAATGAGCATCCAACTCGCGGATCGCTCGGTAAAGTACCCAATCAGGGTAGCGGAGGATGTTCTGGTCAAGGTCGACAAGTTTATCTTCCCAGTAGACTTTGTCATCCTGGACATAGAGGAGGACGTCGAGGTACCCATCATCCTCGGTCGCCCCTTTCTCGCAACCTCCCGCGCGTTAATCGATGTCAGTAATGGTCGCCTCCTCCTTCGAGTTGGAGACGACGAAATTACTTTACATATCAACCCCTCCATGCGGAACTCACTGTCGAATGATGATTCCTGTTTCAATTTGGAATCCGCGTTTGTGGACGAGTGTTCTTCTCTTTCGGAATTGCTACCTTTAATGATAGACGATTCGGATCTGGCGAATCAACCTCCTTTAGACGAATTACCGCCAAATTCGCCTTTCGAACCTTTTGATTCGAAAGCTTTAAAAATCTCCACTTCCTATGAAGAACCTTCGGTCTTGGAGCTTAAGCAACTCCCCGACCATTTAAAATATGCTTTTCTAGCCGCGAACTTAAAACTTCCGGTTATAATATCGTTCACTTTAACCGATTCGAAAACATCCGAATTGGTTGAAGTTTTATCTAAACATCGCCGTGCAATTGCATGGCAAATTTCCGATATCAGGGGAATTAACCCCTCATTCTGCTCCCACAAAATTTTTCTCGAAGAAAACCCCCGCAAAACAATTCAGCCTCAACGACGACTTAACCCGAACATGCGGGAAGTCGTTAAGACTGAAATTATTAAACTCCTTGACGCGGGGATTATCTATCCTATTTCCGACAGTACGTGGGTAAGCCCCGTACAAGTCGTCCCAAAAAAGGGCGGTATAACGGTCGTGGCAAACACGAATAATGAATTAATCCCAACTCGCACTGTTACGGGTTGGAGGGTGTGCATCGACTACAGAAAACTAAATGATGCCACCAGAAAAGACCACTTTCCGTTACCGTTTATTGATCAAATCTTAGAGCGTCTCTCCGGTCATCCTTTTTATTGCTTCCTTGATGGTCTCTCGGGATTTTTCCAGATCCCTATTTCACCCGAGGACCAAGAAAAAACGACTTTTACTTGCCCTTTCGGCACCTTCGCATATCGACGAATGCCGTTTGGCCTCTGTAACGCGCCAGCTACATTCCAAAGATGTATGCTGGCAATATTTGGCGAGCTAGTAGAAGACATAATGGAAGTCTTCATGGATGACTTCTCCGTCTTTGGAGACTCTTTTAAAAATTGTCTAAAAAATTTAGATAGAGTCCTCCAACGGTGCGAGGAGACGAACTTAGTCTTGAACTGGGAGAAATGCAACTTCATGGTCCGAGAGGGCTTAGTCCTCGGCCATAAAATTTCTTCCAAGGGGATGGAGGTCGATAGGGCCAAAGTCGTTATAATTGAACAACTTCCTGTTCCTTCGAACATCAAATCAATTAGAAGTTTTCTTGGCCACGCAGGTTTTTATCGGCGGTTTATTCAAGATTATTCAAGAATAACCAAACCGCTAACTCACCTCCTGGAAAAGGATTCCCTATTCATTTTTGACACGGCCTGCGTAGAGGCATTTGATTTTATAAAAAAGCAACTTATCAATTCTCCAATTCTGGTGGCGCCAGATTGGTCCCTTCCGTTCGAGATTATGTGCGACGCGAGCGATATCGCGGTAGGAGCTGTCTTAGGCCAACGCGTAAATAAATATTTTTATCTAATATATTACGCTTCTCGCACACTCAATGCCGCACAGGCTAACTATACAACGACGGAAAAGGAACTTCTTGCCGTTATCTTTGCTTTAATAAATTCAGGCCTTACGTAACACTTTCCCACGTGATCGTTTTCACTGATCACTCCGCCCTAAAATATCTTTTGGCCAAAGTTGATGCCAAGCCTCGCTTACTTCGATGGATCCTCCTTTTACAGGAATTTGACTTAGAGATCCGGGATAAGAAAGGGGCTGAAAATTTAGCAGCCGACCACCTCTCACGTTTAGAACACCCCGTCATAGAAGCGCTCGTCGAACCAGAAATAGACGATCGATTTCCTGAGGAGCGCCTTTTAATCATAAATAATACAAAAACTTCTTCTACCCCTTGGTTCGCAGATTACGCGAACTATTTAGTTGCGCGGGTCCTTCCAAAAGATTTTTCGACTCAGCAGAAGAAGAAATTCTTCTCTGACTTGAAAAACTACTTTTGGGAGGACCCCTTTCTCTTTCGCATCTGCGCAGACCAAGTGATACGAAGATGTGTTTCAAGCGAGGATGGTGCGCAAATATTGCGACACTGCCATGAGGGGCCGGCTGGAGGGCATTATCAAGCCAACCGGACCGCGCGGAAAGCGTTAGAGTCAGGCTTTTATTGTCCCACTCTCTTTAAGGATGCTCACACTTTTGTGAGTATATGCGATAGCTGCCAGCGGTCGGGTAACATCTCTCGTCGTGACGAGATGCCCCAAAACTTTTATTTAGAATGTGAAATCTTCGATTTGTGGGGCATAGACTTTGTAGGCCCCCTACCTCCTTCTTTTAATAATCGCTATATTTTAGTGGCGGTCGACTACGTATCTAGGTGGGCGGAAGCGCAAGCTCTGCCCACCAATGATGCGCGTGTCGTCGTCCATTTTCTAAAAAAATTATTTTCTCGCTTCGGCACGCCCCGTGCAATAGTTAGTGATAGGGGCACGCACTTCTGCAACGCCCAGTTTTCAAAAATTTTATCTAAGTATGGCGTCACGCATAAGCTCGCCACCGCCTATCACCCCCAAACGAGCGGCCAAGTAGAGGTAGTAAATCGCGAGATAAAACGCATTCTGGAAAAAACCGTCTCTTTAAATAGGAAGGATTGGTCCTCAAAACTCGACGACGCGTTGTGGGCGTATCGTACGGCATACAAGACCGCTATCGGTTGTACGCCCTATCGATTAGTCTACGGCAAAGCGTGCCATTTACCGGTAGAGTTAGAACACCGCGCTTTTTGGGCCTTAAAATTTTTAAATCTCGATTCGAACTTAGCCTCTGAGAATAGGAAATTCCAATTAAATGAACTCGATGAATGGCGTGCAAACGCTTATGAGAGTAATAAATTTTATAAGGAGCGTTCTAAGTTCTACCACGATCGAAAAATTAAATTTCCAAAAACTTTCGCGCCGGGCGATCTTGTCCTTCTTTATAATTCACGTCTTCGTCTTTTTCCGGGTAAGCTCAAATCCCGCTGGTCCGGCCCCTTTGAAGTCAAAGAGGTTTGGCCGTATGGGACCGTTCTTATCTTTCACCCCGAAAAAGGCGATTTTAAAGTCAACGACCACCGTTTAAAACTATATCTTGCAGGCGATCCGGTGGACGGACACACGGAATCTTTAACCCTCCCCAATTTATAATCTCACCACGCCAAATGCGTCAAGCTACGCGACGATAAACAAAGCGCTTGTGGGAGGCACCCCATATTTATCAAATATTTGTATTATGCTTTTTTATCTCTTTTTGCAGGGTTTCTTACGACCCCGCCAGCTTTAATTCAGGGAAGCCTTTTTTCTTCCTCTTTCCTTTTGTGTATATTGCAATGTTATTTTATCTCCTTCATACTTACATTACAACATTGGGGACAATGTTGGGTTTTAAGTATGGGGGTGTATTTACCGTTTTTATTTAAAACAAAAAAAAGGCTTCTTTTTACAAAATATATTACAAAAAAAAAAAATATACCCTACTTTACTTTTATTCTTAAAGCATTTAGTTTCGAGAGTATATGTTTGTGGATTTTCATAATCGCTAGTTTTACTATTTGTTTGTTTATCTAAGATCGATAGATTTAAACGTTCGGGGTTAAGTTTTAAAAAATATCTTATGTTTTTAATTTAAATAGAGGCTTTGTTATCAAGCACTACTTCTACTAGCTAAAATAGAGACATGTGTATTATGTTGGCAAAACAACTTTAGACTGCAATTATCCCTACTTTATGTCTTCAGGAATCTAGGAATATTCAACTTACTAAGGTTGCTCTCAAAACTTTTTTTTATTATTCTAGAATTTCTCTTGAAAACCCCATATATACACCAATTTAGCATGGCAAAAACAAACAAAGGAAGAAAAAAAAGATCTTATGTAAATGGGAATACAAAAATTCCGTAAACATAAGCACCCAATATTTGTTAAAAGAGATCCTATGTCAATGGGAATTGCAAATTCCGTAAACACAGGCATTGGGTTAATTAAAAGGTCAATTTTCCCTCGTACACCAACGATGGGAGTCAAAGGAAACTATATAAGAGGGGTGAGATGATACAATTCATCACCCCTAATTCAAGTACTCTTTTATTTGCCAAGGCTTTTTACCCCCTTTTCCCTTAACCAAATTATTGTTTCTAGTTTTAATTCAAAAAATCATTTGAGAGCATAATTAGTAACTTATATTTTTCTTTCATGTTTCTTTAAACAAAGGTTATTATAATTTCGATCTAATCTCGTTTACTAATGATTGCAATTTTGTTTGCTATTTGGTTAATTAAGAAGTCTTTTGGCCATGACATTTCTCTCTACTTAAATCATTTGCATAATTTAGGACTTAACTCTTATTACTTCGAATTTTTATTTTTCAGTCTCTTATGATTAAAATAAAACGATAGCCAAAAATTAGAACTTATGTTAATCCCGTATAGATCTCTCTTACTTTTGCTCTGGAATAGCAAAAACTTAAGTATGGGGGTATTTGATAAGTAATAAAATATATGTATTTTTAGTATAATTATTAGTATAGTTTTAATTAATATTGTGAATTTTCTATGTAAATTAATGAATAAATTGCTTCTTTATTATTTCTGGTTTCTAACTTAGTTTTATTTTTGTTTTTGCATTTTTTTGCAAAATTTTCCCAGGTCACGCCCTCAGTCACGCCCGTGACCAAGGGCGTGTAATTTTAAAGTTCAAATATCAACGGGACGGCTCGATTCAGATCAAATCCCGACAAATCGCTCAAGTCACGCCCTCGGTCACGCCCGTGACCAAGGGCGTGTAAATTTAAAGCTCTGTGCCCGACGAATTTCTCTTCAGCTCACTCCAGTTGACCAAGTCACGCCCGTGACTCTACAAGTCACGCCCGTGTTCCAGCAGAGTCACGCCCGTGAGCCGCCAGCGCGTCACGTCTCGAAGCCGCGCCCATGCTGCCGACATCAGCCACCCATAGTCACGCCCGTGACTCACAAAGTCACGCCCGTGACATACCAAGTCACGCCTGTGTGCAGCCATGTTTGATGGCCGGACCTTCCAGAAGACGGCGAATACAGCCGAGCAAATGTCACGCCCTAAGTCACGGCCGTGACATTCAAGTCACGCCTGTGACCTAGGGCGTGTAAAACTCAAATTTTCCCTATAAATAGAGGGGCTCGGCTGAAGTATTTTTCATCCAAATTTTGAGTAGTTCTTGTTGTATTGTGAGTTCTTTTGAGTGATTGTGAGCTTCTCTTATGCAATTCAGTTTAAGTTCGTTTTAAGTTTTTTTTTTGTCTTCCTAGTCTAGTTGTAATGCGGATTTCAGAAATAAAATGATGTTTTTCTCATTTGGATCATCTTCCTTTTTATTAATGTTAGCGTGTGTGCGTGTATGAGTTTAGCTTTATTTCTTTCATAATTTAGTTTTATTGCTTTTATAGTTAGGTTTATTGCTTTCATAATCTAGATTTACTGTTTTCATAGCTTAGATTTACAAGCTTTCATAAAATAGTTTTATCATTTTCTTTTTCGGTTTATTTTATCGCTTTCATTTTAAACGCTTTCTTTTCAGTTTTTTTAGAGTGTGTGCGTGTATGAGGTTATATTTTTCTTTTTTTTGTAACTTAGTTTTATTTCAGTCTTCATATAACTGCTATATACCACCCCCATCTTGAATAAGAGGCTAATTAACTTTAGCATTTATTTAAGTCGGTTGGGACGGATATTATTTCTGCACCTTTATAAGTCTTTTCATTTCTATACCACCCCCTTCTTGAATAAGAGGCTAAGAACTCTTTAGCGCTTGTTTAAGGTGGTTGGGACCGATACTATTACTGTTTTTTATATAAGTCTTTTTATTTCCTTTTTATCCGCTTATATCTGCTTTAATCATTAAACATGTATTTTTCAACCGATAATGCCGTCTCCATTCCGATGAGTGGCTAATTTCCTTTAGCACACGACGTCGAAGAGCACTGGGACACAAAAAAATAGTTTTTCTATAAAATTAAAACATCTCTTTCTAAAATAATTAACGCTTAAGGTTTACCCGAGAATCACGTTGAGTGGAGCCACATAATCGATGTGTGGTTTTCATTTCCGTTTTCGTACCTAGTTAGCCGAGAGGCTCGTGCGTACGGATTGATCGCTCACGGGTAAAGAGAAGTGCGCTCTACCCTCGAGAGAGGACGAGGTAATTCTCCCGAATTGGAAATAAAAACCCAATAGCGGGGTTCACAACATAAAGCGAGTATTAAGAACATTCGATTGTAGAATGAGAGTTCGGTCGAATATTCATAATCTCAGGTGGGCGTACCCTCGAGAGAGGAGCGTTCATAATTATGGAACCTCCACGGTCAAGTCATCTTAATATTTTGAAAAGTCATCACTTTTAATTCTACGAAAAAATCTATTTTCGTCTCAAGGTAATTCGACGTCGCGCGCTATCTTTCTCATCGCTTAGAACTCTAGTTAATCGCTTATTATCGTCTTTCGCATTTTATCACTTAGAACTCTAGTTAAACCAACTAAAAATATTATTCCAATAAAATAATAGTTCGTTCCTCGAAGTAGCATAATCAACACGACCCGCGGAAATATACGATCCCGATATTTTCAAAAAAATATCCTGTATTACTTGCGATAAGGTATACTTGCCTTTATCAAATGATTAATTTGGACTAAAAATTCAAACACAGCTTTCCAAACTCATTTAGTGCAAAACTCTCCTTTTCTACTTTTCAATTCAATAGGATTCGGCGTTGTAGCCGAGGCGTGATTGTCAATATTCCGAAAGAAGAAAAAGATCGTTACTTCTATCCTTCGATATGATAACGGTTAATTTCTCAAAGTAGGAGTACTTGCAAGACTCTCCGAAAATATCCGTCAATTCTAAACTCTTAATATAAAGGTTATCTTTTATTTATAAAATAAAGGAGGTAGTCCAACCTAAATCATCAGAAAGGTAAGTAAAAACAAGTATAAAATAGAAAAGTAACCTTTGATTTATAGGAATGCACATACAAACCTATAGACCAAGGGGTCGTTTAGCAAGGCCTATCGCATAAAAATTCCCATACCAATTTATGCAGTTTAATGTCATGTTCACATAAGTGCAACACACACACACGACATTATGCACACAAACCTTCAGTTCCCACTATTTGGAGCTAGCTAAGACTCCCAGGATACCCCCATAGTGGCAAACAGATGTTGTGGGTTGGGCCTCACCCACCTCTAGGTTGGTATTCACACTACCTAACCTAGACCTATCGTATGCCTTAATGCGAAGATCACAACCACGGAGCGCCTGCGTACTCTTGCTGGCTGGTCCACCAGTCTTTCCTTGGCCAAGTGCAAAACCACACTTGCCGAGTCAGCGTACCGACGTCGGTATGAATGACCATCCAATACCTAAAACCCACCGCCTTTATGCACATGCAATTATGATTACTATTAATAATGATCCATAAGCTCCCCGTGCTACCCTGCCCATCACCATAACCTTCCGAGCTACCGGCTGGCCGGACTAACCCGTCCGTAACTACAACCACCGAGCCTACTGCTCGTAAGGACAAACCAACTAACCACCCATAGCAATGGGGTGTGGGTGACTGTATTATTGAATTAATCTTGCATAACAAATTATTCCTATAGTTTTGGGTTAACCATGGACTTCCCGAGGACAACCCTGTGAGGGGATCGCAGCGACACTAGGAGCTATGATGGGTTGAACCCCAAAGCTCCCTTTCCAAGGCACTTATTCTTACTAGTGTCTACCCTTGACCCGGCCACTATTAATGTTACACTTACTAACGCAAAGTGTGTTTTACTTCACTCCAAGGGAATGATGATCTTTCGTCGATCCCAAGCATACTCTTGCCTCCTAATCAACCACGCATCTCTCTGCTACCCTCTTTTGGTGACCCCTTCCAAACCACATCAGTCTGGGTGCACCAAATTCTGTAACTTCCCATGTAAGACCTACATGCTTATCTTAATTTAGTATTTTCACTATACGCAGACCATTTGAACTACATGAGGTGCATGAGAAGAGGTACTCTAAATAATCATCCAAATGACCCAAGATTATTATTGAGGGTGTGTTATGACATTTTATTACTATCTCCAGAAATTCATAATTTTCCAAAAATTTTTGGCATTTATTATAAACCTATAACTTTGAACATCAAGTATGGTTTTCTGATAAGTTATGGCCTTAATAAAATATGTGCAACTGTATACCATCAAAATAATAGCCATATTTGAAATTCATAAATTTCCAGAAAGATTTTCACCTTCAATTAACATATTGACTAATTTATCAAAATCAAGGGTTAACAAAGAAAGTACAAAAAATACTCATCCAAAGAGTACAAGAAAATTAACAGATATCCGAGGTGATTGGGAAAGTTCACTACTTGAGTTTCATATTTTTCTGGAGTCATTTGACAACAAGAATCCTTTACTTAAATAAACAAATCATAGGGCACTTTGTGAAGAGAACCATATATAAACTCCTCCAAAAATTATACTAAAATTTACAGATCATATTCTTTCCTTACAAAGTTCTTCGACGAAATTTCACGATTTTCCAGTGAATATTAAACCCTTAATTAATTCCCTTTATAAATAGAGCAAACAATGGACTTGTGAATGAAGTACTATATAAATCAATCTAAAATTCACAATAAAATTATGAAAGAACAATACCACTAATATAAGCTCACTACCAAAATTTTATGAACATCCAAGGTTATGTAAACATGTAAATTCTTCTTATATGGAAACGTCCTAATAGGTTCTTAATTAATTCAGAGGGGATAAAAATTCCTAAAAATTCTAGATAAATTATCTAGGACATAATACCTCCCTAAAAACATCTCTACCATGTTTCAATCCAATCGGATGACATATGACCCTATGTCCTTCAATTGGTTCAATATACAACCCTAAGGTTTGAACTATGGTCCTAGGGCACATCCACCCCAAACCACCCAAAACCACTTGTGGGGATGTTTTATACGATGTTAAATCAGTGGCCAAGGTTTGACAACATTTTGATGAGGGTTGACCCCTCAAATCCATCAAGTGCACTTTTGTCCCAATATCCCCTAGTTTGACCGATTTTGGACTACTTAATTACCCAACCTAATCAATCCTAAATGGGATGCAATTTTTACCAGTTTCATGCCATGATCCTAAGGACCACCCACCAAATTTTGGTAGGGTTTGGAAGTTTTTGGACCCTAAAATTACTTCATACATAGTTTATTGAATTTCTACAAAAACTATAGAAAATGTTCCTCGAAATATTCTCATTTTTGGATATGTTGAGGCTAAGGGTATAACCAGCCTATTGTCCAAATTTCAAAGCATTTGGATGAGTAGTTTAGTGGGGGCACCCATTTTGATTTTTTGTCAACCTTATGACACCTTGCACCAAACTGAGTGCTGCACTCAAACTATTGGGCCAAATCGGCTCAAATTAATTTTATAATAAACTAGACATGAAGATCTACAACTTTTGGCTCTGGCCACTTTCCTAAAATGGCATTTAAGGGGTTCAATTTTCAGTTTAATCAACGTGCATTTCTAGGAGAATTTATGCTAAATAATCATAAAATTGTATAATCTGTCTAAATAAAAATGGAGGGCATTGGTTCATCTTCTCCGCCAACGGCCATGATTGGCCTGACCTGCACCAACTTGGGAGTTTATTTCTTGGCCACCTAGACCCTCTCCCGGTCGGCCAATTCCACCACCACCTCCATTGAGGTGGCAGACGGCGATGGACGGTGGTTGGCCGGCCGGAGGCTGCCGGAATCGGGGTTTTATGCAAGAAAAGTAAAGCTTGAACCCAATATTTCGGTCATACTGATCCAAGCCCAATTAGCCCCCAACCAAGCGGCCAACATGATAAGATCTATCCACTAAGAGAGAGGAGGAGGGGAGGACCTGAGTGGTGGTATGAAGCTGCGCCGATCGCCGGTACGCCATTGTTGGTCGTGAAGCTTTTTGTGCCATGCCAATATGAGTTTAGAGGCTCGATTTATTCTGGAAAGTGGGGGAAACTCCATACCTTCATCCCTTGAGGATTTTTAAGGAGCCAACTCGGGGAGGGGAATAGGCAAAGCTTGGGATTCCACCTTTAACACCATTAATGGTGAAATTTCGGTCATTCCTAAAAACCACTAAATTCATCCCCCGTAAGAGTGGGAAAACCTCTTAATCTTCTCCAAAATGATTGGGGGAATGAATCCCCGTCAATAGGGAAGGCCTTTGGCCTCCCTTGGCCATGATTTACTCCACCAAAATGGATCCCGACCGCATTCTGTCGGTTCAGCAACCAGCGGCGCTGGAGCTAGCGCCAGCGCTAGCGTCTCGATGGCGTAACGTTCGTAGGTTTGGCCACTACTGCCAGTGCTAGCACTAGCGCTAGAGCTGGCACTAGCCCTTTTGCTAGCATCTCGACGACATAGAGCTTGTCTCGACGGTATGGAGCTCATCTCAGCAGTTCGACTAGACAGCCGCCACCACTAGTGCTTGCAATAGCGCCAACGCTAGCGTCTCGACGACATAGAGCTCATCCCGACGGTATGGAGCTCATCTCAGTGGTTCGTCTAGTCAAACGCTACCGCCCGCATTATCCAAAAACCGCTGACGCTAACTCAATATTCAAATTGGGGTGTTATGAAGGGACTCCCCTAATAGGTTAGGAATATTATGGTGGGGTCATGGGTCATGGTGACGCCCTAAAGCCAACCCTAGGTTGGATAATTGGAATGCACTATTCGCAGACCAAAGTGGTCTTCACCTACTCGCCTAAGGCCTTATGAACTCTTCGCGCATTCTATGGTTTTGTTATGACCTAGTCATGACAAAACCATCCTAGAGGTCTAGTTGTTGGAGGGATGTTACAAATCCCAATAAACAAAGAAAATAATTGCGTCCCCGAAATTCAGGTTAGGCCTTCGGGGTTTCTACCGCAAGTGATTGTATGTAAAATACCTTAAGAAAATAAGTTATACCTGACGCGAATAGCTCCAAAATCTTCTGCTGCATCAACTCTAGTGGCTCCCAGCTGTGCTCCTCCTATCCATGATTCCTCCACATGACTTAAACCTACAGAACCATCTTGCGCCGCAAGACTCGCACTGCTATATCGTCTATTTTGACTGGCTCCAAGCGAACTGATCGGTCAGAAGCAATCGGTCCATCTAGAGTAGAAACCTGCTGCTCCGGCCATAGTAGAGCCTTCCTAAGAGAGGAGACGTGGAGGACGTCATGCAAACCCGCTAACTCCGACAGTAGCTAATGCGCAAATCTAGCACACTGCTATAGGCGGTAGCAAGACTGTGGCACAAAACGGCAGTGTACCGATCGTTCAAGTAATATAAAATGTGGGACTGAATACCTAAGTATCGAATCTCTAAGGAACACAGTAAGGTGCAGTTATCTTTTGAGGAGGGACTTGAGATTGAATTCCTTTAAGTTGGATGGATTGCGGACAGGCTGATTTGATTTATGGAAAATAAAAGAAAAGAAACTAAACTACAAATAGGCAGGCCGCTATGCACTGCATCGCTGGGCGGATGGAAACTTTGTAAGCCGCTATGCACTGCTTCGCTAGGCGGATGGACGAGAAGGCAGGCAGATTAGGTGAGTGTAACTGCGGAAAGGTTTGAGGGCCGTTAGCACCTCTTGGCTAGGCGGATGGATTACACGGGCCGCTCTGCACCGCATCACTGCGCGAATGGAAAAGTAGGCTTGCGGATGGAATGGTTCGCACCGGCAGGGTCGAGGTGGATTTCACGGTCCGTTAGCACCGCTTAGCTTGGCGGATGGAAGAGTAGGCACACAGAATGGACGAGAAGGCTAGCAGAATGAAGTGGAGGGTGGAGTGGATTTGGTGGCGCACCTCAAATACACATATAAACAAGATAATTTCATAAAAGGATGAAATAAGAATTAACACACAAGTTTATAGTGCACATCATCAATAAAATGAAGATTACATTCATAAACATCCACACAAGTTAGAGAAAAAGACAAGAGATACGACCGCATCCGGAGGCTAGTTGTAGATTCTTGGTAGGAATCGTCAAGTTGTCAATCTGCGTCCTAGCTCGGTCCCAACTATCATCCGGGGTAGAGGAGGGCTGTCACATCCTCCCAATGGGCCCGTCTTCTCCGGTAAATTAAAATTCGATCACTTCCGATGCAAAGAACTCTTTGATTGGAAATGAAGATGAGGGTGGAATCCTCTACTTGAAGCACTTGGATGATGGAGGCGGCCGAGAGGATGCTCCATCTTTGGATTTGAAAGAGAATGGTGATCGGAGCTCCTTTATATTGAGGGCGGCGATGGAGCGGCGAAAATGGCGCGGAGCAGAACTGGTGGGCGTGAAAATGATGATTTCCCTAGTCTAGGGCGGATCATGCGACTTAAATAGAAAAATAGTCAGAAATTGGCAACGCACGGTCGAACAAACGACCGTGCGCGGACCATACGATATTAATTAAGAAGAAAGCCCATGAAGACGACCCAGAACGCCCGTGCGATTTTACTCGTGCACGGTCAGAACAGACCATGCGTAAAAATGCACGGGCAAATCCAGAATGCATGAAAATAGGCCAACAGAGGGGCTCGTGCGATTTACTCACGCATGGTCAAAACCGATCGTGCGTGAATAAAATGCATGGGCAAATCCAGATCACCATTTTGGTCCACAGATGAATGCGCACGGTCGCACCGATCGCGCGTCAAGTAAATGCACGACCGTGCGATTCACACAGGAAATGATTTCTACCAAAAATTGTGATCTGCCCACCTGCTCAGCACAACAAACAGCATAGAGCACTCTTCCAGCACATGAAAACAACTTAAATCAGCAATATAAGAAATGGGGAGCATAAGGTGCTTACCCCCAGTAGAATAGCGTGCAATTGCACACCAAAATGTGCCTAAACATTGCACTAATAGTGAAAGTGTGTCCAAGTGAGATATAAGCAATTAAGGACTAAAGGTGTAGTGCAAAAGAAAGAAAACAAGCGCAGATGAGTCCGAAAAACCCTATATAAATCAGACTCATCACACCACCAGACTTACCTATTTGCACGTCCCGAGCAAACAAATCCTAAGTAGGCGGGAAAATGGAATAGCTAGCTTAAAATTACAAAATGGAGTACCATGCGAAGTCGCATGCTCAACTGCATACAAAAATAGTAAAGAAGATTACTAATTATACACATAGTTTATAAATTTCTAATAGAGTAAATAAATATTACTAACTACTCAAAAGTGAATAACGGTGAATCATCCGGTCAAGCATATGGAGAAAGTAGAATATTCGATGAGATGAGAATTGCCCAAGTTGGGATTTGGGAAAAACTCCACCGAAATCCATCGGTGTCGGAGACCATAATCTCAACCGGTCACATTCTCTTGACGGCATTAGATTGGTTCATAGCATGAGTCGGTAGGGCTTTAGGTTTTAAATAGTGCTTGGGTTAAGGTGAGGTAAACAAAGATAAACACGAAGGCTCGGTATACCTAAACCCGAATGAGCTGACAAAGAAACAACAAGCGCGCCACAAAACATGCGAGTGCACCACACCCCCAGACTTGGACTTTACAACATGGGTGTGGGCACTGCCTACTCCTAACACAAATACTTACAAAATTTTCAATTTAACTTTTTCATAACAATATTTTCATTTTCTATTTTTCTTCATTCTTCTTTTTCTTTCTTTTCTTTTTCAGCAAATTTTTCAATAAACACACCCACAATTTCCACTATAAAAATTACCACATCAACACCCCAATAATGAAAATAAAACAAGACTAAAGCTCAGATTTGGGTGTGCGACTTTGATCGGCTTTTAAGCTTTGGTGAGATAAAAGTGTAGCTGAATCAAGTGGAAAGAGGTGGCACAAAGGGGCTAGCGAGGGAAGATATCAGGAATGGCATAAAGGCTCAACCGGGCCAAAATGAAGCCCTATGTCATTCTCGCGCAACAGAACAATCATATGCCTATGCTTCAAGAATCGCTTGGGGCAAGTTCTTAGCCACCGAGAAAGATTATCCTTCCTCCCGGCTCGAGCAATACGCATCTAACGATACTTTCCACACATCCCTATGCTACTTTTTGATTCATACCAGATTCACCATTTGAGTAGAGTAAACAATATTTACACTAAACGAAATGCATAAAACTAAAAGTATAAAAAAAATCTAATCTACACAAATCCCTATACTCACATGAGTACTTGACTAGGAACACCGAAGTCAATATTTTACTCCACTACATAATTTAAATGACAGCACAATGATTTTCCCAATCACACAAAGGAAATGTGTTATACTCGATACGCGCCTACGGTTAAGTACACGCTCAAGTGGGTGTTGTGGTGTGCAAAGAAAATGAATAAAACAACGTAAATAAAATCTTCTTGTAAGCTATGCAATAAGAAGAGAATACAATCCATACTTAAACTAAACAATCCAACACAATATATGGCTATGAACTTCAAAATAAAGTTAAGGGAAGAGAATACCCAATGCTCAGCAAGTGAGCATACTGTGAAAATTTCCGTAGATCTAGGAGTGAGTAGGAATCGTACAACTTAAAGTTATAGCCAACAACTAGAAGCACATGAAGCAAAGCAAACTTTATTGAGAATAGCAGAAATCTTCATTACAGAGCGAGGTATACATGGCGAGACATGATTTCGCCTGTACAAAAAACCAAAAAAAGAAGTACAATGTTGAAGAAAGATAACTGGCGGTCTGAACACAGAAACTGCCTGACCGCGTGACCTGGGTGTTCGTGTGACTAGAAAAGGAGACCGCGCGAACAGACAGCCGGCGACTTGAACAACACCACTGAAGGCGTGACCTCCCGAACTCCACTGATTCTACCGAACTCCAGCAACCCACACTGCAAGCCGCAAGACCGCTCAGACATTTTAGAAGAAGAGGTGACAGCTGTTGTCCGCACTATCTGCAGAAGCTGCACAAAGGAAATTCAATCAGCAAACCGGGCGGTCACAAAAATTGACCGCAAGCTCTAGGAGCGAGTTCAGCTTACACTTGGTGCGATTGATTTTGCTGCTATAGTGACTCCTATTTATAGGTATGCGACCATATCCAGTCACCACCCTATGAGATAGAGTCACCGCCATACCCGCGCGACCGAGACCGGTCAACCCGCGCGGTCAGCAGAAGATCGCTCTGCCCTTTGTGAGCACGCCGACTTCAAGCCTGACCAGGAGATCGCCACTCCTCCAAGAAGCCGCGCGATCATGACAACCCGCACGGTCATGATGCCCACCACCAGTGTTCGCCTATACGAGGCCTCCTCCAGAGACCACGAACACAGCCAAGTCGACTAAGGCAACAGCCCGCCATGTCGACCAACACCAGTGTTCGCATACACTAGCAGATCGCCAAAGGACCAGCTTATGCGAACACAAAAGAGGAGACCGTGCGACTAAGAGAACCATAGTCGGCGCGCACCAATAAGAACCCGGATAGCCACCAGACCGGATTGTCAGATACAGAAAGTAGACCGCGCGGTTAACAGCTTAACCCGCACGGTACAGAAAACAGCTCACCACACGGTCTCACGAACCAGACCGCGCGGCCTCACCTCGGCAACCTTGGACAGAGAGAACAGCGGTCAGACTGAATAACCTGGGGCTAGGACAAATAGGTCAGACCGCAGAGGAGACCGCAAGATCACACGGTTAGACCAGACCGCGCGGTCTCCTCTTAGACCGACAACTTCACACTTCAACAATTTTCAACACTCCCCCTTGAAGTGGGAAGTTGAAAACAGCCCAAGTAAACTCCTCAGCCGAGTGAACGCCCCCTTCTCCAGCGCCTTTGTGAATATGTCAGCAACACTGTCCAAACTTCGAACATACTCGACTGAAAGAGACCCCTCCATCACCTTCTCACGAATGAAATGATGCTCGATCTCGATATGCTTGGTCCTCGCGTGACACACTGGATTAGTAACTAGTTTGAGAGCACTCTCATTGTCGCCGCGGAGCAGAGTCAGACCTCGAACATCCTTATGAACGTCTCCCACCAACCTCCTAAGCCAGATGGCTTCTTGAGCTGCCAAGGCCGAAGCCTTGTATTCCGCTTCCGTGGTAGAGACAGCACGATATCCTACTTCTTGTTGCACCATGATATAGCTGTAGGGACCGCTATGAAGACGAATCCAGATGTCGACTTCCGATCATCCGAATCTCCCCCATAATCAGCATCCATGTAACCATGCACCTCGAAGCCCGCATCCCTCCTATATAGGAGACTCATATCCGAAGTTGCCTTGACATACTTCAAAATATTCTTGGTCGCTAGTAGATGAGGCATCCGTGGTTCCACCATATAATGACTCACCCTGCCAACTGCATACGCAATATCCGTGGCCTTCTCTAGAGGTGTAGAGATGCATTTCCCTTCCTTCATGCCGAATCGCTCCACAATTCGCTCCGCATATCCAGCCTGGGACACCAGCACTCAACTTTCCTTCCTCTGCACTTCGAGTCCAAGGAAATGGTGAAGTTCACCCAAGTCCTTCATATCAAATCTGATAAATAGCTCACCCCGAAGCTTTGCTACCTCCTCCTTCAAATTCCCCATCACGATCATATCGTCGACATAAAGCAGCACGATGACTTGAAGCTCCCCATTCTTCATGACAAACAAGCTTGAGTCAGAGTCTGAAGCACCGAATCCACAGAATATGAGATATTCTGCAATCTTCCCGTACCATGCCCTCAGCGCTTGCTTCAACCCATACAGGGCCTTCTTCGGCTTTCATACATAGTTTGGAAAATCTTCAGATACGAAGCCTGGCTGCTGGACCATGAAGATATCCTTATCAATTTCTCCATACAAGAAAGCATTCTTTACATCGAGCTGCCAAATCTCCCACCCAAAAAATGCCTCCAAGGAAATAGCAAACCGAACTGAAGTCATCTTCGCCACCGGACTAAATGTCTCTTCATAATCTTCACCGTATTGCTGCGAGAATCCACGAGCCACAAGACGAGCCTTGTAATGCTCGATACTATCGTTTTCCTTCTTCTTGTGCTTATAGACCCATTTGCATGTCACAGGGGTGATACCCTTGGGCATGGGCACCAGAGACCACGTCTCGTTCTACTCAAGAGCTACCATCCCTTCCTTCATAGCCGACTCCCACTGTTTCACGCCTTTGGCCTTCTCAAAGCTTATTAGCTCCCGCTCATCCAGGGGACCAGCGAAGAAACACGAGACAAAGCTCAACATGTTTCCTCCTGTTTAGCGATCAGGGGCAATGATTGTTCGCTTCGATCTCCTCAACGCCTTCCCCTGACTCGCATTATCCTCAGCTGCTTCTTCCCTAGCTCCCCTTCCATACGTACAAGGAACATCGCTCCCCCTGCTTCCTGATCCAGAAGCCCCCGTCTCAGAACTAGAAATGGATGGACAACCTGGTGACAAAGGCAGCTACACCTGAAGATTTTCCACAGCTCTCTCCGGCTCCTCCACCCTGCTTTCTGGTAACTCAACACCAGAACCTCCCTTGTACAATGTCACCTCGTCAAACACGACATCGCGAGATACAACAAATCTCCGCGTCTATGGGTCCATGCACTTCCAGCCCTTCTTCCGATCATCATATCCCATGAAGACTAGCTTCCTTGCTTTTGCTTCTAGCTTTGTCCGAAGCGCATCTGGAACGTGCACATAGTAGGTGGAACCAAACACCCGAATGTGCGCCACGCTTGGCTTTTCCTTGAACATCATCTCATGCAGTGTCAACATGTTGATGGGACTGAGAGGCATCCTGTTGATGACGTAGGCGGCACAAGACATTCCCTCCGCCCAGAAGGACTTTGGGATACTCTTGGCATGCAGCCAACACTTGCAGGACTCCGTCAGATGACGGATCTTCCGCTCTGCAACTCCGTTTTGTTGTGGAGTATGCGCACAAGTTAGCTCCCTTTGGATGCTCGCCTTCCTGCAAAAACTAGAGAACTCACCAGAGGTGTACTCCCCCCCCCCCATTATCAGTTCTCAACTTCTTAATTCGCAGGCCTAGCTGACCCTCCACTAGCTCTTTGAATTCCACAAACTTGGCAAACGCCTCCGCCTTCTCCTTTAGGAAGTATACCCAGATATATCTGGTGTAATCGTCGATCAACACCAGCATATACCTGCTGCCTCCGAGGCTTGGGGTAGCAGTTAGTCCCATCAAGTCACCGTGGATGCACTCCAACGACATATTTCTCCTTGTTTTTGATTTATCAAACGGCAGTTGATGAGACTTGCCGAACTGACATCCCGCGCAAACATGACCATCACCGAAGGAAGATAGACTAGGCAGGCCCTTTGTTAAATTTTTTGATTTGAATCATTTAGGAGTAAGCAGGAGTTGCATCAACTGAGTTATAGCCAAACAACCACAATGCCAAACAGCAACACAATAGTCTTTATTGAATCACAATGCTTTATTACACTTCGAGACATATATGGCGAGACATGATTCATAAGAATCACGGAGAAGATAAGAACAAAAAACACACCAAAAAATAAATCTGGCGGCTTGACAAGCAGAGACCGCACAGATCGCTGAACTCCAGAAACCGCCCGGCTTGACCTGAGACAGCACGAACAGGAAACAGGCAAGACCGCAACTCGGATCACCCGACTTGACCTGTACTGCCAGACCGCCACCTCAGACCACACAAACTGGAGCTTATTGAACTGAACAAAGAACTGAAGCTGTCGCCAGACCGCAACTCAGATCGCCTAACCACTGAAGGCCGCCTGATCGCTGAGCTCGCTGCGAACAGCACAAGAACAACATAAACCAGTCCGCAGACAAGCCGCTGCAGAACTATTTATTCAAGCCGCTGGGAAATCACCAAGGAAGGAGACCGCAACCTGCTGACCGCAAACCTGCGAACACAACAAATAGTCAACTCGCTTCCGAGACCGCACGACCTCAAAGTGAGACCGCACGAAACAACCCAGGCTCTAGTTATTACAGTTCTCGTTATGAATGATGGGCCCTGCACCCCTATTTATAGGCAAGAGGACGGATGTCGTCACCGCCACAAGAGAGATACAATCACCACCTGTCAGATCGCGAGCAGTCTCACAAAGCAGACCGCGTGACCAAACCACTTGGACAATAGCCTGTCCAAGACCGCGAATCAGGAGCAGACCGCGCACTAGCCGCACGAACCTGAAACACTCCTTCCTTAGACCGCTTAGAGCAAACCAAGAACATCTGGCCGACTTAGAACAAGTGGCCAGACCGATCAGCATAAGCCGCCCGGTCACAACGGTTACACAAGAACAGACCGCCCGGTCTTCTATAGAGAAGATAGAACAACCAAGCAAACCAACCCGGGAGGAGACTGGAACAAACAAGAAAGACCGCCCAGTCTTCTACAAAGAAGATAGACTAACCAAGTAGAACAACCCGGGAGGAGACCGGAACAAACAAGAACAGACCGGCCAACCACAGCAGGTCTCCAGAAATAGACCGGCAGAACCAGACTGGCAAAGCACCAGAGCAGAGGCCGCGCGGTCTCTGCGGTCTCCAAAAACAGACCGCCGGTCACCTTCCACTTCACTTCAAAATTTCAACACTCCCCCTTGAAGTGGGAAGTGGAAACCAGCCCGAGTAAACTCTGTAACCGAGTAAACGGTCCCTTCGCCATTGGCTTTGTGATGATGTCTGCAACATTGTCCGCACTTCGAACATTCTCGACCATAAGAGATCCTCCCAAGACCTTCTCACGAATGAAATGGTGCTCAATCTCAGTATGCTTGGTTCTCGCATGATAAACTGGATTATTAACCAGCTTGAGAGCACTCTTATTGTCCCTGCGTAGCATAGTGGGACCTCGAACCTCCTCATGAACATCCTCCACCAACCTCCTGAGCCAAACGGCTTCCTGAGCTGCCAAGGCCGAAGCCTTGTATTCCGCTTCTGTGGTAGATACAGACACCGAGTCCTGCTTTTTGCTGCACCAAGAAATAGCTGTGGGGCTTGTCATAAAGACAAAACCAGACGTTGGTCTCCGATCATCCATGTCTCCCCTGTAATCAGCATTCATGAATTCATGCAACTCCAAGCTTGACCCTCTCCTATATAGGAGACCCAGATCAGAGGTCGACTTCACATATTTCAAAATTCCTTTTGCCGCCAGAAGATGAGGCTTCCGTGGTTCCTCCATGTATCGACTCACCTTGCCAACTGCATAAGCAATATCAGGCCTTGTGATCGTCAAGTAGATCAGGCTCCCAACCAGAGATCGGAACACCAAGGGATCAGATAGAACTCTCCCCTCATCCTTCCGAAGTTTATGATGCTGTTCTAGAGGTATAGAGCTGCTCTGCCCTTCCTCCCTGCCGAATCGTTGAACGATCCGCTCCGCATATCCAGCCTGAGAAATGAGCACTCCTCTCTCCCGCCTCTGCACCTAGAGTCCAAGGAAATGGTGAAGCTCACCCTGATCCTTCATCTCAAATCTGATAGCAAGCTCGGCTCTCAGCCTTGCTACTGCCTCCTTCGAGTTCCCGGTGACATTCATGTCATCCACATACAGTTGAACAATAACCTGAAGCGCCCCCTCATTCTTGACGAACAAGCTAGAATCATAGTCTGAAGCAAAGAACTCACAGAATAGAAGATACTCCGTGATCTTCCCATACCACGCCCGAGGCGCATGCTTCAACCCATACAGGGCATTCTTCAGTTTGCAGATGTAGTCTGGACAATCCTACGAGATGAAGCCCAGCGGTTGGATCATGAAGATATCCTTGTCAATCTCTCTGTATAAGAAAGAATTCTTCACGTCGAGCTGCCAAATCTCCCATCCAATGGATGCAGCCAAAGCAATAACAAATCGAACCGAAGTCATCTTTGCCACTGGACTGAACGTCTCATCATAATATTCTCCATACTGCTGTGAGAACCCACGAGCCACAAGGCGAGCCTTATATCGCTCGATCGTGCCGTCAGCCATCTTCTTAATCTTATAGACCCACTTGCATGTCACAAGGGTAATGCCCTTGGGCCTGGGCACTAGAGACCAAGTCTCATTCTTCTTGAGAGCAACCATCTCCTCCTGCATAGCAATGTCTCACTGCTTCACGCCTTTGGCCTTCTCAAAGCTCGACGGCTCCCTCTCATCCAAGGGACCAGCAAAGAAACATGAGACGAAGCTCACCATGTTTCCTCCTTTGTATCGATCCGGTGGCTTGATAGTCCTCTTCGACCTCCTAAGAGGTTACACCTGACTAACCACCTCCTCAGCTGCTTCTTCTATGATAGCTCCTCTTCCAGACAAACTTGGAGCATTGCTCCCCCTACTTCCAGAACCTGAAGCCTCCATCTCTGAGCTTGACACAACTGGATCTCCTGGTGAAACAAGCAACTCCACTTGAAGATTTTCCATAGCCTTCCGTTCTTCATCAACCCTGCTCTTTAGTAGTTCAACTCCTGAACTCCCCTTGTAGGAAGTCACCTCATCGAACACCAAATCCTAAGATACCACTGATCTCTGTGTCTCAGGATCCATGCATCTCCACCCCTTCTTCCGCTCATCATATCCAACAAAGACTAGCTTCCTTGCTTTCGCATCTAGCTTTGTCCGAAGAGCATCAGGAATATGCACATAACAGGTTGACCTGAACACCCAAAGGTGTGCAAAACTTGGTTTCTCCTTGAATATCAGTTCGTGAGGGGTCTTCATGTTGATAGGACTTAGAGGCATCCTGTTGATGACGTATGCTGCACAAGACATTCCCTCCGCCCAGAAGGACTTTGGGATGCTCTTGGCATGAATCCAGCATTTGCAGGTTTCTGTCAGATGATGGATGTTCCTCACCACAACACTGTTTTGCTGTGGAGTATAGGCACAAGTGAGCTCTCTCCGGACGCCGTGCTTCCTGCAAAAACTTGATAACTCACCAGAGCGGAACTCCCCACCATTGTCAGTTCTCAATTTTTTCACACGCAGGCCTAACCGACCTTCCACCAGCTCCTTGAACTCCACGAACTTTGCAAAAGCTTTCGACTTCTCTTTCAGAAAATACACCCAGACATATCTGGTGTAATCATCAATCAACACCAATATATATATGTCGCCTCCAAGGCTTGGGGTGGCAGTCGGTCCCATCAAATCGCCGTCAATGCACTCCAACGGCGCTTTGCATCTTGTTTGCGATTTATCAAATGGAAGTCGATGAGACTTACCAAACTGACATCCCGCACAAACATGACCGTCTCCATAGGACGACAAGCTAGGCAAGCCCTTGACAAGGCCCCTTTCCTCCATAGCCTTTAATTTGTCCATGCTAACATGCCCCAACCTTTCATGCCAGATAGCCGCGCTATCATTGGGCTTCATTTTGTCAACATAGGTACTTGTCGATAAAACGAACAAGTCCTTTACCTGCTTTCCAACATGAATTACATCTCCCTTTATCTCCGGATGAGTTTTAAGAAACTTCACTTCTGTTGGGCCAAACAGAACGTGATAACCGGCATCGACTGCATTGGTCACAGAGAAGAGATTTTTCTTCATACCCGGCATGTGATAAACACTCCTCAAGGTGAGTGGACCCTTATCACTGCTCAGAGAGACAACACCTTCTTATTCTACTGCATGAATAGAATTACCAGCCGTAATGATAGCATCGTTACCTGAGTAAGGTGCCAAAGAAGAGAACTTTGATTCATCCCCGGTGAGGTGATGCCCACACCCTGAATCCACGATCCAATCCTCTTCGAAGTTGATAGCAGCCAAGGCCTTAACGGGCATCGTCGTCATATTGCCCGCAAAGGCTCCTCCCCATCCAGCATCATCAGACTTTGGCTTCTCGTTCGCCGCTGCATGTCCCGGCTGAAGATTAACCCGACAATCCTTCTTGAAGTGGCTGGTCTTATTGCACCTGAAACACCTTGGTCCCTCTCCCTTCTTCTTCCCATCAGACTTAGAAGCATAACCCCTATCCTGCTGACCTGAAGTATAGGGTCCATCCTGACCTGGCTTCTTCTTCTCCCACTTCTTCTTCTTCTCAGAGAACAACACATCACTATCTCCCCCAGAGATAGAAGTCCCCGCCATCTGTCTTGGCAAACTTTCCTGCGAAGCAAGTAAGTTCTCCAGCTCCAACAGAGATGGCTAATTTGCCCAACCCTAAACTGACGTCACAAAGGCAAGATACTCCTTCCGCAACCCGCGGATGATATTCCTCTTCAGTTTTGCCTCCGAGATGGGTTCATCAGGGTCCAATGCAGAAATCTCTGCAGTGAGGTTTTTCATCTTGAGAAAGAAGGTAGAGATAGAAAGATCACCTTGAGAGGCCTTTGCCAACTCATTTTCAAGAAACTGTAGTCGAGCTACATTCTTCTTATTGAACAGCCCATCCAAAGACGTCCAAATCTCAGCAGTAGATTTACATCCAATGATGTGATCGAATAGCTCTGGTGAGACAGCCCTCTTGAGTGTGAACTTTGCCTTTGCATTAGTCCTCCTCCAAAGTCCCACCTCTGCCATATTATCTCCTACTAGAAACACTTCTTGTTTGTCTTCTCCTCCAACTATCTCCCATAGATCCTCGCCAAGCTAGTAACTCTCCATACACGACCTCCACTTCTTGTAGTTAGTCGATGTGAGAAGTTCAATGCCAAGACCTCTTGCGTATCCATCTTCCATGGCAAACAATGTGGTCACTTTTTCGCAAAGACGATGGCAACTCAAGTTGATCACTGCTTATCCACTCCAACAACCTGGCTCTGATACCATGTTAAAATTTTTTATTTGAATCATTTAGGAGTAAGCAGGAGTTGCATCAACTGAGTTATAGCCAAACAACCACAATGCCAAATAACAACACAATAGCCTTTATTGAATCATAATGCTTTATTACACTTCGAGACATATATGGCGATACATGATTCATAAGAATCACGGAGAAGAGAATAACAAAAAACACACCAAAAAACAAATCTGGCAGCTTGACAAGCAGAGACCGCACAGACCGCTGAACTCCAAAAACTGCCCGGCTTGACCTGAGACCGCACGAACAGAAAACAGGAAAGACCGCAACTCGGATCACCCGACTTGACCTGTACTGCCAGTCCGCCACCTCAGACTGCACGAACAAGAGCTTATTGAACTGAACAAAGAACTGAAGCTATCGCCAGACCGCAACTCAGATCGCCTAACCGTTGAAGGTCACCTGATCGCTGAGCTCGCTGTGAACAGCACAAGAACAACATAAACCAGTCCGCAAACAAGCCGCTGGGAAATCACCAAGGAAGGAGACCGCAACCTGCTGACCGCACACCTGCAAACACAACAAACAGTCAACTCGCTTCCGAGACCGCCCGACCTCAAAGTGAGACCGCACGAAACAAGCCAGGCTCTAGTTCTTACAGTTCTCGTTATGAATGACGGGCCCTGCACCCCTATTTATAGGCGTGTGGACGGATGTCATCACTTCCACAAGAGAGATACAATCACCACCCGTCAGATCACGAGTGGTCTCGCAAAGCAGACCGCGTGACCAGACTACTTGGACAACAGCCTGTCCAAGACCGCGAAACAGAAGAAGACCGCGCACAAGCCACGCGAACCCAGAACACTCCTTCCTTAGACCACTTAGAGCAAACCAAGAACATCTGTCCGACTTAGAATAAGTCACCAGACCGACCAGCATAAGCCGCCCGGTCACAGTGGTTACACAAGAACAGACCGCCCGGTCTTCTATATAGAAGATAGAACAACCAAACAGACCAACCTGGGAGGAGACCGGAACAAACAAGAAAGACCGCCCAGTCTTCTACAAAGAAGATAGACTAACCAAGTAGAACAACCCGGAAGGAGACCGAAACAAACAAGAACAGATCGCCCAACCACAGCAGGTCGCCAGAAACAGACCGGCAGAACCAGACCGGTAGAGCACCAGAGCAGAGGCCGCGCGGTCTCTGCGGTCTCCAAAAACAGACCGTCGGTCACCTTCCACTTCACTTCAAAATTTCAACACCCTTGACTAGACCTTTTATCGCCATAGCCTTTAGCTTATCCATCCCTACATGCCCCAACCTCTCGTGCCATATAACAGCACTATTATTTGTCCTCATCTTGTCAACATAAGAACTTGTCGATAAGACGAACAAGTCTTTTCCCTTCTCCCGACATGAACGACATCCGCCTTGACCGCCTCAACATTTCGTAGAAACCTCACTTCTGTTGGACCGAACAGAATGTGATACCCAGCGTCTACATCGTTGCTCACGGAGAAGAGGTTTTTCCTCATTCCGGGCACATGATAGACACTCTTCAACGTTAGTGGCCCCCTATCACTTCCCAAGGAAACAACCCCCACCTTCTCGACAGTATGCACAGTATTATCAGCAGTTATGATGGCATCATTACATGAGTAAGGCTGCGCTGAAGAAAGCTTTGACTCATCCCCGGTGAGGTGATGACCACACCCCAAGTGCACGATCCAGTCCTCCTGATAGTTGATAGGAGCCGCAGTTCCGACAGAAGCCGAGAAGGCTCCTCCGCATACTCCATCATTTTTCCTGGCCTCAGTTTCCTCCCTTCCTGCAGCAGCATGCCCTGGCTGAAGATTCACCCGGCAATCCTTCCTGATGTGACCAAGCTTTCCGCATCTAAAGCATTTGGGTCCTTCTCCCTTCTTCTTCCCTTTAGCCTTGGGAGCATAGCCCCTCTCATGCTGTCCAGAAGTTGAAGGCCCATTGCCTCCAGTGGTATTCTTCTTCATATCCCATTTCTTCTTCTTCCTTATGAAGAGCACCTCGCCTTCTCCCCCAGACAGTGACACCCCCGCCATCTGCCTTGCTAGGCTCTCCTGCGACGCAAGCAGATTCTCCAGCTCCACCAGAGATGGCTGATTTGCCCAACCCTGCACTGATGTAACAAAGGCCACATACTCCTTTCGCAAGCCACGGAAGATGTGCCTCTTCAGGTTCGCCTCAGAAATTGGCTCATCAGGATCCAGTGCTAAAATCTCAGCGCACAGGTTCTTTATCTTCAGGAAGAACGTAGAAATAGAGAGATCTCCCTGAGCCGACCTAGCCAGCTCATTTTCCAGGAACTGTAGCCTCGCTACATTCTTCTTGTTAAACAGCCCATCCAGGGCTCTCCAGATCTCGGCAACTGATCCACACCCTAAGATGTGATCGAATAGGTCAGGTGATATTGCCCTTTTCAGAGTGAACTCTGCTTTTGCATTAATCTTCCTCCAGTTCCTCACCTCATGACCATTATCCCCAACTAGGACAACTTCCTTTGTACTATCTCTTCCAACCACCTCCCAGAGGTCCTCACCCAGAAGATAACTCTGCATGCACGACTTTCACTTCTTAAAGTTGATCGATGTGAGCATCTCAATTCCAACACCTCTTGCAAAACCTGCTTCCATGGCTCTACCACTGGTTCCTTCTTCACAAAGGCGTGGCAACTTTAAGTTGTTCACTGCTCTATCCACTCCAACCTCTCTCTGATACCATGTGAAAATTTCCGTAGATCTAGGAGTGACCATGAATCGTACAACTTAAAGTTACAGCCAACAACCAGAAGCACATGAAGCAAATCAAACTTTATTGATAACAGTAGAAATCTTCATTACAGAGCAAGGTATACATGACGAGACATGATTTCGCCAGTACACAAAACCAAAAAAAGAAGTACAATGCTGAAGAACGATAACTGGCGGTCTGAACACAGAAACTGCCTGACCGCGCAACCTGGGTGTTCGCGCGACTAGAAAAGGAGACCGCGCGAACAGACTGCCAGCGACTTGAACATCACCACTGAAGACGCGACCTCCCAAACTCCACTGATTCTCTCGAACTCCAGCAACCCATAGTGCAATAAGCTAGACCGCTCGTACACTTTAGAAGAAGAGGTGACCGCTGCTGTCCGCACTATCCGCAGAAGCTGCATAAAGGAAATTCAATCAACAAACCGGGTGGTCACAAAAAGAGACTGCAAGCTCTAGGCGCGAGTTCAGCTTACACTTGGTGCGATTGATTGTGCTGCTATAGTGACTCCTATTTATAGGTGTGTAATCAGATCCAGTCACCACCCTATGAGATAGAGTCACCGCCCTGACCGCGCGACCTAAACTGGTCAACCCAAGGGGTCAGCAGAAGATCGCTTTGCGCTTTGTGAGCTCGCCTACTTCAAGCCTGACCAGGAGATCGCCACTCCTCCGAGAAGCCGCGCGATCATGACAAACCGCACGGTCATGATGCCCACCACCAGTGTTTGCCTATACGAGACCTCCTTCAAAGACCGCAAACACAGCCAAGTTGACTAAGGCAACAGCCCGCCAAGTCGACCAACACCAGTGTTCGCATACACCAGCAGATCACCAAAGGACCATCTTATGCGAACACAAGAGGAAATCGCGCGACTAAGAGAACCTTAGTCGACGCGCACCAACAAGAACCCGCACAGACACCAGACCGGACTGTCAGATACAGAAAACAAACCACGCGGTTAACAGGTTAACCCGCACGGTACAGAAAATAGCTCACCACGCGGTCTCACGAACCAGACCACGCGGCCTCACCTCGGCAACCTTGGACAGAGAGAACGGCGGTCAGACTGAATAACCTGCGGCTAGACCGAATAGGTCAGACCGCAGAGGAGACCACAAGATCGCGCGGTTGGACCAACCGTGCGGTCTCCTCCCAGACCGCCAACTTCACACTTCAACAATTTTCAACACATACCATAAGACGCTTGTAAGCCAATACAAAACCACTACATCCTCCATCAGAAGGAGTACCTGCAGTGGTGATCTCTGCCAAAAACAAAAGAAAATATACAAAATAAAATGAAATACAACTAACTAAACTAAACTAGATGAAATAAAAATGCAGGAAAAGTTAGATAACTACTGGGGTTATTGTCCTCCCAGCACGACTTATTCAAGACTTTAAGAGTTCTAGCTAATGGGAGTATGAAAAAGGAAATGTACAGGTAACTATTCTAATATGCGTGTAGGTAGCGGGTACCGATACGGCTACAAAACAATTACCCCCCTACCTAAATATAAATAATACATGTGCTTCACAAGTAGAGGGAATATAAAGTAAGAAGAGGAGGAGGAGTACTCCTCACAAATCTCACCAAAAACATCCTTGCCCAGCAAGGTGTTGTCTTCAGGGAGGCGGGAGGAAGAAAAGGTAATGAGTGAGGCTTCCTTTAGGGAGGAGGGATCAATCTCCTCCATGAGAGGATACACTCCTCATTGACTTGAGCAAAATGCTCCAAGTCCTCCTTGAGTACCTATGAAGACTCAACCTGCACAGGCTCAAATGATGAAGGGGGTCAAGAATTAAAAGAGAAGAAAAACATAAACACACATCAATCGGGGGAGTGGTCCCGGTCTCACTCCCAGCAGGATCCAAGCATAGATCACTGTCGGTATCATATGAGTCATAGCGAGGGGAGTCTAAAAGCTCAAGGTCCTCGGTGTTGAGTTGGACCTCCTCATCCAATAAGGAAGTGCAAACCTCCTCATCAGAAAGGATTTCCTCCTCATACCACCTCGGTGCGTCACCGTGTTCTAAGGAGTCACACTCCCCATCGGGGAGAATAACTTCCTCATCCAACTTTGGCGCATCCTCAGGCTTCGAATGAACTTCCTGTCTAACATCATCAACCAACTCACAAAAAATAGGTGCAGAGAGTTCTTGCAAAGACAGCGGAGGAACAGAGGTAATAACATTATCAGAAAAAAATGTGCACAGTTTCCTCCGGGGGTGAATCTAAATGGAGTGACGAATGCGCTGGGAGAGAGGTGTCCACCGTGTCATCACACTAATCAGCAGAAAATCTGATGGGGATATCCACAGTAGTCCCCCATAGACAAGGTGGTACTGTGAATATATCATTAGAATCAGAATGAGGACCAAAATGAGAGGTGGATGGAATGATGCGAACATCAGTTTCATCATCCTCCTCCATATGGCGCTGAAATTCTGCACAATCTTTCAATGCGTGCTCGGTGCTATGACAACACAAACACCATTTTCCATTACTCCTCGGTCTAGATGGGGACGTAGAGGAATATGAAAACGGTAAATGGGGTGAAGAAGAGTGACCATAAGACTTAGGTACGGTGTATGAAGTACTGTAAGAGGACGGCGCTCCATAAAATGGGCCTCGAGTACTATGCCCAATATCTCCCGCGAGGCATTTATCACTAGAATGATTAAAATCTCCACAACATCTACAACGGATATTAAAAGCAGAAAACATGATGTAGCGGGGGAGAATTCACCAACAGATAAAATTTCATTGCAAAAATTAACTACACGCAAGAAAAAAAATTTGAATGCTTGCTTGAGATAAATCACAAAATAGATAAGGAATAAAGAAATTTAAAATGACAAATTCTAAGAACTAAAACAAAGAAGAAGATGGTATAAACAAATGGAAAAGGGCTTCTATCTCTCGACTTGTGCACATCATCAACGGTGCCAAAAACATGATGCGCGAATCTAGCACACCGCTATAGGCGGTAGCAAGACTGCCGCACAAAACGGCAGTGTACCGATCATTCAAGTAATATAAAATGTGGGAGTTAATCTCCAAGTATCAAATATTTAAGGAACACAGTAAGGTGGAGTTATCTTTTGAGGAGGGACTTGAGATTGAAGTCCTTTAAGTTGGATGGATTATAGACGGGTTGATATGATTTATGGAAAATAAAAGAAAAGAAACTAAACAACTACTATCCAGGCCGCTATGCACTGCTTCGATGGGCGGATGGAAACTATGCAGGCCGCTATGCACTACTTCGTTAGGCGAATGGACGAGAAGGCAAGCAGATGAGGTGAGTGTAACTGCGGAAAGGTTTGAGGGCCGTTAGCAACTCTTGGATAGGTGGATGGATTACATGGGCCTCTATGCACCTCTTCGCTGCGCGGATGGAAGAGTAGGCTTGCGGATGGAATGGTTCACACCGGCGAAGTTGAGGTGGATTACACTGGCCGTTTGCACCACTTAGCTTGGCGGATGGAAGAGTCGGCACACAAAATGGATGAGAAGGCTAGCGGAATGAAGTGGAGGGTGGAGTGGATTTGGTGGCGCACCTCAAATACATATTTAAACAAGATAATTTCATAAAAGGATGAAATAAGAATTAACACACAAGTTTATAGTGCACATCATCAATAAAATGAAGATTACATTCATAAACATCCATACAAGTTAGTGAAAAAGGCAAGTGATACGGCCGCATCCTGAGGCTTATTGTAGATTCTCGGTAGGAATCGTCAGGTTGTCAATCTGAATCCTAGCTCGGTCCAAACTATCGGCCGGGGTAGAGAAGGGTTGTCACTTCCACCCAATGGGCCTGTCTTCTCCGGTAAACTACAATCCGGTCACGTCCGATGCGAAGAATTCTTTGCTTGGCGATGAAGATGAGGGTGGAATCCTCTCCTTGAAGCACTTGGATGATGGAGGCAGCCGAGAGGATTCTCTGGCTTTGGAGCGCTCCTTAAGGTGGGCGGCGATGAAGCGGCGAAAATGGCGCGGAGTAGAACTGGTGGGCGCAAAAAAGATGATTCCCCTGGTCTAGGGCGGATCGTGTCGCTTAAATAGAAAAACAATCAGAAATTGGTAACGCACAGCCAAACGCACGATCGTGTGCGGACCATGCAATATTAATTAAAAAGAAAGCCCGGGAAGATGATCCAGAATGCCCGTGCGATTTTACTCACGCACGGTCAGAACAGACCGTGCGTAAAAACGCACGGGCAAATCCAAAATGCATGAAAATAGGCCAACAGAGGGGGCTCGTGCGATTTACTCACGCACGGTCGAAACCGACCGTGCGTAAATAAAATGCACGGGCAAATCTAGATCACCATTTTGGTCCACAGATAAATGCGCACGGTCGCATCGATCATGCGTCAAGTAAATGCACGACCGTGCGAGTCACACAGGAAATGATTTCTACCAAAAATGGTGATCTGCCCACCTGCTCAGCACAATAAATAGCATAGAGCACTCTTCCAGCACATGAAAACAAATTAAATCAGTAATATAAGAAATGGGGAGCACAAGGTGCTTACCCCCAGTAGAATAGCGCGCAATTGCGCACCAAAATGGACCTAAACATTGCACTAATAGTGAAAGTGTGTCCAAGTGAGATATAAGCAATTAAGTACTTAAAGTGTAGTGCAAAAGCAAGAAAACAAGCCCAGATGAGTCCAAAAACCCTATATAAATCAGACTCATCAGTAGCTCCAGTCTATAAGCCAACATGCAGATCCACTCCAGGATCCTGTGGAGCCCCATTTATCTCGGACTGAGCTTCATCCGCCCGCATACCCGCGAGACTCCATGCATCAGACATATCTTCAGGAACACTCGGTCTCCAACCTGAAGCTCTACCTGATGATGCCAAGCATCGTAATACTTGCCATGGCTGCTCTGGTCCTCCAGCATCCTAACTCGAATTAGTCACACCTAGGCATATGTGTCCTCCACAAATTCTGAGCCGAGCGCCTTTAAATCCTCATCCTAGATCCAAGATAGTGGAGTCATGCGCCTCCGTCCCTTTGAGGGTGGAAAGTTGTGTTGAACATCAACCAGGAGCCCAGATAAGACTGGACTGATCTTCACTTCATGGACATAAACTGTCCATCCCAATCCAACACGATCTTCCTGGGCACACCACGATAATTGACAAACTGCTCAACAAATCCCATCAAACACCGACGAGAGCGTCCTTCTGGCGCGGTGATCCTAGCTACCTTGGTCAATCTATCCTCGATGTTCCAAATAAACTTGTTCCCGTAGTGGGGATGTGGTAACCTGTGTATGAAATCCACAATTATATCCTCGAGCTTCCACTCTAACACGGGCAGAGACTGTGGTAGTTCCCCAAAGACTCTTGCACTTGTCCTTCACAAAACCTATGACGTCTTTCTTTATTCCAAGAAAACACATGCTCCAGAATACACCATTTTGCCGGTGACTAAGCTCTTATTTGTATGGCTAGACAACGCCTCTATAAAGTTTTCTCTACATGTTCGGATTCGTATTCCTTCTCGTGTGTCCGAGTAATCAATCAACTCAACTCTACAACTTATTCAGTTCTTACCATTGATGGAACTGATCAGATCGTCAAGCATCCTAATTATCCTCAAAATTTAAGGGGGGGGGGGGGGGGGGGGGGTACTCGTGAACTTGTATGAGTATATGTTAACCAATCATTATTATTGTAGTTAAAATTTTCTACCATGACAGGGCATGATTTTTAACAAATGATAAGTTAATTACTTCCGAAAGCCCTCAACCACAAGAACTTTCAACTATAACTATAGCTTGCAAGCCCTAATTCAGTTCCCAGCTTCTAGAAGGGCATCAGCATCCCTAAGTAACTAAACCTAACAACTTTAGAGTTCTCACGCTTCAACTAAGGTCAAGTCTTTGTTCGATCACTGATGTTTGTCCATTGTCCTGGTAACACTACAGGTCACCACTCCAAACTTGCTTTTACAAAATCCCATCTTTGCCCAAGTAACATCGAGTAAGATTGACTTCAAAATCACTATGTTCACGATGCAACACTTTCTTAATTAGATCTAAGGGAAACCCAATTCAGTAACTAATTTGCCAAATAAACAAAAGGTATGCTCCAATAAACAAAAGATAAGCCATTATCTATTTTGGGCTAAGTATCTTCGATATCACCATGTTATATTCATCCCAAGTATGCAAACAATCCTTAGGGCACACGACCTTAGACTTGGGATTCTATTCTAAGGCTTGTTGGTATACTCCACACATTAGACTCTTCAAGGTACCCTCTACGACAACCTAATCAGGGTCAACAAGTGCCCAATCCCAAATGGGTCTCTTCTAAACTTGAATTCTTATCCGACCCTCGGTGTTTGTCATGGTGGTTGTCTCAATGTAAATGTGTCATCGGCACGGGGGTTGAGTCTACGAGTCCCCTACCATTCCGCTTATGTGTCAATCTCCTAAAGGCGTTCCTATTAGTTTGGATAATCCTTGGTATCTGAAGTAGGGACATTAGAGTTTATGACTTAGGTGGTCGTTCTCACGTTAAACTCCTCCTCTAACCACTTTGGGGTACCCTCGCACGTTAATCAAATTTATACCTGCGGTCTATTTCAGACTAGGGCATACTATAAATTGTCATGGTAAGTCATGTCTCCTAGTGGGGTTGAGTGTAACTCATTGATTAGAGGACTATCTAAAGAGATCTTTGCATATGGAGGTATTACCTGCTGAGGGGCAGGGTTTGCCGCAGGCTACAAAAGAAAATTGGTCACTCATAAGGAGATTTGGCTAAAAAGATTCAGTTAAAAGGTGACTTTTTCATGTGATTCCCCATATGGGCACACCATTGCTTCCGCTGCTAGTTTGTCGTTAAATTAAGCTCGCGCGGGGTGGACCTAGGTTTGTGGACTTCTTTTCTTCGGATCAAGGTTTCGCTCTGATACCAATTTTAAGACCCCATTTTTTTGCTACAAAACTGGGTCTTATGCGCAGAACCGTCGCTTTGCAGTGACACCGACACTCAGGAAGGACGCCACTACAAAACGCCGAACATGCCGGCTTTATTGATCACAGAAGAAGAAAAGTACAATTGAACCAAAAATAAGTTCAAGTCCACATCATAGAATATATAAATCATAATAAAAGATGTCCAAAGATAATCACTGAATAAAAGAGGTAGCAATAAGAGGTGCTCCTTCCCAGTACATCAAGTCCTCACTACAAGATCACTCGCGGAAGCAAATTCTATTAGTAATACTCAGGGATCTTGAGATTGGTGCTCCTGTGCTAGACTGACCCGCCTCTATCTGCAACGGCCTCTGGTAGTGCTGCGTCTACTCAGTCCCCTAGATTATATGGTCCACTGATCGTTAGTCAAAAATACTATGCCTTGTTTCCCCCCACCCATCCCCCAATGGCTCCTAGGCACCGTGGGGGAGGGATGAAGCGGAGGACATCAAGGGGTATATAACAAGCAGATGACATGGCCTAGCAACAGAAATGTCTACCACTACACAGGTATATATATATATAATTGAAGTAGTAAATAAAGCAGGGTAAAGAACAAGTAAAGAAAGGTAATTAAAGACAAGTATAAAATATAAAAGTAACCTTTGATTTATAGGAATGCCCATACAAACCTATAGACCAAGGGGTCGTTTAGCAATGTCTATCATATAAAAAGTCCCATACCAATTTATATGGTAGGGGTAGGCGTTGAAATGCAATGCTCATGCTATGACACACAGTTTATGTAATTTAATGTTATGTTCACACAAGTGCAACACACACCTGACTCTATGCACACAGACCTTTAGTTCCCCCTTTTTGGAGCTAGCTAAGACTCCCATGATACCCCTGTAGTGGAAAACAGAAGTGGTGGGCAGGGCCTCGCCCTCCTCTAGATTGGTATTCATACTACCTAACTTAGACCTATCGTACGCCTCAATGCGAAGAACACAACCGTTGAGCACCTGCGTACTCTTGCTGGCTGGTCCACCAGTCTTTCCTTCGACAAGTGCAAAAATTTTATGCACATGCAATTATGATTACTATATATCACCGAGCCATAAGATCCACGGGCTAACCTGCCCGTCACCATAACCTTCCGAGCCACTGACTCGCTGGACTAACCCATCCATACCTACAACCACCCAGCCTACCGCTCGTAAGGACAAACAAACTAACCATCCATAGCTACGAGGTGTAAGAGCTATGATGGGCTGAACCACAAAGCTCCCTTTCCAAGGAACTTATTCTTATTGGTGTCTACCCTTGACCCGACCACTATTAATGTTACACTTACTAATGCTAAGTATGTTTTCTTCACTCCAAGTGAATGATGATCTTTCGTCGATCCCAAGCATACTCTTGCCTCCTAATCAACCAGGCATCCCTCTCCTACCCTCTTTTGGTGACCCATTCCGAACCCAGTCAGTCTGGGTGCACAAAAATCTTTAACTTCTCGTGTGAGACCTATATTCTTATCTTAACAGACCATTTCAACTACATGAGGAGCATGAGAAGAGGTACTCCAAATAATCATCTAAATGACCCAAGATTATTATTGGGAGTGTGTTATGACATTTTAAGACTATCTGCAGAAATTCATAATTTTCCTAATATATTTGGCATTTATTATAATTTCCTAAACATCAGGGAACCTATGACTTTGAACACAAAGTATAGTTTTCTGATAATCTATGGCCTTAATAAAATTTGTGCAACTGTATACCATCAAAATAACAGCCATATATGAAATTCCTAAATTTCCAGAAAGGTTTTGACCTCCAATTAATATATTGACTAATTTATTAAAATCAAACAAAGACAGTACCAAAATTGCTCATCCAAAAATTACTAGAAAATTAACAAATATCTGAGGTAATCGGAAAAGTTCACTGCTTGAATTTCATTATTTTCCAGATTCATTTGACCATATGAATCCTTTATTTAAGTAAACAAATCATAGGGCACTTTGTGAAGAGAATCATATAAAAACTCCTCCAAAAGTTATACTAAAAATTTTCGATCATATTCTTGCCCTAAAAAGTTCTCTGACCAAATTTCACGATTTACCAGTGAATATTAAACCCTTAATTAATATACTTTATAAATAAGGCAATCAATGGAATTGTGAATGAAGTACTATATAACTCAATCTAAAATTCACAATAAAATTATCAAAGAACAATAACACTATACAAGCTCACTGCCAAAATTTCATGAACATCCAAGGTTATGTAAATATTTAAATTCTTCTTATAAGGAAACATCATAATAGGTTCTTAATTAATTCAGAGAAGACAAAAGTTTTTAAAAATTCCAGATAAATTATCTAGGGCATAATACCTCCCTATGAACCTCTCTATCAAGTTTCAAGTCAATCCGATGATATATAACCCTATGTCCTTCAATTGGTTCAATATACAACCCTAAGGTTTGAACTAGCGTTCTAGGGCACATCCACCCCAAATCACCCAAAATCACTTGTGAGGCTGTTTTATATTATGTTAAATCAATGGTCGAGTTTTCACAACATTTTGATGAGGGTTGACCCCTCAAATCCATCAAGTGCACTTTTGTCCTAATATCCCATAGTTTGACCGATTTTGGGTTACTTAATTACCCAAATGAATCAATCCCAAATGGAATGAAATTTATACCAGAGTCGTGTCATGATCCTAAGGACCACCCACCAAAATTTGGTAGGGTTTGGATGTCTTTAGACCCTAAAATTAATTCATACATGGTTTATTAAATTTCTACAAATACTATAGAAAACGATCCTCCAAAAATGTCCATTTTTGGATAAGTTGAGGGTAATTGTATAACTAGCATATGGTCCAAATTTCAAAGCAATTGGATGAGTAGTTTAGTGGGGGCACCCATTTTGATTTCTGGTCAACCTTATGACACCTTGCACCAAACTGAGTGATGCAGTCAAACAAGTGGGCCAAATCGGCTCAAATCAATTTTAAATTGAACTAGATACAAAGATCTACAACTTTTTTCTTTGACCACTTTTCCTAAAACGTAATCTAAGGGGTTCAATTTTCAGTTTCAAAAACGTGCATTTCTAAGAGAAATTACGACGTTAAATAATCATAAAGTTGTATAATCTGTCTAAATAAAAATGGAGGGCATCGATTCATCTTCTCCAATCAGCCAACGACCATGATTTGCCCGACCTGTATCAACTTAGGAGGTGATTTACCGGCCACCTAGACCCTCTCCCAGTCAGCCAATTCCACCACCACCTTCGTTGAGGTGGCAGTCGGCGATGGACGGTGGTTGGCCGTCCGGAGGCGGCCGAAATCGGGGTTTTAAGCAAGAAAAGTAAAGCTTGAACCCAAGATTTTGACCACGCTGATCCAAGGCCAATTATACCCAAACCTTGCGGCCAACATGATAAGATTTATCCACTAAGAGAGAGGAGGAGGGGAGGACATGTGTGGTGGCATTAAGCCGCCCCGATCTCCGATCCGCCATTGTTGGCCGTGACGCTTTTGGTGCCATGCCGATATGAGTTTAGAGGCTCGATTTCTTCTGAAACGTGGGGTAAACTCCTTCCCTTCATCCCGTGAGCCTTTTTAAGGAGCCAATTCGGGGAGAGGAAGAGGAAAAGATTGGGATTCCACCATTAACGCCATTAATGGTAAAATTTCGACCATCCCTAAAAACCTTTAAATTCATCCCCCATAAGAGTTGGAAAACCTCTTAATCTTCTCCTAACTGATTGGGGGAATGAATCTTCATCAATTGGGAAGGCCTTTGGCCTCCCTTGGCCAAGATTTACTCCAACAAAATGGATCTCGGCCGTATTCCATCGGTTGAGCTACCGTCGGTGCTAGGGCTAGCGCCAGCGCTAGCGTCTCGATGGAATAACATTCGTTGGTTAGGCCACTCATGCTCGCACTAGCTCTTGCTCTCGCTCCAGCGCCAGCGCTAGCGTCTTGACAACATAGAGCTCATCTCGATGGTATGGAGCACGTCTCAGCGGTTTGTCTAGACAACCGCTACCGCCAGCACTCATGCTAATGCCAGCGCTAGCATCTCGACGGCATAGGGCTTGTCTCGGCGGTATGGAGCTCATCTCAACGGTTCGTTTAGTCAACCACTAACGCTCACGTTAGCCCCTACCGCCGGCGCTAGCTCAATATTCAAATTGCTTTTCTTTCTACGATCGGATAATTGGGGTGTTACGAAGGGACTCCCCTAACGGGTTAGGCATATTATGATGGGGTCACAGGTCATGGTGATGCCCTAAAGACAACCCTAGAATGGATAATTGGAATGCAGTATTCGCAGACCAATGTGATCTTCACCTAGTCACCAAAGGTCTTATGATCTCTTCGCGTATCCTAAGTTTTGTCATGATGAAGTCATGACAAAACCATCCTAGGGGTCTAGTTGTTGGTGGGATATTACATTTTGATTGTGGAATTAGAAGAATGTAAGAAAGACCCAAGTAGTGGTCATGCAGTTGTTGAAGAACAAGACGAGTCTGACGGATCTTTAAATGATTTTCTAAATGATGAGTACACATAAATTCAGAAAGAGAAGAAAATGAGCACTGCAATGAAACACCTGCACCTATGGAGGGGGAGCATATTAGTCAATCCACAATGCTGCCTTCACCTCAAAGACTAGAAGATGAGCAACATCCTCTACCCAGCACAGTTCCCACAGTCCCATCGACTGAATTCATGTCCCAAATGGAAGGTCTGTTAAATAGACAAAGAGAACAATTTGAAGCATATGTCAATCAGGCTGCTACAAGTTGCAGAAATGACCTAACTGCTAGAATAGATGTATTGCAAGAAGACATTCAGCATCAAAACCTTCAAAACACAAATGTGTATCAGACTGCTGCCAATGTTGTGGCCAATACAGGAACTGAAATACCCAACATCAATCAAGCTACCTATCTCATTGGAAATCAACTGAACATTATTCTTAATTGATTGTCTAATCTAAGAGACAATCAGCAGTCCATCATACACAATCAAGATGTGACCATTAATGACTTTGAAGATATCAACAACACTATACTTCATAGAATATCCTCTTCTACTCAGGTCTCTCAAGAGATAGTGGGCAATGTAGGTGAAACTTTATTGCATCAATTTCAAGTCACCCAAGATCAACATTCCAATTCCTTCACTCAATCTGTCAGAGCATCTCAAGGCACTCTTATGGATGCTACTGGAAATCTTAAAAATCTTCTGGCTAGACAACTTCAGGCCTTTCTGGCATCCCTCTCTAAAGACATATTTTCAAAAGCCAGAAAGGGGGAGATAATGTCAAGCAATCTTGCCATGTAGCTAGCAAATGAAGTAAGGTTCTCTATAGATCTTGAACCTATTGACTATGGGATTGCCTATCAACATCCAATTCCTAAAGGTAATCTCCCTAAAGAACCCTCTCACGGTGCAATGCCTGAAGTACCTCCAAAACAATACAAGAGCCTGATAGCCATCAAGGTTATTTTGTTGATGAACCTATCAGTGGGAGTAGCTAAGCCAGAAAAAGTAAAATACATTCAGTTGATCCTGAATATCAAGAAGCAAAGAGCAGGATAATGGAAGAGATAAAGAAAAACCCGAATTTTGAAGAATGGAGCCTTGCTCAAGGGATATCATCCTAAATACCTGGACTCTATTCCAGCAGGGAAAGAATGATAGGGGTACATTCTTCAGTTCAAAAGAGTGGCAGAAATATGAAATGTGTGAAGCTGGCAGAAGGGATTATTGGAACGAAATCAAGATGGGAGATACCTCAGTGCCTGACCATGCACCTCTCAGATATCACCCTAAACCTTATAATTATTTTGAAAGGCGAAAGCAGAAACAGGCTGAAGCTGATTAATCTAAGAAGGCTGGACCATCTGGGAAAGGAAAAGATGTTCAGGGGGATTGAAGGAGAAGGATTTTAGAAATCACTTGCACATTTCTATGTTCTACAATTTTGCATCTAATATATTGTTAATGTATTGGAGTTTAGTTAATCAATATATGCAGTGATTAAATGCTTAATTAATTGTTAATGATTATATTTGTTAGTAAGGCTTATCTATACTTGTAAGTTCTGGCTTCTTCAAATAGGAGGAGATTGTTGGGTATTATGCCTTCAATGTCTCAAGATTTGAAGAAGGAACAAAAGTATAGATAAGCTAAGTTGTTTTTGATCGCATGTTAAAGGTCATGTTGTGACAGATGCATCAAAGCCACATCACTAGTATCTAGACGATAATAGTAATGAAAATTTACTAAGTAAAATATCGTCTCAAGACTCAGCAAATGAATCGTTGAAAAAGGAAACATATCGTAGAGACAGTTCTGAGGATATCGTCTTGAAGAAAGATTATCATTGATAAGTCTAAGTGATGATATCTCAACGATATCATCTTGAAAGAAATATATAGTCTTGAATATCGAAGAAAGCTTATCGTGGTAAAGCTAAGTTCAGACGTCTCGACGATGTCGTCTTAAAGAAGAGGTATAGTCTTAAAGGCTGGAGAAAGCTTATTGTGGATAAATCTAAGAAGTCTCAACGATGTCGTCTTGAAGAAGAGGTATAGCATTGAAGATTAATGACTTGACTCATTAAGTCATGAAGAAAAGTTCATGAAGACAAACATCGGTTTGAAGATCTTATATCGTCTAGAAGATCAAGATGATATCATCTTGAAGAAAGACTGTCATCCTGATGAATAAGTCTAATTCTTATTAAAAGAAGCATCTCGACGATATCGTCTTGAAGAAGTAATATCATTGAGATATCAAGTAGAGTCGTGATGAAGGAAGTATGTCGACGATATCGTCGTGAAGATTATTTGTCGTTTATATTAATCAAGACGATATCATCTTGAAGGAATATTATCGCCTTGACAGTTGCAGGGAATGTGCACGCCGCCTATCTTGCGCACAAATCAAGGACTAATAAATGATATATTCTCTATAGAATATAGCTGTTGCACAATATTTAATGAAGAAAATTATTATTTCTATATTTTGCAAGTTCCAAGAACGACCAACATTTATGATGAAATATTGCCAATTCTGCAAGATGTTTCAAATGAGAAAATTGATTACGGAATAATCAACAAGGACTTTTATGCAAAATTGCAGAGCAATATAAAAGGAGACATTTTTATCTGCAGGACATGTTTGCTCAGTATTCTCTCTCACGTTTATTCTCATACATACTTACAGAAGAGAAAGAAAAGAATCAACAAAAGGAAGACTTCGCTGCTATTGTGTTGTGTAGGTCTAGAGAAGATTCTAAAGAAAGGTTCATTGATCCATAAGATCTCTGGGCTTATTGTTACGAGAAGAAGAAGAATACCTGCTATTCAAAGCTTTCATTCTGAAGTATTTTCTTCTACAACAACTTTTCTGTATTACTTTGTAGGGTTCTTTGTGATCCTGAGCTGGTAGGATCTAATGATAGATCTGAGTTGGTAGGGTTCTTAGTGAGCCTGAGTTTGGTAGGACCTTGTTGAAGATCTGAGTTATTGTAAGACTTATAAAGTCTGAGCTTGGTAGGGTTCTCTGTGAACCTGAGTTGTAAGATCTGTTTATTGAGAAAAATCTGAGTTGGAGAAGTATCCTAGTATAGCTTATTGTTAGATAGGTGGGAGGGACAGTGGACTACCTCTAAACACATTGTCTTGTAGGGATCCACTATCAATCTTGTGTGTTTTCTGTGATTGTTTTTGCGCTCTGATAATAAAACTTTAAAGTAGCAAATAATATTGAAAACACCTAATCACCCCCCCCCCCCTCTAGGTGTAGTTTATAGACAACCCATATCCTTAAATTGTCAAATCCAAAGCATGGGAAGTATTTTTCCCATTAATTCTAGTAAAACCAGCCTCCATTTTCTCTCTCCTCCATTAACCTTGAACTTCATTCCCACATCCAAGAGATGATCACTTTTCTTCCACTTCCCCACACCTCACGTACTGAGACAAGCCATTTTCCTGAAAGAGATCAAGCTTGGAAGGAGGATTGAAGCTTGGCCGACCGCCACCATGCCGCCAAGAAGACAAAATTGATCCATGGCCGCAAATAAGGTGACTTCCGCCCCCTCTCCCCCAGTGCTAGATCTTTAGATCTGAAATTAAAGAGATATTAGGCTCAAGAGAGCTTGATTTCGGTGAGATTCAAGGAGTTCTGTAGGAAGAGACCACGTAGAACTTGCATTTTAGGGTGTCGTTCACCGCGAAAATGACTTCAATCAACTTCTCTCTTCAACATGAAGCAGTAGGACTTGATTTCGTGAAGAATAGTGGTCTATTGAGGGAGTATTGGAGGATAAAAGGTTATACTTATCTCACCCATCAGCTGGAGGAAGAATATGAACAGCTTCTATTAGATCTACTTCAAGATCTGTGCAAGATCTGTTATTTGTTTAATAACAGAATCTATTTTATGCGAGTGGTTGGCTTCAAGCCACTTTTTAGGCATGTTCCAGCCAGATTTAAGTCTCAGGCTCAACATAAAAGTTGTAGCCCTCGGAAAGACCTTTCTGAAATGTGGTTGCATGTATTTTGGGGAGTCATATAGCTCCCTTGGATTAAAATCGAAAATGCTATGTTTTTGCTATCTATAAATTATGTGTCGGACTAATTCTGTCCAGTTTTATACAGTTGGGTCTAAACCCATATTTAGGTATGATATTCTTAGATCTGGACCTTGAGCTCAAGATAAAGGTTGTAGCCCTTGAAAATTCCTTTTCAGATTGGGGTGGCACATTAATTTTGGTGGTTTGTAGCTCCTAGAAATCCTATTATAGTAAACATTGATGAACATGTACAAAGTGTCAATGTTTTACTGATTTCTCTCAGAATATTTATCGAATGCTTATAAATTTGGTAGAAATGTTCCTAATGATATTGTGATCAACCCAGATAATTTTCAGAATTTTTGAATACATATTTGATATGAATTTGCCTATTATATCACATAAATGTAAAGTGCCATAAATAAGTATTGTGAAATATAAAGAGATCAAAATTTTGTAGGAATGATTCAAGAACTAATTATGATCTATGGTAGATGTTTCAGAGGATTTGTCTTTGAAATGAGTCCTTAATTAAAGTTGTCGTATGATTTATTATGCTGAAATGAAATATTAAGATACTCATTTTGTAACATCCCGCAAACAACTAGACCCCTAGAGTGGTTTGGTCATGACTAGGTCATGACAAAACCCTAGGAAGCTTGAAGAGACCACTTGGCCTTAGCCAAGAAGAAGGAAACCACAGTGGTCTGCAAATAGCAATTTCTAATTAACAAACATAGGGTTGGACTTAAGGGTCGTACCTTGACTCTTTGACCCCACCATAGCATACCTAACCCTTTAGGGGTGCCCTTAGGCACTAAGGACCCAATGGGGTCAACCAAAGTGGTCAAGTTGACCAAAGTCAACATTTACCCTAAATTGGTCAAAGTATCTTAATTAGGGTCAATTGACCTCTACCATGACAAATTGACCATTCCCCTACCCTTATAAGGTTATTAGGGACCCAATGGACCAAAACGCCCCACCATGGGGCCACCAATTTGGCCAATTTGATCAAATCAACTCCACACTAAATTTAGGTCAAAATGACCTATTTGACCTAATCAAGACCAATCCACTTAGGCTAGGCCTAATTGGAGTAGCCCATTAGCTTAGGATACTGATAATTACCAAGAGTTGCCACTCAATTTTTGTAAATGATGACTAGGAGAGAGAAACCTCATTTTCACCAAACATGGAGGAGAGAAAAAGAGAAGGGGAAATGGCATTCATGGCTTAGGGAGATCAATAACCACTGATTCCTCCTCCAATGTCTCCATTCAGTTTCCCCAATCAATTTGGAGGAGTTTAATGGCCATTCCTGGCCACATAGAGGGGGAATTTGAGGAGTTTTCACTTGGCCGAAAATGGCCATTAATGGCCATTCGTGGCTATTAGGAGTTACACCCTTCCCCAACCCAATTAAGCCATATAACTCCTCCAGTGGATGGAGAGGAGGAGTTTCCCCACCTTACCTGAAGAAATCGATCACCCAAGACAGGAGTTGACATGGCACCCAAAAGCTTGAGGCCGGCCATGGCGGACCACCCAATCAGCAAGCTTCAAGGCTACATACAGGTCTGGTTCTTCTTGTAACACCTCCCCTGCAATGACCATATAATATGGGTCCGGCCGGGACCCCACAACATATAACCGCCACAGCTTTAGTATTAAAAGATGATAATCACTACCCAACTCATAACTCAGACAACACAGCGGAAACAAAAACTAAACCACAGAGATTGTCCACTACAAAGGAGTCCAACTGGCCTTAAGGCCTTACAAAAACACAATCCAAAACATCCAACAATTCATAAAGAAAGACATCCCAACCAAAGGGGAAAGGTGGTTTTTTTTTTTTTTCTAAACTACCTCGGCATGCAAGCCGGATATAACAAAGCACGAAGAAAGTAATGCAGGAAAACAGGTAATCACTTCATGAGGCTTTAGGCCCTTTTGGCCGGCGCGCTGGGTCCAGCTTGCGATTCGTGCCCTGCAACCAAATCACAAAGAGCGGAAAACGAGGGTCAGCTATGGCTGACCACAAGCGGTGTAACAACATCCCTCCTCCCGGCCGTCCTAGCGGACCCCGGGGAACTACTTCACCCTGCAAGTCAGCACTTCGTATGCAAATGTACATAAAGGAAAGCAACAAACATACTGGCATGAGTGTCACAAGCATCATCCACGTTTCTAGGTTGAGCAGGTAATAAAAGGGCCTAACAATGCAGAATGAGTGCAAACCCGGGGTTTCACCCAAGGCGCCCTAATGCGTGTGAATCTAACACATCATCATACATTACCAACACGAGGGTACTCATCATTTCCCCACAAGGGCATCAAACCCAAGGCCAAGCGCTCTCGCTGAGACTCACCTCGCCAGGCCTTCCATGCCAACGGGCTTGTCTGACAGCTCACACGCTCGGGCCGCCAACAACGCACCAAGACCGATTCCAAGAATTCTGGCTAATCAAAACGTCCCAAGGCCCTGGGCTTACTCTCGGGACAACGTCCACCGATTGCCTCGCCTGGAGACCGTCAACGGATGCAATCCGTAGCACAGACATTCTCGTCAGTCAACAAACGAAGGGACTAATCTTGCCGGGACACTCTCCACACGTGAATCTCAGTCTCCACGGGATAGCCAGCCGACCACAAAGACCAATCGCGCCTTCGCACAACACAAGGCATCACAAGCCCCATAATCCGCACATTCATTCCCCGCCCTAACCCAACATTCGTTACCATACGAAGCTACAAGGGCATCACAACGACGAGTTCGCCGTAATCGGATTTCTAACAAAACCCCTAACATGCGCGCAAATCAACATCACCGGATCGGACCAACGGCCATAAATCCGGCTTCACCCACAATGCCTAATCCGCTAACGGAGCGGATCTCTAGTGCAAAACATGCCGGGGACGGACACAATCAACCCGGTGGTTTCTCTTGAACCAAGGCGACCCGGATCCCTCTCACTCGACGGATCCGGTGCCAAAAATGCATGAAAGAGGCGATGCCAAACACGCATCCTAAAGACCGGGAGGAGAAACGTCGTTACCTTTTGAGATCTCCTCCTAGCCATGAGAAGCTTGCAACCAAACGGTGGAGAAGAAGCGCCTTGACGCCCTCTACGCGTTGCCGGTCTCGGATCGGCGATCGGAGCTCCGAAGCTCCAACAATGGCGGATCTCCCCTCTTCTTCCTCCTTGCCCCCTTCTCCTTTCTCCAACCTAAGAGAGAGAAAGGACTTGGAAATATGAGGGAATAACCCCTCATCCAAGCCCTAAAGCCCCCCAGCGAATTATCTCAGCCGTCGGATCAAAGCCCGAAGTATTTGATCGGTCGGATCGTCATCCCCGCACGATTTCGCGGAACAGAATAAACAGGGCGCACGATCACAGTCGCACGGTCACTGGTCGTGCGCGAAGAAGACACTGGTCGTGCGCACTATCCGAGACAGAACTCCGAATTCTGGCGGATAGCGCACGATCACTGCGCACGATCACTGGTCGTGCGCGAAGGAGACACTGGTCGTGCGCACTATCCGAGACAGAACTCCGAATTCTGGCGGATAGCGCACGATCACTGCGCACGATCACTGGTCGTGCGCGAAGGAGACACTGGTCGTGCGCACTATCCGAGACAGAACTCCGAATTCTGGCGGATAGCGCACGATCACTGCGCACGATCACTGGTCGTGCGCGAAGAGGAGAAATGGTCGTGCGCGAAGAGCTGCTAAGAAATTCCTAGCCTTTCCCGAGCGCAGCACTACCACTCCGCCTACCTCGCGGAACTACGATTTTTGGGGTGTTACAACTCCACCCCCCTTAAAAGAATTTCGTCCTCGAAATTTCAGAATTTAAACAGGAATTTCACAACGCATACCTGGAGCGAAAAGTTCCGGGAAATCCTCCCGCATCGCTTGCTCTCGCTCCCAAGAGAATTCGTCTCGCCCGCAGTTGTCCCATCGCACCTTCACAAGTTTGACTTGCTTGTTACGCAACTGCCGGACTTCTGAATCCTCCACGCACACCGGGCGAACCCTCGCCCCCAAGTTCTCCATCACCGGCACCGCCGCCGCTTCGACCACGACACTCGGCTCTATCAAAGCTTTCCTCAGCACGGAGACATGGAAAACGTCATGTAATCCACTCAGCTCTGCGGACAACGCCAAACGATAGGCTGCTTCGCCTATACGTTCCGTAACCTCGAACGGACCCAAATATCTTGGACTCAACTTCTTGAGTCGCCGCACCCGCGAAACACCCTTGAACGGCTTGATCTTCAAGTAGACCATGTCGCCCACTGCAAACTCCACATTTCTGTGGCGTGCATTAAAATACTTTGCTTGTCGATCCTGAGCAACCTTCATGCGCTCCTGAATCGTCCGCACAATCTCGCAAGCATCCTCCACCACTTGCTTTCCCAAAATCTTAGTGTCTCCCACCTCTGCCCAAGACATCGGCGTTCGACACTTCCTTCCATACAAAGCTTCGTATGGCGCCATCTTGATACTCGCCTGGAAGCTATTATTATAGGCGAACTCCACCATGAAAAGGTGGTCCTCCCACCCTTTGCCAAAGTCGAGAGCACACATCCTCAACATGTCTTCCAACGTACGGTTCGTTCGCTCCGTCTGACCATCGGTCTGCGGATGGAACGCGGTACTAAACTTGAGCTTCGTGCCTAGACTTTTCTGCACTAATCTCCAATCCTTCGATGTGAATCGCCCATCGCGATCACTAACGATGCTCTTCGGAAACCCGTGCAACCGCACAACGTTTCGAACATAAAGCTCCACGAGCTTTTCCACGCCATCACCCTTCTGGTTCGGAATGAAGTGGGCCACCTTCGTCAGGCGATCTACTATCACCCAAATTGCATCGTTACCCTGCTGCGATCGAGGCAACCCATGCACAAAATCCATAGAGATGTCATCAAATTTCCATTCGGGGATGGGAAGGGGCTTCAAGAACCCGCCGGGCCTTTGGCACTCAGCCTTTACCAAGGCACAAGTCTGACATCGGCTCACGTACTCGGCTACATCCCGCTTCATCCCAGGCCACCAAAAAGATTTCTTCAAATCCGCGTACATCTTTGTACTTCCTGGATGAACGGAGTACTTCGTAAAGTGAGCTTCAAACATCAACTCCTCGCGGAGCTTGCCAAAGCGCGGAACGCAAACCCTCCCGTCCCTTTTTAAGATCCCACCAACCATCTCCAAAGCAGTGCCCTCGCTCTGTTGAGCCTCCAACACCAACTGTTGGCACTCCTCGTCCGCACTGGTCGCCTCTCGGATTCGATCCGTTATGTCACATTGCATTTCAATCCAATTCAAACGAGCTACGCTAGACTCACCTCTAGCCACACAAGAGATATCAAGAGACTCCAAGTCTCGAATCAAACGCTCGTTATGCGCCTCCATCCAATTACCTTGCCCGGAGTACTTCCTACTCAAAGCATCCGCCACCACGTTGGCTTTACCCGGCGTATACTGAATCTCCACGTCGTAGTCCCCAAGGAACTCGACCCACCTACGCTGCCGCATATTCAGATCCTTTTGGTCTAGGAGATACCTCAGGCTTTTGTGATCTGTGAAGATCTCCACCTTCGCACCATAAACGTAGTGCCGCCACAACTTTAGCGCAAAGATTACCGCCGCCAACTCCAAATCGTGGACGGGGTAATTCTTCTCATGAGTCTTTAACTGCCTTGACCCATAAGCGATCACCTTGCCGTGCTGCACGAGCACGCACCCCAAACCGCAACCTGACGCGTCGCTGAAAATCTGAAATCCTTCCGTCCCACTAGGAAGACTAAGGATTGGAGCGGACATCAACCTTTCCTTCAGATTCTCAAATGCCCGGGCACACTCCGGTGTCCATACGAACTTCTGGTCCTTGCGAGTGAGAGTGGTGAGGGGCAACGCCATCCGCGAAAAGTTCTCCACGAACCTTCTATAATAACCGGCTAGTCCAAGAAAACTCCGGACTTCCGTCACGGTCCTCAAGACAGGCCAATCCCTAATGGCTTCGATCTTCGCTGGATCTACCGCCACCCCATCTCCACTAATCACGTGACCTAAGAAAGCCACCTTCTCGATCCAAAACTCGCATTTTGAGAACTTAGCATAGAGCTGATTCTCCCTTAGAGTCTGCAATACTTGCCTCAAGTGAGACTCATGCTCCGCCTCCGATTTTGAGTACACCAAAATATCGTCAATAAACACCACCACGAACGAATCTAAGAAAGGGCGGAAAACCCTGTTCATCAAGTCCATGAACACGGATGGCGCGTTCGTCAAACCGAACGGCATCACCGAAAACTCGTAGTGGCCATACCGAGTCCCGAACGCTGTCTTGGCAACGTCCTCTTCTCGGATCTTCAGCTGGTAGTACCCCGATTTCAAATCCAACTTGGAGTACACCACCGACCCCACTAACTGGTCGAACAAATCATCGATTCGGGGAATTGGATATTTATTCTTGACGGTCAACTTATTTAGCTCACGGTAATCAATGCATAACCGCATACTTCCGTCCTTTTTCTTCACAAACAAAACCGGTGCGCTCCATGGTGAAGAGCTGGGCCTAATGTACCCTTGCTCCAACAACTCCTGCAACTGAACCTTTAACTCGGCCAGTTCCTTCGGTGCCATCCTAAACGGAGGACGCGACACTGGCCTCGCACCCGGTACCAACTCTATCGAGAAATCTATTTCACGCTGAGGAGGTGCTCCCGGAAGTTCCTCGGGGAAAACATCCTCAAATTCTTCCACCACCGGAACTTCCCTAATAGCCAACTTTGTGGAGTGAGTCTCCAACAGAGCTAAGAACGCCTCGCCTCCTTGGTTTACCGCACGCCTCATTTGCATAGCGGAAATCAGGGAGTAAGCCACTCCGCTTAGGCCTTCGAACTTGACCTCTGCTCTACCTTCACCTCTCAGGGTTACCACCTTCAACTGGCAGTCGATACTAGCTCGCTGCTCCGCAAGCCAGTCCATCCCCAAGATAACGTCGAATTCGGCTAGTGGCAGAATCGCTGCTACCAACACGAAGTCACAATCGCCAATTTGCATCACAATGCGTCCCCTCCTCATGGTAGTCATGAAAGACCCATTTGGCATACGCACACTCAGCTCCACCCCTGCCGCTACGGGCTCAGCACCAATCTTCCGGATAAAACCTTCCGCAAGAAAAGAGTGTGACGCCCCCGTGTCGAACAACACTCGCGAGGGGTAGCCCGACACTAGCACGAAACCTAACCACGTGCAAAACAAACATGAAAGGCCGCAACCTACATTATAGTAACAACTGAAAACTTAAACTTTTCATACCTGTCACCACATCGGGTTGACGTATCGCTTCCTGCTGCCCAAGGTTGTAGGCCCTAGGCTGCACTGGAGGGAACCGCGAAGCACTCGACTCCGCCGCTTTCCCCTTCTCTGCAACACTGGGACCTGAACGCACCGATTGCTCTTGCCTCGGCTCTGGCCCAGCTCCGCCCTCAGTACAGAAACGACTAATGTGGCCCACCTTGCCACACTGGTAACAAGTAACTGGACCCCTGGAACGGAAATCTCCCGAAGGCGCACCACCTCTCTCCCCAGGTCTGTTAGGACGGGGCTTCTTCTTCCATCGGCTACCCTCGGATTTCCACTGGGATTGAGACTGAGAAGGCTTTCCTTCTCCCTGTTTTGCCGCAACACCCTTTCGCCGCTGAGTTCGCTCCAGGTCGCTCTCCAGCGTGCGAGCGGCTTCGACCAACTCATCGAACCCTGCATTCTTCAAGGCTATGAGTGGTTGCCTTAAGTTTTCCCTCAACCCTTGATAAAAGAGGTTATCCCTCTCTTCATCATCTGCCATTGTGGTGCCTGCATACCGACCCAACCGGGTGAACTCTTGCAGATACTCATCCACCGTCTTCTCCCGCTGCACCAAATGCAGAAACTGCCGCTGCAGTGCTAACCTTGTTGAAACCGGAATATACCGCTTTAGGAAAGCGTTTCCGAACTCCTCCATGGACGGAACACGCCCAACAAACTGACGACCGTTATGGTTCGCCCACCACAACTTCGCATCGCCCTCCAACATGAAGCTCGCAAAGTGAGACTGCCTCTCAGCTGGGGTCTCAGCTGCCCTCAAGAGCTCCCGGATCCTCGAAAGCCAATCCTCGGCATCCGTTGGAGTGCCCAGTCCCTTGAACGTCGGAGGGTGAAAACTCAAGAAATACTTCATGAATCGATCACCCATCGGAAAAACTCTCTCCGCAAGAGGCTCTGCTTGCCTTACTTCAACCTCCGGTGTATCCGGCGTAGCCGCCGGAGTGACAGGGGTCGCAACTTGCACCACCGGCGTAGGAACCCGTGGCATCGCTCCAGCTTGAGCCGCCACCATCGCCTCCGCTAGCATGCGACAGAAGTCGGCCGGGGACATGCCCACATTCACAAGGCCTGGAGCAGTAGCACTACTCCCCGAAGGCTCCTCTTGCCTCCTAGATGTCCCCGCGTCATCGCCAACATCCTAGCATAAGCAAGGAGAAAGACTCATCAGTCTCTATTCGCAAGACTCAAACACAGGGATACTCATAATCCCGCGCAAAACTCCTATGTGGACAATCTCTTACGCGATCCAAATACACTAGACCTCGCAAGAATACTAAACCTCCCTCTGATACCAAATTGTAACACCTCCCCTGCAATGACCATATAATATGGGTCCGGCCGGGACCCCACAACATATAACCGCCACAGCTTTAGTATTAAAAGATGATAATCACTACCCAACTCATAACTCAGACAACACAGCGGAAACAAAAACTAAACCACAGAGATTGTCCACTACAAAGGAGTCCAACTGGCCTTAAGGCCTTACAAAAACACAGTCCAAAACATCCAACAATTCATAAAGAAAGACATCCCAACCAAAGGGGAAAGGTGGTTTTTTTTTTTTTTTCTAAACTACCTCGGCATGCAAGCCGGATATAACAAAGCACGAAGAAAGTAATGCAGGAAAACAGGTAATCACTTCATGAGGCTTTAGGCCCTTTTGGCCGGCGCGCTGGGTCCAGCTTGCGATTCGTGCCCTGCAACCAAATCACAAAGAGCGGAAAACGAGGGTCAGCTATGGCTGACCACAAGCGGTGTAACAACATCCCTCCTCCCGGCCGTCCTAGCGGACCCCGGGGAACTACTTCACCCTGCAAGTCAGCACTTCGTATGCAAATGTACATAAAGGAAAGCAACAAACATACTGGCATGAGTGTCACAAGCATCATCCACGTTTCTAGGTTGAGCAGGTAATAAAAGGGCCTAACAATGCAGAATGAGTGCAAACCCGGGGTTTCACCCAAGGCGCCCTAATGCGTGTGAATCTAACACATCATCATACATTACCAACACGAGGGTACTCATCATTTCCCCACAAGGGCATCAAACCCAAGGCCAAGCGCTCTCGCTGAGACTCACCTCGCCAGGCCTTCCATGCCAACGGGCTTGTCTGACAGCTCACACGCTCGGGCCGCCAACAACGCACCAAGACCGATTCCAAGAATTCTGGCTAATCAAAACGTCCCAAGGCCCTGGGCTTACTCTCGGGACAACGTCCACCGATTGCCTCGCCTGGAGACCGTCAACGGATGCAATCCGTAGCACAGACATTCTCGTCAGTCAACAAACGAAGGGACTAATCTTGCCGGGACACTCTCCACACGTGAATCTCAGTCTCCACGGGATAGCCAGCCGACCACAAAGACCAATCGCGCCTTCGCACAACACAAGGCATCACAAGCCCCATAATCCGCACATTCATTCCCCGCCCTAACCCAACATTCGTTACCATACGAAGCTACAAGGGCATCACAACGACGAGTTCGCCGTAATCGGATTTCTAACAAAACCCCTAACATGCGCGCAAATCAACATCACCGGATCGGACCAACGGCCATAAATCCGGCTTCACCCACAATGCCTAATCCGCTAACGGAGCGGATCTCTAGTGCAAAACATGCCGGGGACGGACACAATCAACCCGGTGGTTTCTCTTGAACCAAGGCGACCCGGATCCCTCTCACTCGACGGATCCGGTGCCAAAAATGCATGAAAGAGGCGATGCCAAACACGCATCCTAAAGACCGGGAGGAGAAACGTCGTTACCTTTTGAGATCTCCTCCTAGCCATGAGAAGCTTGCAACCAAACGGTGGAGAAGAAGCGCCTTGACGCCCTCTACGCGTTGCCGGTCTCGGATCGGCGATCGGAGCTCCGAAGCTCCAACAATGGCGGATCTCCCCTCTTCTTCCTCCTTGCCCCCTTCTCCTTTCTCCAACCTAAGAGAGAGAAAGGACTTGGAAATATGAGGGAATAACCCCTCATCCAAGCCCTAAAGCCCCCCAGCGAATTATCTCAGCCGTCGGATCAAAGCCCGAAGTATTTGATCGGTCGGATCGTCATCCCCGCACGATTTCGCGGAACAGAATAAACAGGGCGCACGATCACAGTCGCACGGTCACTGGTCGTGCGCGAAGAAGACACTGGTCGTGCGCACTATCCGAGACAGAACTCCGAATTCTGGCGGATAGCGCACGATCACTGTGCACGATCACTGGTCGTGCGCGAAGGAGACACTGGTCGTGCGCACTATCCGAGACAGAACTCCGAATTCTGGCGGATAGCGCACGATCACTGCGCACGATCACTGGTCGTGCGCGAAGGAGACACTGGTCGTGCGCACTATCCGAGACAGAACTCCGAATTCTGGCGGATAGCGCACGATCACTGCGCACGATCACTGGTCGTGCGCGAAGAGGAGAAATGGTCGTGCGCGAAGAGCTGCTAAGAAATTCCTAGCCTTTCCCGAGCGCAGCACTACCACTCCGCCTACCTCGCGGAACTACGATTTTTGGGGTGTTACACTTCTCCTCTCTCCCTGTGGATAGATCCTATCAGGTTTGATGCAAGGATTGGAGCCAATTGGTCCCCAATTGGGTAGGCCGAAATCTCCATTTTTCGAGCTTTAATTCCGCCTCCATACCCCTATTCTGGCCACCTCCGGCCGGCCAACCACCGCTAAGCGCCGGCCACCACCTCAACAAAGGTGGTGGTGGCATTGGCCGGCCGGGGCGGCGCATAGGTGTCTGGGAAAATGAGGTGGATGGAGGCCCAGGCACGGGAAATCGGGACGCTTGGCTGAAGGTAGAAAACGACCAGGAGCCGCTCGATCTGCGCCAAGATCAGTGCTGAGATCAAATAAATATGTTATGTTATGATTTGTATTTATGTCTCATTTCATGCAGTACACTAGTTTATTTATTAAAAATACTTACTTCCCTCTGCTGAAAATGTGGCCAACACCAAAGATGTATCCCTTGGTGTGTACTTTAATCTAAAATTTGGTTTAGCCCAAAAGGAGCACTATAGCTCCCTTTAGGATCATTTTGGTGGGATTGGTCCCTAGGGTAGGACAGCCACTATTTCTTGAATAACATTTGATAGGCAAATGATATTGACTTAAAAAGTGAAAAATAGGCTATTTGTACCTACACCCATAACATATCCAAAGATGGGAATTTTTGGAGAAAATTGTTCGAAGGTTTTTGTAAAAATGTAATAATCCATATATTAATTAATTATAGTGTCTAATTACCTCCAATCCCCTCCAAATTTTGGTGGGTGCTTCTTAAGGTTATTATATGACCCTGGTAAAATTTTTAGCCCAATTGGGACTGATTTGGTTGGGTAATTAGTTAACCCAAGTTTGGTCAAACTAGGTCAAACTAGGTAAAAAAGTGCACATGTTGGAATTAGGTGGTCAAACCTCATCAAAGTGATGTGAAACCTTGGCCACTTGTTTAGGAACACATAAAACACCCCCATGAGTGATTTGGGGTGATGTGGGGTGGATATGCCCTAGGACCCTAGTTCTAACCCTAGGGTTGCACTTTGAGCCTTGTGATGGACAAATGCTCATATGTCCTTGAATGGTCATGGAACTTGCTAGATAAGTTCATAGGGTGTAAATATGCCCTAGGAAATTTTATTAGAATATTAGTAACAATTCTTCTCTCTGAATTAGATTATAACCTCTTAAGGGCACTTTTTTATAAGAGAGATTTACATGCACAATTTATCTTTGATGTTGATGAAAGTTTGGTAGTGCTCATATAATCATGATTTAAATCTCTGGTAATTTTTGTATAATTTTTGAATGGGTTGATTGAGTGCTTCATTCACAAGTCAACTATTTTGCCTTAAGATTATGAAAAATAAATGAGGACCAAATATTCTCTGGAAAATTGTGAAACTTTGTGATAGGGCAGTTAGGGGTATTAAAAGCTCTGTGAATTTCTGTATAATTTTTGGAATTATTTATTAGCAGGTTACTTCACAATGCTCCCTAGTTTGGATTTACTTGAAATACTTATTTAAGTAACTAAATTGTCTTGATACATTATGAAACTCTGTCAATAAAGTTTTCTGATCAGTATAGAGGTCTGGTAATTTTCCCATAATTTTTAGACAAGTATTTTTGGTGGTTCTTTCTTTAATTTTTAATTTGGGATAACAATTCAAAATTATAATTAGAGTTCAATACCTTACACTTCATGTTTACCGTTATTTTGATATCATAGATTTTCCATAATTTTTTGGAGTCCAAATTATAAGAATATCTTACACTTCATGTTCAATTTCAAACTTAGCCAATGTTGGAGAAATTATAATAATGCCAAATTAAATAAGGAAAATATGATTCTCTGGATTTAGTCTTAAAACATCATGATAGACCTCCAGTAAATATGTTGAGTCATTTGGATGAATATTTGGAGTACCTCCTCTCATATAAGTCATATGACTCAATTGGTCTGCGTATAGTAAAACTGTAAAATTGATTAAGGCTTCATTTGGTTAGGCTTATTGGAGCGTTTCGTTTGGACAAAACGCTGCCGCTGCATTATATTCCATTTTGATACCCGCCTATTATTGGAAACGCCGGCGTTTCATCGCTATGGTAAATACGCGCGAGTCGAAACCCTGCTATGCCCCTCCAGTTCGCCGCGTTTAGGAAGGATTCCAGTGTTTTCATCTCGCCGAGATCTGCCAAGCCGGGGCGCTGCCGAAGCATTATGTCTTGTGGAGGGGAAACTCCGGGATGAAGGACGGAATCACCGATGCTTCTGTGCGGCGCAACCTCGTCGGCGGGTACTACGACGCCGGAGACGACATTAAATTCAACTTTCCGGCCTCCTTCTCCATGACCATGCTCAGCTGGAGCGTCATCGAGTACAGCGCCAAGTACGAGGCTGCCGACGAGCTCGCTCACATTCGCGAGATCAGCCTCCACCGGAGGTGGAGGAGTTGAGACTGGCTCCGCCGCCTCCGCCTCCTCCAAGCTCGAGCAGAGGCAGCGGCCGGAGGCGGCATGGTGGAGGAGGCAGCGGGCGGAGGCGGCATGGCGGAGGCTGCGGAGGCGAGATGGGGGAGGCGACGACAGAGTGGCGGGGGGGGGAGGGGATGACGGAGCAAGCGGCGAAGGTGGCGGAAAAGGAGATGAATAGTTTAATTTATATATACTATAGTATATAGTATAAACAGTTAAATTAAATTATATATATATAAATATATATTATTTTCAACTATTTATTAATATATATATATATATATAATTATATATATAAATATATAATTATCTATATATATATATATTAAAAATAATAATAAAAAATATTTTATAATAAAAATTATTTATAAAACGCCACCGCTGTTTTGCCAAATGGTTCTCTGTTCTGAACAGCTCTGCAAACACAGACTACCCAAACAGATTTCCGTTTCCAGCATCCAGTTTCCACCAGCTCCATTTACAAACCTCCCATTACAACAGCTCCTTTTACAACCGCAACCGCTAAACCAAATGAAGCCTAAATTGAAGACCAGTAGGTGGCAATGGAAGGTAGTTGGTGTACCTAGCCTATTTGAAGTGATTGAAGGTCAACAAAAAGGAGTTTAGGTGATAAGAGTGTGCTTGGTGAGTTAAGGGTAAAGTTCCGCTCGGGATTGACGAAAGATCATCTTTCCCGTGGGGAGTCAAAAAACACTTAGGGGGTTAATCCAAGTGTAATGGTAAAAGGGATATTCTTATGGGTAGGTACCAACAATATTAAGTGTCTTCTGAAAGGGAGCTCTAGGGTGTCATCCCATCATAGCTCTTAGTACCGATGTGAGCCCCTCACATGGTAGACCTCAGGAAGTTCAAGATTAACCATAAATTGTAGGATAAGATGTTGTTCAAGATTAACTTAATAATGCACACACCCACACCTCTTGGTTACGAGAGGTTAGTTGGTTTGTTTTACGAGCGGTAGGCTCGGTGGTTGTAGTAGTAGAATAGTTAGTCCGGTGAGCTTGTGACTCAGTAATGCTTGTTGGTATAGATGTGTTGGTCCGGCGAGCCGGTGGCTCGGAAGGTTATGGTGACGGGCGGGTTAGCCCGGGGAGCTTATGGCTCGAAGATAGATGGTAAACTTTGTAGCATGTGCATAAAGGTGGTGGGTCTTCGGTATTGGACGGTCGTTCACACCGACGTCAATATGTTGACTCGGCAAGTGTGGGATTTGCACTTATCCATGAAATTCTGGTGGTCCAACCAGTAAGAGTACGCAGATGCTCCACAGTTTTGCGTTGAGGCGTGTGATAGGTCTAGGTTAGGTAGTGTGAATACTAACCCAGAAGTGGGCGAGGCCCAACCCAGCGCTTTTGTTTGCCACTATGGGAGTATCCTAGGAGTCTTGCTAGCTCCAAAAAGGGGGAACTAAAGGTCTCTGCACATAGTGTCGAAGTGTGTGAGTTGCACTTATATGGACATAGCATAAACTCCATAACTCTACCTGTCATGGCATAAGCATTGCATTTCAACCCCTACCGCTATCGTATAAATTGGTTATGGGACTTTTTATATGATAGGACCTGCTAAACGACCCCTTGGTCTATAGGTTTGTATGGGCATTCCTATAAAGCAATGAATACATTCTATTATGTACCTATCTTTACTTACTGTTCTTTACTTTCTCTTTACAACGCTCTATTACTGCTTAAATTGTCTATATACACATGTGTAGTTGTAGACATTTCCTGTAGACAGATCCGACATCATCTGCTTTATTTTATACCCCTTGTTGTCCTCCGCTTCATCATCCCACATGGTGCCTAGGAGCCATTTGGGAAGGGGTGGGGAACATAAGGCTTAGTCTTTTTGACTAACGGTCGGTGGACCATACCATTTTAGGGGATCGGGGAGATGCAGCAGCACTAGAGGATAACGCAGATGGAGGCGTGCCAGTCTAGTACAGGAGCACCTGTTTCAGGATCAGTGAGTGATTAGTAGTTTGCTTCCGCGAGTGACCTTGTAGTGAGCCTATGATGTACAGGGCATGAGCCCTTTATTATTGTAACCTTTGTTATCTTTTATTCATTTATATCGTGTGGACATTTATATATATAGCATGTGATTTGTGGACTTGAACTTCTATTTGTTCATTTATACTTTTCTTCTTCTGTGATCTATATGGCCGGCAGGATCGGCGCTTTGTAGTGGAGACCTTCCTGTGTGTTGGTGCACCGCAAAGCGGCGGTTCAGGGTATAAGACCCAGTTTTGTAGCAGAAAAATATGGGGTCTTATAAACTGGTATTAGAGCAAACCTCGATCCGAAGAAAAGAAGTCCAAAAACCCTGGACCACCCCACACGAGTATAGTTTGAGGACAAACTAAGCAACAGAAGCAATGGTGTGCCCATATAGGGAAATCACATGAAAAAGTCCACTTTAACTGAATCTTTATAGCCAAATCTCCTTACGAGTGACAAGTTTCTTTTGTATCCTGCGGTGAACACTGCCCCCAGTAGGGAATACCTCCGGCTGCAAAGATCTGTTTAAATAGTCCTTTAGTCAATGAGTTGGAATCAACCCTACTAGTACACATGACTTACCATGATAATTTATACCATGCTCTAGTCTGAAATAGACTGTAGGTATAATTTTTGTGAAGGTACGAGGAGACACCAAAGAGATTAAATGAGGAGCATAACATGAGAATGGCCACCTAAGCCACAACTCTGATGTCCCTACATCATCTATCAAAGGATTATCCAAACTGATAGGACCGCCTTAGGGTGATTGACATATAAGTAGAATGGTAGGAGACTTGTAGACTCAACCTTCATACCGGTGATATGATTACATTGAGACAATCACCATAACAAGCACCGAGGGTCAGATAAGAAATTCAAGTGCAGAAGAGACCAATTTGGGATTGGGTCACATGTTGACCCTGATAAGGTTGTCGTAGAAGGTAACATGAAGAGTCTAAAGTAAGGAGTGTACCAACAAGTCCTAATAAGGAACCCCAAGTCTAAGGTTGTGTGCCCTAAGGATTGTTTGCATACTTGGGATGAATATAACATGGTGATATCTAAGATACTTAGACCAAAATGGATAGTGGCTTATCTTTTGTTTATTGGGGCTTACCTTTTGTCTATTGGGCAAATTAGTTACTGATTTGGGTTTCCCTTAGATTTAATTTAGAAAGTGTTGCGTCGTGAACATAATGATTTTGAGGTCAATCTTATTCAATATTACCTGAGCGAAGATGAGATGCTGTGAAAGAACATTTGGAATGGTGACTTGTACTATTACCAGGACAATAGATAGACATCGTTGATCAAACAACGACTTAACCTTAGTTGAATCATTGGAAATGTAAAGTCGCCAGGATTAATCACTTAGGGATGCTAATGTCCTATTCTAGAAGTTAAGGACGGAAATTAGTTCTTACAAGTTATAGTTATATCCGAAAATTCTTATGGTTTGGGGCATTCAGAAGTGATCAATTTATGATTTGTTAAAAATCACACTCTATTATGGTAGAAAATTTTAACTACAATAATAGCCCTTATACCTTGGGAGCTATGATGATGAATAACCAGAGATCTTAGACGATGACTTATTGGATTTAGAATCTAGTGTTTGAGTTCACTATGATAAGAACGATCTAAGTTTATCTTACTTTGGACCATCCGAAAGTGATCAAGACTAGCATATATGGAAGTGATAGGAATTTTGCGAAATGAACGTAATGATATTTCCTTGATGAAATTGACTTGTGAAAACTTAGGGTTTCAAAAGATTTTATGTAACATCCCATTTCATGCTAGACCCCTCGGAGACGTGTTGACTCACCTTGGGTCGGTTTTGGTCTTTCCAGTGCGTGCTCGGATTTGGATTAATTGGGGGAACATAATGACAATATTGCTGTAGGAAATATTATAATGACAGGAAAATATGACAGGAAAATATAATAAAATAAGAACTTATAAATTTGAACTTAAGAACTAATTTGATATTGCCGTTCGACGAATTTCTTAGAATTCGTCGATCTCAGAATGTTGCCTCCGTTCGACGAAATTCTCAGATTTCGTCGATCTCAGAAAGTTGGAGCAGCGCTCGACAGATTAATATTAGGTAACGCTCGACAAATTAAATTAGGCAGCGCTCGACGAATTAATATTAGGCATCGCTCGACAAATTAAATTAGGCAGCGCTCGACGAATTAATATTAGGCAACGCTCGACGAATTAATATTAGGCCGCGCTCAACAAATTAATAGTAGGCAGCGCTCGACGAATTAATATTAGGCAGCGCTCGACAAATTAAACTAGGTAGCGCTCGACGAAAATCCCAGCGCTCGACAAATATATTATTCCAGCCGATCGACGATCGACGAAAATTGAAGCGTTCGACGAATTTACTGTTCCCGTTCGACGAATCTGGGCATTTTTCTTCCCGTCGCCCGATAAAGCCTGAATGCTTATATTTTAAGCTAGAAGTGGAATTAAAGTCAATAAATGGCTGACACAAGTCTTGGAACTTGGGGATTTCATTAAATGTTCATTAATGTACTCTCTCTTCTCTCTTAACCAAAAGAGCTGCTGGCCTGATTACCCGATAGGTCTTCTTCTTCTTATCTTCATCTTCTTCTTCCTCTCCTCCTTCTTCTTCCTCTTACTTCAGGGAAATTAGTTGGGGGAAATCTTTGAAGGAGCAAAGCTAGGAGGGAGATTTGGAGCTTGGCCGACCACCACCTGGCTACCATGAAGATGAGCTCCATCCATGGCCGTAAAATAAGGTGATTTCCGCCCCCTCTCCCTTGGTGCTAGCGTCCTAGATCACAATAGGAGAGATGAAGGCTCAAGAGAGCTTCTTGTGTGAGCTTTAATGGAATTTCCTTAGGAAGACCAAGCCGGAACCTCAAATTTAGGGCATCGTTCGCCGCGAGGTTTTACGAATCATTTCTTCTCTTCAAGAAGAAGAGATGGGATTTGATTTGGTGCAAACCCATGGTCGTTGAGGGAGAGTGAGGGGAATGTCATTTAGGGTTTTAACCTACCCTGTTTGGGAAAGATGATGAATAGCCCTCTGTTTATTAGGGTTGTTAATTATATATTTGTGCGATAAATGTGATGACAGCCCCCCCCCCCCCCCCCCCCCCCTTGCTAAAGAAGTTTTCAATTTATAATTTTCACTTGGCTGTTAAGGAAAACTGTGCGCAGCTGGGTTCAAGCCAATTTTTAGGCTTGATCCCACTGGATTTAGACTTCGGGCTCAACATGGAAGTTGTAGCCCTCGGAAAGAGCTTTCAAACGATATGTTATACGTTTTCTGAAGTGACCTATAGCTCCCTAAAGGTCCAGTCAAGTGGACTGTCCAGAAAGCTGGAATGGGTTTAGTGCATGATGTTTTTGCTGTCCAGATTTATGCAGTTGACTTCATAACAGATTTTTGGTAGGACCCACATAGATCTGGGTTTAGGAATCAACAGGAATGTTGAAGCCCTTGATGTTAGCTTTCCAAATTGGGGTGATTCATAAAGTTTGGACATCTGTAGCTCCCAGAAATCCAGTTTTCGTAAACTGTGTCATAACACTTCCGATCTCAGTATTTTGTGGATTTCTCTTATTGTATTGGTTGGATGCTCATGAAAATTGGTGGAGACATAGGTGATAACAATATGTACATCCCTGTTGAAATTCATAATATATGATTAAGTAGTATTAAAGTTATTGTCGTGTTATTTCATAACTTGAATGGGATATAAATGCTGAATGTGAAGCCTGTTTGGGCCGGAATTTTATATGAATCATATATATGCTAGCATTGGCTCGTGATAATGATTTTAGATTTATTTCTGTTAAGATGACTCCTTGAATGAACCTTCAATTGTAGATTTATGTGGAATCGTAAAAAGGACATGTATGAATTAATATTAATATCGCTTGATAATCTATTGGATGGTGTAGATTGGTGATAACCTCTCCATAAGGTTTATAGCTTTAATCGTGTTGAACACGTTGTGATTTGTACATAAGACGATTGAATATTGGTGATATGTTCGGGCTTACATATTTAGTAAAATAGGAATATGACGTCGTACGCACAAGTAGTCCTACAGGATCTTGTAGAGTAATTTCCAAGATATACACTCGCTACTGCATAGAGTCATGATTGCTCGGTATGGCTAGCATTGATGGATCCATGTGGATTATAAGATATAGTTATATCTTATGGTGAAATGTTAAGGACCCGGTGGTTGGGGGTCTTGGATGCTAATTAGCATCGGTTGAGTTGGTATGATGTGAAAGATAAGAAGGCTCCATTCGTGAGTCCTTGGGTGCTTGATAGCACGGTTTATGCATGGGAATTACATGAAGGTGCATGGTTCACACATGGTGGTGTAGTGATCCTGGTTGGAGGATTACTTGTGGCGGGTTTACGGGCTTGCTTGTCGTGATACCGACAGAAGCCGGCAGTTAGACTCTAGACCGGTTGGGTTGGACTCTTGGTGCTCACCTACCCAAGTCCCCTTCTGTGTCCTTGGAGGCTCCGCTGTGTGTTCTTAGCGTCGAGCAGTACGCAGGGGCTCCGCTGTTTGTTCTTAGGGTTGAGGCGTACATAGGCCTAGGTCTGGTAGTGTTCATACCCACCTAGTTGTGGAGGAGCCCGTTCCACAGTCTCCGTCTGGCCACGAGGCGAGGTGCCTGAGTGGTTAGCTACCCTCGAAAAGTGGGAACTACAGGTCTATGTCGACATAGAAAAATGCATGGGTGAGTTCACCATATCATAATCATTGCATTACATTCATCCTTCATAATCATAGCATTGCACCGCATCGGGTCCATCATAGAAATTAGTATGGGCTCTTTTATATGATGGGTCCCAAATTGGAAACCTTAACTTATAAGTTTGTATGGGCATTCATATAAGTTAAGGTACGATATGAACTGCTTACTTCTGTACTTGTTCACTACTTGCTTACATTCTGTCATTGCCTTATACTTGTTAGTTGTGCTTATTATACCTGTTACTAGTACTTGCATTTATAACCATTACTACTTATATAATTATGAACAGCGTAGTTAGTGTCATTGCAAGTACTTGGGTACTTTTACAACCGACATATATGAACAACCATTCCTGTCTCCTGCTTGTATATATTATTGCTTATATTGCAGCTTTTCTTCCTTTCCTTCCGCCCGGTGCCTTAGAGTCGCCGGGAGAGCGGATGTGAAGCCACTTAGTCTTTATGACTAACGGTTGCTACGTCCCTCTTTTTAGGAGTGCTCCTTAGAGCAGCAGTGCACGGTGCTGGAGGAGTATAGTCAGGTCAGGATGACAGGGCCGGAGACCATGATACCTTGGCTACCGTCAGTGACAGAGACGAGTGAGTGTTTTGAGATGTAGCCCTTGGGGCATTTAGCTTGATACTCTGATGATTTGTAGGGGCTTGTGTAGCCTTCTGTCTTTCTTGTACTTACTGTTTGGACTTTATTACTTTTTGTGAATCTATAGCTTTTAATGCTTTCTTTTGTTAATGGGTTGGCGCTGTTTAGTTGGTTTGGCCGGCAGGATAGGCGTCTTGTGGGGGTGGCTAGCTCGTGTGCTGGCGCTTCCGCAAGGCGGCTGTCCTGGGCATAAGACTCCCCTCGGCTGTGTCTTGTGTTCTGGGAGAGGGGGTCTTACAAATGGTATCAGAGGGAGGTTTCGATCCTCGGACCTGTGGGTTATGGGCTATTTAGTTGGTTTGGGCGGCAGGATAGGCGTCTTGTGGGGGAGGCTAGCTCGTGTGCTGGCGCTTCCGCAAGACGGCTGTCCTGGGCATAATACTCCCCTCGGTCGTGTCTTGTGTTCCGGGAGGGGGGGTCTTACCAATGGTATCAGCTTGCAATGATCCTGAGATAAAGAAGTCCATTAAGCCACTAGGCCACCCCTGCTAGCTAAATCAGTTCTAGGATAAACTGATGCAGCGGAAGCGGTGGTGCCCATGTGTGATTCACATTAAGTATGTCCGCTTTTTCCTATAGAAAGTGCCAACCTAAGACAAACTCGTACCCTTACATACAAATGCTGGCTCACTCCGAGACAGTAATTGGTATTCCCATTCCAACCATTAGAGTTGGTTTGGCATAAGATTGATGCCAACCTAACTAGGATACCATTTTTTGTCGACTTAGCAGGATATGTCATGACATACCCTAACCTTATACTGATCTAGGGGATGATTGGACCAAGCAATAAGTGACCTTGATTGACTAAGGGAAGAGTTTAACGTGAGTGTAGATGCTAGAGACTCACACCTTGAGATTTCTATCCCAGATATGGAGTAATATTATCACCTTACCCAAAATATTAGGGCAATCTCAATGAGATTGGTGCCTGAAATCTATCATCAGCTTAGTAAGAGGCCACCAAGCATGTCTTTTATACTGTATGTGGATACCTCTCACTTCTATTTATGTAGAAGGTTTCATATGGAGAAGTTACGATAAGAATTCGGATCCAGAGAAGGCTCATTTTGGGACGAATGTGTTATATTGGTGGCGGAAGAAACTCAGTCAAAGAGATATGGGGGCTTATCTCTTCGTTTATTGGGATAGTTATGTACCGTCTTGGATCCCTTGAGGAGTTAGAATTTTTGTAAATTTTGACATTGGAAGTTTTGATCCTTGAGAGTTAATTCACCTTAAGCAAAGCAGACTGCTAAGGCCATGTTTGGGTTGATAGGAATTTTATTAGCGGAATAAGAGAGGAAAAGCATTTTTGAGGATGATCATTTTCTTTATATTGTTCTAAGATTATGTGGATAAGTAATGAGGAGAGTAGTAAATCTACACTTTGGGGATATGCAGCTATGTTGTAATAACGTTATAGCTGGGAAGTTAATGAAATTTTGTGCATGCATTGCGGGTATGATGATACACTACCCCTGAGTTTGGAAATTCTTGGTGAACATTCCCTTAGTGTTATAATTACTTAACATTGGGAAATTAATAAGAGTTAGGCGGTGGAGTCAACAAGATTAATATGACTTGATTGATGTTCTAAAATTCTAAAAGGTTTGAGAAAATAAACATGCATGCCATGGATGATCGTTGGCAGGAATGGTAGGGCGCTTGTAATGGATTTGATTTAGTTTATCACATTGTGAAGTATGCCCTACTTTTGGTAGTGTACATATCTCGTGTCGAAGGGAAATAATCCCGAGCTGTGCACCTTGGTTCATGTTAAGTTCAAACATATATAAATGTACCGGGTAATTGGATGTTATTTGCACATGCTCTCATTACAATGAGATGTAGCTTGGTCGTCGCCGTGAAATTTGAATTTTTACATCACGACTGATATATAAGTGCGTCGATTTCGGGATCTATAGGGTAAGAACTCTAAGTCGAGGAAGATATGCTCCTAAGGTTGTGCTCATATGTGAGATGAATGTACCGTATGGGCGGTGGAAGAAATTTAGTCCAAAAACGTACGGGGGCTTGTCCCTTCGTTTATTGGCCTATTTCCGTACCGACTTCGTTTTCCCGTAGATCCTGTTTGTTCAAATAGTACGTGAACGATGATGATTGGATTCGTGATAACCTCTCAATACGGGTGAGAGCGTCAAGGGTGTTGATACACGCCGTGAATTGAACACGTGAATTGAATATTGAGGATAAGTTTAATTTACTTATTTAAGAAGATATGAATATGTCTCTATACGTACAGGTAGGTGTGCGTGTAATTATATTGCCTCGACAAGGCATACCTCTAAAGGCCCTGTGCCGAAACCCAACCATTGGATAAGATTTATATTCACGATTTAGGAGCCCTTAAATGAAATGAATTAAAGCACGAGATAAAAGTAGCACCAATTTTTTGAATCCGGTGCAAATCTAAGTAGAACTGGGAGTAGACAAAAGTAACAATTAACTCGAGGTCATGTGTTATTAGAAGGGAATGATGTGATTATAACCCATGCGAGATGACATTGATAGAAGCAGTTGATAATGAAATAGATGATGATGGTTGTATGAGAAGATGAGATTGAGGCTTGCTTCTACATTTTTTTAATACATAAGAGAGACGATCTTGCAGGTACAATAACTGTTTGGGTATTTGAGGTTGGACCCAAGGATATGACATCGTGAATTTTATGGTTGATCACCCGTTTGACTTTGAGGCCATCCTCGTTTAACGCAAAATTTTTGGATGCACAGAAGTGATGATATTGAAAGTGCTAAACGTTATTTGTATAACGATGCTTGGGGTTGGAGGAATCAATTCATTTTTGCAAATCTAAAGCACATGACTCCTTTGGTGGATGATTCTAAATTTTATCTGGAGGCACGAGTAGTAACCTCATGTGTATCGAGGTCACCGATCTTAAGGGGTTCAGATCAATGGTGCAATGAAAGTTGGCTTATTAAAGTAAGGAAACACTTCTCCTTTCCCCGCTTCCTCCTTCTCTCCCTTCCATTTGGGTTACATTTCAGGAAATTCCTTTTTCCTATTAGTGGCTGTTGGGCTTGTTGCTCCAGGAAATTTGTTATTTTGGAACTCCCTTGTTTGTTAGAAATTATTTTTCTCTCATTTTACAGCTGTTTATGCTAGCTGTTGGGGGTTAAACTTCAGAAATTTTGTTTATAACCCCTTACTCAGTCTCGGAAATCTCTTCCTTGATTTGTGTTAGCAGTTACTTGGTATTTCCTTGGTTTCATGACTAGCAACTATCTTGGCTTCCCTTGATTTATATGCTATAATTTCTGTCCAGAATATGTGCCCTGCTCTGCCCATTTTTCTTCCAGGATTATATATTCACATCCGCCCCATTTCCTTCCAGATTATAAGCTTCACATTGCCTACATGTTTTAGTATTTGGAATTTATTTGGAAATTCAGGGCTAGTGGCTGCTTGGTTTCTCCTTCTAGGTTCGATAAATTTATTTTGCTGGCCTATTGCTGGGTGCTATGGATTAGGAGGGGAGATTGATACATTTATTTTTGACTCATGCTAACAGTTATTGATTTAGTGAGAGTTTGGTGAGCTTCCTTGGTTGTATATTAGCAACAATGTGAATCCCCCTTGTTTCTTCCGAAACTAAACTCTCGATTATGAAATATTGCATTCTCCTCCTTATATATTGGTTGTTTGGGTATGCTCTAGGAAAATCTATTCAGGAAATTTCATCCTCCTCAAAGTAGCTGTTTGGGTTATGCTCCAGGAAATTTATTCATGGCAATCTCCTTATAGTGGATGTTTGGAAATTTTGTTTATTAGCAATTTATTATTGGTTATTTGGGTTAAGCTCCAGGAAATTTCATTTATTAGCTCCAGGAAATTTCTTTCATTAAAATCTCATCATGTTGGGTTATGGGGGCTGCTATATATATATATATATATACATATATATATGTTTCTCCTTTTCTTGTTTTGGTGCTGCTATCATACATGAGTTCCTATTCTTATCTTTATTCCTATTCACTGCCATATATGTTGTTAAGCTTATGTACATGGGAAATGGAACACATTAGAAATTTGGATAACTTCATTCCTGTTATACCAGATCCCATGCTGCTTTATTTATGATCCTAGACCTATCGGAATTGTAATTGTGGCTGCTTCATATGGTTCAGTGGAGGGGCTGCTGTTATAGTATTATTTTGGGGTGTGCTAGCAGTGTTCCTAGTTCCTATTATCATTTTAGTTTGGGTAATGTTGGCTGATTACATGTTGGATAATCATGTGGATCTAAAACCCCCTAACCTCAACTTAAATTTCGGGGATGAAATTATTTCTTCGTTTATTGGATTTGTAACATCCCATTTCGTGCTAGACCCCTCGGAGACGTGTTGACTCACCTTGGGTCGGTTTTGGGCTTTCCAGTGCGTGCTCGGATTTGGATTAATTGGGGGAACAGAATGACAATATTGTTGTAGGAAATATTATAATGACCGGAAAATATAATAAAATTAGAACTTATAAATTTGAACTTAAGAACTAATTTGATATTGCCGTTCGACGAATTTCTTAGAATTCGTCGATCTCAGAATGTTGCCTCCGTTCGACGAAATTCTCAGATTTCGTCGATCTTAGAAAGTTGGAGCAGCCCTCGACAGATTAATATTATTTAGCGCTCGACAAATTAAATTAGGCAGCGCTCGACGAATTAATATTAGGCAGCGCTCGACAAATTAATTTAGGCAGCGCTCGACGAATTAATAGTAGGCAGCGCTCAACAAATTAAATTAGGCAGCGCTCGACGAATTAATATTAGGCAGCGCTCGACGAATTAATATTAGGCAGCGCTCAACAAATTAAATTAGGCGGCGCTCGACGAAAATCCCAGCGCTCGACAAATATATTATTCCAGTCGATCGATGATCGATGAAAATTGAAGCATTCGACGAATTTTCTGTTCCCGTTCAACGAATCTGGGCATTTTTCTTACGTCGTCCGATAAAGCCTGAATGCTTATATTTTAAGCTAGAAGTGGAATTAAAGTCAATAAATGGCAGACAGATGTCTTGGAACTTGGGGATTTCATTAAATGTTCATTAATGTACTCTCTCTTCTCTCTTAACCAAAAGAGCTTCTGGCCTGATTACCCGATAGGTCTTCTTCTTCTTATCTTCATCTTTTTCTTCCTCTCCTCCTTCGTCTTCCTCTCACTTCAGGGAAATTAGTTGGGGGAAATCATTGAAGGAGCAAAGCTAGGAGGGAGATTTGGAGCTTGGCTGACCACCACCCGGCTGCCATGAAGATGAGCTCCATCCATGGCCGTAAAATAAGGTGACTTCCGCCCCCTCTCCCTTGGTGCTAGCGTCCTAGATCACAATAGGAGAGATGAAGGCTCAAGAGAGCTTCTCGTGTGAGCTTTAATGGAGTTTCCTTAGGAAGACCAAGCCGGAACCTCAAATTTAGGGCATCATTCGCCGCGAGGTTTTAGGAATCATTTCTTCTCTTCAAGAAGAAGAGATTTGATTTGGTGCAAACCCATGGTCGTTGAGGGAGAGTGAGGGGAATGTCATTTAGGGTTTTAACCTAACCCCTATTTGGGAAAGATGATGAATAGCCATGTATTTATTAGGGTTGTTAATTATATATTTGTGCGATAAATGTGATGACAGCCCCCCCCCCCCCCTGCTAAAGATGTTTTCAATTTATAATTTTGCACTTGGTTGTTAAGGAAAACTGTGCGCAGCTGGGTTCAAGCCAATTTTTAGGCTTGATCCCACTGGATTTAGTCTTCCTGCTCAACATGGAAGTTATAGCCCTCGGAAAGATATTTCCAATGATAGGTTCCCCATTTTCTGAAGTGACCTGTAGCTCCCTAATGGTCCAGTCGAGTGGACTGTCCAGAAAGCTAGAATGGGTTTAGTGAATGCTGTTTTTGCTGTCCAGATTTCTGCAGTTGACTTCATAGCAGATTTTTGGTAGGACCCACTTAGATCTGGGTTTAGGAATCAACAGGAATGCTGTAGCCCTTGATGTTAGATTTCCAAATTGGGGTGGATCATAATGTTTGGACATCTGTAGCTCCCAGAAATCCAGTTTTAGTAAACTGTGTCATAACACTTCCGATCTCAGTATTTTGTGAATTTCTCTTATTATATTGGTTGGATGCTCATGAAAATTGGTGGAGACATAGGTGATAACAATATGTACATCCCTGTTGAAATTCATAATATATGATTAAGTAGTATTAAAGTTATTGTCATGTTATTTCATAACTTGAAGGGGATATAAATGCTGAATGTGAAGCCTGTTTGGGCCGGAATTTTATATGAATCATGTATATGCTAGCATTGGCTTGTGATAATGATTTCAGATTTATTTCTGTTAAGATGACTCCTTGAATGAACCTTCAATTGTAGATTTTTGTGGAATCGTAAAAAGGACATTTATGAATTAATATTCATATCGCTTGATAATCTATTGGATGGTGTAGATTGGTGATAACCTCTCCATAAGGTTGATAGCATTAATCGTGTTGAAACACGTTGTGATTTGTTCATAAGACGATTGAATATTGGAGATAAGTTCGGGCTTACATATTTAGTAGAATATGAACATGACGTGGTACGCACAAGTAGTCCTACAGGATCTTGTAGAGTAATTTCCATGATATACACTCGCTACTGCATAGAGTCATGATTGCTCGGTATGGGTAGCATTGATGGATTAGTGTGGATTATAAGATATGGTTATATCTTCTGGTGAAATGTTAAGGACCCGGTGGTTGGGGTCCTTGGATGCTAATTAGCATCGGTTGAGTTGGTATGATGTGAAAGATAAGAAGGCTCCATTCGTGAGTCCTTGGGTGCATGATAGCACGGTTTATGCATGGGAATCACATGAAGGTGCATGGTTCACACATGGTGGTGTAGTGATCATGGTTGGAGGATTACTTGTGGCGGGTCTATGGGCTTGCTAGTCATGACACCGACAGAAGCTGGCAGTTAGACTCTAGACCGGTTGGGTTGGACTCTTGGTGCTCACCTACCCAAGTCCCCTTCTGTGTCCTTGGAGGCTCCGTTGTGTGTTCTTAGCGTCGAGCAGTACACAGGGGCTCCGCTGTGTGTTCTTAGCATTGAGGTGTACATAGGCCTAGGTCTGGTAGTGTTCATACCCACCTAGTTGTGGAGGAGCCCGTTCCACAGTCTCCGTCTGGCCACGACGCGAGGTGCCTGAGTGGTTAACTACCCTCGAAAAGTGGGAACTACAGGTCTATGTCGACATAGCAAAATTCATGGGTGAGTTCACCATATCATAATCATTGCATTACATTCATCCTTCATAATCATAGCATTGCACCGCATCAGGTCCATCATATAAATTAGTATGGGTTCTTTTATATGATGGGTCCCATATTGGAAACCTTAACTTATAAGTTTGTATGGGCATTCATATAAGTTAAGGTACGATATGAACTGCTTACTTCAGTACTTGTTCACTAGTTGCTTACATTCTGTCATTGCCTTATACTTGTTAGTTGTGCTTATTATACCTGTTACTAGTACTTGCATTTATAACCATTGCTACTTATATAATTATGAACAACGTAGTTAGTGTCATTGCAAGTACTTGGCTACTTTTACAACCGACATATATGAACAACCATTCCTGTCACCTGCTTGTATATATTATTGCTTATATTGCGGCTTTTCTTCCTTTCCTTCCGCCCGGTGCCTTGGAGTCGTCGGGGGAGCGGATGTGAAGCCACTTAGTCTTTATGATTAACGGTTGCTACGTCCCTGTTTTTAGGAGTGTTCCTTAGAGTAACAGTGCACGGTGCTGGAGGAGGATAGTCAGGTCAGGATGACAGGGTCGGAGACCATGATACCTTGGCTGCCGTCAGTGACAGAGGCGAGTGAGTGTTTTGAGATGTAGCCCTTGGGGCATTTAGCTTGATACTCTGATGATTTGCTGGGGCTTGTGTAGCCTTCTGTCTTTCTTGTACTTATTGTTTGGACTTTATTACTTATTGTGAATCTATAGCTTTTAATGCTTTCTTTTGTTGATGGGTTGGCGTTGTTTAGTTGGTTTGGCCGGCAGGATAAGCATCTTGTGGGGGAGGCTAGCTCGTGTGCTGGCGCTTCCGCAAGGCGGCTGTCCTGGGCATAAGACTCCCCTCGGCCGTGACTTGTGTTCCGGGAGGGGGTCTTACATTTTACCCGTATACCTTGTGAATCAAACTCCACCTAGAAAGTGATTGAAAGTTATCTTACAAACATTGATACTAATAATGATTGGTTAGCATATACTCTTAAAAGTTTAAGAGTACACCCCCTTAATTTTTGAGGATAATTGGAACATAGCTTGATCAGTCCCATCCATGTTAAGAACTAGATAAGTTGTAGAGTTGAAATGATTGATTACCCAGGTGAACAGGAAGGAATTATAATATGAAGGTGTTGAGAAACTTTATTGATGGTTTGTCTACCCTTATAAACAAGAGCTTTATTCACCAAAAAATGATGTATTCTGAAACACGTATTTTCCTGGAATGAGGAAAGACAACATAGGTTTTATGACACACTGTGAGGCTTGTCAGCTGGTGAAGACCAGGTGCAAGAGTCTTTGGGGAACTACTATAGTCCTACCCGTGTTAGAGTGGAGCTCGAGGATATAATTATGGATTTCATACACAGGTTACCCCATCCCCACTCCGGGCACAAGTTTATTTGGAACATCGAGGATAGATTGACCAAGGTAGCTAGGGTCGCCCCGGGCCGGAAGGACGCTCCCGTGGATTTTTGATGAGATTTGATGAGATGTTTATCCATTATCGTAGTGTACCCAGGATGATCATGTCGGATCAGGATGGACAGTTTACGTACAATGACTGAAGATCAGTCCAGGCTTATCTGGGCTCCTGGTTGATATTCAGTATATCTTTCCACCCTTAGAGGGATGGTGGCTCAAGAATCCACTGTCTTGGATCCGGGATGAGGATCCCAAGGCACTCAGCTCGGAATTTATGGAGGACATTGATGCCCAGGTGCGACTGATTTGAGTTAGGATGCTGGAAGCCCAGAATAGGCAGTCCAAGTATTACGATGTGCGGCATCATGCAGTAGAGTTCCAGGTTGGAGACTTGGTATCCCTGAAGATACGTCTAATGCATGGAGTCTCACGGGTACGTGGTCGGAAGAAGCTCAGTCTAAGATAAATGGGGCTCTTCAGGATCCTGGAGTGGATCGGCCCGTTGGCTTATAGACTAGAGATACCGCTGGAGGTAGCGGGTTTGCATGACATCTTTCACGTCCCCTCCCTTAGGAGGGATCTACTATGGCTAGAGCAGCAGATATCTATTACGAATGGGCCAGTAACTTCTAACCGATCAGTTTGCGTGGAGCCGGTCAGGATAGACGATACGATGGTGCGAGTCTTGCGGCGCAAGAAGGTTCCGTAGGTAAAAGACATGTGGTAAAATCATGGACAGGAGCACACCTGGGATTCATTGAACTTGATGCAATAGAATTATCTAGAGCTCTTCGTGTCAGGTATAATTTATTTCTTAAGGGATGCTACATTCATACACTTGTCGTGGAAGCTCCGCAGGCCTAACCTGAATTTCAGGGACGAAATTACTTTTTTGTTTATTGGGATTTGTAACATCCCCCAAACAACTAGACCCCTAGAGTTGTTTTATCATGACTACATCATGACAAAACCCTAGGAATCTTGAAGGGACCACTTGGCCTTAGCCAAGAAGAAAGAAACCATAGTGGTCTACAAATAGCAATTTCTAGTTAACAAGCATAGGGTTGGACTTAAGGGCCTTACTATGACCCTTTGACCACACCATAGCATACCTAACCCTTTAGGGGTCCCCTTAGAGCACTAAGGACCCATTGGGGTCAACCAAAGTGGTCAAGTTGACCAAAGTCAACATTAACCCTAAATTGGTCAATGTAGCCTAATTAGGGTCAATTGACCTCCACCATACCAAATTGTCCTTTCCCCTACCCTTAGAAGGTTATTAGGGACCCAATGTACCAAAAATCCCCAACATGGGGCCACCAATTTGGCCAATTTGATCAATGTCAACTCCACCCTAAATTTAGGTCAAAATGACCTATTTGAACTAATCAAGCCCAATCCACTTAGGCTAGGCCTAATTGGAGTAGACCAATAGCTTAGGAGACTGATAATTACTAGGAGATGCTACTCAATTTCTATAAATGATGACTAGGAGAGAGAAACCTCATTTTCCCCAAACATGGAGGAGAGAGAAAGAGAAGGGGAAATGACATTCATGGCTTAGGGAGATCAATACCCACCAATTCCTCCTCCAATGTCTCCATTCAGTTTACCCAATCAATTTGGAGGAGTTTAATGTCCTTTTCCAGCCACAAAGAGGGGAAATTTGGGGAGTTTTCACTTGGCCAAAAATAGCCATTAATGGCCATTCATGGAAATTAGGAGTTACACCCTTCCCCCTCCCCAATTAAGCCATATAACTCCTTCAGTGGATGGATAGGAGGAGTTTCCCCACATTACCTAAAGAAATCGATCCCCCAAGACAGGAGTTGACATGGAACCCAAAGGCTTAAGGCCGGCCATGGAGGACCACCCAATCGGCAAGCTTTAAGCCTACATACAGGTCTAGTTCTTCTACTCTCTCCCTGTGGATAGATCTCAACAGGTTGGCTGCAAGGATTGGGTCCAATTGGTCCCTAATCGGGTAGGCCAAAAGCTCCATTTTGGATCTTTAATTCTGCCTCCATACCCCTGTTCCGGCCACCTCCGGCCGGCCAACCACCGCTAATCGCCAGCCACCACCTCAACGAAGGTGGTAGTGGCATTGGCCGGCCGGTGCGGCGCTCAGGTGGCCGAGAAAACTGGGTGAAGGAGGACCAGGCGCGGGCATTCAGGACCCTTGGATGAAGGTAGAAGACGACCAGGAGCCACTTGATCTGCGCCAATATCTGTGCTGAGATCAAATAAATATGTTATGTTATTATTTGTATTTATGTCACATTTCATGCAGTACCTTAGTTTATGTAATAAAAATACTTACTGCCCTCTGCTGAAAATGTGGCCAACACCAAAGTGATAGCCCTTGGTGTGTTCTTTAATCTAAAATTTGTTTCAGCCCAAAAGGAGAAATGTAGCTCCCTATAGTGTCATTTTGGTGTGACTTGTCCCTAGGGTAGGACAGCCACTATTTCTTGAATAACTTTTGATAGGGAAATGATATTGACTTGAAAATTGAAACATAGGCTATTTGTACCTACACCCTTAACATATCCAAAGATGGGAATTTTTGGAGAACATTTTTCTAAGGTTTTGTAAAAATTTAATAATTCATATATTAATTAATTATAGGGTCTAATGACCTCCAATCCACTCCAAATTCTGGTGGGTGCTTCTTAGGGTCATTATATGACCCAGGTACAAATTTCAACCCAATTGGGACTGATTTGTTTGGGTAATTAGTTAACCCAAGTTTGATCAAACTATGTCAAACTTGGTCAAAAGTGCACATGGTGGAATTAGGTGTTCAAACCTCATCAAAGTGATGTGAAACTTTGGCCACTGGTTTAGGATCACATAAAACACCCCCATGAGTGATTTGGGGTAATGTTGGGTGGATATTCCCTAGGACCCTAGTTCTAACCCTAGGGTTGCACTTTGAGCCTAGTGAAGGACATATGCTCCTATAACCTTGAATGGTCATGGAACTTGCTAGATAAGTACATAGGGTGTAAATATGCCCTAGGAAATTTTATTAGAATTTTAGTAACAATTCTTCTCTCTGAATTAGATTATAACCTTTTTAGGGCACTTTTTTATAAGAGAGATTTACGTGCTCAATTTATCTTGGAAGTTGATGAAAGTTTGGTAGTGCTCTTATAATCATGATTTAAATCTCTGGTAATTTTTGTATAATTTTTGAATGGGTTGATTGAGTACTTCATTCACAAGTCAACTATTTTTCCTTAAGATTAAGAAAAATAAATGAGAGCCAAATATTCTCTGGAAAATTGTGAAACTTGGTGATAGGGCAGTTAGGGCATTAGAAAGCTCTATAAATTTCTGTAAATTTTTTGGAATTATTTATCAGTAGGTTACTTCACAATGCTCCCTAGTTTGGATTTACTTGAAATATTTATTTACATAACTAAATGGTCTTGATAAATTATGAAACTCTGTAAGTAAACTTTTCTGCTCATTATAGAGGTCTAGTAATTTTGCCATAACTTTTAGACAAGTATTTTTGGTGGTTCTTTCTTTAATTTCTAATTTTGGATAACTATTCAAAATTATAATTAGAGGTGAATACATTGTTGTAAATTTGTTACATTCTATATTTATTGTTATTTTGATATCATAGATTTTCTATAATTTTGTGGAGTCCAAATTATAAGAAGATCTTACAGTTCATGTTCAATTTCATACTTTGCCAATGTTGGAGAAATTATAATAATGCCAAATTTAATAAGGAAAAATATGATTCTCTGGATTTAGTCTTACAAAGTCATGATAGACCTCTAGTAAATATCTTGAGTCATTTGGATGAATATTTGCAGTACCTCCTCTCATACAACTCAATTGGTCTGCGTATAGTAAGACTGTAAAACTGATTAAATTGAAGACCAGTAGGTTGGAATGCAAGGTTGTTGGTGTACCTAGCCTAGTTGAAGAGATTGAAGGTCACCAAAAAGGAGTTTAGGTGATGAGAGTGTGCTTGGTGAGTTAATGGTAAAGTTGCGCTCGGGATTGACGAAAGATCGTCTTTCCTGTGGGGAGTCAGAAATCACTTAGGGGGTTAATCCAAGTGTAATGCTAAGAGGGATATTCTTATGGGTAGGTACCAACAATATTATGTATCTTGTGAAAGGGAGCTTTGGGGTGTCATCCCATCATAGCTCCTAGTACCGATGCGAGCCCCTCACAGGGTAGACCTCGGGAAGTCCAAGATTAACCATAAATTGTAGGAGAAGATGTTGTTCAAGATTAACTTAATAATGCACACACCCACACCCCGTGGTTACGAGAGGTTAGTTGGTTTGGTTTTACAAGCGGTAGGCTCGGTGGTTGTAGTAGCAGACTAGTTAGTCCGGTGAGCTTGTGACTCAGTAATGCTTGTTGGTACGGACGGGTTGGTCCGGTGAGGCATTGGCACGGAAGGTTATGGTGACGGTCAGGTTAGCTTGGGGAGCTTATGGCTCAGAGATAGATGGTAAACATGGTTGCATGTGCATAAATGTGGTTATTCAGTATTGGGCGGTCATTCACACCGACGTCAATACGTTGACTCGGCAAGTGTGGGATTTGCACTTGGCCATGAAAGTCTGGTGGTCCAGCCAGTAAGAGTACGCAGATGCTTCGCAGTTTTGCGTTGAGACGTACGATAGGTCTAGGTTAGGTAGTGTGAATACTAACCTAGAGGTGGGCGAGGCCCAACCCACAACATCTGTTTGCCACTACGGGAGTATCCTGGTCGTCTTGCTAGCTCCAAAAAGGGGGAACTAAAGGTCTGCACACATAGAGTCGAAGTGTGTGAGTTGCACTTGTGTGGGCATAACATAAACTTTATTACTCTGCATGTCATGGCATAAGCATTGCATTTCAACCCCTACCCTATCAGATAAATTGGTTATGGGACTTTTTATATGATAGGCCATGCTAAACGACCCCTTGGTCTATAGGTTTTTATAGGCATTCCTATAAAGCAATGGTTACATTTCTATTGTGTACCTATCAGAACTTACTGTTCTTTACTTGCCCTTTACCACGCTCTATTATTGCTTCATATATCTATATACACATGTGTAGTTGTAGACATTTCCTCTAGACAGATCCGACGTCATCTGCTTTGTTTTATACCCCTTGCTGTCCTCTGCTTCATCCTCCCACACGGTGCCTAGGAGCCATTGGGGGAGGGGTGGGGAACATAAGGCTTAGTCTTTTTGACTAACAGCTGGTGGACCATATCATTTTAGGAGATCGAGGATATGCAACAGCACTAGAGGACAGTGCAGATGGAGACGGGCCAGTCTAGTACAGGAGCACCATTTTCAGGATCAGTGACTGATTAGTAGTTTGCTTCCGCGAGTGACCTTGTAGTGAAGATATGATGTACTGGCATGAGCCCTTTATTATTATAACCTTTGTTATCATTTATTCAGTTATATCGTTTGGACATTTATATATATAGCATGTGATTTGTGGACTTGAACTTCTATTTGTTCATTTATACTTTTCTTCTTCTGTTTTCGATATGGCCGGCAGGATCGGCGCTTTGTAGTGGCGGCCTTCTCGTGTGTTGGTGTCACCGCAAAGCGGCGGTTCTGGGCATAAGTGTAACACCCCAAGAAGTCGTAGTTCAGCGAGTTAGGCGGAGAGGTGGTGCTGCGCTCGGAATAGGCTGGAAATGTCATAGCAGCTCTTCGCGCACGACCATTGTTTCTCTTCGCACATGACCAGTGATCGTGCGCCAGCGATCGTGCGTTAATTCGCAAGAAAACAGAGTTCTGTTGCGGTAAGCGCGTACGATCAGTGGAGGTGCTTCGCGCATGACCACTGACCGTGCGCCGGTGCTCGTGCGCCCTGTTTATTCTGCTCCACGAATTTTAGCGGAGAAGGAGATTGTTCTGGGTGCGGGTATGGGTGTGGTTTGCGAATAGTGGAGTTTGGGGTGCGAATAGGGGGTTGGGGTGCGGATAGCAGGGATGGGCTAGGGTTTTAATAAAACCCCTAGTACCTCCCCTCTCCCTCTCATTCCCGATCTCCCTCCCTCTTTCTCGTTCTTTTGGAGCAGCCGCAAAACCCACCTCCCGATCTCCTCCCTCCCCTTTTCTCTCGTTCGCACGGGAAGGCAGCGCCCCCTTCTTCTCTCGATCTCTCTCTCCCCGTCGGCCTAGAGTAAGGAGGAGCAGCCCCGATCTCTCCCCTCTCTCTCTCTCGTCGTCGGCTGGAGCAAGGAAGCCCGAACGAATGCCTTCCTCCCTTCTTCCCATCGCCGCCTAGGGCAAGGAGGACCCAGCTCCCCCTTCGCCTCCTCTCCCGTCGGTTGGTGCAAGGGCAGCAAAGCTCCTCCTCCTCTCTTTATCTCGGCCGCCGCCGGCTAGGAGAATGCCGACCCATTTGGGTTGGGTGTTGCTGTGTGCGCAACCGTGGAGCTCGTGCTTGGCCGGCGAAGTGCGAGGAAGAACTCACGTGGTCATTTCGGAGCTCGGACCGGTGTGCGGAAACCAAATCCGTGGCATTCAACCTATGGCTCCGAAGCGGATCGCAAGGGTAACGATTCTCTTTACCCTCATTTGGACATGTTCTAGTCCGTTCCGTGCATCGTTGAGGCCCCTACCCAAAAGGGTGAGGTCGTGGCCTCCGACGGGTCGATTCGTGTTATCCCCGTCAAATCTTGCATACATGTAGAGTCCATACGTGAAATGGACGTATGCGCGCTGTGTGAAGCCCATCCGAGACGGTTTGTCCGGATTGGTGATGCTTTTGGTATTATGCGTGCCGGGGGAAAACTCCGTGTTGATATCCTGCTTCGTAGGACTAGAGGGTGCTACTGCATGCGCAGCAACGCCTGAGGGTGTGCCCCGGGGAGCACCTGAAGTGAGAAACAGAAATGGGGTTTCTGTTCACTACCGCCGGCGTTAGCGTTATCGCTGAACGGTAGCTCCCAGAATTGATTCTGGTGATTTTGTTGTGCCCACCTATTGAGAGGACCTGAGGCCTGTGTGCCCGACCTGTGAGGGTGTCCTGGTGGATGACTTAGCAGCCCGTAGGGCCGGCTAATTTAGAATACCTGGGCTGAGGGGACGCCATACCCGCTCTTCGTGTTGTACAACGAGAGCTGTGAACAACGGGCATTTGGCGAACCTGAAACTGCACCATTGCAGCACCTGACTAGTAAGGCTCGTACAGCACGTCGGGAGGCAATGGGAAAGAGTCTTCGAACTACGGATTGTTCACAATTAAAGTACGGGAGCGCCTTGGTATTCGGGCCACCAACTTTAGCCTCGAAGGGCAAAGCCATCAAGAGTGGATGGTGGTGGAAGGCGGAGTACACCAAAGAGTGCCTGAGAGCACGGAACGTGGGGGCCATTCCCACGTTTGTGATGTTGCATATGTATGAACCGCTGTGGACTTTGCTACTCGCACTCTTATATATATATGCTCCTGAGACTGTTTTGCAGGGATGGTTAGAACTTCCACCCCCTCGAAGGGGTGGGGTCGTTATAATTTGGTCAGTTTTAGCTGACCGTTGCCCTGTTTTGCCACCATTTTTGGTGGGCTTGTTGTACAGGTGCTGGACCGAGTGGGAACATAGCGGGCTCTTAGCGGGCTGAAGCCCTTGTGATGTTGCGGCCCTTGAAAGCCTTTTGATGTCCTTTGCTTTTCATGTATGGCCGGCCTGCGCGCCGATGTTGGTAAACTGTAAGGCCGTCGTGCCTCTTTTGTTATGTAAAACCTTTTATTCTATTATTAGAAGTGGACATACCCGGGTACGGGTTTTGGGGTTTATCCGGTCTCTCTCTCTCTTTTGCTTCCGCATAGAATGCTCTGAGTTAGGTTCGTTGTTTAGTGTCATTTGGTATTTCTATTAAGTGACGCTTCCGTTTGTTTTGTAGTATATGGCGTGGGGCCCCGGCCGGACCTTCTGTCATATGCTCCAGAACGGATGGCGGTGTTACAAATTGGTATCAACTTCTAAGGTTTCCGTATCCTTCTAAGGAATTCGTGGACGAATTCTTTTAAGGGGTGGTGAGCACGTGTGTGCGCTACCGTGTAGACGTAAAATAAACCCAAAAATGTCCACTTAGGAATAAAATGTAACAACAAACCAACAATTATTTTATGATTTTGGAACCTGAGTGTTCCTTTTGTTGTTAGTTGCGACTGTACTATCGCCTAACTGTGTGTTGCACTTGTGTAGGGCACTCGAAGTGCAGTGGGACCGTCGCGTTCCCGTGACTTGGCAGAGAGTAGTGGGTCTGCTGAGGCTCCTACACCTCCGTCTGCTGAGATGGTTCGGCTAGTTAGAGAAGCCGTTCTAGCTGCGTTGAATGGCCAGCCTGGAAGGCAAGGTCAACCGCTGGTGCAGGAAGTGGCCCCAGAGCCACTAAGAGCGGAGCAGGTCCCTGTGAGGCGTGCTGTTGATCAGCAACTGAAGCACTTCCTGGGATTTCGACCTCCTACGTTTACCGGGATTGAATCCCCAGCTGAGGCCGAGGACTGGCTGTCGCATGTGGAGCGAATTCTGACAGCGACACAGTTGGATGAAGCGCAGAAAGTGACCTTCGCTACTTTCTTGTTGGAAAAGGAAGCCAGGCGGTGGTGGGATGAGGTTGAGAGGCGCCAGTTTGCGGGAAGGCGACTGGTTGATGTGCCGATGGAAGAGGTCTCGGGAATCTTTCTGGCAAGGTATGTGCCTCCGTCGCAGCAGATCGCGAGGCAGAACCAGTTCTTGGCTCTGACGCAGGGTGATAGACTAGTTGACGACTACCTGTATGAGTTCACCCGCCTCAGGCGTTACGCTGGGACTTCTTTCGATGACGAGGGGAGAAGGGTGAACAGGTTCTACGTTGGCTTGCGTAGTGAGTTGCGGTACCTTCTGACAGGGCCGTTGATGCAGGGTTTCACGACCCTCGTTTGTTCAGCCCGAGTGCTTGAGCAGGACATGCTCAGGGAGAAGGGCAAGGTGGTTGTGGCTGAGATCGTGCCGGAGAGCAAGGCACCGAGTGCGGTGAAGTTGCGGAAGTTTAATCGCTGGAAGAAGGCTCGATTACCTGGGCCAGCTCCCTCTGCTTCGGGCACGTCGTCTGGACGTGGCCCTCTTACTTGTTTTACTTGTGGCAAGCCTGGCCATTTCTCTCGAGATTGCCGCAGTGGACTTCCAAGGTCAGAGAAGAAGAGTGGGCCATCTTATTCTGAGAAGGGGAAGGCGGCTGAGTCCACTGCCTCCCGTATGGCTCCCCCGCAGCCCAGAGTCTTCAATCTTGGTCAGCAGGAGGCTATCAAAGCCAAAGACGTCATGACAGGTATAATATAAGATACAGTCCTTACTGTTTTATATACCTATTTTAGTATTTATGCTAACCTTGTTTAGCGGCGTAGGCATTGTAAATGTTTTAGGCATTCCGGCAAGAGCGCTTTTCGATACTGGAGCTTCGCACTCCTTCTTATCGTCGGACTTTGTCCAACGTATTGGTGCACCGTCGATTGCTTCTGCAGATGGACTGGAGGTCCTACTGCCGAATGGATATTCGATGCATGTGGAGAGGAGTTGTCGCGTGATGGTTCTAGTTGGAAGTCAGGAGTATGACCTGAATGCATCGTTACTCCCCCTGGTGGAGTTCGATGTAATCTTTGGCATGGACTGGCTATCGGAACAGCGTGCGTGCATCGATTGCACCACCAAGGAGGTGAGGTTTGGGCAGTGTGCCCATCGTGAGACGGTCTTTGCGGGCATGCGTGGATCGAGCAAGATGCTGATGTCTGCTCTCTAGGTGTCAAGGCAGTGCGACAGGGAGCAGAGTTATTCTTTGCTCTAGTGGAGGCTCCAACGCCTAGGCCCAGCCTAGCGGATGTTCCGGTAGTTTCAGAGTTCCCCGATGTGTTCCAGAGCGATCTCCCCGGTGCTCCACCGCAGCGGGAGATAGATTTCACGATTGAGTTGGTGCCGGGCGCTAAGCCTGTGGCCCGCTCGCCGTATCGTATGGCTCCGAAGGACTTGGCGGAGTTGAAGATGCAATTGCAGGAGCTGCTTGAGCAGGGCTACGTGCGTCCGAGTTCCTCACCTTGGAGTGCACCGATCCACTTTGTCAAAAAGAAGGACGGTAGCCTGCGGCTTTGCATCGATTATCGGGAGCTAAACAAGCTGACCGAGAAAAACAAGTACCCTCTTCCAAGGATAGACGACTTGTTCGACCAGCTCGTTGGTTTGACAGTATACTCGAAGCTGGACTTGAGGTCCGACTATTATCAGGTGCGGATCAGTGAGTGCGACATCCCGAAGACTGCCTTCAGTACAAGGTACGGGCAGTATGAGTTCACCGTGATGCTATTTGGGCTGTCTAATGCGCCTTCGGTGTTTATGGACTTTATGCACTGGACTTTCCGAGAGTACCTCGACCGGTTTGTGGTCGTCTTCCTTGACGACATACTGGTCTACTCTCAGTCCGAGGAGGAGCACGGTGTTCACCTGCGAGTAGTCTTGGAGGTTCTGAGGAGGAACCAGCTGTATGCCAAGTTCTCAAAGTGCGAGTTCTGGCTACCTTCCGTGGCGTTCTTACGCCATGTGGTTAGTGGAGCGGGTGTGGCGGTAGATCCGGTGAAGGTTGCGGCCATCAGGGAGTGGCCTGTTATTTCTACTATAGCGGAGGTCCGTAGCTTTCTCGGGCTGGCCGGCTATTACAGGCGCTTCGTGGAGAACTTCTCGCGGACCGCGCTGCCTCTTAAGACGCTGACACGGAAGATGCAGGAGTTTATTTGGACGCCCGCGTGTGCGCAGACTTTCGAGGAGTTGAAGCGGCGGCTTACCACAGCGCCGATCTTATGTTTGCCTTACGGCACATAGGGCTACGAGATCTACACCAACGCTTCTGGGAGCGGCCTTGGCTGTGTTCTGCAGCAGCATGGCAAGGTAATAGCGTATGGCTCTCGCCAGCTGAAGGTGCACGAGCGGAACTATCCGGTCCACGACTTGGAGTTGGCGGCCGTGATATTTGCCCTGAAGCTTTGGTGGCATTATGTGTATGGCTTGAAGATCGACATCTTCACGGACCATAAGAGTCTGAAGTACCTTCTGACGCAGAAGGGGCTGAATATGCGGCAGCAGAGGTGGATGGAGTTCCTTGGGGACTACACCTTCGAGATCCACTACACTCCCGGGAAGGGAAATGTTGTCGCAGATGCACTCAGTCGCAGGGCTCCAGCGTAGGCCAACTGGATTCAGATGCATGATGAGCACCTGATACGTGACCTGGAGGCCTTGGGTATTTCTTGCGTGGAGAAGCGGAGCAGTGCCGGTGCCTGTTTGAGTTGGACTAAGGTGCAGTACGACCTCGCAGATAGAGTCCCGCAGGATTTAGAACTCGATTCGAGTTTAAAGCGCTACGCGGAGGAGGCTGGTGGTGGGCCGGAGGCCCAATTTCAAGTGCGTGACGGGTTGCTGTGGAGAGGAGACCGTTTGTGCGTCCCCAAGGTGGGTGAGCTGCGCGATGAGTTGATGTACGAGGCGCATCGTACCAGGTATTTAGTTCATCCGTGGAGCACGAAGATGTACAAGGACATGAAGGTCCTTTTCTGGTGGCCGGGTATGAAGAGGGACATCGCTCATTACGTGGCCAAGTGCCACACTTGTGCGCTAGTGAAGGTGGAATGTCAGAAGCCCGGTGGCTTTTTGAAGTCATTACCGGTTCCAGAGTTGAAATTCGATGACGTTTCCATGGATTTCGTGCATGGGCTGCCGAGATCGCAGAGCGGGAACGATGCCATCTGGGTAGTCGTAGACTGAATGACGAAGGTGGCGTACTTTATCCCCAACCGGAGGGATGAATCGGTGGAGAAGTTGGCGAAGCTGTATGTTGATACAATAGTACGATTGCACGGTGTGCCCTGTAGCATCGTCAGTGATCGAGATGGACGCTTTACTTCGAGCGACTGGAGGCTAGTCAACCGTCTATTGGGTACGAAGCTGCAGTTTAACCTGATCTTTCATCCTCAGACGGATGGCCAAACTGAGCGTACCAACAGGATGATGGAGGACATGATCCGGATGTGCGTCCTGGATTTCGGCAAGGGGTGGGAAGATCACCTCTTTCTTGTTGAGTTCGCGTACAACAACAGCTACCAGACGAGTATTCATATGGCGCCTTTCGAGGCCCTCTATGGCAGGAAGTGCCGCACTCCCTTAGCTTGGGCAGAAACGGGTGAGGCGAAGCTCTTCAAGAGGAAAGACGTCGAAGAGGCGACTTCGACGGTGCGTATGATCCGGGAGAGGCTTTTGGTTGCGCAGGATAGGCAGGCGAAGTACTATAATGCGAAGCACCGCGACATCCAGTTCGCCATTGGAGATTGGGTTTACTTGAAGATCAGGTCGTTCAAGGGTGTATCCAGGATTCGATGCTTGAAAAAGCTGAGTTCGAGATACCTTGGACCGTTTGAGATCATCGAGCGCGTCGGCGAGGCGGCTTATAGGCTCGCACTATCGGCGGAACTGAGTGGGCTACATGATGTATTCCACATCTCCGTATTGCGGAAGGCAGTACAAGAGCCTACGCATGTGGTCGCGGCGGATCAGGTGCCCGTGGATAGTGGGCTTAAGACGGCGGTCAGGCCCGTTAGCATCGAGGATGTGGTGATTAAAATTCCGCTTGCACGAAATAAAATCCGAACTAGCAATCCGAGAAGGCAAGTATACCTATCGAACTGTAGTATAGGAACACAAGTGTCGTATTAAAATCCGAGAACCGTTGATTACTTATACTCAAACGAATTACTATTATTTTATCTTAATAATTTTTTTTTGATGGTTTTGTCTGCTTAGTTGAAATAAAAGCTGGATAAAAGTACGGCTAAACGATGATTAAGAAATAGCACTCGATCTTGACTTACTTCGGCCTAAATTGATCAAAATTCAAAAGCAAACTTAAAACTTAATAAAGTAAGGGCAGCTTGACCGTGGGGGTTCCCATAGTTTGAACATGCTTCTCTCGAAGATATGCCCAACTGAGTTTAGGAAAATCCGACCGAACTCTCGTCCGTATTCGAATACCTAAAACTCGCTTTAAGTGGTGAACCCCGCTATTGGGTTTGACTCCAATCCAGGAGATTTACGTCATTCTCTCTCGAGAAATGTGTGTAACTCTCTTTACTCTTAAGTGCTCACTTCAGACTATCGGCCTCTCGGCTAGCCAAGAATGAAAGCAAAGGTGGGAATTATATATCGATAATATAGCTCCACTAAATTTTAACTAAGAGTAAATCTAAGGCCTAACACTTTAGAAAGTGAAAGAAGACTAAAGGATCATAACTTGATCAACTCATCCTAGGATCATCAAGATCGAGTACTATGAGGATTTAGTTACTCATGGTGGAGGGGTAGGAGAGAGAAATGATGAAGATTTTAAGAGAACAAAAACATACCATTTTTATTAAACAAAAGTTCAACTGAGATTACAATTGCATGGAAAGCCTACTAAGCATTAGTAATACACTATAAAAGAAAATTACAAAGGCATTACAACATTCATATGAAAACTAGAAAAGGAAATGCATTGAAATAAGAGAGAGAGAGAAAGAGAATAAAATGACATGAAAAACACTGAAAATAGAGTAGTAGCACTAGTTCTCTCTCCAAAAACTGAATGGGGAAAGCTTGGAGGTCATTTCAATTTATAGAAATTTTTCTACCTCGGTCACGCCCTCAGTCACGCCCGTGACTAGGGGCGTGACATTGTTTAATCAATTCTGCGGCTTGGATCAGGTTCGGCGCACGATTCTGACGCGATTTGATGGGTCACGCCCTAGGTCACGCCCGTGACTGAGGGCGTGACCATTTCAGTGGTTAGTCGGGTCATGGGCGCTGGCGGCGATCATGGGCGCTGGCGGCTGGCTGATGTGGCAGTCACGGGCGTGACTGGAAGCACGCCCGTGTAAAAGTGGCGTGACCAATTCGGTGGTCAGCTGGTCGAATCTGAGCTGTTCACGGGCTGGTCACGGGCGTGGCTTGCGTGTCACGGGCGTGACTTGTGTGTCACGGCCGTGTACTTTGGGCGTGTCTGACCAGATCTTCTGAATTATGTTGGCAGCAGCTTAACTGGAAACAGCAACTTACACGCCCTAGGTCACGGGCGTGTCTTGCGTGTCACGGGCGTGACTTGTGTGTCACGGCCGTGTACTTCGGGCGTGTCTGACCAGATCTTCTGAATTATGTTGGCAGCAGCTTAACTGGAAACAGCAACTTACACGCCCTAGGTCACGGGCGTGACCTAGGGCGTGACTTAGGAAATTTTGCATTTTTGACCTGAAAATTCAGAAAACTTAAGTTAGCACTAAAAATAGGAAAATGAACCAAAATTGCATTTAGGTAAACAACAATAAGCAAAAAGTAAGAGTAAATATCCTAAAAATAACCTAATTAAACTAACTAGATTTAGCATTATCAAATTCCCCCAAGCTTACACTTTGCTTGTTCCCAAGCAAAGAAATATGCTTTAGCTAATAAAATAAAATGACTAATCAAAAAGATTTAATTATGCTAAACACGAGTACCTTGCGAAATTCCAAGTAGGGAGAATAGTGAAAAGGAAACCTAAAATAAGTACTTTATTTAAGCTTAATTTTTATACACTTTACTAACAAAAATTAATCATCCAAAATTTTAACTAAAAAGTTTTAAAATAAAATTGAGCAAAGTAACAAGTGAGATAGTGCATTGAATTGTTACTAAACCCTAAGAGACAAATTATAATTATATCATTCTAAGAACAAGGATCTAAATTCATACCCAAGACTTAACTATTCTACTTTTCTTCTTTACTTAGCTAAAGCAAATTTAGGAGCATGAATCAAGAGGACTTTATTAGGACCGAAATGTTTGGTTTAGGCATATGATTTGGAATGGGAATCGAAGATAAAAGTGATTGCTATAATCACACTAAACCATAAACATGAGTTTTATAAAATTTCCGATATGAATGATAAGAGGCAATCCTTCATTATAAGCATATAGCATATTTTCTTTCTTTCTCTTTCATAGCCTTTTTTTTTCTTTTTTTCTTTTGAAATTTTGGCAAAGATAACTAATACAAATATGCTTAAAATATCTCCTTTTTGAGCAAATTCTTTTCTTTGAAGCTCTCCATGCAATAAACCAATCACACTCTTTTAGAAATTTAAATAAAACTCAAAGTGTTAGTGTGATTCAAATAGGTTTGGAAATTTTGGCTTTGGTGAAAAATTTGATAAGTGGAGGTGACAATAAAACATGGGAAAAGGCTCAAAAGAGGCTAACAAAGGGTTTCTTTTTAAGGGTTGGCATGAAGGCTCAAACTTAAAACAAAAAATGGCCTAAATCATTTTCATTGCTCTCTAAATTTAGTTAAAGCATGAGTTTTGAAGGATTTCAAAAAGTAAGCCCTAGATATTAAATAAAGACTAATGAACTTATCCTGAAAATAAGAATAATAAGCGTCTAGGATTATTCACATTTACTACACAAATCAAAAGTTAACCCTGCAAAATATATCTAAAAATGAAGAGGAAAATAGTGGATGAAGAATTTTTTTCGAAAGTAAAGAAGATAAAAGAGAAAACGATAAGGAAAGTACAAGATTTTAGAAAATAAATTTCAGATTAACATGCTACCTAGAATTAGAACACTACATGAGTCAACAATTTACTTGTGAAACATAATTAAAAGTAGGATTAGAAATTTTGAATTTAACTAAGGCTATATAAAATATTTTGGGAAAAACAAAACATAAAGCAAGGGGTACTATTGATTTTACCAAAATCTAATTTAGACTACTAAAAGAAAAGAAGACATTCTCCCCCAAGCTTACGATAGACATTGTCCTCAATGGAAAAGGAGAGTGAAGGAAGGGGTAATTAAGAAAAGAAATTAAAACTGAAAAACTGAAACAGGCACTTCCCTGGATTTATGGGCTTGAAAGGATGTGTGATGCCGCTCCCCCTTGCTGGCGCTTTGAATCTTCATGAAATATCATCTTGAATTTTTCTTGAAACCAGCAATGTTGAAGCAGGCCATCGCCGAAGTTGAGAGTATTAGAGCCATCCAGGGCCAAAGAAAAATTAATACAACAAATTTTAAAAACCTTGGGTTGCCTCCCAAGAGCGCCCTCTGTTTAATGTCGTTTGAGCTCGACTAAAAGAATATAGTTCAAAAGTAAATCCAAATTATTACAGTCCAGACAAAAGAAGTTTTTCACTGTCCATGTCAACATTGTCACCAGAAAAATAAAGTTTTAGACGATGCCCATTAACCTTGAAATCACCCTTATCAGGGTGTGATATCAAAACAGTTCCATACGGATAAGCTTCCTTTACAGTAAAAGGACCTGACCATCTAGATTTTAATTTTCCAGGAAATAAACGTAGACGAGAATTATAAAGTAATACTTGGTCGCCTGGTTTAAATGTTTTCGGGTGCCTTAAATTTTTATCGTGAAAGCATTTCATTCGTTCCTTATATAATTTATTATTTTCATATGCATTGGAGCGCCACTCATCGAGTTCATTGAGTTGGAATTTTCGAAGATCGGCGGTGGAGTGTGGATCAAAATTTAAAAATTTAAGGGCCCAGAAAGCACGATGTTCTAATTCGACCGGTAAATGGCACGATTTCCCATATACTAACCGATACGGTGTACAACCGATGGCGGTCTTGTATGTTGTTCGGTAAGCCCATAGAGCATCGTCTAATTTATGTGACCAGTCCTTACGTGAGGTGGAAATAGTTTTTTCTAAAATACGTTTGATTTCTCTATTCACTACCTCGACCTGGCCGTTAGTTTGGGGGTGGTAAGCAGTTGAAAGCTTATGTGTAACGCCATATTTTAAAAGTGTTTTTGCAAATTGTGCGTTACAAAAGTGCGAACCCCTGTCGCTAACGATGGCCCTAGGGGTACCGAATCGAGAAAATAATTTTTTTAAGAAAATAATAACGACTCGGGAGTCATTAGTAGGAAGAGCTTGGGCCTCTGCCCATCGAGACACGTAGTCTACCGCAACTAAAATGTATTTATTACCATGGCTAGAAGGAAGAGGACCTACAAAATCAATTCCCCAAAGGTCGAAAACTTCGCACTCGAGGAAATAATTTTGCAACATTTCATTTTTATTTGAGATATTTTCGGTCCGTTGGCAGCTATCGCACCGTCTCACAAACGATTGGGCATCTTTAAAAAGGCTAGGCCAATAAAAGCCTGCACTAAGTACTTTGTGAGCGGTCCGATTGGCTTGATAGTGCCCACCAGTCTGTCCTTCGTGTAAGTGTTTGAAAATATTTTGTCCTTCTTCGAAAGAAACACATCTCCTTATTACTTGGTCTGCACAAACTCGAAACAGATACGGGTCCTCCCAAAAATAATTCTTCAGGTCAGAGAAGAATTTCTTCTTTTGCTGATAGGAAAATTCTTTTGGGAGGACTCGAGATACTAAGTAGTTGGCGAAGTTTGCAAACCAAGGAGAAGGAGTAGTGTTGATTGATAATAACTTCTCGTCGGGAAAATAATCATTAAAAGTTTGTTCATTTAAATCTTCAATAAATGGGTTATCTAATCGTGAAAGATGGTCCGCGGCCAAATTCTCAGCCCCCTTTTTATCTCGGATTTCCAAGTCGAACTCCTGGAGGAGTAAGACCCAGCGAAGTAAGCGTGGTTTGGCATCCAGTTTAGAAAGTAAATATTTGAGGGCCGAGTGGTCCGTAAAAACAATAATTTTTGAAAGCGTAATATAAGGTCGAAATTTGTCGAATGCAAAAATAGCTGCTAATAATTCTTTCTCCGTTGTGGTATAGTTCGCTTGCGCGGATGTAAGTGTTTTACTTGCGTAGAAAATAGGGTGGAAGTTTTTAGATATACGTTGTCCTAAAATGGCTCCCACCGCAAAGCTACTTGCATCGCACATGATTTCGAATGGAAGGTCCCAGATTGGAGTTATCATAATTGGCGCATTTATTAGCTTATTTTTGATTAATTGAAAAGCAGATAAGCATGTATCATCAAAAATAAATGGAGTGTCTTTTTCTAAAAGATGAGTGAGTGGTTTGGTAATTTTTGAAAAATCTTTTATAAACCGCCGGTAAAACCCGGCATGTCCTAGAAAGCTTCTTATGGCCTTAACGTTGGTTGGCGGTGGCAGTTTTTCGATCACTTCTATTTTTGCTTCATCGACCTCAATTCCTCTTGCTGATATCTTATGACCTAAAACCAATCCCTCCCGTACCATGAAATGACATTTTTCCCAGTTCAGGGCGAGATTGGTCTCCTCACACCGTTCTAACACTTTTTCTAAATTTTCTAAACAAAAATCGAAGGAATCACCAAACACGAAAAAGTCGTCCATAAATACCTCCATAATACTTTCTACGTACTTGTCGAAAATGGCCAACATACACCGTTGAAATGTTGCCGGCGCATTACATAAGCCAAACGGCATTCTTCGATAGGCGAAGGTGCCGAAAGGACAAGTAAACGTCGTTTTCTCCTGGTCCTCGGGCGAGATGGGAATTTGGAAGTAGCCCGAGAGACCATCGAGAAAACAATAAAAGCTATGGCCGGATAATCGTTCTAAGATTTGATCGATGAATGGCAAGGGGAAATGGTCCTTGCGGGTGGCGTCGTTCAATTTGCGATAATCAATACACATACGCCACCCAGTCACCGTCCGTGTTGGGATTAAGTCATTATTATCATTTAACACTACCGTGATACCTCCCTTTTTAGGAACTACTTGAACGGGGCTTACCCATTTGCTATCTGAAATTGGATAGATAATTCCTACGTCTAACAATTTCACGACCTCACCCTTTACTACTTCTTTCATGTTTGGGTTTAATCGGCGTTGAGGTTGAATAGAATTTTGTGAATTATCTTCCATTAGAATTTTGTGCATGCAGAGAGATGGACTTATGCCCTTAATATCAGAAATCTGCCAAGCAATTGCTTGGCGGTGTTTTTGTAAAACTTTTAGCAATTTGGCATTTTCAGATCCACTTAAATGGGCCGACACTATTACTGGTAACTTAGAGTCTTTTTCTAAAAATTCATATTTTAAATGATTGGGTAGTTCTTTAAGTTCTAAAGTGGGAGGTTCCTCGTATGAAGATTTGAAAGACTTTTCTTTTTCAAAAATAATTTCTTCAAAAATTTTTGCTTTAATTTGAAAATTTGAGGGGGCGGGAGCAATGGCCATTTTCATTTCTTATAATATTTCAGTGGAGGTGTTTGAAGATGAACAAAAAGAAGAAGAACCATTTTCAGAAATACAAAAAGAAGGGTCTTCTCTTAACACATCTAAGAAAAAACACGAATCGTCATTTTCTAGGGTATTTTTCATAGAGGGTGTTATGGAGAAGGTTACTTCATCATCTCCAACTCAGAGGAATAGCTTACCATTACTCACATCAATGATAGCACGGGAGGTGGCAAGGAAGGGGCGGCCAAGGATTAGGGGAACCTCGACATCCTCTTCAATGTCCAAAATGACAAAATCCACCGGGAAGATGAATTTTTCTACTTTTACGAGCATGTCCTCCACAATCCCCAGCGGATATTTTATCGTCCTATCTGCTAGTTGTATACTCATACGTGTGGGGCTAAGGGTGCCCACTCCTAACTTTTTAAACAAGGAGAATGGCATTAAGTTGATGCTTGCTCCTAAGTCGGCCAACGCGTTCTTTACAAATAGATCACCAAAGAGGCACGGGATAGAAAAACTACCCGGATCGTTAGCCTTTTTCGGTAATTTATTTGTTAGGACGGCGGAACACTCAGCATTTAAAGTTACGTGCGATAGATTTTCTAGCTTTTTCTTATTAGTTAGAAGATCCTTCAGGTACTTAGCGTACTTGGGCATTTGTGATATCGCTTCATGGAAGGGCAAATTGATGTGTATTTGCTTAAACATTTCCAGGAAGCGATGATATTGATCATCTAATTTTTCCTTGTTGAGTTGAGATGGATAAGGCGGGGCGGGCTTGTTTTTGAAAATATGAGGTGGAGTGATAAAATCTGTTTGAGTGAGTGGTGTTTTTAAAATAGGGGCGGATCTTGCCTCGGGCTCTTCGCTAACCGGACCGGATACTTGCTTTCCACTCCGAAGAGTTACAGCTTTCGCTTGCTCTTTCGGGTTGGGCTCGGTGTTAGCGGGAAGAGTCCCGGGCGGTCGCTCGGATATTATTTTGGCGAGCTGCCCGATTTGGTTTTCTAGATTTTTAACGGATCCGGCTAAGTTCCGGACGGTTGCTTCGTTCGTACTTATATATTTTGAAAACATCTCCTCCAAAGATGGAGGTTTTTGAAAGTTAACAGGGGGTGGAGGTGGTGTAAATTCATTTTGTAGAGGCGGGCAAGTTGTGTTTGCAGGATTACTCCAAGAAAAGTTCGGGTGATTACGCAGCGCAGGATTATAATTATTCGGTAACTGAAAACCAGGTGCATGAAAATTAGAAGCAGAATAATTATTATAAGCATTTCTATTGCCTACGAAATCAGCTTGTTCGGAGGTGGCTTTTGCGAATTCCCAAACCTGAGGTGCGGAAGGAGCATTCATTTCAGATATCTTTTTGCTAAGCATTTCCACTTGTAGTGCCAGCTGGGAGACGTTATCCACTTCGTACATACCTGCAGGTTTGTTTGGGCGGGATCTTGGCACATTCCACTGATAGGTGTTCATGGCCATATCCTCAAATAGTTCAAGAGCGGCTTCCGGGGTTTTGTTATTTAAGGTACCACCGGAAGCGGCGTCTATCATTTGCTTAGTATGTTGATTTAGCCCGTTATAAAACGTCTGCACTTGTAACCATACAGGCAGAGCGTGATGAGGGCAACGTCTTAAGAATTCTTTATACCTTTCCCAGGTATCATATAGCGTTTCAGAATCTATTTGGCAAAAAGAAGAAATATCATTTCTAAGCTTAGCAGTTTTCGCAGGTGGAAAATACTTAGTTAGAAATTTTTCAGTTAACTGGGCCCAAGTGGTGATAGAACCTCTAGGTAGAGTTGACAACCATTGCTTAGCCTTTGTTCTTAAAGAAAATGGGAAGAGTCTTAGCCTAATTGCATCATCCGTAACACCATTTATTTTGAAGGTGTCACAGATTTCAAGGAAGCTAGCAATATGTGCATTCGGATCTTCATCTTGTAATCCGTCGAACTGCACGTATTGCTGCACCATGTGAATTATGCTTGGCTTTAGTTCGAAATTATTATTATTTATGGCAGGGCGGACTATACTAGTTTCCGTCCCTTCCAGGTTAGGCCTTGCATAATGGGACATCGTCCATTCAGGGGCTGCAACCATGTTGGGGACTTCATTTTGGTTAGGTTCGCCCATATTAACAACCGACTCCGAATCCTCAGCCAGTTCTTGGAATGTAGGATCTTGAACTTGCGATTTTCTCCGAAGAGTATGCTCAAGTTCTTGGTCCAAGTCTACAAGTTCTGACGGATTCGCTCGGGTCATAAACTAGAAAGAGAGAAGGGAAAATAAGATTGAGAAATTCGAAAAAGGTCTCTTTTTTTTTTGAATTAATTTTGTTTTTCAAGAAAGAGGAGAGAAAAAAGAGGTGATAAAAGTAATAGATTCGTTCTTTCAAAATATCAACAAAATGCGAGTCCCCGGCAACGGCGCCAAAAACTTGGTGATTAAAATTCCGCTTGCACGAAATAAAATCCGAACTAGCAATCCGAGAAGGCAAGTATACCTATCGAACTGTAGTATAGGAACACAAGTGTCGTATTAAAATCCGAGAACCGTTGATTACTTATACTCAAACGAATTACTATTATTTTATCTTAATAATTTTTTTTTGATGGTTTTGTCTGCTAAGTTGAAATAAAAGCTGGATAAAAGTACGGCTAAACGATGATTAAGAAATAGCACTCGATCTTGACTTACTTCGGCCTAAATTGATCAAAATTCAAAAGCAAACTTAAAACTTAATAAAGTAAGGGCAGCTTGACCATGGGGGTTCCCATAGTTTGAACATGCTTCTCTCGAAGATATGCCCAACTGAGTTTAGGAAAATCCGACCGAACTCTCGTCCCGTATTCGAATACCTAAAACTCGCTTTAAGTGGTGAACCCCGCTATTGGGTTTCACTCCAATCCAGGAGATTTACGTCATTCTCTCTCGAGAAATGTGTGTAACTCTCTTTACTCTTAAGTGCTCACTTCAGACTATCGGCCTCTCGGCTAGCCAAGAAAGAAAGCAAAGGTGGGGATTATATATCGATAATATAGCTCCACTAAATTTTAACTAAGAGTAAATCTAAGGCCTAACACTTTAGAAAGTGAAAGAAGACTAAAGGATCATAACTTGATCAACTCATCCTCAGATCATCAAGATCGAGTACTATGAGGATTTAGTTACTCATGGTGGAGGGGTAGGAGAGAGAAATGATGAAGATTTTAAGAGAACAAAAACATACCATTTTTATTAAATAAAAGTTCAACTGAGATTACAATTGCATGGAAAGCCTACTAAGCATTAGTAATACACTATAAAAGAAAATTACAAAGGCATTACAACATTCATATGAAAACTAGAAAAGGAAATGCATTGAAATAAGAGAGAGAGAGAGAGAAAGAGAATAAAATGACATGAAAACACTGAAAATAGAGTAGTAGCACTAGTTCTCTCTCCAAAAACTGAATGGGGAAAGCTTGGTGGTCATTTCAATTTATAGAAATTTTTCTGCCTCGGTCACGCCCTCAGTCACGCCCGTGACTATGGGCGTGACATTGTTTAATCAATTCTGCGGCTTGGATCAGGTTCGGCGCACGATTCTGACGCGATTTGATGGGTCACGCCCTAGGTCACGCCTGTGACTGAGGGCGTGACCATTTCGGTGGTTAGTCGGGTCATGGGCGCTGGCGGCGATCATGGGCGCTGGCGGCTGGCTGACGTGGCAGTCACGGGCGTGACTGGAAGCACGCCCGTGTAAAAGTGGCGTGACCAATTCGGTGGTCAGCTTGTCGAATCTGAGCTGTTCACGGGCTGGTCACGGGCGTGGCTTGCGTGTCACGGGCGTGACTTGTGTGTCACGGCCGTGTACTTTGGGCGTGTCTGACCAGATCTTCTGAATTATGTTGGCAGCAGCTTAACTGGAAACAGCAACTTACACGCCCTAGGTCACGGGCGTGGCTTGCGTGTCACGGGCGTGACTTGTGTGTCACGGCCGTGTACTTCGGGCGTGTCTGACCAGATCTTCTGAATTATGTTGGCAGCAGCTTAACTGGAAACAGCAACTTACACGCCCTAGGTCACGGGCGTGACCTAGGGCGTGACTTAGGAAATTTTGCATTTTTGACCTGAAAATTCAGAAAACTTAAGTTAGCACTAAAAATAGGAAAATGAACCAAAATTGCATTTAGGTAAACAACAATAAGCAAAAAGTAAGAGTAAATATCCTAAAAATAACCTAATTAAACTAACTAGATTTAGCATTATCAGGATGCTGAGGTGCGTCAGTTGCGGAACAGGGCGAACCGTATGGGAAAGGTCCGTTGGGACAACTGCGGTCGCGAGGAGCTCTCATGGGAGCGTGAGCAGACCATGATGGAGGAGTTCCCCGAGCTGTTTCGGTGACGTTCGTCTCTCTTTTTCCCCTTTCTGTAAAGACCTTTTTGGATATATATATATATATATATATATTTATATGCCTGTTTTTACAAATTTTGGGACGAAATTCTTTTAAGGGGGCTAGAGTTGTAACACCCCAAGAAGTCGTAGTTCAGCAAGTTAGGCGGAGAGGTGGTGCTGCGCTCGGAATAGGCTGGAAATGTCATAGCAGCTCTTCGCGCACGACCATTGTTCCTCTTCGCGCACGACCAGTGATCGTGCGCCAGCGATCGTGCGTTAATTCGCAAGAAAACAGAGCTCTAATGTGGTAAGCGCGCACGATCAGTGGAGGTGCTTCGTGCACGACCACTGACCGTGCGCCGGTGCTCGTGCGCCCTGTTTATTCTGCTCTGCAAATTTGAGCGGAGAAGGAGATTGTTCTGGGTGCGGGTATGGGTGTGGTCTGCGAATAGTGGAGTTTGGGGTGCGAATAGGGGGTTGGGGTGCGGATAGCAGGGATGGGCTAGGGTTTTAATAAAACCCCTAATACCTCCCCTCTCCCTCTCATTCCCGATCTCCCTCCCTCTTTCTCGTTCTTTTGGAGCAGCCGCAAAACCCACCTCCCATTCTCCTCCCTCCCCTTTTCTCTCGTTCGCACAGGAAGGCAGCGCCCCCTTCTTCTCTCGATCTCTCTCTCCCCGTCGGCCTAGAGTAAGGAGGAGCAGCCCCGATCTCTCCCCTCTCTCTCTCTCTCGTCGTCGCCTGGAGCAGGGAAGCCCGAACGAACTCCTTCCTCCCTTCTTCCCATCGCTGCCTAGGGCAAGGAGGACCCAGCTCCCCCTTCGCCTCCTCTCCCATCAGTTGGTGCAAGTCTAGCAAATCTCCTCCTCCTCTCTTTGTCCCGGCCTCCGCCGGCTAGGAGAAGGCCTACCCATTTGGGTTGGGTGTTGCTGTGTGCTCAGCCGTGGAGCTCTTGCTTGGCCGGCGAAGTGCGAGGAAGAACTCACGTGGTCATTTCGGAGCTCGGACCGGTGTGCGGAAACCAAATCCATGGCGTTCAACCTATGGCTCCGAAGCGTCTCGCAAGGGTAACGATTCTCTTTACCCTCATTTGGACATGTTCTAGTCTGTTCCGTGCATCGTTGAGGCCCCTACCCAAAAGGGTGAGGTCGTGGCCTCCGACGGGTCGATTCGTGTTATCCCCGTCAAATCATGCATACATGTAGATTCCATACGTGAAATGGGGTTTCTGTTCACTACCGTCAGCGTTAGCGTTATCGCCGAACGGTATCTCCCAGACTTGGTTCTGGTGATTTTGTTGTGCCCACCTGTTGAGAGGACCTGAGGCCTTTGTGCCCGACCTGTGAGGGTGTCCTGGTGGATGACTTAGCGGCCTGTAGGGCCGGCTAATTTAGAATACTTGGGCTGAGGGGACGCCATACCCACTATTCGTATTGTACAACGAGAGCTGTGAACAACGGGCATTTGGCGAACATGAAACCGCACCATTGCAGCACCTGACTAGTAAGGCTCGTACAGCACGTCGGGAGGCAATGGAAAAGAGTCTTCGGACTACGGATTGTTCACAATTAAAGTACGGGAGCACCCTAGTATTCGGGCCACCGGCTTTAGCCTCGAAGGGCAAAGCCATCAAGAGTGGATGGTGGTGGAAGGCGGAGTACACCAAAGAGTGCCTGAGAGCACGGAACGTGGGGGCCATTCCCACGTTTGTGATGTTGCATATGTATGAACCACTGTGGACTTTGCTAGTCGCACTCTTATATATATATGCTGCTGAGACTGTTTTGCAGGGATGGTTAGAACTGCCACCCCCTCGAAGGGGTGGAGTCGTTATAATTTGGTCAGCTTTTGCTGACCGTTGCCCTATTTTGCCACCATTTTTGGTGGGCTTGTTGTACAGGTGCTGGACCGAGCGGGAACATAGCGGGCTCTTAGCGGGCTGAAGCCCTTGTGATGTTGCGGCCCTTGAAGGCCTTTTGATGTCCTTTGCTTTTCATGTATGGCCGGCCTGCGCGCAGATGTTGGTAAACTGTAAGGTCGTCGTGCCTCTTTTGTTATGTAAAACCTTTTATTCCTATTATTAGAAGTGGACATACCCGGGTACGGGTTTTGGGGTTTATCGGGTCTCTCTCTCTTTTGTTTCCGCATAGAATGCTCTGAGTTAGGTTCGTTGTTTAGTGTCATTTGATATTTCAATTAAGTGACGCTTCCGTTTGTTTTGTAGTATATGGCGTGGGGCCCCGGCCGGACCTTCTGTCATATGCTCCCGAACGGATGGGGGTGTTACAATAAGACCCAGTTTTGTAGCGAATAAAATGGGGTCTTACAAACTGGTATTAGTGCAAACCTCGATCCGAAGAAAAGAAGTCCACAAACCCTTGGCAACCCCGCGCGAGTTTAGTTTGAGGACAAACTAAGCAGTGAAAGCAATGGTGTGCCCATATAGGGAAATCACATGAAAAAGTCCACTTTTAACTGAATCTTGTTAGCCAAATCTCCTTACGAGTGACAAGTTTTCTTTTGTAGCCTGCGGCGAACACTGCTCCCAGCAGGGAATACCTTCGGCTGCAAAGATCTCTTTTGATAGCCCTTTAGTCAATGAGTTAGACTCAACCCTACTAGGACACATGACTTTCCATGACAATTTATACCATGCCCTAGTCTAAAATAGACCGTAGGTATAATTTTGGTGAAGGTACAAGCATAATATGAGAGTGGCCACCTAAGCCACAACTCTGATGTCCCTACTTCATCTATCAAAGGATTATCCAAATTGATAGGACTGCCTTATGGAGATTGACATATAAGCAGAATGGTAGGAGACTCATAGACTCAACCTTCGTACCAGTGACATGATTACATTGAGACAACCACCATAACAAGCACCGAGGGAAGGATAAGAAATTCAAGTGCAGAAGAGACACATTTGGGATTGGGTCACATGTTGACCCTGATAAGGTTGTCATAGAAGGTAACTTGAAGAGTCTAAAGTATGGAGTGTACCATTAAGTCTCAAGAAGGAACCCCAAGTCTAAGGTTGTGTGCCCTAAGGATTGTTTGCATACTTGGGATGAATATAACATGGTGATATCGAAGATACTTAGTCCAAAATGGATAATGGCTTATCTTTTGTTTATTGGGGCTTACCTTTTGTCTATTGGGCAAATTAGTTACTTATTTGGGTTTCTCTTAGATATAATTTAGAAAGTGTTACGTCATGAACATAATGACTTTGAGGTCGATCTTATTCAATATTACCTGAGCGAAGATGAGATGATGCGAAAGAACATTTTGAATGATGACGTGTACTATTACCCGGAAAATAGATATACAACGTTGATCATACAACGACTTAACCTTAGTTGAATCATTGGAAATGTAAAGTCGCCAGGATTAATCACTTAGGGATGTCGATGTCCTATTCTAGAAGATGAGGATAGAAATTAGTTCTTACAAGTTATAGTTATATCCGAAAGTTCTTATGGTTTGGGGCATTCAGAAGTGATCAACTTATGATTTGTTAAAAATTACACCCTATTATGGTAGAAAATTTTAACTACAATAATAGCCCTTATACCTTGGGAGCTATGATGATGAATAACCAGAGAGCTTAGATGATGACTTATTGGATTTAGAATCTAGTGTTTGAGTTCACTATGATAAGAACGATCTAAGTTTATCTTACTTTGGACCATCTGAAAGTCATCAAGACTAGCATATATGGAAGTGATAGGAATTTGGCGAAATGAACGTGATGATATTTCCTAGATGAAATTGACTTGTGAAAAAGCTTAGGGTTTCAACAAATTTTACTTGTATACCTTATGAATCAAACTCCACCTAGAAAGTGATTGGGAGTCATCTTAAAAACATTGATACAAATAATGATTGGTTAGCATATACTCCTAAAAGTTCACGAGTACACCCCCCTTAAATTTTGAGGATAATTGAAACATAGCTTGATCAGTCCCATTCATGTTAAGAACTGGATAATTTATAGAGCTGAAATGATTAATTACCTAGACGAACAGGAAGGAATAAGAATATGAAGGTGTAGATAAACTTTATTGATGCGTTGTCTACCCTTACAAACAAGAGCTTTAGTCACCAAAAAATGATGTATTCTGAAACATGTATTTTCCTGGAATGAGGAAAGACAACATAGGTTTTGTGATACACTGTGAGGGTTGTCAGCTGGTGAAGGCCAGGTGCAAGAGTCTTTGGGGAACTATTATAGTCACTACTCGTGTTAGAGTGGAGCTCGAGGATATTTTTATGGATTTCATACACAGGTTACCCCACACCACTCCGGGCACAAGTTTAATTGGAACATCGAGGTTAGATTGGCCAAGGTAGCTAGGGTCACCCCGGGCCTGAAGGATGCTCCCGTGGATGTTTGATGAGATTTGATGAGATGTTTGTCAATTATCATGGTGTCACCGCAAAGCGGCAGTTCTAGGCATAAGACCCAGTTTTGTAGCAAAAAATGGGGTCTTACACATTTAGACATGGATTTTGGAAACATGCATAAATTCGTACTTATATCACTTGGTAATCTATTCGAGAGTGTAGATTTGTGATAACCGCTTAGTAGAGATTATGATTGATGACTCTTAAGGAGAACGGGCACAGGATGATTGGTATTGACTAAGCGTGAACAAATAGTGCTTATGAATTCAATTGTGTTTAAGCATGTTGTGAATTGAGCATGAGGATTGATATGGTTAAACCGTTTGGGCAGATTTATATAGTGTTTACCGCTTCCCAGGCAATACCTTTTTTCAGACTAGGAAGTTTGCTGCATCAAGTTGTCCAGCTCTAGAACTAGCAGGTCTCTCGGTCAAGACTGAACAAATAGGGCGGTCTAACAACATCCAGACCGTCTCCCAGGATTGAAGACAGCTAAGGATCAAGTCCAGAAGGCAAGCCACGGCCTCAGGTCTGAGGTCACCCAGGCTGCATCGTATCCTTGATCGCAGTGCACGTTAACTTCAGCCAATGCAAGTTGGAATCCCAAGTCGCCAAGCCGCACGGCTTCTCGCGACTTGTTTCTTTCTCCTTTCTGTATCCCGTCACCCCCTGCCCGATTCTCCTGTATCTGGGCAGGCGGTTATTCTATCCCTACCCGTTCGGGCAGGCCCCCAAGCCTATAAATAGGGGGCGGCGATGTTCCCAAGACACGCACACTCGAATCCAGGAGCTCGCTTGTCTGAGCTGCGGTCTCGAGCGAACTGTCTTGCGACTTGTCAGTCCGGCCGGCTTCATTTGTAACCCGCTGTAACCGTTTCAATTTAATCAAAGGAAAGCCCGTCACAGGAGTGGCATTCGTCGTGATGGGTGAATTCTGGCCTTGACTGCTGCCAGCGGTCTAATCAACTTAAATCATTAAGTCGGATAGTAACTGATAGCTTGCAACCTCTTATTCTCCTTGCTTTTCAGGCAGTGATCGTGGAGGCGCATTTTCAGCCTCAATAGACACACGCGACCTTCAGATCGCAAGTTGTCGGTGAATACACTGACAATATGTCATACCGCCAGTTCATCCACGAAGATCGCTCCGATCGCAGTGAAGACGCTCTATGGGAAGCATTGGAATAGTCCAGGCAGTAGGCCGAGCGGTCTCGTACACAAACTGATCAGCGTTTAGACGCCATAGGTCAAGCTCTAGCCCCTCTCACTGATCGGCTAACCGCTCAACAAACCACGGTCAGCCCGGTTGTAACTCCAGCTCCACCTCCGCTTCCCTATACCATATCTCAAGCCGCCAACCCGCAACCTCCCTGGGACAATTTCAACTCCCACCAAGCCTTTTATCGAGAGGCCTCCAAAGATTTTCCTACCCGAGTTCTCGAGTTCCAAGGTACTTCAAATGCGGCTTGCCTCCCCTATCTGTCAGCCTTCCCGCCGGGAGCCACAACCCGTTTCGCCTATCCGGCGTCAGAGTCCCATTTATATACATATTTATGGACTCATCTGGGCCGATTATCTAGTCTTTGCACTACATTTTAGGCATGTTTTCATTCATATTTGATATTCCATGTTATGTGCACTTGTAGGCTCGTTTCGGTATATTTTTATGTTTATCTTGCTCATGCTTTATGTTGCAATTTAATTTCTATATTTGAGAATGTGTGGAATGCCCATTTGCGTGGCCCGACGATCTTTCATGTTGATACGGGGGTTGTGCGAGTGTTCCGGTGCGCAAAAACTGCATAGGAACACTGCGCACGAGCACTGGACATAGTGTGCATGACCACTGGTCGTGCGCCACTGATCGTGCATTAATTTTCACTTAAAATGGGCCTGCCAGGCACTGCGCACGACCACTGGACATAGTGCGCATGACCACTTGTCGTGCGCCACTGATCGTGCGCATTGTAAATCTGCACCTTTCTATAAATAGCAGCTCCGCGAAAACAGTCGCAACTTCTTCGTTTCTAGATCTTTTCCGGCACCGTTTTTTGCGTTTTTTTCATTCTAAGCCTCCTCTATTCATCTAGGGACTTCAAGGAAGAGATTGGATCTTACTTTCATCATCAAGGAAGGTTTGTAGAGCATTGGACATCGCCGGGTCGTGACAGGAAGAAGACGGGCCATTGGGTGGAAGTGACAGCCCTCCTATACCCCGGACGCAGTTGAGGACCGAGCTTGGACGCGGATTGACAACCCAGCGATTCCAACCGTGAATCCCAGCAAGGCTTCGGAGTCGGTTGAATCTCTTACTCTTTATTCTTTCGAAATGATGTTTGTATGCTAAACTCTCTATTTTGCGGATGAAGAACATGATAAATCTAGATCTGTAACTTTTATTTCATCTTTGTGAAATTCCTTTTGATTTATTCATGTGTATGAGGTGCGCTATTGTCATTCATTTTATCGATTTCATTCTGTGAGCCTACTCTTCCATACGCTAGCCTACTCGTCCATCCGCCCTTTCAAAGTAGTGCGTTCAAGGCCTACATAGTCTCCATCCCGCCTAGCGAAGTAGTGCGCTCAATGCCTGCATAGGAGTAGTTTAATTTTGTTACTTTTATTTTCCATAACCCAAACAACCCCCCCTCGCGTTCCATCCGACTGAAGGACTTCGATCACAAGTCCTTCCTAAATAGTAAACTCCACCTTACTGTGTTCCTTTGAGATTCGATACTCGGGGATTTGCTCCTCGTTTTATATTACTTGAACGATCGGGACACTACCGTTTCGTGCCGCAGTCTTGCTACCGCCTATGGCGGTGTGCTAGATTCGCGCGTCAAGTTTTTGGCGCCGTTGCCGGGGAACACAGTCGTGTGAGTTTTCTGGAGAGGGAGACGAGAGTTAGAAGTTCTTCCATTGTGTATAGTCCTCTTGTTATTTTGTTTGCTTTTTATTTAATTTTTGCTTTTCTTATTTTTATTAATTCCCACTTTCCTGTTTAATTTTTTTAGGCAAGTTGTTCCGAAGTAGTTTTAGTTGATTGTGTAGATTTTCTTGCAAAGAATTTCAATTTTTGTTATATCTGCATCCTTCAAAAAAAATGTATTCCTGGACTGAACCTAGCATTTATGACAAGATGAGCGCTTATATCGATCAAATGAGGGAATTAAATGCTACGTATCGTAAGGACATTGTTTGTTTAATTTGTAAAAGTGAAAACCATGTTTTGAAGGACTGCCCCAGTCTTTTACCTATTCCAATTCCCGACTGCAGTCCTTCACATCCTGATGACAAAGTCCCTATCGCTCAGTCTTTACCCGTGGAGGGAATCGAGCCCTCAACCCCCGAGCTTATTTCTTGCATGGACTCTTCGCTCCCTGTATATGGCTTTACTACTAGTGATGACGATGATTCATTTGATGGCCAACAAGGTGAGATTTGGGAGCTCCATGATGAACCAGAGTGGGATGAGGAGAGTGTTCTCTCTAGTGGGGTGGTGCTTGCAGATATTTTTGCGGAGGAACCTGATATTTTACATTCTGATTCTGATGTTCCTCCAGTTTCTTTGCATGCTTTTTCTACACCTTTTTCTTATGATCCTGTCAAAGATTATTTGCAGAGTGATGTTTTGGACCTCCAAGCTGAACCGAAGTGGGATGACAAGGACGACCTTTCTGATGAGGAGTTGTGCACCTTTTCATTGATGAAGGAGATCTGCCGCACCACTAATTCCTTTGAGTTCTCAGATGCACCTCGTTTTGATTCTTATGACACCGACAGTGATCAGGCTTGGGAACCTGCCAGGAGTGACATCGGGGCCACTGCTCCTTTATTTGAACCTTTTACTTCTTCTTCTATTTTATTTCCTAATCATCCCTCTTTTAATGCTAATATTGATAAATTCATCCTTCCTGCTTCCTCGCCTACTTTATTGTTTGATATTTCATTTACCCCTCTGCAGGTGCATGAATATCTAGACCCATTTTTGGGCAATTCTGTGTGGCAGTCTTGGAAGGAAAAGCAAACGGCAATGATGAAATCCATCGCCTATTCCACCTCATCATCATTGCCTGCGTTTTCCTTGAAAGACTGGGTGCAGGGTGGTAGACGCTACTTCACCCATGACCGCAGATTGGAGGAGAGGAAGAGGATGAAGAAAGATGAAATATGGAGATGGAAAGCTCCTGATCCTCTTGACTGCTGCTGTTGGGTCTTCGGGCCCATCTCTTTTATTTTCAGTTACCACTTTAAATCAACGTACAGTTGATCTTTTTGGCATGCTTGTAATAATTAGGATATTTTAGTTTTCTCTTTTATGTTTAGACAATATTATTAACTACTTAATACAGGTATTAAGTCCAGCTTAAGGACGGTAAACAAAAGCGCTGCTGGGAGACAACCCAAGTTTTTGTTGCTTTTATTTTTCCCTAATATGCTCATAGTTTAGTTTTATATATTTTTGCGTGGAGTCTTTTGCCTACAGGTGCGCGGCATTTTCCTTGATGGTAGACTCTTGGAGCTAAATTTTCAGAGTTTAACGCCAATCTTCTGGTATGCTCATTTACTGAGCATTGGGTAACCTCTTCCCCTCTTCTTACTTTATATTGTAATGTTATATTATTTCCATGCATAGTATGTCATAAGTCTGGGGGAGAGGTAACGAACTTTATTACCCACATGCCCATGCACCACTTCATATGCATACCAAAAGCAAATTTCGTTTTAACTTTTCAAAATTCAATAATTTTCAGCTTTTTCCATGCACATCAGTACACCCACTTGAGCGCGTACTCACTTGTTTTGAGCGACTTGGGTCAAACCCAATTTTTCATGTTCGATTGGAAAGTTTTTTTTTTTGTGCTGGCATAGGATTGAGTTGTGAAGTAACATGTCGACTCTTGTAGTGCTCCTAGTCGAGTGCTCGTGTTACGTGTAGAATTCATGTAGAATTAGCTTTTTCTCGTGCATTTAGTTTTATAATTTTCTAATTGCATGACTACTATTTATTCTACTCGTAATTTGTGAATCCAGGGGAATCCGATGGTAGTGTAGGTGAGTGTGTATGCGATCACTAGTGATGTATTGCTCGAGTCGGGAGGAAGGATATTCTTTCTCGGTGGCTAAGAACTTGCCCCTAGCGACTCTTGAAGCATGGGTATAGGTTAGTTCATTTGTGCAAGTGTGATATAGGCCATTCGTTGGCCCGGTTGAGCCTTTGCACCATTCCTACACGCTCTATCCTTGCTTAGCCATTTTGTTCCTAACCGCCACCTCTTGATTCAGCTCCACCTTCAATTCGCCAAAGCCAAAATGACTATCCTAATCGCACACCAAATTATGAGCTCAAGCAATTTTTGCATTTAAAAAAGGTTGGGTGTTGATGCGGTGTATATTTGTGATTGTGGTGGAAATGCGTTATTGAAGATATAGTTGTCTTTGTTATTAATTGTGCAAAGTTATAAAGTTGAAAAGAAAAAAATGTGAAAAGAAAAGAAAGTAAAAAAAATGTGCAAAGAGATGTAAATAGGCGGTGTACACCCCCCATAAGTTCATGTTTAAGTCTGGGGGTGTGGTGTACACATTTTTATTATTGCTGGGATAGTGTTTTTATTGCGAGCTCATTTGGGTTATGTGTGCTAAGCCCCCACATTTATCATTGTTTACCACACCGTAGCCTAAGCCTAAATTATAACCTAAATTCCTATTGATTTGCACTTTGAACGTAACCAGTGTCGTGGAGAGAGTGTGAACGGGCAAGCTTATGGCCATCGTCATTGATGGATTTCTTTGGAGGTTGTCCTGATCTTCGATCTTTAGTAATATTCCACTTAGTGATCAAGCTACTTTCCACCTATGCGTGACCAAAGGATTCACCGCGATTCAAATTACGAGTAATAATAATAAGTAGATACGCAATTTAGAAAATGTTAATCTACTTTGCATGTTTAAAAGATTTTTCTACTAAAATTTCTACAAGTGCGAGTGAGCGACTTCGCATGGTACTACGCATATTCAATTACTACGCCAGCTTATGATTTTTCTAGTCCACATGGGAGATATTTTGCTCGGGACGCGCAAACAGGTAAGTCTGGGGGTGTGATGAGTCCCATTTATATACATATTTATGGACTCATCTGGGCCGATTATCTAGTCTTTGCACTACATTTTAGGCATGTTTTCATTCATATTTGATATTCCATGTTATGTGCACTTGTAGGCCCGTTTCGGTATATTTTTAGGTTTATCTTGCTCATGCTTTATGTTGCAATTTAATTTCTATATTTGAGAATGTGTGGAATGCCCATTTGCGTGGCCCGACGATCTTTCATGTTGATACGGGGGTTGTGCGAGTGTTCCGGTGCGCAAAAACTGCATAGGAACACTGCGCACGAGCACTGGACATAGTGCGCATGACCACTGGTCGTGCGCCACTGATCGTGCATTAATTTTCACTTAAAATGGGCCTTCCAGGCACTGTGCACGACCACTGGACATAGTGCACACGACCACTTGTCGTGCGCCACTGATCGTGCGCATTGTAAATCTGCACCTGTCTATAAATAGCTGCTCGCAAAAACAGTCGCAACTTCTTCGTTTCTAGGTCTTTTCCAGCGCCGTTTTTTGCGTTTTTTCATTATAAGCCTCCTCTATTCATCTAGGGACTTCAAGGAAGAGATTGGATCTTACTTTCATCATCAAGGAAGGTTTGAAGAGCATTGGACATCGCCGGGTCGTGACACGAAGAAGACGGGCCATTGGGAGGAAGTGACAGCCCTCCTTTACCCCGGACGCAGTTGAGGACCGAGCTTGGACGCGGATTGACAACCTAGCGATTCCAACCATGAATCCCAGCAAGGCTTCGGAGTCGGTCGAATCTCTTACTCTTTATTCTTTCGAAATGATGTTTGTATGCTAAACTCTCTATTTTGCGGATGAAGAACATGATAAATCTAGATCTGTAACTTTTATTTCATCTTTGTGAAATTCCTTTTGATTTATTCATGTGTATGAGGTGCGCTATTGTCATTCATTTTATCGATTTCATTCCATGAGCCTACTCTTCCATCCGCCAAGCTAAGCGGTGCTAACGGCCCGTGTAATCCACCTCGACTCCGCCGGTGCGAACCATTCCATCCGCTAGCCTACTCGTCCATCCGCCCTTTCGAAGTAGTGCGTTCAAGGCCTACGTAGTCTCCATACCACCTAGCGAAGCAGTGCGCTCAAGGCCTGCATAGGAGTAGTTTAATTTTGTTACTTTTATTTTCCATAACCCAAACAACCCCCCCTCGCGTTCCATCCGACTGAAGGACTTCGATCACAAGTCCTTCCTCAATAGTAAACTCCACCTTACTGTATTCCTTTGAGATTCGATACTCGGGGATTTGCTCCTCGTTTTATATTACTTGAACGATCGGTACACTGCCGTTTCGTGCCGCAGTCTTGCTACCGCCTATGGCGGTGTGCTAGATTCGCGCATCAGCGGCCTACCCGCAAGTAGCCGCAACTACAGCGGTCTGTTACCCGCTTCCTCCCCTCTATGAGGATGCCGAAGAAATCTCTCCATTCAAGAATGAAATTCGGGGAGAGCCGGCCCCAGATAATTTTAGATAACCACGTTTACTGGTATATCATGGGGAGTCCGATCCAGCAGTACATTTGCAAGTCTTCGAGTCTGTTGTTGCACTGAAGACTCTTACAGATGCGACCAAATGTAAACTTCTTATCAAGTCATTTGACGGGCAAGCAAGAGAATGGTTGTATGGATAACATCCCCAATCCATAAGATGCTTTGCCGAACTCAGGAGAGAGTTCTTATTAAGGTTCTCAACTTCCAAGAAGAGAAAAGACGGCCCAACGACTCTTTTTGAGATCAAGCAGCGTGAAGGAGAAACATGGGGTCATTTTTTAGACCGATTTCAGAAGGAAATCATGGGGATACAGAATGTAGACCCAGAACTGTATCGAATGGCACTGATTCATGGTCTGATAGAAGGGCCATTGAAATTCGAAGCACAAATCAGGGAACCTAAAACTTACCAGGAAATGATTAGCCTTGCCAACATGTTTATTAGAGGCGAAAGGGGGAATCCTGGTTATATTGCTAAACTGCTTACCGATAAAGAACCATCCAGATCTTCTGCCAATCACCAACCGTACCCCTAGCTCAAAGGGGAAGAAATTTTAGGCAGAAGCAGCCTCCGTTTAACCATCAACTATTTCAGGAGCAGAAGCTGCCGCTGGATATCACGCCCGCTCCTTCCATGCCAGTCAAACAAATAATGCTAGTGTATCTTCCACAATACACTGTACCTCCACATCAAGTCACCTCATATGATGATTCACAGGAATCTTTTACCCCCTTGAATGTAACAATGAACGAGGTCATTCAAATTCTACAGAAGAGGCCTAATTTCAAGAAGCCGACTCCTTTGAGATCCGATATTCAAAAACGAAATCCAAACCACTACTGTGAATATCATAAGGAGGGATGGCACTTGACCGAAGACTGCCGGGCCCTTCGCCTGTTAGTTGAGAAACTCATGGGGGAAGGAATGCTTCGGGGTCTGGTTCGGAAGGAGGTGTCTGACAAGCCCTCCACTTCGAAGGAAAAAGAAGTAGCTGAGATCAGTTGGGAATGCGCGGATGTTGAAGATATCGGTCATTATGGTGACATTCATCCAACCGGAGAATGTGTAGAAGTAAATGATGATGGCCCTCTTGGCCATGCTTACTACATTCATGGGGGAGTTGGGCCTGAATCCTCCAGAAAATCAAGTGTCGCCAGAGTATTCAAGCAAGAAGTGGCAGCCACTTCAACTTCCTCCCCAGATAGATCAGTCATCACTTTTGGTCAAGATGATCTCTCTCCAAACGCAAATCCTTTCGATGATGCCATTCTAATCAAGTCCATCATAGAGAATTATACAGTGCATAAGATCTTGATCGACACAGGAAGCTCTGTCAACCTCCTTTTCCATCCAACTTTTGAAGCCATGAAGACCGAAAAACCTTTGCTTTCTACCATAGGGCCCCTCTATGACTTCTTGGGAGAGAAGAAGGAGGTAGAGGGATGCGTGAAGCTTTTGGTGACATTGGGAGGCATTACAAAGCTCGTCAACTTTGTGATAGTAGACGCTCCGAGCAGTTATTGTGCCATATTTGGAAGGCCAATCCTGAATAATTACCGAGCAGTGCAGTCAACTTTTCACTTGGCTATCAAGTTTGCTGCGAAGGGGAGGCAATATCGGATCCGGAGTGTTCCAAAAGTGGCTCGAGAATGTTATGTCAAAACAGTCAACATGATTATAGATTCTCCACTCACCGAGTCTCCAGCTGTTACCCTTGAAGTGGACAAGCCTCCAGAAGTTGCTGAGGAGAATAAAGACCGTGAAAGGGTTCAATTGGAACATGACCAGGAGACCCAAGAAGTCCCCATTGCTAAGGGGGAAGAGAAGAAGTTGATTATCAATGCTGAACTGCCTAAAGAGGGGAAGCTCCAGCTGATTACCTGTCTCTTAGAAAATCTGGACATCTTTGCCTGGTCGGCAGAGGATATGCCGGGAGTGGATCAGGATGTGGCTTGCCATCATCTCAACATATATCCCGAGTTCAAACCAGTCCAGAAGAATAAAAGGGAGGTGTCAACCAAGATGGCGGTGCCTATCAGAGATGAAGTTGCAAAACTTCTTAAAGCGGGTTTTATTTCTGAAATCCAGTACCCCACCTGGATGTCAGACGTTGTAATGGTGAAAAAGCCAGGGGGAAATGGCGCATGTGTGTGGATTTCACAAAACTTAATAAAGCGTGTCCCAAAGATTGTTATCCCTTGCCTCAGATAGATATATTAGTTGATTCCACGATTGGATACTATTTTATGAGCTTTATTGATGCTTTCTCTGGTTACCATCAAATTAAAATGCACAAACCCGATATCCCCCATATGTCCTTCATAACAAATGATGGGTTTTATTTCTATTTAGTAATGCTTTTTGGTCTTAAGAATGCGGGTGGAACTTACCAGAGAATGATGGACATTGTCTTTAAGCAACAAAAAGGGAGGAATCTCGAAGTATATGTCGATGATCTCCTGTTAAAAAGTAAAACTTTTTCTGCACACTTGGAAGACCTTGTAGAGACGTTTGCTACTCAACGAAGGTTCAAATTGAAGTTGAATCCGTTAAAATGCATCTTTGGAGCAAATTAGGGGTAATTTCTTGGACATCTTCTCACCCCTGATGGCCTTGCGCCAAATCCTGATAAGGCGAAAGCTATCCTCGATATGACTCCTCCTCGCACACCAAAGGAAGTTCAATAATTAGGAGGAAGGTTGGCATGCCTAAGTCGATTTATCTCTAAGCCTGGAGATAAAAGTGCTTCATTTTTTAAAATACTTCGAGGAGGGTCTAAGTTCGAATGGAACAAAGAATGCGATAATGCTTTCGAACACTTAAAGAAACAGTTGACGTCTACTCCTTTGCTCCAGAGCCCTCGAGAAGGGGAGACATTTTTCTTATATTTAGGGGTCGTTCCGGACGCGGTAAGCTCCGTCCTCGTTTGGGAGGAAAAGAAGAAGCAGTTTCCTATCTACTACGTTATCCATATCCTAAAAGATGCAGAAACTAGATATTCGATCTTGGAAAAGCTAGATTTAGCTTTAGTCATGTCATCTCGCAGACTTCACCCCTATTTCTAGGCTCAACCTATTCAAGTAGTCACATATCATCCTTTGAGGAGTATATTGGAAAAGCCAGATCATTCCGGAAGGCTAGCTAAATGGGCAATTGAGTTAAGCAAATTTGAAATGTCCTACATCCCAAGAACAACAATCAAGGCACAGGTGTTGGCAGATTTCCTAGTGTATACTACAGAAATTAGTCCAGAAAAAGCAGAAATATCTCCATTATCCTGGATACTATATGTGGATAGGGCTTCGGGCAGAAACTCTGCGGGAGTAGGAGTTGTCTTATTCAACCCAAATGGCATTAAGCTGGAACAGGCTATCAAGTTCTTCTTTCTGGTTACGAATAATCAAGCAGAATATGAAGCACTCTTGGCTGGATTGAGGCTTGCGAAAGAATTGGGCATAGAATATGTGCACATAAAGACAAATTCTCTAGTAATGGCTTCACAAGTGCTGGGAAACTTTGAAACTAGGGAGACAATATTAAAGAAGTATTTAATGCTCGTAAAATAGGAGATTGGAAGATTCAAATCATTCATTATCGAACATATTCCAAGGGCACAAAATGAGGAAGCAGACGAGCTGTCGAAGTTTGGACTCCCGTCAGGGGGAGTAACATCAAAGTTGTTTCATCCTGCAATAGAAGAAGGGGAGGTAATGCAGATTGATCAGCAGCCTTCCTGGAAGGACCCATTTGAGTTATTCTTGTCCAAAGGGGAATATCATCCACCAGTCAAAGATAAAAGAAGATTCAAAAGAAAAGTGGCCCATTACTACTTTATAGCAGGAATTCCTTACAGAAAGACATTCATCTCTCCTTTAGCGAGATGTGTTTCAGAAGAAGATGTTCCCACCATACTCCAGGAAGTTCACTCAAGGGAATGTGGTAGTCATTCCGGTGCGAAGACTCTATGGAAAAGAATCCTAAGACAGGGGTACTTTTGGACGACAATGAGGAAAGACGCAGAAGCTTTTGCTAAGCGATGCGTCCATTGCCAAAAATTTGCTCACCTTCAGCTCCGTCCAGCCCAAACACTCAGATCAATAACCGCACCATGGTCGTTTGCTGTTTGGGGAATGGATCTCGTTGGACCCTTTCCAGTTGCTAGCGGTCAACGTCGCTTCATAATTGTGATGATAGATTAATTCAGCAAGTGGATTGAGGCAAAAGCATTGGACAAAACTACTACACAGATCATCATGAATTTCATCTGGGGGGAGATAGTTTGCCGGCATGGGATTCCGTTAGCAATTGTCACTGATAATGGCCCGCAATTCAACAATTCTGAAATGATCAATTTCTTTGACCAGGTTGGGATTGATCTTCGATTCTCATCAATTCATCATCCCAGGAGTAATGGGTAAGTGGAGGCTGCTAATAAACAAATTCAATATCTTCTGATGAAAAGAGTTCTCGACCATAAAGGAATTGGGTTGAACAATTTCCATCCATTCTTTTGACTTTATGCACCACACCATCTTCGGTCGCGGGGGAAACTCCGTTCAAATTATCTCATGGTTCAGAGGCGGGTGTTCCAATAGAGTTTCAGGTGGTTAGTCCCAGGGTAATGTATGCACATCAGGGTGGCGAAGCATGGATAGAGCTTAATGATGAAGGAATAAAGTACAGTTTGGACTTTATTGAAGAACTCCGGGATGAAGCAGTAATTTGACAAGAGGAGGTGAAAAGGAGGATGGCACGGTATTTTGATAAACACGTCAGAATCAAGCAATTCATGGTGGGAGACCTCGTGTTGAAAAAAGTGGATGCTACAGCCAGATCGGGTTCTGTGGGAAAGCTAAATCTGAACTGGGCAGGTTCGTTCATCATGAAGGAGGTACTCAAAAGTGGAGCCTTTCGTCTTCAAACAAGTAATGGAGAAGACATCTCGCGTACTTGGAGCGGCGACGACCCGAAATGGTTCTATTCTTAAAAATTGTTTCTCTTTCATTCGTTAGAGCTTTCATGATTAATTGAATTGGGGAACATCATACTGACACTTTTCCTTGTCTGGTGACTTGCTTGTTTTCATTACTCATTATCAAACTCACTGAATCACAGAGACATCGCCAAGTTCTTCTTTCACCCCCTCGGATTGTAGTCATTAGTGTAATACCACGATGACCACGTGTAGCGGGGAGATTTCGCACACATGCAGTGGAAGCTTGCCAATTCCCGTGAGGTGGTCTTCAGAACTTTGGATCCCGGCAAGCATCTAGCACACCTCTGCATAAAGGGAGGTCCAGGTGACTGTTAGCTCTGTTGTGCCCCGAATGGGATATGGTTATAGTTTTGATTATTTTTTTGAGGAAAGCAATGGTCGCCGCCTAGGCCCACCTGCCCAACTGATCATTTTAGTCTGTGACTAGCGAACACTCATAGGTACTCTCAAGCGGTGTCTAGAAGGGATCCACAACTGAGTTGATCTCTCTGAGGAAAGCAATGGTCGCCGTCTAGGCCCACCTGCCCAATTGATCAACTCGGCTTGTAACCCTACGCAGGAGAGCAGTTGAGTCGTTTACAGTTTTGATGATCATTTGAGGAAAGCAATGCTTGCTGCCTAGGCGCACCTTCCCACTTGGTCATCAATGTCTGTAATTCTTTACATGAAATTATCTCTTGTATGATCTTTAACCATTCGAAGAAAGTGGTACCAAACAGGTACAAACATTGGCCCACTTGGCTTGAAAAAGGGAAAAACATTGAGAACGAGCGGTTTTATGTTTCAAACTGACTGGCCTGTATGAACAACAGGTCAATTAGTAGCATGATATGCTATCCAAATGATTAAGGCTTGTTTAGATGAACTGCTAGAAAGATACCTAGCTTCCAAGCTAGAAAACAGGTCATCACAGGTTAAGCCGCAAGGCGATAAACAGGTTTTCAATGAAAACTCTTAACCGATCAGGTTATTTATATAATCTGTGAAATTCAATATAGTATCTCAGCATGGTATCATATGGTCAGTCTGATTCAGATTGAGAACTTCATCTAATCGCACGACTTGGAGCAGTAAAAACTATAAAAATTGTCTATATAATTTGCTAAGCATCGCGAAGAATGTCCGTGCGGTCTAAATCAACTCGCTCAAAAAGAGCTGGAGTTCTCACAACATGATATAATTGATCAATTCAGTTTACTGATCGGACAGATTGTATGCAAATCGCGCGATCTAATTGTCACCTTGATCATCATTATTATCTTTATAAAATCTACTGATCGGCCAGATTGTATGCAAATCGCGCGATCTAATTATCACCTTGATCATCATTGTTATCTTGAAACACAGTTTATCGATCGGCCGGATTATGCACAGGCCGCGCAATCTATTCATTGTCTTGGTTAGTATTATTATCCGGGCTTATCATGACAGGATAGTTTCATCAAAGTATCTTTTTTGGGAATCATGCTATCAAGTCGTTCGAAGTATATTATAATCGCACGGATTGATTTTTGGTGGATAAAGTTCGGGGATATTATATTTGATATGATTTCAAAGAGTTTGCATGTTCTAGCTGCACGACCTATTATTTATGATGAACATTTGTAGAAATTCATTTCAAATACTTCCAAGTCTGCTGGAATGGTGATATATCCTAATCGCCCGAGCATCGTTTTATAGTATTCGGGTTATCAATTACCAAGAAGCTCGGATTGCATAATAGTCGCGCAACTAGATCTATTCTCAGGCGGATTCAGGAAATAATTCATATTTTATAAGAGAATACAAAAGCAAAGTTGAAGCAGGACAATCACAAGTCGCAAGGAATAGACAACCGAACAGGTAAAAAACTTTTCATTCATTATCAAAATATCTTTACATCATTTTTTAACCGACCGGCTAACAAAATCAAGCCGTCGGTTATGCAAAATAAAAACAAGTACAAGAAAAACAAAATAATCTTAACAACTCGTCTGGCTTGAGTTTTTTGGCTGCAGGAGAGTTCGAGTCCTCGCTCCTATCAATATTAACTTCAGGCGAGTAGCCTTCACTACTCGATGACGAGCTTGACGAACTACTGCTCGAGCTGCCCAAGCCGCCCGACCTCTGACGCTTAGACCGCTCGACTTCTTCTCCAGAATCACTGGACTCCGAGCTTGAGCTGCTTTCCTTCTCATTGTTAGCAGTGGCCTCCTGCTCTGCAGCGGTCCCGTCAACCACAGTGTTTTTTTTGCCCGCGGTGGCCTCATCATTTCCATCTTCAGCCTCTTCCGAGCTACTGTACTCAGCCTTATCTATTCGTTTGGCTTTACGGTTCATCTCATCAAATTGGTCATTCAGGCCGGGAAAGATGTCTGGGAAGGTGGACTCCTCGAAACCCGCAGCCAGACCATCGCGGTCTCTCAGGTGGTTAAGGGCGGTGTCAATCCCCTTTGCAACGTGGGGAAAGACCTCATCCTGAAAGGTCGGGTTGTCCATATCATACTGTTGCTGTAAAGAGGAAAAGAATGGTCTTAGATCGCACGGTTTAAAGAAAACAGGTCGCACGAGTATTTGCCAGATAACTTACCGCCACAATCTCCCTTAACCGGGCGATCTCCTCGGCCTGTTCGATACTTTTCTTTTCCAAGTATGTTTTGGCCGAAACTAACCGCTTGTATGACAGAGCCCTAAAGTGGTTAGCAGCAAAGCCCCACGCACCGGCTTGCGCGGCTACTCGGGAAAGATCCACCTCTAGAACCTTCTTCAATCTTTCCAGTGTTTTCCGACCATACATAGCGACTCTGGTGGCTAGTGCATGATGGCTGACTCTTTCGCTCCCCCAAAACGGGAGAACAGTTGAAACTTGCACACAATCCCCGTCCTAATTCCAGAGGATCGTCGGTTTGCACTTCAAGTCGGGAGGGTTGCTGCAGGAGCGAAGGAGCTCAAAATCGCCTGAAGAAGCCGAGCTTTCCTCCTCAGATAATGGCGGCCTGTTCTTTCTTTGCCACTTCTCCCTCTGGGTTAGAACCGGACAAACCGGACTGACAGGTTTATTCCACGAAACAATGGTGGCAGCTACAAAGCAAAGCCAAAGGTTTTAACAAAACAATCTGGGCGATTACAAAGCAGCGAGGTGCGGGAAACTTACTATCTTTGGGTCGGACATCCTCCAACTCCGCGAGTAGCAGGATGTAGTGGTTTACATCAAGCCGCTCGTTCTCGAAGAACTTGAAGATCTCAAACTCGACCTCTCCAATCTTGACTGTCTGGAAAGCCGCCTCACTTCGCACCTGCGGGTTGAACTGCAACAACCCAAGGTGGCCTTCAAACATCAAGTATCGCTCCGACCAACTTGTCACCTTGTTCGTAAGGTTGACGGCCTTCATCCCCCAGCACCCAAAATAAAGATGCCCTCAAAAGATTGAAGTTCCGGTGTCTGGGATAGACCGCACGGAAAAGAATTTCCTGAATAGGTCAATCGAAAATTTGACCAGTTCAAACCGCAAATACGAGATGAAACTATTGATGGAGGCGATGGAGTTCGGCGGGAGTTGTCCGGGCACAACCTCGTAATGATCAAAAATGTGAATAACTTCAAGGGGTGGGGGAAACTTGAAGCTGCAGTCGAAATGATCGATTGGGATTGCGATCTGATTTGAGGTGGAAGACTTTATCCGCTCATCGCAGAGTAGAAGCCGCGCGAGTAAGGAACTCCCTGCCAGGTGCTTTTTGACGAACTCATCTAACTCATCCTTAGTCAGACGGCACTCCATGTGATCAGCAGAGTGAAAGGCGGAGGCCGCATCAGTTCGCACGGCCTTATCCTTCTCAGTCAGCTTCGATTTGCTCTTAGCCCGCACCATTCCTAAAGTGTAATGAACCTCCGGGATGGTTACTACTTATAAGGGCCAACGATCTGCAATAGTAAAATCATGTGGCAGATAAGCAGTCTAACTGCGTGGTTAGAAACCTACATAATTTGTTTCACAAAGGAAATATTCACAAATATCTCACGGGGACCATTGGTTTGCGTATAACCAAGTCAGACCACGACTAAAGCAACACAAGCCGCACGGTCAGCAAACTGCATCATCATATTAATTAAGTTCAACAGAAAAGCTTCAAGCATACATCACAGGTTGCGCGGCCTGTCAAGTAGTCCGGATAATATTCCCGCCAGAGATATAACAACTTGCCCCTTGGTGGCATCATACAAAGGGTCATTCAAATGATGTACCCTTCTATTGAGATAGGTGTTACTTGATAGATTGCTTTTCTCCTATCTACAGTACATCACACTTATGAGCTACATACCTCCCGAATGAGCCATCGATGTCTACTCGACCACCACTCCGGCGAGGAGCATCAGCCCGAGAGACACTGGATGGTTCTTTTGATCGATTTCGAGATGATATGGGAGAACGGATGACACGGGTGGAGGAGGATATATCAGAGGTAAAGAAGGGTGTGTCCGGCATGAAGAAGATGTTGAAATTTATGATCAAGGCCTTAAAGCTGAAACTGTCATCACTTGAAAGAAGGGAATGGGATAGCCCTACAAAGGATCCGCCAAGACATTCTATTCGGCGAACTCGCAGACAATGGTCACCAAGTCCAAGTGTGGAAGAGGTATATGAGGAAGAGTAGTGGAATAGGAAGGACCTGAGGGTAACTAAGTTTTTAGTTTTATAATTATACAGGAATTTGAAAATATGTTCTGAGTTACTGTCTGCTAACGTCGCCGCTACCAGCTAGCGCTAGCCCTATCTGTTATATTTCCTTTTGTTGTTTTTGGATGTTTGGCTATCTTTATCTGGTCCTTCTTTGGTAGTTTTTGAAGATTTATTTTACATTTTATTTATAAATTTGAAGTCATATGAAGTGGAGATGTTTATGCAAATTTAAAAACCTATGAAGTAGTATATGTTTGAAATCATATCACATAGAACAATTTGAATTCAATTTATGTTGGTGATATATGATATATAGATATATAATGAGTTTAGGAAGAATAGATTGGCCATTAGAAATAATGGGCATGACTTTACAATTTGATAATTTGATTTATAAATCTTTAAGTGATAAAGTCATGTGTCTATATGATGACCATACCATGGTAGCAAAAAGAAATAAGAGAACAAAACAAATAAATTAAGGCATATCATGAAGTAGTAATTTGTATATTTTTTTTTTGAAACGTATTCTACTTCATGCATTTGATGATACCTAATGAATAAGAGATTTAGGTATCCAAAGGGGACCAAGTGTGGTGGTTCCTTTGGGTACCCAAATGTAATGTTTAGGTTTGTGAGTAGATATTGATGAATGGGTCCATTCATGTGAAGTTAAAATTTTCAGTTTTAAACTTGGGCCTCCATTCAAACCTTGGTTTCTTATGCATCAAATTTCCATTGTGATAATCTTTATATTGAAGATTATGATTGTAATGATTACTGAAGGTATTGTTTGTAGGACATTTGTGTAATATTAGTTTCAAGTTTGGAGAAACATTATTTTGTAAATAATGGTGATTTTGATTTTGATTTATAAATACATTGTGTTTCTTATTTCCATTATTTGGTTTAGTTAAAATATTCATATTCATATTCATATTCAACATGTTTTTAGATATTTCTTGATATTGTGAATTTTATTTATAATTTTCATTAGCAAGTATATTTTTTATTTTAATTCATCATTCTTGATCTTTAGATTATGCCTAGCTTTATTATAAGCTATTGTGCTATTTTTATGAGTAGAAACAATGGAGTCAATATGATTTTGATAGTCATTTCTAAATTCCTCAAATGTTTCGTCCATCTCTTTGATTTCAATTTTATAATTTTGGCATGTAGCACAATTGCTTTTCAAATATGAATTTTCTAAACATAATTTTTCATTTTGTTCTTTTACAATTAATTGTTCTTTTACAACATCCTTGAATTTTTCATTAATAATATTACAATCAACACAAGGTTGTAAGATTTCAATTTTTGGGCAAGATGGAGAAGCCATATCATATTTGGATTCTGAATTAGTTTTTAAACTTTTATTTTCTAAACGTAATTTTTTATTAGTGATTTTTAATCTCTTCTTTTTACGTTTAGCAACTTTTAGTATATGGAAATAAGAAGAAGGTTTATACTTTCTTACAGGGATATCGGAAGAGGCAAGATGTGAACATGAAGTTCCTTTTTTGTCTTCTAGGCCTTCCTCCTTTATAGATGAAAGTTCATCTTCTTTTTCTCTCGATGTATTGTTCTCTTCGTCTAAGACACTTTCCATGATTTTGCTATGAGAGTGATCTTCTTGAATAGTGGTGGATGCTTGTATGTCCTTCTCCACCTATGTTTGTTCTATACCTGTGAGAGGAAGATCATACATTTCTTCAAGAAAATTCCAAACTTTATATGCACTAGAAAAATAGTATATTAATTTAAAAACTTCATTCGATTAACCACGAAATAAATAGTGTTTGGCTTTTGAATTTAGATGATGTTCCTTTTTATTCGATTCATCCGCTGGTCTAGCTATTGCTAAATTCCATGCTTCGATATCTATAGTTTTAATAAATTTTTCGATTAAAACTTTCCATCCTTTATAATTTGTCCCTTTAATAGAAGTGAGATCATGAGATGCCATTATTCCCGGTTGTTAAGCCGATTGGAATAAAACCTAGCTATGATACCACTTGTTGGATCAGTAGGCGCCCTTAGAGAGTGGGTGAATAAGGGTTTGAAGAAGGTATATTATATTTTGAATATCTTGAAATAATAAGTGATTCAGAAGGTGAGAAATAGAACAAAACAATTGAAATAAAGTAGAGACAGGGTTTATTAATATGAAATATGTTCTTACAAAAATTGATTTCTATAACGCTAGAAATCGGTGTCGAATAATAATAAACTCTTTTTGTTTTCTATCCCGACTCGCATCCCCATGAACCGGTGGCCCAAGCCTATCCTTCCCCGGATTCGGCCTCAAGCCGCTCTAGCCAATCCTATCCCAGATATGGCCTTGAGCACCCCCTAGACCTAGCCTAGATCTAGTCGCCAACACGAGGCGAATTTCTCCCTAAGCCCTTCCTAGACCTAGTCGCCAACACGAGGCGAATTCTCTTACGGTTTACAAAAAATATGAAATGATATTAATAAAAACTCCCTCTTGAAGAACTTCTGAAGTTGGAGACGAAGATCCACTTTAGAATAAGCGTTGTAGAAGCGGGCGTTGTTTGGATCCTGCGTGAGGAGATTCTCCTTCAGAAATTCGCAGAGGTTTGGTATGAGATCAACCTTCAGCCAGATCAGGATCTGGAATTCTAGCACTCAACCTCTCTCTTTGATGTGTGTACAAAATGAAAGAAGAGGGGTCTGATTTATAGCCTTAGCGCTAGCGCCTGCGCTATCGCTACCGCCGGCGCTATCCCATATTAGGACATATTCTGCGCGGGAGAATCTTCAATCCGAGGAAACATTTCTGTCTTGCCTTCTATGCTCCTCGCTACCGCATGCGCGATCCGGTACCGCCTGGCGCTAGTGCCATCTAAATGTGCTCCCGGAATTGTGCTAATCATCGCTAGCGTCGGGCGCTATGTGCTACCGCCGGCGCTAGTGGGCATGTTGGATTTGTTGCCTCAATTTTGGGGGAAACCTTCTTATGTTATCCTTGAGTCATATGGACTTTATTTCCTGCACACTTAAACACACAAGATCAAATACACATAGGATTTGTTATTCTCAAACTGAGGAGATGTGGAAGACCATGTTACAATAAGGCGGACCATAGATCTCGCTCACGAGTAGCAAGCGGGGATGGTTCAGCGAGTTGTAGAGAACCGCTCGGGATGCATTTAGCCAGAGTGGGTCAAGAGAGGGTTTGTAATGTCAGTCGGGCAAGGAGAGTGGGGGTTCGCCCCTACTCGCGAGAGAAGGTCTCGTGAGTTCAGCTCACAAGGACGCTAGCGAGTGGCGTCTTCATGAGCCACTCACCCAACAGGGGTCTGCAGGTGAATTTACCCTGATACCCTTGGTGGGATGCCAATTGCCGTCCAGAACAGTAGAGTTTGGTTGTTAGCAGACTAGTTTGGGGTGTGTATAGCAAGACCAAAAAGCAGAATCCTATTGTTAGCAGACCAATGCAGAAAGGATATAAATAGACCCTTTAGGGCACCTTGGGAGGGCAGACTAGATCTTTGCTTCTCCTCAGGAACTCTTTAGTTAGCTCCTTCAGCTCTCCAAGGTGCCCGACTATGTCTTGCCTTAGGAGGGGAAGCGCTCAAAAGATCTTCCGGGTTTGTGGTGGGACCTCCACACTATTGCCAAGGGTCATGTCTTTTGTTCTAAGTCTTCGGTCAGGTTCCTCTGTGGGATCATTAAGTGTTTGATGCCCCCCTTTACAGGGGTCCAAACTCCTCGTTGGGCTAAATACTAATTCCAACATTTTTGGTGCGTTGAGCGTGGAAATCAGCAAGTACAAGAAATTCCCATGGAGGTAACATGGTCGGAGGAGGTGACCAAGAGGGCAACATCGGCAGTTCACCACCACCTGGCCCGCCAGTGAGAGCGGAGATGCTAGTGGAACTTCGCAGGGAGGTGCTCCATACCATTAACCTCATCTTTGCCGTGGCGTTGAGCGAGTTGACGACTCCAGCACCTCAGGTCGTCCAGCCCTCAGGGGTTTGCGAGAATACCCCGGGGCAGAGAGGTGGCAAGGAAGTGGTCGGCGAGGCACCAGAGCGAGACCTTGCAGGTTGAGAGCTGTTTTTGAGTCTGGCGAGCGCTGCTCCGGCGAGTGCTGTTCCAGCGAGCGCTGTGCCAGCTAGCACAGTTTTGGCGAGTGCGAGTCCAGTCGGGGATCTCGTGGGGAGGGTCGAGCAAGAGAGAATAACGATTGGAAGAAGCCCATTCTGCGAGTAGGTTCTCTCGGCACCACTCCCGGAGGGGTTCAGGGAGCTGGATATGATGTACTACACTAGCAAGGATGACCCCATCCTGCACCTGCAGTGGTTCGAAAATATGGTCTCCCTCAGGCCCCTGTCAGACGCCATTAATTGTTGACTCTTCGCAACCACGTTGAAGAAGAAGGTGAGGGACTGGTTTCACCAGCTCCCGAGGGGATCGATCTATGCTTTTGAGGACCTGCGCCGCAGCTTCTTACTTCTCAACCTCGAAGAAGAGGAAGGACCCCGAGGCCCTCTTCAAGATCAGGCAGGGGCCGGGGAGTCGTTGGCCCACTATGTGGACCATTTTCAGGAGGAGGTCCTCCTCATCCAGGAGGTACCAAGATTCACCCTCCAGCTCTCCTTCACAGTGGGGCTACGGGAGGGGTTCTTCAAGATGAGTCTGAAGTTGAGGGTTGCCTTGTCCTTCGAGAAGTTGATGGAAAGGGCGGCGGAGGAGATAGAGAGCGAGGAAGCTAACCCAGAGTTCACGAAGAGGCTAGAAAAGCATAGTGAACCGGAGGTCAAGCAGCAGGAATTCCGGAGAAGGGAAGAGCCGAGGGCCCCAGATTTGGGGTGGGGGCTGCAGGGAGGAGGCAACTTCCATGGAGGTCAAGGAAGACCTCATCAGCTCGGGTGGAGGCAGGTGTAACGCCCCTGATTTTCGTTAATTATTTTACGTACCCTCTGTGACGTAATTTTGGCGTAAGGGCGTTATGTCAGCTCGACTGGTAGTGTTTCGAGTTTTAGCTTAGTTAAATCTTGTGATTTAGGTCAAGCATGCGAGACTTCGCGTCGTTTCGAGTTAAAGTGAAGATTTTGAGTGGATTTCAAGATTTTTAGATTCGGGAGGCTTTAGCCCGAGTTTGGCCCGTCGGAATTAAATTCTGACTTCGCCGTTGGATTCGTAACACCGTGTTTTAGTTAAGGTGCGAATTTCGTAGAAATCTGAGGTGTTTCGGTCGCCCTCGCAGTTAAGTAAATTGGGGAATTTATTTATTAATTAAATAATAATTTAGGGTTATATATATAAGCCTAAAATCTCCTCCTCCTATTCATCTTCTTCCTCCCTCGAGCAAATCAGCCGCCGAGCGAAAGGGCGAGTGCGGAGCTTCGAGGAGCGTTCGATCGGCGATTTCTAGGGCTGTAGTAGTCGGAATCGCGTTTGGAGGGAAGATTTGGAAAGCTCTCGGCGAGATCTTCGTTCTAGCGGTAAGCTTTTCCCGTTCTGTGGAATTTTTGGAGTTAGGGTAGTGACCTAACCCCTTCTTTCGACCCGAAAAGTTTCAGGAATCGGTGCTCGTGTGTTTTCCTAGCCGAACCATAGCTTCCGGAGCAAAGATCTTCGAGTTTGCAAGGTTAAGGCAAGTGGCTTCCTCCTCCTTCTCTTTCTGTTCTTGAAGTATTGTTTCGCTCGTGTCGATTTCATGTCGCTCGGTTTAACTTAAGTTTTGGAGTGTTAATGTAAGCTTCCTTGATTATTCTTCCTTTGCTATGAATCGGGTAGTTGTTCCCTGGAGAAAACCGTCCTATCTTTACCCAAAGGATAAATAGATTCTAGGAGAATCGCTATCCGCTGGCCACGCAGCAGAATAGGGGATTCTGTGTCCATTCGTCGAGATGTCACGGGACATTCCGTGTAATCCCGACGAATTCCGACGAATTCCGTGGAATTCCGACGAATCAGGTTAGAGATTTTTCTGTGTCCATTCGTCGAGATGTCACGGGACATTCCGTGTAATCCCGACGAATTCCGACGAATTCCGTGGAATTCCGACGAATCAGGTTAGAGATTTTTTCTGTGTCCATTCGTCGAGATGTCACGGGACATTCCGTGTAATCCCGACGAATTCCGACGAATTCAAACAGCAACAAGATCTCGAATTCCTCCCGTTTGAACTTCTTTCTACTCGTTGTGGTCTGTTGACATTTGAGTTACTCTTATGATTCATATTGAATCGAGGTGTACTTTGCCTTGACCCTAATTCTTAGGTCCTTCCAGTGATTTTCTTTCGGGCAGCGTCCCGTGTTTAAGTAAAATTTAAGTAATAAGAACTACTGCCTTTAGCCTTACACAGTAGTTGTGTTTGGGAGACAGTGGGGGAAAATGTTATAGCCTTGCACGGTAGTCGTGTTTGGGTGGTAGGGTCTAGTGGTACCCCCACCTGGTTTTGGGCTTTGGGTAGCGGAGGTAGTTAACCGCTCCCGTATAATTTGAGCTGATCAGTCTCTTTAATTGATGAAACTAAATAAATGAACATGTTTGTTCCTCTTTTGGTATATAGTGCACTTGATGCTTGTTGGTTCTTTGTTGGAGCTCTCTTTCGGTAAATTTTGGCTTGGGTTGGTACCCCTTACGCCTTGTTCGTTTTTCTGCTAATCTTCCGCCACTTGCAACTCCTTGCTGAGGCGTTCTTTGTTTTATTGAATGCCTCAGGTTCAGAGCCGTAGCGGCTAGTGGTGTTGCCTGGAGTTCAGAGTTGGTAGCTGCTCACCCCGCTGTTGCGAGGTAGTTGTTTTTAGTTGCTTCTTGTGCTCAGACATACTAGTTAGTGCCAATGGGTTAGTGTCATGTTGTTGACGCCCATTGTGCCCTTTTTTATACTTTATAGATTATTTGCCAGATTATGCCACTACTTTTAGATCTTGTGTACCTTACCCTCTGGGAATGATTTATGCTAGGTGCACTATAGTTATAAAATGATTTTTCCTCATTCTCATTGCATTCTTTCTAACTGAAACCCTTAACTTTAAAAGTCGCCTAAAGGTATTTTCTACCCTTACAGTACGCCTAGTTATGTGCATATCATTTATTTCATGCTCCGTCGTTTGCATACATGTAGGACTTTAAGTAAACTAAATTAAGTACTTTCCGCTGCAATTATATATACTTTCTCGGTGGACTAGTTGATCCACGAACTGAGAGACACAGTTCTTATCTCAAAACCCCTGATAAATGATTTCAAATGATGACTTATCATATAATCAAGTTTGTTTAGTTAAGTAATAGGTTCCCGCCTGAGCGTCTACAGTTGTCTCCTGTATGACGTGGCATCATGACGTGTATTTTCTCTTACTCTGATATTCTTAAATTCGGAGAAAATGCGGGTTGTGACAGTTGGTATCAGAGGGAGGTTAATTCGACAAGTTGGTCGAGCGACTAATTCTGATATAGTTTAGTTATTTAGTTTCATTGCATACACACACCGATGTGTCATCAGTACGTCTTGGCTGAAGCATGAACACTACACTCATAGCATGATAAGAAGTATACGGGGCATATTATGTAGTATGGGATGCATAATATGTGTTTGTATATGGATCCACCATAGGTGGCAACATGTGACGGTTATGTAGTATGGGATGCATAACCATCATCACATGGATGCCCATTAGCACGTTTTCTTTTTCGTTACATGCGATATTATGTAGTATGGGATGCATAATATTTCATGTGTACGCCGCTCATAACATGCATTAAGGCTTTTCTTAGAATGCATAGCACAACATACATATCATAACATCGCATAAAGCACACGTGCCAAGCTAAAGATTTACATGATGACATTCGTACACACATGACCTCAAAACGAATAGAAAATTCATGCATACATGCCCCTTGCACATGAGTCAAGTGGGACGATGTAGTATCGTTCCTGAATTTAGCATATCATCATGAAAATATCCCAGAGAAAGGTAGTGGAAATGGCAAGTAACTGTACATGTATGTTCTGAAACAAGCAGTGTAGTTCTAGTGTAAGGTTAAGTTTTAATTAGAGGTTTATGCGTATTAGCAGAAATGGCGCGCAAGCGAGTCGCGACTAGGTCGACTCCCCAGTCTGAGGGCGAGTCTTCGGGTGCGCAGAGTGAAGCCTTGATCGAGAGTCTGCGCCAGAGCAATGAGACTCTGACTAGGCAGATGGTTGCGATGCAGTCGCAGGTCGAGGCGTTGTTGGCTGCCGGTGCTAGGCAGCAACCCGTAGTGCAGGCCCCAGTAGTAGGACAGACTGTACCTACTCCTCCTGCCCCCTTGGTACCCCCGGTAGCGATACCACCGGAAATGAATTTCATTTCGCATTTTCAAAGGTTGGGACCTCCTACGTTTGACGGAAGAGCAGACTTCATGGCATTAGACGACTGGTTTGTTGCCATTGAGGAGATGTTTTCGTACTCAGGAATCTCTGCAGACCAAAAGGTGATGGTCGCCGCTTACCAACTGAAAGGACTTGCTAAGAGCTGGTGGATCAGGGAGAGGGAAAATCTCGTGGGTGGATGTTCGTGGGAGTCGTTCAAGGCGATGGTGTTAAAGAAATTCCTGCCGTCGGTCGAGCAAGACCGTTTAATGAATAATTTTCTGCACCTGAAGCAAAGACAACTCACGGTTAGTGAGTATGAGATCGAGTTCAGTAAGTTGAGCAGATTTGCTCCAGATTTAGTGACTTCTGAGGCAGGAAGAATGAAGCGATTTCTTGGAGGTCTTCGTAGCGATATACAGCAGTTGGCGAGTGCTTATAAATCTGAAAGTTATGCTGAAGTGGTAGAAGCAGCACTGAAAGTCGAGGCTATCGACAATGCCAAGAATCGGGGTGCTCTAATGAAAAAGGACAAGAGGAAAGTCGAAGAGGGGGAGACCCCCAAGGTATCTAGCTTGACTCCAAAGAAAAGGAGTGGAGAGGTGTGTAGCTTCTGTGGCCGCCCCGGCCATCCAGTTGAGAAATGTTTCAAGAGGAAGGGAGCTCAGAAGCAGCAGCGAGTGCTAGCAATCCAGGGTGCTCCGAAGGGCGAGGTGCTCTGCCAGTTGTGCAAGCAGAAAGGGCATGATGTGGCCCAGTGTTGGACCAAAGATAAAGTCTGCTTCCAGTGCAAGCAGAAAGGGCACATGAAGTTCCAATGCCCGCTGATTCAACCCCCGTTGCAGCCTGTACCGCTTCAAACCTTGCCGCCGCCGCAGCATCAGGATAAAGGAAGAGGAAAGCTGAACGTGTTAACCCAGGAGCAAGCGCAGTCTTCGACCCAAGTGATCGCAGGTTAGACCTTAAGACAACTGTTTAGTCTTGTTTTCATTTTTGTTCGCTGTATTAGACTAGTTTCTCTTCGCGCTTATAGGAAGATTTAAGGTAAAGAATCGTTGGGCGCGTGTTCTGTTCGATTCAGGTGCTACCCATTCGTTCGTAGCAAGGGATTTCGTTGAGCGTCACCGTTTGACCCCTGAGCTGGGCAACGATTCGTTCCTCGTTAAGTTCCCTTCTGGTGATCTGGTGTCCTCGAACCAGTGCGTCCGCAGTTGCCCCGTTCTCTTAGGAGATTTCTTGGCTGTTGCTGATCTCAAAGTGTTGGACTTAGAAGACTTTGACGTAATATTGGGTATGGACTGGTTGTCCAGTTATGATGCGGTCATCCGATGCAAGGAAAAGCGTCTGGACTTCGTGATGGACAACGGTCAACCCATGAGTGTTTTTGGTTCTCTGTACCAGAGTTCTTCGATAATTTCTGCGGTATGTGCTCGGAAACTGTTAATTTCCGGTTGTTTGGCTTACCTTGTTTCTGTAGTAGAAGCTGTTGGTGGTTCGCCGTGTATCGAGGATATTCTGGTGGTGCGAGAGTTCCCCGATGTCTTCCCTGCTAATCTCCCTGGTCTCCCGCCCGTTAGAGATGTGGAGTTTGTTATTGATCTTGAGCCTGGTACTCGTCCTATTGCTAAGGCACCGTACCGTATGGCCCCGCGCGAGTTAGAAGAGTTGCGAACTCAGTTAGATGAGTTGTTGCAGTGTGGTTTCATTAGGCCAAGTTCTTCTCCCTGGGGTGCTCCAGTTTTATTCGTGAAAAAGAAGGACGGTTCCATGAGATTGTGCATAGACTATAGAGAATTAAACAAAGTGACCATCAAGAACAGGTATCCGTTGCCAAGGATAGATGATCTGTTTGATCAGTTGCGTGGTAGCACGGTGTTTTCGAAGATTGATCTTCGATCAGGCTACCATCAGTTGAGGATCCGTGAGTCGGACGTTCCCCGGACTGCCTTTCGTTCTCGTTATGGCCATTTTGAATTTCTAGTCATGTCATTTGGTTTGACGAATGCACCCTCTGCATTTATGGACATGATGAACCGCGTGTTCAAGGATTTTCTGGACCATTTTGTGGTGGTATTCATAGATGATGTGCTGGTTTATTCTAGAAGTGCTGAGGAGCATGCTATGCATTTGCGCTTAGTGTTGTCTACTCTTAGAGAGCACAAGTTGTATGCGAAGCTGAGCAAGTGCGAATTCTGGCTTTCTCAGGTATCCTTCCTGGGTCATGTGGTGAACAAAGATGGAATTACGGTAGACCCCGCTAAAATTTCTGCCGTATTGGATTGGAAGACGCCTTCGACGCCTAAGGAGATAAGGAGTTTCTTAGGGTTGGCCGGGTACTACAGGAGATTTGTCCAAGGATTTTCAGTGCTGTCCGCACCCTTGACTAAGCTTACCCAGAAGAATACTGCTTTTGTGTGGAGCGATAAGTGCGAAGAGGCCTTCCAGGAATTGAAGAGGCGTTTGTGTAGTGCTCCAGTGTTGGCCTTGCCGATCGAAGGAGTCGAGTATGCAGTTTATGTAGACGCATCTCACATTGGACTGGGATGTGTGTTGATGCAGGAAGGGAAGGTGATTGCGTATGGGTCTAGACAATTGAAAGTTCATGAAAAGAATTACCCTACGCATGACTTAGAATTCGCCGCAGTGATCTATGCTTTGAAGCTTTGGAGACACCTGTTATATGGAGTGTCATGCAAGATTTTCACGGATCATAAAAGTCTGAAGTATGTCTTCACCCAGAAGGAGCTGAATCTGCGCCAGCGGAGGTGGTTGGAGTATGTGGCGGATTATGAAGTAGATATTCTGTACCATCCGGGTAAGGCTAATGTGGTGGCCGATGCTCTGAGCCGGAAGACCGCGCATATCTTCAATCTCTCAGTGCAGTCCTTAGTGGAGGAGTTTATGTTGATGGATATCTCAGTCGGTAGTTGTTCCGCACCTTCGAGCTTAGAGGTTGAAGAGCCTTCTTGGATTGCCCTTACTAGGCTGCATCAGAAGGAAGATCCTGACTTGCAGCATCTTCGAAGTAGAACTGAAAGAGGAGAATTGCCAGATTTTTCAATCGATGATAAGGATACTTTGAGATACCGAGGTAGATATTGCGTCCCCGCGTTGGAAGAAATTCGGACAAAGATCTGTAGCGAGGCGCATGATTCTAGTGTTTCCTATCATCCTGGTTCCACGAAAATGTATAAAGATCTGAAGCAGATCGTTTGGTGGTCGGGTAGGAAGAATGATATAGCGAAGTATGTGTCTGAATGTTTAACTTGTCAGCGCGTGAAAGCCGATCATAAGAGGCCTGGAGGTAAGTTGAACCCGTTAGATATTCCAAGCTGGAAGTGGGAGAGTATTTCGATGGACTTCATTACCGGTTTGCCGAGATCTCCCAGTGGTCATGACTCGGTGTGGGTTATAGTAGATCGCTTGACAAAGTGTGCTCACTTTGTGCCCTTTAAGATTGGATACTCGATGGAGAAAATAGCAGAACTGTATTTGGATGAAGTTATCAGATTGCATGGTGTGCCTGTGAGCATTGTGTCAGACCGAGACTCGAGGTACACGTCTCGTTTCTGGCAGAGTTTGCAGGGAGCCTTGGGTACGGACCTTAGGTACTCTACCGCTTATCATCCCCAGACCAATGGTCAGACAGAAAGAGTTAATCAGATCTTGGAAGATATGATAAGGTGCTATATCTTAGATCATGGTGGAGCTTGGGATAAGCGGCTTGGATTGATGGAGTTTGCGTATAACAACAGTTATCAGGAAAGCCTACAAATGGCCCCGTTTGAGGCTCTGTATGGGAGGCATTGTCGGACTCCGTTGTTTTGGGCCGAGGTTGGTGAGAGTCCCTTGCTAGGCCCAGAGGCTTTGGAAGAGATGAGTGTCGCTGTGACTCATATCCGCGAGAAGCTCCGTATTGCTCAGGAGCGGTATGAGAAGTATGCGAATCGAAGAAGGGTGGATTTAGAGTTTGCCGTTGGAGACAGTGTGTTTTTGAAAGTTTCTCCGATGCCTGGTGTTAAGAGGTTTGGAAGGAACCACAAGTTGGATCCCCGGTATGTGGGACCTTTTCAGATTGTTGAGCGCATCGGAGTGTCAGCGTATAGATTGAATTTGGCTGCTTCCCTTCCTAATGTTCACGATGTGTTCCACGTGAGCCAGCTGAGGAAGTGTTTGCGTAGCGATCGGCTTGTTCTTGATTCGGTGCCAGTTTTGCAACCCAATCTTTCGTATGTCGAAGAGCCTGTCCGAATCTTGGAGACTCAGGAGCGTGTGTTGCGAAGGAAGACGATCCCAATGGTTAAGGTTCTTTGGAAGAATCAGGGTGTCGAAAGCGCAACTTGGGAATTGGAGTCTGCTATGAGAGAGACTCATCCTAGCCTCTTCTCTTAGACTTCGGGTAAGTCTTCTTTTCTGTATCCTTAGAATTGTTTCTGTATCTTTCTTGATCCTTGGATTTCAAGTTTCGGGACGAAACTTCCTTTTAGGGGGAGTGACTGTAACGCCCCTGATTTTCGTTAATTATTTTACGTACCCTCTGTGACGTAATTTTGGCGTAAGGGCGTTATGTCAGCTCGACTGGTAGTGTTTCGAGTTTTAGCTTAGTTAAATCTTGTGATTTAGGTCAAGCATGCGAGACTTCGCGTCGTTTCGAGTTAAAGTGAAGATTTTGAGTGGATTTCAAGATTTTTAGATTCGGGAGTCTTTAGCCCGAGTTTGGCCCGTCGGAATTAAATTCTGACTTCGCCGTTGGATTCGTAACACCGTGTTTTAGTTAAGGTGCGAATTTCGTAGAAATCTGAGGTGTTTCGGTCGCCCTCGCAGTTAAGTAAATTGGGGAATTTATTTATTAATTAAATAATAATTTAGGGTTATATATATAAGCCTAAAATCTCCTCCTCCTATTCATCTTCTTCCTCCCTCGAGCAAATCAGCCGCCGAGCGAAAGGGCGAGTGCGGAGCTTCGAGGAGCGTTCGATCGGCGATTTCTAGGGCTGTAGTAGTCGGAATCGCGTTTGGAGGGAAGATTTGGAAAGCTCTCGGCGAGATCTTCGTTCTAGCGGTAAGCTTTTCCCGTTCTGTGGAATTTTTGGAGTTAGGGTAGTGACCTAACCCCTTCTTTCGACCCGAAAAGTTTCAGGAATCGGTGCTCGTGTGTTTTCCTAGCCGAACCATAGCTTCCGGAGCAAAGATCTTCGAGTTTGCAAGGTTAAGGCAAGTGGCTTCCTCCTCCTTCTCTTTCTGTTCTTGAAGTATTGTTTCGCTCGTGTCGATTTCATGTCGCTCGGTTTAACTTAAGTTTTGGAGTGTTAATGTAAGCTTCCTTGATTATTCTTCCTTTGCTATGAATCGGGTAGTTGTTCCCTGGAGAAAACCGTCCTATCTTTACCCAAAGGATAAATAGATTCTAGGAGAATCGCTATCCGCTGGCCACGCAGCAGAATAGGGGATTCTGTGTCCATTCGTCGAGATGTCACGGGACATTCCGTGTAATCCCGACGAATTCCGACGAATTCCGTGGAATTCCGACGAATCAGGTTAGAGATTTTTCTGTGTCCATTCGTCGAGATGTCACGGGACATTCCGTGTAATCCCGACGAATTCCGACGAATTCCGTGGAATTCCGACGAATCAGGTTAGAGATTTTTTCTGTGTCCATTCGTCGAGATGTCACGGGACATTCCGTGTAATCCCGACGAATTCCGACGAATTCAAACAGCAACAAGATCTCGAATTCCTCCCGTTTGAACTTCTTTCTACTCGTTGTGGTCTGTTGACATTTGAGTTACTCTTATGATTCATATTGAATCGAGGTGTACTTTGCCTTGACCCTAATTCTTAGGTCCTTCCAGTGATTTTCTTTCGGGCAGCGTCCCGTGTTTAAGTAAAATTTAAGTAATAAGAACTACTGCCTTTAGCCTTACACAGTAGTTGTGTTTGGGAGACAGTGGGGGAAAATGTTATAGCCTTGCACGGTAGTCGTGTTTGGGTGGTAGGGTCTAGTGGTACCCCCACCTGGTTTTGGGCTTTGGGTAGCGGAGGTAGTTAACCGCTCCCGTATAATTTGAGCTGATCAGTCTCTTTAATTGATGAAACTAAATAAATGAACATGTTTGTTCCTCTTTTGGTATATAGTGCACTTGATGCTTGTTGGTTCTTTGTTGGAGCTCTCTTTCGGTAAATTTTGGCTTGGGTTGGTACCCCTTACGCCTTGTTCGTTTTTCTGCTAATCTTCCGCCACTTGCAACTCCTTGCTGAGGCGTTCTTTGTTTTATTGAATGCCTCAGGTTCAGAGCCGTAGCGGCTAGTGGTGTTGCCTGGAGTTCAGAGTTGGTAGCTGCTCACCCCGCTGTTGCGAGGTAGTTGTTTTTAGTTGCTTCTTGTGCTCAGACATACTAGTTAGTGCCAATGGGTTAGTGTCATGTTGTTGACGCCCATTGTGCCCTTTTTTATACTTTATAGATTATTTGCCAGATTATGCCACTACTTTTAGATCTTGTGTACCTTACCCTCTGGGAATGATTTATGCTAGGTGCACTATAGTTATAAAATGATTTTTCCTCATTCTCATTGCATTCTTTCTAACTGAAACCCTTAACTTTAAAAGTCGCCTAAAGGTATTTTCTACCCTTACAGTACGCCTAGTTATGTGCATATCATTTATTTCATGCTCCGTCGTTTGCATACATGTAGGACTTTAAGTAAACTAAATTAAGTACTTTCCGCTGCAATTATATATACTTTCTCGGTGGACTAGTTGATCCACGAACTGAGAGACACAGTTCTTATCTCAAAACCCCTGATAAATGATTTCAAATGATGACTTATCATATAATCAAGTTTGTTTAGTTAAGTAATAGGTTCCCGCCTGAGCGTCTACAGTTGTCTCCTGTATGACGTGGCATCATGACGTGTATTTTCTCTTACTCTGATATTCTTAAATTCGGAGAAAATGCGGGTTGTGACAGCAGGGTCCGAGGCCGTTTCCTCCCCTGCCTCAGCAAGCTATGGTGATTGGGCAAGGAGGAAGAGGAAGAGGTGGAAGAGGAGCAGGAGTAGGAGCTGGAGCGGGAGTGAGAAGAAGGAATCATGGCACAGACGCCGAGAGAAGGGAGGTGACATTTCCATATTGTGACTTACACTAAGAGGAAGGTCACACGACGACCACCTATGAGGAGTTCCTGTAGATGAGGGGGACCAGAGTGCCGGCGCAGCGAGAGCAGCGACCGGTGAGGATTGAGGAGATCCTACCTAGAGAGGAGGATGAATAAAGGTGCGAAGACCGGGCCGATGTGGGGACCCGGGGGGGATCGGAGTGATCCATCAGGGTGTGGGGATCGAGGTAACCCAGAAGGAGAGCCTTCATGTCATGTACCATTGGAGTATGGCTTCAACGTCTCAAGACCCACCCCTAGCAGAAAAGATCACCTCTCGCAGAAGGATATGTCGGGTCATGAGGACCCATTCTACGATGCGCAAGTCATCCAGATAGCCATCGAGAACTTCACCGTCTCCCAAATCCTCGTCGATAATGGGAGCCCGGTCAATGTCATCTTCAAGAAGGCGTTTCACGATGTTGGAACAACCCTATTACTAATTTTGGCTAGGATCACTATCTGTTGATTAGGACTCAAGTTGACCCCATTGTATAGTCTAAGGGTCAAGGTCTAAGTGTGTCTGAGTAGCTAGAACTTAGGAAAAATTCCAAGTTTTTGGGTTCGACGAACTTCAATCTGCGTTCGATGAAATCCATTTTGCGTTCGACGAACGTCATGCTTCAGTTCGACGAACTTGCTCTTCTGCTCGACGAATTCTGTCTTCCAGGTAGTTCAACAGATTTTCTCTCAGTTCGACGAACTCTAGATTCAGTTTGACAAACTTGCTCTTCAGCTCGACGAATTCAATCTTCCAGCCAGTTCAGCAAATTTCCCCTCAATTCGATGAACTCCAAATTCAGTTCGACGAACTCAGCTTTTAGTTCGCCGAACTCAGCTCTCAGCTCGACGAATTTTCTTCTCCAGCTTGACAAATTTCTGAAGGATCAGTTATCTATGTTCTCTGAACTCAGATCGACTATTCAGCAACGGATCTATTCAATTATTTGGACTTATTCATTTATCATATAAGTCAAGATTCAATTCTTTCCTTCTATTATTCCAGTCTATTCTCTTCTCTCGAGAAAGTAGCCGTTTGATATATTGGAAAAGGATACTTATATGGAATAGGAAAAGGAATTAATTATTATTGCTGAATCAGATTGTAGTTCCAAGAAATATCTTTTCAGAATATTATATTCCTTATCCAGAAGATTTGAATTTATAATCAGTGATATATTGTCTAAGGAAAAGAAAGATCAGAAGAAAAAAGAAAAAAGTGAAAGAAAGAATAGAGAAGTATCAGTCGAGAGAGAAATACAAAATGTCAAAAATAATTACAGAGTTCAACCTCAACCGCAACATTTTCATTCTCTGAGAACATCAACAAAATATTCACTCAGTTTTCAGCTGCTGGTTCTAATGTTCAAAGAGCAATAATAATCTAAGAAACATTGTCTCTCAGATTCATCTGCTATCAAGAAAGATTTTATACATCCAAGAGAACGCTCCATCCATTATCTGTCAAGAATTTCTATCAGACAGGGGGAGCTTTACAACACAACAATCCACTAGTCTTCTCTCAGCTTGTTGACAGAGAAGAATTTCATAAACCTTTTTGTTTACCCTTTTAATCCCATCTTGTACAGGGTTCTAACTCCCTTCAAAAGTTAAACTTTTGGTGGCAGGGCACCTAATCAAAAACCTATGTTTTGATTTGAGCACCTGATCAAAAGCTCAGTGGTGTTTGGGCACCTGATCAAAAATCCCAGTGGTGATAGGGCACCTGATAAAAAACCTAGTGGATTCCTACCAAGGGTGGTAGAAGAGTAGATGTACCCAGTTTGATTGGGGAACTATTATAGATCCTTGTGTCTTCTGTGATTGTGTTTTTTCTTTTTGTACTGTGATGTGTTGTGTTTATTATATTTGTTTAGCTTTTACACTCACTCTGTAAATGTAACGCCCCGGCCCTCCCGAAGGGACCACGTAGGCACGCTACCGGGCTGCAACCCAAGCACCCCAAAGCCTCTCCGCGCCACTATTTCTCAGCAACGGCGCATTGTTGAGGCCGGGTCTTGAACCCGCAACCTCCTTGATAAGGAGTTTTCAAACCACTCCTCATTACCAATTGAGCTGCAGCTCAATTGGTGATGAGAAGTGAAAGAACTCCATAGTTAAGCGTGCTCGGGCTGGAGTAGTACTAGGATGGGTGACCTCCTGGGAAGTCCCCGTGGTTCATGCTTGACTATCGAGTTTGCCTCATAGAAGGGAGGTTGTGGCCACCAACAACCCGCCAGTGGGCTGGAGAGGGGTTGGGGTGCTTGGGCTGCAGCCCGGTAGCGAGGCCAGTTGAGGCTAGATCGGTGGACGGTGTCCCGATCGGACGTCGGCTTCTGGGTCGTTACAGTAAACATATATATATCACTATTTTAATTCCGCTATAAAATAAGTTAAAACTTTTTAATACTCTATTCACCCCCCCCCCCCCCCTCTAGAGTAAATCTAAGATCTAATACCTCACTTTCAATTGGTATCAGAGGTTGGTTGATTGGTTACAAAGGCTAACACCTGAATCAAAAGATCAATTAGATCTTAAGTTTTTCTAGAGTTTTATTTTTCTAAAAACTCATGGCACAGAACAAAGATTACTCAAGCACAGGACCTCCTATGTGCAATCTCAATAAGTTTGCATTATGTAAGGCAATGATCAAGTTATATATGAATTCTATTGATGAGGATATTTTCAATTCCATTTTGACAGGACACCCTACTCCTTCAGCATCAACAAGTACTGAGACAGCAACTAACTCAAATGTTGTTCCACCTCCTGAGTGGACAGAAACTCAAAAGAAGCAAAGAAATGCATATGCCAAAGCAATGAAGATATTGGCACAAACAATGTTTGATGATATTTTCTAGAAGGTTGTGGACTGCACCTCAGCTAGGGACATCTGGATCTCTCTCAACAACATGGTTGAAGGATCTGAAGATAAAAATGATACAAATGAAAATGATTAATGCTTGATGGCTGTTTATGACTCATGCAATGATTCAGAACTTGCATCATCATCCAGCTCCAGTGATGATGAAGATGAAAGAAACTTCTGCATGATGGCTATCAATGCCTTAGGAAGTAATTCAGATGAATCAGAATCTGACAATGATTGTGATCAAGTAATCTCTACCTTTGACTTTAATTCAGATGATTTTAAAAATGAATTTAAAACTCTTTGTTTAGATTTAATTAAATCTGAGAAGGAAATAATTTCCCTCAGAAGTAAGTTGGTTGAAATGAATAAACTGACTGAAGATAATGTCAATCTTAAAAAAAGAATTGGCTGCCTCCAAAGAACACATTGTTCTCATTGAGAACAAATTATCTGAGGCTAAAAAGTTTGAAGAATCCCTCAATGGGAGAAGCATCAAACTGATGGACATCATAAGCACTCTGAATGCCAGACTAAATGGCAAACTGGGCTTGGGTGCATCATCAAGTCATCCATATCTCCTTAAGAAAGACATCATATCTACACCAGTGAAGTTCATTTCTTCCAAGAGAAAAGAGGCAATAGAAGTAGGTAAGAACATCTTAAGCAAGGATGTTAAGAATAAAGGAATTCAAAAGAATTCGTCGAACGGAGCTCGACGAAATCACAAGAATTCGTCGAACAGAGATTGATGAACTCTGAAGACAGACTTTCAGTATAGTTATTCTTCAAACGACGCTCGACAAAATCACTTCAATTCGTCGAACGGCGATCGACGAACTCAACCATGTTCGTCGAACAGTAATTATACTGATTTCAAAAGCATTCTTATTCTCAATATACTAAAAATCCCTTTACTGAGTGGATCATTCCTCCAAGGAAATATCATCCACAAGGCTATAAGGATCAGCCTGAGATGTCTTACATTTCAGATTTTTGTGGTAAGACAAAAGGACCCAAGGTAGTCTGGGTCAAGAACAACTAGTTTATTTTCTGTTGTGCAGGTACAAGGCTATCCAAGCATAAAAGAATAGTGGTATTTGGATAGTGGGTGCTCCAAGCACATGACAGGAAACAAGGCCAACTTAAGCCATTACAAGGAAAATCTTGGACCCAAAGTGATTTTTGGAGACTCCAACTGTGGTCAAACCAAAGGCTATGCAAAAATCAAAGTTGGTGCAGTTACCTTCAAAGAGGTAGCATATGTCAAGGGTCTCAAGCATAACCTCATTAGCATAAGCCAGCTTTGTGATGAAGGTTATCAGGTAACTTTTAACCATTCCTTATGTCTTGTTACCAATAATAAAAACATCAATATGTTATCTGGTATTAGACATGGAAATATTTATTTAGTCAATTTTGACTCTGCCAATTCAGACATTTGTTTATTAATTCAATAAGTAAAACAAATGAATTATGTCATAAAAGGCTAGGACATATTAACCTTAGAACTATCTCTAAGCTCTTCAAGGACAGACTAGTAAGTGGACTACCTTCTAGTTCATACAAGAAGGAAGGACTCTGTAGGGCTTGTCAACTAGGAAAGCAAACCAAGAGTAGTTTTAAATCTTTATCCAAAAGTGATTCACCTATGATTCTGTACTTACTGCATTTGGATCTATTTGGACCCACTGCAATACAGAGATTAGGAGGGAAGCATTACACTTTAGTTATTGTAGATGACTTCTCAATATTCACTTGGGTGTTCTTTCATAGGAACAAGTCTGACACCTTCAGTATTCTGACAGACTTTCTTAGGTCCATCAAGATTGAGTACTCTACTCTAGTTGCATTGATCATAAGTGATCATGGCACTGAGTTTGAATCTCTTCTGATGAGAGAATTCTGTGGAAAAAAAGGGATCAGGCAATGTTTCTCTGCTCCTAGAACTCCTCAACAAAATGGGGTAGCTGAAAGGAAAAATAGAACACCACTTGAATCAGCAACTGCATTGCTTGTTGATGCTCACATGCCAACCTCTTTTTGGGCAGAGGCAGTGAACACAATAAATTATGTGTTGAATAGAAGTCTGATACATAAACTAAAGGGTAAAACATAATATGAATTACTTAAGAATAAAAAGCCTAAGGTTAACTATTTTATGATTTTTGGCTGTAAATGCTATGTGCATAACAATAAAAAGAAATATCTAAGGAAATTTGAAGCAAAGTCTGCTGAAGGTATATTCCTTGGATACTCTCTTTCTAGTAAAGCATATAGAGTTTATAACAAATCAACTCTTAAGATAGAAGATTCCATGCATGTATCTTTTGATGAAACTAACATATTAAATGAGGAGAGGAATACCACCTCTACCAGAGATATTTTGCAGGTACAATGGCAATCTATCTTCCAAACTTGCATCCTTCCCTACCTCCTCTACACATGTCCCTTCTTCTAGGGGCCTAGCTTCAGGTCTCCCTGAAACTAGGCAGGGGGAGATGCTTGGTGAAGAAGCTTCATTAAATGCAGTTTCAGATGCAATTATTGCTCCAGATAATGTTGATTCAGATATGATTTTTGATATAGAAGAAGCTCCACTGCAGTAGATTCTGCTTTGCTAAAGAAGATTATCAAAGTTTTTCAGTTCCAGTTCAAGTTCAGATTCCAGTTATAGTTGAAGTAACAGATAAAGTTGATTTGGTGAAGTCACCTCCAACTTAAGATCCAAAATTATTCAAAAGCTGTAGTTCTTTATACAGCTCAGATCAACAAAGCCAAAGCAGAAGGCAAGGATTTTTCTCAGTTTACTACAATGTCTGATTTCAGAAGACGAGAATTTGAAAAGTACAGCTCAAGACACCTGTTTAATGCTGAAGATTATTTAAGGTTGCACCCAGCAGCAGTAGTTCCTCATGCATCATCTCAAACCCTGCTGGGAGCTCATGACCTCTACATGAGTAAAAGGGAATCTGTGAACCCAAACAGGCAAATCATCTCTAAGCCTTCTTCAAAGTGAAAAAGTAAAGCTTCAGTCTTGTTTAGTATTTTGCTAATTCTGTTTTTCAGTGTAAATATTCCTAAACTCACAGCTCTATATATTTTATCTGCTGAAATGATTTAAATTCTGTCAGATATATATGCTCTGTGTTTGTTGTTTGTTTTATTCTATTATTGTCAAATAGTATCCTAACCCAAATAGGGGGAGATTGTTGGAACAACCCTAATAATGATTTGGGCTAGGATCACTATCTGTTGATTAGGACTCAAGTTGACCCCATTGTATAGTCTAAGTGTGTCTGAGTAGCTAGAACTTAGGAAAAATTCCAAGTTTCTGGGTTCGATGAACTTCAATCTGCGTTCGACGAAATCCGTTTTGCGTTCGACGAACGTCATGCTTCATTTCGATGAACTTGCTCTTCAGCTCGACAAATTTAGTCTTCCAGCCAGTTCAGCAGATTTTCTCTCAGTTCGACGAACTCCAGATTCAGTTCGACGAATTTTCCCTTCAGCTCGACGAATTCAATCTTCCAGCCAGTTCAGCAGATTTTCTCTCAGTTCGACGAACTCCAGATTCAGTTCGATGAACTCAGCTTTCAGTTCGATGAACTCAGCTCTCAGCTCGACGAATTTTCTTCTCCAGCTTGACAAATTTCCGAAGGATCAGTTATCCATGTTCTCTGAACTCAGATCGACTATTCAGCAATGGATCTATTCAATTATTTGGACTTATTCATTTATCAGATAAGTCAAGATTCAATTCTTTCCTTTTATTATTCCATTCTATTCTCTTCTCTCGAGAAAGTAGCCATTTGATATATTGGAAAAGAGGATACTTATATGGAAAAGGAAAAGGAATTAATTATTATTGCTGAATCAGATTGCAGTTCAAAGAAATATCTTTTCAGAATATTATATTCCTTATCCAGAAGATTTGAATTTCAAATCAATGATATATTGTCTAAGGAAAAGAAAGATCAGACGAAAAAAGAAAATAGTGAAAGAAAGAATAGAGAAGTATCAGTCGAGAGAGAAATACAAAATGTAAAAAAGAATTACAGAGTTCATCCTCAACAGCAGCATTTTCATTCTCTGAGAAAATCAACAAAATCTTCACTCAGTTTTTAGCTGCTGGTTCTAATCTTCAAAGAGAAACAATAATCTGAGAAACATTGTCTCTCAGATTCATCTACTATCAAGAAAGATTTTCTACATCCAAGAGAAAGGTCCATCCATTATCTGTCAAGCATTTCTATCAAACAGGGGGAGCTTTACAACACAACAATCCACTAGTATTCTCTCAGCTTGTTGACAGAGAAGAATTTCATAAACCCTTTTGGTTACGCTTTTTATCCCATCTTGTACAGGGTTCTAACTCCCTTCAAAAGTTAAACCTTTAGTGGTAGGGCACCTGATCAAAAACATGTGTTTTGGTTTGAGCACCTGATCAAAAGCTCAGTGGTGTTTGGGCACCTGATCAAAAATCCCAGTGGTGATAGGGCACCTGATCAAACACCTAGTGGATTCCTAACAAGGGTGGTAGAAGAGTAGATGTACTTAATTTTATTGGGGAACTACTATAGATCCTTGTGTCTTCTGTGATTGTGTTTTTCTTTCTGTACTATGTTGTGCTGTGTTTATTATATTTGTTTAGCTTTTACACTCACTCTGTACACATATATATAACACTATTTTAATTTTTCTATAAAATAAGTTAAATCTTTTTAATACTCTATTCACCCCCCCCCCCCCCCCCCCCTCTAAAGTAAATCTAAGATGTAATACCTCACTTTCAGACGATATGAAGGTGGAGGCGAGAAGAGTGCTTGCCTCAGAGGGCCCATTATTTGGTTTCTCAGGGGAGAGAAAGGAGGTGGAAGGAGTAGGGCTCCACGTCGTCCTACGGGGCATTCCCGTAACTGTCGGTTCGTCATTGTGGATGCGTCGAGCAGCTACAGTGCCATCTTCGGGTGACCCCTCATTAGCGCATTCTGGTGCGTCCCCTCCACTTCCCACCAATGCCTCAAGCTCATTATAGGAGGGATCTAGGTCCGGGTGAGGGGTGAACCCAAGGTAGCAAGGTAGTGCTACGTCACCGCGGTCAATACCACCTTGCAAGCCGAGGTGGAAGGGATGGACCGGGAGATGGAGAAGAGGGTGAGAATAGGAGGAGAAGAGGAGGGCCAGGCAGGAGGGGTGGAAGAGCTTTTGGAGGTCCGGGAGAAGAAGATGGAGAGAAGAGGAGGAGAAGAGGAGGCCCTGCCAGGAGGGGCAGAGGAGTTGATGGAAGTCCGGGAAGGGGAGTTGGTGGAAGGAGAGGCCAAAGTGCCTGCTTGCGGCGAGAGGATAAAGGATGATCGGGGGAAGCAGTCCCGGCTGGAGTCCGTGGATGAGGTTATGGAGCTGGAAGTCACTTCTTGGGCGGGAGTGATAGAAAAAGTAAAGATCAGTGGGGAGCTCAACCCTGAGGAGCAAAAGAAGGTCCTGGCCTGCGTCAAGGAGAACGTGGACATCTTCTCCTGGAGTGCAGTAGAGATGACCGGGAAAAATGCGGATGTGTCCTGCCACCGCCTCAACCTCGACCCCGGCACCCGCCCCATCCGTCAAAAGAAGAGGTCCACCGCAGACAAGCTGGAAGGGCCCATCCCGGAGGAGGTGAGCAAGCTCCTCAAGGTCGGCTTTGTATCAGAGATCCAATACCTAGGCTGGGTCTCCAACGTAGTGATGGTAAAAAAAGGGGATGGTAGGTGGAGAATGTGTGTAGACTTTTCTTCGCTAAATAAATCATGCCTTAAGGATTGTTACCCCCTACCTCGAATCAATGCACTGGTTGACTCAACTGTCGGTTTTTCGCTATTGAGATTTCTAGGTGCTTTCTCAGGTTACCATCAGATTTGCATGCACCCGCCTGACATCAAGGATGTCTCTTTCATCATTGGGGATGGGTGCTACTACTACAAGATGATGCCCTTCGGGCTAAAAAATGCAGGGGCGACATATCAGCGGATGATGGACAGGGTCTTCCGAGAACAGAAGGGGAGGAACTTGGAAGTTTACTTCGACAATCTCATGATCAAGAGCCGGGACCTCGAGTCCTACCTTCGGGACCTCGAAGAAACTTTTGGGACCTTGCAAAAATTTAAGATGAAACTCAACCTCCAGAAGTGTGTCTTTGGGGCTAGCCGAGGGATGTTCCCAGGCCACTTGCTCACCCCAGCAGGGCTAGAGCCCAACCTCGACAAAGTATGGGCGATCTTGGAGCTGGGATCGCCGAGGAACGTGGAGGAGGTCCAGTGCCTCACTGGGAAGCTGGTTGGGCTAAGCAGGTTCCTCTCCAAGGAAGAGGAGAAGTGAGTGTCATTCTTCAAAGTGCTAAGAGGAAATCAAAAGTTTGAATGGACCCCGGAGTGTGAGGAGGCTTTTCAAGCATTAAAGAGGCAGCTAACCCAGGCCCGTTTGCTCCAGGGACCGAGGTAGGGAGAGAATCTATCCCTATACATGGGGGTAGGTTCCAAAGTGGTAAGCTCCTTGCTGGTGCGGGAAGAAGGGAAGAAACAGCTCCCGGTCTACTACGTCTGCCGGGTCCTGAGGAAGGTCTAGCTTAGGTATGCCATCTTAGAGAAGCTGGCCTTCGCTCTCGTGGTGTCGGCCCGGAAGCTCCAGCCTTACTTCCAAGCACACTCTATCCAGGTGGTGATCGATCATCCTCTTCATAATATCATGGAAAGAGTGGAGCACTTAGGGAGGTTGATTAAGTGGTCAGTAAAGCTAAGCGAATTCGCCATCTTATTTTGTGCCTAGGCTATCTATAAAGACGCAAGCGGTGGCGTACTTCTTAGTAGACTACGTGACCAAGGTGGAAGAAGTCGGGCCACCCCACTCAGTAGCCTGGAAGATGTTGGTTGACGGAGCATCAGGGAAGCATTCCTTTGGATGGGGAGTCATCCTAGTGAGCCCCCGACGGATAAGGATCGAGCAAGCCATCAACACTCACTTCCCAATCACCAACAACCAGGCCGAGTATGAGGCGGTGATAGCAGGCCTACTACTAGCCCAGGAGTTGGGTGTGCAAGACATGGAGGTCTCGACAGACTCCATGGTGGTGGCATGCTAGATCACGGGGAGTTTGAGGCAAAAGGAACCAACCCTCCAACGCTATCTAGAGAAGGTAAAGGGCGTCATCGGGTGGTTCCGCACCTTCTCAATCCAACACATGCCGAGAGAGGAAAGTGTCCTGGCTGACCTCCTGGCTAAGTTCGGTCCCCGGGTAGGGGGGACGGTGTCAAAACTTTTTCGACCATCCATCGAGGAAGGGGAGTTGATGGAGGTAGATCAGCGAGCATCACAGATGGATCCCATCATCATCTTCCTGGCATCGGGGAAATTCTCAGAAGGGGATATGGGAAAGCGATGGCTCAGGTGTAAGTCAGCATACTATTCCTTGCATGCAAAAGTGCTGTACCGAAACACCCTCTCGGGGCTCCTAACTCGCTGTGTATCGGAGGAGGAGGCCCCTAGGGTCCTCAAAGAGATCCACTCGAGGGAATGTGGAAGCCACTCAGGAAGCAGGAGCTTGGAAGGAAGGGTATTAAGGCAGGGCTACTTCTGGCCCATCCTCAGCCAAGATGTGGCAGAATTCACCAAGAAGTGCCCCATGTGCCAGCTATATGCTCCCCTCCAGCTCCTTCCAGCCATCCCCACAGACAATGGGCCGCAGTTTGCCAGCAATAAGTTTGTCAAGTTTTACACCCAGCTCAGCATAGACCTTCAGTTGGCATCAATCCACCACCCAAGGAGCAATGGGCAAGTGGAGGCGGCGAACAAAATAATCGTGAATTTGCTAAAGAAGAAGGTCGAGAAACTTAGGGGCAACTAGGTAGAATAGCTACCCACGGTACTCTAGTCCTTGAGAACCAAACCAAACACGGCCACCGGGGAGAGCCCATTCAAGCTCTCCCGTGGATCCGAGGTCGGGCTTCCTACCGAGTTTGAGGTAAAGTCACCCAGGTTGGTGACCCCAGGGGAAGGAGATGAAGAATGGAGACTGGAGAACGAGAAAGAATAGAGGCTATCTTTGGATTTGGTAGAAGAGCTCCGAGACCTAGCCACCATCCGGCAGGAGGAGGTCAAGCGGCGGATGGCTCGATACTTCGATAAGAATATCCGAGTAAAGCAGTTCGAGTAGGGGGATTTAGTCCTGAAAAAGGATGATGCAGCTGGGACTGGGGCCGCGTGTTGGGTTTTCTTCGAATAATGCATTAAATGCACGCAGCAAAAAAAATGAACAAGAACAAACCTAAACAGTTCAAGGAACTTGTGATTTCATGAATCAAGAAATGGGAGAAGAAACGCATTGCAATACCTGAAGGGGATTGAGTCGACACTCAACCATGGTGCTCCACAAAGAAATCCCGAAGAACAATTATTGAGTCCCAAGCGCAAAAATCAATCAGCGCCTCTATGGGAGTCCACACGAGCGTTGAAGAACCCTAGCTTCTTGTCGCACAAGAACAAGGTCGGAGAAGTGAGCCCTCTACGTCCCCCACGGACTGCTAGGTCCGATGACAGGGAGAGGCGGCGGCGGCGGCGGCGGCGGCAGGATCGACCGGTCGGAACTCTTCCGTCGGAACTTTGCGGATCCCTTTCGTCTCTCTCAGAATCGCAAAATAAAAGGATCGCACGCCTTGGAGCATAAATAAATCGTGGTCTATTTATACCCAGGGAGAGAGAAAGGCTATCAGTACACCCATGACCAAAAATGGAGTAAACATAATTCGTCGAGTGAAGCTAATTTGTCGATACCATTCGACAAATTTGTCGAGATAATTCACTAAATAGATTTTGTCGAGAAGATCCGTTTCGTCGATACCATTCGACGAATTGACTCGCGAAAATATCTAATTTGTCGAGACATTTCGACGAATTGACATATTTCGTCGAGTCATATTGAGGAACTATTTTGTCAAGTAGATCTAACTCGTCGAGACCAATCGATGAACACTTTCGTCGACTTAAGATAAGTTTCATCGAGATATTCTCGAAAACTCACCAACATACTCCATATAGTATTCACAATACCTGTGGAGCACTCATTCAACTCGACCCTACTCTAGTAAGATGTAGGATTAGTCCTTCACTCATATCCTATATGAGTAAGACCAACACAATTCTTCCTCCAACTTCCCCAAACACTCTTCTGTGTGACCCCATAGGCTCATATCGTGTTGGAAGTGAGACTAAATGTTTGATCACATCCAGATCACCTTGGAAACACCAACACCATGGTGGGAAAGCTCGACCCCAATTGGGAGGGGTCTTATATTGCAGATGAAGTGCTTAAGTCACGAGCGTACCACCTCCCGGATGTGGAAGGGGTACCTCTCAATCGAGCTCGGAGCAGCGATGAGCTAAAGCATTTTCATCCTTAAACCTTTTGCGTTGATTTATTATATGATCGAATGGTTATTATGTTGTCTTTAATGTCACTTCTTTAATCATTGGCCCTCAGGGAAAGTTTGAGATGGAATGCCCCAAATAGATTCTGCTGTCGGGCTCTCATTAGATGGAGGGTCAGGTTGATCTCTGGAGAGGCTGGCTGAGGAAAGTTTGAGCTGGAATGACCCAGATCGATTCCGCTGTCGGGCTCTCATTAGACGATGGGTCAGGTTGATCTCTGGAGAGGCTGGTTGAGGAAAGTTTCAGCTGGAATTCCCCAGATCAATTTCGCCGCCGGGCTCTCATTAGATGGTGGGTTAGGTTGATCTCTAGATAGGCTGTCTGAGGAAAGTTTGATCTAGAATGCCGCAAATTGATTTCGTTGTCGGGCTCTCAATAGACGGTGGGTCAGGTTGATCTCTGGAGAGGTTGACTGAGGAAAGTTTGAGCTGGAATGCCCCAGATCAATTTCGTCGCTGGGCTCTCATTAGATTGTGGGTCAGGATGATCTCTGTAGAGTCTGACTGAAGAAATTTTGAGCTGGAATGCCCCAGATCAATTTCGCTGCTGGGCTGTCATTAGATAGTGGATTAGGGTGATCTTTGGAGAGGCTGGCTGAGGAAAGTTTGAGCTGGAGTGCACCAGATCAATTCTGCTGCCGGGCTCTCATTAGATAGTGGGTCAGGTTGATCACTGGATAGGCTGTCTGAGGAAAGTTTGAGCTAGAAAGCCCCGGATTAATTCCATTGTCAGGCTCTCATTAGACGTTGGGTCAATTGATCTCTGAGAGGCTGGCTGAGGAAAGTTTGAGCTAGAATGCCCCAGATCGATTTCGCTGTCGGGCTCTCATTAGATGTTGTTTCATGTTAATCTCTGGAGAGGTTGGCTGAGAAAAGTTTGAGCTGGAATGCCCCAGATCGATTCCGTTGTCGGGCTCTCATTAGACGGTGGGTCAAGTTGATCTCTAGAGAGGCTGGTAGGGTTTCTAATAGCACTCAACTTTCCCAGGTCAACTACGCCGCTGGACTCTCACTAGCCGGGGGGGATTAATTCCTGGATAGGGGAGGCAGGCGAAAGTGGACAAGGTGTTTCATCTCAAATGGGTCTCCTAACCAGGCACTCACCTATCTGGAAGGACCGTAAGCCATTTTGTTGGCAAGAAATGAAATGCAAGAGGCTCTTGTGGCCAGGATTTGCGAGTAGGCCTGCCAAAGCAGGCACTTGCTTGGCGAGAACACCTGGGCGAGAACTCATCAGTTGGGAGACAGAAAGATCATGGCAGGACTCTTGGTTAGTGCATGCCAATGATCCTGCTGGAATGAGCACTAGTCGCGGCGAAGGGCTCGCAGGAGAGAACTCATCAGTGGGGAGATGGAAAAATCATGGCAAGGCTCTTGGATAGTGTATGCGAATGAGCCTACCAGAATGGGCATTCTCCACGGAGAAGAGGTCGCAGGAGAGAACCTTGCTGGAATGAATGTAAAGGAAAAATTCAATTAAGCCCCACGAAGAGGGGCGAGTACGCAGGTGTTCGATCGATTCGCAGGTGCGCGTGGGGTGCGTGCCAGAATGCGAATGCGTACATTTACGAGTACACGTGCATTAAATTCAGCGAGTGCCCAAGCAAAGTGCAGGTGTGCGCATGGTGCATGTCGGAGGCGCGAGCACGTAAGAAAATTGTAGTGAGAAAAGAAAAAATAGAAGAATGATTTAGAAAATATTTTTCATTTCACTACAAAAAATAGTTTACATCAGGGGTTGCGATTCTCGCCTTACAAAAGAAAAATCAGAAAGAAAAGTTTACATCTCTCAAGATTCTTCCCCTGCCTTCCCACCCTCGCCATCTGTGCTGGAAGAGATTGGTTCGAACAGTTCCGGGATGACCTCCTCGACTATGAGCCTCCGCGTCCGCAGCGAGAAGTACAACCTCTTTCAAGGTGTCTAAGATGTGTCTCGTCGCCAGGATTGCGGTGTACCATAGCGACTCCTCCTTCGCACGCTTCAGGTTCCTCAAGGTTTGGGAGGAGCGAGGAGCAGGTGGAAGGGCGGCCTGGATGAGCTCCTGGTTATGGGCCTTCAGCATAACGACCTCCTTCTCCAGTTCCGTCTTGCGAGCAAGGAGCTGGTCCGCAGTCTCGAGGTCCTGCAAAAGGCGAGTGGGTTAAAATTGTTGGAACATGGTCTTCCGCATCTCCTAGGTTTGAGTATAACAAATCCTATGTGTATTTGATCTTGTGTGTTCAAGTGTGCAGGTTTACTAGGTCCACATGACTCAAGGAGTACACAAGTTGACTGCCCCCAAAATTGAGGTCAAAATTCGAACAAGCTCACTATCGCCGGCGGTAGCGATAGCGCCCGGCGATAGCGTTGATTAGCACGATTCCGGCATCATTTTTAGAAGGAGCTAGCGCCAGGCGGTAGCAGATAGCGCTGGCGATAGCATTGCGCATAAGAGGCATAGAGCAAAATGTTGCCTTGGATTGAAGATCCTCCCGCGCAAATTGTTTCTTAATCCGGGCTAGTGCAGGCGGTAGCGCAGAGGCTATAAAATGGATGGCTTGGCTCCGAATTCTTGATCCCTCCAGAACCCTAAACTCCAGTGCTTCGTGCCACATCATATAGAGGAAGTTTCAGAGAGTTACTCCCACCAAAAGACTAGAGAGAGAATTTCTGAAGGAGGATTTCTTCACGCTTCATCCGACCGGCGACCGCTTCAACAACGCTTATACTACAGCGGTTCAACGTCTCCTACTTCAGAAGTTCTTAGAGGGAGTTTTTATTATTGTTGTATTTTTATTTTATCTCTTTTGTAAACGCTTAGTGAAATCGCCTCGTGTTGGCGACTAGGTCTGGGTTTGACTTAGGGGGTAATTCGCCTCGTGTTGGCGACTAGCTCTAGGGAGTAGATCTAGGGGGTGCTCGAGGCCTTTCTGGGGATAGATTGGCTAGAGCGGCTTGAGGCCGTATCTGGGGAGAGATCGGCTAAAGCCAACCGGTTCGTGGGGATACGAGTCGGTATAGAAAACGAAAAAGAATTTTCACTATTCGCCTCCGATTTCTAGCGTCATAGAAATCCAATTTTGTAATCAATTTTATTAATAGTAATCATGTCTCTATTTGTGTAATAAAAATGATTTTGCTCTTCATTTATCTAAACTGTTAATTATCCTCTCTTTTATCATAAATCAATTTAGATCGCTATTCAAAGTTATTACATTAATCTTGCAACAATTCAAAGTTTTCTAAATTAAATATAAAGTTTCTTAAAACCCTTATTCACCCCCCTCTAAGGGCGCCTACCGATCCAACAAGTGGTATCAGAGCTAGGTTTTATTCCAATCGGCTTAACAACCGGTAATAATGGCGTCTCATGATCTCGCTTCAACTAGTGGTGAAAATTTTTGTGAAGAGGAAAAATCACTTGCACCACCTTTATTTGAAGGGACAAATTATAAAGGATGGAAAATCTTAATTGAAAAATTTATTAAAACTTTAGACATCGAAGTTTGGAATTTAGCAATAGCAAGACCCGCAAATGAATCAAATAAAAAAGAACTTCAATTAAAGGCAAAAGCTAAACACTTTTTATTTTGCGGTCTATCAAATGAAATTTTCAAATTAATATATTGTTTTTCAAGTGCATATAAAGTATGGCATTTTCTTGAAGAAATTTATGTTTCTACAGGTATGGAACAATCGCAAGAACCGGCGAATATGCATGCATGCACAACTCTTCAAGAATGCCCTCCTCATGACAGATCAATGGAGCACACATCTAATAGAAGAGAAGAAGAAGTATTGTGTTCGGAAGAGGAGTGCCAAAAAGATGTCAAAGAAATGATATGTTCAAATCGTGCCTCTCCCGAAAGTAATGTAAGGAAATCAAATTCCATCTTTTGTACTTCCATCTCTTCATTACAATTGCTTCAAACTACAAAGCGCAAAATTAAGAAATTAAAAAATGCTAATAAACATTTGCGCTTAGAAAATAAAAATCTAAAGGCAAAAATTAATGAAAAATCAAATTTATCTAGTTCTACACATTGCTCCTTAGTAGAAAACACCACAACTTGTGTAGAATATAAAGAATTAAAAGAAAAACACAAGAAACTTGAAAAGGATTTTATTTTAGTGAAAGAACAAAATGAAAAATTATGTTCAGAAAATTCATCTTTGATAAATGATTGTGCTAAGTGTAAAGAATATAAAATTGAAATTAAAGAGGTGGATGAAACATTTGATGAATATAGAAACAACTATCAAGATCATATTGATTCAATTGTTTCCATTCTTAAAAACAGCACAATCGCTTATAATAAAGCTAGACATAATTTAATGATTAAAAATAATGAATTAAAAACTAAAATCAACTTGCTTAAGGAAATCATAAAGAAAAACTCTCAAAACATACAATTTCAAGATAATGCAAAATACAAAAGCAAGTGAAATATGATTTCTTATAAGTTGAACAAGGCAAGCAATAGAAATAACAAACCTCAAAAGATTGAAAATGAAATTCCAAAATACAATCATTACTATCATTTACAACATCAATCTTCTCCCAACATAAAATTAAATGCTCACAAATTTCCTATGAACAACACTTTTAATAATCATTACAATCATAATCATCAATATAAAGATAATCTCAATGAAAATTTGATGAATAAGAATAACATTAAACCAAGGTTTGAATGGAGGCCTAAAATTAAAAATGAAACATTCACTTCACATGAAAGGACTCATTCATCTTTGTCTTCACAAAAATCATCACGATGCATTTGGGTACCCAAAGGAACCATCACTCATGGTCCTCTTTGGATACCTAAATCTCTTATCCATTAGGTATTATCAATTGCATGAAGTAGAATCCTTTCAAAATGAAATATACAAAGTTCTACTTCATGATATGCTTTCATGTCTTTTAATTTGTCTTTTTTTTTCTTTTTTTTCTTTTTTTTCTTTTAAACTATCATGTCATGGTCATCCTATAAAATATTGAAAATATGATTTTATCTCTTAAAAGCTTAATATGGTTTTATAAAACAAATTGATCAAAATTCAAAATCATATTTTGATGACCTATCTTTTATTATTATATTCATTATTTCTAAATATCTTATATTATCCATTTGAATCAAACTCTAAATTTGTTATAAGATATTTCAAATTAAATCTGGTTATTAGGCTATTAAGATTCTTAGCCTTCACCAACAAGTGGATTAGTGAAATTACTTAAAGAAAATTCAAGATCTAAATAAAAGTTCAACTTTCAATATGGTTGTCATTGTTCACAACAAAAAAAATATATATTGTGTTCACTCCTTGATATCAAACATGATCTAAACCATCACTATTGTTCACCTATCAAAAATCACATATTTTCAAAATTCTTAATTAAAGGAAAATCACTAAAATGTATTGAAAGAATTTATCTTCATAATGAATATTGAATTCACAAACATCACTATGATCTATTTATACCTTTTGCTAAAACTCTCTAAAATCATAATTCATATCAAGAATTATCTATCACATTGGTATTATAATCACTTACTATGATTGGTATATTATGTGTATTGTGATTTATTTCAAGTTTAGACCTTTAAATCATCTTGATATCTAATCAAATTAAATCATCACTTCATTCTAGGTCTCTAAGTTGAAACACAATCAAAACTTGGTATAACATTAATCTCAAACTTATCACTCTAACATTGCCACCTAAAGAATATATGTGTCTATGTTAGGCTTTATTTGTTTACCAAGATATACAGGCTAGGTATTCTCATCTAAGGCATATCCTTAGTATGATTATGCATGAACATTATTATTAATCTCTAAAATCATGCATATTTGACTTGTTCATTCATGTACAATCATGCTTACGTTTCTAACTACATTGGTAAATATAAGCCCTAAAATATTAAAATGGAGATATAATGAGATATATCACTTGCAAAGTTTATTTGGAAAAGTCATATACAAGATCGCTAATGTTTCATGCAATTTGGACTATCTAGACATCTCTGAAAAATCTGAAAATTCAGCATGAAACTACTAATGGGACACCTAATCAAGTCCAAGCATCAAAATTTTCAAAACCCAAAAAAATCACTTACTGTTTCCCGCGCTAGCGCTAGCGCCGGCGCTAGCGTCGAGGTTCATTTTTCTGTATTTTTTAAATTTCTAAAAATCCCTTAAAATATATAAATCTATATTTTCTACTTAGTTTTGCACTTATGTGTTTCTTTATTTTTTGAAAAATCAAATACAAAACTACAAAAACCAAATTACAAAAAATATTTTTTTTTGCTTGTGTTGTTTTCTTTATTTAAAGTTCATTTTTATGCAAAAATCAAATATAAAAGTTGCAAAAGCAAAAATTACAAAAATATGCTTTTATTTGAAAAAAAAAATCAACTACAAAAATATAAAACAAAACAAAAACAAGCATCGAAATTATTCTTCTGAACTTAACTTGTCTATGTATCTTGCGAAAGGGTGATTTGGGCTATCATCCCATCATATCACCTAGTACCGGGCGAACCTCTCACAAGGTAGTCCTCGGGAAGTCCAAGATCAATCTTATAAGTTCAAACTTTAAATAAAGATTATTTTTTCAAAAATATCAAAAATTTCTGTATGGACTCTATTGTAAAAATCAAGCATGATTTAATATATTATTTAGAACTTCTATGATGTTGCAATTTATCTTTTCAAACTACTTTGAACACTGCTTTCATCATGCTTTGATACATCTATTAATGTGTGCATCAATTATATTGTAAAAGTTGTGTAGAACTATGCGTAGCATGCCTCTAAGTATGAGTAAATGTTTTATGTTTGATAATGATCTTTATTCACTCACTTATTTTTGGCATTGTCTACATCTGTGTTTAAATCTAAGATTGCTTGTGTATGTTTTGTATTAGTACAATGAATTAAAATTGCACAAGTATCTTACCTACACTCCTTTATTTGCACTTTTAGAAATTAAGAAAAGTGGTTATCTTTATAATAAATTATATTGGTTTGCAAAACAAGTGTATTCGGAGAACTTTGCACAAAACAAAAAATCATGAAATAATTTAACAAAGTTATCTCCACCAAGCACTACTTGAACCTCCTGATAAGTCTTAATAAGCATTGTGAGGTTGAGCACCTTGGAAAGAATAATAAAGTATCTTGTGCAAACCATATCTTTCTTTCAAAATAAAAACCACTTATTCTTAAGTACACCGGATCACAATAAAAAAAACACAAGAATAAAATTATGTGATCCCCCAAGCACTACTCTGCACCCTGATAAGTCTTAATGAGCATTGTGTGTGCAGAGCACCTTGGTTGTTGTACATTTTTCTTTGTGCATTGAAGTGAGTGGAAGTAAAATTATTTGTGTTTTATTGTGCTCTTTACTTTACATATTACTTGTATTTTTGATTAAAACATTTGTTTACTCTACTCAAAAATACACTAATGTGCACATCATTATCTTCCATAACACTTCTTCTCATGAGAATTGGATCCTAATGCAAACTCTATACTACTCTTTACTTATGAAATGCACTAGATAACCTAGCATGCTTTCTACAATGTTTGGTATGACTTGAAATTGTGAATTGAAATAACATTGTAGTAATCTCTTTGTGATAGTATTATTTCATGCTTGGTTATTTTTGTCAACCATAAAAGATTTTCATTGAAACATGATTTACATAAACATCTTCTTTTTGAAATTAACTCATATATCTTTTTATGGATTATCCTTGATTAAAATAAGATGTTTCATGCATTTCTACAAGTCTTCCGCATCATATCACTTTTACCTTGCACTTTCATGCTTATATCAAGTCTAAAATCTCAATTTTTCTTAAAAAACAAGTAGTAGACTTGCTTGGTAAAATTTATATTAGCTATTCTAACACGTATATCATTTTTTTATGCTATAAACTCTGATTTATTTCTATGAAAACTTTCATGCTAAAATCAAATTTTATTTCTTACTTCTAATTGCTAAAAGGATGTTGTTTCTTATTCTAAAACTTGGAAATCATAATCTTATGCTAAAACTTTGATCTATTTTCTCTACAAATTGTTCTAAAACTTCTTATCATTTCCTTCTCACTAAAGAAGCTCGATCATGCCTTTATTATCCAACTTTTTTGTGGTGCCTTCCTACCCACTTTTGCTAATAACAAAGGGGGAGAATTAATTAACATGATAAAATGCAAAAGGGGGAGAACTAACATGATAAATATAATCCGCATAATCCGCTATCAAGATAATAATGATCACATGATTACTTAAGATGATAGCATACATATTAGGGGAGCATTCACATAGGGGGAGCATATATTTAGGGGGAGCAATTCTAAATGCTAAAATCAATTATTATCCTAAAGTCATCACTCTCACACACACACAAGTATAGTTTCATCATGATTATCAATTAATGCTTTGTTGTATCATTAATGGATTTGTTATTATCAAAAGGGGGAGTTTGTTGGAACATGGTCTTCCGCATCTCCTAGGTTTGAGAATAACAAATCCTATGTGTATTTGATCTTGTGTGTTCAAGTGTGCAGGTTTACTAGGTCCACATGACTCAAGGAGTACAAATGTTGACTGCCCCCAAAATTGAGGTCAAAATTCGAACAAGCTCACTATCGCCGGCGGTAGCGATAGCGCCTGGCGATAGCGTTGATAAGCACGATTCCGGCATCATTTTTAGAAGGAGCTAGCGCCAGGCGGTAGCAGATAGCGCTGGCGGTAGCATGGCGCATAAGAGGCATCGAGCAAAATGTTGCCTTGGATTGAAGATCCTCCCGCGCAAATTGTTTCTTAATCCGGGCTAGCGCCGGCGGTAGCGCTAGCGCCGGCGGTAGCGCAGAGGCTATAAAATGGATAGCTTGGCTCCGAATTCTTGATCCCTCCAGAACCCTAAACTCCAGTGCTTCGTGCCACATCATATAGAGGAAGTTTCAGAGAGTTACTCCCACCAAAAGATTAGAGAGAGAATTTCTGAAGGAGGATTTCTTCACGCTTCATCCGACCGGCGACCGCTTCAACAACGCTTATACTACAGCGGTTCAACGTCTCCTACTTCAGAAGTTCTTAGAGGGAGTTTTTATTATTGTTGTATTTTTATTATATCTCTTTTGTAAACGCTTAGTGAAATCGCCTCGTGTTGGCGACTAGGTCTGGGTTTGACTTAGGGGGTAATTCGCCTCGTGTTGGCGACTAGCTCTAGGGAGTAGATCTAGGGGTGCTCGAGGCCTTTCTGGGGATAGATTGGCTAGAGCGGCTTGAGGCCGTATCTGGGGAGAGATCGGCTAAAGCCAACCGGTTCGTGGGGATACGAGTCGGTATAGAAAACGAAAAAGAATTTTCACTATTCGCCTCCGATTTCTAGCGTCATAGAAATCCAATTTTGTAATCAATTTTATTAATAGTAATCATGTCTCTATTTGTGTAATAAAATTGATTTTGCTCTTCATTTATCTAAACAGTTAATTATCCTCTCTTTTATCATAAATCAATTTAGATCGCTATTCAAAGTTATTACATTAATCTTGCAACAATTCAAAGTTTTCTAAATTAAATATAAAGTTTCTTAAAACCCTTATTCACCCCCCTCTAAGGGCGCCTACCGATCCAACAAAAATGGAACATTGGGAAAGGTGACAAGTGATTTCTCGATAGACTTACCATCCCATCATTGATGCTCGCGAGGAGGTCCTCGGATACCACCTGGTTTTCCTTCAGTTCGGCGAGCTCCTTCTTCGCCTCCTGCAGCTCGAACTTCAGCTCCTTGGAGTTCCTCTCCATCATTAAGCAGTGGCGACCGACCATTTGGGCGAGGTCCAGCCCACGAAGCTGAGCTCGCGCGCACTCGTACGCGAGCACTCGAGAGGTGAGGGTGTGGAATTTCGCAGCATCCTCCCGCCCATAGAGGTCGAAGGACAATGCGAAGGCCTGTCCTCCAATGCTCTCCCACTCCACCCAGGAGGGAGTAAGGGTAGAGATCGAAACCCGGTTGGCGTCTGAGTCCCACTCCAACACGGGATCATCGTCCACGTCCTGATGCCTGGTGCAGAGGCAGAAGTTGCAGTGGACCACCGGTGCGGGTGCGGTCGGCACATGGGCGGCCACCCAGTGGGTCTCTTAAAACAATGCATCAAATGCACGCAGCAGGAAAATGAACAAGAACAACCCTAAACAGTTCAAGGAACTTGCGATTTCATGAATCAAGAAATAGGAGAAGCAACGCATTGCAATACCTGAAGGGGATTGAGTCGACACTCAACCATGGTGCTCCACAAAGAAATCCCGAAGAACAATCGTTGAGTCCCAAGCGCAGAAATCAATCGGCGCCTCTACGGGAGTCCACACGAGCGTTGAAGAAACCTAACATCTTATTGCACAAGAACTAGGTCGGAGAAGAAGAGCCCTCTACGTCTCCCATGGACTGCTAGGTCGGATGACAGGGAGAGGCGGCGGCGGCAGCGGGATCGACCGGTCGGAACTCTTCCGTCGGAACTTTGCAGATCCCTTCTGTCTCTCTCAGAATCGCAAAATAAAAGGATCGCACGCCTTGGGGCATAAATAAATCGTGATCTATTTATACCCAGGGAGAGAGAAAGACTATCCGAACACCCATGACCAAAAATGGAGTAAACATAATTCGTCGAGTGAAGCTAATTCGTCGATACCATTCGACAAATTTGTCGAGATAATTCACTAAATAGATTTTGTCGAGAAGATCTGTTTCGTCGATACCATTCGACTAATTGACTCACAAAAATATCTAATTCATCGAGACATTTCGACGAATTGACATATTTCATCGAGTCATTTTGAGGAACTATTTCGTCAAGTAGATCTTACTCGTCGAGACCAATCGATGAACCCTTTCGTCGACTTGAGATAAGTTTCATCAAGCCATTCTCGAAAACTCACCAACATACTCCATACAGTATTCACAATACCTTTGGAGCACTCAGTCAACTCGACCCAACTCTAATAAGTTGTAGGATTGGTCCTTCACTCATATCCTATATGAGTAAGACCAACACAATTCTTCCTCCAACTTCCCCAAACACTTTTCTGTGTGACCCCATAGGCTCATATCGCATTGCAAGTGAGACTAAATGCTTGATCATTTCCAGATCACCTTGGAAACACGAACACCGCAGTGGGAAAGCTTGACCCCAACGGGGAGGGGTCTTACATTGTAGATAAAGTGCTTAAGTTAGGAGGGTACCATCTCCAGGATGTGGAATAGGTACCTCTCAGCCGAGCTCGGAGCAGGGATGACCTAAAGAATTTTCATCCATAAACTTTTTGCGTTGGTTTATTATATGATCGATTGGTTATTATGTTATCTTTAATGTCTCTTCTTTAATCATTGGCCCTCAGGGAAAGTTTGAGTTGGAATGCCCCAAATCGATTCCGTTGTCGGGATCTCATTAGATGGTGGGTCAGGTTGATCTCTAGAGAGGCTGGCTGAGGAATGTTTGAGCTGGAATGCCCCAGATCGATTCCGCTGTCGGGCTCACATTAGACGGTGGGTTAGGTTGATCTCTGGAGAGGCTGGCTGAGGAAAGTTTGAGCTGGAATTCACCAGATCGATTCCACCGCTGGGCTCTCATTAGATGGTGGGTCAGATGATCTCTAGATAGTCTTGATGAGGAAATTTTGAGCTAGAATGCCCCAAATTGATTCTGTTGTCGGGCTCTCAATAGACGGTGGGTCAAGTTGATCTCTGGAGAGGCTGACTGAGGAAAGTTTGAGCTGGAATGCCCTAGATCGATTCCGCTGCCAGGCTCTCATTAGACAGTGGGTCGGGTTTATCTCTAGAGAGGCTGGCTGAGGAAAGTTTGGGCTGGAATGCCCCAGATCGATTTTGCTGTCGGGCTCTCAATAGACGGTGGGTCAGGTTGATCTCTAGAGAGGCTGGCTGAGAAAAGTTTGAGCTGGAATGCCCCAGATCGATTCTATCGCCGGGCTCTCATTAGATAGTGTGTCAAGTTGATCTCTGGAGAGGCTGGCTGAGGAAAGTTTGAGCTGGTGGAGTGCCCTAGATCGATTTCGTTATTGGGCTCTCATTAGACTGTGGGTCAGGTTGATCTCTGGAGAGGCTGCCTGAGGAAAGTTTGAGCTGGAGTGCCCCAGATCGATTCCGCTGCCAGGCTCTCATTAGACAGTGGGTCGGGTTTATCTCTAGAGAGGCTGGCTGAGGAAAGTTTGAGCTGGAATGCCCCAGATCGATTTTGCTGTCGGGCTCTCAATAGACGGTGGGTCAGGTTGATCTCTAGAGAGGCTGGCTGAGAAAAGTTTGAGCTGGAATGCCCCAGATCGATTCTGTCGCCGGGCTCTCATTAGACAGTGCGTCAAGTTGATCTCTAGAGAGGCTGGCTGAGGAAAGTTTGAGCTGGTGGAGTTCCCCAGATCGATTTCGTTATTGGGCTCTCATTAGACGGTGGGTCAGGTTAATCTCTGTAGAGGCTTGCTGAGGAAAGTTTGAGCAGGAATGCCCCAGATCGATTCAGATGTCGGGCTCTCATTAGACGATGGGTCAGGTTGATCTCTATAGAGGCTGGCTGAAGAAATTTTGAGCTGGAATGCCCCAGATCAATTCCGTCGCTAGGCTCTCATTAGACGGTGGATCAGGCTGATCTCTTGAGAGGTCGGCTGAGGAAAGTTTGAGCTGGAGTGCCCCAGATCGATTCCACTGCCGAGCTCTCATTAGAAAGTGGGTCAGGTTGATCTCTGGAGAGGCTGGCTGAGGAAAGTTTGAGTCGGAATGCCCCTGATTAATTCCGATGTCGGGCTCTCATTGGACGGTGGGTCAGTTGATCTCTAGAGAGGCTGGCTGAGGAAAGTTTGAGCTAGAATACCCCAGATCAATTTCGCTGTCTTGGTCTCATTAGACGAAGGTTCAGGTTGATCTCTAGAGAGGCTGGCTGAGAAAAGTTTGAGCTGGAATGGCCCAGATCGATTCCGTTGCTGGGCTCTCATAGATGGTAGGTCGAGTTGATCTCTAGAGAGGCTGGCAGGGTTTCTAATAGCACTCGACTTTCCCAGGTCAACTCCGTCGTCGGCCTCTCACTAGCCGGGGGGGATTAATTCCTGGATAGGGGAGGCAGGCGAAGGTGGACAAGGTGAATCATCTCAAACGGGTCTCCTGACCAGGCACTCACCTATCTGAAAGGACCGTAAGCCTTTTTGTTGGCAATAAAAGAAATGCAAGAGGTTCTAGTGGCCAGGATTTGCAAGTTGGCCTGCCAAAGAAGGCACTCGCTTGGCGAGAACACCTGGGCGAGAACTCATCAGTGGGGAGACAGAAAGATCATGGCAGGACTCTTGGTTAGTGCTTGCCAATGAGCCTGCTGGAATGAGCACTCGTCGCGGCGAAGGGCTCGCAGGCGATAACTCATCAGTGGGGAGATGGAAAAATCGTGGCAAGGCACTTGGATAGTGTATGCGAATGAGCCTACCAGAATGGGCATTCGCCACGGAGAAGAGCTCGCATGCGAGAACTTTGCTGGAATGAATGCATGTGCGCGTGGGGTGCCTACACGGGTGTTCGATCGATTCACAGGTGCACGTGGGGTGCGTGTAAGAAGGCGAATGCGTACGTTTATGAGTACACACACATGAAATTCTGCGAGTGCCCGAGCAAAGCGCAGGTGTGCGCGTGATGCATGTTGTCGAGGCCCGAGCACCTAAGTAAATTGTAGTGAGAAAGCAAATAATAGAAGAAAGACTTAGAAAGTATTTTTCATTTCAATACAAAAAATAGTTTACATCAGGGGTGGCGATTCTCACCTTACAAAAGAAAATTCAGAAAGAAAAGTTTACATCTCTCAAGATTCATCCACTGCCTTATCGCCCTCGCCATCTGTGCTGGGAGGGATTGGTTCGAACAGTTCCGAGATGACCTCTTCGACTGTGAGCTCCTCTGCATCGGCAGCGAGATGTCCGACCCCTTTCAAGGTGTCTAAGATGTGTCTCGCCGCCAGGATTGCGGTGTCCCGCAACGACTCCTCTTTCACACGCTTCAGGTTCCCCAAGGTTTGGGAGGAGCAAGGAGCAGGTGGAAGGGCGGCCCGGATGAGCTCCTGGATATGGGCCTTCAGCATAGCGACCTCCTTCTCCAGCTCTGCCTTGCGAGCAAGGAGCTGGTTCGTAGTCTCAAGGTCCTGCGAAAGGCGAGTGGGTTAAAAAAGAACATTACGAAAGGTGACAAGTGAGTTCTCGATAGACTACCATACCATCATTGAGGCTTGCGAGGAGGCCCTCGGAGACCACCTATTTTTCCTTTAGTTCGGCGAGCTCCTTCTTCACCTCCTGCAGCTCGCACTTCAGCTCCTTGGAGTTCCTCTCCATCGTTAGGCAGTGGAGACCGACCTTATGGGCGAGGTCCAGCCCGCGAAGCTGAGCTCGCATGCACTCGTACGCGAGCAATCGAGAGGTGAGGTAGTGGATTTTCGCAGCATCCTCCTACCCATAGAGGTCGAAGGACAAGGCGAAGGCCTCACCTCCAATGCTCTCCCGGTCCACCAAGGAGGGAGTAAGGGTGGAGATCTAAACTCGGTTGGCGTCTGAGTCCCACTCCAACACGGGATCGTTGGCCCGTCCTGATGCCTAGTGTCGAGGCAGAAGTTGCTGTGGCCCGCCGGTGCGGGTGCGGTCGGCACATGGGAGTCCACCTCGTGGGTCTCTGTTGGATCGCTAGGCGCCCTTAGAGGGAGGTGAACATGGGTTTTCAAAAACATAAGTGATATTATGAAAAGCTTTGTAATAATGCAAGACAAAGAATATAAGAAGTCAAGTAAAACAAGTGAAATAAAGTAGAGACATGCTTTATTAATATCAAATACGGTTTTACAAAAGTTGACTTCTATAACGCTAGAAATCGGTGGCGATGAATAGTAAACTCTTTTTTGTTTTCTATCCCGACTCGCATCCCCACGAACCGGTGGCCCTAGCCTATCCTCCCCGGATTCGGCCTCAAGCCGCTCTAGCCAACCCTTCCCCGGATATGGCCTCAAGCACCCCCTAGACCTAGCCTAGATCTAGTCGCCAACACGAGGCGAGTTTTCCCCCTAAGTCTTACCCAGACCTAGTCGCCAACACGAGGCGATTTCACTAACCGTTTACAAGAAAAATATGAAATGAAAATAAAAACTCCCTCTTGATGAACTTCTGAAGTTGGAGTCGAAGATCCACTGTAGAATAAGCGTTGTAGAAGCGGACTTCGTTTGGATCCAGCATGATGAGATTCTCCTTCAGAAGTTTGCAGAACTTTGGTAGGACATCAACTTTCGACCAAGGTAGCCTCTGGAATTCTAGCACTCTATCTCTCTCTGATGTCTCTCTAATGTCTGTTTGAAATGAGAGAAGAGGGGTCCTTTTTATAGCCTCAGCGCTAGCGCCTGCGCTAGTGGTACCGCCGGCGCTATCCCATATTAGGACACATTCTGCGCGGCAGAATCTTCAATCCGAGGAAACAATTCTCTCTTGCCTACTGTGCTCCTCGCTATCGCCTGCGCTATCGGATACCTCCTGGCGCTATCTCCTTCTATAAGTTCTCCCAGCAATTGTCATAAGGCAAATAATTTGTCGATCGAAATTTCGTCGAACGCAGCTAAGAATTCGTCGATCGAATTTTCGTCGAACGCCGTTATGAGCATTTCGTCGAGCGCCGCTTACAGTTCGTCGAACGACAGCTAGCGCCTGTGCTAGTACTACCGCCAGTGCTAGTAGATGTTTTGGATTTGTTGGCTCAACTTTGGGGGCAACCTTCTTATGTAATACTTGAGTCATGTGGACTTTGTTATCCTGCACACTTAAACACACAAGATCAAATACATATAGGATTTGTTATTCTCAAACCTAGGAGATGTGGAAGACCATGTTCCAACAAACTCCCCCTTTTGATAATAACAAATTCATTAATGATAAATCAGCGCATTAATATATAAGCATGAAGAAACATACTTGTGTGTGTGTGTGAGTGATGACTTAGGATAATTTTCGATTTTAGCATATAGAATTGCTCCCCCTAAATACATGCTCCCCCTAAGTGAATGCTCCCCTAATATGTAAGCTATCATCGTAATTAAGCATGTTAGTTTTATATTTTGATACCAGATTATATTTATCATGTTAGTTCTCCCCCTTTTGTTATTAGCAAAAGCGGGTAAGGAGACACCACTTAAAAGTTGATAATAAGATAAAAGCATGATTGAGCTTGTTGAGAAGGAAATGATAAGAGTTTTAGAATATTTTTCATTGAAATGGATCAGAGTTTGAGTATCACAATATTGTCATAAATCAGAGTTTGTAGCATAAACAAATGTAATGATGTCCAATTAACTAAACTACCCAGACAATATGTCTACACCCTATCCCCGTACTAAGTGACGGATGGGCATGAGGAGCTGCATACATGTCGTAGGTTGGGGTGTTAGTCCCATATGCAAACACTAGACACAACTCAACCTAGCACTCTTTCCCCCCAATGCCTCGCAAGGCCCCACTGGAACCCTCCACGGTTAAGGGCAAGACATGACTAGAGATAAAGGTTATCTAATGTCTACAACCCTACGCCCCCGCTATGGTGAGAAATGAAGTCATGGATAATAATTATTGGAAACATTAAGCATTTAAATTTAGTGATAAGTTCATAGCCTATGGGCTTATATTTTAATTTTTAAAGAAAAGTTCACATAGCTAATCCATTAATAAATAAGAGTTAACAATATTTTCATAGAAATAAATCAAAGTTTTAGCATTAGAATATTTGTGTTAGAGTAACCAACATAAATTCTACCAAGCAAGTCTACCATTTGTTGAAAAAGGAATTTTGGTATTTAAGACTTTGATATAAGCATGAAAGCGCAAGGTAGAAATATATGGTGATGATGCGGAAGACTTATAGAAATACAAGAAACATCTTATTGTAATCAATGATGATCCATAAAAAGATATATGAGTTCAAGTTCATAAAGAAGATGTTTTGCAAATCATTGTTCAAGTGAAGTCTTTAAGTTTGACAATAAAGTAACCAAGCATGAAATAATGTTATCAAAAAGAGATTACTACAATGTTACTTTAATCACAATTTCAAAACATACCAAACATTGTAGAAAGCATGCTAGGTTATCTAGTGCATTTCATAAAATAAAGAGTAGTATAGAATTAGCATTAGGATCCAATAATCATGAGAAGAAGTGTTATGAAAGATAATGATGTGCACATAAGTGTATTTTGAATAGAGTAAGCAAATGTTTTAATCAAAAATACAAGAAATATGTAAAGTAAAGAGCACAATAAAACACAAATAATTTTACTTCCACAGACTTCAATGCACAAAAAATGTACATCTACCAAGGTGCTTTGCACACACAATGCTCATTAAGACTTATCAGGGTGCAAAGTAGTGCTTGGGGGATCACATATTTTATTTTATTTTAATATTGAAACTAGTGATCTGGTGTACTTAAGAATAAGTGGTTTTTTATTTTGAAAGAAAGTTATGTTTTGCACAAGATACTTTACTATTCTTTCCAAGGTGCTCAACCTCACAACGCTTATTAAGACTTATCAAGAGGTTCAAGTAGTGCTTGGTGGAGTTATCTTTGTCACTTTTTTTTATGATTTTTGTTACAAAGTTCTCCGAATACACTTGTTTTGCAAACCAATATAATTTATAAAAACATAACCAATTTTCTTAACTTTTAAAAGTGCAAATAAAAGTAGTGTAGGTAAGATACTTGTGCAATTTTAATTCATTGTGCTAATACAAAACATACACAAGCATTCTTAGATTAAAGACATATGTAGACAATGCCAAAATAAGTGAGTGAATAAAGATCATTATCAAACATAAAACATTTACTCTTACTTAGAGGCATGCTAAGCGTAGTTCTACACAACTTTTACAATATAATTGATGCACATATTAATAGATATATCAAATCATGATGAAAAACAATGTTCAAAGTAGTTTGAAAAGATAAATTCCAACATCATAGAAGTTCTAAATAATAGATTAAATCATGCTTGATTTTCAATGAAGTCCATCAGCATTTTTGATATTTTTGAAGAATAATTTTTATTTAAAGTTTGAACTCATAAGATATATCTTGGACTTCCCGAGGACTACCTTGTGAGAGGTTCTCCCGGTACTAGGTGATATGATGGGATGATAGCCGAAATCACCCTTTCGCAAGACACATGTAAATAGAAAAGTTAAGTTCAAAATAATAATTTTTGATACTTGTTTTTTTTTATATTTTGTAATTGATTTTTGCTTTTAGAAATAGAATTTAAACAAATGACAAAAAACCAAAAAAGGCAAAACATATTTTTTGTAATTTGGCTTTTGTATTTTTGTATTTGATTTTTCAAAAATGTAATAAAAGCAAAAGTGCAGAAATGAATAGTACACATAGATTAATATATTTTTAGGGATTTTTCAAAATTTTAAAAATACAGAAAAACACATAGGTGCACTAGCACCGGCGTTAGCACTAGCGCGGGAAACAGTACATGAGTTTTGATGATTTTGAAATTTTTGTTTGTTGATCTTGATTAAGTGTCCAAACAGTAGTTTAATGCTGAAATTTCAGTTTTTTAGGAAATGTTTAGATAGTGCAAATTTCATGAAACATTAGCGATTTTGTATATGACTTTACCAACTAAACTTTCATGAGATGACATGAATGAACAAATCAAATATGCATGATTTTAGTGATTAACCATAATGTTCATGCACAAGAATACCATGGATAAGCCCTGGATGAGAATACCCAGCCAGTATGTCTTGGTAAACATATATAGCCTAACATAGACACAAATATTCTTTAGGCGACAATGTTAGTATGATAAGTTTGAGATTAATGTTATACCAAGGTTTGATAGTGTTTCAACTTATAGACCTAGAATGGAGTGACAATTCTATTTGATTTGATATCAAAATGATTCAAAGGTCTAAACTAGAAATAAATCACAATACACACATAATACACCAACCATGGTAAAACAATTATAATATCAATTGTCATCATATAATTCATATGGATGTGATAGAAATAGTTATTTTTAGAAGATATTTGATGTGAGTTATGATATATGATTTTAGAGAATTTTAGCAACGGACATCAATAGATCATGGTGGTGTGAGTGACATCAATATTCATTATGAAGATAAATTCTTTCAATACATTTTAGTGATTTTCTTTTAATTAAGAATTTTGAATATATATGTGATTTTTGATAGGTGAGCAATAGTGATGGTTTAGATCATGTTTGACATCAAGGAGTGAACACAATATAATCTTTTGTTGTGAACAAAGACAACCATATTGAAAGTTGAGCTTTTATTTAGATATTGAACTTTCTTGTAGATTATGTTATTTCTCTAAACCACTTGTTGGTGAAGGCTAAAAGCTTAATAGCCTAATGACTTGATTTAATTTTAAAATATCTTATAGCAAATTTAGAATTTGATTTATATGAATAATAAAAGATATTTATAGATAATGAATATGAGAGAGATAGATAGGTCATCAAAATTAGATATGACTTTTGAATTTTGATCAATTTGTTTTTATAAACATATTAAGCTTTTAGGAGATAGGATCATATTTTCAATACTATATAGGATGACCATGACATGATATTTCAAAAGGAAAACAACAAGAAAAATAAAAAGGACATTAAAGCACATCATGAAGTAGAAATTTGTATATCTCATTTTGAAAAGTTTCTACTTCATGCAATTGATGATACCTAATGAATAAATGTTTTAGGTATCCAAAGGGGACCATGAGGGAGCGTTCCTTTGGGTACCCAAATATAGCGAGATGGCTTTTGGAGAGACAAGTACGAATGGACCCTTTCATGTGGAGTTACTATTTCATTTTTAATTTTGGGTCTCCACTCATACTTAGGTTTAATATTATAATTTTGCATTAAATTTCCATACTTATTAAATTTAGGCTTAAAATAATGATGAGATTTGAAGTCATTTTTCATAGGAAATTTTTGCATATTTGATTTACTTTAGGAGATACATAATTTTGTAAATAATGGTGATTTTGATTTTGATTAACAAATCCTTTATGTTCCTTACTCCCATTATTAAACTTAGTTAAGATGTTCATATTCATATTGAACTTGTTTTTAGATATAGTTTGATATTGTGAATTTGTATTTACAATTTTCATAAGCAGGTTGATTTTTAATTTTAATTCATCATTCTTGATCTTTAAATTATGTCTAGCTTTATTATAAGTGATTGTGCTATTTTTAAGAGTGGAAACAATTGAATCAATATGATCTTGATAGTTGTTTCTATATTCATCAAATGTTTCATACATCTCTTTAATTTCAATTTTATATTCTTTACACTTAGCACAATCATTTTCCAAAGATGAATTTTCTAAACATAATTTTTTATTTTGTTCTTTTATAAAAAGAAGTTCCTTTTCAAGTTCCTTGCATTTTTCTTTCAAATCATTAAATTCTATACAAGGTGTAATGTTTTCAACTAAGGAGCCTTGGGTAGAACTAGATAAAATAGAATTTGATTCTTCATTAATTTTTGCCTTTAAATTTTTATTTTCTATGCGCAAATGTTTATTAGCACTCTTTAATTTCTTAATTTTGCGCTTTATAGTTTGAAGCAATTGTAATGAAGAGATAGAAGTACAAAAGATGGAATTTGATTTCCTTACATTGCTTTCGGGAGAGGCACGATTTGAACATAACGTTTCTTTGACATCTTTTTGGCACTCCTCTTCCGAAGACAGTACTTCTTCTTCTTTTCCATTTGTTGTGTGCTCCATTGATCCGTCATGAGAGGAGCATTCTTGAAGACATGTGCAATCTTGCATATTCTCCGGTTCTTGCGATGGTTCCATACCTGTAGAAGGAGAATCATACATTTCTTCAAGAAATTTCCATACTTTATATGCACTAGAAAAACAATATATTAATTTGAAAATATCTTGAGATAAAGCACAAAAAATATAATGCATAGCTTTTGCATTTAGGTGATGCTCTTGTTTATTTGATTCGTCCGCTGGTCTAACTATTGCTATATCCCATGCATTGATATCTAAACTTTTAATAAATTTTTCCATTAATAATTTCCAACCTTTATAATTTCTCCCTTCAAATAAAGGTGGTTTAGGAGATTTTTCTTCTTCATAAAAATTTACCCCACTAGTAGAAGCGAGATCATGAGACGCCATTATTCCCGGTTGTTAAGACGATTTGGAATAACCTCGCTCTGATACCACTTATTGGATCGGTAGTCGCCCTTAGAGGGAGTGAATAAGGGTTAACAAAAACTTAAGTGATATTATGAAAAGCTTTGTAATAATGCAAGACAAAGACAATAAGAGGTCAAGTAAAACAAGTGAAATAAAGTAGAGACATGCTTTATTAATATCAAATATGGTTTTACAAAAGTTGACTTCTATAACGCTAGAAATCGGTGGCGATGAATAGTAAACTCTTTTTTGTTTTCTATCCCGACTCGCATCCCCACGAACCGGTGGCCCTAGCCTATCCTCCCCGGATTCGGCCTCAAGCCGCTCTAGCCAACCCTTCCCCGAATATGGCCTCGAGCACCACCTAGACCTAGCCTAGATCTAGTCGCCTACACGAGGCGAGTTTTCCCCCTAAGTCTTACCCAGACCTAGTCGCCAACACGAGGCGATTTCACTAACCGTTTACAAGAAAAATATGAAATGAAAATAAAAACTCCCTCTTCATGAACTTCTGAAGTTGGAGTCAAAGATCCGCCGTAGAATAAGCGTTGTAGAAGTGGACTTCGTTTGGATTCGGCGTGATGATATTCTCCTTCAGAAGTTTGCAGAACTTTGGTAGGACATCAACTTTCGGCCAAGGTAGCCTCTGGAATTCTAGCACTCTATCTCTCTCTGATGTCTCTCTGATGTCTGTTTGAAACGAGAGAAGAGGGGTCCTTTTTATAGCCTCAGCACTAGCGCTTGCGCTAGTGGTACCGCCGGTGCTATCCCATATTTGGAGACATTCTGCGCGGCAGAATATTCAATCCGAGGAAACAATTATCACTTCCCTACTGTGCTCCTCGCAATCGCCTGCGCTATCGGATACCGCCTGGCGTTATCTCATTCTATAAGTTCTCCCGGCAATTGCGCTAAGGCAAATATTTCATCGATCGAAATTTCGTCGAACGCAGCTAAGAGTTCGTCGATCAAATTTTCGTCGAACGTCGTTATGAGCATTTCGTCGAGCGCCGCTTATAGTTTGTCGAACGACAGCTAGCGCCTGCGCTAGTACTACCGCCAGCGCTAGTACTACCGCCAGCGCTAGTAGATGTTTTGGATTTGTTGGCTCAACTTTGGTGGCAACCTTCTTATGTAATCCTTGAGTCATGTGGACTTTGTTATCCTGCACACTTAAACAAACAAGATCAAATACACATAGGATTTGTTATTCTCAAACCTAGGAGATGCGGAAGACCATGTTCCAACAGTCTCCCCGACTCTTTGGTTGGCGAGAGATTCCACTGGGGGTTCGGTCCCGATCAAGCTTTCAATGGGCCCCTTCCCATTGTCGAGGGTTGTGGCGGCGGGGGATTGAGAGATGACCCGCTCCTCGCGGGTGCGGGCCGCTTCTTGAAGGAGAAGGAAGTGCTGGGAGACTTGCAGCAAGCGTCGGCGGCGGAGAAAGCGAGCTGCAGGCCTGGGGTAAAAGGCGCAGCCTTCGCGTAGGGGGGTGGAGCTGAATATCTCGCTCCCCTGCAAGTGATAAAAGGTGGGTTAGAAAAAATCAATGGGAATATTGCGGGACAAGAAGCAAACGCGTGCCAAACCTGCCACGGCAGGCATGGGGAGTAGTGAGTCCATGTTTCTTCAGAAGTAGCCGACCTCGAAGTTGGTTTACATGTAGTGGAAGAGCTCGGCCTCGTGGCCGCCGAGCGTTGGTGGACGGTAGGTTGGATCGTTCCGTAGAATGGGCGAGAAGGGGACATTTTCGAAGGGCCCCTTGATGAACACGAACTTCTGCATCCAGTAGTGGATCTTGTTCACCGTCTCGTGAACCTTGGCGTGCTAGCTTGCATAGAAGGCCGTCCCATCCTTATTCACCTGAAAAGAGGACAACTTGCGGAAGATCGACAGGCTGAACACGATCCTCTCTTTGCGCAAGTAGCACGCAAACCCCACCATGACTACGACAGAGTTGTGGGTCATCTGGCCTAGGACCATGCCTAAGTATTTTAGCAGCTGTCGAATTCACGAAAGGTGGTTAGAAAGAGGTCCTAAGCGAAGGCGAGAAAGGGGAAGGGTAGCGAGCAAATACCTGGCTGATCTCCGACCATAGGGGAAGTCGCAGGCCCACATCGAAGTGTGCCTCGGAGATGGCGAGCTCATTCGTGTGGAGGTCTTTGATGGCCTCGGTCTTCGTCAGATGGCGAGGGGAGAAGGCCGGCGAGATGTAGTTGGCCACCACGAAATGGTACTCACTCTCGGTGAGCGAGCAAGCAAAGAATCAATAGTCGCAGAATGTGAACGCGCACTTAGCCCGGCCTTCCGTATGGCCATCACCAACCATGGCTGCTAAGAAAAAAGAGAGTGCGAGAACGAGATGGCGAAAGATCACGAGAAAGAAAGCAAGAGGTTGAGAAAATTAAAAGCGGTGGTTGACTATTGATGACAGACCAATTTATAAAGAAACTAAAAGCGTCGGGGAGGAATTGAGGCGTCAGGGGGCGGATAGCCGAATCCCACTGTGACGTGCCTCGGTACTTGAACTATCCTACTCCCAGAGAATTCGCAGCGATGTAACTGGGACAGATTGCTGTCAGGTGAAGCTGGTCCCAGGCAAGCCGCGAGAGAGAGACGTCAAATAAAAGGATTAGTTGGTGCAATATAGACAGCAATAGTGAATAGCGAGTAAAAGGAAAGAAGGAAAAATCCCGCGATTACTCGGGAGGCATCAAATTGGCATCATGGTTTTCGGGATGTTACAGAAAATAAAAGAAATAATAAACAGTTATTATTTCGTGAGTTCGCAGGCGAGTGCGAGGGAGATCAATAGCGGATCCACCTCCATTGACCTCGCCCTCGCACCCCCACCCCCCAACGTGGCGGTACGCATGGATAGTGATAAGAACGGATCACACAGAGCTCGTGCTGCAATAGCCGGACTTTGTCCACCGCCCGTGAGAGGTGCACCCCAGAAGAGGTGTCCTCATGGAGAATGTCAGTCTGCAGCTCGGTGAAAACTCAGGCTATTTTATCCTTAATCATAGAACTGCTCCTCATAGGCCGCTCTGTCCCTGCGCGCCTGGTCGTATAGCTCTCGCAGCATGAGCCCCTGCTTCTGGATCACGTCAGCAACTTGTCGCTTCATCACTTCAGGGTCCCGGGGATCACCGAGGAAGTTAGCAATTTTGTCCAGCAAAGGCGGGGGCGACATCTATTCCTCTCCAAACTCCAGCTCGGCGGAGGACTCCTGGATGCCCGCGAGAATAGAATTAGCAAACAGGGCGAGAAACAATCTGTTAATTACAGCCGACCAACATGACGAGGTCGCGGGCGCTTTACCAGGTCGTTTGCGGGAGCAACTTGGTTGTCCCTGGCAGGACTCAGAATACCTCAGCGTGACTGATTTCCCTAGGCCCGGGATATGGTGGAGGTGGCTCTCAATCCTGATGTCGGCAAAAAGCGAGCTCCCAGGGGCCGGAGGGCATAGAAGATGGAACCCGGGGATCGAGATTGACACATCTGGTGGGGGATCTGAGCCAAGTGGGGGTAGCGAATCAAGCCGGGGATGCGAGCCCGGTGAAGGAAATGATCCCGGCGGGGGCAGAGACTTCAGAGGGCCAGCGAACCCGGTGGGGTGGCATCTCTCATGGGAGTTGTGAGGAGGTTCTCTGTCAAGAATGCAAAAAGCCAGTTGTGAAATTTGCGAAGGGAACAATATCAGAGTCTTACCATGCCGCGGCGAGAGTCTGTTGTCGATGACATCCATGTCAATGGTCGCCGAATTGTTTCCCCCGGGAGAGGGGAGGTGACTATCGTCTGGAGTCCCGCTTGAAAGGACTCCTGCCAGAGACGCTCTCTGAAGATTAAAACATCAGCACAAAGATAGGGAGAAAAGGCATGCGAATCCGAGTACCTGTCCGGCGAGTGCGGGATCATGCAACATGTCCCGGAGGGAGGACCCAGTCATCCCAAAGCGTCGACGCACTACCTGCGCCCTCTTCAGGGTAGGGCGAGGCGGAGCCTTCCGGGCGCCCCAGGGGACGAGCCGATTCATGACGGATTGCCACCTCGCGCGGGACGCTGCCAAGTGGGCTTGAACTTCTTCCGAGAGGGGCATCTTCAGCTAATGCGGTAGCGAGTAGCAAAAGGAAGGAAGGAAAGAAAGGGTCCCTCATCACCCCGGAATGTTGGTATTTATAGTACTGGGTGTAAGACCCCCCTCTCGGAACACAAGACATGGCCGAGGGGAGTCCTATGCCCAGGATAGCCGCCTTGCGGTAGTGTCAGCACACGGGCTAGCCCCCTCCACAAGACGCCTATCCTGCCGGCCATTCTCACATATCATCGAGCCAACCCATCAATAATAGAAAACATTATAAGCCATTGATTCACAATTAAGTAATAATGTCCAAACAGTACAAAATGACAGAAAGCTACACAGCTCCTGTTAATCATCAGAGTACAATCTTGACCTAAGGCTACATTCTTACCACTCGCTCACCTCTGCCGCTGAAGGTAGCCAAAGTATCGTAAGCTCCAGTCCTGTTGCCCTGACCTGGCTGGCCTCCTGCATTGTACGCTGCTGCTCCACCTAAGGGTGCTGATGCGCGAATCATAGCACACCGCTATAGGCGGTAGCAAGACTGCAGCACGAACCGGCAGTGTACCGATCGTTCAAGTAATATAAAATGTGGGAGTGAATCCCCAAGTATTGATCTTGAAGGAACACAGTAAGGTGGAGTTTATTATTGAGGAAGGACTTGAGATTGAAGTCCTTAAGTCGGATGGGTTGCGAAAACGGGGGGTTTTGGTTGTGGAAATAAAAGAAAATAACTAAACTACTCCTATGCAATGCCGCTATGCAATGCTTCGCTTGGCGGGATGGAAACTAGGCAGGCCTTGAGCATGCTGCTTCGAAAGGGCGGATGGACGAGTAGGCAAACGGAATGAGGGTCGCAAGCACCTCTTCGACAAGCACGCCACTAGCAATTGCTAGTGCGGCACATGAACGTGACGGCGGAATGGGAAATGGATGGCGGCGCACCTCATACACACATATAAACAAAAAGATACATTCACATAGACATGAAATGACTTTTTAAAGCAAGGTCTATAGTGTTCATGATCAAAATACAAAGGATCTAACAATTACAACAGAAAATACAAAGAAGGAGAAAGTGAGGAATCGACCGAATCTGAAGTCTTGCTGAGGGTTCACGGTTAGAATTGCTAGGTTATCAATCCGCGTCCAAGCTCGGTCCTAAACTGCGTCCGGGGTAGAGAATGCTGTCACTACCCTCCAATGGCCCGTCTTCTTCGTGTCACGAATAAGCCGCACAACCAAGCTTCCTTCTTTTTTGGATGATGGTGGATGAAGAGCTAGATCCTTCTCCTTGGAGCTTGAGGATGATGGAGGATGCTAGGGCCAAGCCCTCATGGAAAGGTGGAGGCGTACGGAGCTGGAACTCCTTTTGCGGCGGAACAAGCTGAAAAGATGTACGATACTTCGTACTAGGGCGAACTGCGCTTTTATAGAAAAGGATTAGAAAAATGGTCACACACGGTTGAACGCACGACCGTGCGTAGACCGTGCGATATTAATAATAGAGAACAGCGCAGGAAGATGAACTGGAGCGCCCGTGAGATTTACTCATGCACGGGCAAATCTGCCTGTGCGTCAAAACGCACGGGTAAATTCATAAAAGCTAAAAACAAGGCTAAATGGGTTGATCGTGCGATTCATGCACGCACGGGCACTGCCCGTGCGCAGAGACACATGATCAACGACAGACCATCAATTTTCTCCTCAGCAAAGGGCGCACGACCACAACCGACCATGCGCCAACATAACGAACGACCGTTCGATATGCACAGATATGAACTCAGGATAAAATTGATGAAACGTCCACCTGCATTAGCCACAACAAAGCTGGGAATACCCTTCTAGCACAGGAAATAATGCAAAAAGAGAGTGAGGAGCACACTGTGCTTACCCCCATCACTAACACGCACAAATGCACACCACAACGGGCCTAAAAGTGCACTTAGCAGAGAATAACAAATTTGAATAAAAACATGCTTAAGTGTAGTGCAAAGACTAGATATACGGCCCAGATAAGCCCATAAATGTATATATAAATATGACTCATCACACCCCCAGACTTACCTGTTTGCGCGTCCCGAGCAAACAAATCTGGCGGAGTATGAAAATGGTAGTTGGCGTAGAGAATTGCAAAGAAAGAGTAAGATGTGAAGTATCATACCCATGCAAATAAAAATTCTGTAAAAGAAGATTCTAACTATACTAACTACTTTATAATAGTATAAATGTGTAAATAGAGATTTATTTGTACTCAGATGGTGAATCATGAAGAATTTGTGCGATCGTGCCCGGTGTGAAAGTTAACAAGCCACTCAGGAGGGTGTTGCTAATGACCGGAATTCGGGAATAACTCCGATGAATTCCATCAACGACGAGAACCATAAGCTTTCCCGGTTACACTCTCTCCACGGCGCTAGCAAACTCACAAGTTAAATCAATAGGACTTTCAGGTTATAATGGGGCTTAGGTTACGGTATGCTATTCAATGATAAACGAGACGGCTACGCAACCCAATTGAGTCAAAAGATAATGCTATACCAAAACAAAACCAAGAATGATGCTAGTGTGACACACCCCCAGACTTAGCTTGAAAACTGGGAGTGCACCCAGCCTACTCCAAACAAATACCAACTGAATTTTTTTTCTATTACGCCCAAGGGGATTTCTTTTCATTCCAATTCTTTTCAGAATTGTTTCTTTTAACTTCATTTTTTTTCTTTTTCTTTTATCCCCCGGTTGGTTTGCAACAATGTGTTCAGCACACAATACACTTTTTCTTCACATCACAAAAATTCCATACATCACATCCAAATATGAAATGTAATTTCGGGTAACTCATTTTTTTTTGTTGCGATAATAGGATAAGCTTCAGGCTTTGGTGATTGAAAGAAGAGCTTAAACAAAGGAGGGGTAGGCACAAACTTGGCTTGCAAAGGTAAACGCATAGGTCATGGAAAATAAAGCTCAAACTAGCCGAAAAATAGCCTACATCACGTTTAACAAAATGAGTTGCTCTCGCCCATGCTTCAAGAGTTGCTTGGGGCAAGTTCTTAGCCCACGAGAAAGGTAAACCTTCCTTCCGACTCGAGCAACACACAACTAGCGCTCTCTTACACACAACACCGTGCTACCGCAAATTTCATTCACATTCACCAATTGAGTATAATAAATCTAAAACTATGCAAAAACACTAATCGTAAATTAAATGCATAGAAATAGTCTAATTTTACTCAAATTTCTACTGGAGCAAGCGCATGCGACTAGAGAACTACAAGAGTCAACATCGCACTCCGATTTACAATTCCTAAGCTATCATCCTATTTTCACATTCCAACCAAAATAAGCATGAACGGAAACACAAAAACAAGTGAGTGCGCTCTCAAGTGGGTGCTTTGTGTGCAGACAAAATGAACAAAATAATCTAGATAAAAACTTCTAGCATGCTAAATAAATGTGCACGTGAGTGGGTACACAAAAAGGTCTCCCCCAGACTTAAACTATGCATTAAGATATTCTAAAAAAAGTTAGGGGAAGAGGGTACCCAATGCTCAGCAAGTAAGCATGACGGAAGCCTGGAGTGAAGCTCTACGACGAATCACAACCACCGCCTTCACAAATAGAAAATACCTGCAAGTGGTTGTCTCCACAAAAGAAAACTAAAATAAAATCTAACTAACTAGTTAGAGTAGGCGATAAAATAAAAGACAAGAAAAAGTATGATAACTACTGGGGTTATTGTCATCCCAGCACAACTTATTCAGAAAGGCGAGGGTCTTAGCTAATGGGGGTATAGAAAGAGAAGTGGATAGGCATTTGTTCTAATTTCCGTGTCGGTAGCGGGTACCGATACGGTGATAGAACCACTACTCCTCTACCTAAATAATAATACCTGCTAGACACAGGTAGAGGAGGGAGAAAGAAAGAGGTGGAGGGAGAGTCCTCCACTCTACTTTCACCAAAATAAATTTCCTTGCCTACCAAGGTGTCATCTTCAGGGAGGCAGCAGGAGGGGAATACAATACATGGCATATCCTCTGTGGAGGAGGAATTAACCTGCTCATATAAGAAGATGTGCGCAGCACTGAATGGTGCAGTTTGCACCACCTCCTGCATAACCTGTGAAGGCTCAACCTGCATAGGCTCGGAAAGGGAAGGGGGGTGAAGAAATAAAAGGGAAGAATGACATAAACAATCAAAAATCGGGGGAGTGGTCCCGGTCTCACACCCATTAGATTGGGGAAGTAAAATAATGTCGGCATTGTTGACAATGCCGCAAGGTTCGGTGGGATCAATGGTGACCTTCCCCAGGAGTTGGACTTCCTCCACCGGTGCTGAAGAAAAATCCTCTTCCCCTAGAAGGTTGTCCTCCTCCATAGGAATAGGCACAACACAAATATCGCCCGCCTCCTCTTGCGACGCATCTTCAACAATGTTATCGGAAATAAATGTAATAGAATGCACAATAGGAGGAGGAATAGTGCTTGGATAAAAGTCAAGCACCGATTCCTCACATAGAATCGAATCCATGAATGGAGATATATGTACAAGGGATATGGGCTCCGAAATGTTAGAGTTTAGATCAGCCACACATCTGGTGATTGTGTCCACATCATCCCCTTCAAAACTTGAAGGTGAAATGGGCACATAACCAGATGTTGAAGGTGTGCTGCCAGAAGTAGGAGTCAGGACGATCCGGATATCCGGCACGTCATCCTCATCCATTTGGCGAAGGAATGCAACACAATCCTTCAAGGCATGATCCATGCTCCGACAAAACAAGCATTGTTTTGCATTTTTCTTCAGCTCAAATTGAACTGGAGATGAATGCGAAAAGGGCATATGTGGAGCGGACGAGTAGCCGTAGGACTTACGCACACCATATGGAGTACCATACGAATTCGGTGCTCCATGTACTGGGCGTTGAGTGCTAGGCTTACTATCTCCCTTTGGACATCTATCACTAGCATGAGATATATCTCCACAAAAGCGGCAACAAATATTAAACGAAGCCCACATAGTGTGAAGATAACAAGATTCAAAAGAAAAACACTATTGTGCGAAATGCTACACCCAACAATAATTTATTAAGCAACCTAATATAAAACAAGAAAATAGAATAAGAAGAAATAAAACAAAAAGGATGCAATAAACAAATGGAAGGGCTTCTCTGTCAGATTCTCCCTCACCAGAAAACTCACACGGCCGTGTTCCCCGGCAACGGCGCCAAAAACTTTATGCGCGAATCTTAGCACGCCGCTATATGCGGTAGCAAGACTGCGGCACGAACCGGCAGTGTACCGATCATTCAAGTAATATAAAATGTGGGAGTGAATCCCCAAGTATCGATATCAAAGGAATACAGTAAGGTGGAGTTTATTATTGAGGAAGGACTTGAGATTGAAGTCCTTAAGTCGGATGGGTTGCGGAAATGGGGGGTTTTGGTTGTGGAAATAAAAGAAAATAACTAAACTACTCCTATGCAATGCTTCGCTTGGCGGGATGGAGACTAGGCTGGCCTTGAGCGCGCTGCTTCGAAAGGGAGGATGGACATGTAGGCAAACAAAATGAGGGTCGCAAGCACCTTTTCGACATGCACGCCACTAGCAATTACTAGTGCGGCACACGAACGTGACGGTGGAATGGGAAAAGGATGGCGGCGCACCTCATACACACATATAAACAAAAAGATACATTCACATAGACATGAAATGACTTTATAAAGCAAGGTCTATAGTGTTCATCATCAAAATACAAAGGATCTAACAATTGCAACACAAAATACAAAGAAGGGGAAAGTGAGGAATCAATCGAATCCGAAGTCTTGCTGAGGGTTCACGGTTGGAATCGCAGGGTTGTCAATCCGCGTCCAAGCTCGGTCCTCAACTGCGTCCGGGGTAGAGAAGGTTGTCACAACCCTCCAATGGCCCGTCTTCTTCGTGTCACGAATCAGCCGCACAACCAAGCTTCCTTCTTTTTTGGATGATGGTGGATGAAGAGCTAGATCCTTCTCCTTGGAGCTTGAGGATGATGGAGGAGGCCTAGGGCCAAGCCCTTATGGAAAGGTGGAGGAGTACGGAGCTGGAACTCCTTTTGCGGCGGAACAAGCGGAAAAGATGTACGATACTTCGTACTAGGGCGAACTGCGCTTTTATAGAAAAGGATTAGAAAAATGGTCACGCGCGGTCGAATGCACGACCATGCGTAGACCGTGCGATATTAATAATAGAGAACAGCGCAGGAAGACGACCTGGAGCGCCCGTGCGATTAACTCACGCACGGGCAAATCCGCCCGTGCATCAAAACGCATGGGTAAATTCAGAAAAGCAAAAAACAAGGCTAAACAGGTTGATCATGCGATTCCTTCATGCACGGGCACTGCCGGTGCGCAGAGACGCACGATCAACGATAGACCATCAATTTCCTCCTCAGCAAAGGGCGCACGACCACAACCGACCGTGCGCCAACATAACGCATGACCGTGCGATATGCACAGATATGAATTCAAGATAAAATTGATGAAACGTCCACCTGCATTAGCCACAACAAAGCTGGGAATACCCTTTCAGCACAGGAAATGAAGCAAAAAGAGAGTGAGAAGCACACTGTGCTTACCCCCAACACCAACACGAACAAAAGCACACCACAACAGGCCTAAAAGTGCACTTAGCAGAAAATAACAAATATGAATAAAAACATGCCTAAGTGTAGTGCAAAGACTAGATATACGGCCCTGATGAGCCCATAAATGTATATATAAATGGGACTCATCAGGTGCCCCTAAAAGTAGTGGTGTAACAACCGTTAGTCATAAAGACTATGTGGCTTCACATCCTCTCCCCTGGCAACTCCAAGGCACCGGGGGGAAGGAAATGAAGAGTAGCTGCAATAGGGTCAGTAGTAGCAAAAGCAGGTGGCAGGTTAAGGTGAAAACACAGCAATGTATCAAATGTATAAGAAGCACAACTAACAAGTAATACGGTAATAACAGAGTGTAAGCAAGTAGAGAAACCTCACATAAGTAAGCAGTTCATATTGTACCTTAAATTATATGAATGCCCATACAAACTTATAAGTTATGGTTTCCAATTTGGGACCCATCATATAAAAGAGCCCATACTAATTTATATGATGGACCCAATGTGGTGCAATGCTATGATTATGAGGGATGAATGCAATGCAATGATTATGATAAGATGAACTCACCCATGCATTTTCGCTATGTCGACATAGACCTGTAGTTCCCTCTTTTTGAGGGTAGCTAACCACTCAGGCACCTCACGTCGTGGCCAGACAAAGATAGTGGAATGGGCTCCTCCACAACTAGGCGGGTATGAACACAACCAGACCTAGGCCTATGTATGCCTCAACGCTAATAACACACAGCGGAGCCCCTGCGTACTGCTCGCATCATGCTGAGTCTTCATAACATGGAAGGGGTCTTGGGAAGTGCACACCAAGAACATAGCCCAACTGGTCTAGAGTCTAACTGTTGGCTTCTGTCGGTGTCATGACTAACAAGCCCGTAGACCCACCATAAGTAATCCTCAAACCAGAATCTTTGCACCATCATGTGTAAACCATGCACATTCATGTAATTCCCATGTGGAACCTGTGCTATCAAGCACCAAAGGACTCACTGAAGGAATCTTCTCACTTTTCACATCATGACAGATCAACTGATGCTAACTAGCATCCAAGGCCCCCAACGACTGGGCCTCCCAACATATCAACATAAGATATAATCATATCTTATAACCAACATCAAGCCATCAATTCCACCCATACTGAGTTATCCTAACTCTCATGTAGTGGCATGCGCATAACATGGAAATCACTCTACCCGATCCTCCAGGACTACTTGTGGTCACGATGTCATATTCATATTCTACTGATTTAGTAAGCACGCCCATATCGCCAATATTCAACCCTCATGCACTGATCAAAACGTGCTTTAACACGATCAAGGTATCAACCTTATTGAGGGGTTATCACAAAACCAAACCATCCAATGGATTTTCACGTGATATGAACATTAATTCGTACATATGCATTTTATGATTCCACATAAACTAACAATTGAAGATTGATTTAAGGAGACATCTCATCAGAATAAATCTGGAATTATACTCATAGGCCCACACCCGCGTGTACATGATTCATACAACATCTCGGCCCAATCGGCCTTCACATCCGACATTTATATCTCCTTCGAGTTATCTAATGAAACGGCGATATCTCCATTGCTACTTATCCATGATTATGAAATCCCACAAGAGCGTACATGTTGTTATCACAAGCCTAATCATCCGATAGACTATCAACCGGGAGGGAGCATTTAGGTAAACGAGTCCTCTAAATTCTTCCTTCAATCATGCATCGAAATGCACCATTTCCAAATCATACAATTCATCCGCCCTCACTCGATTGACATGGGAATACAGGGACTCCTACCACACCGAAGAGGAGAACCCAGAAGTTCTCTATCTGCTAGCGCCGGCAGTAGCACTACCGCCCAGAGCTAGCGATCCTGTCGACGCACCTTCCCATCGACATCGGATGTCGATAGGAAGATAAGCCTTCCAGTCGACCCATCGAATTGCTAGCGTCGGCGGTAGGGCTACCGCCGGGCGCTAGCTTTCTCTATCACACCTCTTTCCCGTCGATCTTAAGGGTCGATGGGAAGTTATCCCTTCCCGTTGTCCCGACGACTCGCTAGCACCGGCGGTAGGGCTACTGCCGGTCGCTAGCTATTTCTATCTACCTCCTTGCCATTGATCTCAAGTGTCGATGGGAAGTTCTACCTTTCCGCCGAAAAGTTGATTTGCTACCGCCGGCGGTAGGCCTACCGTCAGGCGCTAGCTACTCTATCCACTCGCCTTCCCATCGACCTTAAGTGTCGACAGAAAGATAAGCCTCCCCATCGACTCATCGATTTGCTAGCGCTGGCGGTAGCGCTACCGCCGGGCGCTAGCTAACAGAGAGCAGGTCATCTGCTCCTCACCTCCAAATAATCCTCCCTGGCAGACCAGCTTCAAAACACCTACCATTTTCTCTCTTTCTAAAGGTTAGACTTTTATCTCTATTCAAGTGAATATAATCAACATTATTTGAGTCTACAATTACAATTAAAGGCTCTTCTCACCCTAAACTATTCATCATCTTCCCCAATTAAAAAATTAGGGTTTTCATCTTCTCTCCTCCAATACTCCCTCATATGACCATGGATTTTCACAAAATCAAATCCTATCTCTTCCTTTTGGAGAGAAGAAATGATTGAAGGAGCTTTCGCGGCAATCGGTGCCCTAAGATGGAAGCTCCGGTTTGGTTTTTTCCTAAGAATCTCCATTAGCTCACAAGCCAAGCTCTTTTGAGCTCAACACCTCTCCTACTTTCTTCTACGGTCTAGCACCGAGGGAGAGCGGTCAGAAGTCACCTTATTTGTTCGTCCTTGGTTGGAGCTCGTCTTGATGGCGGCATGGTGGTGGTCGGCCGAGATCCAATCCTTCTCCAACCTTGCTCTCTCAAGAAACCTAAATTAACCCTCTTAAGGGATGAAGAAGAAGATGAAGGAAAGAAGAAAAAGAATGAGGAAGAAGAAAATGAATAGTCATCTCCATAAGAAATTTCAGCCCACTCATGCTTAAGAGAAAATGAAGAGAGAGAGAGAGAGAGAGAGAGAGAGAGAGAGAGAGAGAGAGAGAGAGAGAGAGAGAGAGAGAGAGAGAGAGAGAGAGAGAGAGAGAGAGAGAGAGAGAGAGAGAGAGAGAGAGAGAGAGAGAGAAAGAAAGAGCATTAAAGAGCTTTTAATGAAATCCAACTTCCAAGGCTTGTGCCAGCCGATTATTGACCATTAATTCCTCCATTATCTTAGATTTAGACACCATAGGCCATCCACCATGGAAAATGTCACGGGTTCCGATTTGGCCGCTACCGCCGGCGCTAGCGCCTTGCTACCCATTCCTTGTCCATTTTCTTCTCAACTTCCAAGGGTGAGGGTCACACCCACACCCAGGGATCAAGGCACTTCCATGGCACCATCAGGGCCTCAAGACTCCTACCTAGCCAAAGGATCACCAAGTGACTCGTGTCACTCGAGGGGTCTAGCTCAAATTGGGATGTTACAAATCCAGTAAACGAAGATACAATTTCGTCCCCAAAATTTAGGTTGAGGCTATGGGGATCGAAGGTCGGACTATGTAAATCAAATTCGAAGTACACTTGACGAGGTTATTAGTTTAGTAAATCCTTACTCCCGCTTAACCCTCGTGTTTGGCCTTACTTATCCACATTGCATCGCGCATCACCCCAAATTCCTCCCAAGTACACCTTTATAATTCTCCACAAAAATTGTAATCAAAACTTCGTACGAGATGACACTTGAACGTCTCTCATCGAGATGAAGGCCATCGTTGTTTCGTACAGGTAGGGACTCGTAACTCTACTCATCATAAGCAAATTTGTATCTCCTTCAAATATGCATGAGCAGTTGATCGATACAATCATTTACCATTCTTACACTCACATGCTGTTCTCATAATCAAGTCGTGCTAACAAGCACTCAAGGACTCCCACTGAGTCCTTACTCAATTCATATTTTATAAATACACCCGGTGCTAATTTGCACCCAAGGACCTGCCACTCGGGTCCTTACCATATACCACAGGATTTCACCATATCCTTCCAATTACATCAAATCGTCACTGCTACCAATAGCGAACTGTCATAATGCTAACGCGGCGAAAAGTATAAGTCATGAAATCACTCTCTGTGATCCCTTCGAACTTTGTATCACGGCTCACAATTGGATATTTAGCAATTTGACCTTTTTGGTAGTTCCCTCTATTCGAGTGTGTCAACTCAGGTACCCAGTTGAGGCAAACAGGGCAGTGGATCGGGTCCTCCACTCATAGGCCAGTATGACACCTCCTAGCCTAGACCTTACGTACGCCCCTAAGAACACACAGGGTATCCGGGTACTACTTGAAACTGCAATGCCTCTAAGTGAAACACCAAGCTCTTGGCTCGAAGGACTCGACAAATCCTTCTTATATAACATAGATCCTACCTTTTGCAGGACAGTCCCAGTCCTCCCATTATGATCTCGAGCCTACCGCTCGCAAGACTATCTCAGTCCTTCCTTATATCTCAAGCCTGCCGCTCGCAGGACTAACTCAGTCCTTCCTTATTCTTATGCAATTAATCACATGCACGTCAAATTTATTCCACCCTACAAGGTGGAGATTTATATCATCCCACAAGTTACACTGATTCGATAATTTCAACACACACGTTTCTGTTATTCGCACCTCAAGTATGTGTGACCTCTTTCCAGATCAAGCACTGAAGTGAATACCATTGTGAACTCCTTTTCCAAACTCCACAATGTCTTAATTGCTGATCGAGCATAATCATCATCGTCTTTAACACAACATCTCTTAATAATATTTACGGAAAACCCAAGTCGGTACATGACTAGTCCAATAAACGAAGCGATAAGCTCCCATACATTTGGACTAGTTTTCTTCCACCACTCATGTGATACATTCATCTCGTGTTTGGGCACATCTCTTAGAGGCATGTATTCCTCGACTTAGGGTTCTCACCCTATAAATCAATGTACCGACGCACTTGTGTATTAGCCGTGATGTAGAGAATCGGATTTTTGGCGGCGACCACGTCGCATCTCATAGTGAGGAGGGCACGTACAAATAATATCCATCCAATCGGTACCTTTATATGTGTTGGGACTTGACCTGAACCAAGGTACAAGGTTCGATATGATTTCCCTTCGACGTGGGTTATGCGGACACCGAAGGTAAGGCATAATTCCCGATATGACAACCCAATCCAATCAATTACATGCCCCTTATCATCTCCGCCAATGACCGTTCAAGACATGTCTATTTAAGTAACAATCCTTAATATCATACATTGTAGCACTAGCAATATCAACATGTCCGAGATAAGTACAGACTTCCCATTTGTGATGAGAGTTCCCATTCCTTGTATAAGTAGTGACCCGTAAATTTTCTCAACATGTATAAGTAGTGACCCGTAAATTTTCTCAACATGATCTCCACTAAGTACGCCTACGTAGTCCATAAACATCATCCTTTCTAAAATAAGTTAACTTGCTATTAATTAATGGTAAATCCTCCTGCAAACCTAAGATCTGTCACGAGCCGATCTCGCCATTAGGGATATCTCATTAACCCTTAACATTTATCTTGTAAATTAAAAAAATAATCATGTTGCCAAGCATTATTGTAGGCTCATGGCGATGTGAATCCATGACTCTACACCTCGCATAGGTTATAATCACATCATTCCTTTCTAAGAACACGGAACCAAGTCAGGCGTTACTTTTTTCTAATCCAGGTCTTACTTATACTTACACCGAATCCAGAAATTGGTGCCAATTTCTCTTGCAGTTTAGATCAATTCATTTAAGGGCTCTTCAACCATGAACATAAACCTTATCCATCAGTTTGGTTACGATACAGATCCTCTAGAAAACTTCCTCATCGAGGTAATAATGTTACACATACTCCTACTTGCACAGGTATTCTTCACAACTTTAAGGTCATCCCAAAATTTGACCCTTTAAAAGTAGTTTGCTCACCCACTTCGTGCATTTACAATCGCACCTTACATAAGGGAGATCGTCATGCATTAAGACGCCATGACTACTAGTATGTATGTGATGAATTATTTTAGGAGAATATTCGCTGCAGGAAAAGCTTTTGTTGATGAGGATAGAATTCGGCGGGCGCTTTTGAGGCGTCTCACGAGTACTCCTACTTTGAAAAAACTAACAATTATCCTACTTCGACGAATAGAAGTAATGGTCTTTCCTTCTTTTGGAATATCAACGATTACGCCGAGGCGGCGGCGCCGAAAACTGTATAAAAAAGGAAAATAAGAAATTGGAGAGGAAAAGCTTCCTGTGGAGTTTTTGTATCGTTTATCCAAACAACTCATTCGATAAAGGCAAGTATACCTTATCACGTATAGTATAGGATATTTTTAGAAAATTATCAAGGTCGTATTAAACTCGGGTCTGTCGAGTACTTCTACTTCGAGAAAGCTAACTATTATTTTAACTGGAATAATATTAAAAAAGAGTAATAATTAAAGCTAAATAAAAGAGAACAAAAAGAAAAATAAAGGAAAACAAGACTTGATTTTAAACTTGCTTTGAAATGAAATAAAAAGATAAATACTATCATTCAACTATATGCCTTGACCGTGGGGATTCCTGAAGCTCGAACATGCCTCTCTCGAGGTTAATGCCCAACTAAGCTTAGGAAAAATCAACCGGACTCTCGTCCTATAATTGATTACCCAAGACTGGCTTTACGGTGATGAATCCCACTATAGGATTTGACTCCTATCCAGAAGATTTACATCATCCTCTCTCGAGGGGTGCGTGCAACTCTTTTTCTTCTCGAGTGATCGATTCATACACACGGCCTCTCGGCTAACTAGAATATGAAAACAAATACCGAAATTCATAACCGGAATATGAACTCGATATCGTTATATTTCGAGAATAAATCTAAGGGGAGAAGAAATGATAATAAGGAAAAGATAATTTCGATTCAAAGCTTGCTAAAATTCAAGAACTACAAATTTGCTAAATAGAAAAATAAAGAAATAGAAAGAGAAGAAGGGAAGAGATTTTCATAAAGGAAAAGAGATTAGAATTTCATTTCATAAATAAAAGAGATTACATAAAGTGAAAACTACATTATATTGCATGAAGGAAATCTAAACTAGCTTGCATGAAATGAAAATACAAAAATTAAACTAAGCTTAAGAAAGGAAATTGCATTAATTAAAAACTAACTCAAACATGAAAAATAAGGAAAACTATACAAGAACAGCCCAAATGGGCAGGGGGAAGGGAGAGGGCTTGCTGGAAATGAGCTTCAGAATTAATAGGAGAAATTTTGGGTTTACACACCCTCGGTCACGGGCGTGACCCTGGGGCGTGTAATCACCATTCTGCATCGGCTGGGAAGGCAGCGCGGAGCTTGCATGACGGCGGGAGAAAGTTGGACATTACACGCCTGTATAATTTGGGTCACGGGTGTGTACTTGGACGGCTTCAATCAATGCAGCATGGGCTTGAATTCGGTGCGGCAGAAAGCAGGGATCACGCGCAAAAGTCATGGGCATGACCAATGGGTCACGGGCGTGACTTGGGTCAACTTCTCGACGGCTGCTCCTCGTCTCGACAGCATCACCGCTGGCAAGATTCTATTTTTACATGCCCCCTGGTCACGGGCGTGTGTTGGAATAACCCTATTACTGATTTGGGCTAGGATCACTATCTGCTGACTAGGATCAAGTTGACCCCAATGTATAGTCAATGGGTCAAGAGTTTAGGCTGTTATAACTAAAGAAAATATTCAGGTTCTGCGTTCGACAAACTCCATACTGCGTTCGACGAATGGATTACTCTCTGCGTTCGACGAACGGCTTACATTTAGCGGTCGGCAAACAGACTTGTTCTCAGCGGTCGACGAAATCATTCCGTCTCAGCGGTCGATGAAATTTGCTCAGTTCAGGGGTCGACGATTTTATTCAGCGGCTCAGCGGTCGATGAATCCTTCCATTCGACGAACTCAGTCTGCGTTCGACGAACATCTTCAGATCGACGAACACAGCTCTGAGATCGACGAAATTTGTTGAGATCGATGAAAATTTCTCTACAACAGATTTATTTCAGACAGATTATATTATTCATTCTCTGAACTCAGATCGTCTACAACAACAGATCTATATTCCAGATAAGACAAGATTTCTGCCTTACTTATTATATTCCTTTCCTTTCTCTTCCCGAAAAAAATAGTCGTTGACATTTAATGGAAACGAAACATTTCACGGAAAAGGAATTAAGTATTTTGCAGAATCGTTTTGGTTACCTTTGCAGTCCCAAAAAGGATTTATTACAGATTATTATATTCCTTATTTTATTGATTTGATTTTCAAATTAGAGAAATATAGTAAAAGAAAAAGGAAGAAGATATAAAAAACAGTATTACTTCTCAGTTTTCACGACAGAATATTACAGTACAACATCAAAGAATAGATGTACACAGGAAAAGAAAGAAAGAAAGTTACAGGAAGAGAAGAAACATAAGAAAGCATTCACATATCTTCTTATTCCTCAATAGCAGCACTCATTCACTGAGAACATCATCAAATCTACTCTCTCAGTCATCTGCTGCAAGATCAGATCTTCAAAAGAGCAACAATAATCTGAAGAACTATTTCTCTCAGATTCATCATCTACAGGAAGATCATTTCTTTCAAGAGAAAGCTCCATCCTCAAGCTGTCAAACATTTTCAATCAGACAGAGGAGCTTTACAATATCAACATCCACTAGATTCTTCTCTCAGATAGATGACAGAGAAGAACATTCTAACCCTTATTTACCCCCTCTTGTACAGGGTTATAACTCCCTTCAAAAGTAAACCCATTGGTGGCAAGGCACCTGATCAAAAACCTATAGTTTTGTTAGAGCACCTGATCAAAAGCTCACTTGGTGTGTGGACACCTGATCAAAAATCCATTGGTGATAGGGCACCTGATCAAAAACCTAGTGGATCCTACCAAGTATGGTAGAAGAGTAGACGTACCCAGGTTTATTGGGGAACTACTATACAAATTCCTTGTGTCTCTGTGCTTGTGATTTTCTATGTTGTTGTGCTGTGCTGATTTGTTTTTATTTATTTTATAAATCACTCTGCTATACACATATATATATATATCAATAATTTAATTCCGCTATAAAATTAAGGGAAAAGCTTTTAATACTCTATTCACCCCCCCCCCCCCCCCCCCTCTAGAGTAAATCTAAGATCTAAACTCTCCTTCAATTTGTATCAAAGCAAGGTTGATTATATTAATCACTTTCAACTGATACTCAATTGCACTTTTAATTGGTATCAGAGGGTAGTTGATTTTTATTTACAAGCTAACACCTGAATCATAAAGATCAATTAGATCTTAATTTATTTTAGAGTTTTATTTTCTTAAAAAACTCATGGCGCAAAACAAAGAATATTTTAGCACAAGACCTCCTATGCGCAATCTAAGTAAATTTGCACTATGGAAAGCAAGGATTAGATTATATATGAATGTTATTGATGAAGATATTTTCAATGTCATTTTGACAGGACCTTCAACTTCATCAACATCAGCAGATGCTCAAAAGATGCTGAAAAGTGTTGATGCCAAGGCCATGAACATATTGGCACAAGCAATGTCAAATGACATTTATCAAAGAGTTGCTGATAGCACTTCATTAAGAGGCATCTGGAACTCCCTAACAAGAATGGTAGATGAACCTTCTTCCACTTTCTGTATTTATGATACAGAACCATCATCTAGTCAAAGTGAAGAAGAAAAAGAAGAAGAACAAAAAGTTATAACATTCTGCATGATGGCCATATGAAAGGTGAGTTTAGTTCTTATTATCTGTTAAAACTCTTGTTTAACTTTGTTTTACTTCAAAGTAATGCTATATATAAATATATAAGTTTGCTGATTGAGAAATTAAAACAAATAGTGAGAGTGCATAAATATCACAGCACAGCAAAATTGAAATAAAACAAAACACATAACAAGCAAACCACAAAATAAAGAAGCATCCAGATGACACAAGATAATATAGTAGTTCCCCTCAACTGGGTACATCTACTCTTCTACCCACTGGTAGGAATCCACTAGGAGGTTGTTGATAAGGTGCCCTCACACCAAGGTATTTTTGAGAAGGTGTCCACACACCAATGGAGGTTTGATCAGGTGCCCAATTCACCTATAAGCTTTTGATAAGGTGCTTAAAAACCAAGGGAGCTTTTGATAAGGTGCTCTAACCAAGATGCAGGTTTTTGCTAAGGTGCCATGTCACCGGGAGTAAACTTTTGAAGGGAGTTTTAACCCTTTATAAGATGGGAGAAATAAAGAAAACAAAAACAGATGTTGTTCTTCTCTTTCTAAGAAGACAGTTGATGAAGATGTTGAAGAGAGCTCCCCCTGTCTGATTTAGTTTAGATGGCAGCCTTGTGGATGGAGCTCCTTCTCTAGATTGTGAATCCTCCTCTTTTCTTCTTGCAGTTTAGATCCTGAGCAATTGATATTGTTTGGTGTCTCAGGATAAGTATAGAAGACCTACAAGAAAGAGGTTTACCAAAAAGAAGATATAATATATTTGATCTGCTTCTTTTTGCTCCTGTTCTTTTTCTCTTCTTCTTCTTCTTCTCTTTTCCTGTACAGAAGATGTTAATGTGTATTATGTGTGTAATATGAAATCTGTACAGCAATATATATATGATCTGTATATATTCTATCTCTGCATAAATCTGTACAGCAATATATTATATATATATGATCTGTCGAGAGAGACAGTTGTATATATCTAATATATAAAATCTGTTGTAATATATTCTGCTGTAATAATCTGCTGTATAAAGAAATGCTTCCTGCTGTCGTGTAAAAGAGTTCTTGTCTTCTTTCGGCTAATTTGAATCCTTGCTGATCAAAGAGGAAAGAAATAATATTTCTTTTATTTAGCAGATCCTCGAGAAGATAACTTGCTGTCTTTGACTTGCTGCAACGGCTACAGTATTTAATGCTTTTGCCAAATGGCTACAGCATTAAATGCTTTCACGGATGTGATGTCAGAACAGCAATATATCGCAATATATAAATAGAATAAATAATAAATATTACTATAATAAAGTCTGACAGCATATAAGTAATATTTAATGATATATAAATAATGCTGCAGAAATTCGTCGAGCTGAGGTCCAAGTTCATCGAGCTCATCATTTGCTTCGTCGACCTGAACATGTGATTTACTGTTTCTGAACATCTGCTGAAATTCGTCGAGCGCCTTACTGAAGGTTCGTCGATCTCCTCTTTTCGTCGACCGCTGATCTGAGAATTCGTCGACCGCTGTTCTGGTTGGAATTTGTCGACCACTGTTCTGGTTGGAATTTGTTGACCGCTGCTTCCTTGATATTTCGTTGAACGCAAATTCCTTGATAATTTGTCGAGCGCTGCTATAATGTAATCTGTTCATCGAGCGCCGTCCGACGAATGCTGAGCGTCGTTCGACGTTCGTCGAACACAGTAAATATATGAAATATATTTCTTCTTTTATTTTCTCTTATATTAATTATATATATTATTTCTTAGCTTTCTTATCTTAATAGGATTTGATGGATTAGACATTAAAGATGGATCCTAACTCAAATCAAAACTAAGGTTCCAACAATCTCCCCCTATTTGAGTTGGGATCCTAATCCAAATTAACTAGGTTCTAACAATCTCCCCCTATTTGGTTTAGGATTCCTAAGCATAAAAAGTCTTGAATTAACTTAAGGCTTAAGGGATAGAGATTATTTTCTTAAATTTCTTTTACAACTAAGCAATTTATAATTTCCTAAATCTTGATTTAAATAGGAATTTAAATGAAATGAATTGCTGGCTGTTAATAGATTCTAAGAATTTTTATAATCAGAAAGTCAATATCTGATAGCTTCTTTCTATAGAATCCCCTTAATCAGAAGAGACTCACACTTAGTGCTCTGATCATTTCTGATCTATGCAATCTGAGTAGAATGCTCAACTGATTTTGGAAAAAATCTGGAAGAATATGAAGTTTATCTGACTTTGTTTTTTAGATATAAAAATTCAAAGGAATCATTATAACTGCTTATTTTAGTTATAAAAATTTTTAAAAGAAAATGTTTTATAATTAGATATTTTGGTCTTTTTATTACAGTGAAATATAAATTTGACAATTTATTTTGATTTTGCTGAACATACATAATTTCTTTTTCTTTAAAGTTATGTTTGAACTTATCAGCCTTGATACCAATTGAAAGGAAAGTTTAGTTCTTATTATCTGTTAAAACTCCTGTTTAACTTTGTTTTACTTCAAAGTAATGCTATATATAAATATATGAGTTTGTTGATTGAAAAATTAAGACAAACGGTGAGAGTGCATAAATATCACAGCACAGCAAAACTGAAATAAAATAAAACACATAACAAGCAAACAACAAAATAAACAAGCATCCAGATGACACAAGATAATATAGTAGTTCCCCTCAGCTGGGTACATCTACTCTTCTACCCACTTGTAGGAATCCACTAGGAGGTTGTTGATAAGGTGTCCTCACACAAAGGTATTTTTGATAAGGTGTCCACACACCAATGGAGGTTTGATCAGGTGCCCAATTCACCTATAAGCTTTTGATAAGGTGCTTAAAAACCAAGGGAGCTTTTGATAAGGTGCTCTAACCAAGAGGCAGGTTTTTGCTAAGGTGCCCTATCACTGGGAGAAAACTTTTGAAGGGAGTTTTAACCCTTTACAAGATGGGAGAAATAAAGAAAACAAAAACAGATGTTGTACTTCTCTTTCTAAGAAGACACTTGATGAAGATGTTGAAGAGAGCTCCCCCTGTCTGATTTAGTTTAGATGGCAGCCTTGTGGATGTAGCTCCTTCTCTAGATTATGAATCCTCCTCTTTTCTTCTTGCAGTTTAGATACTGAGCAATTGATAGTGTTTGGTGTCTCAGGATATGTATAGAAGATTTGCAAGAAAGAGGTTTAGCAAAAAGAAGATATAATATATTTGATGTGCTTCTTTTTGCTCCTATTCTTTTTCTCTTCTTCATCTTCTTCTTCTCTTTTCCTGTACAGAAGATGTTAATGTGTATTATGTGTGTAATATGAAATATGTACAACAATATATATATGATCTGTATATAATCTATCTCTGCATAAATCTGTACAACATTATATTATATATTTATGATCTGTCGAGAGAGACAGTTGTATATATCTTATATATAAAATCTGCTGAAATATATTCTGCTGTAATAATCTGTTGTATAAAGAAATGCTTCCTACTGTCATGTAAAAGAGTTGTTGTCTTCTTTCGGCTAATTTGAATCCTTGCTGATTAAAGAGGAAAGAAATAATATTTTTTTTATTTAGCAGATCCTAGAGAAGATAACTTGCCGTCTTTGACTTGCTGCAACGGCTACAGTATTTAATGCTTTTGCCAAACGGCTACAACATTAAATGCTTTCATAACTGTGATGTCAGAACAGCAATATATAGCAATATATAAATAGAATAAATAATAAATATTACTATAATAAAGTCTAACAGCATATAACTAATATTTAATGATATATAAATAATGTTGCAGAAATTCGTTGAGCTGAGGTCCAAGTTCGTCGAGCCCATCATTTGCTTCGTCGACCTGAACATGTGATTTACTGTTTCTGAACATCTGCTGAAATTTGTCGAGCGCCTTACTGAAGGTTCGTCAATCTCCTCTTTTCGTCGACTGCTGATCTGAGAATTCGTCGACCGCTGTTCTTGTTGGAATTCGTCGACCGCTGTTCTGGTTGGAATTTGTCGACCGCTGCTTTCTTGATATTTCGTCGAACGTAACTTCCTTGATAATTTGTCGAGCGCTGCTACGTCGAGTGCCGTCTGATGAATGCAGAGCTTCGTTCGACGTTCGTCGAACGCAGTGAATATATGAAATATATTTCTTCTCTTATTTTCTCTTATATTAATTATATATATTATTTCTTAGCTTTCTTATCTTAATAGGATTTGATGGATTAGACATTAAAGATGGATCCTAACTCAAATCAAAACTTAGGTTCCAACACCATATATGGTTCGAACCACAACTCAGATGCAGAATGTGAATCTGATGAAAATGAGAGTTCTGCAGAAGAGTCAGAGTCATCATCCAGTTCATCTGAAGATGAAAATAATGCAAATGATAAAGATCAGTGCTTGATGGCTATATATGACTCATACAATGGTTCAGATCATGCATCTTCATCCAGCTCCAGTGATGATGAAGGTGATGCAGATGAAAGAACCTTCTGCATGATGGTTATCAATGCCTTAGGAAACAATTCTGAAGAATCAGAATTTGAAAATGATGTAGATCAGGTAGTATCTAAGCATAATTTTAATTCCACTGACTTCAAAGATGATTTTAAAATTCTTTGCTTAGATTTAATTGAATCTGAGAAAGAAATCACATCTTTCAGAACAAAGTTAACATAAATAACTAGTTTAACTTCTGAAAATAATAAACTTAAAGAAGATTTAAAAACATCAGAAGAACAAACTATTTCTTTGAAAAATAATTCACTAAAGCTGAAATCTTTGAACAAACACTTAATAAGAAAAATATCAAATTACTGAATATTACAAGCACTTAAAATGCCAGATTAAATGGCAGCAAACATAGCTTAAGAATTTCATCTAATATATCTCATATTCTAAAGAAAAATACTTTAACTACATCTACAAAATTAGTATCAGCTAAGGAAAAAGAAGTAACAGAAAACTTAATAAAAATTGATAAAATTTTCTTTGTTAGACAAAATTCGTCGAACAGAGATCGACGAAATCAAATGACTTTGTCGAACGTAGATCGACGAAAGCCAAACACAGAAATCAAACATAATCTTCTTATAATCAGAGCTCAACGAATCAAATTTCAACAAACTCTGAACAAAGAGAATATATATAACTATTCATTAATCAGAGATCAACGAAATCACAGCACTTTGTCAACCCAAGATCGACAAAATCAGAATAGTTTATCAAACATCTATCTTAATGATTATCAAGAAAAATTTAAATTACTATCAAACATATATTTTAATGATCATAAAAGAAAACTTTCAATTAATATCAGATTTTAAAGATTTTAATTGGTATCAGAAATCAGATTTCAATTGGTAAAAGATATTTTCAATTGGTAAAACACTTAATAGATACAAAGGCCAAATATAACTATAAGGTAATGTTGAAAATCTTTTAACTCCAATTGTAATCAAACAAAAAGTTATAGGATTCAATTGAATTTTCTTTCTTAAAAACAAAGTCAGATAACTTCATGTTCCTATAGACTTTCTCAGGATCATCAAGATTTGAGTATTCTACTCTAGTTGCATTGATCAGAAATGATCATGGCACTGAGTTTTGAATCTCTTCTGATAAGAGAATTCTTTAAGAAGGACGGTATCAGGCAATGTTTTTCTGAGAAGATAAAAATTCCTTAGAGTCCATTAAAAGCTGTAGCAATAAATCAATTTAATAGAATCCTATTGAAGCAAAATCTAGGATATTTTCCTTCTAATAAAGCATAAAGGGTTTATAACAAATCTCTCTTAAAATAGAAGAGCCCTTGCATTGTTGGAACTAACCTATTAAATGAGGAGAGGAACACCACCTCTACCAGAGACATTTTGCAGGTACAATGATAATCTTTCATCCTTCCCTACCTCCATCAAATGTCCCTTCTTCAAGGGGCCTAGCTTCAATCCTTCCTGAAACTAGGCAGGGGGAGAAGTTCTATGAAGAAGCTCCATATGATGTAGTGTTTTGCTCAGGGGGAGATGTTCTATGAACTAGGCAAGGGGAGAAAGCTGAAGAAGCACAAGTCTCAGGGGGAGATGCTCTCAGGCTACCATATTTTATGAAAGAAGGAAATGATGCATGAAGAAGCTTCATATATTGCAAATTCAGAATACAGCTTTTGATATAGAAGAAGAAACAAATTCAGATTCAGATTTTGACAGATTTAGAAGAAGATGTTATGACAAGATTCAAATTATGATTGGTAGCAAAGCAGATAAAGCAGATATCAAATTCAGATTATAAAGATTCAGTTCAGATCAACAATTCAGAAAGCTGAAATATAGCAGATACGGTTTAGAATTCAGAATTTAGAAAAATCAGTTCAGACAATGTCAGATTTCAGAATTCAGAAAGCAGATTCAGAAAAGACAAAAGGTTTTTATTATTTCTGTTTTCATTGAAAAATATCAAAACTCAGAGTATCATATTTTCTATATCTGAAGAAATATTTAAAATCTATCAGATATATATGCTCTGTTGTTTTGTTATTTGTTTTATAATTCAATTTTTTGTCAAATTGTGTCCTAACCAAAATAGGGGGAGATTGTTGGAACAACCCTGTTACTGATTTGGGCTAGGACCACTATCTACTGACTAGGATCAAGTTGACCCCAATGTATATTCAATGAGTCAAGAATTTAGGCTGTTAGAACTCAAGAAAATATTCAGGTTCTGCGTTCGACGAACTCCATACTGCGTTCGATGAACGGCTTGCTCTCTGCGTTCGACGAATGGCTAACATTCAGCGGTCGGCGAACAGACTTGTTCTCAGCAGTCGACGAAATCATTCTGTCTCAGCGGTTGACGAAATTAGCTCAGTTCAGCGGTCGACAATTTTATTCAGTGGCTCAGCGGTCGACGAATCCTTCCATTTGATGAACTCAGTCTACGTTCGACGAATATCTTCAGAACGACTAACACAGCTCTGAGATCGACGAAAATTTCTCTACAACAGATTTATTTCAAACAGATTATACTATTCATTCCAGATAAGACAATATTTCTACCTTATTATATTCCTTTCCTTTCTCTTCCCGAGAGAAAATAGCCATTGACATTTAATGGAAAAGGAACATTTCACGGAAAAGGAATTAAGTATTCTGCAGAATCATTTTGGTTACCTTTGCAGTCCCAAGAAGGATTTATTACAGATTATTATATTCCTTATTTTTTTTGATTTGATTTTCAAATCAGAGAAATATAGTAAAAGAAAAAGGAAGAAGATATAAAAAACAGTATTACTTCTCAGTTTTCACCACAGAACATTACAGTACAACATCAAAGAATAGCTGTGCACAGGAAAAGAAAGAAAGAAAGTTAGAGGAAGAGAAGAAACATAAGAAAGCATTCACAGATCTTCTTCTTCCTCAATAGCAGCACTCATTCACTGAGAACATCATCAACTCTAATCTCTCAGTCATCTGCTGCAAGATCAGATCTTCAAAAAAGCAACAATAATCTCAAGAACTATTTCTCTCAGATTCATCAGCTACAGGAAGATCATTTCATTCAAGAGAAAGTTCCATCCTCAAGATGTCAAACATTTTCAATGAGATAGAGGAGCTTTACAATATCAACATCCACTAGAGTCTTCTCTCAGATTGTTGACAGAGAAGAACATTCTAACCCTTCTTTACCCCCTCTTGTACAGGGTTATAACTCCCTTCAAAAGTTAACCCATTGGTGACAGGGCACCTGATCAAAAACCTGTAGTTGGGTTAGAGCACTTGATCAAAAGCTCACTTGGTGTGTGGAAACCTGATCAAAAACCCCTTGGTGATAGGGCACCAGATCAAAAACCTAGTGGATCCTACCAAGTGTGGTAGAAGTGTAGATGTACCCAGGTTTATTTAGGAACTACTATAAAAATTCCTTGTGTCTCTGTGCTTGTCATTTTCTGTGTTGTTGTGTTGTGCTGATTTATTTTTATTTATTTTATAAATTACTCTGTTATACATATATATATATCACTAATTTAATTCCTCTATAAAATTAAGGGAAAAGATTTTAATACTCTATTCACCCCCCCCCCCCCTCTAGAGTAAATCTAAGATCTAAACTCTCCTTCAGCACGGCTTTGGGTCACGGGCATGACTGGGGCGTGACTTGCTGTGGACTAGCTCAAATGCGCGGAAATAGCTTCTGGACTGATCTTAAAGTTACACGCCCCATGGTCACGGGCGTGACCTAGGGCGTGTACTATGAATTTTGACCAAAATCTCCAGAAAATCTGCAAAACAAAAATACAACTATAATTAGAACAGAAATTGCAAAAGAAATGATTTTTAACCAAAATATAAATAATATTTACAAAATTATATAAAAATTAACCTAAATACTATAATAAAAAATATGCACAAATCCTACTTATCAGTATGTTTAGGATTTGGTTATGTCCAATACTCTTAATAATTTCAACATCAATAAAAAAATCAATCGTGGAATAGGAGGTCAAGTACTCCACTTTTTCGATGACGATCAAGTCGCGTCCAATCATCCTTAGAGCATAGAGAAGCAATGCTCATCCTTGAAATGTTCTATTCTGCAAATCCGAAAGTGAAGTCTTCTCTCGATCACAACTTGGTGCTAACAATCCCCTTTGCTCAGGGTGAACTAATGGTTCAAGGATTACGACCTTCTAGTGTTGAAAAATTGTGAAGATTTTTCAACTCCCTGATAAATCTCAATTGGTAGGTCACTAGCCCAATAAACTAAGAGATAAGCCCCTCGGGAATCCTGGGCTAAGTTTCTTCAACCATCAACATGGTACATCCATTTTATACTGTGTACACAACTATGAGGGCATACCCTCCTCGACTCAGAGTTTTATCCCGAACATAATCCATTCTTTAGGCCCTTGGGTTACTATTTATGATGTCCTTTTCAAGGTTAACATGTGACCAAATCAAGAATTGGCCTATTTCAGATTCAGATTCTTATTTGACCTCTGTTATTCATCGTAGTGATTGCTTTAATACAACAAAATGGGAAGTGTCGAATTATTAGCAACATGGTTAGGCTTACGAGTCTCTCACTACTTCAATAATAGTTTCTAGGAATCAACGTTTCCTCCAAATAACCTATTAGACTGGGTAAGAGGTGGTAATATCTCTCAATAAGCCTAGCTGCACATTATAGTGTGAGACTTGAACATCTACTCTCACACTAAACTCTTCCCATAATCACTTTGTGCGTCCTTATGTCTCAACCAAATCCATACCTGAGGTCGACTTTTGACTAGGATACGCCACAAAACGTCTTGGATACTTAGAATAAGGTGGTATCCTAGTTAGGTTGGCACTAGTTCTAAGGATTAGCTGACATACTTAATGTGAATCCCACATGGGCACACCACCACTTCTGCTGCATCAGTTTGTCCTCAAACTGATCGAGCTAACATGGGTGGCCTAGTGGTTTAATGGACTTCTTTTATCTCAGGATCGTTGTAAGTTGCTACCATTTGTAAGACCCCCCCCCCCCCCCCCCCCCCCCCTCCCGGAACACAAGACACGGCCGAGGGGAATCCTATGCCCAGGATAGCCGCCTTGCGGAAGTGCCAGCACACAGGCTAGCCCCCTCCACAAGATGCCTATCCTGCCGGCCATTCTCACATATCATCCAGCCAACCCATCAATAATAGAAAACATTATAAGCCATTGATTCACAATTAAGTAATAATGTCCAAACAGTACAAAATGACAGAAAGCTACACAGCTCCTGTTAATCATCAGAGTATAATCTTGCCCTAAGGCTACATTCTAACCACTCGCTCACCTCTGCCGCTGATGGTAGCCAAAGTATCGTAAACTTCAGTCCTGTTACCCTAACCTGGCTGGCCTCCTGCGTCGTACGCTGCTGCTCCACCTGAGGGTGCCCCTAAAAGGAGTGGCGTAACAACTGTTAGTCATAAAGACTAAGTGGCTTCACATCCTCTCCCCTGGCGACTCCAAGGCACCGGGCGGAAGGAAATGAAGAGTAGCTGCAATATGGTCAGTAGTAGAAAAGAAAGGTGGCAGGTAAAGGTGTAAAGACAGTAGTGTATCAAATGTATAAGAAGCACAACTAACAAGTAATATGGCAATGACAGAGTGTAAGCAAGTAGAGAAACATCACATATGTAAGTAGTTCATATCGTACCTTAACTTATATGAATTCCCATACAAACTTATAAGTTATGGTTTACAATTTGGGACCCATCATATAAAAGAGCCCATACTAATTTATATGATGGACCCGATGCGGTGCAATGCTATGATTATGAGGGATGAATGCAATGCAATGATTATGATATGATGAACTCACCCATGCATTTTTGCTATGTCGACATAGACATGTAGTTCCCGCTTTTCAAGGGTAGCTAACCACTAAGGCACCTCACGTCGTGTCCAGACGGAGATTGTGGAATGGGCTCCTCCACAACTAGGCGGGTATGAACACAACCAGACCTAGGCCTATGTATGCCTCAACGCTAATAACACACAGTGGTGCCCCTGCATACTGCTTGCATCATGCTGAGTCTTCATAACATGGAAGGGGTCTTGGGAAGTGCACACCAAGAACACATCCCAATCGGTCTAGAGTCTAACTGTCGGCTTCAGTCGGTGTCACAACTATCAAGCCCGTAGACCCGCCACAACTAATCCTCCAACTAGGTTCTTTGCACCATCATGTGTAAACCATGCACATTCATATAATTCTCATGCGCAACCTGTGCTATCAAGCACCAAAGGACTCACTGAAGGAATCTTCTCACTTTTCACATCATGCCAGATCAACCGATGCTAACTAGCATCCAAGGCCCCCAACGACTGGGCCTCCCAACATATCAGCATAAGAGATAATCATATATTATAACCCACATCAAGCCATCAATTCCACCCTTACTGAGTTATCCTAACTCTCGTGTAGTGGGCGCAAAACATGGAAATCACTCTACCCGATCCTCCAGAACTACTTGTGGTCACGGTGTCATATTCATATTCCACTGATTTAGTAAGCTCGCCCATATCGCCAATATTCAACCCTTAAGCACCGATCACAACGTGCTTTAACACGATCAAGGTATCAACCTTATTGAGGGGTACTTATCACAAAACCAAACTATCCAATGGATTTTCACGTGATATGAACATTAATTCGTACATATGCATTTTATGATTCCACATAAACTAACAATTGAAGATTGATTTAAGGAGACATCTCAACAGAATAAATCTTGAATTATACTACAGGCACACACCCGCATGTACATGATTCATACAACATCTCAGCCCAATCGTCCTTCACATCCGGCATTTATATCTCCTTCGAGTTATCGAATGAAACGGTGATATCTCCATTGCTACTTATCCAAGATTATGAAATCCCCCAAGAGCGTACATGTTGTTATCACAAGCCTAATCATCCGATAGACTATCAACCGGGAGGGAGCATTTAGGTAAACGAGTCCTCTAAATCTTTCCTTCAATCATGCATTGAAATGCCCCATTTCCAAATCATACAATTCATCCGCCCTCACTCGATTGACATGGGAATCCAGGGACTCCTACCACACCAAAGTGGAGAACCCAAAAGTTCTCTATTTGCTAGCTCCAGCGGTAGCACTACCGCCCAGCGCTAGCGATCCTGTCGATGCAACTTCCCGTCGACATCGGAAGTCGACAGGAAGTTATGCCTTCCAGTCGACCCATCGACTTGCTAGCGCCGGCAGTAGGGCTATCGTCGGGCGCTAGCTTTCTCTATCAAACCTCTTTCCCGTTGATCTTAAGGGTCGACGAGAAGTTATCCCTTCCCATTGTTCCGACGATTCGCTAGTGCTGGTGGTAAGGCTACTGTCGGGCACTAGCTATTTCTATCTACCTCCTACCCGTCGATCTCAAGTGTCGATGGGAAGTTCTCCCTTTTGCCGACAAGTCGATTTGCAAGCACCGGCGGTAGGCCTACCGCCGGGCGCTAGCTACTCTATCCACTCTCCTTCCCGTCAACCTTATGTGTCGAAGGAAAGTTAAGCCTCCCCATCGACCCGTCGATTTGCTAGCGCCGGCGGTAGCGCTACCGCCGGGCGCTAGCTAACAGAGAGCATGTCATCTGCTCCTCACCTCCAAACAATCCTCCCTGGCAGACCAGCTCCAAAACACCAACCATTTTCTCTCTTTCTAAAAGGTTAGACTTTCATCTCTATTCAAGTGAATATAATCAACATGATTTGAGTCTACAATTATAATTAAAGGCTCTTCTCACCCTAAACTATTCATCATCTTCCCCAATTAGGAAATTAGGGTTTTCATCTTCTCTCCTCCAATACTCCCTCATATGACCATGGATTTTCACAAAATCAAAACCTATCTCTTCCTTTTGGAGAGAAGAAATGATTGAAGGGGCCTTCGTGGCAATCCATGCCCTAAGATGGAAGCTCCGGTTTGGTCTTTTCCTAAGAATTTCCATTAGCTCACAATCCGAGCTCTTTTGAGCTCAACACCTCTCCTACTTTCTTATACGATCTAGCACTGAGGGAGAGGGGTCGGAAGTCACCTTATTTGTTCGTCCATGGTTGGAACTCGTCTTGATGGCAGCATGGTGGTGGTCGGCCGAGCTCCAATCCTTCTCCAACCTTGCTCTTTCAAGAACCCTAAATTAACCCTCTTAAGGGATGAAGAAGAAGATGAAGGAAAGAAGAAGATGAACGAGGAAGAAGAAAATGAATAGTCATCTCCTTAAGAGATTTCAGCCCACTCATGCTTAAGAGAAAATGAAGAGAGAGAGCATTAAAGAGCTTTTAATGAAATCCAACTTCCAAGGCTTGTGCCAGCCGATTATTGACCATTAATTCCTCCATTATCTTAGATTTAGGCACCTTAGGCCATCCACCATGGAAAATGTCACGGGTTCTGATTTGGCCGCTACCGCCGGCGCTAGCTAATGATACCGCCGGCGCTAGCGCCTTGCTACCCATTCCTTGTCCATTTGCTTCTCAACTTCCAAGGGTGAGGGTCACACCCACACCCAGGGATCAGGGCATTCCATGGCACCATCAGGGCCTCAAGACTCCTACCTAGCCCAAGCTTCACCAAGTGACTCGTGTCACTCTAGGGGTCTAGCTCGAATTTGGATGTTACATTGGGTAGGGGGGCCACCAAAGATTCATGCCAGCTTATCATCGTCTAGAGAACACGGAGGGTTGGACGTTTCTTCACGAGCTTAGCGTAAATTCACAAAGAGCGGGGATTGTGTACAACCCAGTATTCACCGAAATGAGAAGAAATCAATCACAGGAAATTCGGAGAGTGCCCGTTGATTCGCGGCGAGTACCCTGCCAAGGTAAGGCGAGGCGGACCATAGATCTCGCTCGCGAGCAGCAAGCGGGGATGGTTCAGCGTGTTATAGAGAACTGCTCGGGGGTGCATTTAGCTAGAGCCAGTCAAGGGAGGGTTCGCAATGTTAGTCGGGCAAGGTGAGTGGGGGTTCACCCCTACTTGCGAGAGAAGGTCTCACGAGTTCAGCTCGCAAGGAGTATAGCGAGTGGCATCTTCATGAGCCACTCGCCCAACAGGGGTCTGTAGGTGAATTTACCCTGATACCTTTGGTGGGTTGCCAATAGCCATCTAAAACAGCTGAGTTTGGCTGTTAGCAGACCAGTTTGGGGTGTGTATAGCAAGACCAAAAAATGGAATCCCGTTGTTAGCAGACTAGTGCAGAAAGGCTATAAATAGACCCTTTGGGGCACCTTGGGAGGGCAGACAAGATCTTTGCTTCTCCTCAAGAATACTTTGGTTAGCTCCTTCAGCTCTCCAAGGTGCCCATCTACAGTCTTGGCTTGGGAGAGGAAGTGCTCAAAAGATCTTCCGGGTGTGTGGTGGGACACCCACACTATTGCCAAGGGTCATGTCTTTTGTTCTAAGTCTTCGATCAGGTTCCTACGTGGGATCAGTAAGTGCTTGCTGCCCCCCCCCCCCCCCCCCTTTATATGGGTCCAAACTCCTCGTTGGGCTAAATACTGGTTCCAACAGAGTCCTTTTTTCTATTCTTGGTTATAAACGACTCATTAGAGATCAAATCAATTCCATTTATAACCTGTGGTTGAACTTTAGAAAAGAATACAGTAAGTATTCTAATTCTGTATGTATTCGATGTAGCGTCGAATACATTTGCCTTCTTATCGTTGTACATCTGAGTTCTAATAGAAGCTACTTCGAAATCCTCCTCAGCTTATAAATGAACTTTGTAGTTGATGTTGCGTTGAATATGTATTGATGTATTCGTCGAGATGAAAGCCTAGACTCGGAGCTCTTCCTTTTGCGTCGAATGTAAAACCTATTTGCGTCGACTTTAAATGTTGCTTCAACTGACTCTGTCTTCTACGTCGAGTACATTTCGACGTTGTGTCTACATCAACTTATACATTGACTACCAGTCTGAGTTATTCTTACTTCTATTCGAAGTTACTTCGACTTGTGCGTCAACTTCTATTCAATGCAGATTTAACTCATCTGAATTTTGGACTCTTTTTGGATTGGTCTTTGACACCCTAATGAGAGTGTAACATCCTAAGACATATATTAACCAAATCACCCTCTCTATACATTATGGTTAATGAATCCTAGATAATGGAATCACTTGTACATAATTTGTAAGATAAATCAAAGGGTATTTTTCCCAATAAAGTCTTCCTTCCTCAATGGAGATTTGAAAGGGGAAGTATGTAGAACAACCTCCATGTTTTGTCAATTCATCTCACCCTCGCCATGTGTTGGAACTGCGGTTCAGCAATTGCCCCGGTGTTGCGGCACTAGCCGAAGCGGAAGGGCGTGTCCCCCGCGGGCCTAACTGGCTGCCACATGAATCCTGCTTGGGTGACCAGCTCTATTAAGGATAGGTAGCGCCTTCACCAACAGTCCAGGATTTTGGTCGAGTTGGTTGCGCCGAGTCCCCACCAAGTGGTATCAGAGGGGGTCGCGTGTTCAAAACCCCGGGTCGTTGCTGGGGGGATTGTTGGAACTGCGGTTCAGCAATTGTCCCAGTGTTGCAGCACTAGTCGAAGCGGAAGGGCGTGTCCCCCGCGGGCCTAACTGGCTGCCACGTAGATCCTGCTTGGGTGACCAGCTCTATTAAGGATAGGTAGTGCCTTCACCAACAGTCTGGGCTTTTGGTCGAGTTGGTTGCGCCGAGTCCCCAACACCATGTTTACTATTAAAGAAAGCTTTATATGATTAAAATAGGCACCTAGAGCTTGGTAGAGACCTTGTCTAACTTTCTCATTGAAAACAAGTTTTCAAGGGGAAAGATAGAAAAAACATTGTTCCTAAAGGAAGTAATAGGAAAGCCTTTGCTGGTTCAGATATATGTAGATGACATAATCTTTGGATCTACATATGATAATATTTGTAAAAAATTTGCCAATAATAAACAAGGGAAATTGTAAACGAGCAGCATGGGAGAGCTGAAGTACTTCTTAGGACTTCAAGTGAAGCAATCTGAGGATGGTAAATTCATCTCCCAGACCAAGTTCACAAAAGAACTTGTAAAGAACTTTGGAATGGAGGCTGCAACCTCAATGAAAACTCCAATGGGCTCAAATGTGTCTCTGGACAAGGATGAGAAAGGAAAACCCTTAAATGAAACCAAGTATAGATGCATCATTGGATCTCTGCTCTACCCAACTACTAGTAGACCAGACATTATGTTATCTACCTATGTTTGTGCCAGATATCAAGTGAACTCCAAGGAATCTCACTACTCCTCTATTAAGAGGATTTTAAGATATCTTAAGGGTACACCAAATTTTGGCTTATGGTACCCTAGGAGTAATGATTTTGAGCTGACGGGATTTTCAGATGCGGACTTTGCAGGATGCGAGGAAGACAGGAAAAACACCTCAGGACATGCCAATTCCTTGGGAAAAGGCTAATTGCATGGAGCAGCAAGAAGAAAAATCGTGTGACTATCTCAATAGCAAAATCAGAATATATCTCTGATGGGAGTTATTATGCCAAATTGCTTTGGATAAAACATCAACTACAGGACTACAACATGCAACTATGTAAAACTCCATTATTCTGTGATTCATCAAGTGCAATCTCAATTGCTAAAAATCATGTGTCACGCAGCAGGACCAAGCACATTGAGATTAGATATCACTTCATCATAGAGCATGTTGAGAAAGATGATATTTGCCCTGAGTTTGTCCCAACTGACAAACAAGTGGCAGATATTTTCACCAAGCCTATAGATTAAGAAAAATTCAATTTCTTCAAAATTGAATTAGGCATGTTAAATTTAGAAAACATTTCATGCCTATTGAATCTTTCAAAATTATTTTTCATTGTTTAGCTCATTAAAATTATTTATTATACAACCATTATGTTGCGCAAGTTAGTAGATATTAGGCTCTTAACATAGATTGAAGGAAATAAGCCCTAAAAGAAATAATATCGGCTTGATAGAGAAACACGAAAACAAATTGTCATATACAAGGAAGGATATCGACACACCATATTAAAAGATATTCTCAAATCTATTACTTAATAAGTTACGCTCCTATTTAACATCCTTTTTATGTAAATAAATTAGAAATTACAAAAAATATTAGGATAAATAGGTTGTAAAACCCCAAAAGTCAGCACCAAGTCTTTCACTCTCTCTCTCTCTCTCTCTCTCTCTCTCTCTCTCTCTCTCTCTCTCTCTCTCTCTCTCTTCCTGTAGAAGCTTTCTCCTCAAATACCTTCTGCATCTTCAATGGTGCCAAAGACAAAATCATCAAACAAAATCAACACTAGCAGTGAAGTAGTGTGGGGCGGCTTCAAAAATTGTCTAGAAGAGATACATAATCTCGTATTCCTTCTCAGTGCCACAGGACTTGAGATATTACTATCTGTATCGACAAGGATCGTGCCAGAATCTGTAGAAGAATTCTTCAAAGAAGCAGAGATAAGTACATCAGGGAAAAACATCAAAACTACTGTTACTCGAAATAACTTGAGAATTACTCCCAGAAGCTTGAGTCAGCAGCTCGACCTACCAACCCTCTCTGAAGGAGAAGACAAAGTAGAATTTTCTAGGGCAGATCATGGGGTAGCCCTAGAATGGTGTGATTATTCAGGTGAAGAGTATGACTCACGTGAGAGGTGCAACATGAACCCACCAAGTAAGTTATTAGCCGACATTATAGACAATGTATTATTATGCAAACCAGGCTCACACGACATAATATCAAAAGAAATGTTCAAACTCATGACTGCAATTATTCTCACCAAGAAGATTGACTAGAGCCAGCTCATCTTCAGGAAATTAAAGGGTTTCTTAACAACCACCAATATTGGGAGAATTGTATCCATATATCTCTCTAAATGCATAGGAGACAAGCTTAATCAGCCACTTGAGGTACCATTGCACTACCAACAAAGAATATACTATAAGACAATAGAGAGGTGGGAGAAGCCCTTCTCAAAATCAAAGAAAACAGGAGAAATCTCTAAGCAACAACAAGCTGAGAAAAGGACAAGTGAAGGCATTCCTCAAGGAAAGATGAGAGAAAATAAGAGAAGACTGAAGAAGAAGAAATAACATACTCCAAGCCCCATCCAATCCCCCAGTCAAGCTGAGGGGGAGCATAAAAGGGAAATAAACCTAAACACATCTGGCACTATGGTCCCAGAAGATTTAGAAATCTCAGCACCTATGGAAGTATTCAGGGAAGCTGCTGAAAAAGAAATTGAGAATATGGGAGTTCATTTCGAACTTGCTCCTCAGTATATTGAAACTTTGAATCTGGGAGAAGATCAATACGAATTTTCTACCCAACTTATTGAAATTGTGGAAGAAGAAGAAGTTCACCAATGACTTGCTGCCCAAGTTATTGCAATAGTTGAGGGGGAGTTCTTCCTAGAAAACTCTGCCCAAGAGACTGAGCTGCTGGAAAAATGTGAGAGGTCAATCACTGAGGAGATTGAGGGGGAGTCACACCAGCAAGGCTCTGCCCAGACTGGTCTTGATCTGGATGAAGTTGATCAGGTCATCAAGAAGATTATAGACTCACACCAGCACCACCACCAGTCCAAGAAGAATTAGAAGTACAGCTCCTCACAGGGAAGGAGATAGTTCTATAGAAAGTAAAGAGTGTCTGGAAGAGCCAAACACTCACATGCTCACCTCCCATACTTCCACTCGTGATTGCATGTATGATGACTATGAGCCTTAAATAGGTCCATCACACAGTGCTTTTGTAGAAGATCCCAAGGTTCCATCTCCATCAACAAGTGAAGTACATCTTGGTTCTCTACTAGATCAACTACAAATCTTGCTGGCCAATCAAAGGACACATAGAGAATTTTGTACAAAATATAGTACAAGGATTGAGGACTGAGATGAATGAAAAGATTACAACTATGCAAGAAGAAATGCATCATCTGAATGCTCAAACCCTTCATTTCTTCATAAAGGTTGCAAATGTTGTAGATGTCACTATATAACAAACTGACCAGACTCGCCAAGGCCAACAAGCAATAGTGGATAATCAAGTTGCCACTAGAGAAAATCTTCACTTAGCCTTTCAAGCAACATCTCACAACATGGCAAAAAATAGGACAAATATATTGGATAGAATGAACTTCTACTGTCAATTGCTGGATGAGCATCTGCTGCAAACAAAGAACACCATGACTGCATAGGTAAACATGCTAGAACTAAATATATCTGATTCTCAAGAAGCCATATATAACCATGCATTTGAAGGAATCAGAAAGGTGGAGAAGATCATCACTCATTAAACTACTAAATAAGCCATTTGGCTTTCCAATGCCACTAGGGATGCATTGAATTTATCTCCAATAAGTTACTCTCCTGCATCAGAGTTCACTACAGTTGCTTATGATTACACTCCTCCAGCTAACTATGAAGAATCTTGGGATGGCTATGTCTACTCTCCTCCAGCTGATCAAGTAGGGCCATCTTCATCTCAGAAAAGGAAGATTGTCCACACTAAAGAGGAAATGTTTGCCAGACAAAGAAGTAGGATTGAAATACAGAACTTACATGATTATGAAGTGTGGAGCCCTAAGTCCAAGACCATCATCTTATACACATGGGAGAATTTTAGAAAGTTAGGCATCAACACTTCCAGATATTATAATTCTGCAGAATGGCAAAAGCATGAAAAGTAGGAGGCAAAGATGAGGATTCACAAGAGGAATCATCCAAATGGACCACCTCCTCCTCCAAGATATATCCCTAAACCCCTAGGTTATTTCCAAAGTTAGAAGAGGAAATTTGTTGGAGAGAGCTCAAAAACTTTATGGCTTGCCTCAAACTTTCGTTGGATTTTCACTTATTTGTCATAATGTAGTACTCTATATTTTCTGACATATTTATATAATCTGGAATGATTTTGCTCTCTAAGTATTTATGTCTTATTATCATTTTATGTCTATATATATATTGTCATATGAGGTTATGACTTCTTCAAATAGGGGGAGATTGTTGGGAATATTGTCCATAAGATTCTTGATTTGAAGAAGGCTCCTTGATGACAATAAATATCTTGTATTTGATGTCTATGTAAGTTTTTTATGTGACAGGTGCAACAAAAATGCTTGACTAATATAGTGTGTTAGGCTTATGGTCACCCAAATAAGGTTTTTTCCATGTAATCCCTCAAGGTGCAAAACTCTTATTGACCTATGATCTAATCTTATATTAGACATGTCATTATCATGAGGAAAATCAGCATAGTTAAAAGAAATTAAAGGAAGAAGAAAATATTAGTCTAAGTCAAATATCGACTGCATCGATTGAATGACTAAGGAAAATATTGACTGCATCGACTGTAAGCTAAGCCATTTATCGACTGTATTGACTGGACAGTTAAGTAATTTGTCAACTACACTGACTGGAAGACTACTTGATTTATCTACTGCATCGTCTAGACTATGACAGAAGGATCTTTCCAGGATTGATTTCTTCAGTATGGACTGCATCAGGTTGTGTTCTTAAGGTGCAGGTTGTCGACTATATCATATATATATATAAGTGCTAAAGGATTTTATCGACTAAATTATATCTATAAGTGTTGAAGGATTTTATCGACTGCATTGATTATTTTATCGGCCTGAAATGTGTTTTGATGGCTTTCTGCTGAGATCAAGCCGCAAATTGTGCAGTCATTCAAATTCATTTGAATTCCCTTTTCTGCTGCAATAATCAAGGTCCTTTAAGAGGAAATAGATCATACTGATTGATTTAAGATTACTGCCATTTAAAGAACTTTCCTTAGGGAAAATCTCTAGTCGTTGTAGCATTCCTTTTCTAGAAGCAAGGCCTCTACCGATCCAATCCTCTATATAAAGGGATAGCAAAATTGAACAAGTTACACAATATACATACATTTACAAGAAGGCACTCGTGCATACACTTTGAAAGAATTTCTGTGCAAGAATTTTGTAGTGCTCAAGCTATAGAATTCTGCCAAGTCTTCAGCCACTCAAATCTTGAGAGAGATTTCTTCCAAGGATCAACAGAACTATTTCTTTTTGAAGAACATTTCTCTCTTGAATAAGTCTTCCTGATTCGGTCTAACACATTCCAAGAAGATATATTCAAGTCTTGATCAAGGAAGAAGAAGCCTTCACATTGCTTCTATTGAAGACTCAAGTATTATTGGTTGAGTCAAAATCTGTTCAAATTCTTTGTAATTGTAGGATCCTATTTGGTTATGAGTCTGTTGTAGGATTTTAGTGGGAATCTGAGTTGTAGGATCATTGTGATCTGAGGTAGGATTTTTGAAAAGATCTTAGTGTAGATCTCTTGTTAAAGAGATTGAGGTATGGCTGCTTTTATCCTGAGTGCAGGATCTTGTTATTGAAGATCTGAGTTGTAGGACCTTGTGTTGAAGGTCTGAGGTATGGGACTATTGTTCCTGAGTTGTAGGAGTCAAGGACTCTAAGTGTAAGATCTTTTGATCAGAGAAATTTGGAGAAGTTGGCCTAAGCCAGCACTCTGCTAGATAGGTGAAGGGGGAATGTGGAGTACCCATAATTGGGGAACCACTATACATCTTGGTGTAATGTGGTGTGGGTTGTGTTTGAAAATTGCTTTGTTGTGCTTAAAAGAAGAAAATTTAAAGGAATCATAAAACCATAAATACACCTATTCAACCCCCCCCCCCCCCCCCCCACCCCAACCATTCTAGGTGATTAGACAACCCTTATCTTTCAGAACTTGTTGATGTTCCAGAGGTAGGAGTACTGTACTCTGTGGTGTACGATCTCTGGTAGTAGATCTGAGTTTGAAGGAGTTTTACTGAGGCTAGCACACTGCTAGATAGGCATAGGGGCAAAGTGGACGTACTATCTTGGGGAACCTATAATTATATTTGTTCTTTGTGTTGTGGTTGCTTTCTTTTGTGATTTCTTTTTAAATCCGCTTCTAGAACAAAAATGTTGACAAGACCTATTCACCTCCCCCTCTTGGTGGTATAGATCCATATTCTTTCAAAAATGACCAAATCTAAATTCATTAAAAAAACATCTCATCCTAGTCCTTCAATAACTATAATCAGAATTGGTTAATAGTGGAGGGCAACTAATCCATTGCCCCTCATTGAAAGTGAGATCATGATGTGACATTACTCTAGGTGATTAATCCTTTTTGGAGTAACCTAGCAATGATACCACTTGTTGGATCTGTTGGGTATTGTGCCCTCAAAGTTTCTAGATTTGAAGAAGAAACACAAGTGTAGATAAGATAAGTTGTTTTTGATGTTATGTTTAAGTTCATGTTGTGACAGCTGCATCAAAGCTACATCACTAGTATCAAGATTATAAAAGTAATGAAAAATCACTAAGTAAAATATCGTCTCAAGACTCAGCAAATGAATCGTTGAGAAAGGTATCATATCGTCGAGTTAGTCTCGATAATATCATCTTGAAGAAAGCTTATCATTGATAAAGCTAAGTTCAGATGTCTCGACGATATCTCCTTGAAGAAGATGTATATTCTTGAAGATTAAAGAAGATGTATAGTCAAGATAACTCATTAAGTCATGAAGAAAGGATCATGTAGATAATACTTGTTTGAAGATCATATAACGTCTAAAAGATCAAGACGATGTCGTCTTGAAGAAAGATTATCAACTTTAAGAATAAGTCTAAGTCATATGAAAAAAACATCTCGACGATATCATCTAGAAGAAGCAATCTCGTTGAGATATCAAGTAAAGTATTGAAGAAGGAAGTGTGTCGACGATATCATCGTGAAGAACATTTATCATTTACATTGATCAAGACAATATCGGCTTGAAGGAATCTTATCGTCTTGACTGTGGCAGAACTGCATTTAATGCACAGACTTTCTTAGAAATTGATATTCAGGGAATGTGCACGTTGTCTATCTTGTGCACCAATCAAGGAGTAATAAATGATATATTCTCTACAAAATATAGTCGTTGCACAGTTTTAATGAAGAATATTATTACTTATATATTCTACAAGTTCCAAGATCAGCAAGTCATTTATGAAAAAATATTATGGCAATTCTGTCAAACGTTTCAAACGGCACATTAATTATGGAATAATAAATAAGGGCTTTTATGCAAATTACAGAGCAGTATAAAAGTGACCTTTTTCTTTTTACAGAGGACACGGTTGCTTAAGTATTCTCTCTCAAGTTTATTCTCAAACATACTTACAGAAGAGAAAGAAAAGAATTAACAAGAAGAAGACTTCGCTGCTGTGTTGTGAAGGTCTAGAGAACATTCCAAAGAAAGGTTCAGTGATTCATAAGATCTCTGGGATTACTATTGCAAGAAGAAGAAGACCTGTTATTTCAAAGCTTTTATCTTGAAGTCTTTTCTTCTTCAACAGCAAACTTTTCTGTATCATTTTGTAGGGTTCTGTGTGAACCTAGCTTGTAAGATCTTGTAATAGATCTGAGATTGGTAGGGTTCTGTGTGATCCTGAAATTGGTAGGGTTCTTTGTGAGCCTGAGTTTGGTAGGATCTTGGGGAAGATTTGAGTTATTGTAAGACTTGCAAAGTCTGAGTTTGTTAGAGTTCTGTGTGAACCTGAGTTGTAAGATCTGATTATTGAGAAGAGATCTGAGTTGGAGAAGTTGCCTAGTCTAGCTCATTGCTAGATAGGTGGGAGGTACAGTGGAGTACCTCTAGACACATTATCTTGTAGGGAACCACTATAAATCTTGTGTTTTTTCTGTGATTTCTCTTGTGTTGTGATAGTTAAATTTTAAAGTAGCAAATAATATACAAAAAAACAGAAGAAGAGGGAATGAAAGATATGAAGCTTCACCCTCAAGCTCTAGGAGAGAAAACAAGTCTAGGAGGAAACAGAGATCAGACAGGTATGACTCCAAATCTAGCAAACATATTTCATCTAACATTGTTTCTTTCAGCTACAAAAAGCCTGGACATTTCATTGCTGAATGTCCATTCAAGAGACAAGAGAAGTGTGAAGAAAGAAAGCACTTAAAGAATAGGAAGTCAGAGAAAAGCTTTGTGGCAAAGAAAGTGAAAACACTCAGTGACAGTGACACTGAATGCTCTTCATCAGAATCAGATAGCCATATAGCAGCCATGGCCATCTCAGATGAAGAATGTTATGAAGAAATTTATCACAAACAGGTAATTCCTAAAGCATCTCCTACCATATCTGACACAAATTTAGATGTCAGCTCCTCTTTGTTAAAATTTTGATTTGAATCGTTTAGGAGTAAGCAGGAGTTGCATCAACTGAGTTATAACCAAACAACCACAATACCACACAACACCACAAAAGACTTTATTGAATCACAAACTTGATTTATAGTGCGAGGTATACATGGAGAGACATGATTCATAAGAATCACGAAGGAGAGAAGAACAAAACACCAAAAACAAATCTGGCGGTTTGACAAGCAGAGACTGCACAGACCGCTAGACTCCAGAGATCGCCCGGCTAGACCTGAGATCGCGCGAACAGAAAACAGACAGGCCGCCTGCACTGCAAGATCGCCACCTCAGACCGCACGAACTGGATCTTATTGAAATGAACGAAGAACAGCTATCGCCAGACCGCAACTCAGATCGCCTAACCGTTGAAGGTCGCCTGATTGCTGAACTCGATGCGAACAACACAAGAACATCATAAACCAGTTCGCAAACAGACCGCTGCCGAACTGTTTATTCAAGCCGCTGGGAATCACCAAGGAAGGAGACCACAACCTGCTGACTACAAACCTGCGAACACAATAAACAGTCAACTCGCTTCTGAGACTGCCTGACCTCAAAGTTGAGACCGCACGAATTAACCTAGGCTCAGTTCTTATAGTTCTCGTTATGAATGACGGGCCATGCACCCCTATTTATAGGCAGGTAGATGGATATCGTCACCGCACAGGAGAGATACACTCACCACCCGTCAGATCGCCAGCGGTCTCACAAGGAAGACCGCGCGATCAGACCGCTTGGGCAACCTTCCATCCAAGGCCGCAGTTCAGCAGGCAGATCGCGCACAAGTCGTCGGAACACGAGACCGTGCACAAGCCGCGCCGACACAATACCCTCCTTCCTTAGACCTCCAAGAGCAAGCCAAGGACAACTGTCCGACTTCAGACAAGTCGCCAGACCGACCTGCATAACCCGCCCAGACACAGCGGTTACACAGAACAAACCGCCCGGTCTCCCAACAAAGAAGACGGGCCAACTAAGCAGAACAACTCGGGAACAGACCGCAGCAATCAAGAACAGACCGACCAACCAGTAGACCGCCAGAACAGACCGGCAGAGCCAGACCAGCAGAATACTAACACAAACTGCGCGGTCTCTATGGTCACCCAAATTTAGATTGCCCGATCTCCTCCACTTCACTTCAACAAATTCAACACTCCCCCTTGAAGTGGGAAGTGGAAACTAGCCCAAGTAAACTCCGCAACTAGGTAAATGGTCCTTTTGCCAGTGGCTTTGTGAAGATGTCTGCAACATTGTCGGCACTTCACATGCTCGACCATAAGAGATCCTCCCAACACCTTTTCACAAATGAAATGGTGTTCAATCTCAATATGCTTGGTCCTCGCGTGACAGGCTGGATTATTAACCAGCTTGAGAGCACTCTTATTGTCCCCGCGTAGCATAGTGGCACCTCGAACCTCCTAATGAACGTCCTCTACCAACCTTCTAAGCCAAACGGCTTCCTGAGCAGCCAAGGCCGAAGCCTTGTATTCCGCTTCTATGGTAGATACAGACACCGAGTCCTGCTTTTTGCTGCACCAAGAAATAGCTATGGGGCCCGTCATAAAGACAAAACCAGACATTGATCTCCGATCATCCACGTCTACCCCGTAATCAGCATCCATGTATCCAAGCTTGACCCTCTCCTATATAGGAGACCCAAATCAGAGGTCGACTTCACATATTTCACAATTCCTTTTGACGCTGGAAGATGAGGCTTCCGTGGCTCCGCCATGTACCGACTCACTTTGCCAACTGCATAAGCAATATTAGGTCTCGTGATGGTCAAGTAGATCAAGCTCCCAACCAGAGCTCGGAACGCCAACGGATCAGATAGTACTCTCCCCTCATCCTTCCGAAGTTTATGATGTTGTTCCAGAGGTATAGAGCTGCTCTTCCCTTCCTCCATGCCAAATCATTGAACGATCCGCTCCGCATATCCATCCTAAGAAACGAGCACTCCGCTCTCCCGCCTCTGAACCTCGAGTCCAAGGAAATGGTGAAGCTCACCCAGATCCTTCATCTCAAATCTGATAGCAAGCTCGGCTCTCAGCCTTGCTACTGCCTCCTTCGAGTTCCCGGTGACAATTATGTCATCCACATACAGCAGAACAATAACCCGAAGCGCCCCCTCCTTCTTGACGAACAAGCTAGAATCAGAGTCTGAAGCAAAGAACCCGCAGAATAGAAGATACTCTGCAATCTTTCCATACCACGCCTGAGGCGCTTACTTCAACCCATACATGGCTTTCTTCAGTTTGCAGACGTAGTCTGGACACTCCTTCGAGATGAAGCCCGGCGGTTGGATCATAAAGATATCCTTGTCGATCTCGCCGTATAAGAAGGAATTTTTAACGTCGAGCTGCCAAATCTCCCATCCACTTGAAGCCGCCAAAGCAATAACAAATCGGACCGAAGTCATCTTTGCCACTGGACTAAACGTCTCATCATAATCTTCACCATACTGCAGTGAGAACCCGTGAGCTACAAGGTGAGCCTTGTATCGCTCGATCGTACCGTCAGCTTTCTTTTTGAGTTTATAGACCCACTTGCATGTCACAGGGGTAATGCCCTTGGGCCTGGGCACTAGAGACCAAGTCTCATTCTTCTTGAGAGCATCCATCTCCTCTTGCATAGCAATGTCCCACTGGTTCACGCCTTTGGCCTTCTCAAAGCTCGATGGCTCCCTCTCATCCTAGGGACCAGCAAAGAAACATGAGACGAAGCTCACCATGTTTCCTCCTGTGTATCGATCTGGTGGCTTAATAGTCCTCTTCGACCTCCTAAGAGGTTGCACCTGACTAGCCACCTCCTCAGCTGCTTCTTCTGTGCTAGCTCCTCTTCCAGATGAACTTGGAGCATCGCTCACCCTGTTTCCAGAACCTGAAGCCTCCATCTCTGAGCTCGACACAATAGGAGCTCCTGGTGAAATAGGCAACTCCACTTGAAGATTTTCCGCAACCTTCCCTTCTTCATCAGCCCTGCTCTCCGGTAGTTCAACTCCTAACTCCCCTTGTAGGAAGTCACCTCATCGAACACCACATCCCGAGATACAATAGATCTTCGAGTCATAGGATCCATGCATCTCCATCCCTTCTTCTGCTCATCATATCCAACAAAGACTAGCTTCCTTGCTTTTGCATCTAGCTTTGTCCGAAGAGCATCAGGAATATGCACATAACAGGTTGACCCAAACACCCGAAGGTGTACAACACTTGGTTTCTCCTTGAACATCAGTTCGTGAGGGGTCTTCATATTGGTAGGACTTAGAGGCATCCTGTTGATGACGTATGCTGCACAAGACATTCCCTCTGCCCAGAAGGACTTTGGGATACTCTTGGCATGAAGCCAGCATTTGCAAGTTTCTTTATATGACGGATCTTCCATTCTGCAACGCCATTTTGCTGTAGAGTATGGGCACAAGTGAGCTCTCTCCGAACGCCGTGTTTCCTGCAAAAACTTGAGAACTCACCAGAGGTGAACTCCCCACCATTGTCAGTTCTCAATTTTTTCACCTGCAGGCCTAATCGACCTTCAACCAGCTCCTTGAACTCCACGAACCTCGCAAAAGCTTCCGACTTCTCTTTCAAAAAATACACCCAGACATATCTGGTGTAATCGTCAATCAACACCAACATATATCTATTGCCTCCAAGGCTTGGGGTGGCAGTCGGTCCCATCAAATCACTGTGAATGCACTCCAACGGCGCTTTGCATCTTGTTTGTGATTTATCAAATGGAAGTCGATGAGACCTACCAAACTGACATCCCACACAAACATGACCGTCTCCATAGGAGGACAAGCTAGGCAAGCCCTTGAGAAGGCCCCTTACCGCCATAGCCTTCAATTTGTCCATGCCTACATGCCCCAACTTTTCATGCCAGATAGCCGCGCTATCATTGGTCTTCATCTTATCAACATAGGTACTTGTCGACAAAATGAACAAGTCCTTCACCCGTTTTCCAACATGAATAATATCTCATTTTATCTCTGGTTGAGTTTTAAGAAACTTCACTTCTGTTGGGCCAAACAGAACGTGATAACCGGCATCGACCGCATTGGTCACAGAGAAGAGATTCTTCTTCATACCCGGCACGTGATAAACACTCCTCAAGGTGAGTGGACCCTTATCACTGCTCAAAGAGACAACTCCTTCTTGTTCTACTGCATGAACAGAATTATCAGCCGTTATGATAGCATCGTTACCTGAGTAAGGTGACAAAGAAGAGAACTTTGATTCATCCCCGGTGAGGTGATGCCCACACCCTGAATCCACGATCCAATCCTCTTCGAAGTTGATGGCAGCCAAGGCCTTAACGGGCATAGCCGTCTTATTAGCCGCAAAGGCTCCTCCCCATCCGGCTTCATCAGACTTTGGCTTCTCCTTCTCCGCTACATGTCCCGGCTGAAGATTAACCCGGCAATCCTTCTTGAAGTGGACGGTCTTATTGCACCTGAAGCACCTTGGTCCCTCTCCCTTCTTCTTCCCATCAGACTTAGGAGCATAACCCCTATCCTGCTGACCTGAAGTAGAGGGTCCATCATAACCCAGCTTCTTCTTCTCCCACTTCTTCTTCTTCTCCCACTTCTTCTTCTTCTTCCCAGAGAACAACACATCACTATCTCCACCAGAGATAGAAGTCCCCGCCATCTGTCTTGCCAAACTTTCCTGCGAAGCAAGTAAGTTTCCCAGCTCCAACAGAGGTGGTCGATTTGCCCAACCCTGAACTGAAGTCACAAAGGCAAGATACTCCTTCCGCAACCCGCGGATAATATGCCTCTTCAGTTTTGCCTCCGAGATGGGCTCATCAGGGTTCAATGCAGAAATCTCTGATGTGAGGTTCTTCAACTGAAGAAAGAAGGTAGAGATTGAAAGATCGCCTTGAGAGGCCTTTGCCAACTCATTTTCAAGAAACTGTAGTCGAGCTACATTCTTCTTATTGAACAACCCGTCCAAAGACGTCCAAATCTCAGCAGCAGATTTACATCCAATGATGTGATCAAACAGCTCTGGTGAGATAGCCCTCTTGAGTGTGAACTCTGCCTTAGCATTAGTCCTCCTCCAAAGTCTCACCTCTGCCATATTATCTCCTGCTAGAAACACCTCTTGTGTGTCTTCTCCTCCAACTATCTCCCATAGATCCTCGCCAAGTAAGTAACTCTCCATACATGACCTCCATTTCTTATAGTTAGTCGATGTGAGGAGTTCAATACCAAGCCCTCTTGCGTATCCACCTTCCATGGCAATCTATGTGGTCTCTTCTTCACAAAGACGATGGAAACTCAAGTTGATCACTGCTTATCCACTCCAACAACCTAGCCTGATACCATGTTAAAATTTTGATTTGAATCATTTTGGAGTAAGCAGGAGTTGCATCAACTAAGTTATAGCCAAACAACCACAATGCCACACAGCAACACAAAAGACTTTATTGAATCACAAACTTGATTTATAGTGCGAGGTATACATGGCGAGACATGATTCATAAGAATCACGAAGGAGAGAAGAATAAAACAACAAAGATAAATCTGGTGGTTTGACAAGCAGAGACCGCACAGACCGCTTGACTCCAGATATCGCCCGGCTAGACCTGAGATCGCGCGAACAAAAATAGACAGGCCGCCTGCACTACAAGACCGCCACCTCAGACCGCACGAACTGGAGCTTATTGAAATGAAAGAAGAACAGCTGTCGCCAGACCTCAACTCAGATCGCCTAACCGCTGAAGGTCGCCTGATCGCTGAGCTCGATGCGAACAGCACAAGAACACCATAAACCTGTTCGCAGATAGACCGATGCCGAAATGTTTATTCAAGCCGTTGGGAATCACCAAGGAAGGAGACCACAACCTGCTGACCGCAAACCTGCGAACACAACAAATAGTCAACTCGCTTCCGAGACCGCCCGACCTCAAAGTTGATACCGCACGAATTAACCCAGGCTCAGTTCTTATAGTTCTCGTTATAAATGACGGGCCATGCACCCCTATTTATAGGCGGGTAGATGATGAGTCCTCATCTTATACACATATTTGGACTCATTCGGGCCATTCTTCCATTCATTCCACTGCACTTTAGCCCCATTTTAGCTCATAATTATCACTCTCTGCTAAGTGAACGTCTTGGCCCATTTTGGTGATTATTTCTTGTTTATCTTTGTTACTAGTTGTCATGCTGTGTTAAGTGCCACCTTCAGTGGCTTGACTGGTGTCGTATGCTGGAACAGGAGTCGTGCAGGTGTTCCCGGTACAATTCTGTACAGGAACACTGCGCACGATCACAAGCTCCTTCGCGCACGACCACTGGTCGTGCGCCTCTGCTCGTGCGCACTTAACGCCTATTTCATGAGTTCTGTCTAGCTTATCGCACGACCACTTACGACAGTGCGCACGACCACTGGTCGTGCGCCACTGGTCATGCGAACTTTGTATTTTATAATTTTCTTGCCTTGCAGGCTCCGTCCAGACAGGCGCACGATCGCAGGATTCTAGTGCGCACGACCACTGGTCGTGCGCCAATGACCGTGCGCACTGTTTATTCCAGCGCCTATAAATACTCCTGCTCGCGAATTAGGTCGGGGATCCCAATTTTCTGCCGCCGTTTTCTCGCTCCATGGCTCCGATTTCGCCCCTCCACCGTCGCCCACCATATAGAGGTGCTCCGGGCTTGTTCTTCACGCCAATCTGGAGGCGGAGTCTCCTCTCGGCCTCCTCCTTCATCCAAGTGCTTCAAGAAAGGCTTAGCCACCATTGCCATCAAGCAAGAGGAAGTTTGCAACCTCTATCGGATCGTGACACGAAGAAGACGGGCTCATTGGAGAGTAGTGACAACTCTCTCTACCCCGAACGTAGTTGCGGACCGAGCTTGGACACGGATTGACAACCCGGTGATTCCAACCGAGAATCTACAATGAGCCTTCAGATTCGGTCGATTTCTTGCTTTGTTCTTTTCTTATTGATGTGTGTATTGCTAGATCTAATCATGATGATGAAGTGGCACTTGAATTAGTTATATTTACATATATCTTTCATGTCTATGTGATTGTGTAATTTATCTATTTGAGTTGCTTGAGGTGCGCCGCCGTCCATTTCCATTCTGCCGCCGCGTTCGTTGCTGCACTAGCAATTGCTAGTGACGTGCTTGTCGAAGAGGTGCTTGCGACCCTCATTCCGCCGTTCTCTCCATTCCATTCCGTTAGCCTACTCTCCCATCCGCCTACCGAAGCATGGCATCGCGGCCCGTACTCCATCCCGCCTAACGAAGCAGCGCGCTCAAGGCCTGCATAGTTCGATCCGCTTGCCTACTCGTCCATCCGCCCTTACGAAGTAGCGCGTTCAAGGCCTACGTAGTCTTCCATCCCGCTGAGCGAAGCTTTGCATAGCGGCATTGCATAGGAGTAGTTATAGTATTTTCTCTTTATTGTCCACAATCCAAAACCCCCGTTTCCGCATCCATCCGACCCAAAGGACTTCGATCTCAAGTCCTTCCTCGAACGTTAACTCCACCTTACTGTGTTCCTTGAGAGATTCGATACTTGGGGATTTACTTCCTCATATTATTACTTGACAATGACCGGTTCACTACCGTTCGGATCGCAGTCTCGCTACCGCCTATAGCGGTGTGCAGGATTTGCGCATCAAGTTTTTGGCGTCGTTGCCGGGTAGCACAGTCGTGTGAGTTTTCTGGAGAGGGAGAACCTGAGAGAGAAGCCCTTCCATTTGTAAATTGCATTTCTTTGTTTTATTTCTTTTTTATTCCATTTTCTTGTTTTAATTAGGTTGCTTTAGTAATTTTTGTTAGGTGTAGTATTTTGCACAATAGCATTTTTATTTTTGAATCGTTTTATCTTCGCACTATGTGGGCACATCTTAATTTCCGTTGCCGTTGGTGTGGAGCTACCTCCCACTCTAGTGATGAATGCCCTACGGAGAATAGTAGGCATAATTCTTATAGCCCAGCATATGGAGCACCGACTTCGTCTGATACTCCATATGGTGCGCGTAAGTCTTATGGCTACTCTGCTGAGCCTTTACCATCGTACTTCTTTTCGGCTTCAGCCCCCGCTGTGCCAAAGAAGCCCGCAAGGCAGTGCCGGTTTTGTCGGAGCATTGATCATTTCTTGAAGGACTGTGCCGAGTATCTTCGCCAATTGGACGAGGATGACGAGTCGGATATCCGGATCGTCCCAACTCCTAACTCTGTCGGCACACCTTCAACATCCGGTTATGTGTCTTTGTCACCTTCACATCTTGAAGGGTATGGCATGGACACGGTCACCGGATGTGCGGCTGATCTGGGCACCGACATTGCTGAGCCTATTCTCCCAGTGCATCCACCACCCCTAGTGGATTCGATTCTTTGTGAGGAATCGGTGCTCGACTTTTATCCGAGCACTATTCCCCCACCTATTGTGCATACTACTTTCATCTCTGACGACATTGTTGAGGATGTGTCACGGGATGAGGCTGGCGATTTATGTGTTATGCCTGCCCCTATGGAGGAGGACAACCTACTAGGTGAAGAGGAGCTTTCCTCAACACCGGTGGAGGAAGTCCAAACCTTGGGCATGGCCACTGTCGATCCCGCTGAACCTTGCGGCATTGATGACAATGCCAACATTATTTTACATCCCCATCCTGTTGGGAGTGAGACCGGGACCACTCCCCCAATTTTTGATTATTTAAGTCATTCTTCTCTTTTATTTCCTAACCCCCCTTCTTCATCTGAGCCTGTGCAGGTTGAATCTTCGCAGGTACATCAGGAGGACTTGGAGCATGATGCTCAAGTCAATGATGAGTGTATCTTCATATGTGAGGAGGTTGACCCCTCCTCCATAGAGGAAGCCTCATTCATTTCCTTCTCCTCCTGCTGCACCCCTGGAGATGATACCTTGTTGGGCAAGGATTGTTTTGGTGAGATGAATGAGGACCAGGTCTCCTCCTCTTCTTACTTTCTGTTTCCTCTACCTGCGTTAGTAGGTATTATTATTTGGGTAGAGGAGTAACTGTTCTGTCGCCGTATCGGTACCCGCTACCGACGCGTGTATTAGAACAGTTACCTGTCCATTTCCTTTTTCATAGGCCCATTAGCTAGAACCTTCATGTTTTTGAATAAGTCGTGCTGGGATGACAATAACCCCAGTAGTTATCTTACTTTTCATGCATTTTATTTTAGTCCATCCTGTTTAGTTAGATGTACTTTATTGTAGTTTATCTTTTTCTGTTTCTTTTGTTTTGCGGAGCTGACCCCTGCAGGTATTTCTTCTGGATGGCGGATGCTGCAGCTTAGTCTTGGTTTAAACGCCAATCTTCTGGTATGCTCACTTGCTGAGCATTGGGTACTCTCTTCCCCTAGCCCTATTTTGATTTTCCTGTCATATATTATGCGGATTGTTTAGTTTAAGTCTGGGGGAGAGTAGTTTTGTTTACCCGCTCGCATGCACTATTGCATTGCATATTAGAAGATTTCATTTAAAATGTTTTGTTCATTTTCATTGCACGCCACAGCACCCACTTGAGCGCGCTTAGCCGTTGGCACGTCGCGAGTTGAATTTGTCTTTTTTGTGTGATTTGGAAAATCATTGTGCTGGCTTAGGATTATGAGGTGGAGTAAAATGTTGACTCTTGCAGTGCTCCTAGTCGAGTGCTCATGTCTCGTTTAGAAATTCGTGTAGATTCAATTTCTTTTTATGCTTTTAGTTTATATTTTTTTCTATTAGCGTAAATATTGTTTACTCTACTCAAAATTGGTGAATCCGGTGTGAATCAAACGGTAGCATAGGAATGTGTGTAGACGTTCGTTAGCCTCATATTGCCCGAGTCGGGAGGAAGGATTATCTTTCTCGGTGGCTAGAACTTGCCCAAAGCGATTCTTGAAGCATGGGTATACGGTTAGTCAATTGCGTGAATGTGATATAGGCCATCATTTTGGCCCGGTTGAGCCTTTGTGCCCACTCCTATCGCTTTATCCTCGTTAGCCCAGTTGTGCCTACCCTTCCTTTGGTTCAGCCCCACCGTTGTCTCACCAAAGCCTAAATGCCAATCCTACTCGCACACCCAAATCTGAGCTTTAGCTGTTTATTATTTTCATGAGTTGGGTTGTTGATTTGGTGATATGATTGTGAAAATGTGGATATGCATCATTGTTTAAATTGCTGAAAATTTGTGAAAAGAAAAAAAAAAGAGAAAATAAGAAAAAGAAGATAAGTGAGAAGAAAAGAAGAAGCTATGAGCTTTATGGAAAAATCTGTGTATAAATATATGTTTGGGAGTAGGCGGTGCACACACCCATGTAGTAAAATCCAAGTCTGGGGGTGTGGTGCCCGCATATTTGTGTGGTGAATGAGGAGAATTTCTGCATTAGCTCATTTGGGTTTAGTGTTTGAGCCATCGTCTTTATCATTGTATACCTCACCTAAACCCAAGCCCCATTTAAAACCTAAAGTCCTATTGATTCACGCATTTGAGTCAAACCAGTGCCGTGGAGAGAGTGCGAACGGGCAAGCTTATGGTCACCGACATTGATGGATTTTAAAGGAGTTGTCCCGAGCCCCGATCTTTGGCAATGCTCGCCTCAGCGTTCAGTTTACTTTCTCCCTATGTACGACCTTATGATTCACCGTGATTCGCCTTTTGAGTAAACGTAATATATAAATACGCTCCTAGAAAATTATAACCAATATGTATAATTAGAAATTTTGTCTACTGTATTTCTACGCACATGAGCATGCGACTTCGCATGGTACTCCGCTTGATAATTTCTTCGCCAGCTTATGTTTTTACATTCCGCCGGATTTGTTTGCTCGGGACGCGCAAACAGGTAAGTCTGGGGGTGTGATGAGTCCTCATCTTATACACATATTTGGACTCATCCGGGCCATTCTTCCATTCATTCCACTGCACTTTAGCCCCATTTTAGCTCATAATTATCACTCTCTGCTAGGTGCACGTCTTGGCCCGTTTTGGTGATTATTTCTTGTTTATCTTTGTTACTAGTTGTCATGCTGTGTTAAGTGCCACCTTCAGTGGCTTGACTGGTGTCGTATGCTGGAACAGGAGTCGTGCAGGTGTTCCCGGTACAATTCTGTACAGGAACACTGCGCACGATCACTGGCTCCTTCGCGCACGACCATTGGTCGTGCGCCTCTGCTCGTGCGCACTTAACGCCCATTTCATGAGTTCTGTCTAGCTGCGCACGATCACTGGCTTATCGCACGACCACTTACGACAGTGCGCACGACCATTGGTCGTGCGCTACTGGTCGTGCGAACTTTGTATTTTATAATTTTCTTGCCTTGCAGGCTCCGTCCAGACAGGCGCACGATCGCAGGATTCTAGTGCGCACAACCACTGGTCGTGCGCACTGTTTATTCCAGCGCCTATAAATACTCCTGCTCGCGAATTAGGTCAGGGATCCCGATTTTCTGCCACCGTTTTCTCGCTCCAGGGCTCCGATTTCGCCCATCCACCGTCGCCCACCATATAGAGGTGCTCCGGGCTTGTTCTTCACGCCAATATGGAGCCGGAGTCTCCTCTCGGCCTCCTCCTTCATCCAAGTGCTTCAAGAAAGGTTTAGCCGCCATCGCCATCAAGCAAGAGGAAGTTTGCAACCTCTACCGGATCGTGACACGAAGAAGACGGGCTCATTGGAGAGTAGTGACAGCTCTCTCTACCCCGGACATAGTTGCGGATCGAGCTTGGACACGGATTGACAACCCGGTGATTCCAACCGAGAATCTACAACGAGCCTTCGGATTCGGTTGATTTCTTGCTTTGTTCTTTTCTTATTGATGTGTGTATTGCTAGATCTAATCATGATGATAAAGTGGCACTTGAATTAGTTATATTTACATATATCTTTCATGTCTATGTGATTGTGTAATTTATCTATTTGAGTTGCTTGAGGTGCGCCGCTGTCCATTTCCATTCCGCCACCGCGTTCGTTGCTGCACTAGCAATTGCTAGTGACGTGCTTGTCGAAGAGGTGCTTGCGACCCTCATTCCTCCGTTCTCTCCATTCCATTCCGTTAGCCTACTCGCCCATCCGCCTACCGAAGCGTGGCATCGCGGCCCGTACTCCATCCCGCCTAACGAAGCAGCGCGCTCAAGGCCTGCATAGTTCGATCCGCTTGCCTACTCGTCCATCCGCCCTTACGAAGTAGCGCGTTCAAGGCCTACGTAGTCTTCCATCCCGCCGAGCGAAGCTTTGCATAGCGGCATTGCATAGGAGTAGTTATAGTATTTTCTCTTTATTGTCCACAATCCAAAACCCCCGTTTCCGCATCCATCCGACCCAAAGGACTTCGATCTCAAGTCCTTCCTCGAACGTTAACTCCACCATACTGTGTTCCTTGAGAGATTCGATACTTGGGGATTTACTTCCTCATATTATTACTTGACAACGACCAGTTCACTGTCGTTCGGATCGCAGTCTCGCTACCGCCTATAGCGGTGTGCAGGATTTGCGCATCAGTAGACGGATGTCGTCACCGCACAGGAGAGATGCAATCACCACCCGTCAGATCGCCAGCGGTCTCACAAGGTAGACCGCACGATCAGACCGCTTGGACAACCTTCCATCCAAGACCGCAGATCAGCAGGCAGATCATGCAAAAGTCGCGCAAAAATGAGACCGCGCACAAGCCGTGCGGACACAAGACCCTCCTTCCTTAGACCTCTAAGAGCAAGCCAAGGACAACTTCCAACTTCTGACAAGTCACCACACCGACCTGCATAACCCGCCCGGACATAGCGGTTACACAGAACAAACCACCTGGTCTCCCAACAAAGAAGACGGGCCAACTAAGCAGAATAACTCGGGAACAGACTGCAGCAACCAAGAACAGACCGACCAACCAGCAGACCGCCAGAACAGACTGGCAGAACCAGACCGGCAGAATACTAACACAAACCGTGCGGTCTCTGCGGTCACCCAAATTCAGACCGCCCCGTCTCCTCCTGTAACACCCCAAAAATCGTAGTCCAGCGAGGTAGGCGGAGTGGTAGCGTCGCGCTCGGAATAGGCTGAAAATTCCATAGCAGGTTCTTCGCGCACGCTCACTGGCCTCCTTCGAGCACGACCAGTGATCGTGCGCCTGATCGTGCGTTAATTCACAAGGTTTGAAGGTCGGCTGATCGTGTAGTGCGCACGATCAGGGGATGTTGGCTGCGCACGATCACTGACCGTGCCCCGCTGCTCGTGCGCACTATTTATTCTGCTCCGCGAAAAGTGACGGGGAAGATGATCCGGCCATCCAAAAATGTTGGGATTTGATCCAACGGCTGCGATGGATGGCTGGGGGGTTTTAGGGCTTGGTAGAGGAGTTACACCCTCATTATTTCCAAGACTTTCTCTCTCTTAGGTTGGAGAAAGGAGGAGGAGGCAAGGAGGAAGAAGAAGGGGAATCTGCCATTGCAGGAGCTTCGGAGCTCCGTTCGCCGATCCGACACCAGCAACGCGTAGAGGGCGTCGAGGCGCTTCTTCTCCACCGTTTGTTTGCAAGCTTCTCATGCCTAGGAGGAGATCTCGAAAGGTAACGACATTTCTCCTCCCGGTCTTTAGGATGCGTGCATGGCATCCCTTTAATTTCTGCATTTTGGCACCGGATCCGTCGAGTGAGAGGGATCCGGGTCGCCTTGGTTCAAAAGGAACCATCGGGTTGATTGAGTCCGTCCCCGACATGATTTGCACTAGAGATCCGCTCCGTTAGCGGATTAGGCATTGTGGGTGAAGCCGAATTTGCGACCGTTGGTCCGATTCGGTGATGTTGTTTGACGCGCATTTTAGGGATTTTGCTAGAAATCCGATTACGACGAAAACGTCGTTCTGATGCCCTTGTATTTTCGTATGAGAACGAATATTGGTTTGTGGGCGGGGAAATATTGTGCGTGAGTTATGGCCGTGATGCCCGTTTGTATTGTGAAGGCGCGGAATTGTCTCGATGTCGGCTGGCCAGCCCATGATATTGCAAGTCATGTGTGGAGGGTGTCCCTGCGAGACAAATCCCCCTCTTGTGTATTGATTATAGTTACATTTATGAGAATGGTTGTGATTGATGGTGGCAAGAACAGGTGGAGTTCTTGGCCATGGGCTACGATGCCCTTTGGGGGAACTGATGAGTGCCCTATGATGGTGGCAAGAACATGTGGAGTTCTTGGCCATGGGCCCGGTGGTGCCCGTTGGGGTAGTGATGAATACCCTGTGGTTGATGTTCGTTGTGGCAAGAACATGTGGAGTTCTTGGCCATGGGCCCAGTGGTGCCCGTTGGGGTAGTGATGAATACCCTTTTGGTTTGGATGGTATGGATGATGTATGATGATGTGCTAGATTCATACGCTTTAGGGTGCCTTGGGTGAAACCCAGGTTTGCATTCATTTTGCATTGGTAGGCCCCTTTTATTATCTGCTCAACATAGAAACGTGGATGATGTTTGTGACACTCATGCCAGTATTTATGTTGCTTTTCTTTATGTACATTTGCATACGAAGTGCTGACTTGCAAGGTGAAGTAGTTCCCCGGGGTCCGCTAGGACGGCCGGGTGGAGGGATGTTGTTACACCGTTTGTGGTCAGCCATAGCTGACCCTCGTTTACCGCTCTTTGTGATTTGGATGCACGGTAAGAATAGCAGGCTGGACCCAGCGCGCCAGCCAAAAAGGCCTAAAGCCTCATGAAGTGCTTATCTTTATTTCCATGCACTTTTATTATTGCATTTTGTTTTGACCGGCTTGCATGCCGAGGTAGTTTAGGTAAAACTACTATTTTTTTCCCTTTTGTTGGGATGTCCTGTCGTGTTGAATGTTTGGTTTTGGAGTGTGATTTTGTAAGGCCTTAAGGCCAATTGGACTCCTATGTAGTGTGGACAATCTCTGTGTTTTATGTTTGTTTCCGCTGCGTGTTATCTGAGTTTTGAGTTGGGTAGTTAATATCATCTTTTAATACTAAAGCTGTGGCGGTTATATGCTGTGGGGTCCCGGCCGGACCCATATTATATGGTCATTATAGGGGAGGTGTTACAATTTGGTATCAAAGCGAGGTTAGAGTATTCTTGCAAGGTCTAGTGTATTTGGATCGCGTAAGAGATTGTCCACATAGGAGTATTGTGTGGGATTATGAGTATACCTGTGTTCGAGTTTTGCGAATAGAACTTGATTTGTGTGTTTCCTTGCTTATGCTAGGATATTGGCGACAATGCGGGGACATCGAGGAGGCAGGAGGAGCCTTCGGGGAGCAGTTCTACTGCTCCGGGCATCATGATTATGGGCATATTGTAATACCCTGCCAGTACGAATAGTATAACAGTAGGTCCGGCCGGGACCCCACGCCATAAAAACCACACTAGCTAGGAGTTAAAAGGTGATAAACAGAAAGAACTACAACAGAGTATACTAAACACTAGCGGAAGCATAATGATTTAATATTTCATTTAGAACTGTCCACTATCATAGGAATGAAACCATAAAATAGAGTTACGGCCTTAAGGCCTTACATTCACGAATGTACAAAACTCAGAACATACTTCGGCACGCAGGCCGGCAATACATGAGAAAGTAGAAAAGGGAGGCTGGCCTTCAAGGGCCAACTCAGCAAGAGGGCCGCCACCCGCTATTTCCCACTAGGCTCACCTGCACCTGCATAAGAACATTCCACCAAGCGGTGGCAAACAAAGTAACGGTCAGCACAGCTGACCAAATTATAACGACCCCACCCCTTTCCCGGGGTGGCGGAGCTTCTACCCTGCAAGCAAGCCATACTAGCACAAGTACTAATATAAAGAAAGTGCAACTACACAAGGTGAGGTTTCAAGCACAATCAATCTTCTAGGTTGAGCATCAAAAAGGAGGGAACCTAGGTATGCACATGATGTTGGTTGGGTTCACCCGAAGGCTCCCCACAACCGCCTAAACAACTGCATGTGGCTAACAACATCAATTTATCACAAACGTGGGTACACACAACCGCACGCTCCATGCTCACAAGGCATGCACCAAAGGTACTTCTTCCCGAGCACCAATACCATCATGAGTCCGGAAACTCTAGATGGAAAAGAGCTTTTGGTCGGTCTAGGCAAGACGCCCTTCCCAACCTCTCCCAAGGTCGTTCGGGTTTACAAGAGATAAATCCCACTACCACCGCGCCTGGAAACGGGTTCAGTTCAGCCAATTCCCGTGCTCTTGTCATCGATTGAACACACGATGCGGGTATGACATCACCTCGGCCCGTAAGGTTTAGCACTCGCTAGCGCTACACAAAACATAAGTTACAACACGCAAGCCTTCACGAGGACTTAGGCTTTACACGTAACCAAAAAGGAGGTACAAGACCACTCCTCAACAATTCTAGTGGTGAAGGATTGCATTCAACCACTCGCAAAGCATGGGGCTTTCGCAAGGATCTTCACAAGACGCCTACGCTTAAATCCCACAATGCTATCGCATATATCACGGAGTCATTCTCCGGCACGCATTCTAGGCTTAACCTAAATGCAACGTCGCAATTCAAGCATCACCGATTCGGGCTCACGGCCACGAATAGGCTTCATACACAATGCCTAAATCCGCCCGACTACCGGATTTTCTACATGCAATATGCCGGGGACAGACACAATCAACCCGGAGTTCCGAAGAACTTGAGGAAATCCTACACTTCACCCATTTGGTGAAAGGGATTCCTCATGCAAGCATAGAAAGAGAAATGAAAGGACAAATACAAGTCCAAAGTTCGGGAGGAACAATCGTTACCCTAGGAGCGTTCTTCTTCGCCATGGATCCGAGATTCTAGACGGAGGGAAACGACCGCACCGGGCTACACTCTCCAGATCTGGAAACGGCTCGCGAAACGGAGCTCCGGAGCTCCGTCAATGGCGGGATCTCTCCTTCTTCTTCCTTGCCTCCTTCTTCTTTCTCTAGGTTTGGAGAGAGAAAGGCTTAGAAATTATGAGGATTAACCTCCTCTCATCAGCCCTAAAGACCTCCAGCATCTAATCCTAGCCATTGGATCGGATTCCAAAAGATTTGGACGGACCAATCTCCTTCTCCGCTCAAATTCGCGGAGCAGAATTAACAGGGCGCACGATCACAGGCACACGATCACTGGTCGTGCGCGAAGAGGAGAAATGGTTGTGCGCACTACCCGAGACAGAACTCCGATTCCTTGCGAATTAACGCACGATCATTGGCGCACGATCACTGGTCGTGCGCGAAGAGGAGAAATGGTCGTGGACAGAGAACTGCTATGGAATTTTTTAGCCTATCCCGAGCGCAGCACTACCACTCCGCCTACCTCGCTGAACTGTGATTTTTGGGGTGTTACAACTCCACCCCCCTTAAAAGAATTTCATCCCGAAATTTCGAAAACAGTAATAGCAGGAATTACAGTTATATACTACCTGAGAGAAATAGCTCGGGGTACTCCACAAGCATCGATTGCTCTCTCTCCCAAGAGAGCTCCTCTCGGCCGCAATTATCCCACCGGACTTTTACCATCCGAATGGACTTGTTCCGCAACTGCTTTACTTCGGTATCTTCGATGCGTAAGGGCTTGACTTTCGTCGACAAACCACTATCAACCGGCACTTTGCCGACCGCAACGATATGAGTAGGCTCTTGCACTGCCTTCCTCAATACTGAAATGTGAAACACGTCGTGCAGACCGCTCAGCTCTGCAGATAGTGCAAGCCGATAAGCCGCATCACCAACACGCTCCACGATCTCAAACGGTCCTAAGTTCCTTGGACTGAGCTTTTTCAAGCGTAGGATCCTTGATACACCTTTGAACGGTTTGATCTTCAGGTAAACCTGGTCACCGACGGCGAACTCTAGGTTCCTATGCTTGGCGTTGTAATATTTTGCTTGCCTATCATGGGCAATCAATAGCCTTTCACGTACAGATCGGATCGTCGAAGTTGCTTCCTCAACGTCCTTTCGCTTTAATAGCTTAGTATCGCCCGTTTCCGCCCAAGACAACGGCGTACGACACTTCTTACCATAGAGGGCCTCAAAAGGAGCCATCTGTATACTGGCTTGGTAGCTATTATTGTAGGCGAACTCGATCATATAGAGATGATCTTCCCACTTCTTTCCAAAATCTAGAGCGTACATTCGGAGCATATCCTCCATAGTCCTGTTGGTTCTCTCGGTCTGTCCATCCGTTTGCGGGTGGAAGGTCATGCTGAACTTCAATTTCGTGCCCAACAGTTCATGGATAAGCCTCCAATCTTTCGATGTGAAACGCCCATCACGATCGCTGACGATGCTACGAGGGACACCGTGCAGCCGAACAATACTATCAACATAGAGCTTCGCTAGCTTTTCTATAGAATCATCCTTCCGGTTCGGAATAAAATGCGATACCTTCGTCAATCGGTACACGATCACCCAGATGGCGTCGTTTCCATGCTGCGATCTCGGCAATCCGTGCACGAAATCCATCGAAATATCATCAAACTTCCATTTCGGAATCGGCAAGGACTTCAGAAACCCACCGGGACGTTGACATTTTGCCTTCACCAATGCACAAGTATGACACTTGTCCACGTAGAGGGCAATGTCTTTCTTCATACCCGGCCACCAGAAAAGTTTCTTCAAATCCATATACATTTTAGTGCTCCCCGGGTGGATCGAGTACTTGGTATGATGCGCCTCGTACATCAACTCCGCCCGTAGAGTGCCAATGTTTGGGACGCACAATCTGCCCTCTTTCCACATAAGGCCATCTTCGAAGGAGAAATCAGCGTTTAACCCATCAACGGTTTCCGCTTTAGCGTTTCATGCTCTCATCCAGCTCCAATGCCTGTCGAACTCGGTCGACAAGGTCGTATTGAACCTCCTTCCAGTTCAAGCATGTTGAAGTAGACGCTCTCCTATCAATGCAAATGATCTCCATTTCTTCCAGTTCGCGGATTAGACGCTCATCGTGCATCAAAATCCAATTTGCTTGAGCGGGAGCCCGACGACTCAACGCGTCCGCAACTACATTTCCCTTTCCAGGAGTATATTTGATGTCGAATGTGTAGTCCCCAAGGAACTCCATCCACCTCCTCTGACGCATATTCAACTCCCTTTGATCCAGCAGGTACTTGAGGCTCTTGTGGTCGGTAAAGATGTCGATCTTCACGCCATACAAATAATGCCTCCAAAGCTTGAGAGCAAATACCACGGTTGCTAGCTCCAAATCATGGAACGGGTAATTCCTCTCATGAACCTTCAACTGCCGGGAGCTGTAGGCAATTACCTTTCCGAACTGCACTAGGACACAACCCAAACCACTCCCTGAGGCGTCGCTATAGATTTCGTAGCCTTCCGTACCACATGGCGAGCATAGAATGGGCATCGTGGTCAGACGGCTCTTCAGCTCTTCAAAAGCTCATGCGCACTCGGGCGACCAAACGAACTTATGATCTTTCCTAGTCAGTTTAGTGAGAGGAAGTGCAATCCTTGAGAAGTTTTCCACAAAGCGCCTATAATAGCCGGCAAGTCCTAAGAAACTTCGGACTTCCGCTACATTTTTCAACAAAGGCCACGCTCGGATCGCTCCTATCTTCGACGGATCAACTGCAATTCCTTCTCCACTAACAACATGACCAAGGAATGCTACAGACGGTAGCCAAAACTCGCACTTGGAGAACTTGGCATATACCTGACTCCTCCTCAAGGTGCTCAAAACTGCGTGCAGATGCCCTACATGCTCCTCTTTCGACTGAGAGTATACCAAAATGTCGTCGATGAAGACGATCACAAATTGATCCAAATACTCTCGAAACGTCCTGTTCATTAAGTCCATGAATACTGATGGTGCATTAGACAGACCGAACGGCATGACCGTGAACTCATAGTGCCCAAAGCGGGTACTGAACGCTGTCTTTGGAATATCACATTCCCTTATCCGCGGTTAGTAAAAACCGGACCTTAGGTCCAGTTTGGAGTATACCGTCGACCCAACCAGTTGGTCAAGTAAGTCATCGATTCTCGGAATCGGATAACGGTTCCTCTCGGTCAGATTGGTCCGCTACTACTAGGACAACACAGAACTGGTCTTAGGGCCCGAATCCTTCAACGAGGTGAAGAACATCTTCGCGCCTCTTCACAGCTTCTCCTATTCGCGCTCACTCAAGATCTATTGGGCAGCATTACCTCCAATCTATCCTTGACTAAGGTAAATGACAATTCGATTCATAACACGAAGTCCTTAGACAAATAGGAGAGCGATGCTCCCACACCAACATAGCTCTCATCGAATAGTCGATAATTAGGACAAGGCCTAATTGCACACAAATACAAGACATAAAAATTTGTTGTCATCGGATACAGTGGACACATTTCTATCTCTATCCGCACACGGGGTAGAAATCATATTAGGATATGATCATCCATACCTGTGGCAACATCACACTGTTGAATGAGCTCTTGCTGGCCATAAGAGTAGACTCTCGGCTGGGTTAGAGAATATTGGGGAATCGAAGACTCCACCGCTTTGCCTTTCTCCATAGGAGCTGAACCCATCGCACGAGCATTGTCCACTTCTCCGCTTTTTGCTTTTGGGGGACCACTTCGACACACCGCGGCATTGTGTCCCACCTTTCCACAAGTGAAACAATTTATGGAACACCGTGCAGTCTTAGCTTCCACAGAGTTAAACTTTCTCTTGTTTCTTCTGAACTCCGACTTGGACTGAGAGACCGGCGCATGAAACTCTGACTTGTTTACATTGAAGTCTTTCGCGCGCTGCATACTCTTCATATCCATTTCCATAGATTTAGCTGTTTTCACTAAGACGTTGAAGCCGAGTAACTTTGGACCCACAAGCATTAGTCTTAGGTCATCTCGCAGCCCATTGTAGAACTTGTTGACCTTGGTCTCCTCATCTTCCCACAATGACCTCTCATAACGACCCAGACTGATGAACTCAATCAGGTACTCATCCACTAAGTGTTCTCCCTACTCTAGGTGTGGACACTGATCTTGTAGTTCAGGAATCTCGGTTAGGGGTATAAACTTTAGAAGGAATGACTCATGGAAGTTTTCCCAAGAGATTTCGGAAAGTTGTCTCCCACCAAACTTGTGCAACAACTCTTCTTCCCACCAAAGTCTTGCTTCTCTTATAAGTAAGAAGGTGGTTAAGGTTACCAACATATCTTTGCTTATAAGCATTGACATTAAAGTCCTCTTTATTTCTGACAACCACTCAGCAGCTCTCCCACGGGATTCCGTCTCCTCGGAGGATGGAGGGTTGAGGCTCAGAAAGTACTTTAATTGCTGGTCACGCGCTCGCCCCACAACTACCTGCGCAACTCGACGTTCCACCCTCAACTCTACCGCAGGTTCCACTGCAGCAACAGTTACAGGGGCCACATCCAGAGTCGGAGTAGTAGGTTGTGCAAGCCGCCCAGACTGAGTGTTGATCATCGCGAAGACCGCTTCAGCGACTAACTTGATCATCTCAGCCGAAGGAGTGGTCGCTGGCACCGCAGACGACCCACTATTTTCAGCGGTGTTACGGGGTCGAGACTGCCCCGCAGCACTTCTAGTCACCTATAATCATGCACGGCACAATTTAGTGACCGAAAACGTAGCAAACAACAATCATGGAAAGCTCAGGTTCCGCAAACAAGTATGTTTTTCCATTCCTAAGTGGACATTCTTATTAGTTTTTGTCGTTTTAGGTGAATGCACATCCCGTGCACACCACCCCTTAAAAAGGAATTCGTCCCGAATTCGCTAAACTACGGATCGACGCCTTAAGTGCGATACCAAATTGTAACACCCTGCTAGTAGGAATAGTATAACAGTAGGTCCGGCCGGGACCCCACGCCATACAAACCACACTAGCTAGGAGTTAAAAGGTGATAAACAGAAAGAACTACAATAGAGTATACTAAACACTAGCGGAAGCATAATGATTTAATATTTCATTTAGAACTGTCCACTATCATAGGAATGAAACCATAAAATAGAGTTACGGCCTTAAGGCCTTACATTCACGAATGTACAAAACTCAGAACATACTTCGGCACGCAGGCCGGCAATACATGAGAAAGCAGAAAAGGGAGGCTGGCCTTCAAGGGCCAACTCAGCAAGAGGGCCACCGCCCTCTATTTCCCACTAGGCTCACCTGCACCTGCATAAGAACATTCCACCAAGCGGTGGCAAACAAAGTAACGATCAGCACAGCTGGCCAAATTATAACGACCCCACCCCTTTCCCGGGGTGGAGGAGCTTCTACCCTGCAAGCAAGCCATACTAGCACAAGTACTAATATAAAGAAAGTGCAACTACACAAGGTGAGGTTTCAAGCACAATCAATCTTCTAGGTTGAGCATCAAAAAGGAGGGAACCTAGGTATGCACATGATGTTGGTTGGGTTCACCCGAAGGCTCCCCACAACCGCCTAAACAACTGCATGTGGCTAACAACATCAATTTATCACAAACGTGGGTACACACAACCGCACGCTCCATGCTCACAAGGCATGCACCAAAGGTACTTCTTCCCGAGCACCAATACCATCATGAGTCCGGAAACTCTAGATGGAAAAGAGCTTTTGGTCGGTCTAGGCAAGACGCCCTTCCCAACCTCTCCCAAGGTCGTTCGGGTTTACAAGAGATAAATCCCCCTACCGCCGCGCCTGGAAACGGGTTCAGTTCAGCCAATTCCCGTGCTCTTGTCATCGATTGAACACACGATGCGGGTATGACATCACCTCGGCCCGTAAGGTTTAGCACTCGCTAGCGCTACACAAAACATAAGTTACAACACCCATGCCTTCACGAGGACTTAGGCTTTACATGTAACCAAAAAGGAGGTACAAGACCACTCCTCAACAATTCTAGTGGTGAAGGTTTGCATTCAACCACTCGCAAAGCATGGGGCTTTCGCTAGGATCTTCACAAGATGCCTACGCTTAAATCCCACAATGCTATCGCATATATCATAGAGTCATTCTCCGGCACGCATTCTAGGCTTAACCTAAATGCAACGTCGCAATTCAAGCATCACCGATTCGGGCTCACGGCCACGAATAGGCTTCACACACAATGCCTAAATCCGCCCGACTACCGGATTTTCTACATGCAATATGCCGGGGATGGACACAATCAACCCGGAGTTCCGAAGAACTTGAGGAAATCCTACACTTCACCCATTTGGTGAAAGGGATTCCTCATGCAAGCATAGAAAGAGAAATGAAAGGACAAATACAAGTCCAAAGTTCGGGAGGAAGAATCGTTACCCTAGGAGCGTTCTTCTTCGTCATGGATCCGAGATTCTAGACGGAGGGAAACGACCACACCGAGCTGCACTCTCCAGATCTGGAAACGGCTCGCGAAACGGAGCTTCGGAGCTCCGTCAATGGAGGGATCTCTCCTTCTTCTTCCTTGCCTCCTTCTTCTTTCTCTAGGTTTGGAGAGAGAAAGGCTTAGAAATTATGAGGATTAACCTCCTCTCATCAGCCCTAAAGACCTCCAGCATCTAATCCTAGCCATTGGATGGGATTCCAAAAGATTTGGACAGACCGATCTCCTTCTCCGCTCAAATTCGCGGAGCAGAATTAACAGGGCGCACGATCACAGGCGCACGATCACTGGTCGTGCGCGAAGAGGAGAAATGGTTGTGCACACTACCCGAGACAGAACTCTGATTCCTTACGAATTAACGCACGATCATTGGCGCACGATCATTGGCGCACGATCACTGGTCGTGCGCGAAGAGGAGAAATGGTCGTGCGCAGAGAACTGCTATGGAATTTTTTAGCCTATCCCGAGCGCAGCACTACCACTCCGCCTACCTCGCTGAACTACGATTTTTGGGGTGTTACACATATCCCCTGCTGATTTCTGTCGTATGCTAGCAGAAGCTTTTGTGTCAGCTCTAGCGGTGAGAGTCTCGTCGGGAGCGACGCCTGTCACACTAGATGGAGCTCAAGAGTTGACAGTTCCTAGAGCGTTGGAGAGATATTTTGACCAAGTCCAGAGTCAAAAGGACGTTGGAGAAGGGCGAGGTAAAGGGAAACCTCCAATTTCACAGTGGAAATCGGAGGGGAGCCGAGGAAGGAAAAGATCTCATTCTGGTAGGCGTAGTGAGAGAAGCGGTGCAGCTTTTGGGGAGATCCGCTCCAAGGGACCCATGTCATGCTTTAGGGGTGGCAAGGTGGGCCACATCGCTCGGTTCTGTTTCGAGGGTAGAGCTGAGTCGGAGCAGGGGCTGGAACAGTCAGTGCGTTCCAGTCTTAGTTATGCGGAAAAGGGAAAATCGGTGGAGTCGAGCGCTTCACTCTTTCCTCCAGTGCAGCCTGGTGAATCTGCCCTTGGGCAGCAAGAGACGTCTCGTCAACCCGATGTGACGATAGGTACTAAAAGTTTAGATTTTCGTTTGTTATTTTAAAGCTGGTGGCGACCTTTCATATTTGTTATGCGCGTATCAAGGTTTCGTGCTGGTTTTGGTTACCCCTCTCGAGTGATGTTCGACATGGGAGCGTCACACTCTTTTCTTGCGGAAAGTTTTATCCGGAAGATTGGTGCTGAGTCCGTACAGGCAGAAGTGGAGCTGTGTGTGCGTATGCCGAATGGGTCTTTCATGACTACCATGAGGAAGGGACGCATTGTGATGCAAATTGGCGATTGTGATTTCATGTTGTAGCAGCGATTCTGCCACTAGCCGAATTTGATGTTATCTTGGGGATGGACTGACTTGCTGCGCAGCGAGCTAGTATCGACTGCCAGTTGAGGGTGGTAACCCTGAGAGGTGAGGGTAGAGCAGAGGTCAAGTTCGAAGGCCTAAGCGCAGTGGCTTGCTCCCTGATTTCCGCTATGCATATGAGGCGTGCGGTAAACCAAGGAGGCAAGGCGTTTTTAGCTTCGTTGGAGACTCACTCCACAAAGTTGTCTATTGGAGAAGTTCCGGTGGTGGAAGAATTTGAGGACGTATTCCCCGAGGAGCTTCCGGGAGCACCCCCTCAGCTTGAGATCGATTTTTTGATCGAGTTGGTACCGGGTGCGAGGCCGGTGTCGCGTCCTCCGTTTAGGATAGCACCGAAGGAACTGGCCGAACTAAAGGTTCAGTTGCAAGAGTTATTGGAGCAAGGGTACATTAGGCCCAGCTCTTCGTCGTGGAGCACGCCGGTATTGTTTGTGAAGAAAAAAAAGACGGAAGTATGCGGCTGTGCATTGACTACCGTGAGCTCAATAAGTTGACCGTCAAGAATAAATATCCGATTCCGCGAATCGATGATTTATTCGACTAGTGAGTAGGGTCGGTGGTGTACTCAGAGTTAGACTTGAAGTCGGGGTACTACCAGTTGAAGATTCGAGAAGAGGACATCGCTAAGACAGCGTTTTGGGACTCGGTATGGCCATTATGAGTTTTTGGTGATGTCGTTCGGACTGACGAACGCGCCATCTGTGTTCATGAGTTTGATGAACAGGGTTTTCCGCCCGTTCTTAGATTCGTTCGTGGTGGTGTTTATTGATGACATTTTGACGTACTCAAAAACAGAGGCAGAGCATGAGTCTCACTTGAGGCTGGTATTGCAGACTCTAAGGGAGAATCAGCTTTATGCTAAGTTCTCAAAATGCGAGTTTTGGATCGAGGAGGTGGCTTTCTTGGGTCACGTAATTAGTGGAGATGGGGTGGCGGTAGATCCAGCGAAGATTGAAGCCATTAGGGATTGGCCTGTATTGAGAACCGTGGCGGAAGTCCGGAGTTTCCTTGGACTAGCCGGTTATTATAGAAGGTTCGTGGAGAACTTTTCGCGGATGGCGTTGCCCCTCACCACTCTCACTCACAAGGACCAAAGGTTCGTATGGACACCAGAGTGTGCCCATGCATTTGAGAATTTGAAGGAAAGGTTGATGTCTGCTCCAATTCTTAGTCTTCCTAGTGGGACGGAAGTATTTCAGATCTTTAGCGACGCATCAGATTGCGGGTTGGGTTGCGTGCTGGTGCAGCACGGCAAGGTGGTAGTGTATGGGTCAAGGAAGTTAAAGACTCATGAGAGGAATTATCCCGTCCACGATCTGGATTTGGCGGCGGTAATTTTTGCGCTAAAATTGTGGCGGCTCATTTTAACTGGATTGAAATGCAGTGTGATATAACGGATCGAATCCGAGAGGCGACCAGTGCGGACGAGGAGTGCCAACAGTTGGTGTTGGAGGCTCAGCAAAGCGAAGGCAATTCTTTGGAGATGGTTGGTGAGATCGTGAAAAGAGACGGAAGGGTTTGTGTTCCGCATTTTGGCAAGCTCCGTGAGGAGTTGATGTTGGGACTCACTTTACGAAGTACTCCGTTCATCCAGGAAGTACAAAGATGTACGCAGATTTGAAGAAATCCTTTTGGTGGCCTGGGATGAAGCGGGATGTAGCTGAGTATGTAAGTCGGTGTAAGACGTGTGCCTTAGTAAAGGCTGAATGCCAAAGGCCGGGCGGGTTCTTGAAGCCTCTTTCTATCCCTGAGTGGAAATTTGACGATATCTCCATGGACTTTGTACATGGTTTGCCTCGATCGCAGCAGGGTAACGATGCGATTTGGGTGATAGTGGATCGCCTGACGAAGGTGGCTCACTTCATTTCCGAATCGGAAGGGTGATGGCGTGGAGGAGCTCGTGGAGCTTTATGTTCGAAACATTGTGCGGTTGCACGGGATTCCGAAGAGCATCGTTAGTGATCGCGATGGGCGTTTCACTTCAAAGGACTAGAGGCTAGTTCAGAAGAGCTTAGGCATAAAGCTCAAGTTTAGTACCGCGTTCCATCCGCAGACCGATGGTCAGATAGAGCGAACGAACCGTACGATGGAGGACATGTTCAGAATGTGTGCTCTCAACTTTGGTAAAGGTTGGGAAGACCACCTCTTCATGGTGGAGTTTGCCTATAACAATAGCTTCCAGGAGAGTATCAAAATGGCGCCCTATGAAGCTTTGTATGGAAGGAAGTGTCGAACGCCGATGTCTTGGGCAGAGGTGGGAGACACTAAGCTGTTGGGAAAGCAAGTGGTGGAAGATGCTTGCGAGATTGTGCGGACGATTCAGGAGCACATGAAGGTTGCTCAGGATCGTCAAGCAAAGTATTTCAACGCGTGCCACAGAAATGTGGAGTTTGCAGTGGGCGACATGGTCTACCTGAAGATCAAGCCGTTCCATGGTGTTTCGCGGGTGCGGCGACTCAAGAAGTTGAGTCCGCGGTATCTGGGTCCGTTCGAGGTTACGGAACGTATAGGCGAAGCAGCCTATCGTTTGGCGTTATCCGTAGAGCTGAATGGATTACATGATGTCTTCCACATCACTGTGTTGAGGAAAGCTCTGGTGGAGCCGAGCGTCGTAGTCGAAGTGGCGACGGTGCCGGTGATGGAGGATTTGGGGACGAGGGTTCATCCGGTTTGCGTGGAGGATTCGGAAGTCCGGCAGTTGCACAACAAGGACGTCAAACTTGTAAAGGTGCGATGGGACAATTGCGGGCGAGACGAATTCTCTTGGGAGCGTGAGCAAGCGATGCGGGAGGATTTCCCGGAACTTTTTGCTCTAGGTATGCTTTATGATTTTCCTGTTTAAATTCTAAAATTTCGAGGACGAAATTCTTTTAAGGGGGGTGGAGTTGTAACACCCCAAATATCGTAGTCCAGCGAGGTAGGCGGAGTGGTAGCGTCGCGCTCGGAATAGGCTGAAAATTCCATAGCAGGTTCTTCGCGCACGCTCACTGGCCTCCTTCGCGCACGACTAGTGGTCGTGCGCCTGATCGTGCGTTAATTCACAAGGGTTGAAGGTCGGCTGATCGTGTAGTGCGCACGATCAGGGGATGTTGGCCGCGCACGATCACTGACCGTGCGCCGCTGCTCGTGCGCACTGTTTATTCTGCTCCGCGAAAAGTGACGGGGAAGATGATCCGGCCGTCCAAAAATGTTGGGATTTGATCCAACGGCTGAGATGGATGGCTGGGGGGTTTTAGGGCTTGGTAGAGGAGTTACACCCTCATTATTTCCAAGACTTTCTCTCTCTTAGGTTATAGAAAGGAGGAGGAGGCAAGGAGGAAGAAGAAGGGGAATCCGCCATTGCCGGAGCTTCGGAGCTCCGTTCGCCGATCCGAGACTGGCAACGCGTAGAGGGCGTCGAGGCGCTTCTTCTCCACCGTTTGTTTGCAAGCTTCTCATGGCTAGGAGGAGATCTCGAAAGGTAACGACATTTCTCCTCCCGGTCTTTTGGATGCGTGCATGGCATCCCTTTAATTTCTGCATTTTGGCACCGGATCCGTCGAGTGAGAGGGATCCGGGTCGCCTTGGTTCAAAAGGAAGCATCGGGTTGATTGAGTCCGTCCCCGACATGATTTGCACTAGAGATCCGCTCCGTTAGCGGATTAGGCATTGTGGGTGAAGCCGGATTTGCGACCGTTGGTCCTATTCGGTGATGTTGTTTGACGTGCATTTTAGGAATTTTGCTAGAAATCCGATTATGACGAAAACGTCGTTCTGATGCCCTTGTATTTTCGTATGAGAACGAATGTTGGTTTGTGGGCGGGGAAATATTGTGCGTGAGTTATGGCCGTGATGCCCGTTTGTATTGTGAAGGCGCGGAATTGTCTCGATGTCGGCTGGCCAGCCCGTGATATTGCAAGTCATGTGTGGAGGGGGTCCCGGCGAGACAAATCCCCCCTTCTGTATTGATTATAGTGACATTTATGAGAATGGTTGTGATTGATGGTGGCAAGAACAGGTGGAGTTCTTGGTCATGGGCTACGATGCCCTTTGGGGGTACTGATGAGTACCCTATGAGGGTGGCAAGAACATGTGGAGTTCTTTGCCATGGGCCCGGTGGTGCCTGTTGGGGTAGTGATGAATACCCTGTGGTTGATGTTCGTGGTGGCAAGAACATGTGGAGTTCTTGGCCATGGGCCCGGTGGTGCCCGTTGGGGTAGTGATGAATACCCTTTTGGTTTGGATGGTATGGATGATGTATGATGATGTGCAAGATTCATACGCTTTAGGGTGCCTTGGGTGAAACCCGGGTTTGCATTCATTTTGCATTGGTAGGCCCCTTTTATTATCTGCTCAACATAGAAACGTGGATGATGTTTGTAACACTCATGCTAGTATTTATGTTGCTTTTCTTTATGTACATTTGCATACGAAGTGCTGACTTGCAGGGTGAAGTAGTTCCCCGGGGTCCGCTAGGACGGCCGGGAGGAGGGATGTTGTTACACCATTTGTGGTCAGCCATAGCTGACCCTCGTTTACCGCTCTTTGTGATTTGGATGCAGGGCAAGAATCGCAGGCTGGACCCAGCGCGCCAGCCAAAAAGGCCTAAAGCCTCATGAAGTGCTTATCTTTATTTCCATGCACTTTTATTATTGCATTTTGTTTTGACCGGCTTGCATGCCGAGGTAGTTTAGGTAAAACTACTATTTTTTTCCCTTTTGTTGGGATGTCCTGTCGTGTTGAATGTTTGGTTTTGGACTGTGATTTTGTAAGGCCTTAAGGCCAATTGGACTCCTATGTAGTGTGGACAACCTCTGTGTTTTATGTTTGTTTCCGCTGCGTGTTATCTGAGTTTTGTGTTGGGTAGTTAATATCTTCTTTTAATACTAAAGTTGTGGCCGTTATATGCTGTGGGGTCCCGGCCGGACCCATATTATATGGTCATTACAGGGGAGGTGTTACACCTCCACTTCACTTCAATAAATTCAACACTCTTCAATAGTAAGAGAAGTTGGCACTGATTATATTAAGAAATTTGGTGCCTTGCTTGATGCACTTAAGAAAGCAAAAGCTCTTTGTAAAGCACAAGTTGCAGAGATCATCTCCCTGAGTGAAAAGAGAGATGAACTGCTTGAGAAAGTAACTGAACTAGCTCAAGAGAAAACCAAACTATTAATTTCTACACTGAGCACTGGCACCTTAACTGAAGTCATCAAGCATAATAATATTAGAATCAAAGAGCTGTAGGATAAGCTCTTAAAGGAAAAGAAAATTGTGGCTAGTTATTCCAAGCCATAAACAGTTCTTCCCTTGATTGATAGCTTTTCACAAACAAATAAGCAAGGTTTGGGCTACTCTCAAAGTGAAAACAATGAGAAATCTACCCAAGGAAAGACAATCTTTAGAAAAGTGATCATACCCACAAATTCATATGATCACATTAGCATCTATGGATGCAAAGAAAGACATAAGAAAGACAGTGGTCTTAAGATTCCTTCTACCTGGCTAAGTAAGAGGCAAACTTTCCTTGGGAAGAGTGCACTATCTGCACCCCAAAAGAATCCTCTAGTGAAGGCTTTCAGAAATTGTCCTGTTGGGGAAACCCTTCAGGTCCCAAGAAGGGAAGGTTAGCTGTCAAGCAACATCCTAACCCAATCAGACCAAACAATACAAGATAATCTAAGATACAATAGAATTGAATGTTGGTGTTATGGAAAAGTAGGGCATTTTACCTTAGACTGTTGGTTCAACCCAACTGTCCAGAATCATTCCCACATGACAACTAGAAAGCAGGTTACTAAATCATTCTCTAACAAGCACTTAGGACCCAAGAAAGACTGGGTTCCTAAGGAAGTGTAGCTATCTTTTAGGTATGTCCAAAAACCACCCAGGTTCCTATGTATTACTTGGACAGTGGATGTTGCAGGCACATAACTGGAACAAGAAGCCTATTAAAGGAGTTTACACCTGTAGAAGATGGACTCAAAGTTAAATTTGGAGGATCTGACAGAGGTGTAGTCAAGGGATATGGTAAGATCACTAATGGTAGTATCACTATCACAAGAGTAGCTTATGTTGAAGGGTTACAACATAACCTTATAAGCATAAGTCAGCTATGTGATTTGGGATATATTATTTCTTTCCACAACGATATGTGCCTGATCAAAGATTTTGAGAATGAATCCATTCTAACAGGCACTATGAGTAGCAATATTTATTGTTTAAATTTCATTTGCATTAGAAAGAATGAGCTTGTATGTCTTGTAGTAAATGATGGAATGTCTGCTTGTGTAAAGCGGCATAAGAGACTAGCCCACATTAACTACAAGTCTCTCAAGAAATTAATGACAGAAAACTTGGTAAGGGATACTCTTAAGTTTTATTGCATAGAGATGAGTCCTTGTCATGTATGCCAAATGGGTAAGCAAATAGGAACTTCATTCAAGATCATACAGGACAAAGAATCCACTAGGTGCTTATACCTACTGCACATGGACTTATTTGGTCCTATGGCAGTGCACAGCTTAGGAGGAATGGATTATACACTATTTATTGTTGATGATCACTCTAGATTTGTCTGGGTATTCTTTTTAAAACACAAGTCTGAAACCCTAAGTACATTCAAGAATTTTGTCAAACAAATTTAGAATGAAATAAACAGTTATGTGGTCAAAATCAGAAGTGACCATGGAACTGAATTTCAGTCTGGGTGAATGACTAAATTTTGTGAAGAACAAGGTATCTTACAAGAGTTTTCTTCTCCCAGAACTCCCCAACAGAATGGGGTGGTTGAGAGAAAAAATAGAACACTTATTGAAGCTGGTGGGACAATGCTAAGTGACTCCTCACTCCCAGAATACCTTTGGGCTGAGGCAGTCAACACTACATGTCATGTGCAAAATAGAGCACTCATTAATAAGAACCATAATAAGACTCCTTATGAGATGATTAAGGGTAAGAAGCCAACACTAGCGTACTTCAAGATCTTTGGAAGTAAATGTTATGTGCTGAAAAATAATAAGCATTACATTACCAAGTTCTCTTCAAAGAGATATGAAGGTATCTTTGTTAGATATATCAAAACTAGCAAAGCCTACAGAGTTTTCAATAGGAATGCTCTTTCAATTGAGGAATCTGTGCATATTGTTTTTGATGAGAACAAGATGCTGCATAATCCTACTTCTAGCTCATCTAGTGCAGGAATTGAAGAAAGAATAAAGAACCTCAAAATCATAGAAGAAGAAAAAATTGAGAAGAATGAGCCTTCACACTAGAATCAATTCCAGAAACAATAGAAGAGTCTACTGAATAACCAAATCACCAAAATGAGAATCATGAAGCAAGAGCTGAAGAAGTTTCTGAAATAGGAGAACCATCAAGAGTGATGCCTACAGCTATGAGACATCTTAGAAGTCATCCAGCAAATCAAATAATTGGTGAACTCACTCATGGAGTTATAACTAGAATAAATGCTCTAAATGAGAACTTGCACCTCAGTTTTATATCACAACTAGAGCCCAAGAGATTTGAGGAGGCCAATAAAGACCAATTCTGGGTTATGGCTATGCAAGAAGAGCTCAATCAATTCAGAAGATGCAATGTATGGACGCTTGTCCTAAGGACACAAGGGCACAATATTATTGGGACAAAGTGGGTCTACAGAAACTAGATGGATTAAGATGGAGTTATTATAAAGAATAAGGCAAGGTTGGTACCTTAAAGATACAGGCAGGAGGAAGGCATAGATTTTGATCAGACATTTGCACCTGTTGCTAGATTGGAGTCCATCAGACTTTTCCTTGCCTATGTTGCATACAAGGGATTCAAAGTCTATCAAGTGGATGTAAAATCAGCATTCCTAAATGGATATTTAACAGAAGAAGTCTATGTAGCTTAACCACTAGGTTTTATCTCTCCAACCTTTCTTGACAATGTTTATTTTCTTAAGAAAGCCTTGTATGGGCTGAAGCAAGCACCAAGGGCTTGGTATGAGACACTGTCTACCTTTCTCCATAAAAACAAGTTCTCAAGAGGGAAAATAGATAAGACTCTTTTCTTGAGAGAGTTGAAAGGCCAGATCATATTGGTCCAAATATATGTTGATGATATTATATTTGGATCAACAGATGGGAGTCTTTGCAAAACGTTTGCTAAACTTATGCAGAGTAAATTTGAAATGATTAGTATGGGAGAGTTTAAGTATTTCTTAGGTCTCCAAGTAAATCAATCTGAGGAAGGAATCTTCATTTCTCAGACCAAATTTACCTTTGATATCATAAAGAAATTTGGTATGGAGAACTCTACCCCTATGAGAACTTCTGTGGATGCAAATGTGTCTCAAGACAAGGATGAAAAGAGAAACCCTATAATGAGTCCATATATAGAAGCATAATTGGCTCACTGCTCTAACTCACTGCTAGTAGGACAGACATCATGTTTGCTACATGTGTATGTGCAAGATATCAAGTAAACCCCAAAGAATCTCATTACTCAGCCGTGAAAAGAATTTTGAGATATCTAAAGGGTATGCCAAATCTAGGGCTCTGGTATCCTAAGTCAGATGACTTTGAGTTGTGTGGTTATTCTGATGCAGACTTTGCTGGGTGCAAAGAAGACAGAAAAAGCACTTCAGGAACTTGTCAGTTCTTGGGGATAAGGCTTGTGTCCTAGAGTAGTAAAAAGCAAAATAGCATTGCTATCTCCATAGCTGAATCAAAATATATTTTAGCAGGTAGTTGTTGTGCACAACTTCTTTGGATTCAACACCAACTAGAGGATTACAATGTGCACATAAAGAGAGCACCTCTCCTTTGTGATTCCTCAAGTGCCATCTCCATTGCTAAAAAACCTGTGGCACATAGTAGAACAGAACATATTGAAATTAGATATCATTTTATTAGAGAACATGCAACAGATAGCTGACATTTTTACTAAGCCCCTTGATGAATCAAAGTTCAATTAATTCAAAATTGAATTGGGGATGTTGAGTTCTTAAATTTGGCATGTTGAATTCATTATATCTTCTGTTAGTGGACGTGAAACATTTTGATACTGGGCTAGATCTCACACAAGGTCCACCCTAATGTAATCTGACAACTTTAGTTCTGAAGACAGGAAACCCAGAAAGCTTGAATAAGGCATAACTTCAAGTCGTCTAGAGGAAAACAACTTACATAAATAATATCGTCTTGATGGTCACGATGACATTGATGAAGTCTCGACGACAAAATCCAAGTCTCAACAAAATTATTGGCATCACAATGATAAAGATGAAGCGATTCCGACGACTAGGCTGAAATGATTTCGAAGACAAGGATAGAGAAATCTCGACGACACTCTCGACGACAAAACTCAATCAGACCGACAAAATGACCTCATAGGACACAACACCGTCATTATTATGCTGCAATTTTGGGATTCTCAAAACGATATTGGAGGATTTGGAAAGGTACGCGCCTCTTTATCTTCCCAAATCATTATTATATATATTAGACATTGTGTAAGCATAGAAATTACACACACACAAAACCCTAAAAAATCCCTTTGTCATCTTCTTCCTTCCGACGACTCTCTGCTAAAGCAATGGCGCCGAAAAAGACTAAAGAGAAAATTCCCTCTGGTGGAGAACTTTTGAAGGGTGGTTTTGAAAAGACTAAAATGGATTTGGATATGGTAATAACCCTTCTGTATGAGTCTGAGTTAGAGTACATCCTAACTGAGCCAACCCGTCTCTACAACTCTGTCGTCTCTGTGTTTTATGAGAATGCCGACTTTAGTAAATCTGAAAGAGTTATTAACATTGTTGAGGTAGGACATCATATTAAAGTGACTGCAGTAAGTTTATCCAAAGTCCTGCAACTCATTTACTTTGAAAAGGATGAGAAAGAAGAAGAAGTCACTGAGGGAGATATCTCTGAAGTGTTGAGATGGTGTGGTTTTGAAAACAAACCTTATGGAAGCTTACAGAGAATGCATATGAACAGACAAGGAAAATTACTTACAAACATTATTGGGAAATTGTTGCTGTGTAAAACAGGCTCACATGATAGAGTATCTAAAGGGATGTTTGAAGTAATGGTCAGAGTGATCCTGAAAAAAGGACTGACTGGGGGAAGCTTGTGTTTGAAAATATAACAGAACACATATGATCACCAAACCTTGGAATAATCGTATCTCTGTATCTCAAAAATTGCATCCCTCATCATCTCAAAGATTCAGAATCTACCCATCTCCACTATCTCAAAAACATAGAAGTCAAGATAGTAAGTAGGTTGGAGAAGAAGCTAACCAAGTAGGAAGTAGGTGAGTCTTCACATTAAGATGCTAAAGGTTCAAAAACCCATAGCCTAGTTCCTGTAGATGCTCAGGAACCCCTGACTCTTATCGAGGGGGAGCCTCTAAGACAATATACGACTGTGATGGACAGTAATCCAACACCTTAAGAGGAGGAGAATCCAGAACATGGGTAGCTACCTGATCAAGAAGCTATTTTGAATGTTGAATTAGAAAAATCTGAGAAAGATCCAAGAGGTGGACTTGAAGTTGTTGAAGAACTAGATGAGTCTGACAGATCCCTGAATGATTTTCTAAATGATGACATGCATATAAATTCAGAAGAAGAAGAAGAATATGAGCACACCTCTGAAATCCCTACAATAATGGAGGGGGAGCCTACTGGTAAATTCATAATGCTGCCCTCACCTCAAAGAATAGAAGATGTGCAACATCCTCCCACCAGCACAGTTCCTATAGTCCCATCAACTGAATTTATGTCCCAAATGAAAGCTCTATTAAATAAACAAAGAGAACATTTTGAAGTATATGTAAATCATGATGTTACAAGTTGCAAGAATGAACTGTCTGCCAGAATAGATATATTGCAAGAAGTCATCCAACATCTCAATCATCAAAACACAAATGTGTATCATACTGCTGCCAATGTTGTGGCTAATACAGGAACTGAAATAGCCAATATCAATCAAGCTACTTATCTAATTGGACATCAACTGAACATTGTGCTTGATAGACTGTCTACTCTAAGAGAAAATCAACAGGCTATCATACAAAACCAAGATGTGGCCTTTAATGACTTTGAAGATGCAATCAATACCTTACTTCAAAGAATATCATCTTCTGCTCAGGTCACTCAAGAGCTAGTGGACAATGTTGGTGAAACTTTACTTCATCAATTTCAAGTCACCCAAGATCAACTTTCAAATTCGTTCAATCAATCTATCAGAGCATCTCAAGGCACTCTTATGGATTGTTGGGAACAGTGCCCAACAATGTTCCTGATTTGAAGAAGTGCTCAGCTCAATGATAAGTGCAAGTTGTATTTAATGTTCCATCTAGCTCATGCTTGCAGAGATCAACATTATGTCAAGTACCTGAGTTATTTCAGTAAGTACTATATTGTCAAGAAGAACAAGATTCGTCGAACGCAGAAGGATGTTCGTTGAACGAAGAATGGAGTTCGTCGAACTCAGAAGGAAGATCGACGACCGCTGAGACTTGGCGTATTCGTCGAACGCAGAAGGAAGATCGTCGACCGCAGAAGGAAGATCGTTGACCGCAGAAGGAAGATCGTCGAAAGGAAGATCGTAGACCGCTGAGACTTGGCAAGTCAGTCGACCGCTGAGACTTAGCAAGATCGTCGAAAGCTGAGACTTGGCAAGATCGTCAAACGAAGAATGTCGTTCGTCGAACGCAGAGAAGAATGAAGTCAAATGAAAGAAATGTCGTCGGGAAGACGCAGTATCATCGACTTCACCAATGTGGCCTTGTCGTTGAGACAAACAGACATCGTCGTGAAGAAGCCTTATCGCTGAAAAGGCTAAGTATGATTGATGGCGTTGAACATCATCATAAAGAAGGCATGTCGTCGAGAGAACAAGGTGATTACGACGACACAGTCAGAGACAGCATATCGTCGTATATGCAAAGAGCACCAAAATGTCTCGTTTCGAGATACCAGCATCAGAGGCAGAAGCAAGAAGAATTGAAAATCTAACAAGGCGTAAGGGTTCGACAAAGTCCTGTCGTTAGATATTGTTCATGACGTCGTAACGATGGAAATATCGTCGAGACAGATTCAAATGTTGCGGATGTGTTGTCAGCATTTAATGTCGCCGCCTGATTGTCCAATCAGTGCGTGCTCTTATGGAATGGGGCGTCTGACATTAAAGGAAATTACATGTGACCATTATGCGGCTCGTGTGTCCTATAAAAGGGAACAGTGATGCCCTAGAAAAGACATCTTCGAACAAGAGAAAAAGATCGAGAAAGAATCCCGCCGCTACACTTCAATAGATTAGTATTCTCGGCGGAGAAGAAGAAGATCAAGTAGAGAGCAAGCATTAAGTGTTCTCTGAAGAATCGGTCATCTCCATCAACTGAAAAGTAGCCGATCAACATCAGGCAAAAGAAGTGAAGGCTGAAGAAGATCCAGTGCTGAATCTCCAGATCAAGAAACATCTTCTTCAACCTAAAGAAGCCAATCTTCATCAGGCTAAAGTTGCCAATCCTCATCTGGCAGAAGAAGCAATTATTTCTACTATAATTTCTTGTAAAGGCTTGCGGGCCTATTTGTCTAGCTTGAGGGCTGGAGAGCTGTGAGGCTTGAGGGTTAGGGAAGTGGACTTGCAGGTCCGACACCGTCTAGCTTGCGGGCTAGAGAGATGTGAGGCTTGAGGGCCAGGGCAGTGGACTTGCGGGTCCGATCTTGTTGAGCTTGAGGGCTCGGGTGCAGTAGGGGCTTGCGGGCCTATGTTGTAGGCACAGGACTTGCAGGTCTGTTGTAACACCCTGCCAGTAAGAATAGTATAACAGTAGGTCCGGCCGGGACCCCACGCCATATTATACACACTAGCTAGGCGTTTGATGCGATAATTTCGGCAAGTGCACCGATCGTTCAAGTAATAATAATGGGGAAAATCCCCGAGTGTCGGTCTCTCAAGGAACACAGTAAGGTGGAGTAGGTTTCGAGGAAGGACTTGAGATCGAAGTCCTTGGTCGGGGTTACAATGGATGGTTGGTTTGGTTTGCGAATAGTAAAATAAAATATTACGACTACTCCTATGCAATGCCGCTATGCAATGCTTCGCTTGGTGGAATGGAGACTAGGCAGGCCTTGAGCGCGCTGCGTCGCAAGGGCGGATGGACGAGTAGGCAAGCGGTGTCGAACTGTGCAGGCCTTGAGCGCGCTGCTTCGTTAGGCGGGATGGAATACACGGGCCGCTGTGCCACGCTTCGGTAGGCGGATGGGCGAGTAGGCTAATGGAATGGAGAGAACGGCGGAATGAGGGTCGTAAGCACCTCGTCAACAAGCACGCCACTAGCAATTGCTAGTGCGGCACCGAACACAATGACGAAATAAAAGTTAAATGGGGGCGCACCTCATTAAGCACAAATGAACAATACAATCTCAAATAAATGAAATAAGCATTACATAACTAGAATCATTGTGCACATCATCAATAATGTATAGGAGACTAACCTAAACAAACATCAACATAGAGAAAGAAAAAGAGAGTAAAGGAGTCGACCAAATCCGAAGCCTTGCCGAAGATTCACGGTTGGAATCGCAGGGTTGTCAATCCGTGTCCAAACTCGGTCTTCAACTGCGTCCGAGGTAGAGGAGGGCTGTCACTTCCTCCCAATTGCTCGTCTTCTTCGTTTCACGATCCGATCTACTCCGATACGCAATCTCCTTACTCGATGTGGGCGATCTTTGGGCTAGAAATCTCTCCTTGGGGCTCAAGGATGATGGAGGAGGCCTAGGGGGTGAAAAACCAGCGGAAAGGGCGAAAATGGCGGACTGGACGGAGTTGCAAAGCGTGATCCCGCCCTAATTCGCGAACAGGGCATTTTATAGGCGCTGGAATAAACAGTGCGCACGGTCGTTGGCGCACGACCAGTGGTCGTGCGCACTAGAATCCTGCGATCGTGCGCTTGGCTGGACGGAGCCTACAAGGGAAGAAAATTATAAAATACAAAGTTCGCACGACCAGTGGCGCACGACCAGTGGTCGTGCGCACTATCGTAAGTGGTCGTGCGATAAGCCAGACAGAACTCATGAAATGGGCGTTAAGTGCGCACGAGCAGAGGCGCACGACCAGTGGTCGTGCGCGAAGGAGCCAGTGATCGTGCGCAGTGTTCCTGTACAGAATTGTACCGGGAACACCTGCACGACTCCTGTTCCAACATACGACACCAGTCTGGCCACTGAAGGTGGCACTTAACACAGCATGACAACTAGTAACAAAGATGAACAAGAAAATAACACCGAAACGGGCAAAGACGTGCACCTAGTTGAGAGTGATAATTATGAGCTAAAATGGGGCTAAAGTGCAATGGAATGAATGGAAAAATGGCACGTATGAGTCCAAATATGTGTATATAATTGAGACTCATCACACCCCCAGACTTACCTGTTTGCGCGTCCCGAGCAAACATATCGGGCGGAGTAGGAAAAGCATAGCTAACCAAAAAAATTGCAAACATGGAATAGAATGCGAAGTTTCCTACTAGTGTGCATAGAAGTTCATTAGAAGAAGTTTTTACATATGCTAGCTACTTTATAAAAGTGTAAATGCGTAAAAAGGAATTTATTTTTACTCAAAAATGGAATGTTGGTGAATCTCGTGGTCTCGCGCAGTACGAAAGTAAGCTAGACGCGCAGGTGAATGTTACCCAAGACCGGAACTCGGAATTATCTCCGTTGAAATCCATCAACGTCGAGAACCATATGCTCGCCCGGTCACACTCTCTCCACGGCGCTAGTGAACTCACAAGACGAATCGATAGGACTTTAGGTATACATGAGGCTTGGGTTACGGTTTGGAATGCAAAGATAAACGTGAAGGCTAATCGCAACCCAAATGAGCACACAAAAGTGCTAAATCATAGCAGCCCCAATAATACACGTGTAACACACCCCCAGACATGACTTTGAAACCGGGTGTGCACACGGCCTACAACAATCAATACCAAAATATGCTTCAATTAAAGCGCTAAGGATAAATATATATATATATTTTTTTTTTCTTTTTCTTTATCTTTTTCTTTTCTTTTTATCCCCAAATTAATTAGCACAATTCTCAGCACGAAGACATTTTTTTTTAAAACTTCCACATCAACACTGAAGTTACGCATCACCGCACCGCATTGAAAATTTACAATTCATAAATGCTCTTAGCTTAATTTTTGGTTGCGATAATAGGATTAGCTTTTAGGCCTTCGTGAAGTATGGTGGGGCTGAATCAAAAGATCGGGTAGGCACAAAATAGGCTAGCAACGGTTAGTGTATAGGAGTGGTAGAACAAAGCTCAAGCTTGCCAAATAGATGGCCTATGTCACGCTCAACTTGCAAGTCATTCGCACCCATGCTTCGAGAGTCGCTTGGGGCAAGTTCTTAACCCCCGAGAAAGGTAATCCTTCCTCCCGACTCGAGCAACATGAACCTCACATTCGCCTACACACAATACCACGATACCGCAAGATTCAACCACATTCACCATTTTGAGTAAAATAAATTAAAATCTACGCAAATCTACAAATTATAAATTAGAAGCATAAACAAAAACTAATTCTACTCAAATCCATATGCAAACACGAGTATTCAACTAGAGCACTACAAGAGTCAACATTCCACTCCATCTTGCAATTATTTTGGCTAATACAGCACTTCCTACATCACATCCAAGAATTGAATATACGGAAGCATACAAACAAGCGAGTGCGCGCTAAAGTGGGTGCAGTGGTGTACAGTGAAGATGAACAATACTAAATAACTGAAATTAAAATACTTCTAGTATGCAAATGAGATGTGCACGTGCAGTGGGTAACATATAACGGCTCTCCCCCAGACTTAATCTAAACAATACAACATAATGATGTGACAGTGAAAATCAAAATCGAAAGCTAGGGAAGAAGTTACCCAATGCTCAGCAAGTGAGCATACCAGAAGGTGCGTGGAAATCTGAAGCAAACCCGCCATTCAGAATTTGCAATGAGTACCTGCAGGGGTGAGCTCCACAAAAACAAAAGAAAAAGACAAACTAAAATAAACTACAGCTAACTAAACATGATTAGAAGAAATAAAAATGCAGGAAAAGTAAGATAACTACTGGGGTTATTGTCCTCCCAGCACGACTTATTCAAAAACTAAGGGTTCTAGCTAATGGGTGTATGGAAAAGAAAATGCACAGGTAACTGCTCCATTATCCGTTTCGGTAGCTGGTTCCGATACGGAGATAAGGCAGTCACCCCTCTACCTAAATAATAATACCTGCTTGACACAGGTAGAGGGAAAAGAAAGTAAGAAGAGGAGGAGGCCTGGTCCTCACTCATCTCATCAAAACTATCCTTGCCCAGCAAGGTATCGTCCACAGCAGGTCCGCAGGAGGAGAAGGCAACGAATGAGGCTTCCTTAATGGAGGAGGGATCAACCTCCTCGCATAAAAGGACACACTCAACATTGACTTGAGCACAAAGCTCCAAGTCCTCCTGAAGTACCTGTGAAGATTCAACCTGCACAGGCTCGGGTGAAGAAGGGGGGTCAGGAAATAAAAGAGAAGAATGACATAAATAATCAAAAATCGGGGGAGTGGTCCCGGTCTCACTCCCAGCAGGATCCAAGGATAGATCGCTATCATCATCGTAAGTATCATGGCGAGGGGAACCCAAGAACTCAAGGGCCTCAGTGGTGGTTTGGACCTCCTCGTCCCATGAAGAAGTGCACACCTCCTCATAAGAGAGAGTATCCTCCTCAACCCACTTTGGAGCATCCTCTGAGTCCGAAGCATCACCCCGCTCCTTTACTTTGATAGGATCATAAAGAATGTGTGTAGAAAAATCTTGCAAAGAAACTGGAGGAACACAAAGATTTGGTTCCTCCGCAAAAAGATCTGCTAAAGCCTCCCCGATGGAAAGAATACTTTCCACATCATACTCAGGTGCATCTAGGAGCTCCCATTCCTCTCCTGGTTGGCCAACAGATGAGTGATCCTCATCACAGGGAGTGAAGCCATACACAGGGAGTGAGGAGTCCATGCACGAGACAAGCTCGGGGGTAGAGGGCACAATTGCCTCCATGGGTAAAGAATGAGTGATAGGGACAATGATGTCATGAGTGGAGGAGCGGCGGTCAGGATTGAAAATACTAGGGCAGTCCTTCAATTCATGACCCTCTCCTCGACACAACAAGCAAACAATGTTCCTACACTGCCTAGCATTTAATCCATTCATTTGGTCTAAATAATAGTCCATCATGTCGTAAGTGCCAGGAGAAATATCCCATGAAGACATTTTCAATAATAAAAGCAGATATAAAGAGACTGAAATTCTTTGCAAGGAGATCTACACAAACTAATAAAACTCCTTGGATTAAACTTGCTTAAAACTTTAAAATAGGAGAGAAGAAATAATAACAAATAATATAAATTTAAAAAGCAAACAAAAATAAAAAGGCGGCTATGAACACTGGAAGAACTACTATCTCCTGGCTCTCCCTCTCAAGAAAATTCACACGTCTGTGTTCCCCGGCAACTGCGCCAAAAACTTGATGCGATAATTTCGGCAAGTGCACCGATCGTTCAAGTAATAATAATGGGGAAAATCCCCGAGTGTCGGTCTCTCAAGGAACACAGTAAGGTGGAGTAGGTTTCGAGGAAGGACTTGAGATCGAAGTCCTTGGTCGGGGTTACAATGGATGGTTGGTTTGGTTTGCGAATAGTAAAATAAAATATTACGACTACTCCTATGCAATGCCGCTATGCAATGCTTCGCTTGGTGGAATGGAGACTAGGAAGGCCTTGAGCGCGCTGCATCGCAAGGGCGGATGGACGAGTAGGCAAGCGGAGTCGAACTGTGCAGGCCTTGAGCGCGGTGCTTCGTTAGGCGGGATGGAATACACGGGCCGTTGTGCCACGCTTCGGTAGGCGGATGGGCGAGTAGGCTAATGGAATGGAATGGAGAGAACGGCGGAATGAGGGTCGCAAGCACCTCGTCAACAAGCACGCCACTAGCAATTGCTAGTGCGGCACCGAACACAATGACGAAATAAAAGTTAAATGGGGGCGCACCTCATTAAGCACAAATGAACAATACAATCTCAAATAAATGAAATAAGCATTACATAACTAGAATCATTGTGCACATCATCAATAATGTAGAGGAGACTAACCTAAACAAACATCAACATAGAGAAAGAAAAAGAGAGTAAAGGAGTCGACCAAATCCGAAGCCTTGCCGAAGATTCACGGTTGGAATCGCACGGTTGTCAATCCGCGTCCAAACTCGGTCTTCAACTGCGTCCGAGGTAGAGGAGGGTTGTCACTTCCTCCCAATGGCTCGTCTTCTTCGTGTCACGATCCGATCTACTCCGATATGCAATCTCCTTACTCGATGTGGGCGATCTTTGGGCTAGAAATCTCTCCTTGGGGCTCAAGGATGATGGAGGAGGCCTAGGGGGGTGAAAAACCAGCGGAAAGGGCGAAAACGGCGGACTGGACGGAGTTGCAAAGCGTGATCCCGCCCTAATTCGCGAACAGGGCATTTTATAGGCGCTGTAATAAACAGTGCGCACGGTCGTTGGTGCACGACCAGTGGTCGTGCGCACTAGAATCCTACGATCGTGCGCTTGACTGGACGGAGCCTGCAAGGGAAGAAAATTATAAAATACAAAGTTCGCACGACCAGTGGCGCACAACCAGTGGTCGTGCGCACTGTCGTAAGTGGTCGTGCGATAAGCCAGACAGAACTCATGAAATGGGCGTTAAGTGCGCACGAGCAAAGGCGCACGACCAGTGGTCGTGCGCGAAGGAGCCAGTGATCGTGCGCAGTGTTCCTGTACAGAATTATACCGGGAACACCTGCACGACTCCTGTTCCAACATACGACACCAGTCTGGCCACTGAAGGTGGCACTTAACACAGCATGACAACTAGTAACAAAGATGAACAAGAAAATAACACCGAAACGGCCAAGACGTGCACCAAGCGGAGAGTGATAATTATGAGCTAAAATGGGGCTAAAGTGCAATGGAATGAATGGAAAAATGGCCCGGATGAGTCCAAATATGTGTATATAATTGAGACTCATCAGCGTTATAAGGTGATACACAGAAAATAACTACACCAGAGTACACTAAAGATAAGCGGAAGCACAAAGGATTAAACCATTTCATTTTAGAATAGTCCACTATCTCAGGAATGAAACAATAAATAGAGTTACGACCTTAAGGCCTTACATTTAACAAAATGCACAAAACTCCATGAACATACATCAGCGCGCAGGCCGGCAATACAAGGAAAATAGAAAAGTGGCTGGCCTTCGAGGGCCAACTCAGCAAAGGGCCACCGCCCGCTATTATCCGCTAGGCTCACCTGCACCTGCATAAGAACATTCCACCAAGCGGTGGCAAATAAGGTAACGGTCAGCAAAGCTGACCAAATTATAATGACCCCACCCCTTTCCCGGGGTGGCGGAGCTTCTACCATGCAAGCAAGCCATACTTGCAACAAGTACTAATATAAAGAAAGTGCAAACTACACAAGGTGAGGTTTCAAGCACAATTAATCTTCTAGTTTGGGCATCGAAAAGAAGGGAACCTAGGTATGCACATGATGTTGGTTGGGTTCACCCGAAGGTTCCCACAACCGCCTAAGCAACCGCATGAGGCTAATCATAACAACAATCTATCACCAACGTGGGTACACATAACCGCACACTCCATGCGCGCAAGGCATGGATCAAAGGTACTTCTTCACGAGCACCAACACCATCATGAGTCCGGAAACTTTAGATGGAAAAGAGCTTCTGGCCCGTCTAGGTAAACACCTTCTGCGGCCTCTCCCATGATCACACGGCTTTACGAGAGACAACAATCCCTTTACCGATACGGCATGGAAACGGGTTCAGTTCAGTCAATTCCCGAGCTCTCATCGTCGAGTTCACACATACGATGCGGGTATAACATCACCTCGGCCCGTAAGGGTTTAGCACTTTCTAGTGCTACACAAAATATAGGTTACAACACCCAAGCCTTCACGAGGACATAGGGTTTACATGTAACCAAAAAGGAGGTACAAGACGCTCCACATCAATTTCGTGGTGAAGGTTTGCCTTCATCCAATCTCAAAGCATGGGGCTTTTGTTAGGATCTTCGCAAGACGCCTACACTTAATTCCCGCGATACTATAGATGATTTCACGGAGTCATTCTCCGGCACGCATTCTAGGCCTAACCTAAATGCAACGTCGCAAATCAAGCATCACCGATTTGGGCTCACGACCACGAATAGGCTTCACACACAATGCCTAAATCCGCACGACTACCGGATTTATACATGGAATAATGCCGGGGACGGACACAATCTACCCGGAGTTCCGAAGAACTTGAGGAAATCCTACACTTCACCCATTTGGTGAAAGAGATTCCTCATGCAAGCATAGAGAAATGAAGGAGAGGACAAATGACAAGTCCAAAGATCGGGAGGAAGAATCGTTACCCTAAGAGCGTTCTTCTTAGCCATGGATCTGAGATTTTACACAGAGGGAAAGGACCGTACCGGGCTGCACTCTCCAGATCTGGAAACGGCTTGCGAAACGGAGCTTCGGAGCTCCGTCAATGGCGGGATCTCCTCTTCTTCTTCCTTGCGTCCTTCTTCTTTCTCTAGCCTAGGAGAGAGAAGAGCCCCAAAATAATGAGGAATAAACCCCTCTCATAAGCCCTAATAGCCTCCAGCCAAAGCCCCCAGCCGTTGGATCCAAATCCAACACAAATGAACGGCCGGATCGCCATCTCCGTTCATTTTCGCGGAGCAGAATAAATAGTGCGCACGTTCACAGGCGCACGGTCACTGGTCGTGCGCGAAGAACCTCTGGTCGTGCGCGTATAGCCTTTCAGCCGACCATATTTCCTCAATTTTAACGCACGATCATGCGCACGATCACTGGTCGTGCGTGAAGAAGAGGCCACTGGTCGTGCGCGTACAACCTTTCAGCCGACCCCTATTCCTCGTATTTAACGGACGATCATGGGGCACGATCACTAGTCGTGCGCGAAGAAAAGCCACTGACCGTGCGCGAGGAGCAGGTAGGGAAAATTCAGCCTACTTCGAGCGCATCACTACCATTCCGCCTACATCGTTAAACTATGATTTTTGGGGCGTTACAACTCCACCTCCCTTAAAAGAATTTCGTCCCGAAATTTCTAAAACCGTAGTAGTAAATACAGTTAAAATTACCTGAGGGGAATAGCTCGGGGTACTCAACGAGCATTGTTTTCTCTCTTTCCCAAGAGAGTTCCTCTCTTCCGCAATTGTTCCAACGAATCTTTACCATCCGAATGGACTTGTTCCGCAACTGCTTCACTTCAGTGTCTTCAATGCAAATAGGCTTGACTTTCGTCGCTAGCCCACCATCTACCTACACTTCGTTGACAGCAACAACCATAATAGGCTCTTTAACAGCCTTCCGCAACACAGAGATGTGGAATACATCATGCAGCCCGCTCAACTCCAAAGATAGAGCAAGCCGGTAAGCAGCTTCACCGATGCGCTTCAAGATCTTGAACGGTCCTAAGTACCTCGGACTTAGCTTTTTCAAGCGTCGGATCCTTGATACTTCTTTGAACGGTTTGATCTTGAGATAAACCCAGTCGCCAACGGCGAACTCAATGTTTCAGTGATTTGCGTTGTAATATTTTGCCTGCCGATCCTGGGCAATGAGCAATTGCTCCCGAATAGCCCGGATCGATGTATTCGCTTCATCCACGTCTCTGCGTTTTAACAACTTAGTGTCTCCCGTTTCAGCCCAAGATAACACCGTGCGACATTTCCTACCATAAAGAGCCTCGAAAGGGGCCATCTTTATACTCACTTGGTAGCTGTTGTTGTAAGCAAATTCGATCATATAGAGATGGTCCTCCCATATCTTTCCGAAATCCAGGGCGCACATCCTCAGCATGTCTTCCATGGTCCTTTTGGTTTGTCCATCCGTTTGCGGGTGGAAGGTCGTGCTAAACTTCAGCTTGGTACCCAATAGTTGATGAATCAGCTTCCAATCATTCGATGTGAACCGCCCATCACGATCACTGACGATGCTACGGGGAATCCCATGCAACCATACGATGTTATCCACGAACATCTTTGCCAGTTTTTCTACAGAATCATACTTCCGGTTCGGAATGAAGTGAGATACCTGATGTGATATTTCGGCAAGTGCACCGGTCGCGCAAGTAATAATAATGGGTAAGATCCCCGAGTGTCGGTCTCTCAAGGAACACAGTGAGGTGGAGTTAGGTTTCGAGGAAGGACTTGAGATCGAAGTCCTTGGTCGGGGTTACAATGGATGGTTGGTTTGGTTTGCGAATAATAAGATAAAATATTACAACTACTCCTATGCAGTGCCGCTATGCAATGCTTCTCTTGGCGGGATGGAAAACTACGTAGGCCTTGAACGCACTGCTTCGTGGGGCGGATGGACGAGTAGGCTAGCGGAATGAGGGTCGCAAGCACCTCTTCGATAAGCACGCCTTTAGCAATTGCTAGTGCGGCACCGAACACGATGGCGGAATGGAAATTAGATGGGGGCGCACCTCAATAAGCACATATGAACTAAATGATTCCAAATAAATGAAATTAACATTAAGCAATATTGTTCATAGCACACATCATCAAAAATATAGAGATTACAAACATTACATCACACAAAGAGAGAAAAAGGCAAGAGATACGACCGAATCTGGAGGCTCGTTGTAGATTCACGGTAGGAAGCACCGGGTTGTCAATCCGCGTCCTAGCTCGGTCCCAACTATCGTCCAGGGTAGAGAAGGCTGTCACTACCTTCCAATGGACCCGTCTTCTCCAGCGTTTTACAATCCGACCACGTCCGATGCGAAGATCTCCTTCCTTGGCACTGAAGATGAGCGTAGAATCTCCTCCTTGGAGCTCTTGGATGATGGAGGATGCCTAGGGGGCGAAAAAACCTGTGGAAGGGGCGAAAACGGCGGACTGGACGGAGTTCCAATCAATCTCCCCGCCCTAATTTGCGAGCAGGTTAATATATAGGCGCTGGAATAAACAGTGCGCACGATCAGTGGCGCACGACCAATGGTCGTGCGCACTGGAGGTCTGTGATCGTGCGCCTGCCTGGTTGGAGCCTGCAATGTAAGAAATTTATAAAATACCATGTTCGCCCGACCAGTGGCGCACGACCGGTGGTCGTGCGCACTATCGTAGGTGGTCGTGCGCACTGTCCGAGACAGAACTCATAAAATTGATGTTAAGTGCGCACGAACAGCGGCGCACGACCAGTGATCGTGCACAATAAAACCAGCGATCGTGCGCAGTGTTCCTGTACAGAATTGCACCGGGAACACCTGCACGACTCCTGATCCAGCACAACCACGAATCCAGCCACTGAAAGTGGCACTTAACAAAGCATGAAAACTACTAAAAATGAAGAACATGAAATAACACCAAAAACGGGCCTAAAGGTGCACTTAGCATGGAGTATCAAATATGAGCTGAAACAGGGCTAAAGTGCAGTGGAATGACTCGAAAAGCGGCCCAGATGAGTCCATAAATGTGTATACGATCAGGACTCATCACACCCCCAGACTTACCTGTTTGCTCGTCCCGAGCAAACGAATTCGGTGGAGTGTGAAAATGGCAGTTAACAAAGGAAATTACACAAAGGAGTACGGTGCGAAGTAACAAAAGCATGCTAATAGAAATTTAGTAAAAAGAGATTCTAACTATGCTAACTAACTTACAAAAGTATTAGATCGTAAATAAAGATTTATCAATACTCAGTTGGTGAATTGTGAAGAACTTGAACGATCGTGCCCGGTGTGAAAGTAACAAGCCACTAAGGAGGGTATTGCACAAGATCGGGGTTCAGGAATAACTCCGCTGAAATCCATCAACGTCGGGAACCATAAGCTTGCCCGGTCACACTCTCTCCACGGCGCTAGCAAACTCATGAGATAAATCAATAGGACTTTAGGATTATTTGGGGGCTTAGGTTGCGGTATGATATTCAAGGATAAATACGAAGGCTACGCAACCAAATTGAGTCAACGGAACGCTGCACCCAACAAAGCCAAGAACAAAGCTCGTGTGACACACCCCCAGACTTATCATAAAAACTAGGTGTGCACACGGCCTACTTCACAAATACCAATAGATTTTCTATTACACACGGGAGGATTTCTTTTCAATACAATTTTTTTTTAGAATTTCATTTCAATAACCTATTTTTCTTCTTTTTCTTATCCTCCGGTTGGTTCATAATCAGCAAATAAAAATTATTTTTCCTTCGCATCACATAGATTCCAAACATCACACCAATAGAACAAGAGTACAATTAAACAGCTATTTGGCTGCGAAAGTAGGATGAGCTTCAGGATTTGGTGAATGGAGGAGGAGCTGAAACAAAGAAGTGGTAGGCGCAAATGTTGGCTTGCAAAGGTGAGCGAATAGGACAGGGAAAGACAAGGCTCAAACTAGCCAAAAGGTGGCCTACATCACATTTAACTCGAAGAATCGCTCGCACCCATGCTTCAAGAGTCGTTTGGGGCAAGTTCTTAGCCCACGAGAAAGGTAAACCTTCCTCCCGACTCAAGCAACACACAACTAGTGCTCGTATACACACAACACCGGGTTATCACCAATTTCGTTCACATTCACCATTTGAGTATAACAAATCTAAAACTACGCAAAAATACTAATCATAAGTTAAACGCATAGAGATAATCTAATTTTACTCAAATTCTACTGTAGCATGCGGATGCGACTAGAACACTATGCGAGTCAACATCGCACTCCCAATAGTAATTCCTAAGCTAACACCCTAATTCACATTCCAAACCAAAATAATTTATTCGGAAACGTAACAATCATGTAAGCGCGCGCTTATGTGGGTGAAGTGGTGTATGAAGCATGGAATAATGGCGATGGAAACGAAAAATTTAAAACAATCTTCTAGCATGCGGTGCAACTCGTGCGCAAAGTGGGTAACAACGTGCTCTCCCCCAGACTTAATCTAAACATTGTATCACAAAAACTGAAAGCTAGGGGGAAGAAGTGTTACCCAATGCTCAGAGTTGAGCATACCAGACGATTGGCGTTAATTTCATGAATAATCCGCAACTTCCGCCATCACAAGGAACAAAGCACACCTGTAGGCAACACACTAAAAGCAGTAAAATATAAAAACTGAATTAAAACATGTGAGAGAAATAAAAATTAAGAAATCTGGGTTGTCACCCATGGAGGTGAACCTGTTCCTGCGAATAAGATTAAGCACACGCACACATAACAAAAGGGATGAAAAATGATAAATTCTCAAAACGATGCCCAGAAGAGCATCCAGAATCAAAGTGTTATTATTACAACAAAATAAAATAAGTTCATGCGACTCGAAGAAACATAAAAAAAACAGCAGCAAGAAAAAGATAAAACTGAGATTGGCCTACACAAGGGGTGGAAAATAACTCAACGTCATTGTCGCTATCTAAAACAACAACGGACGGCGGAGGTCTGGATGATGATGCGGCCCGGCCAGGAGGTGGGGGAATATTCAGTCCTCCCCGCAAAGCTTGCTGATACACAAAGTCCGTCAGCCAATACTGATTTGCCTCCAAGTCGGAGAGGCGCTGGTTGAAGCTTGGGACCTCCGGTGCTCGTGAAGAACTACCCTCCTCCTTGGGTTTCCGCTCCTGCTTGGATGACAGCAGCGAACGAACAAAGGAAGCGAAAACCTAGAATGTACGCACAAAGCTCGGGCGAACGGGTGTTTTTATAAAAATCTGGGCCGATCGCACAATCAGTGGTCGTGCGCGATAAGTAGTGCGAACGACCAGTGGTCGTGCGCGAAAGAAATTTTTCGAGCGGCCAAGATTTTAGTAAAAACTCCATCCACCGTGCAGTATGCGTACAACTAGGGTTCAGCACATGCAGCGAGACAATCACAGCCTTATCAATAACTTACTAAGCTAGAAGAAATAAAAGTTCAGGAGAAGGAAAGATAACTACTAGGGTTATTGTCATCCCAGCACGACTTATTCAAAAACTAAAGGTTCTAGCTAATGGGCGTATGAAAAAGGAAATGAACAGGTAACTGTTCTAATACGCGTGTCGGTAGCAGGTACCGATACAGCGACAGAACAGTTACTCCTCTACCCAAATAATAATACCTACATAACGCAGGTAGAGGAAATAGAAAGTAAGAAGAGGAGGAGATATCGTCACTCAACTCACCAAACACATCCTTGCCTAGCAAGGTGTCGTCAACAGGGAGGTGGCAGGAGGAAAAGGCAATGAGTGGAGCTTCCTCAACGGAGGGGGAGTCAACCTCCTCACATGAGAGGATGCTCTCATCATTGACTTGAGCATTAAGCTCCAAGGCCTCCTGGGGTACCTGTGAAGACTCAACCTGCACAGGCTCGGATGAAGAGGGGAGATCGAGAAATAAACAAGACGAAGAACATAAATAATCAAAAATCGGGGGGGGGGGGGGGGGGGGGGGGGGGGGGGGGGGGGAGTGGTCCGGACTCACTCCCGTCAGGCTAGGTAAGTAAAATAATGTTTGCATTGTCCTCAATGCTACAAGGTTTGGCGGGATCAATAGTGGCCATGCCTAAGATTTGGACTTCCTCCACCGGTGTTGAGGAAAACTCCTCTTCACCTAGAAGGTTGTCCTTCTCCATAGGAGTAGGTACAATACTAAGATCAACAGCCTCCTCTTGCGACACATCATAGACAATGTCGTCAGAGACGAATGTAGTATGCACAACAGGGGGAAGAATAATGCTCGGATAAAAGTCGAGCACCGATTCCTCATAAAGAATCGAATCCACTAGAGGTGGTGGATGCACATGGAGAATAAGCTCAGCAATGTCGGTGCATAGATCAGCCACACATCCGGTGACCGTGTTCATGCCATACCCTTCAAGATGTGAAGGTGACAAAGACACATAACCGGATGTTGAAGGTGTGCCGCCAGAGTTAGGAGTTGGGACGATCCGGATATCCGGCTCGTCATCCTCGTCCAATTGGCGAAGATACTCGGCACAGTCCTTCAAGACATGATCAGTGCTCCGACAAAACCGGCACTGCCTTGCGGACTTCTTTGGCACAGCGGGGGCTGAAGCTGAAAAGAAGTATGACGGTAAAGGCTCAGCAGAGTAGCCATAAGACTTACGCGCACCATATGGAGTACCAGACGAAGTCGGTGCTCCATATGCTGGGCTTTAATAATTATGCCTACTATTCTCCGTAGGGCATTCATCACTAGAGTGGGAGGTATCTCTACACCAACGGCAACGGATATTGAGATGTGCCCACATAGTGTGGAGATAAAACGATTCAAAATAAAAATGTTATTGTGCAAAATACTACACCTAACAGAAATTACTAAAGCAACCTAATAAAAAAACAAGAAAAGGGATAAAAAGAACAAAAATAAAATAAAAGATGCAATTTATAAATGGAAGGGCTTCTCTCTCAGATTCTCCCTCTCAAAAAAACTCACACGACTGTGTTCCCCGGCAACGGCGCCAAAAACTTGATGCGATATTTCGGCAAGTGCACTGGTCGCGCAAGTAATAATAATGGGGAAGATCCCCGAGTGTCGGTCTCTCAAGGAACACAGTGAGGTGGAGTTAGGTTTCGAGGAAGGACTTGAGATCGAAGTCCTTGGTCAGGGTTACAATGGATGGTTGGTTTGGTTTGCGAATAATAAGATAAAATATTACAACTACTCCTATGCAGTGCCACTATGCAATGCTTCGCTTGGCGGGATGGAAAACTACGTAGGCCTTGAACGCACTACTTTGTGGGGCAGATGGACGAGTAGGCTAGCGGAATGAGGGTCGCAAGCACCTCTTCGACAAGCACGCCACTAGCAATTGCTAGTGCGGCACCGAACACGATGGCGGAATGGAAATTAGATGGGGGCGCACCTCAATAAGCACATATGAACTAAATGATTCCAAATAAATGAAATTAACATTAAGCAATATTGTTCATAGCACACATCATCAAAAATATTGAGATTACAAACATTACATCACACAAAGAGAGAAAAAGGCAAGAGATACGACCGAATCTGGAGGCTCATTGTAGATTCATGTTAGGAAGCACCGGGTTGTCAATCCGCGTCCTAGCTCGTTCCCAACTATCGTCCAGGGTAGAGAAGGATGTCACTACCTTCCAATGGACCCGTCTTCTCCAGCGTTTTACAATTCGGCCACGTCCGATGTGAAGATCTCCTTCCTTGGCGCTGAAGATGAGTGTAGAATCTCCTCCTTGGAGCTCTTGGATGATGGAGGATGCCTAGGGGGCAAAAAACCTGTGGAAGGGTCGAAAACGGCGGACTGGACGGAGTTCCAATCAATCTCCCCGCCCTAATTCGCGAGCAGGTTAATATATAGGCGCTGGAATAAACAGTGTGCACGATCAGTGGCGCACGACCAATGGTCGTGCGCGCTGGAGGTCTGTAATCGTGCGCCTGCCTGGGTGGAGCCTGCAATGTAAGAAATTTATAAAATACCATGTTCGCACGACCAGTGGAGCACGATCGGTGGTCGTGCGCACTATCGTAGATGGTCGTGGGAACTGTCCGAGACAGAACTCATAAAATTGATGTTAAGTGCGCACGAACAACGGTGCACGACCAGTGGTCGTGCGCAAAAAAAACCAGCGATCGTGCGCAGTGTTCCTGTACAGAATTGCACCGGGAACACCTGCACGACTCCTGATCCAGCACAACCACGAATCCAGCCACTAAAAGTGGCACTTAACAAAGCATGAAAAATACTAAAAATGAAGAACATGAAATAACACCAAAAACGGGCCTAGAGGTGCACTTAGCATGGAGTATCAAATATGAGCTGAAACAGTGCTAAAGTGCAGTGGAATGACTCGAAAAGTGGCCCAGATGAGTCCATAAATGTGTATATGATCATGACTCATCAATACCTTTTGTCAATCTGTCCACGATCACCCAAATGGCGTCGTTTCCATGTTGTGATCTCGGCAATCCGTGCACGAAATCCATCGAAATATCATCAAACTTCTATTCCTGAATCGGCAAAGACTTCAGAAACCCACCGGGACGTTGACATTCCGCTTTCACCAACGCGCAAGTATGACACTTGGCCACGTAAAGGGCAATGTCTTTCTTCATACCCGGCCACCAGAACAGTTTCTTCATATCCATATACATTTTAGTGCTCCCAGGGTGGATCGAGTACTTGGTATGATGAGCCTCGTACATCAACTCCGCCCGTAGAGTGCCAATGTTTGGGACGCAAAATCTTCCCTCTTTCCACATAAGGCCATCTTTGAAGGAGAAATCAGCGTTTAACCCCTCAACGGTTTCCGCTTCATAGCATTTTATGCTCTCATCCAGCTCCAATGCTTGTCAAACTCGATCAGCAAGGTCGCATTGAACCTCCGTCCAGTTCAAGCACGCTGAAGTAGACGCCCATCTATCAATGCAGATGATCTCCATTTCTTCCAGTTCGCGGATTAGATGCTCATCGTGCATCAAAATCCAATTTGCTTGAGTGGGAGCCCGACGACTCAACGCGTCCGCAACTACATTTCCCTTACCAGGAGTATATTTGATGTCGAAGGTGTAGTCCCCAAGGAACTCCATCCACCTCCTTTGACGCATATTCAACTCCCTTTTATCCAGCAAGTACTTGAGGCTCTTATGGTCGGTAAAGATATCGATCTTCACGCTATACAAGTATTGCCTCCAAAGTTTGAGGGCGAAAACCACGGCCGCTAACTCCAAATCATGGACCGGGTAATTCCTCTCATGAACCTTCAGTTGTCGGGAGCCGTAGGTAATTACCTTCCCGAACTGCACTAGGACACAACCCAAACCACTCCCCGAGGCATCGCTATAAATTTCGTAGCCTTTCGTACCACATGGCGAGCATAGAATGGGCGTCGTGGTCAGACGGCTCTTCAGTTCTTCAAAAGCTCGTGCGCACTCGGGCGACCAAACGAACTTATGATCTTTCCTAGTCAGTTTAGTGAGAGGGAGTGCAATCCTCGAGAAGTTCTCCACAAAGCGCCTATAATAGCCGGCAAGTCCAAAGAAACTTCGGACTTCCGCTACGTTTTTCAACAAAGGCCACGCTCGGATCGCTTCTATCTTCGACGGATCAACTGCAATTCCTTCTCCACTAACAACATGACCAAGGAATGCTACTGACGATAGCCAAAACTCGCACTTGGAGAATTTGGCATATAGCTGACTCGACCTCAAGGTGCTCAGAACTGCGTGCAAGTGCCTTACATGCTCCTTTTCCGACTGAGAGTATACCAAAATGTCGTCGATGAAGACGATCACAAATTGATCCAAATACTCTCGGAACGTTCTGTTCATTAAGTCCATGAATACCGACGGTGCATTAGACAGACCGAACGGCATCACCGTGAACTCATAGTGTCCAAAGCGGGTACTGAACACTGTTTTTGGAATATCACATTCCCTTATCTGCAGCTGGTAATAGCCGGACCTTAGGTCCAGCTTGGAGTATACCGTCGACCCAACCAGCTGGTCGAATAAATCATCGATTCTTGGAATCAGATATCGGTTCTTCTCGGTCAGCTTGGTCCGCTACACTAAGACAACACCAAAGATGGTCTTAGGCCCCGAATCCTTCAACAAGGTGAAGAACATCTTCGCACCTTTTCACAAATTCTCCTATCTGCGCTCACTCGAGATCTATTGAGCAGCATTTCCTCTAATCTATCCTTGACTAAGGTAAATGACAACCCAATTCATAACACGAAGTCCTTAGACATATAAGAGGGCGACGCTCCCGCACCAACAGAGCTCTCGTCGGATAGTCGATAATTAGGACAAGGCCTAATCGCACACAAATACAAGACATAAAATTTTGTTGTCAACGGATACAGTGGACACATTATTATCTATATCCGCACACGGGGTAGAAATCATATTAAACGATGATCATCCATACCTGTGGCGACATCGCATTGTTAAATGACCTCTTGCTGGCCATAAGAGTAGACTCTCGGCTGGGTTAGAGAATATTGGGGAATCGAAGACTCCACCGCCTTGCCTTTCTCCATAGCAGCTGAACCCATCGCACGAGCATAGTCCACTTCTCCGCTTTTTTCCTTTGGAGGACCACTTCGACACACCGCGGCTTTGTGCCCCACCTTCCCGCAGGTGAAACACGTAATAGGACCCCGCACGGTCGTGGCTCCCGAAATATTAGAATGAGCTGGTTCCGCGAACCTAGACTTCCTCTTGTTCCTTCTGACCTCCGACTTGGACTGAGAGGTCGACGCATGTAACTCATTGAAGTCTTTCGCGCGCGGCATACTCTTCATTTCCATTTCTAGAGATTTTGCTGCTTTCACTAAGACGTTGAAGCCAAGTAACATTGGACCCACAAGCATTAGTCTTAGGTCATCTCGCAGACCATTGTAGAACTTGTTAACCATGGTCTCCTCATCTTCCCACATAGACCTCTCATAACGACCCAGACTGATGAACTCATTCAGGTACTCATCCACTGAGTGTGCTCCCTGCTCCAGGTGTAAGCACTGGTTCTGTAGTGCCAAATGCCCTGTTGAGAGCATGTACCTTAGAAGGAATGACTCATCGAACTTTTCCCAAGTGATTTCGGTAAGTTGTCTCCCACCAACTCCTCTTCCCACCAAAGTCTTGCTTCTCTTATAAGTAGGAAGGTGGCCAAGGCTACCAACATATCCTTAATTATAAGTATTGATGTTAAAGTCCTCTTTATTTCTGACAACCACTCAGTAGCTCTCACAGGAGATTCGGTCCCCGCGAAGGATGGAGGGTTGAGGCTCAGAAAGTACTTTAACAGTTTATAGCGCAATTGCGGTTCCTCTTCTGGCTCACTTCCCTTTGTCGGAACCGGGGCCACAATAAGAATGGGAGGCTGTACCGGCCTTCCTAGCCATGCATTTTGTGCGGCCATGACCGCTTCTGTGACCACTCTGATCATCTCAGCCGAAGGAGTGGTCGCTGGCACTTCAGCCGACCCACTTCCTTTAGCGGTGTTGCGGGGTCGAGACTGCCCCGCAGCACTTCTAGTCACCTATAATTATGCAAGGCACAATTTAGTGACCGAAAACATAGCAAACATCAATCATGGAACGCTCAGGTTCCGCAAACAAGTATGTTTTTTCATTCCTAAGTGGACATTCTTATTAGTTTTTTATCATTTTAGGTGAATGTACAACCCGTGCGCACCACCCCTTAAAAGGAATTCGTCCCGAATTCGTTAAACTACGGATCGACGCCCTAAGTCTGATACCAAATTGTAACACCCTGCCAGTAAGAATAGTATAACAGTAGGTCCGGCCGGGACCCCACGCCATATTATACACACCAGCTAGGCGTTATAAGGTGATACACAGAAAATAACTACACCAGAGTACACTAAAGATAAGCTGAAGCACAAAGGATTAAACCATTTCATTTTAGAATAGTCCACTATCTCAGGAATGAAACAATAAATAGAGTTACGGCCTTAAGGCCTTACATCTAACAAAATGCACAAAACTCCATGAACATACATCGGCGCGCAGGCCGGCAATACAAGGAAAACAGAAAAGAGGCTGGCCTTCGAGGGCCAACTCAGCAAAGGGCCACCGCCCGCTATTTTCCGCTAGGCTCACCTGCACCTGCATAAGAACATTCCACCAAGCGGTGGCAAATAAGGTAACGGTCAGCAAAGCTGACCAAATTATAACGACCCCACCCCTTTCCCGGGGTGGCGGAGCTTCTACCCTGCAAGCAAGCCATACTAGCAACAAGTACTAATATAAAGAAAGTGCAAACTACACAAGGTGAGGTTTCAAGAACAATCAATCTTCTAGGTTGGGCATCAAAAAGAAGGGAAGCTAGGTATGCACATGATGTTGGTTGGGTTCACCCGAAGGTTCCCACAACCGCCTATGCAACCGCATGAGGCTAATCATAACAACAATCTATCACCAACGTGGGTACACACAACCGCACACTCCATGCTCGCAAGGCATGGATCAAAGGTACTTCTTCACGAGCACCAACACCATCATGAGTCCGGAAACTTTAGATGGAAAAGAGCTTCTGGCCCGTCTAGGTAAACACCTTCCGCGGCCTCTCCCATGATCACACGGCTTTACGAGAGACAACAATCCCTTTACCGATACGGCATGGAAACGGGTTCAGTTCAGTCAATTCCCGAGCTCTCATCGTCGAGTTCACACATACGATGCGGGTATGACATCACCTCGGCCCGTAAGGGTTTAGCACTTGCTAGTGCTACACAAAACATAGGTTACAACACCCAAGCCTTCACGAGGACATAGGCTTTACATGTAACCAAAAAGGAGGTACAAGACGCTCCGCATCAATTTCGTGGTGAAGGTTTGCCTTAATCCAATCTCAAAGCATGGGGCTTTTGTTAGGATCTTCACAAGACGCCTACACTTAATTCCCGTGATACTATAGATGATTTCACAGAGTCATTCTCTGGCACGCATTCTAGGCCTAACCTAAATGCAACGTCGCAAATCAAGCATCACCGATTCGGGCTCACGACCACGAATAGGCTTCACACACAATGCCTAAATCCGCACGACTACCGGATTTCTACATGCAATAATGTCGGGGACGGACACAATCTACCCGGAGTTCGGAAGAACTTGAGGAAATCCTACACTTCACCCATTTGGTGAAAGAGATTCCTCATGCAAGCATAGAGAAATGAAGGAGAGGACAAATGACAAGTCCAAAGATCGGGAGGAAGAATCGTTACCCTAGGAGCGTTCTTCTTAGCCATGGATCTGAGATTTTACACGGAGGGAAAGGACCGCACCGGGCTGCACTCTCCAGATTTGGAAACGGCTCGCGAAACGGAGCTCCGGAGCTCCGTCAATGGCGGGATCTCCTCTTCTTCTTCATTGCCTCCTTCTTCTTTCTCTAGCCTAGGAGAGAGAAGAGCACCAAAATAATGAGGAATAAATCCCTCTCATATGCCCTAATAGCCTCCAGCCAAAGCCCCCAGCCGTTGGATCCAAATCCAACACAAATGAACGGCCGGATCGCCATCTCTGTTCATTTTCGCGGAGCAGAATAAACAGTGCGCACGTTCACAGGCGCACGGTCACTGGTCGTGCGCGAAGAACCTTTGGTCGTGCGCGTATAGCCTTTTAGCCGACCATATTTCCTCAATATTAACGCACGATCATGCGCACGATCACTGGTCGTGCGCGAAGAAGAGGCCACTGGTCGTGCGCGTACACCCTTTCAGCCGACCCCTATTCCTCGTATTTAACGCACGATCATGGCGCACGATCACTGGTCGTGCGCGAAGAAAAGGCATTGACCGTGCGCGAGGAGCAGGTAGGGAAAATTCAGCCTACTTCGAGCGCATCACTACCATTCCGCATACTTCGTTTTCAAATTAATGCACTTATTATCGTATTATCGCTTTTCTTGGTTTTTGCTAAACGCACACCAAGCCCGCGATTGTTATCATTGTTTTTAATTAATGCATAAACTTTCATTTATTTTTATATCGGATAAAACAATACGCGTAGCTCGAAGTAACAATACTCGACGGGACCCAGGACTAATACGACTATGTTATGATATTTTTATCATATATATACTACACGCGATAGGTGCGCTTGCCTCTAGCAATTTCGTAAAATTATTTTCTTATCAAGTTTTTGGAAAATAATTTTCCTATCAGTAGGGTTCTGTGTGAGCCTGAGATTGGTAGGGTTCTTTATGAGCCTGAGTTTGTGATGAGTCTCCATTATATACATGTTTTAGGACTCATTTCGGATTATTATCATGCATAGGTACTGAATATAAGGATGATTATCGATCATATTGGTCTAGTTGTTCATTTGCGTAGATAGTACCTTCCATAGCCTAGTTCTGTGTGTTATCTTGGATGGTTCCCTTAAATTCTATTTAGTGCATATTTTATGCCGCTGGAGAGCTTTGTTTCTATACCCCAGCGGGTATGTTTGAGTTTGCTGCAGGTGCAATGATCATGTGAACGCTCGGAATGGTTTGGGGCGAATTTTAGCCTAAAAAAGCCACTGATCGTGCGTTTTCCTTTGCGCACGGTCAGGCACACGACTACTGACCGTGTGTTAATTCCCCTTAGCAGACAGAGCAGTTCGCACGATCAGGCGCACGAGGCAAGCGCACCTATCGCGTGTAGTATATATATGACGATAAGAAAATATATATGACGATAAGAAAATTATTTTCCAAAAACTTGATAAGAAAATAATTTTACGAAATTGCTAGAGGAAAGCGCACCTATCGCGTGTAGTATATATATGATAAAAATATCATAACATAGTCGTATTAGTCCTGGGTCCCGTCGAGTATTGTTACTTCGAGCTACGCTATTGTTTTATCGGATTAAAAATAAGTGATGAAAGTGATAATTAAAAACAAAAACAAAAATGATAACATAACGATAATAACAAAAATGATAACAATTGTGGGCTTGGTGTGCGTTTAGCAAAAACCAAGAAAAGCGATAAAAAGGACAAAAAGGACGCACTAAATTAAAACGCACACACTCTACGAAATTGAAATGAAAGCGATAAATTGCAGGAATTAAAGAAATGCAATCCCTACCCAAATAGGTAGAGGGGAAATAAATGCGTGAGCAAGTTCTACCCAAACGGGTAGACGGGAAATAAATGCAGTGCAAGTTCTACCCAAATGGGTAGACGGGAAATAAATGCAGTGCAAGTCCTATCCAAATGGGTAGGCGGGAAATGAATGCATTGCAATAATGAAATAAAACTAAGCTATTAAACGAAATAACGAAAACAAAAAACACGAATTAAAAAAAGGTGATGACAACGAAAAAAATGACGGAAACGAAAATGATTAAAATATAAAACAACAAAAACACGAATAATAAAAACATAAAGTGAAAATATGAAAACGAAGAAAGCATTACGAGAGAAAAACGCTCGCTTTGAAGCGATTTTAAACGCAGCCCGAATATCCCATTCTAAACTACCGTGTCAAGGAAGAAAAGAATGAAAAATTATGACGACGCATAAATTCGAATCTAAGCGAGAAAACCGATTTTATGGCGACGAATAAATCTAGCTAAAGAAAGAAAAATTGCGAAAATTGAAGTGCAGAAATAAAGCTAAGTTATGAATTGAAATACGGTGCAGAAATAAAGCTAAGTTATGAATTGAAATACGGTGCAGAATATGAAATTGCAGAATTTGAAATTACGCTACGAATGCACGAAAAAAACTAAATTTATTTATTGCCATAATAACGGGGTTTACAGGAAATAAAATTACAAAATTAAAAACATTTAATTTCAACATTTATATTACAAAAAGAAAATAAAATAAACACCTAATTAATTACATAAAAAAGAAAATAAAAAAATACAAAAAGTGGACAAAATATTGTGGAAGATCACCCAAAAGGGCAATCCATTAGGAGCCAAGAGGTTCCAAGAGGTTCCAAGAGGTTCCAAGAGGAGGAATTGATGAGGGGGTCGGCCTCTATTTATAGAGAAAATTTTGGAATTACACGCCCTCGGTCACGGGCGTGACTGAGGGCGTGACACGGCTTGGGGTGCGAATAGCCAGAACAGCTGGATCCAGGCTGGCATCTAGAAGGTTTGATCGGCGACTTTGGAAGTACACGGGCGTGTTCTAAGGAACACGGGCGTGTTCGATGTCGGCAGGCTTGAGCTTGAACTGGGCGTGACACCTGGCGTGTCCTTTGGTCTTCTGGAAGCTTTGTTGAGTCACGGCCTCGGTCACGGGCGTGACCCGATCACGGCCGTGACATTGGGCGTGACATTGACATTTGGGCTCGAATCTGGCTGAACATCCAACACGGGCGTGACCAAGTACACGGCCTCGGTCATGGGCGTGACCGAGGGCGTGACTTGATGTTTGAGCTGGAAAAAAGACAGAAATGAAAATTATCAGAAATTATTGAACACGCCCTTGGACACGGGCGTGTCCGAGGGCGTGACTTAACAAAATTACAGAAATTTTATAAAATGAAAATAAAACTAAGTTAAAAACAAAAATAGCAAAAACAAACATTTTATTCATTAATTTACAGATATATTATTTACAAATTTAATTAAAACTATACTAAAAACTATATAGAAAAATGCGTATATTTTCTATTTATCAAACACCCCCATACTTAAGCTTTTGCTATTCCAGAGCAAAAGTAAGGGATACCTATAAGACGTTAATAAAATTTCTAATTTACTAAAAATTTTATTTAATCAAAAGTGAGATCGAAATAAATTTAGGAGATTTAAAGAGGTAAGTCCTAAATTGTGAAGATAATTTAAAAAGAGCGAAAAAGTTTTAGCGAAACTTCTAAAGTTAGTTAAATAGCGTCGAATATTGCAGTTTTTGGCGCCTTTAATTAGAGTAGAATTATATAAAACTTTAACTTTTTAAAGAAAAATTTTTAAGAATAAATAAAACCTACTAATTATGCTCTCGCAAACTTTTTAAATTAAAATCTAGCCTACAATTTTATTGGGTAAGGGGTAGGGGAAAAAAGGTAGCCTTGGCAAAAAGAAGAGTGCTTGGATTAGGGGTGATGGATTTAATCCTCTCACCCCACCATTTTGGTGGTTTTGCTTTGATTCCCAACGTTGGTTTACGGGAGATAATTGAAATCTTTTTAAACTTAACCTAATGCCCGTGTTTACGAAATTTTATTTTTTTATTCCAATTGACACGAGATTTCTTTTAACAATATTGGGTGCCTGTGTTTATGGAATCTTTTTATTCTCATTGACACAGGATTTCTTTTAAAACGTCTTCTTTTACTTTTTATGCCAAGCTAAAGGGGTGAGGGTTTCAAAAGAAAAACTAGAGTAATAAAAGAGTATTTGAGAGCAAAATTTAGTAGATTAGAATATTCCTAAAGTTTCACAAGTTCGAGTTAGAATAATTGAATCTAAAGATGGTTTGCCAATATAATACAAAAACGAATCTATTTAGGGTTAACTCGAGGTAGTGCTAAAAGTTTTGTTCTCAAATTAAATTAAAATCACAAGAAATTCTTTACTACCAAAATTCCTTGATTTAAATTTACAAACTATGATGCAAATAAAATGGTTTTAGCAAATCAAAATAGCGAAAACGCTTAAAGATAAACTCTACATAGCCTTGGAAATAAAAAAAGCTAAGTAGGGGTTTTTATTCTATTTTTGGGGTTTTTTTTTTTTGATAAGTTTTTCTTTTCATCAAAATTTTTTTTTTGGAGTTTTTAAGATATGATATTTTTTTGATTTTTTATAACAAATTACATATATAAACACTTAATAAAAATAAAGTAACAAAAAGAAAGAAGAAATTTAAGAAAAGCAAAAATACATACAAAAATTTTTGGTTTTTTTTTTTTTTTGTAAGAATTGTTTTTTTCATATATTTTTTTGTGATTTTTTTAATTTTGATTTTGGTAAAATATATACATTAATACTAAAAAAAGAGAAAAAGAAAGAGAAAGAAAAATAAAACTAAAAATTTATATAAAAATTTTTGGGTTATGACAAAATTTGTGAGGATTTTGTTATAACAAATTTTTTTATAACTTTTTTCATCAATTTTTTTTTGGATTTGATTATATATAAAAAAGGTTATTTATATATAATTAAAAGACAAACATAAAAACATTTAAATTTTTTTTTTTTTCTAAGTAAAAAGAGAGGGGCAATAATTACAAAAAAGGGCTAAACACCTCCATACTTAAAGATCAACATTGTCCCCAATGTTGAAATTAAGTATGAGGAACAAATCTAATTATATATGTATAAAAAAGCATAATTAAGAGGAAAAAGAAAATACAAGGGGGGAAAAGCAGGGGGAAAAAGCACGCCCCTATTTTGGAGACGAGATGCCCGGATTAATTCCTGCAAAAAGATGTTAAAACAAAACACGAAATGTTATTTACAAAGAGGGGGGGGGGGGGTAAAAATGAGATTATATTATATACATATATGTATATATATAAGTTTTTTTTTTTTTTTCTAAGTAAAAAGAGAGAGGCAATAATTACAAAAAAAGCTAAACACCCCCATACTTAAAGATCAACATTGTCCCCAATGTTGAAATTAAGTATGAGGAACAAATCTAATTATATATGTATAAAAGCATAATTAAGAGGGGGAAAAAGCACGCCCCTATTTTGGAGACGAGATGCCCGGATTAATTCCTGCAAAAAGATGTTAAAACAAAACACGAAATGTTATTTACAAAGAGGGGGGGGGGGGTAAAAATGAGATTATATTATATACATATATGTATATATATATAAGTTTTTTTTTTCTTATTGTTCTAAGTTACAAAAAATAAAACCTATATAAATAAAGCAAAACTATATATATATATATTTTTTTGGTATTTTTGAAGGTTTTGCTAGATGTGCAAATTTATATACATAATAAAACTTAATAGTAATAACAAAAAAGGAAAAGCAAAGTTACAAAAAAAAACAAAGCATCTTTTTTGTTTTCATCATTTTTTGGATTTTTCTTAATTATGTGCATGGATATACATAATATTACTTAATAAAAAGAAAAAAAGGGAACAAAAATAAGATACAAAATAAGATACAACATATTATTTTTGGTTTTTTTTTTTAATCACAAATAGAATGAAATATATACATAAAGTAAAACTATATATATATTTATTATTTTTTTGGATTTTTCTAAATATATTTTCATCATTTTTGGAATATGCATAATTATAAAAACCTTTATACTTAATAAAAATAAAAAATAAAGAGAAACTTTAAAATAAAAATCAAAGAAGAAGAAGTGAAATGAAAGGATAAAAGTAATAGGGTTTCCCCTTTTCAAAATATCGACAAAAATCCCCTCGCGGGTCTGCCGAGTAATCCTACTTTGAGAAAACTAACTATTATTCTATCTCAAAAATTCCAAAAATTCTTTTAGATTTATGTTTTAAAGTTTTCCATTATTTTGTCATTTTAGTTAAGATATTATTTTGTTTTGTTAAATATGCATATATAATCTTAATGAAAATAAAATAGAAATCATATCATTTTTTATTTTTTTATATGCATATTTATATACAAAATAAAACTAAATAAGTAATAATAATAAAAAAAAACTTAAGAAAGAAAACAAAGAGAAAGTAAAGGAAAGAAATAAAACATATATATTTTTTTTGGATTTTTTCAATTTAATATTTTCATCATCATTATTTTTTTTTTAGGTTTTCTTTTTAACATGATAAAAATATGTAATAATACACATATTAAAATATGAATGAAACAAAAAATATATATACAAAAAGAAAATAAAGTTATAATGATTTTTTTTTTGGATTTATCTAAGATAAGTTTTCATCATAATACATTTTTTAGATTTTTAATTTTATTACATATATACATATTAAGTAAAAATAAGGGATAAAAAGAAAAGAACAAAAACAAAGGAAAATGAAAATACATTAAGTAAAATTTTTTTTTTTTTTGGATTTTCTTATATGTACAAATATATACATAATGATACTAAAAAAGAAACAAAAATAATAAGAACAAGAAAAGAGAAAAACAAAGTGATTTTTTTTCCTTATGATTTTTGGTTTTTTCAATATTTACAAAAAGCATGAAATATATATATAAAGTAAAACCATATATATTTTTGGAGTTTTCTACTTATGTTTTCATCATCATTTAAAATACACATATTTAAAGTTATATTAAAACATAAGAAAAAAAACAAAATTAATAAAGAAAAGCTTTAAGATGAAAAGCAAGGAAGAAAAAGTAGAAATAATAAGGTAAAAGCAACGGGGTTTTCTCTTTTCAAAATATCGACAAAAATCCCCTTTCGGGTCTGTCGAGTAATCCTACTTCGAGAAAACGATCTATTGTCCTATCTTAAAATTCCTAGAATTCATTTTGATTTTGATTATAAAGTTTTTCATTATTATTTTTCATTTTGAAATTTGAAATAATATGTTTTCAAATATGCATATAAAAACTTTAATGAAAAACAAAATAGAAATCCTATCATTTTTTTTTTGGTTTTCTTATAGGTATATAAAGAAAGAACGTATATATATATATATATATTTTTTTTTTTGGTTTTTAATTTATATATTTACAAATTAAGGCTTAATGAAAAGAAAGAACATATATTTTTTTGGTAAGATGGTTTTTTTAATTTTTTTGATTTTTGAAGATGATAAAATCAATAACGTAAACTCTTTTCGCAATATCGACGAAGTTTCCCCGGCAACGGCGCCAAAAACTTGATAGGAAAATTATTTTCCAAAAACTTGATAAGAAAATAATTTTACGAAATTGCTAGAGGCAAGCGCACCTATCGCGTGTAGTATATATATGATAAAAATATCATAACATAGTCGTATTAGTCCTGGGTCCCGTCGAGTATTGTTACTTCGAGCTACGCTATTGTTTTATCGGATTAAAAATAAGTGATGAAAGTGATAATTAAAAACAAAAACAAAAACAAAAATGATAACATAACGATAATAACAAAAATGATAACAATCGCGGGCTTGGTGTGCGTTTAGCAAAAACCAAGAAAAGCGATAGAAAAGACAAAAGGACGCACTAAATTAAAACGCACACACTCTACGAAATTGAAATGAAAGCGATAAATTGCAGGAATTAAAGAAATGCAATCCCTACCCAAATAGGTAGAGGGGAAATAAATGCGTGAGCAAGTTCTACCCAAACGGGTAGACGGGAAATAAATGCAGTGCAAGTTCTACCCAAACGGGTAGGCGGGAAATAAATGCAGTGCAAGTCCTATCCAAATGGGTAGGCGGGAAATAAATGCATTGCAATAATGAAATAAAACTAAGCTATTAAACGAAATAACGAAAACAAAAAACACGAATTAAAAAAGGTGATGACAACGAAAAAAATGATGGAAACGAAAATGATTAAAACATAAAACAACAAAAACACGAATAATAAAAACATAAAGTGAAAATACGAAAACGAAGAAAGCATTACGAGAGAAAAATGCTCGCTTTGAAGCGATTTTAAACGCAGCCCGAATATCCCATTCTAAACTACCGTGTCAAGGAAGAAAAGAATGAAAAATTATGACGACGCATAAATTCGAATCTAAGCGAGAAAACCGATTTTATGGCGACGAATAAATCTAGCTAAAGAAAGAAAAATTGCGAAAATTGAAGTGCGGAAATAAAGCTAAGTTATGAATTGAAATACGGTGCAGAAATAAAGCTAAGTTATGAATTGAAATACGGTGCAGAATATGAAATTGCAGAATTTGAAATTACGCTACGAATGCACGAAAAAAACTAAATTTATTTATTGCCATAATAACGGGGTTTACAAGAAATAAAATTACAAAATTAAAAACATTTAATTTCAACATTTATATTACAAAAAGAAAATAAAATAAACACCTAATTAATTACATAAAAAAGAAAATAAAAAAATACAAAAAGTGGACAAAATATTGTGGAAGATCACCCAAAAGGGCAATCCATTAGGAGCCAAGAGGTTCCAAGAGGTTCCAAGAGGAGGAATTGATGAGGGGGTCGGCCTCTATTTATAGAGAAAATTTTGGAATTACACGCCCTCGGTCACGGGCGTGACTGAGGGCGTGACACGGCTTGTGGTGCGAATAGCCAGAACAGCTGGATCCAGGCTGGCATCTAGAAGGTTTGATCGGCGACTTTGGAACTACACGGGCGTGTTCTAAGGAACACGGGCGTGTTCGATGTCGGCAGGCTTGAGCTTGAACTGGGCGTGACACCTAGCGTGTCCTTTGGTCTTCTGGAAGCTTTGTTGAGTCACGGCCTCGGTCACGGGCGTGACCCGATCACGGCCGTGACATTGGGCGTGACATTGACATTTGGGCTCGAATCTGACTGAACATCCAACACGGGCGTGACCAAGTACAGGGCCTCGGTCACGGGCGTGACCGAGGGCGTGACTTGATGTTTGAGCTGGAAAAAAGACAGAAATGAAAATTATCAGAAATTATTGAACACGCCCTTGGACACGGGCGTGTCCGAGGGCGTGACTTAACAAAATTACAGAAATTTTATAAAATGAAAATAAAACTAAGTTAAAAACAAAAATAGCAAAAACAAACATTTTATTCATTAATTTACATATATTATTTACAAATTTAATTAAAACTATACTAAAAACTATATAGAAAAATGCGAATATTTTCTATTTATCAAACAGGTGTTTAAAAAGATTTCAATTATCCCCCGTAAACCAATGTTGGGAATCAAAGCAAAACCACCAAAAAGGTGGGGTGAGAGGATTAAATCCATCACCCCTAATCCAAGCACTCTTCTCTTTGCCAAAGCTTTCCTTTTTCCCCTACCCCTTAGCCACTAAAATTGTAAGCTAGATTTTAATTTAAAAAGTTTGCGAGAGCATAATTAGTAGGTTTTATTTATTCTTAAAAATTTTCTTAAAAAGTTAAAGTTTTATATAATTCTATTCTAATTAAAAGGCGCCAAAAACTGCAATATTCGACGCTATTTAACTAACTTTAGAAGTTTCGCTAAAACTTTTTTGCTCTTTTTAAATTATCTTCACAATTTAGGGCTTACCTCTTTAAATCTCCTAAATTTATTTCGATCTCACTTTTGATTAAATAAAATTTTTAGTAAATTTGAAATTTTATTAACGTCTTATAGGTATCCCTTACTTTTGCTCTGGAATAGCAAAAGCTTAAGTATGGGGGTGTTTGATAAATAGAAAATATACGCATTTTTCTATATAGTTTTTAGTATAGTTTTAATTAAATTTGTAAATAATATATGTAAATTAATGAATAAAATGTTTGTTTTTGCTATTTTTGTTTTTAACTTAGTTTTATTTTCATTTTATAAAATTTCTGTAATTTTGTTAAGTCACGCCCTCGGACACGCCCGTGTCCAAGGGCGTGTTCAATAATTTCTGATAATTTTCATTTCTGTCTTTTTTCCAGCTCAAACATCAAGTCACGCCCTCGGTCACGCCCGTGACCGAGGCCGTGTACTTGGTCACGCCAGTGTTGGATGTTCAGCCAGATTCGAGCCCAAATGTCAATGTCACGGCCGTGATCGGGTCACGCCCGTGACCGAGGCCGTGACTCAACAAAGCTTCCAGAAAACCAAAGGACACGCCAGGTGTCACGTCCAGTTCAAGCTCAAGCCTGCCGACATCGAACACGCCCGTGTTCCTTAGAACACGCCCGTTGTACTTCCAAAGTCGCCGATCAAACCTTCTAGATGCCAGCCTGGATCCAGCTGTTCTGGCTATTCGCACCCCAAGCCGTGTCACGCCCTCAGTCACGCCCGTGACCGAGGGCGTGTAATTCCAAAATTTTCTCTATAAATAGAGGCCGACCCCCTCATCAATTCCTCCTCTTGGAACCTCTTGGAACCTCTTGGCTCCTAATGGATTGCCCTTTTTGGGTGATCTTCCACAATATTTTGTCCACTTTTTGTATTTTTTTATTTTCTTTTTTATGTAATTAATTAGGTGTTTATTTTATTTTCTTTTTGTAATATAAATGTTGAAATTAAATGTTTTTAATTTTGTAATTTTATTTCCTGTAAACCCCGTTATTATGGCAATAAATAAATTTAGTTTTTTCGTGCATTCGTAGCGTAATTTCAAATTCTGCAATTTCATATTCTGCACCGTATTTCAATTCATAACTTAGCTTTATTTCTGCACCGTATTTCAATTTTCGCAATTTTTCTTTCTTTAGCTAGATTTATTCGTCGCCATAAAATCGGTTTTCTCTCTTAGATTCGAATTTATGCGTCGTCATAATTTTTCATTCTTTTCTTCCTTGACACGGTAGTTTAGAATTGGATATTCAGGCTGCGTTTAAAATCGCTTCAAAGCGAGCGTTTTTTCTCTCGTAATGCTTTCTTCGTTTTCGTATTTTCACTTTATGTTTTTATTATTCGTGTTTTTTGTTGTTTTATGTTTTAATCATTTTCGTTTCCGTCATTTTTTTCGTTGTCATCACCTTTTTTTAATTCGTGTTTTTGTTTTCGTTATTTCGTTTAATAGCTTAGTTTTATTTCATTATTGCAATGCATTTATTTCCCGCCTACCCATTTGGATAGGACTTGCACTGCATTTATTTCCCGCCTATCCATTTGGATAGGACTCGTCCTGCATTTATTTCCCGTCTACCCGTTTGGGTAGAACTTGCTCACGCATTTATTTCCCCTCTACCTATTTGGGTAGGGATTGCATTTCTTTAATTCCTGCAATTTATCGCTTTCATTTCAATTTCGTAGAGTGTGCGCGTTTTAATTTAGTGCGTCGTTTTTGTCTTTTCTATCGCTTTTCTTGGTTTTTGCTAAACGCACACCAAGCCCGCGATTGTTATATTATCATTTTTCGTTTTCAAATTAATGCACTTATTATCGTATTATCGCTTTTCTTGGTTTTTGCTAGACGCACACCAAGCCCGCGATTGTTATCATTGTTTTTAATTAATGCATAAACTTTCATCTATTTTTATATCGGATAAAACAATACGCGTAGCTCGAAGTAACAATACTCGACGGGACCCAGGACTAATACGACTATGTTATGATATTTTTATCATATATATACTACACGCGATAGGTGCGCTTGCCTCTAGCAATTTCGTAAAATTATTTTCTTATCCTGTTTTTGGAAAATAATTTTCCTATCAAGTTTTTGGCGCCGTTGCCGGGGAGAACTTCGTCGATATTGCGAAAAGAGTTTACGTTATTGATTTTATCATCTTCAAAAATCAAAAAAATTAAAAAAACCATCTTACCAAAAAAATATATGTTCTTTCTTTTCATTAAGCCTTAATTTGTAAATATATAAAATTAAAAACCAAAAAAAAAATAATAATATATACGTTCTTTCTTTATATGCCTATAAGAAAACCAAAATAAAAAGATAGGATTTCTATTTTGTTTTTCATTAAAGTTTTTATATGCATATTTGAAAACATATTATTTCAAATTTCAAAATGAAAAATAATAATGAAAAACTTTATAATCAAAATCAAAATGAATTCTAGGAATTTTAAGATAGGACAATAGATCGTTTTCTCGAAGTAGGATTACTCGACAGACCTGAAAGGGGATTTTTGTCGATATTTTGAAAAGAGGAAACCCCGTTGCTTTTACCTTATTATTTCTACTTTTTCTTCCTTGCTTTTCATCTTAAAGCTTTTCTTTATTAATTTTGTTTTTTTCTTATGTTTTAATATAACTTTAAATATGTGTATTTTAAATGATGATGAAAACATAAGTAGAAAACTCCAAAAATATATATGTTTTACTTTATATATATATTTCATGCTTTTTGTAAATATTGAAAAAACCAAAAATCATAAGAAAAAAAAATCACTTTGTTTTTCTCTTTTCTTGTTCTTATTATTTTTGTTTCTTTTTTTTAGTATCATTATGTATATATTTGTACATATAAGAAAATCCAAAAAAAAAATTTACTTAATGTATTTTCATTTTCCTTTGTTTTTGTTCTTTTCTTTTTATCCCTTATTTTTACATAATATGTATATATGTAATAAAATTAAAAATCTAAAAAATGTATTATGATGAAAACTTATCTTAGATAAATCCAAAAAAAAAAAATCATTATAACTTTATTTTCTTTTTGTATATATATTTTTTTGTTTCATTCATATTTTAATATGTGTATTATTACATATTTTTATCATGTTAAAAAGAAAACCTAAGAAAAAATAATGATGATGAAAATATTAAGTTGAAAAAAAAATCCAAAAAAATATATATATGTTTTATTTCTTTCCTTTACTTTCTCTTTGTTTTCTTTCTTAAGTTTTTTTTATTATTATTACTTATTTAGTTTTATTTTGTATATAATTTTTCATATAAAAAAATAAAAAATGATATGATTTCTATTTTATTTTCATTAAGATTATATATGCATATTTAACAAAACAAAATAATATCTTAACTAAAATGACAAAATAATGGAAAACTTTAAAACATAAATCTAAAAGAATTTTTGGAATTTTTGAGATAGAATAATAGTTAGTTTTCTCGAAGTAGGATTACTCGGCAGACCCGCGAGGGGATTTTTGTCGATATTTTGAAAAGGGGAAACCCTATTACTTTTATCCTTTCATTTCACTTCTTCTTCTTTGATTTTTATTTTAAAGTTTCTCTTTATTTTTTATTTTTATTAAGTATGAAGGTTTTTATAATTATGCATATTCCAAAAATGATGAAGATATATTTAGAAAAATCCAAAAAAATAATAAATATATATATAGTTTTACTTTATGTATATATTTCATTCTTTTTGTGATAAAAAAAAACCAAAAATAATATGTTGTATCTTATTTTGTATCTTACTTTTGTTCCTTTTTTTTTCTTTTTATTAAGTAATATTATGTATATCCATGCACATAATTAAGAAAAATCCAAAAAATGATGAAAAAAAAAGATGCTTTGTTTTTTTTTTTGTAACTTTGCTTTTCCTTTTTTTTATTACTATTAAGTTTTATTATGTATATAAATTTGCACATCTAGCAAAACCTTCAAAAATACCAAAAAAAAAAAAAATATATATATATATATATATATATATATATAGTTTTGCTTTATTTATATAGGTTTTATTTTTTGTAACTTAGAACAATAAGAAAAAAAAACTTATATATATATACATATATGTATATAATATAATCTCATTTTTACCCCCCCCCCCCCTCTTTGTAAATAACATTTCGTGTTTTGTTTTAACATCTTTTTGCAGGAATTAATCCGGGCATCTCGTCTCCAAAATAGGGGCGTGCTTTTTCCCCCTGCTTTTCCCCCCTTGTATTTTCTTTTTCCTCTTAATTATGCTTTTATACATATATAATTAGATTTGTTCCTCATACTTAATTTCAACATTGAGGACAATGTTGATCTTTAAGTATGGGGGTGTTTAGCCCTTTTTTTGTAATTATTGCCCCTCTCTTTTTACTTAGAAAAAAAAAACTTATATATATATACATATATGTATATATTTTACCAAAATCAAAATTAAAACAATCACAAAAAAATATATGAAAAAAACAATTCTTACAAAAAAAAAAAACCAAAAAATTTTGTATGTATTTTTGCTTTTCTTAAATTTCTTCTTTCTTTTTGTTACTTTATTTTTATTAAGTGTTTATATATGTAATTTGTTATAAAAAATCAAAAAAATCAAAAAATCAAAAAAATATCATATCTTAAAAACTCCAAAAAAAAAATTTTGATGAAAAGAAAAACTTATCAAAAAAAAAACCCCAAAAATAGAATAAAAACCCCTACTTAGCTTTTTGTTATTTCCAAGGCTATGTAGAGTTTATCTTTAAGCGTTTTCACTATTTTTGATTTGCTAAAACCATTTTATTTGCATCATAGTTTGTAAATTTAAATTAAGGAATTTTGGTAGTAAAGAATTTCTTGTGATTTTAATTTAATTTGAGAACAAAACTTTTAGCACTACCTCGAGTTAACCCTAAATAGATTTGTTTTTATATTATATTGGCAAACCATCTTTAGATTCAATTATTCTAACTCGAACTTGTGAAACTTTAGGAATATTCTAATCTACTAAATTTTGCTCTCAAATACTCTTTTATTACTCTAGTTTTTCTTTTGAAACCCTCACCCCTTTAGCTTGGCATAAAAAGTAAAAGAAGACGTTTTAAAAGAAATCCTGTGTCAATGGGAATAAAAAGATTCCGTAAACACAGGCACCCAATATTGTTAAAAGAAATCTCGTGTCAATGGGAATAAAAAAATAAAATTCCGTAAACACGGGCATTGAGTTAAGTTTAAAAAGATTTCAATTATCCCCCGTAAACCAACGTTGGGAATCAAAGCAAAACCACCAAAAAGGTGGGGTGAGAGGATTAAATCCATCACCCCTAATCCAAGCACTCTTCTCTTTGCCAAAGCTTTCCTTTTTCCCCTACCCCTTAGCCACTAAAATTGTAAGCTAGATTTTAATTTAAAAAGTTTGCGAGAGCATAATTAGTAGGTTTTATTTATTCTTAAAAATTTTCTTAAAAAAGTTAAAGTTTTATATAATTCTATTCTAATTAAAAGGCGCCAAAAACTGCAATATTCGACGCTATTTAACTAACTTTAGAAGTTTCGCTAAAACTTTTTCGCTCTTTTTAAATTATCTTCACAATTTAGGACTTACCTCTTTAAATCTCCTAAATTTATTTCGATCTCACTTTTGATTAAATAAAATTTTTAGTAAATTTGAAATTTTATTAACGTCTTATAGGTATCCCTTACTTTTGCTCTGGAATAGCAAAAGCTTAAGTATGGGGGTGTTTGATAAATAGAAAATATACGCATTTTTCTATATAGTTTTTAGTATAGTTTTAATTAAATTTGTAAATAATATATGTAAATTAATGAATAAAATGTTTGTTTTTGCTATTTTTGTTTTTTAACTTAGTTTTATTTTCATTTTATAAAATTTTTGTAATTTTGTTAAGTCACGCCCTCGAACACGCCCGTGTCCAAGGGCGTGTTCAATAATTTCTGATAATTTTCATTTCTGTCTTTTTTCCAGCTCAAACATCAAGTCACGCCCTCGGTCACGCCCGTGACCGAGGCCGTGTACTTGGTCACGCCCGTGTTGGATGTTCAGCCAGATTCGAGCCCAAATGTCAATGTCACGGCCGTGATCGGGTCACGCCCGTGACCGAGGCCGTGACTCAACAAAGCTTCCAGAAAACCAAAGGACACGCCAGTTGTCACGTCCAGTTCAAGCTCAAGCCTGCCGACATCGAACACGCCCGTGTTCCTTAGAACACGCCCGTGTACTTCCAAAGTCGCCGATCAAACCTTCTAGATGCCAGCCTGGATCCAGCTGTTCTGGCTATTCGCACCCCAAGCCGTGTCACGCCCTCAGTCACGCCCGTGACCGAGGGCGTGTAATTCCAAAATTTTCTCTATAAATAGAGGCCGACCCCCTCATCAATTCCTCCTCTTGGAACCTCTTGGAACCTCTTGGAACCTCTTGGCTCCTAATGGATTGACCTTTTTGGGTGATCTTCAACAATATTTTGTCCACTTTTTGTATTTTTTTATTTTCTTTTTTATGTAATTAATTAGGTGTTTATTTTATTTTCTTTTTGTAATATAAATGTTGAAATTAAATGTTTTTAATTTTGTAATTTTATTTCCTGTAAACCCCGTTATTATGGCAATAAATAAATTTAGTTTTTTCGTGCATTCGTAGCGTAATTTCAAATTCTGCAATTTCATATTCTGCACCGTATTTCAATTCATAACTTAGCTTTATTTCTGCACCGTATTTCAATTTTCGCAATTTTTCTTTCTTTAGCTAGATTTATTCGTCGCCATAAAATCGGTTTTCTCGCTTAGATTCGAATTTATGCGTCGTCATAATTTTTCATTCTTTTCTTCCTTGACACGATAGTTTAGAATGGGATATTCGGGCTGCGTTTAAAATCGCTTCAAAGCGAGCGTTTTTCTCTCGTAATGCTTTCTTCGTTTTCGTATTTTCACTTTATGTTTTTATTATTCGTGTTTTTGTTGTTTTATGTTTTAATCATTTTCGTTTCCGTCATTTTTTCGTTGTCATCACCTTTTTTTAATTCGTGTTTTTGTTTTCGTTATTTCGTTTAATAGCTTAGTTTTATTTCATTATTGCAATGCATTTATTTCCCGCCTACCCATTTGGATAGGACTTGCACTGCATTTATTTCCCGCCTATCCATTTGGATAGGACTCGTCCTGCATTTATTTCCCGTCTACCCGTTTGGGTAGAACTTGCTCACGCATTTATTTCCCCTCTACCTATTTGGGTAGGGATTGCATTTCTTTAATTCCTGCAATTTATCGCTTTCATTTCAATTTCGTAGAGTGTGTGCGTTTTAATTTAGTGCGTCCTTTTTGTCTTTTCTATCGCTTTTCTTGGTTTTTGCTAAACGCACACCAAGCCCGCGATTGTTATGTTATCATTTTTCGTTTTCAAATTAATGCACTTATTATCGTATTATCGCTTTTCTTGGTTTTTGCTAAACGCACACCAAGCCCGCGATTGTTATCATTGTTTTTAATTAATGCATAAACTTTCATTTATTTTTATATCGGATAAAACAATACGCGTAGCTCGAAGTAACAATACTCGACGGGACCCAGGACTAATACGACTATGTTATGATATTTTTATCATATATATACTACACGCGATAGGTGCGCTTGCCTCTAGCAATTTCGTAAAATTATTTTCTTATCAAGTTTTTGGAAAATAATTTTCCTATCAGTAGGGTTCTGTGTGAGCCTGAGATTGGTAGGGTTCTTTATGAGCCTGAGTTTGTGATGAGTCTCCATTATATACATGTTTTAGGACTCATTTCGGATTATTATCATGCATAGGTACTAAATATAAGGATGATTATCGATCATATTGGTCTAGTTGTTCATTTGCGTAGATAGTACCTTCCATAGCCTAGTTCTGTGTGTTATCTTGGATGGTTCCCTTAAATTCTATTTAGTGCATATTTTATGCCGCTGGAGAGCTTTGTTTCTATACCCCAGCGGGTATGTTTGAGTTTGCTGCAGGTGCAATGATCATGTGAACGCTCGGAATGGTTTGGGGCGAATTTTAGCCTAAAAAGCCACTGATCGTGCGTTTTCCTTTGCGCACGGTCAGGCACACGACTACTGACCGTGTGTTAATTCCCCTTAGCAGACAGAGCAGTTCGCACGATCAGGCGCACGACCACGGGTCGTGCGCCACTGCCCGTGCATTAATTCCCTATCTTTCCCTCTGCTGCAGGTTGGCCGCGCACGATCACAAGCATTCCTTCGCGCACAACCATTGGTCGTGCGCCCCTGATCGTGTGCCCCTGATCGTGCGCTGTATTTTCTCTGCTCCGCATTTAAAGACCAGCTCCGCAATTTTAGGGCAAGCCAACACAGTTGGGGCTCAAATTCTTCCGCAAGCTTCCACCATTTTCCCTCTCCAAGCTCCATCCATCCATCCTCTTCCTTGGGAAAGCTTCATCCATCGATCCTAAGCTCCATCAAGGGTCCTAGAAGCATTCTCCGCCATCTACATCAATCATTTGAAGGTGAGATATCTCCATTGAGCTAAGTTGAAGAGACCCAGCTCTGAGAAGAAGATGGATGATGTTTAGAGGTAGTGACAGCCTCTGAACCCCGGAAGCAACCAAGGACTGAGCTCGGAGGAGGCGTGACGACCCCCCATTCCGACCAATATATATGGCGAGGCTTCTCATCTCGTGGTTTCCACTACCCTCTCTCTCTTTTTGGAAATGTACTTTTGATTGTTGTAATGAACTGGATTGCTTTCTATTTGTCTATGAATATAAGCTCTTTCTTGTTTCGTTCTTCATTTGATGCTTTGTTGTGATGAGCTCCGCCTCCACTCCACTTCCACAAACGCATTCTATCTTGCTCACTCTAGCAAAAGCTAGAAGTGAGAGAGAAGAGGTGCCTTCGATCCTCACAAAACCCCGCACTGTAGCCATTTCACCCACATACCGAATCACAGCATCGCGGCCGCTGCACTCACCCCCACTTTGCGAAGAGGTGTGTACGACCCTCAATCGTCACAGTTACTTTCTGTCCACGCGCCTTCCGAAGCACGGCATCATGGCCGTTGCATCCTTCCCGCCTTGCGAAGCGGAGTTTTGACCCGCATTTCTTATTTCTGCAATTGCTTAGGACACCATCACAATGCCCTTGTTCTATTCGCTCGTGTAACAATCGACTCACTCTATTTTCTTATCACTTATCATGCATTCCTTTGAGAATGATATTTGGGGAATTCCTCCCTACTTTTATTAATTGACAATGACCAGTGCACTGCCATCGTACCTCATTTCGCGCTTGCTAATTAGCGGTGCTGAAATCGCGCGTCAAGTTTTTGGCGCCGTTGCCGGGGAATGCAGGCGTAGTTTGATTTTGGTGTTTGAGTTAATAGTTTCAGGAGTTGTTTTTTTTGTTTATTTCTATTATTTTTGGGTTGTGTGTATGCAGGAGCGATGTCATGTTCTTTACTGCCTCTGTCACAACATGATGAGGATACATCCTATTTGGAGGAGAAATTCTTCAAATTTGCTCAAATTATAATTCAAAGCCTTGAAACGCGGCAAGAGTATATTGATAAATTGACAATGCAGGTTGAGATTTTGGTGTCTCTTGCCTCAGCCTTGTTGCAAGAACCTCCTCATGATGTGATAGTGGTACAATCAGAACCTGCAGGGAGTGAAATCGGGATCACTCCCTCGACTAATGATTCTTTATGTTCTTCATCTACTTTGTTTCTTAACCCTCTTTCATTGGTTACAATTCAACAGGAAGAGTTAGCGTTGGTCATCCAGGTAGAATCTGATCATCTCTCATGGGAGGATGTCACTTGTGACATTTCTTCCTCCTGCTTTGCTCCTACGGATGTTGAGTATACTCTCGCTCCATCTATTCCTGTTATTTCTAACATCGTTTCATTTGTGCCCCTGCATAATTTGGAATATGCTGACCCATTTTTGGGCAGTCGGATGAGGCATTCCTGTCCGGATAAGTGAAAGTATCTAGTTGCGGCCTAAATCACCTAGAGGGGGGTGAATAGGTGGATTCTATGTCTTTAAGCGGAATTAAAAAAATAAACACAGAAAAGCAAACAAACAACCACAGCACAGACACAAGGATTTTATAGAGGTTCCCCGATGTGGGTAGTCCTCTTTCCCGCCTCGCCTATCTAGCACTATGAGGCTAGACTCGGCTACTTCACCAATCTCAGATTATAACAAATCTTACACCTCGGAGTCAAAACTCCTACAACTCGGAGTATAACAACTCCTACAACTCGGAGTGAAACCTCTCCTACACCTCGGAGTAAACAACTCCTACAAATAATCTCGGAGTGAAAAACTCCTACAAAAGAAGAGAAATGGAAACAAAATACTTCTTCTTAACCTCTAAAGAGATTAACTTCAGATCTTGAAAACTGAGTCTTCTTCTCAACCTTGAAGGAAAGCTTGGCACTAGAGAGAAGTGGAAGAGAGAAGACTAGGCTAACCAGATCTGAATAGGCCCTTTGACTTGCTTGAGAAAATCTTCAATAAGGAGAGCAGCAAAGAGATCAAAGGCCTTCTTCTGAGAACTCTCTAATCACAAAATAGAGAAAGATTCTTGAGCAGAGAGAGTTCAATCTCAGAATACTTGTTCAGCAAAAGAGAAAGAGAAGATAGATTTTTTTTTTTTCTTTTCTGAACTGGCGGCTGAAGAAAGTCTTAGATCGATTCTTTTTGATCATCATTTTGCCCTAAAATAATGATCTATATATAGGGAGGACTTCAACGGCTCTTGCGACAATGAAGGGAGATGCGACACGTGTACTGTTCATGTCGGCTAACCCTAAATTTCAAAAACGAAACGAGAAATTGAAATCCGTCTGTCCGTCATTCGTCGGGATTCGTCGGGAGAACACGAGAGCATCCGACGAATTGACTTAGCTGAGAGTTTTCTTCAGAACCTAGACAGGATTGACCTCTGTCAGCATTCGTCGGGATTCGTCGGAATGATCCGAGTCATCTCGACGAATGGACTTGGCTTCAGAAACTTCTTCACAACCCAGCCAAAATGACCTCTGTCAGCATTCGTCGGGATTCGTCGGAATGATCCGAGTCATCTCGACGAATGGACTTGGCTTCAGAAAATTTTGCAAAACTCAGCCAAAAAGTCTTCTGTCAGGATTCGTCGGGATTCGTCGGAAGGACCCGAGTTATCTCGACGAATTGACTCAGCAGAAATTTTCTTTTCTTCTGAAAGCCTGCTCCACACCTCAACCTTGAACACCTTCAGTTATGAGAATATGAAGTGTACTCCAAAAGAGAGATTACACATGGACCAACACATTGTTCTATACAATGAAGGATTACATTGTCTAGAACTGTGTTTGGTGATCCATTGCAACCTGACTTTGGTGTGCACTTAGCATTACTACCTGTCATAACACATCTAAACAAAAGTCATCAAATACACATACAATTCATTTTAGTTTACTAGGGGACATCTTCAAATCAAGGTGATTGTGGACACAATACCCAACAATCTCCCCCTATTTGAAGATGTCATAACCCTAGGCACTAACTTGAATTGCACAGAAAGAATATTAAATAAGAAGGCAGAACCCAGGCAGTAATATATATAATGAAGAGCAGATAGGACTAAATGTTTAAGAAAAGTGTATATATATATATAAGCAAAGAAAACATCATGATTCCAGAAAAGCCCAGCTTATTCATGACCTTTGCCTTTCATCTTTGCAGCCATTCTGTCCACTGCCTCAGTTTTCTTCTTCAGTTCTGAATCCATTCTTTCAAAAAATGCCTTTGGCTTAGGCCAGTATTTGTCAGGAGCAGACTCTTTAGATCCACCATTCTTGAAGTGAATTCTTCTTTCAGTTGTTATTTTCTCAAACTTGCTCCATCCTTTTGAGCTGTAGAAGTCACTGACCTTTTCATTCTGATTGCTGACTTTATCAAAAGCAGAGAGAATAATACTTTTGGAGATAGGGCTCCAGCTTTCTTGGAAGTTTCTAGGAGGAGGCCTATCATAGAACTCTCTGACCTTCTTAAATGGATTAGACTTCTTAGCAGGAGGCTTATCATCAAAAAGCTTCCTTTTTAAAGACTTCTCAGAGGGATCAGCAAAATGGGGGCTGTCAGGATCTTGAACAAGAGCTGGATCATCCCACATATCCTGATAAGATGAAGCCGGGAAGACTTCATCAGCAAACACAGAGTCCTCAGCAGAATGTGGAGAGAAACTAGGAGCCCTGGGACCTGGAGCACTTGAGGAGGGAACACTTGACCCTTTGTCAACAACAGCAAACCCCAGCATTTCAGCCACTTGCTTGAACAGCCAGCTTTGGGCTTCATGAGTATACCAATTTACATCCTTGACATTCTGTAAGATGTTTTCCTTGAGATCTTGCATTTGAGAAGTTACATTTTCATTCAACTCATCCAATTTGCTTGCAGAGCCTTCTAACCTGGAGACCACACTTTCCTCCCCCTTTATGACATCTTCATGTAGGAGGGTATATAACCTTTTCAGCTGATTTTCAACTTGATCATCCAAGTATGAAATTCCTTGATCATGAGCAGAGCTGAGAGAAGAAATAGCAGAAGTCAGGTGCAACACATCTTCACTGACCTGATGCAGAGTTTGGAGAGCATGCCCAACAGCCTTATTTGTGTGATCCAAAGCTTTCCCAGCAGATAGCATCCAGGCTTCTTGATCAGTCTTGAATCTGCCCATATCATGCTTGATCTCAGCCATGTCTTGCCTCAAAGAACTATCAACGGAGTCAATCTTCTTATACACTTGCTTGATAGATTGATCAAAGTGATCAGTCTGACCCTGTAGCATCCCAGCAATGGACTTCAGCAAAGAAGAGTGAGAGCTATCACCAGTCTCACCCTCTTCAGGAGAAAGCTTTTCAGCTACAAAACTTGAGGACTGTGCTAAGCTGTCAAGCACAGTTGCTCTTGGAGAGGTGCTCCTAGCCACAACAATCTCTGGAGGAGGCAAAAGCAGCAGAGGAGGAAGGACCTCAGAAGGAACAGATTCAGCCATGAAGGGATCTTCCTGGTCTTTCTCCCCCTCAAGAAGAGACATCTCCTTAGCCAACCTCAGCATGGCACCAAGGCTGCCCTGCTCCCCAGAAACAGATTGCTCAGGAGGAGTGTCTGGCAAAATTTCATGATCTTCAGACTGAGAATCAACCATGGCAGGTGATCTCCTTGAATCTTCCAGCTGAGGAGCCTCAACAACCACAGCAGCAACCTCTTGATCCTCCAAGACAAGATCAGCAACACTAGGAGGAGCAACATCTGCAGCACCACTGCATGCACCAATGTCTCTTGGGGTTGGAAACTCCCCCTCAACATGTGCATCTCTGTCCTGTGCAGGAGCTGGATCCAGTCCACTTCCCCTGGAGGATTGCCCTGCTTCAGTGGACCTAAGTACATCAGGGAGAGGGGCCTCATCATCACTCAAAGGAGCCCTTACAGCAGCATTCCCTAATCCTTTGGGAATTACCCTTTCCCATTTGGTGAAAATGGAGGAATTGATTTTCTTAGTGTGGTGGATGGGGGTACCTCTTCCAGTATTGAAGAAAACTGGATTACCACTATGCAGAAGCAGACTGAGAATCCTTCCAAAATTAGGAGCAAGAAAACTTTCTTTAATCTTCTCAAAGAGGACTTCTCCAAAATTGAGATTTTTTCGACAAATTATAGCGGTGTGAATTTTGAAATCCTCTTCAGATATGTAGTCGTGAGAACCTACCTTGCATAAAAAAACTTTGCCAATAATATCACACAGAAGCTTACCTCCTTCATTCATGAATTTTCTTCTGATTTTGGCGCTCTGATCAAGAATACCACAAAATCTTCTGGCTCTGAAAGTATCTTCAACAGACAGCTCTTCAGATTCGACATCTGGCATCTTCAACGATCGATTGAGACCTCTAGCCTTCAAAATTACCTTGCACGATCGAATAGAGCTTTTGATCTTCTTGCCTTGACCAGAGATCTTAGCATTTTGATAAAACTCTAGAACATCCTGTTCCAGGACTTTGGTCGGCTCTTCCAAGATGAAACTTAGCCCGGCGACATCAAGCATCATGATGACATTTCGAAACTCATCAGAAGCAGAGCGGAAGGCGCCTCTCACCAACTCTCCCCCTGAGTTCAAGCCACCGGAAGCTTTGGGCGCCATTGATGTCGTCGACGTCGAGGAAGAGAAACAGGGGAATCGCGACGGAGAAGACGAACGGTCGGGAGGGTTTCACGGAAGAGGAATTTGAGAAGACGAATCCTTCCGTGAAATCGTGATGTTTTCTTTTAATTTATATATATATATATATATATAAAATTTTAAGTAGAGCGCGCACCTGTAGAGAATTTATGCCACGGAAGAGGAATTTTGAGAGGAATAAATATCCCAAAAAAAAACTGTCCCGTGAACACCCGTGAAATGTCATGAAATTTTCTGAGTTAATACGTGAAGTCTCGTGCAATTTCGTGAAATTTCAACAGTCCCGACTTCAAGATTCCTTATTGAGCATTCCAAGTTCCATTTTGAAGAAATTGAATTTGGTTTCGTCCAGAGGCTTCGTAAAAATATCTGCAATTTGTTTGTCAGTATTAACATATAACAAATTTATGTCCTTACTTTCGACATGTTCTCGGATGAAGTGATAGCGAAGCTCAATATGCTTCGTTCTGCTGTGAGAGACGGGATTATTTGCTATGGCAATAGCACTTGAGGAGTCACAGAACATGGGGATTTCTGAGAGCTTTACATTATAGTCCTCAAGCTGATTTTTCATCCACAAAAGTTGTGCGCAGCAACTGCCTGCAGAGATATACTCCGATTCAGCAGTTGAGATTGCAACGCAATTTTGCTTCTTGCTACTCCAGGAAACGAGCCTTTTTCCCAAGAACTGGCAAGTTCCCGAAGTGCTCTTTCTATCATCTTTGCTACCTGCAAAATCAGCGTCTGAAAATCCAATTAGTTCAAAATCATTGCTTCTTGGGTACCATAAGCCGAGATTTGGTGTACCCTTAAGGTATCTCAATATCCTCTTTGCAGCGGCATAATGAGATTCCTTGCAGTTCACTTGATACCTGGCACACACACATGTTGAGAACATTATATCAGGTCTAGTAGCAGTGAGATAGAGCAAGGATCCAATTATGCTTCTGTACTTGGTTTCATCAAAAGGTTTCCCTTTCTCATCCTTGTCCAGAGACATACTTGAGCCCATTGGAGTCCTCATTGAGGTTGCACTCTCCATTCCAAATTTCTTAAGAAGCTCTTTAGTGAACTTCGTCTGAGAGATGAAGATTCCATCTTCAGATTGGTTCACCTGGAGTCCTAAGAAATATTTCAGCTCTCCCATACTGCTCATTTCAAACTTACCTTGCATCAAGTTAGAGAACTTTTTGCAAAGTTTGTCATCAGTAGAGCCAAAGATAATGTCGTCGACATAGATTTGCACCAGCAAAATCTCACCTTTAACTTCCCTAAGAAACAATGTCTTGTCTATTGTTCCTCTTGTAAATTTGTTCTCAAGAAGAAACTTAGACAATGTCTCATACCAGGCTCGGGGTGCCTGTTTAAGACCATACAAGGCTTTTTGTAAATAAAATACATGATCAGGAAAGTTAGGATCGACAAAACCTGGAGGCTGAGCTACATACACTTCCTCTTTAAGGTTTCCATTCAGAAAAGCGGACTTTACGTCCATCTGAAAAACCTTAAAACCCTTATATGCAGCATAGGCCAGAAATAATCTGATGGCTTCAAGTCTTGCTACGGGTGCGAAGGTCTGATCAAAGTCAATCCCTTCTTCTTGCCTGTATCCTTGAGCAACCAGTCTTGATTTGTTCTTGGTGATGATGCCCTTTTCATCAAGCTTGTTCCGGAAAATCCATTTGGTTCCAATCACATTCTGTCCTTTGGGTCTAGGTACCAACTTCCAAACTTTACATCTTTTGAATTGGTTGAGCTCCTCTTGCATAGCAAGGATCCAAGAGGGATCGGAGTTTGCTTCTTCAAACTTCTTTGGCTCAATCTGTGAAAGAAAACTTAAATGTAAAACTTCGTTAGTTGTACCTCTTCTTGTTCTTACACCAACATGGGTATCTCCAATAATTTGCTCTGCAGGATGGTCCCTTAAGTGTCGGATCATTCCAGCATTTGGATTTCCACGGGGTTCCTGCACTTCCGGTACATCTTCATCTTCTTGAGGTTCATCTTCCTCATGTGCGGATGGAATGTTGACTTCAATAGACTTTGGAGCATCTTCCTTTACAGCTTCTTCCAAGTTTATGTCCTTGAACCTTGCATCTGCATCTTCAACAAAAACACTAGAAGAACTGCTTTGAAGCATACTAGTTTCATCAAATATAACATTAAAAGTTTCTTCTACAACCAGGGTTTTCTTGTTGAAAATCCTATATGCCTTACTATGGCTACTATATCCTACGAAAATACCTTCAAAACATTTTTCACTAAACTTAGTTTTGTAATATTTCCCGTTATTAAGCACGAAGCATTTACTGCCAAAGATTCTAAAATAAGACAAGGTTGGCTTCTTGCCCTTCAGGAGTTCATAAGGAGTCTTATGATGGTTCTTGTTGATTAGTGCTCTGTTTTGCACGTGGCAGGCAGTGTTGATGCCTTCAGCCCAGAAGTATTCTGGGAGAGAAGAGTCACTCAACATTGTTCTGCAAGCCTCTATGAGTGTTCTATTCTTTCTCTCAGCTACTCCATTTTGTTGTGGAGTATGAGGAGAGGAAAACTCATGAAAGATACCTAGGCTTTCACAAAATTCGGTCATAGCCCCAGACTTGAATTCTGTACCATGGTCACTTCTGATTTTGACCACAGAACATTCCAGTTCATTCTGAATTTGCTTGACGAATGTGGTGAACGAGTCAAAGGTGTCTGACTTGTGTTTCAGAAAGAAAACCCAAGCAAAGCGTGAGTAATCATCAACAATAACCAGCGTATAAGACTTGCCTCCTAAACTTCGGATTTGCATGGGACCAAACAAGTCCATATGGAGCAGATATAAGCATCTGGTAGAATCTTTGCCAATAATGCTCTTAAAGGTAGCCCGAGTCTGCTTACCCATTTGGCAGGCATGACAAGGTCTCTTTTTAATGCACTTGACATCTGGAGCATCACGAACTAAGTTGTGAGAGAATAACATACTTATTGTTTTGAAATTAATATGTGCTAGTCTCTTGTGCCACTGGTCACAGAGAGATGCACTATCTTTTGCTAAAAGACACACTGGTGTAGAAGAGTCTAAACAAAGAAAATTTAAACAAAAGATATTTCTACTCCGAGTGCCTGTTAAAATAGTTTCTGACGTATCAGACGACTTTATCAAGCACTTGTCCTTGTAGAATTCTACCATATAGCCTTTGTCACAAAGTTGACTTATGTTAATGAGATTATGTTGTAATCCTTTAACATAAGCCACGTCTGTGAAAGAGACTGTACCATTAGTGATCATACCGTAGCCTTTTGTGATTCCCCGATCAGATCCGCCAAAAATAACTTTTGGACCATCTTTCACGGGGGTATACTCTTGTAACAAACTTCTCGTTCCGGTCATGTGCCGTGAACATCCACTGTCCAAGTACCATATTGGATTTGAATTGGCCTTTGGACATACCTGCAATCAATAATCAATTGCCCTTAGGAACCCAAACCGATTTGGGTCCTTGGCTTTTTGTTAGATGACCACCACTTGGAATGTTAACATTGCGAGAGGTCATTCTTGCATTGTTAATCCGTGGAGTCGAGACATTTCTCGGATTAAACCAACAGTCTATGGCAAAGTGACCAATCTTGCCACAACACCAACAATCGAATCGATTGTACCTTCTCTTTGTCTCCTGTTTTGCCTTTTGAACGGGAGGTGCAACAGGAGTGACTTTCATAGAGGAAGTCTTCTTAGAAGTGGGAGCCTCATGGTGACAGCACACACATGGCTCCAACTTCTTCTCAACAGGTTTGGGTGCAATCGTTCTAATTTTCGGTGCTTTCTTGTGAGCTGATCCGTGAACAAATGGGCCATGATCTTTGAGGGTTATTTCTTCATGAGGAGCTTTGAAGGGAGAGTTGTCAAAGTTTCGGGGAAAGCTCCATCCTTGATATCTATTACTAGGTTCAACATGTGTTGGCCTAGCAAAATGACCGTAGGATGAATCAAAGTCAAACGGATTTGATGGAAAAATGACCTTCCTAAATGAAGGTTGACTTTGATTAGCAGTTCCCTTTCCCTTCACAGCTCTCTTCTCAGCAGCCTTACTACTTTCAGCCTTATGACCAATTCCACTACCCTTCGCAGGAGCAGAAAACGTATCAATGAATGGAAGAATAGTCTTAGGCTTGGAGAAGCTTTCTACGAGCTTCCTTTCCGCCTTCAACTTATTTTCTAGTTCACTTATGGTTTTCTCCTTTAATTTTAACAACTCAGTGGAGCTTTTCAGTTCGTCTTTCAAGAGTTGGATTTCATCTTTGAGGGGAGTTAATTGTTCAACTTCCTCCCTCAAGGCTAATTCCACTGTCTTGAGAGATTCAATTTCTTTTGACTTGGATTTGACAACCTTGCGGCACTTGTCAAATCCTTTCACAAGGGCTTCATACTGAGTTATTAACTTAGAGTCCTCCTCCGAGGAGTAGCCTTCATTTGCTACGGATGCAGTCTCATCTTCAGAAGCAGATAGAGGGGTATGAGAGTTTACCTTCCCCTTATAAGAGGAGTCGCCTACTTCTTCATCTAGATGAGCCATAAGCCCAAAGTAGGCTTCTTCATCTGAGCTTGACGCATCAGAGTCGCTGTCGCTCAGAGTCTTGGCCTTTTTGGCGAGGAGACTCTTTTCTTTCTTCCTTCCTTTAAATGATCTCTTTTCTTCCTTCCTTGATCCTTCTTTCTTTTTATACGGGCACTCGGCTATTACATGCCCTGGCTTATTGCAGCAATAACAAATAATGTCAGCAGAAACAAATTTGTTCGGTTTAGATTTATACCTTTCATGGTTGTAGTCCTTTTTGTGATGATCACCATCACGTTTTGATCTTCTGTGATCAAATGTAGTGGATTGCCCTCTCTTCTGCTTTCTTTTATTCAGAAGTCTTTTGAATTGTTTGGAGAGAAGAGAAAATTCTCCATCAGACATCTCTGAACCTGATGGGCTGGCATCAGACTCATCCTCATCAGAAGATGGTCTCCTTACAGGTGGGAGAGCTTTGCACTTTCTTGAGCTTTCAGCTTTTAGGGCAGAGGACTTCTCCCTTCCAGAGGCTCTGACCCCCTCTTCTTCAGCTTTGCGGGAATTCAGCTTCAACTCATGAGACAGGAGCTTACCAAACAACATTTGGGGCTCCGTGGTTCCGAGCTTTCCAAATTCTCTGATGGCTATGACCTTTGTATCCCATTCTTTCGTCAGGGATCTCAGAAATTTGTCATTTAGTTCACCAGTCGTGAATTCTCTATCATAGTTTCTAAGACCATTTACGATCTTGAAGAACTTCTCGTAGGTGTCAGAAATGGAGTCTCTTGGATCTTGCTTGAATGCTTCATATTCTTGGTTCAGCAACGATCTTCGGTCATCCCTTACTTCTTCGGTCCCTTCCATCAGAACAACTAGTGAGTCCCACATCTCTTTAGCAGATTTGCAGTGAAGCAGATTTTGCAACATTGAATCATCAACTGCACCTGCTATGATATTTTTTGCTTTCTTGTCCAGAGAGACCAGTGCAATCTCATCCTTTGTGAGTTCCAGCATCTTCTTGGCGACCATAATTGTAGAGTTTATGGAAGATGGTTTCATAGGAACATGAGGACCTTCTTCTACAATCTGAAATATTCTTGGATCAGCAGCCTCCATGAAGAATCTGACTCTCTCCTTCCACATAGGAAAATTCTCTTTTGTGCAGACTGGAAGCTTGACGGAATCCTTGGTCTTATCCATGCCAGACATGTTTGCTTTAGCAACTAGATGAGGAGATCTTGTTCAAGGTGTTAGCCTTATAGCGAACAACCTCCCTCTGATACCAATTGAAAGTATCTAGTTGCGGCCTAAATCACCTAGAGGGGGGTGAATAGGTGGATTCTATGTCTTTAAGCGGAATTAAAAAAATAAACACAGAAAAGCAAACAAACAACCACAGCACAGACACAAGGATTTTATAGAGGTTCCCCGATGTGGGTAGTCCTCTTTCCCGCCTCGCCTATCTAGCACTATGAGGCTAGACTCGGCTACTTCACCAATCTCAGATTATAACAAATCTTACACCTCGGAGTCAAAACTCCTACAACTCGGAGTATAACAACTCCTACAACTCGGAGTGAAACCTCTCCTACACCTCGGAGTAAACAACTCCTACAAATAATCTCGGAGTGAAAAACTCCTACAAAAGAAGAGAAATGGAAACAAAATACTTCTTCTTAACCTCTAAAGAGATTAACTTCAGATCTTGAAAACTGAGTCTTCTTCTCAACCTTGAAGGAAAGCTTGGCACTAGAGAGAAGTGGAAGAGAGAAGACTAGGCTAACCAGATCTGAATAGGCCCTTTGACTTGCTTGAGAAAATCTTCAATAAGGAGAGCAGCAAAGAGATCAAAGGCCTTCTTCTGAGAACTCTCTAATCACAAAATGGAGAAAGATTCTTGAGCAGAGAGAGTTCAATCTCAGAATACTTGTTCAGCAAAAGAGAAAGAGAAGATAGATTTTTTTTTTTTCTTTTCTGAACTGGCGGCTGAAGAAAGTCTTAGATCGATTCTTTTTTATCATCATTTTGCCCTAAAATAATGATCTATATATAGGGAGGACTTCAACGGCTCTTGCGACAATGAAGGGAGATGCGACACGTGTACTGTTCATGTCGGCTAACCCTAAATTTCAAAAACGAAACGAGAAATTGAAATCCGTCTGTCCGTCATTCGTCGGGATTCGTCGGGAGAACACGAGAGCATCCGACGAATTGACTTAGCTGAGAGTTTTCTTCAGAACCTAGACAGGATTGACCTCTGTCAGCATTCGTCGGGATTCGTCGGAATGATCCGAGTCATCTCGACGAATGGACTTGGCTTCAGAAACTTCTTCACAACCCAGCCAAAATGACCTCTGTCAGCATTCGTCGGGATTCGTCGGAATGATCCGAGTCATCTCGACGAATGGACTTGGCTTCAGAAAATTTTGCAAAACTCAGCCAAAAAGTCTTCTGTCAGGATTCGTCGGAAGGACCCGAGTTATCTCGACGAATTGACTCAGCAGAAATTTTCTTTTCTTCTGAAAGCCTGCTCCACACCTCAACCTTGAACACCTTCAGTTATGAGAATATGAAGTGTACTCCAAAAGAGAGATTACACATGGACCAACACATTGTTCTATACAATGAAGGATTACATTGTCTAGAACTGTGTTTGGTGATCCATTGCAACCTGACTTTGGTGTGCACTTAGCATTACTACCTGTCATAACACATCTAAACAAAAGTCATCAAATACACATACAATTCATTTTAGTTTACTAGGGGACATCTTCAAATCAAGGTGATTGTGGACACAATACCCAAAAATAAGCATGTTGCATTGGCAGAAGATATTGCTTTGTCCACTCCAGTGTCACCGCATGTGCTTCCCCTAAAGGACTGGTTGTAGGGGGAAAGTGATTTTTCTTTGAAGAAATACTCTTGGAAGAGAGAAAGAGAGCAAAAAAAGAGGAGACTTGGGGATGGAGGCTAAACCTCTTACTTTGTTGATGTTGGGACCGATGCCCTGCAATGTTCCTGATTTGTAGAAGTGCTCAGCTCAATGATAAATGCAAGTTGTATTTGACATACCATCTAGTTCATGCTTGCAGGAATCGACAATATGTCATGTACTTAGTTATTTTACTAAGTACTATATCGTCGAGAAGAACAGTAGATATCGTCGACAATGTATGCTTGTCGTCGTAATGACGGGCAGAGCAGTAGTCGCTGAGAAGCAAGATATTCGTCAACCGCTAAGACGTGGCGAGATCTTCGAACAAAGAATGTCGATCGTCGATCGTCGAACGACGGATGGCAAGCTCATCGATCGCAGAATATAGTTCGTCGAACGCAAAGATGACATAGGACATCGTCGTGTGGAACTCATGTCATCGAGAGAACTATGATTACGATGACATGATGCAAGAAGGAAGCTCACGACGATACTGTCAGAGAAAGAAGATTGCGACGACAAAGTCAGAGACAGCTTGTCGTCGTAATGATGCAAATATCTTCAAGACAGAATTCAAATCTTGCAGACGTGATGTCAACAATTAATGCCGCCGCCTGATTGTCCAATCAGCGCGTGCTCTTATGGAATCGGCATCTTACATTAAAGGACAATAGGTGTTAGCGTTATGCGGCTCATCTGTCCTTTAAAAGGGAACAGTGTTGCCCTAGAAAAGAAGCTTGTTGGGCAAGAAAAAGAATGAGAAAAAGAATCCCGCCACTCTTCAATATAACAGTATTTTTCAGCGGAGAAAAGTCTAGAGGAAGACTGAAGTGCTCTCTGAAGAATCAGTTATCATCATCGACTGAAAGGTAGCCGATCAACACCCGGCAAAGGAAGTAAAGGCTGAAGAAGATCCAGTGCTGAAACTCCGAATCAAGAAGCATCTTCTTCAACCTAATGAAGCTGATCACCATCAGGCTAAGTCGCCAATCACCATCAGGCAGAAGAAGCAGTTTTAATTTACTGTAATTTCTTGTAAGGCTTGCGGGCCAAACAGTCTAGCTTGAGGGCTGGAGAACTGTGAGGCTTGAGGGCCAGGGTAGTGCACTTGCGGGCGCGATTTGTCGATCTTGCGGGCTCGGGGGGAGTAGGGGCTTGAGGGCCTAGGCTGTTGTCACTTGAGGGTGCGATCTGTCGAGCTTGCGGGCTCGGGGGTAGCGGGCCAAGGCTGTTTGGACTTGCGGGTCCGTGTTGTAGGGCTTGAGGGCCTGAGTGTCGAGCTTGCAGGCTCGGGGGCAGTAGGGGCTTGCGGGCCTAGGCTGTTGGGACTTGTGGGTCCGAGGTGTAAGGCTTGAGGGCCTGAAGTTTTTAGCGGCATTTGCTGAGCCTGGCACACTGCCGGGTAGGCGCAGAGGGAGAGAGGACTACTCAAGACACCTGGACTTGAGGAACCTCTATAGATCGTTGTGTGCTTTCTTTGGCTTGATCTTTATTTTTATTGATTGATTAATCAGAAATCAACAACAGGTTAAAGGGGAAGAATTAAAACAGTAAAACTATTCACCCCCCCCCCCCCCCCCCCCCCCCCCCTCTAGTTAATAAATTAGAAACCCCAATAAACAACTAGTGGTATATGATGGAGGTTGTTCAAAGGAAAGCTTAACTGCTTGAACAGATCTGCCAGTGGGTGTCTAAGGTTCATAAGTATGGAGTCGAGAATAGTTATGTGCTCTAGAGAGAACTTTGCCATTTGGAAAGTTAGAGCAAGAATATTCATGGAGGCAATGGATCAAAGAATGTTCTTAATTGTTCAAAAAGGTCCCTCCATGACGATGTTAAAAGAGGAGACTCTTCTTGCCAGCTTGGACAAAGAAGCAAGAAGCTTTCTAGCTGATGCAGTAGATCTAACAACTCATCAGAAGCTGAGTCGTTGCACGATAGCAAAAGACATGTGGGACCTCTTAGAAGTCCTCATGGAAGGACCAGAGGAAGACCTTGAAGAAGAGACCTCTCATGAAGAGGTATGCATCAGAGCACCTCTGTCTCCTACAGATTGTGATTATGAGGATGAAGAGGTTCATGGGCTGATGGCTCTATCAGATGAAGAAAATCATGATGAATCGCATCATGATCAGGTACACACCACTCACCCATCTTTACTACCTGCTCATTTAAGAAGACCAAGAGTGTATTAGGTGATTGTTCATCATCTGAAGATGATGCAGAAGACTGCTCATCCTGCAATAATAAGAATCATACTGATCTATTAGAACAGTTTGGTGATCTCTTGGAGGCTCTGAGAAAGAGCAAAAGGCTTGTTAAGAAACAAGCTAGGGAGCTAGAAACTCTCGGATCTTTTAAGGTTGAATCGGATAGGAAACTGGGAATGTCCTACAACAAGTACACCGATCCAAATGAGCTCAACAAAATCATAGACAAGCTTTATGATGAAAGAAGTCGAAGGGAAGAACTCATCAAGAAACTTGAGAGTGATCTTCTCAAGGAAAGAAGCTTGGTAGCTCAATTATCTAAGCCCAAAACTATTCTGCCCATCATTGACACCTTCTCATCCTATAAAAATAGGAGGGTATTAGGTTACAATGAAGGGGCAACAGATGATGAAAATGGAAAAAAGGGCAAAACTAAAGCAAAGCCTCATACCACCTTTCATAAGGTAGTTCTCCCCTCAAATAGGTATGATCAGGACAGTGTCCATGGTCACTGGATGAATGGACGCTCCACTAGTCATGAAAATGCTTCTGACTATGGTATGAGAAAGGGCATGGGGATGAGTGCATTAAAGGCTCCCCATAAGGAAATTCAAATGGCCCATCATGGACCATTTGTATTTGGTGTCCCAGCCCCCACTCTCAAGGATAAAGGGGCAACATCTTCTCAATCACCCTCAGATATGAAGCAGACCAATAGCCCCAGTATGATCAATTCTCACTTGAACATATCTGACGCCATCAACACCCTGTTAGCCACTAACCTGACATCTATTGCTGACAAACAAATAAAGTCAAGAAGAAACAGTGATACTGAAGCAGCTAGTCAGCTCTTAACTGAGAGAGATAGGAAGAATGATGCTGCCTTCTCCACTGAACAGACTTCAAAAATTGTTCAGAAAAGAAGGTACAACATCCATGAGTGTTGGTGTTGTGGCAAAGTGGGACACTTTGCCATTGACTGTTGGCACAACCCTAATGTGCCTGGTGCAATGGAGAGACCTCCTAGAAGGAGTGAGGTGAGTAGAAGAATTTCCTTTTATGCTAACAGGAACCTAGGACCCAAGTCACCTTGGGTTCCTAAGGATTATTAAATCTTTCTTGCAGGATAGTCCATTTAGCCAACAAAAGGTGAATAAGGCTAATGGACAATAAGTGGTCCAGGCTCAACTCTGGACTAAGAAAAACTCACCACATACCAAGGTGCACTGATCAAGGGGGAGCTAACAGTAAAGATAAGTGGACATTCCATCGAGGCAGGGCCACTAGCTCAAGAAGACTTAAAGGCTAAGGTGAAGGTAACCATGTTAATATTTAACAAATAACCCTGTCTTTATCTAAGTTCGTAAAAGTAACTTTCAAAAATCATCAGCAGACTCTTAAATAGACCTAAGCCTAATCACTTCAGCTAAACTCGAGTTAGTCAGACATTTAACAAAATGACACTTCAACTTCCACACTATAAATAAGGTCAAATGTCCTAAACTTAAAACACTCTCTACATAAGCCCTAAAAAGTTGTCGTGTTCTCCACGCCTTTCCAAGAGTGAACGAGTCGACGGTACTCAAACCTTCCTGGATCAAGTAGAAAATGGCACCAAAGAGGGAAGGATTCCTCCTTGAAGGAAGTGAAGTAGTCAGGGGTGGTTTCGTGGAAGGACCAGAAGAGATTCAAAATGTCATCAAGTTATTGAACGTCGTCGGTCTGGAATTTGCCCTCTCCGAACCAACTGTGATACTCAAAAGAGAAGTGCTGGTGTTCTACTCAAATGCCAAGGGTAGCTCTAAGGAAACATCTGTGAAGAGCAAAGAATAAAACTAGAAAGACATGTCTCCTCTGCCATCAATGTTCTAAGAAAGCAACTGTCTGCTGAAATAGCAAACCTAAGAAATGATGTGAAAAGCCTACAAGATTACAATACCCGCTCTCACAAAGCTCTAACCAACCTAGGAATTAATCAGGCATCGATTATCGGCAGCATAGAAAAGGCCTATGCTGCATCAACTAAGAGAATAATGGCTGAACACAAAACTGACATCAAAGAAAGTCTAGATCAACAAAATAAAGATTTAGATAGTCATCTGCTGGAAACCAAGAATCACTTGGAAGATGGAATTCACATGCTCAAAAACAAGATATTGGCCTCTGAAGAGAACGTCCAAAAAGGGTTATCTGAAGAAATCATAAAGGGGGAGAGATCAATGATAAAGGCCAGCTGTGATTATGCCATCTGGACCTCGAACACTATCAGGGAAGCAATGAATCTTCCTTCCCTTTGTTATGACGAGACTACCGTAGGTCCATGTACAGATATTTCTGAAACAATTAAGACTGAAGAAATTAGAAAGAGAAAGTACAGGGAAGAGATGGAGAAAAAGGAGCAGGAAGTCATTTCCAAGAAAGCAAAGAGAGCTGCTGATACGAATGCACCAGATATATAGATTGTTAAATATAGAAATGTCAAATCTTTTCTGAGCATTCGGCACTAATTATAAATGAAGAAATATTTGTCAAGATTCTGTGTTTACTTAATTTTGCTGAAATGTCATCATTACGTGCTTATTTGCTTAAATGTTAATATCTTTTATGAGAATGGCATTTATCATTGAGTGGGTTATGACTTCTTCAAATAGGGGGAGATTGTTGGGAACGATGCCCTGCAATGTTCCTGATTTGAAGAGGTGCTCAGCTCAATGATAAATGCAAGTTTTATTTGACATACCATCTAGTTCATGCTTGCAGGAATCGACAATATGCCATGTACTTTAGTTATTTTACTAAGTACTATATCGTCAAGAAGAACAAGAGATATCGTCGACAATGTATGCTTGTCGTCATAATGATGGGCAGAGCAGCAGCTGCTGAGAAGCAAGATATTCGTCGACCGCTATGACGTGGCGAGATCGTCGAATGAAGAATGGCGATCGTCGATCATCGAACGAAGGATGGCAAGCTCGTCGATCGCAGAATACCGTTCGTTGAACGCAGAGATGATACAGGACATCGTCGTGTGGAACTCATGTCGTCGAGAGAACTATGATTACGACGACATGATGCAAGAAGGAAGCTCACGACGATACTGTTAGAGAAAGAAGATCGCGATGACAAAGTCAGAGACAGCTTGTCGTCGTAATGATGCAAATATCTTCAAGACAGAATTCAAATCTTGCAGACGTGATGTCAGCAATTAATGCCGCCGCCTGATTGTCCAATCAGCGCGTGCTCTTATGGAATGGGCGTCTGACATTAAAGGACAACAGATGTTACTGTTATGCAGCTCATCTGTCCTTTAAAAGGGAACAGTGTTGCCCTAGAAAAGAAGCTTGCTGGGCAAGAAAAAGAACGAGAAAAAGAATCACGCCGCTCTTCAATATAACAGTATTTTTCAGTGGAGAAAAGTCTAGAGGAAGACTGAAGTGCTCTCTGAAGAATCAGTCATCATCATCGACTGAAAGGTAGCCGATCAACACCAGGCAAAGGAAGTAAAGGCTGAAGAAGATCCAGTGTTGAAACTCCAAATCAAGAAGCATCTTCTTCAACCTAAAGAAGTCGATCTCCATCAGGCTAAGTCACCAATCACCATCAGGCAGAAGAAGCAGTTTTAATTTACTGTAATTTCTTGTAAGGCTTGCAGGCCAAACCGTCTAGCTTGAGGGCTGGAGAACTGTGAGGCTTGAGGGCCAGGGCAGTGCACTTGCGGGTGCGATTTGTCAAGCTTGCGGGCTCGGGGTCAGTAGGGGCTTGAGGGCCTAGGCTGTTGTCACTTGCGGGTGCGATCTGTCGAGCTTGCGGGCTCGGGGGCAGTTTGGGCTTGCGGGCCTAGGCTGTTTGGACTTGCGGGTCTGTGTTGTAGGGCTTGAGGGCCTGAGTGTCGAGCTTGCGGGCTCAGGGGCAGTAGGGGCTTGCGGGCCTAGAGTGTTGGGACTTGCGGGTCCGAGGTGTAAGGCTTGAGGGCCTGAAGTTTTTGGCGGCGTTTGCTGAGCCTGGCACACTGTCGGGTAGGCTCAGAGGGAGAGAGGACTACTCAAGATACCCAGTCTTGAGGAACCTCTATAGATCGTTGTGTGCTTTCTATGGCTTGCTCTTTATTTTTATTGATTCATAAATCAGAAATCAACAACAGTTTAAAGGGGAAGAATTACAATAGTAAAACCTATTCACCCCCCCCCCTCTAGGTAATAAAGTAAAAACCCCAATAAACAACAGTTGCCATCAGTTGTAGGTCTCCGGACCTTTTTCTTCTATCTGCAGTAACTATTTTAAATCAACGTATAGTTGATTTCTCTGGATGGTTGTGTAACAATACTACGTAGACTGGATGACCTCCTCTCTTTAATTTTGCGTGAACAATTTTATAATCTGCTTAATACAGGTATTTAGTCCATCTTAAGGACGGTAAACAAAAGGGCTTCTTGGGAGACAACCCATGGGAACCACCCGGTTCCGTTTGCTTGCTTTAATTTCTATTACGTTTTGTTTGTTTCTGCTTTGGTGCTAACAATGCAGGTGTGAACTCGATTGGATGAAGAGGAGGAGATTTCTAAAGAAGGATTATACCGCTCTTCTGGCATGCTCTTAGGAGCATAGGTACTCTTAACCCAGCTCTTAATTTGCTTCGAAAGTTTATATTTGATTTGTTTTTTCAAATCAAGTCCGGGGGAGCGGGCCTTTGCTTACGCTACACGCACATACATGCTAGAATCTTGTGTTAGGAAATTTATATTGATTGTCTCATTGCATAACACACACCACACATGTTTTATTTTTTTACTCGTGCGCAATTATCGTGTAAGTGCTTGATGTATATGTTTAGAAGTTTGATTGTTAGTTTAGGATTGTGTGGCGGAACAGGATGTGACCCGTGCGGTGCTACTAGTTGAGCGCTCACGCGGCATAAAAATTCACGTAGAATAGATTTAATTACAAAGTTATAGTTTTATTTACTTCATTTTTGTAATTACTTAATACTCTACTCAAACAGTGAATTTGGTGAATCTAGCGGTAGCCCTACGTCGAGTGTAGATGAGTTTTTAGCCTCGTGTTGTTTGAGTTGGAAGGAGAGGAGACCTCGCTCGGTGGTTAAGAACTTGCCCCAAGCTATTTTCAAAATGAGTGCGTTGAATGATCTTGTTGGGAGCATGACGTAGGCCATCATTTGGTCCGGTTGAGCTTTGATTTCCCAACCTAACGTCATCCTTTGCTAGCCTCGTTGAGCCTTACCTCTCCTATTTGTTAAACTCCACTAAAATTTCACCAAGGCCACATCTCCTAACCTAAAGCGCATTTGAGCCAAGCTTTGAAATATATACATATTTATGATGATTGTGCGGTGCGGAGAAAAAAATGAGAATGAGTTAAAATTTTGATTTATCCTAACTTATGTTTCTATGGATCTAGAAAAAAAAAGGTAAAAGAACTCTAAAAAGAATATAACTACAAGTGTGGTAGTCTCGCGCACATCATGGTGCTTAAATGAAGTCTGGGGGAGTGTGCTTCAAGGTGAAGATGTTGAGGTTGAAATTTGTTTATTTACCGGAGAATGAGTGCATTTAGCCTACGTTCTTCTACTTCATTACCGTACCTCAACCCAAGCCCTAAGACTAACATAAAAGCCCTACTGATTCTTGATAAGATCATCTCATGCAGTGGAGAAGGTGCGAAAGGGCAAGCGTATGACCACTGACCTTGATGGATTTCTTGGAGAGCTCTTCCTTGAGATCCAATTTGAGCAACGCTCACCTCAGCAGTTCACGCTATTTTCCCTAGGGCGCGACTGTTCAATTCACCATTGATTCACCTCGGAGTAGTAGTATTTTGTATTTTACACTTATAGAAGTCCTTAAAATATAGTCTTTGTTTTAAAATCTTTTCTACTTTATTTTTGCGCTCGTTAGTTCTTTACTTCCCATCATGTTTTGCCTGCACAGTTGCTTCTTTAAAATCAATTTTTCTATCATGGGATTAAGTGTTTGCGTGAGACGTGCAAACGAGTAAGTCTGGGGGTGTGATGAGTCTCCATTATATACATGTTTTAGGACTCATTTGGGCTTATTATCATGCATAGGTACTGTATATTTGGTTGATTATCGATCATATTGGACTAGTTGTTCATTTGCGTAGATAGTATCTTCCATAGCCTAGTTCTGTGTGTTATCTTGGATGGTTCCCTTTTATTCTATTTAGTGCATATTTTATGCCACTGGGAAGCTTTGTTTCTATACCCCAGCGGGTATGTTTGAGTTTGCTGCAGGTGCAATGATCATGTGAACGCTCGGAATGGTTTGGGGCGAATTTTAGCCTAAAATCCACTGATCGTGCATTTTCCTTCGCGCACGATCAGGCGCACGACCACTGGTCGTGCGTTAATTCCCCTTAACTGACAGAGCAGTTCGCACGATCATAGGCCTTCTTCGCGCACGACCATTGGTCGTACGCCACTGACCGTGCGTTATTTTCCTATCTTCCCCTCTGCTACAGGTTGACCGCGCATGAGCACAAGCATTCCTTCGCGCACGACCACTGGTTGTGCGTCACTGATCGTGCGCACTAGTTTGCCAACGCCTATTTAATGCCCTGTTCCGCGATTTTAGGGTATTCATTCCGCCCCGTAGCCGCCCATCCACGGATTTTGGGAGCTTCTCTCCCCCCATTCGCCTCCCTTCGTCCATCCATCCTCCGTTCAAGATCCGGGCATCGATTCATCATCCAAACGCTCCGCTTCCTCCACTCCGGCGAGTTCTCAACCACGCAACACTATTCTGGTGAAAAGAAGAAGAAGATGCAAGGATTCGGTGCCAGTTCAGAGGTTTAAGTGAAGAAAATGGGACGTTAGTGGAGGATTGACAACCCTTCGAGTATCCCGGACGTTAGCCAAAGCCGAGCCCGTATCCGGATTGACACCCCGGAATTCCGGCCGTGAACGACGGCGAGTCTTCACCCTTTGGTGATGAAACCTCTATCTCTCATGTTCATATTATTATTTGTTTTGTTATTTCTGAGATTTTGATGTATTGAACAATTAGTTGTGATAATATAATCATTTCTCGTTATGTTATTGGTTGATGAACTCGTTGTGACAATCGTTCGGTTTCATTCACGTTCACAATCCACGCTATAGCAAAAGTGCTATTAGCATTTGCGAAGAGGTGCTCTCGACCCTCAGCACTTCCGCCCTTGTGATCGCCAATCCGTGTGCCTTCTCATCCATGCGCTTTCCAAAGCACTGCATCGCGGCCATTGTATCCATCCCGCCTTGCGAAGCGGAGTTTTGACCTGCATCTCATTTCTGTGTAGTAATTTAGGAAACCAAAATCAAAGCCCCTATTTTTCCTTTAATTTACTCTTGTAATTATTTTCTCAATCCGAAGAGTCAAACTAACCACGCGCATTCCTTGAGAGACGATATTCGGGGACGTACTCCCAACTTTTTTACTTGTGCGACCGGTGCACTTGCCGAACACGCATCAAGTTTTTGGCGCTGTTGCCGGGGATGTGTGACCCAAATGAGTTGGTAATCTCATGCACCATTAATAATATCGAAACGGCGGCCCTATGTGATTCTATTTCATCTCGCAACATCCTTGCATTGCAGGATGTTACGAAATTACAACTTGAAATGAACACAGATGACCGGAAATCCCTAGTGCTCGCCAACGGTACCGTCATTAAGGCGGAGGGAGAAGTTAAAAATGTTGAAGATTCAATTGAAGGGACGGTAGTGGTCGCCGACTTCCAAGTTTTGGGACCTAGTCAAAATCAATCTATTCCCATCTTGGGAGTACCATTCTTGAAAGAGAGCGGCGCCACCTTGAATTTCTCTAAGGGATGTGTTGTCCTACCTGGTAAGGTAACACCCCCTACGTGTCCCAAGGTTGCTTCTGATGCATCAATTCACTCTCCCATTTTTATTGCTGATGAATTGTTTAGTACTACTGAAGCCGGGAAAGAAAAAGAACTGATAGTTGGAGAGAAGAAATAAAAAGCGAAGCAGGTCGTGAATGATGAGGCAAAGTAGGTAAGAGAAAGCAACGAGACTGGAGTTTGGAACAATGAGGAAAATGGCGGAAGCTTGCGGAAGAATTCGCGCCCAAACTGTGCTGGCTTGCCCTAAAATCACGAAGCCGGTCTTTAAATACGGAGCAGAGAAAATACAGCGCACGATCAGGGGCGCACGACCAGTGTTCGTGCGGGAAGGAATGCTTGTGATCGTGCACGGACAACCTGCAGCAGAGGGAAAGATAGGGAATTAATGCACGGGCAGTGGCGCACGACCAGTGGTCGTGCGCCTGATCGGGCGAACCGCTCTGTCTGGTAAGGGGGAATTAACGCACGGTCAGTAGTCGTGCGCCTGATCGTGCGCGAAGGAAAACGCACGATCAGTGGCTTTTTAGGCTAAAATTCGCCCTAAGCCATTCTGAACGTTCACATGATCATTGCACCTGCAGCAAACTCAAACATACCCGCTAGGGTATAGAAACAAAGCTCCCCAGCGGCATAAAATATGCACTAAAAAGAATAAAAGGGAACCATCCAAGATAAGACACAGAACTAGGCTATGGAAGGTACTATCTACGCAAATGAACTACTACTCAAATATGATCGATAATCAACCAAATATGCAGTACCTATGCATGATAATAAGCCCAAATGAGTCCTAAAACATGTATATAATGGAGACTCATCTGGTGCTACTACCCAGGAGTTCTGGCATGCTCATTTATGAGCATAGGTCCTCTCTACCCCTCTTTTCCTTTTGATTCAATTGTCTATTTAATTTAGTTTTGATCAAGTCTGGGGGAGAGTTCAAGTTGTGCACGTGCACGCACTTTGCATAGCATGTTAGAATGTGCTGAGTTAGGATTTTTAATTTTTTTGCACACATTGCATCCGTTTGCACCTAGTTCACGCGCACTTGATCACGCGCGCTTTTTGGATATTGCTACAAGGTTCCCCACTCGTAAGAATTGGAGTGTTAGTGTATGAGTGAGGAGTAGAGAAAAATGTCGACTCGAGTAGTGCTCTAGTCGAGTGCTCCCGTCACGCCTAGAAATTCAATTAGAGTAGAATAAAATTCAAAGTTATAATTTAATTATTTCTATTATAGTAGCTGCAATTTATTTTAATTTAGTGGTGAATCCGGCGAATCCAACAGTAGCATAAGGTCGAGTGTAGCTGGACTAGTAGTAGCTTATTACTAGGGTCAGAAGGAAGGACAACCTTTCTCGGTGGCTAGAACTTGCACTAGGCGACTCTTGAAACGATTGCGTTGAAGTACTCGTTATAAAGTGTGATATAGGCCATTTCTTGATCTGTTTGTGCTTTTGAAATACTTACCAACGTAATCACCTTTGCAAGCCCACTTGAGCCTAACTTTCCTCCTTGTTTAGCTCCACTAAAATTTTACCAAAGCCATACGGCCAAACCTATGTTCGCGCCAACAAATGAGCTGAAAGAAATTTATTTATCGATCACATTGGGTGTTATCTCTGTGGTGTACGGTAGCCTTGGAATAGCTGAAGGAGAATTTTTTATTGTGCCTACAAAATAAATTCTGTCGAGAAGAGAAAAGAAAAGAAAAAAGAAAAATTTTGTTCAAAAAGAACTTTCAATTACATTCTCTCGACAAAAGCAAATTTTGTTTGGCTTAGCACGCACCTAATGTTCAGTTGAAGTCTGGGGGTGTTGTGTAGTTCTTGAAAATGTTGTATTGGTGATTGTAATTCTCTTGAGTGCTCGGGTTATGTTGAGTGCGATTCCCATCGTCCTTCTACTCATCTAGCCTAAACTCAACCTAAGATAAATCTTAACCTATAAGTCCTGTTGACTTTAGATATGAGTCATCTCATGCAGTGGAGAGAGTGCGAACTTGCAAGCCTATGGACACCGACTTTGATGGATTTCTTAGGAGATTGTCCCGAGCTCTGATTCAAGTAATACTCTACTCATTAGTCACAGTATTTTCCCTTATGAGTGACCGAAAGATTCACCGGGATTCACCATCCAAGTAAAATAGAGTTCAAATTATTGTTTTAGAAATAGTTAAATATAATCTTGAGTTAAATTCTATTCTAATGTATTTCTACGCACGTGAGCTTGCGACTTCGCATTAGTCTCCACCGCTCAATCACACTCTAACATCCAATTGTTCCGACATTAGAGCTGAGTAGTTTGCTCGAGACGTGTAAATGGTTAAGTCTGGGGGTGTGATGAGTCTCCATTATATACATGTTTTAGGACTCATTTGGGCTTATTATCATGCATAGGTACTGAATATTAGGATGATTATCGATCATATTGGTCTAGTTGTTCATTTGCGTAGATAGTACCTTCCATAGCCTAGTGTGTTATCTTGGATGGTTCCCTTTTATTCTTTTTAGTGCATATTTTATGCCCCTGGGGAGCTTTGTTTCTATACCCCAGCGGGTATGTTTGAGTTTGCTGCAGGTGCAATGATCATGTGAACGCTCAGAATAGTTTGGGGTGAATTTTAGCCTAAAAAGTCACTGATCGTGCATTTTCCTTCGCGCACGATCAGGCGCACGACTACTGACCGTGCATTAATTCCCCTTACCATACAGAGCGGTTCGCACGATCAGGCGCACGACCACTGGTCGTGCGCCACTGCCCATGCATTAATTCCCTATCTTTCCCTCTGTTGCAGGTTGGCCGCGTACGATCACCAGCATTCCTTCACGCACGACCACTGGTTGTGTGCCCCTGATCGTGTGTCCCTGATCGTGCGTTGTATTTTCTTTGCTCCGTATTTAAAGACCGGCTCTGCGATTTTAGGGCAAGCCAGCACAGTTTGGGCGCGAATTCATCCGCAAGCTTTCGCCATTTTCCCTCTCCAAGCTCCATCCATCCATCCTCTTCCTTGGGAAAGCTTCATCCATCGATCCTAAGCTCCATCAAGGGTCCTAGAATCATTCTCCGCCATCTACAGCAAGCATTTGAAGGTGAGACATCTCCATTGAGCTAAGTGGAAGAGACCCAGCTCTGAGAAGAAGACGGATGATGTTTAGAGGTACTGACAGCCTCTGAACCACGGAAGAAACCAAGGACTGAGCTCGAAGGAGGCGTGACGACCCCCCATTCCGACCAAGATCTACGACGAGGCTTCTCATCTCGTGGTTTCCTCTACCCTCTCTCTCTTTTTGGAAATGTACTTTTGATTATTGTAATGAACTGGATTGCTTTCTATTTGTCTATGAATAGAAGCTTTTTCTTGTTTCATTCTTCATTTGATGCTTTGTTGTGATGCGCTCCACCTCCACTCCACTTCCACACACGCGTTCTAGCTAGCTCACTCTAGCAATAGCTAGAAGTGAGAGTGAAGAGGTGCCTTTGGCCCTCACAAAACCCCGCACTGTAGCCATTTCACCCACATACTGAAGCACGACATCGCGGCCGCTGCACTCACCCCCACTTTGTGAAGAGGTGTGTGCGACCCTCAATCGTCATAGTTACTTTTCGTCCACGCGCCTTCCGAAGCACGACATCGCGGCCGTTGCATCCATCCCGCCTTGCGAAGCAGAGTTTTGACCCGCATTTCTTATTTCTGCAATAGCATAGGACACCATCACAACACCCTTCTTCTATTCGCTCGTGTAACAATCGACTCACTCTATTTTCTTATCACCACATCCTGCATTCCTTTGAGAATGATATTCGGGGAATTCCTCGCCACTTTTATTACTTGACAACGATCGGTGCACTGCCGTTGTACCGCATTTCACGCTTGCTAATTAGCGGTGCTGAAATCGCGCGTCAGTTTGGTAGGATCTTGGGGAAGATCTGAGTTATTGTAAGACTTGCAAAGTATGAGTATGGTAGGGTTCTTTATGAACCTGAGTTGTAAGATCTGATTATTGAGAAGAGATCTCAGTTAGAGAAGTTGCCTAGTCTAGCTCATTGCTAGATAGATGGGAGGGACAGTGGAGTACCTCAAGACACATTATCTTGTAGGGAACCACTATAAATCTTGTTAGTTTTCTGTGATTGTTGTTGTGCTGTGATAGTTAAATTTTAAAGTAGCAAATAATATTGAAAACACCTAATCAACCCCCCCCCCCCCCCCTTTAGGTGTAAATTATAGACAACCCATATCTTTCAGGATCATGTAGCGCCCTTAGAGGGGGTGAATAAGGGATTTATGATTTAATAAAATTCTTTGTTAATGCTTGAAACCATTGATTAATAAAATAATAATTTCAGCAATAAACCACATTTGAAAAATAATAGAAAAACATGATTAAATTCAATTAAAGGTGCTTAAAAAATATAGATCTCCATGACCCTTACGATCAAGGCGATGAATAATACTTTGTTGGTTTTATATACCGACTCACCCCTTGAACCAGTTGGCCTTAGACTATTTATCACCATATAGGTTAAAGCCCCCTAAACCTAATCCTCGGCCTAGTTTCCTAACACATGAGGCGAATTATCTGCCAGAAGCCCTACACATGCCTAATCACCTAACACAATATGCAAATTTCCCAACGAACAAAAAGGAGTAGCCAAATTAAAAGAAAAAAATACATGTAGAGAATATGAAAATAATATAAAATCAAAACTCCCTAAAAGAACTTCTGAAGGCGGCGCAGAAGGAGTGCTTGAGATATTTGTTGTAGAAGCGCTTGATCTTCATCTTAAGTAAGTATTGTTGTTCTTCGCCTTCGAAGTCCCTTCCAATTGATATAGCCGAGTCTTGGGTATCCTCTAGACCTTTGGAACAAAGGTTCACTCAAAGATATTCATGGTTCCTCAATAAATGTTATGAGATACGAAGCTAAATGGCCTTCATATAGAGTTATGTGAGTTATCACCTGCGGTAGTTCCTATCACCAGACGGTAGCCTATTAAATGAAATTATTGCTCTTGTCATCTTGATAAGGAAGTTGGGGCTGTTATTTTAAGCAACAATTATCACGTTCGGTAAGGTTATCGCCAGGTGGTAGCATGATAAAACTTTGCGCCTAAAATGATATTTCATGCTTCATTTGGCTGACAATGATTGTGTGATTGTCGGAGTTGCCTTAAGCTTACCCTATCACCGCCGGGTAATTCTTTACATAATCAGCTTCTTGCTCAAGCCAATTCCTTTGAATTACTCCTTGTCAGTTATTCATTATGGAACGAAGTCTATCGCTGGCGGTAAGCCCTATCATCGTACGATAAGAGGCAATTCAGTCCATATCTGTAATTGAGTGTTCCGATCGTATTTCAATGTACTTCTCTCTATTTTACCTATAGGACATGCACACTATAAACACAAGCAGACATAAAACAAATACAGATTATGATTTTTTATTCTCAAACCAAGAGATGCGGAACCAATGTTCCAACAAAAATTTCCTCTAAAATTGGAAATTTCTCTCTTTCACCACAATAGAGATCACAAAGAGCATGAGAATGCTGATAAGGTGACTCAAAAAACCAATGATTTTGTTGATAACTAATAAAAAATAAAGTGTTCATTGATAAAGTCACTCAGGAACCTGAGAGTGTTGATAATTTGACTTAAAACTAAGGAATAGATTTTGTTGATAAAGAAATTAAGTGAACCAATGCAAATGTAGTAGTGAATTTTTCAAATATATGAATCATAAAGAGAACTCTAAATTATTTTATTTGAAAAACCTGGTTGAAGGTGCGAAATATAAGAGAATATTAAGTGATTACACTCTGGGGGTTTGAATAGAGTAATAAAAATTTTACCCACAAAATCATAGTCACTCTCACAAATTAAAAAAGTGAAAATGAATTAAAAAAATCTATGCTTGAGAAGATACAAAGATTTATATAGGTTCCCTAAAATCGAGTACTCTCTCCTTTTGTAGTAGAAATTCATTTCCTTTAGAAGGCTTGAGTGTTTTGATAAAGAGACTTTTGGAATCACTGAATCTTTTTTGAGAGATTCTCAAGACACTTACAATAATATATCAATGAGAATTGAACTTCTACACAAAAAGAGATCTTAGAAGTAGACTAAAATCTCTTATCATTTATTTTGGTGTACATTCAATCAAGAGAGATTTCTCTAGCTTGTCTTGAAAGAACACGAGAGAAATTAGGGTTAAAATAGAATAAGAGAAAGAATCAAAGAGATTAGAGTCCAATCAGAAAAAGGACGAGATATATTTCCTTAAACTGCTATCTTGGGAAGGAATGACATTACGTCAAAAATCTCCTTCCTTAACTTCTCTATTATTTCCAGAGTTATTTTTTTTACTTCACTTATTAGGTGAATTGCATTCAACTATCGACTTTTATCATGTGCTCTAGAATACTGCTTCATTCGGATTTCTTACTCATTAGGCGAAAAGAATTCGACTAATGACTTCTAATAAATATTCCTTTAGTAACTTTGTCAATCTTCGAGATCCATTCATCTATCGTTGGATGATAGTTATAATTTGCACTCTTGCTTCTTCATTAGTCGAATAAAATTCGACTACAACCTTCTAATAGTTGTCTCCTAGGAAGATATGCAAACATCGAAAGGAATTAAGCTTTCGATTTCTTATATACTTGTTATTAGTACTTCATCTTCATTAGTCGAATACAAATCTTGCAAATGAAATTCCATTTTATGAATATAACATGTGCTCTGAAATCTTATGGATTATATTGCTAACTAAATATCTTCAATATGAGCTTTGAGAATAATTCGACTACTACTTATTGATAACTGTATGAATGTGTTCAAACACTAACTAGCATTCAACTAAATGCTTTTTATAGCTCAGATTGCTTGCTTCTTTAGAGTTTCTAACTTGTATTCGATGAACACCTTCTGAGGATGGATGCTATTGTCAAATTTTATTCAATGCACGTAGTCTATAAATTCGACGAATTCTTCATTCTTATCAAATCTTCATCCTTGATCATTGCATGTAGCGATTACACATAATACATAGTCTTTCAATACATTTGACAAGGGCAAACCTACTATCATATTATATATAACATGATTATCATGTCTAAGGATTTTTTTCCGGTATTGGTGGATTTAGCCTTGAAATCTTCTAATGATTTATTCAATTGCCTTCTGAAAGAGATTGCTTTCTTGGAGAAGACAACTATTTGCCTTATCCTTCTCTTTTAGTTTTGGGCTTATGTGTGTTTTGCTTCTTCTTTTTCCTTTTTTGCATTATATATATTTCTGGCTGTTGAAGAGCGTAGATACATTGTATTCTTGTTCCATGAAGAAGAATAGATACATTATCTTCTCAAACACGCCAATACATATGTTAGGTAACCTCCTTCTCTTCTGCTTCTTCCATACCATAGACTGGCAACTTTTTCAATGGATAGAACTATTTAAATGGCTTTATTTGAGTTGAGATATTCAATTTGTGGATTTTAGTTAACCATCAATTTCTACCTGACAATTGTCGAGAGTTATTTAACGATCAAAGATGAGGTTTTTGAATGACTGACATCTATTTGTTGATCATAAGAAGTTGTTCGATGAATTTCAACCAAAGCTTGTAACTTGAATCGTTGATATCATTTGATGGTGATATCTTCGTAAGGAATCGTCGACCAAACTTTAAGTAAGAGCTCGATCGACAATTGTCTGAGCCCATCAGCTCCTTCAGTTTTTCGGAATTTCCTTATGTAGCTTGAAAAGTTTTTCAACTACTCGACGACTTCTTCAGAGACACAACGATTGCTTCTACGACAATTCGTCGACACGACAACTTCTTCAGAGACATGACAACTTCTTCAGAGGCACGACGACTGCTTCTACGATGACATCCTCGTTGTTCAATGTTTTATGTTTGATGAACATGTGCCAGGACGTGAAACATTTAAAGCTTCTGCAATGCATGACCATCATCACTTCAAACATTACCTGATTTCTTCCCATTACGAGAATTTTGCCAACAATTTCTCCAACATCCAACCCATTCGACTGAATAACTAGGCCATATTTATAGATTTTGAAGAGTCGTTTGGGAGATTCAGAAGTTATGAATATTCAGCATATGAATAAAGCCATATTTTTTTGTTTTGTATCCTCATATTTGTTGGTTAGATAACTTAGCCCCCTAGCGAATCCGGGCAGCCTGATGACGTCCACCGAAGTTGGGATGGCCACCTTGCTGAAAAAATATAAATTCTCCGAACTCGATAAAATTTTATAGAAGGTTTGTCTCGTCACCACGAGTCCAACACATGATTGTTTCTCTATTGAAAGATGGTTGTCATGCTAAAATTTTATGTAATCCTACGATTAATATTCTCATCTTATGCATTTTTTTTATAAATGTCCACCATTTCAAATTTGAGTTTCATCGAGACAATGCTAAGTTAGGGGCACCCAAAGGTCTCCGAAAAAGCCTCCAATAATGACTATTTGGAGGATTTTGAGCAAGAAGATGACCCCCGGGGGTCATCGACAGAGATGAGAGAAGAAACGGAGTTTGCTGGGGTAAAAAGTGCCCAGACCCCACTTGTGAGGGCTAAAAATTAGTAAGGGGCATTACCGGTGGAAAAATACTTTGGATCATTCGTAGTGAGGCGAGAAAAACATACATATTTATAATAAGTTTTGCTAATATATATTTGTATATATCTCAACATACCTGTATTTTGGTAATTCTAAAACTCTTAGTGTCCGTTCATTTCGACGGAATTGAGCTCTTGAAATTGAAATTGAAGGTTTAATTTCAATTTTGTTGTTCGTTGCGCGTTTGAACGTGGGAATTAGAATTGTAATGAATTCCATGGAATTCATTTTTGAACAAAAGTCGATTTTGTTTTAGGTGTGTTTATCGCATGAGGCGTGATCTTTCGCCCGGGGGCATATTTTTTCTCCCGGGCGAGAACTTTTTGCACTGACGAGCATTTTCTAATTAGGCCTGCGTTTTTATGTCATGACACGCTTTTTTCGCCATAATGCATTTTTTCGCCTGGGCGCGCATTTTTCGATAAGACGCGCATATTTTCGCTCAAGCATACATTATTTCACTCGGGCGTGCTTTTCGCATTGACTTTCGGTTTTACGTCTGGGTGTGCATTTTTCGCCCTGGGCTCATATTTTCGCTTAGTCGAGCAATTTACGCATGGGCGAGAGGATTTCACATGGGCGAGCATTTTTCGGACGGCGCGGATTTTTTTGCCCGGACGCGCTTTTTTTGCAACAACGCGCTTTTTTCGCCTGGGCACGTGCTTTTTCTCCCGGGCGCACGTATTTTGTCCGGGCACTCGTATTTCGCTTAAGCACACGTTTTTCGTCCGTGCATGCTTTTTCTCCCGGACGCACATTTTTCACCGAGCATAATTTTTGCCATGACTTGTGGTTTTTCGCCTGGACGCACCGTTTTTGCCCGAAGGAGCGTTTTTTTCGTTTGGGTGGGCATTTTCTCTCTGATACGCGTTTTTTTTCGTCCGGACGCGCATTTTTCGCCACAACGTTAATTTTTTTAATAGGAGCACGTTTTTCGCCTGGGCGCATGTATTCTGTCAGGGCACGCAAATTCCGTCGGTGCAAGCATATTCCACCCGGGCTCGCGTATTTTGTCCAGGCACCTGTTTTCCGCCCGGGCGCTCGTTTTCTCTTGGGAGCGCGGTTTCTCCCGGGTACGCGTTGATTCGCCCGGACACGCACATTTTCGACCGGGCCTGCAATTTTTACCTGATCGCGCGCATTTCCGCCCATGCACTCGGACATGCTTTTTTAACCCGGGTGTGCATTTTTCACTCGGGCGCGCATAATTCTAAGATTGAATTCTATCTTACAAACGAACACTACAATTCGGTTTTTTATGTGAACACTATAATTGGATTAGAACAATTCCAATTTCTCTAGGAATTGGAATTGATCTCAATTCCAATTTCCAATTTCAATTACATCCAAATGAACGGTACCTTAGGGCCCATTCGTTTGTAAGACATTGGTTTTCAATATTGATGTTTGGCGCATGATGATTTTCTATCACAGGAATGGACATTGACCACTTCTGTTTGTTCCGGTTGAAAACATTGGTTTTCGAGAATTACACAGAGAAAGAAAATCATAAGAAAACAAAAAATAAGACAATGTGCAAAATGTGAATGGAATGGGAAGTCTTGGGGGACGGCATGTGCACGGGGAAAAAACGTGCGCTCGGGCGAAAAATATGTGTCCGAACGGAAAATGAGCACACGGGCGGAAAACATGCGCCCGAGCAAACAAATGAGAACCACGGCAAAAAATACGCATCCGACAAGAAAATGCACGCTGAGGTGGAAAAATGCGCGTCCATGCGGAAAACTTGTTCATAGTAGGAAAATAGGAGTCCGGTCAAAAAATGTGTCTGGCAGGAAAATGCGCGCCCGAGAAAAAAATGCGTGCCCGGGAAGATAATGGTCGGCGGGGTAGAAAAATGTGCGCTAGAGCGAAAAATGCGCGCACGAGTGGACAATTTGTGCTCCGTAATAGTATGGGTGCCGGGCGAAAAAATAGGTGCTCAGACGAACAATGCGCTCCAGGGCAGAAAAATTTGCGCCCAGGCGGAAAATGCGCTCCTGAGCAGAAAATATGCGCCTACGCGGAAATTATGCGCCCAAGCGGAAAATGCGTGCCCATGAGAAAAAAATGCACACTCGGGAGGAAAATACGTGCCTGGGCGGAAAAAAGCGCGTCAGAGCGAAAAAAAACGCGCCCGTGGGGAAAAAGCATGCACTGGTGAAAGAAGCGCGCGCCATGGCGGAAAATGCGCACCTGGGCGAAAAATGTGTTGTCGAGCGGAAAATGTGCGCTCAGGTGAAAATGCACGCCTGAGGAAAAAATACGCTCCAGGGCGGAAAAATGCGCTCCCGGGAGGAAAAATGCACTCCCGAGCGAAAAATGCGAGGTCGGGTGAAAATTGCGCGTCCGGGCGAAAATTGTGTACGCGGGATGCGCGCCCGGGTAAAAAATATGCACCCAAGCGAAAAATAAGCACACAGGGGGAAAATGCGCACACTGGCAGAAAAATGCGTGCCCGGGCGCAAAATGGATGCTCGGGCAAAAAATGCACGCTGGGGCGAAAATTGCACCTCTTGCGAAAAAATGTGCATCCGAGAGAAAAATGCACACCCGGGCAAAAATGCTCTCCCGGGCGCCCTTAGGAAAATGCGCCCGGGCGAAAATTAGTGTCGATGCGAAAAATGCGCTCCCGAGCGAAAGTGCAGTCCCGGGTGAGTTGGCAATTCCGGAATACTAAATCTTAAAACCGACGGCGGGACCTAAACATTCGACGAAGGATTTTGTAGGTTTACTTCAATATCGATAGCTTTTGATCTGAAAGTCAATTCGTTCATTAAACCGTTCATCCGAACAACAGTAATGATTTTCATATTCGTAAAGCTAATTCTTGAATACCAATGTCGTCAAAATGAACGGACCTTTATAATAATTCTCTGTAATAAGGAAAATGGTGAAAGCTATAAAAGTATAAACTGATGTTTCTATTGGGGAGAATGTTAAAGATAAAAACAATATATATAAACTATAATTACAATTTATATAAAATTGGGGTTTAGTATTAAAGATTTGTTTCTAATAAAACCCTAGTCCCTAATCCACCAGCAGGAAGAGACTGAGTTTTTATAATAAAAGCCCCTTCTATTATTTTCTCGATATCATCAAATTTTTTTAACACGCTCGTGGCCGAAGGCAATGATGTTGAAGACATGCGGATTGCGGGGAGGCACACAGACCAAAAGCATGCCATCATCTCACTATCCAAATATTACATTTTTTTTAATAATATAAATATAGTAAAAAGTGATTCATGATAATTTGTTATCATTATCAAGTTGGCATGACTGGTCATTTTATCCGGCCTTAAATTAAATTTTTTGAAAAAGCGGTGGAGGAGAAGGAAAGGGGAGAGAGGGAGAAAGAGAGAAGGAAAGGAAGTAAAAAGGAAGGGAGTGAGGAAGTAAGACAACGGTACGATGATCAATCGTTGCCAATAATATGACGGCGTTTTTCAAAACGTCACAAAATCGTCGGGGATGCAATAATCGGAGTAGATTGTTGCGGCACTTTTTCACAAAAAACGCCTCCATAGACTTGAGGACTATGCGTCATTTATTTTAGAAATGTGGTGAATGTCATTACCTATCCCAGTGGGTATCTGTTAAACGTGGTTATTGATTGCGGTTTTAATATATTTAAGAAATATCAATCGCCACTCTTTTATGATAAAGCGCTGCAATCGCACCGATTTTAAAATTATAATGAATAGATCTTTTGCCACATTTTTTAATAAACGTTGCAAATTTTAGATTTAAAAAAAAATTGATCAACAAACAACATCATTAAACTAGCTGTACAACATACATAGGTAAATGCATACAATAGACATATTCATTGCAAATAAGTAAGCATACAAGAGACATATTGATTGAGAAGATTCATCATATTCATTGCAGATAAACGGTCAAGTTTTGATTGAGAAGATTCATCAAAATATTAACTGTACAAAAAATATAAGCCTTGCAGTTTAAAAAAAAGGATACATCCTTTGACCAAGCTTTCGTTGAAAAGCGGGTATGCTTTTGATTTTTTTTTTTAAATGTTCTGTATTGCTCTCTAATATATTGAAAACAACCAAATAGAATTCTGTTTTCTATTTTTTTACAAAGTGTTTGGATAGGCTTTGTAAACCATAGTGCAGGTAAATTGAGACAACCACCTACACGTACATTTTTGCTCCCAAAAAACTCAAAATTAACTGACGCATCAATGATAAAACTTCTCAAGAACATATAGAACACGAATAACTAGCATTTCCTTACGGTTGCTTGTATATCATGGCCAAAATACGACAATGATGAGCGCGCAGTTTCCGCCTCCTCAAGTTCAAACGGAGAATAGTGATAATATGGTCATATTCGTTGGTAGTGTTCTGAGGGCATAAGGCCGGATCCGGAGAGCGATGCTTAAAGAGAGAAGAGAGAACCCGACATGGAAGACATAAAATACATACCTAAACCAATACATGGGCTAAAACAATGGAATGAAACGATTCAAATTGTCACTACAACAAAATAGATCTATCGCCACACTTTTGTTGGCTTTTGGCGACGCTTTTTAAGCGTCGCGAAACCTTCCGCGGCGTTTTAAAAAGCGCCGCTGAAGCATCGTCATTGTGAGTGTTGCGGTAGAGCATTGCAGCGTTTTTTAGAAAAGCGGTGTGGTAGTCTGTCGGCTTTCGCCGCGCTTTTCTTAAAAAGTGTTGTGGTATCCTGTACGCATTCGCGGCTTTTTTTTATTGAAAAACGCCACAAATACTGTTTAAAAAATATATATATATATATATAACTGACGACCTCCATCCTCGCATCTAATTTTACCTGCGATCAGTTCTCCTATTTTTATCTGGGATCATGCAAGAACAACTTCTAGCCACCCTCTTCATTTCAACAAAATAACTTAAAAAAACTAAAAAATTGGGTTCTTCTAAGTACAGAACCCGCAATTTGAGTTCTTCTACTACCTCTAATTTGAGTTCTTCTAAGTACAGAACCCCTCTTATCAGCCTCCTGCCATCAATAATGTTTTTTTAAATGCTACCTCTCCCTCCATATCCATCTTCAGGGTAAAAAGATACTCTTAAGGCTGGTAAACCAGGAGCTTCATATTATTGGATTTTCACATGATAGCACAAGAAGTTTATGAAACTGCAAAATTTTTCACCAAACACAACCATTCCAGTGCAAAAAATTACAATGGAAATAAAATTACAAAGCATTCCACATTCATCGCAGAATAAAGAAACCTGTCCTTGAGCCATTTCCAACTCTAAAACAAATTTTTTCTGGCACAACATACAAAGTAATAAATTTATATGACCAAACAATTACAAAGGAATGAATTAATATGACCAAACAAAAATTCTGACAAATAAACCCGGGAAACACATGACACCTCAGGAATTTATTTTTAAAAGCTGATCATATCGGGTTAAAAGTCAATCAAAAAAAGATTTCAGTTGTCTTTTTTTAAACTACAAGAGATGCTAATGTTTTTTTTTTGATAAATTTCACGGGCTTGAGATGTATTTTACCCATTGAACTACCCGAAAACATTGCAGACGACCCACACAAGTTACTCAGCGGACGGCGATGAAAGTGAGAGCTTTAGTAAGATGCCGATCAATTGTCCAATGAGCCCGGCGACGGCAGCGAATGTCAATGAAAAACCTTCATCAGTTTGACTATTTCTGCACCTCTTCAACAATTCCTGAAATATTAAATACATCATAAGAGAATTATAGAGGGTAGAAGATAACCCATCATATTATATACACAACAATTCCTATATGATTGAGTTGTTAAGCTCACACAAAAAAGAATATGTTTTGAGTTTGAGAATCCTTTATGCAAATCTCCTTGCCAAGCCAGGGCAATGCCTCTTTAAATAGAGTCTCCATCTCTGATATATTGTCATCTACAACGTAGATTACCTAATCAGTTGGACCAAAAATTGCCATGAAATTAAGAAAATCAACCACAAGGTGAAAAAATGCTAAATTTCCGTAGTAGAATATGACTAGCCATTCATATGGAGCACAACTTGGAATATTAAAGAACATATATAGATGATCACTTTACCAAAATTTAAATTTAGTATAAATCTGGCAGTAGTTATATGTGAGTTGATGTAACTCTAGTAAACTATTATTCAGGTTGAGCTTTTTTGTTTAATGGAGCTATGAAATTGTTATGTGATATATGTAGCAAGCCGTGTGAAGAGTCTTACCGCTAGTTTTTATTTCTAGTGGACTAAATATATCTTACATTCAACCGAACAAGGACAGAAAAAGAAACTGCAGACAATGCATCTTAATGTCTATGCGTTCTACCGATTACCACAAATCTATGCTGAAAGTTAAAACAAAGTTAAGTGAAAATCAAATTAATTTTTTTGATGATTCATGGAGCATGCATCTACGGTAATCCATGGAGCACGCATCTACAACATATGCCCAACTAGGGGTTTTGTTTGTAATGTCTCTTCTCATCATTGAATCATAAACTTACTAACACGTGAAAAACATTTACCTGCATCTAAAGACATCCAAAAGAATGAGAATGGTTCACGTATTCTAAAAATAATGGATCCATTATCTCAAAGATTCAAGGCTAAGCATGATGAACTTTGACATCCTTGGGACCATAATACTCATAATCTTCTCCTAAACTATAAAAAAGTTTATATATATATATATATATATATCTATATATATATATAGTAATCTCACTTAAACAACCTTGGGACCATGATTGCTTGCAAGGAAATCTGAATCTCTGACATGAGGGCTGATTCTTGTAGTGTATAGACCTTTGATCAAGTTCCAGCATATCATTCCATGGAGGAGTGGTTTTTCTGGAATGCCATGATGAAAAAATAACAATGGGCTCGCCTGTTTACCATTAGCACCTAAGAAACAACACAAATAGTTACATGAAGTATAAAACAAAATTTTGGATATAAATGAAGTCAGCCCTAAAATTAACCTTCTATTATTTAATAACCAAAGCAACCCTTCAATGTATAGCAGTAGTCCAAGAAAACAATCTTTTTAAAGCTGAAACTCTTCTCACATTTGGATATATCTAGATATATATGTCTTAACAATAGTCACGCCTAAAATTAAACCCAACCACAAAACCATATGAAAGTATACCAATCAATCAATCCACAATATGATAAGAGTATAATAACTTGATTTCAATAAAAAGGACCAAATCCCTAACTTCTGACAGCTGCATATTTATATAGTATTTGAACAGCAGACTGCCCATAATTTTAAGAAGGTAATAAGCATAAGCTGGTGTTAAAACTTGAATAAAATAAAGGATGATTCAACTATAACATTCATCTCCATACAACTAAAAAAGGAAATTGACACTAGTAAATTACACGAAAGATCAGATTTAAGTAGTAGCAAGGAAAAAATTATTTAGGAGGGCACATATGAGAAGTTGGGGCACCCTATACCCTGGGATAATGAGGTTATTGTATGGGAACATGGTGCTGCTTCTATAAATAAACTAGACCTACATGGTGTTGCTTCTAAGACAAATAAAAAAGAGAAACATCAAACAGGAAAACAACAAACACCTCAAACACCTTGAAGGCACTCCAAGACTGAAAATGGAATATTACTGAGAACTATGGGCGGCAGTGCAACAATCTCCAGTTGAAAGAGGATACAAAAAATGATTGAAATTAGAGGAGTCAATAGAATAAATGGAAGAGGAGAAATCGAGTAGAATGAAGATGGTCAGAAGATGATACCTGATGTAGGCCCGCCCAATACGATCCTACACGGATGGCAAATTTGACGACTCTCGTTACTTTCTATGCCCTCTTTATCACACACTAACGAAACGCAGCAACCACAATAGATTTTATTTATCTTTCGCGCTATCGTACGGGTAGCCGCACCGCAACTGGTTCGGAGAATGGCTATAGGCCAAAATCCGCTCCGGCTAAAAGGAACAATATTGGTTCCGACGAGCTTTGAGTTGTACCAAAATAGATGTGTTGGTTCGGTGGGCGCCCTTAGAGGGGGGGGGGGGGTGAATAAGGGTTGTAAAAACTTATATTATATTTTGAAATACTTGCTTATGATAAGAGATCAAAATAGAGATTTATAATGAAGATCTAAATTGATTTAATAATGAAGGAGAGGATAATAAACAATTTAGAGAAATGAAGATCAAATCAATTTTATTACACAAAGAGAGAAATGATTAATATTAATAAAATTAATTACAAAATTCGATTTCAATAACGCTAGAAATCAAGGCGAAATATGAAAGACTCTTTTTGTTTTCTATACCGACTCGTATCCCCACGAACCGATTGGCTTTAGCCGATCCTTCCCTGGATACTACCTCAAGCCGCTCTAGCCAATCCTTCCCCGGATATGGCCTCGAGCACCCCCTAGATCTACACCCTAGACCTAGTCGCCAACATGAAGCAAATTTCTGCCCTAAGTCCTACCCAGACCTAGTCGCCAGCATGAGGCGAATTCACTAAACGATTATAAGAAAAGATGTGAAATAAATAACAACAATATAAAACTCCCTATATGGATCTCTTGTAGAAGAAGACGAAGACACGCAAAGTATGATCGTAGTCGATGCGGTCTCTCGTCACAATGATGACGCGTGTTGAAATCTTCTCCACAGATTTCCTTAAGCCTTCATGGATTTGTGGGAGTATCTCTCTGAAACTTCCTCTATATGATGTGGCACGAAGCTCTGGAATTTGGGAGTAGGAGAGGATGAGGAAGATGGAGCCAAGGGGTCCTTTTTATAGCCTTGGAGCTAGCGTCTGCGCTATCGCTACCGCCGCCTCTATCCCAGATTAGGCAATATTCTACGCGTGAGAATCGTTCATTTTAAGCAAGCCAGCCGCCTACCTCTATTGCTTTGCGCTACCGCCTGCGCTAGTAGATACCGCCTGAGCTAGCTGCTACCGCCTGCGTTAGCACCTTCCATAACTATTTTCAAAATTTTCTCAAATCAGCGCTAGCGCTAGCGCTGGTGCTAGCGGGCATGTTGGAATTTTTGCTTCAAATTTTGGCTCAACCTTCTTATGTTATCCTTGAGTCATGTGGACTTGTTTTCCTGCACACATAAACACACAAGATCAAATACACATAGGATTTGTTATTCTCAAACCTAGGAGATGCGGAAGACCATGTTTCAACAAACTCCCCCTTTTGATAATAACAAATCCATTAATGATAAATCATAGCATTAATATATAAGCATTATGAAACCTACTTGTATGTGTGTGAGAGTGATGACTTAGGATAATTGTCGATTTTGGTATTTAGAATTGCTCCCCCTAAATACATGCTCCCCCTATGTGAATGCTCCTATTGTATGTAAGTTATCATCTTAATCATTAGTCATGTTAGATTTCCCTTTTGATAGCGGTTAATATTTATCATGTTAGTTCTCCCCCTTTTGTTATTAGCAAAAGTGGGTAAGGAAGCAAAACACAAAAAAAATTGATAATAAGATAAAGGCATGATCGAGCTTTTAGAGAGAATGAAATGATAAGGAGTTTTAGAATATTTTTCATTGAAATAGATCAGAGTTTTTAGTATAAAGATGAACAATATAACATTTGCCAAGTAATCAATATTATCATGTTAGTTCTCCCCTTTATATAAGAGTTTTAAGCATAACAAGGTAATGATTTCCAAGTAACCAATCTACCCAGACAATATGTCTACACCCTAGCCCCGTACTAAGTGACGGATGGTCATGAGGATCTGCATACATGCCGTAGGTTGGGGTTTTAGTCCCATATGCAAACATTAGAAAATACTCAACCTAGCACTCTTTTCCCCCAGTGCCTCGCAAGGCCCCACTAGAACCCTCCCCAGTTAAGGACAAGACATGAAAAATAGGCCAGGTTATCTAATGTCTACAACCCTACGCCCCCGCTATGGTGAGATATGTAATCATGGATAATAGTTATTGGAAACATTAATCATTTAATTCTAATGATACGTTCATAGCCTATGAGTTTATATATTTATTTGAATTTTTTACAGAAAAAAGTCACAGAGCTAATTTGAAATCCATTAATAAATCAGAGTTTTAGTATTACAATATTTTCATAGAAATAAATCAGAGTTTTTAGCAAAAAAAATATTCTTGCTTAAAGCTACCAATATAAAGTTTACCAAGCAAGTCTACCACTTGTTGAAAGAAAGGAATGTTAAGATTCAAGTGAGGATGCACACAAAATAAAAGACTTTAAATAAGCATGAAAGGGCAAGGTAAAACAATTATATGGTTATGATGCGGAAGACTTATCGAAATACAAGAAACATCTTATTGTAATCAATGATGATCCATAAAAAGATATATGAGTTAAATTTCATAAAGAAGATGTTTTTGTAAATCATTGCTCAATTAAAATCTTTAAGTTTAACAATAAAGTAACCAAGCATGAAACAATGTTATCAAAAAGAGATTACTACAATGTTATTTTAATTCACAATTTCAAAACATACCAAACATTGTAGAAAGTATGCTAGGTTATCTAGTGCATTTAAATAGAAAGAGTATTATAGAATTTTAGCATTAGGATCCAATACTCATGAGAAGAAGTGTTATGGAAGATAATGATGTGCACAAAAGTGTATTTTGAAGAGAGTAAACAAATGATTTAATCAAAAATACAAGACATGTGTAAAGTAAAGTGCACAATAAAACACAAATAATTTTACTTCCACACACTTTTAAGCACAAAGAAAAATGTACAACTACCAAGGTGCTTTGCACACACAATGTTCATTAAGACTTATCAGGGTGCAAAGTAGTGCTTGGGGGATCACACAATTTTATTCTTCAATATTGATTTTTTTTGTTGTGATCCGGTGTACTTAAGAATAAGTTGTTTTATTTTAAAAATGAAAAGTTTGCACAAGTCACTTTACTAATCTTTCCAAGGTGCTCAACCTCACAACGCTTATTAAGACTTATCAGGAGGTTCAAGTAGTGTTTGGTGGACTTATCTTTGTCAATTTATTTCATGATTTTTTTGTACAAAGTTCTCCGATTACACTTGCTTTGCAAACCAATTGAATTATGACAGTACAACCACTTTTCTTAATTTTTTAAGAGTGCAAGTAAATGTAGTGTAGATAAAATACTTGTGCAAATTTTAATTCATTGTACAATTACAATACACAAGCAAGCATTCTTAGATTAAAAGCATATGTAAACTTTGCCAAAATAAGTGCGTGAATGAGTATCATTATCAACCATAAAATATTTACTCATACTTTGAGGCATGTTAAGCATAGTTCTACAAAACATTTACAATACAATTTTATGCACAAATTAGTAGATATATCAAAGCATGATGAAAACAATGTTCAAAGTAGTTTGACAAGATAAATTGGAACATTGTTGAAGTTCTAAAGATAGTTTAAAAACATGCTTGATTATCACAATAAATTCCATACAGTTTTTTTGTTGGTTTTTGTATTTTATATTTTTGTATTTGATTTTTGCATTTAGAAATAGAATTTAAACAAATGACAAAAAACCAAAAAAGGCAAAACATATTTTTTTTTGTAATTTGGCTTTTGTATTTTTGTATTTGATTTTTCAAAAATGAAATAAAAGCAGAAGTGCAAAAATAAATAGTACACATAGATTAATATATTTTTAAGAATTTTTCAAAATTCTAAAAATACAGAAAAACAAATAGGTGCGCTAGCGCCGACGTTAGCGCTAGCGCGGGAAACAGTACACAATTTTTGATAATTGTGAAATTTTTAATTGTTGATCTTGATTAAGTGTCCTAATAGTAGTTTCATGCAGAAATTTCAGTTTTTTAGGAGATACTTTAGATGGTTAAAAATTGCAAAATTGCATTTATGAATGTGTTTTAACTCAGAGACCTAGAATGAAGTGATGATTTTATTTGATTTGATATCAAGATGATTCAAATGTCTAAACTAGAAATAAATCACAATACACACAGAATACACAGACCATGGTATGTCATTATAATATCAATTGTCATCAATTATTATATCAATTATAATTCACATAATTCTGATAGAAATAATTGTTTTTAGAAGACTTTTGATATGACTTATGATATATGATGTTAGAGAATTTTAGCAAAGCACATCAATAGATCATGGTGGTGCTTGTGAATTCAATATTCATTATGAAGGTAAATTCTTTCAATACATTTTATTGATTTTCTTTTAATTAAGAATTTTGAATATATATATATATATGTGATTTTTGATAGGTGAACAATACTGATGGTTTAGATCATGTTTGACATCAAGGAGTGAACACAATATAATTTTTTGTTGTGAACAAAGACAACCATATTGAAAGTTGAGCTTTTATTTAGATCTTGAACTTTCTTTTAGATCATGTTATTTCTCTAAACCACTTGTTGGTGACGGCTAAAAAGCTTAATAGCCTAATAACTGGATTTAATATGAAATATCTTATATTTCTCTAAACTACTTGTTGGTGACGGCTAAAAAGCTTAATAGCCTAATAACTGGATTTAATATGAAATATCTTATAGCAAATTTATAGTTCAATTTATATGATTACTATATGATATTTATGAGTAATGATTTTAATAGTAATAGATTGGTCATTTATAAATGAAAAAAATACTTGACTTTTACTTTTGATTTACTTTGATTTGCTGTAACACCCAAAAAATCGTAGTTCAGCGAGGTAGGCAGAGTGGTAGTGCTGCGCTCGGAGTAGGCTGAAATTTCTCAGTCAAAGTAGTGCGCACGACCATATTTCCTCTTCGCGCACAACCACTAGTCGTGAGCCAGTGATCGTGCACTTTTGTCGAGGCAAAGAGAGCTGTCGGAACGCTCACTGTCCAAAGCAGTGCGCACAACCATTCCTCCTCTTCGCGCACGACCACTGGTCGTGTGCCAGTGATCGTGCGCCCTGTTTATTCTGCTCTGTAAAGAAGAGCGGAGAAGACGATCCGACCGATCAAAATCTTTGGAATTTGATCCAACGGCTGTGAGCTGTTGCTGGGGGGGGGGGGGGGTCTTAGGGCTTTGGAGAGGGGTTAATCCCTCATATTTCCATAGCTTTCCTCTCTCCTAAGCTAGAGAAAGAAGAAAGGGCAAGGAGGAAGAAGAAGGAGATTCTGCCATTGACGGAGCTCCGGAGCTCCGTTTCGCGAGCCGTTCCCAGATATGGAAAGTGCAACCCGGCGCGGTTCTTTCTCTCTGAGTGGGATCTCAAATCTATGGCGGGGAAGAGAGCTCCAAGGGTAACGATTCTTTCTCCCGGTCTTAGGACGTGTTCTTTGTCCTCTCTTTCTTTTTCTATGCTTGCATGAGGACTCCCTTTCACCAAATGGGTGAAGTGTAGGATTTCCTCTAGTTCTTCGGAACTTCGGGTCGATTGTGTCCGTCCCTGGCATATTGCATTTAGAAATCCTGGAGTCGTGCGGATTTAGGCATTGTGTGTGAAGCCTATTCGTGGCCGTGAGCCCGAATCGGTAATGCTTGATTTGCGACGATGCATTTAGGTTAGGATTAGAATGCGTGCCGGAGAATGACTCTGTGAGATCATCTATAGTATTGCGGGAGTAGAGATTAGGCATCGTGTGAAGATCCTAACGAAAGCCCCTTGCTTGGAGAGTGGTGGAATGCAAACCTTCACCATGAAATTGAAGTGAGTCGTTGTATACCTCCTTCTATGGTTGTTCTAGTGAAGCCTAAGTCCACTTGGTTGGTTTAGGTGTGTAACTTATTGTGATTGGGAACACCCGTTGGTGTTTCCTTGCGAACGGGCCGAAGTAAATCTACACCCGCATCGTTGTTGTTAACGCGATGATTTGAGCAACGGGCACAAGCTTGTACCGAACCCGCACCATGCGTATCGGCGAGAGGGGGAAACCTCGGGACGTCGTGTGATCATGGGATAGACCTATTTGGGAGGGTTCCTCCAATAGGTAAATGCTCAAGCGTTCACTAAGCTCTTTAACTTAGCTAGTTACGTGTGGTCGTGAGAACCCACGGTCATGGTTTTGGATTGATATTATGATTAGCCTCATGCGTTGCTTAGGCGGTTGTGGGGAACCTTCGGGTGAACCCAACCAACATCATGTGCATTCCTAGGATCAACTCTATTTGTTGCTACACCTAGAAGATTGATTGTGCTTGAAACCTCACCTTGTGTAGTTTGCACTTTCCTTAGTACTACTTGCTGCTAGTACGACTTGTTTGCAGGGAAGAAGATCCGCCACCCCGTGAAAGGGGTGGGGTCGTTATAATTTGGTCAGCTGTGCTGAACGTTGCTTTGTTTGCCACCTCTTGGTGGAACCTTCTTATGCAGGTGCAGGTGAGCCTAGCGGGAAATAGCGGGCGGTGGCCCTTTTTGCTGCGTTGGCCCTCGAAGGCCAGCCTCTTTTCTGTTTTTCATGTTTTGCCGGCCTACGCGCCGATGTATGTTTAGAGAGTTTTGTACGTTTTGGAATGTAAGGCCTTAAGGCCGTAACTCTACACTTTATTGTGTCATTCCTGTGATAGTGGACTATTCTAATAGAAATGTTAAATCCTTATTCTTTCGTTTATGTTTAGTACTCTGGTGTAGTTCTTTTCTGTATATCTCCTTTTAACGCCTAGCTAGTGTGGTTAGTATAGCGTGGGGTCCCGGCCGGACCTACTGTTATATTATTCATACCGGAAGGGTGTTACAATTTCGTATCGGACTTAGGTCATCGATCCGTAGTTTAGCCAATTCGGGACGAATATCTTTTAAGGGGTGGTGTGCACGGGATGTGCATTCACCTAAAACGACAAAAACTAATAAGAATGTCCACTTAGGAATGGAAAAACACACTTGTTTGCGGAACCTGAGCGTTCCATGATTGTTGTTTGCTATGTTTTCGGTCACTAAATTGTGTATTGCACGATTATAGGTGACTAGGAGTGCTGCGGGGCAGTCTCGACCCCGTAACACCGCTGAAAGTAGTGCGTCGGCTGAGGTGCCAGCGACCACTCCTCCTGCTGAGATGATAAGGTTAATCGCAGAAGCTGTCTTCGCGATTATCAATGCTCAACCGAAAAGGCTTGCACAACCTGCTACACCTATTACAGATGCGGCCCCGGTGATCGAACATGCAGTGGAACCTGCAGTGGAACCGAGGATGGAGACTCCTGTGCCAGTGGCTGCAGTGGAACCTGCGGTGGTGTCAAGGGTGGAGCGTCGTGTAGAGCGTGTAGCTGTTGCGCGAGCACGTGATCAACAACTGCAACACTTTCTAAGCTTCCACCCTCCAACTTTCTCGGGGACCGGATCCCCAACGGAGGCGGAGCACTGGCTGTCAACAGTTAGAAAAACTTTAAAGGCGACAGCAACGGAAGAAGCTATGATGGTCACCCTAGCCACCTTTCTCCTTAACGGAGAAGCAGAGCTTTGGTGGGCCGAGCAAGAAGCGCATAAGTTTGAAGGTAAGGATTTTACCGAGATCACTTTGGCGGAGTTCTCAAAGTCGTTTCTTCAGAGATATATTCCCTCTGCCCAACGCATTGCGTTGCAGAACCAGTTCTTGAAGTTAACTCAAGGCAATAGCTCGGTGGACGAGTACTTGCACGAGTTCACTAGATTGGGCCGCTATGCGGGGTTTTTGGTGGAAGATGAGGAAATGAAGACGAACAAGTTTTATGAAGGTCTTCGGGATGAGTTGAGGCTGCTCCTTGCAGGCCCAATGACGTTTGGCTTTCATATGATGGTGCAAAGCGCCAGATCTCTGGAGTTGGACATGAAGAGAGTACAAGCAAAGGGCGTGACAAAGAAACCTGAATTTCATGCGCCGACCTCTCAATCCAAATCTGAGTTCAGGAGGAACAAAAGGAAGTTCAAGTCTGCGGAACCAACTCGCTCAAATGTGTCGGGAGCTACGACTGCACGTGGACCAATTACATGTTTCACTTGTGGAAAGGTGGGACACAAAGCAAGCATGTGTCACAGTGGTCCCCCGAGGCCAGAGAACTGAGCGATGGACTATGCTCGTGATGCGGGTCATGCGGAAAAGGGCAAAGCTGCGGAGTCTGCTGCTTCCCAGCACATTCCGACCCAGCCGAGAGTTTACTCGCTTGGACAGCAAGAAGCCATATGACAAACTGATGTCGTCACAGGTATGAATTAAATGTTTGCTTTTACATAGCTATTTGTGATTGATACTGTTGTGTGACTTTATGTTTGATTTGTGTGCAATTAGGTTTCGTCCTAATTTTCAACTATCCGGCGAGAGCTCTATTTGATACGGGAGCATCGCACTCTTTTCTGTCTACGGGCTACGTGGTGCGAATCGGAGTGTCGTCAACCTTAGCAAAAGATAGATTGAAGGTAGTGCTACCTAACGGGTCTCGCATGAGTGCGGATAGGAAGAGCCGTGTGAAGGTGCTGATCGGAAATCAAGATTTTGACTTGGAAGCGTCGTTATTTCCGTTAGCTGAATTTGATGTGATCTTCGGCATAGACTGGCTCTCAGAGCAGCGAGCATGCATAGATTGCAATTCAAAGGAGATCACTCTGGGAAAGAACACCGAAGACGAAACCACGTTCGCAGGTATGCGAGGAGCGAGCAAGACACTGATGTCTGCTCTCCAGGTGGTTAAGGCGGTGACAAAGGGCGCAGAATTGTTCTTCACTCTGTTGGAGGCTTCAGAACCAAAGCCCAGGTTATGCGATGTCCCAGTTGTAGCGGAGTACGCCGATGTGTTTCCTAATGAACTCCCTGGGGCTTCGCCTCAGCGGGAGATTGATTTCTGTATTGAGCTGGTGCCAGGTGCCAAACCTGTGGCCCGCTCACCGTACCGGATAACGCCAAAGGAATTGGCAGAGCTGAAGGTTCAATTGCAAGAGCTGCTAGAGCAAGGCTACGTACGTCCAAGTCATCGCCTTGGAGTGCACCGGTCCTCTTTTTGAAAAAGAAGGACGGGAGCTTGCGTCTATGTATCGACTATCGAGAGCTGAACAAGTTGACCGAGAAAAACCGATACCCGATTCCAAGAATCGACGATTTATTCGACCAACTGGTTGTGTCGACGGTATACTCTAAGCTAGACTTAAGGTCCGGCTATTACGAACTGTGTATAAGGGAATGTGACATTCCAAAGACAGCGTTCAGTACCGGCTTTGGGCACTATGAGTTCACTGTTATGCCGTTCGGTCTATCTAATGCACCGTTAGTATTTATGGACTTAATGAATAGAACGTTCCGAGAGTATTTGGATCAATTTGTGATCGTCTTCATCGACGACATTTTGGTATACTCTCAGTCGGAGGAGGAGCATGCAGAGCATCTGCACGCAGTTTTGAGCACCCTGAGGAGGAGTCAATTATATGCCAAGTTCTCCAAGTGCGAGTTTTGGCTATCGTCAGTAGCATTCCTGGGTCATGTTGTTAGTGGGGATGGAATTGCGGTTGATCCGTCAAAAATAGAAGCGATTCGAGCGTGGCCTGTGTTGAAAAATGTAGCAGAAGTTCGAAGTTTCTTAGGACTTGCCGGCTATTATAAGCGCTTTGTGGAGAACTTCTCGAGGGTCGCACTCCCTCTCACTAAACTGACTAGGAAAGATCACAAGTTCAACTGGTCGCCCGAGTGCGTTCGAGCTTTTGAAGAACTGAAGAGCCGTCTGACCACGGTGCCCATTCTATGCTCACCATGTGGTACGGAAGGCTACAAAATTTATAGTGACGCCTCGGGGAGTGGTTTGGGTTGCGTCCTAGTGCAGTTCGGAAAGGTAATTGCCTACGGCTCCCGACAACTGAAGGTTCATGAAAGGAACTACCCGGTCCATGATTTGGAGCTAGCGGCCGTGGTTTTCTCCCTCAAGCTTTGGAGGCATTACTTGTATGGCGCGAAGATCGATATCTTTACTGACCACAAGAGCCTCAAGTACCTGCTGGATCAAAGGGAGTTGAATATGCGTCAGAGGAGGTGAATGGAATTCCTTGGGGACTACACCTTCGACATCAAATATACTCTTGGTAAGGGAAATGTAGTTGCGGACGCGTTGAGTCGTCGGGCTCCTCCTCAAGCAAATTGGATTTTGATGCACGATGAGCGTCTAATCCGCGAGCTAGAAGTTATGGAGATCATTTGCGTCGATAGAAGAGCGTCTCCTTCAGCATACTTGAACTGGATGGAGGTTCAATACGACCTCGCCGACCGAGTTCCACAAGCATTGGAGCTGGATGAGAGCATGAAATGATATAAAGCGGAGACCGTTGATGGGTCAAACGCTGATTTATCTTTCGAAGATGGCCTTATGTGGAAGAATGGCAGATTGTGCGTCCCAAATGTTGGTACATTACGGGCGGAGTTGATGTATGAGGCTCATCATACCAAGTACTCGATCCACCCTGGGAGCACGAAAATGTACATGGATATGAAGAAACTCTTCTGGTGGTCGGGTATGAAGAAAGACATTGCCCTCTACGTGGCCAAGTGTCATACTTGCGCGTTGGTGAAGGTGGAATGTCAACGTCCCGGTGGGTTTCTGAAGTCATTGCCGATTCCGGAATGGAAGTTTGATGATATGTCGATGGATTTCGTGTACGGATTGCCGAGATCGCAACATGGAAACGACGGCATCTGGGTGATCGTGGACCGATTGACGAAGGCATCACACTTTATTCCGAACCGGAAGGATGATTCTGTGGAGAAGCTGGCAAAGTTGTACGTCGATATCATCGTACGGTTGCACGGGATTCCCCGTAGCATCGTCAGTGATCACGATGGGCGGTTCACATCAAATGATTGGAGGCTGATTCATCAATTATTGGGTACCAAGCTGAAGTTTAGCACGACCTTCCACCCGCAAATGGATGGACAGACCGAAAGGACCAATAGGACGATGGAGGACATGCTGAGGATGTGCGCCCTGGAATTCGAAAAGAGATGGGAGGACTATCTCTATATGATTGAGTTTGCTTACAACAACAGCTACCAAGCAAGTATAAAGATGTCCCCTTTTGTAACATCCCGATTCGTATTAGGCCCCTACGATGAGATTTAAAACAATGAAATGAATCTGGTGTGCTGATAGCACAATTAGCATTCGGCAAGCTTCCGTTCGACGAACGTCGAACGGGAAGCTCCCGTTCCACGAACGTCGAACGGGAAGCGTTCGACTAATTAGTCGAACGGGAACCGTTCGACTATATATTATAATAGCTACGATCGACGAAGTATAGGAGAGTTGCGCCCGACGAAATGTTATTCCTTCAGCGGTCGACGAAATAGCGTCAGGTCGTGTTCGACGAAACATTGCTGCAGCCGCGATCGAAGAAGGCTGCCAGCGTTCGACGAAAGTTCGTCGAACTGCGTTCGACTAAGGTTCTGCGGTCGATGAAATATCGTCGTGCCGCGGTCGACGAATTAGGAGGGTTCAGCGGTCGCCAAAATATATTAAATATTTCGGTCGACGAATTATTTTAAGTAAGCGGTCGACGAGATCTTTCGATCGGCGAAAATCCTGAATTCGTCGATCGACGAAATCTTTCGTTCGACGAAAAATGTCTATTCCCGTTCGACGAAATCTGGGCATCTTTCTTCCCGTCGCCAGATAAAGCTTGGGTGCTTATTTTCTTTATGATTATTTTAGCCTACAGTGGGATTAATATCCAATAAGAAGCCGACACCTATATTTGGAGTTCCAAGGCTTTGCTCTCTTCTCTCTTAAGCCAGAAGAAGGGTCGAGCCATTAATTTGCTATGTCTCTTTTCATCTTCTTCATCTTCTGCTTCTTCTTCTTCTTCTTCTTTTCATCTTCTTCCTGCCACCCTTAGGGGTTTTTGTTTCTTTTGGTCATGGAGCTGTGAAGGAGCAAAGCTTGGAGGAGATTTGGAGCTTGGCCGACCGCCACCCGGATGCCATGAAGATGAGCTTGAACCGTGGCCGAGAAATTAAGGTGACTTCCTCCCCTCTCCCTTGGTGCTAGCCTCTTAGATCACAATAGGAGAGATGAAGGCTCAAGAGAGCTTCTCGTGTGAGCTTTAATGGAGTTCCCTTAGGAAGACCAAGTCGAAACCTCAAAATTTAGGGCATCGTTCGCCGCGAGGTTTTCGGAATCATTTCTTCTCTCCAAGAGGAAGAGATGGGATTTGATTTGGGGCAAACCCATGGTCGTTGAGGGAGAATGAGGGGAATTGATTGTGTAGGATTTTAAAAGTGTAATGACCTAATTTTGTTTGGAGAAGATGATGAATAGTTCCCTATTAAGTAGAGGGGTGAATTTAATTATTAGGGAAAAGATGAAGTGTAAATTCCCTGTTAATAACCCTCTGTTAAATAGGGTTTTTAATTATGTATATGTGATAAGGATGTTATGATAACAGCCCCCTCCTTAAAGAAAGATTTAATTAACAGCATTTCACTTGGTAAACAAGGGGTGAATTTGTGCGCAGCTGGGTTCGAGCCAATTTTTTAGGCTTGACCCCACTGGAATTAGACTTCCGGCTCAACAAGGAAGTTGTAGCCCTCGGAAAGAGCTTTCCAACGATAGGTTACCCGTTTCCTGAAGTGACCTGTAGCTCTCTAAAGGTCCAGTCGAGTGGACTGTCCAGAAAGCTGGTTTGGGTCTATTGCATGTTGTTTTTGCTGTCCAGGATTTCTGCAGTTGACTTTGGAGCAGATTTTAGGTAGGATCCACTTGGATCTGGGTTTAGGACCCAACATGAGTGTTGTAGCCCTTGGTGAGGGCTTTCCAAAATGGGGTGGCACATAATTTTTGGTGGAGTAGAACTCCCAGAATCTCAGTTTTGTTAATCAGCATCGTTGTAGTTTGAATTGCGGTAATCTTTGGGGATATCTTTTATAATACTTGTCTGACGCTCTTAATAATTGGTAGAAATCGAATTGATGATATTGTGCTGACCTTGGTTGAATTTCATGAGTTGTGGGAGGGTACTTGTTGTGATTTCGCCAACCATAGTTCGTTCTCGCTTCGCTCTGGGAATAATAATTAGGAATGCCGACGTGGCTATTGTTTGGAGAGAATGACCATAACAAGCTAGCGGAACTACGGAAGCAACAGAGAAATCTATATTCTCCAATTTAATGAGGAATGAGTGCCCAGATTTACGTGTCAATTGGGCGGAGCATGGGCGAATGGCATGATGCTAGAATGAGGCATTGCGATGAATAATCGAATAAAGACTTTGACGACATGTTTATAATAATGCGCCCATCGATCGACCATCCAGCGAAGAGTGTGGTTTGGTGATAACCCCTCAAATGCGATAAGGATCTCATCGTGATAGAGTGAGCTGTAATTTGAGTACGAGAAGTGAATGTCGATGACATGTGAGATATGCTTGGAAATCACGAACGTTATATTAGGGGACTCTTGGCGCATGTTTGGAAGACGTGCTTCTATGAATGATCGCCTCGCTAGATAAACAACGGGATGATGCATATTGGTAGTAAACTCTCAAGAATGTGAATAGTTCAACTAGGTTGAACTTGTTGTGAACGGAGCCTACGGGCAGAACGTGCTAATATGATGAGTGCTTGTGAGCACCGGTTGTGAATGGGCCTACGGGCAGGACGTGACAGTATGAATGTGCAGGTTTTCACCCATGGTGGTGTAGTGATCCTCGGTAGAGGATAGTTGGTGGCGGGTCTACGGGCTCGCCGATCGTCACACTGACGGGAGCTGGCAGTCAGACTCGGACTGGAAGGGCTCGTCTTCTTGGTGCTCATCTCCCAAAGCCCCCTTCCACTCCTGAAGACTCTGCAGAAATGCGAGCAGTACGCAGGGCTCCGCTATGAGCAAAGAGCGTTGAGGCGTACAGAGGCCTAGGACGGGTAGTGTGCATACCTTCCTAGTAGTGGCGAAGCCCGTGCCACTGCCACCGTCTGGCCACGACGGGGGGCGCCTGAGTGGTTAGCTACCCTCGAAAAGTGGGAACTAAAGGTCTGTGTCGACATAGCAAATGCGCTTGGAGAAGTCATCATATCATAATCATTGCACCGCATTCATATCATAATCATTGCACCGCATTCATATCATAATCATTGCATTGCACAGCAATGGAAACTCATCATATAAACTTGTATGGGCATCTTTATATGATGAGTTACCTTTATATGCAGACCCTTAACTTATAAGCATGTATGGGCATCCTTATAAGTTGAGTTCAATTCAGCTCTGTGATACTTTAGCTATGTCCTGTTACTAGTACGATTTTGATACTCTGCTTATGCTTTCTGTTTCCAGTACTTGCATTTATAACTGCTGCAATATATATATATATATATATATACTTATGAACAGCTTGTTAGTGCCATTGCAAGTACTTGGGTACTTATACAACCGACACATATGAACAACCCTTCCTGTCACCTGTTTTGTATACTATTGCTAATATTGCAGCTTTCTTTCAATTTTACCGCCCGGTGCCTTGGAGTCGCCGGGGGAGCGGATGTGAAGCCACTTAGTCTTTATGACTAACGGTTGCTACGTCCCTCTTTTTAGGAGTGCGCCCTGGAGCCGCAGCGCACGGCGCAGGAGGAGGACAGTCAGGTCAGGACGACAGGGCCGGAGACAGCGATACCCTCAGTACCGGCAGTGGCTGACGTGAGTAGTAGTTTTGAGATGTAGCCCCTTTGGGCATCTTTTGTGATACTCTGATATATTTTGCAGGAGCTCGTGGAGCTACCTTTTTGTATAATTATGGACTCTACTTATGCGAATTTTATATATCTATATGTGGCTTCTTGTTTTAGTTTATTGATGGGTTGGCGCTGTTGAGTTGGTTTAGCCGGCGGGATAGGCGTCTTGTGGAGGTGGCTAGCCCGTGAGCTGGCGCTTCCGCAAGGCGGCTGTCCTGGGCATAAGACTCCCCTGGGCCGTGTTTTGTGTTCCGGGAGGGGGGTCTTACAAATGGTATCAGCTTGCAACGATCCTGGGATAAAGAAGTCCATTAGACCACTAGGCTACCCCGGCTAGCTAGATCAGTTTGAGGACAAACTGATGCAGCGGAAGCAGTGGTGTGCCCATGTGTAATTCGCTATAAGTATGTCCACTTTTTCTTATAGAAAGTGCCAACCTAAGCCAAACACGTACCCTTACGTATAGATGCTGGCTCATCCCGAGACAGTAATTTGTTTTCCCATTCCAACAGTCAGAGTTGGTTTGGCATATGACACCTTTTTGGTCGACTTAGCAGGATAGGTCATGACGTATCCTAGCCTTATGCTGATCTTGGGGATGATTGGGCCAAGCAATAAGTGACATTGAGTGACTAAGGGAAGCGTCTAACGTGAGTGTAGATGCTAGAGACTCACACCCTGAGATTTTTATCTCAGATATGGAGTTATATTACCACCTTACCCAAAACATTAGGGCAATCTCAATGAGATTGGTGCCTGTAGTCTTTTATCAGCTTAGTAAGAGACCACCAAGCGTGTCTTTCATACTGTATGTGGATACCTCTCACTTCTATTTATGTAGAAGGTTTCATCTGGAGAAGTTACGATAAGAATTCGGATCCAAAGAAGGCTTATTTTGGGAAGAATGTGTTATATTGGTGGTAGAAGAAACTCAGTCGAAAAGATATGGGGGCTTATCTCTTCGTTTATTGGGCTAGTTATGTACCATCTTGGATCCCTTGAGGAATTAGAATCTTTGTAATTTTTGACATTGGAAGTTTTGATCCTTGAGAGTTAATTCACCTTAAGCAAAGCAGACTGCTAAGGCCGTGTTTGGGTTGATGAAAATTTTATTAGCGGAATAAGAGAGGAAAGCGTTTTGAAGATGATAATTTTCTCTATATTATTTTAAGATTATGTGGATAAGTAACGAGATGAGTAGTAAATTTACACTTTGGGGATATGCAGCGATGTTGTGATAACATTATAACTGGGGAGTTAATGAAATTTTGTGCATGCATTGTGGGTATGATGATACACTACCCCTGAGTTTGGAAATTCTTGGGGAACATTCCCTTAGTGTTGTAATTACATGACATTGGGAAATTAATAAGAGTTGGCGGCGGAGTCAACACGATTAATACGACTTGATTGACGTTCTAAAATTCTAAAAGGTTTTATAAAATAAAAATGCATGCCATGGATGATCGTTGGCAGGAATGGTAGGGCGCTTGTAATGGATTTAATTTAGTTTATCGCATTGTGAAGTATGCCCTACAGTTGGTGGTCTGCATAACTCGTGTCGAAGGGAAATCATCCCGAGCCTCGCACCTTGGCTCTTGTTAAGTTCAAACATATATAAATGTACCGAGTGATTGGATGTTATTTGCGCATGCTCTCATTACAACGAGATGCAGCTTGGTCGTCGCCATAAAAATTTGAATTTCTACATTACGACTAATATATAAGTGCGTCGATACGAGGATCTATAGGGTACGAACTCTAAGTCGAGGAAGGTATGCCCCTAAGGTTTGTGCCCATGTGTGAGAAGAATGTACCATATGGGCGGTGGAAGAAATTTAGTCCAAAAACGTACGGGGGCTTGTCCCTTCGTTTATTGGCCTATTTACGTTCCGACTTCGCTTTCCCTTAGCTCCTGTTTATTTAAATAGTACGCGAACGATGATGATTGGGCGCGTGATAACCTCTCAGTACGGGTGAGAGCGTTAGGGGTGTTGAGACACGCCGTGAAGGGAACACGTGCATTGATTAGCAAGGATAAGTTGAATTTACTTATTTAAGAAGATATAAATATGCCTCTATACGTACAGGTAGGTATACGTGTAATTGTATTGCCTCGACAAGGAAGTCCTCTAAAGACTCTGTGCCGAGAGCCAATCATTGGATAAGGTTTATGTTCACGGCTTAGGAGCCCTTAAATGAAATGAATTAAATCACGAGATAAAAGTTGCGCAATTTTTGAATCTGGTGCAAATCTTAGTAGAACCGGGAGTAGACAAAAGTGACAATTAACTCTAGGTCATGTGTCATTAGAAGGGAATGATGTGATTATAACCCATGCGAGGTGTAGAGTCATGGATTCACCTTACTCTGAGCCTCGTTAGCGATTCATAATATCGCCAGAGCCAATTGATATGCATTATCGGATGATCATGTGCGGAATGTGGAAACTATTTGGAAACATAAAAGCTTCCTGAACTTAAACTCTTGAGCTAGTAACATCATTTCTGGTAGTTGATGGATTGAAAGGGCATAATGTCATGGCAAGTATGGTGGGGTAATTGCAGGACTTGACTGTTATACGGATTTCAAGTAGTGCGGTAAACATCCATGATGTTTGACCATGGTAATTATCTTGTCATAACTAGATACTGAACTTGGTTGGTGGCTTTTGCATGAATTATTATGAGGTGATCAAAATGATTATTGAAACTTAATAATAAGTGGAAACTTGAACTCTCTTGATAGTGTTGTGGTGCCTCTCAATGATCAAAGGTTGATCAGACGACCGCATGACAAATTTTGGGGGACGCTTTAAAGTTTGTCAAGTGGGAACTATATCGATTTCTGATCGGAGAAGTGTGTTTGCAAGCGTCCAATTAAGAAAACTATACGAGATTGTAGCACCCGTGGTGCTAAGGCGCTGTTCGTGATTTGTTAAGTTGACGATTCATACAATTGCATTATAAATACGTGTAGTAATTTTCGGGTCATGTGAAATCGCAAGGCGTATGCTGAACCTTGTGAGGTGTGAACAAGTGGCGAGTGTTTGTACTCAGTATTATGCATTTGTACACCAACCCATGTAGGAACCTTGTTGGCTTATCGACCTCGTCCGACATGTTGTCTGGGAGTTATGCCGGCAGATCTCTTTTCTTAATATATATATGCTTCCTTGTAGAATTTGTTTGGGGGCTGCTATATACATATAGGTATGTCCTTTTCTTGTGTTGGTGCTGCTAGCATACATGAGTTCCTACTTTTATCTTTATTCCTATACACAGCCACATATGATGTTAAGCTTGTGTACATGGGAAATGGAACACCTTAGAAATTTGGATTCTTTTTTCTTTTGTTTGGAAATTCTGGAAATTTGTTCATGGCAATCTCCTATAGTGGCTATTATAGTGGTTGGTTGTGTTAAGCTTCAGGAAATTTGTTATTTTGGAACTTCCTTGTTGGTAGGCAATTATTTTTCTCTTATTTTAGCAGTCGTTTATGCTAGCTGTTGGGGGTTAAACTTCAGAAGTTTTGTTTATAACACCTTAATCATTCTCGGAAATCTCTTCCTTGGTTCATGGCTAGCAGCTATCTTGGCTTCCCTTGGTTTCATGATTATTAGCTATTTCGACTATGCTGGGAGTTTAGGGAATTTTCTTGGTTTATACTAGCAGCTACTTGATTTATATACTAGAATTTCTTTCCAGATTGTAAGCTTCTCATTGCCTTCAGGTTTTAGTATTAGTGATTTTATTTTATTGGGGATTCAGGGTTGGTGCTGCTTGGTTACTCCTTCCAGGTTGATAAATTTATTTTGTTGGCTTACTACTAGCTGCCAAGGTTTATGGTGAGGGGAGATTGATAAATATATTCTTGACCCATGCTAGCAGTTTTCTGATTATGTGCTAAAGAGTACACCAATGACTTTGTGATCTAAACTTAAACCCCCCCAAAACTCAACTTAAATTTCGGGGACGAAATTGTTTCTTCGTTTATTGGATTTGTAACATCCCAATTCGTATTAGGCCCCTACGATGAGATTTAAAACAATGAAATGAATCTGGTGTGCTGATAGCACAATTAGCATTCGGCAAACTTCCGTTCGACGAACGTCGAACGGGAAGCTCCCGTTCCACGAACGTCGAACGGGAAGCGTTCGACTAATTAGTCGAACGGGAACCGTTCGACTATATATTATAATAGCTACGATCGACGAAGTATAGGAGAGTTGCGCCCGACGAAATGTTATTCCTTCAGCGGTCGACGAAATAGCGTCAGGTCGTGTTCGACGAAACATTGCTGCAGCCGCTATCGAAGAAGGCTGCCAGCGTTCGACGAAAGTTCGTCGAACTGCGTTCGACTAAGGTTCTGCGGTCGATGAAATATCGTCGTGCCGCGGTCGACGAATTAGGAGGGTTCAGCGGTCGCCAAAATATATTAAATATTTCGGTCGACGAATTATTTTAAGTAAGCGGTCGACGAGATCTTTCGATCGGCGAAAATCCTGAATTCGTCGATCGACGAAATCTTTCGTTCGACGAAAAATGTCTATTCCCGTTCGACGAAATCTGGGCATCTTTCTTCCCGTCGGCAGATAAAGCTTGGGTGCTTATTTTCTTTATGATTATTTTAGCCTACAGTGGGATTAATATCCAATAAGAAGCCGACACCTATATTTGGAGTTCCAAGGCTTTGCTCTCTTCTCTCTTAAGCCAGAAGAAGGGTCAAGCCATTAATTTGCTATGTCTCTTTTCATCTTCTTCATCTTCTGCTTCTTCTTCTTCTTCTTCTTCTTTTCATCTTCTTCCTGCCACCCTTAGGGGTTTTTGTTTCTTTTGGCCATGGAGCTGTGAAGGAGCAAAGCTTGGAGGAGATTTGGAGCTTGGCCGACCGCCACCCGGATGCCATGAAGATGAGCTTGAACCGTGGCCGAGAAATTAAGGTGACTTCCTCCCCTCTCCCTTGGTGCTAGCCTCTTAGATCACAATAGGAGAGATGAAGGCTCAAGAGAGCTTCTCGTGTGAGCTTTAATGGAGTTCCCTTAGGAAGATCAAGTCGAAACCTCAAAATTTAGGGCATCGTTCGCCGCGAGGTTTTCGGAATCATTTCTTCTCTCCAAGAGGAAGAGATGGGATTTGATTTGGGGCAAACCCATGGTCGTTGAGGGAGAATGAGGGGAATTGATTGTGTAGGATTTTAAAAGTGTAATGACCTAATTTTGTTTGGAGAAGATGATGAATAGTTCCCTATTAAGTAGAGGGGTGAATTTAATTATTAGGGAAAAGATGAAGTGTAAATTCCCTGTTAATAACCCTCTGTTAAATAGGGTTTTTAATTATGTATATGTGATAAGGATGTTATGATAACAGACCCCACCTTAAAGAAAGATTTAATTAACAGCATTTCACTTGGTAAACAAGGGGTGAATTTGTGCGCAGCTGGGTTCGAGCCAATTTTTTAGGCTTGACCCCACTGGAATTAGACTTCTGGCTCAACAAGGAAGTTGTAGCCCTCGGAAAGAGCTTTCCAACGATAGGTTACCCGTTTCCTGAAGTGACATGTAGCTCTCTAAAGGTCCAGTCGAGTGGACTGTCCAGAAAGCTGGTTTGGGTCTATTGCATGTTGTTTTTGCTGTCCAGGATTTCTGCAGTTGACTTTGGAGCAGATTTTAGGTAGGATCCACTTGGATCTGGGTTTAGGACCCAACATGAGTGTTGTAGCCCTTGGTGAGGGCTTTCCAAAATGGGGTGGCACATAATTTGGGGTGGAGTAGAACTCCCAGAATCTCAGTTTTGTTAATCAGCATCGTTGTAATTTGAATTGCGGTAATCTTTGGGGATATCTTTTATAATACTTGTCTGACGCTCTTAATAATTGGTAGAAATCGAATTGATGATATTGTGCTGACCTTGGTTGAATTTCATGAGTTGTGGGAGGGTACTTGTTGTGATTTCGCCAACCATAGTTCGTTCTCACTTCGCTCTGGGAATAATAATTAGGAATGCCGACGTGGCTATTGTTTGGAGAGAATGACCATAACAAGCTAGCGGAACTACGGAAGCAACAGAGAAATCTATATTCTCCAATTTAATGAGGAATGAGTGCCCAGATTTACGTGTCAATTGGCCGGAGCATGGGCGAATGGCATGATGCTAGAATGAGGCATTGCGATGAATAATCGAATAAAGACTTTGACGACATGTTTATAATAATGCGCCCATCGATCGATCATCCAGCGAAGAGTGTGGTTTGGTGACAACCCCTCAAATGCGATAAGGATCTCATCGTGATAGAGTGAGCTCTAATTTGAGTACGAGAAGTGAATGTCGATGACATGTGAGATATGCTTGGAAATCACGAACGTTATATTAGGGGACTCTTGGCGCATGTTTGGAAGACGTGCTTCTATGAATGATCGCCTCGATAGATAAACAACGGGATGATGCATATTGGTAGTAAACTCTCAAGAATGTGAATAGTTCAACTAGGTTGAACTTGTTGTGAACGGAGCCTACGGGCAGAACGTGCTAATATGATGAGTGCTTGTGAGCACCGGTTGTGAATGGGCCTACGGGCAGGACGTGACAGTATGAATGTGCAGGTTTTCACCCATGGTGGTGTAGTGATCCTCGGTAGAGGATAGTTGGTGGCGGGTCTACGGGCTCGCCGATCGTCACACCGACGGGAGCTGGCAGTCAGACTCGGACTGGAAGGGCTCGTCTTCTTGGTGCTCATCTCCCAAAGCCCCCTTCCACTCCTGAAGACTCTGCAGAAATGCGAGCAGTACGCAGGGCTCCGCTATGAGCAAAGAGCGTTGAGGCGTACAGAGGCCTAGGACGGGTAGTGTGCATACCTTCCTAGTAGTGGCGAAGCCCGTGCCACTGCCACCGTCTGGCCACGACGGGGGGCGCCTGAGTGGTTAGCTACCCTCGAAAAGTGGGAACTAAAGGTCTGTGTCGACATAGCAAATGCGCTTGGAGAAGTCATCATATCATAATCATTGCACCGCATTCATATCATAATCATTGCACCGCATTCATATCATAATCATTGCATTGCACAACAATGGAAACTCATCATATAAACTTGTATGGGCATCTTTATATGATGAGTTACCTTTATATGCAGACCCTTAACTTATAAGCTTGTATGGGCATCCTTATAAGTTGAGTTCAATTCAGCTCTGTGATACTTTAGCTATGTCCTGTTACTAGTACGATTTTGATACTCTGCTTATGCTTTCTGTTTCCAGTACTTGCATTTATAACTGCTGCAATATATATATATATATATATACTTATGAACAGCTTGTTAGTGCCATTGCAAGTACTTGGGTACTTATACAACCGACACATATGAACAACCCTTCCTGTCACCTGTTTTGTATACTATTGCTAATATTGCAGCTTTCTTTCAATTTTACCGCCCGGTGCCTTGGAGTCGCAGGGGGAGCGGATGTGAAGCCACTTAGTCTTTATGACTAACAGTTGCTACGTCCCTCTTTTTAGGAGTGCGCCCTGGAGCCGCAGCGCACGGCGCAGGAGGAGGACAGTCAGGTCAGGACGACAGGGCCGGAGACAGCGATACCCTCAGTACCGGCAGTGGCTGACGTGAGTAGTAGTTTTGAGATGTAGCCCCTTTGGGCATCTTTTGTGATACTCTGATATATTTTGCAGGAGCTCGTGGAGCTACCTTTTTGTATAATTATGGACTCTGCTTATGCGAATTTTATATATCTATATGTGGCTTCTTGTTTTAGTTTATTGATGGGTTGGCGCTGTTGAGTTGGTTTAGCCGGCGGGATAGGCGTCTTGTGGAGGTGGCTAGCCCATGAGCTGGCACTTCCGCAAGGCGGCTGTCCTGGGCATAAGACTCCCCTGGGCCGTGTTTTGTGTTCCGGGAGGGGGGTCTTACACCTTTCGAGGCTCTTTATGGTAGGAAATGTCGCACACCGTTATCTTGGGCTGAAACGTGCGACACTAAGTTGTTGAAATGCAAGGATGTGGAGGAGGGAAATACATCGATTCGGGCTATTCAGGAGCGATTGCTCATTGCCCAAGATCGGCAGGCAAAATACTACAATGCAAATCATCGGAATGTCGAGTTCGCCGTTGGCGACTGGGTTTATCTCAAGATCAAACCGTTCAAAGGAGTATCGAGGATCCGACGCTTGAAAAAGCTAAGTCCGAGGTACTTAGGACCGTTCGAGATCTTGGAGCGCATTGGTGAAGCTGCCTACTGACTTGCTCTATCTTCGGAGCTGAGCGGGTTGCATGATGTATTCCACATCTTTGTGTTGCGGAAGGCTGTAAAGGAGCCAAATCTTGTTGCTGCGGACAGCGAAGTGTCGGTAGATGGTGGGCTAGCGAAGAAAGTCAAACCCATTTGCATTGAAGACACTGAAGTGAAGCAGTTGTGGAACAAGTCCATTCGGATGGAGAAAGTCCGTTGGAATAATTGCGGGCGAGAGTAACTCTCTTGGGAAAGAGAGCAGTCGATGCTTGTGGAGTACCCCGAGCTATTTCTCTCAGGTATTTATAACTGTAATTTCTGCTAATACTGTTTTCAAAATTTTGGGACGAAATTCTTTTAAGGGAGTTGGAGTTGTAACACCCCAAAAATCGTAGTTCAGCGAGGTAGGCGGAGTGGTAGTGCTGCGCTCGGAGTAGGCTGAAATTTCTCAGTCAAAGCAGTGTGCACGACCATATTTCCTCTTCGCGCACGACCACTGGTCGTGAGACAGTGATCGTGAGCTCTTATCGAGGAAAAGAGAGTTGTCAGAATGCTCACTGTCCAAAGCAGTGCGCACGACCATTCCTCCTCTTCGCGCACGACCACTGGTCGTGTGCCAGTGATCATGCGCCCTGTTTATTCTGCTCCGTAAAGAAGAGCGGAGAAGACGATCCGACTGATCAAAATCTTTAGAATTTGATCCAACGGCTGTGAGCTGTTGCTGGGGGGTATTAGGGCTTTGGAGAGGGGTTAATCCCTCATATTTCCATAGCTTTCCTCTCTCCTAAGCTAGAGAAAGAAGAAAGGGCAAGGAGGAAGAAGAAGGAGATTCCGCCATTGACGGAGCTCCGGAGCTCCGTTTCGTGAGCCGTTCACAGATCTGGAAAGTGCAGCCCGGTGCGGTTCTTTCTCTCCGAGTGGGATCTCAGATCTATGGCGGGGAAGAGAGCTCCAAGGGTAACGATTCTTTCTCCCGGTCTTAGGACGTGTTCTTTGTCCTCTATTTCTTTTTCTATGCTTGCATGAGGACTCCCTTTCACCAAATGGGTGAAGTGTAGGATTTCCTCTAGTTCTTCGAAACTCCGGGTCGATTGTGTCCGTCCCCGGCATATTGCATTTAGAAATCCGGTAGTCGTGCGGATTTAGGCATTGTGTGTGAAGCCTATTCGTGGCCGTGAGCCCGAATCGGTAATGCTTGATTTGCGACGATGCATTTAGGTTAGGCCTAGAATGCGTGCCAGAGAATGACTCCGTGAGATCATCTATTGTATTGCGGGACTTGAGATTAGGCGTCGTGTGAAGATCCTAACGAAAGCCCCTTGCTTGGAGAGTGGTGGAATGCAAACCTTCACCACGAAATTGAAGTGAGTCGTTGTATACCTCCTTCGTTAGTTGTTCTAGTGAAGCCTAAGTCCACTTGATTAGTTTTGTTAAAATTTTTGATTGGACCGTTTAGGAGTAAGCCTGAGTTGTATCAACAAGAGTTATAGCCAAACAACCACAATGCCAAAACAGCAATACAAGAAATCTTTATTGAAACAGAACTGCTTTACAATGCGAGGTATACATGGCGAGACATGATTCATCAGAATCACGGAGACGAGAAGAACAAAACACACCAAAAAACAAAGCTGGCGGCTAGACAAGCTCAGACCGCACAAGCCGCACCACTCCAGAACTCGCCCGGCTTGCCCTGAGATCGCACGAACAGAAACCGGACAGACTGCCAGCACTACAAGACCGCACCTCAGACCGCACGAACTGGAGCTTTGTTGGAACAAAGAACTGAAGTTGTCGCCAGACCGCAACTCAGACCGCCTAACCGCTGAAGGTCGCCTGATCACTGAGCTCGCTGCGAACAGCATAAGAACACAATAACCCAGTTCGCTGACAGACCGCAGACGAACTGTTTATTCAAGCCACCGGAAATCACCAAGGAAGGAGACCGCACCCTGCTGACCGCAAAAAGTTCTTATTAGGAATGACGGGCCATGCACCCCTATTTATAGGCGGGTGGACGGATGTCATCACTGCACAAACCGGGATACAGTCACCACCCATCAGATCGCGAACGGTCTCAAAAGACAGACCGCGCGAACAGACCTCTTGGTCGATCACCCGACCAAGACGCAGATCAGCAGACAAGATCGCGCACAGGCCGCGCGAACACGAGACCGCGCACAAGCCGTACGTTCTCAACAATGCTCCTTCCTTAGATCACCAGGAGCAAGCTAGAACCATCTGACCGACTTCAACCAAGTCGCCAGATCACCAATATAGACCGCCCGGGTAGACAGTCATATAGGAACAACCCGCCTGGTCTTCCATCAAGGAAGCCAGGCAAACTAGCAGACCTACTCGGGAACAAACCGCAGGTACCAAGAATAGACCGGAACAACCAGCAGACCGCCAGAACAACCCGGCAGAGCCAGACCGGCAGATAACCTATACAAGCCGCGCGATCACCGCGGTCTCCCAAACCAGACTGCCCGGTCTCCTCCACACCACTTCAAAAATTCAACACTCCCCCTTGAAGTGGGAAGTGGAGACTAGCCCGAGTAAATTCCGCAACCGTGTAAACAGTCCCTTCGCCAGCGGCTTTGTGAAGATGTCTGCGACATTGTCCGCACTCCGAACATGCTCGACCATAAGAGATCCTCCCAACACCTTTTCACGAATGAAATGGTGCTCAATCTCTATATGCTTGGTCCTCGCGTGACAGACTGGATTGTTGACCAGCTTGAGAGCACTCTCATTGTCTCCGCGTAGCATAGTGGGACCTCGAACCTCCTAATGAACGTCCTCTACCAACCTCCTGAGCCAAACGGCTTCCTGAGCAGCCAAGGCCGAAGCCTTGTACTCCGCTTCCGTGGTAGATACAGACACCGAGTCTTGCTTCTTGCTGCACCAAGAAATAGCTGTGGGGCCCGTCATAAATACATAACCAGATGTTGATCTCCGATCATCTACGTCTCCCCCATAATCAGCATCCATGAAACCATGCAACTCCAAGCTTGACCGTCTCCTATATAGGAGACCCAAATCAGAGGTCGACTTCACATACTTCAAGATGCCTTTTGCCGCCAGAAGATGAGGCTTCCGTGGTTCCGCCATGTACCAACTCACCTTGCCTACTGCATAAGCAATATCTGGCCTTGTGATCGTCAAGTAGATCAAGCTCCCAACCAGAGCTCGGAAAACCAACGGTTCAGATAAAACTCTCCCCTCATCTTTCCGAAGTTTATGATGTTGCTCCAGAGGTATAGAGCTGCTCTTCCCTTCCTCCATGCCGAATCACTGGACAATCTGCTCCGCATAGCCAGCCTGAGAAATGAGCACTTCGCTCTCCCGCCTCTGGACCTCGAGTCCAAGGAAATGGTAAAGCTCCCCCAGATCCTTCATCTCGAATCTGATAGCAAGCTCAGCCCTGAGTCTTGCAACAGCTTCCTTCGAATTCCCGGTGACAATCATGTCATCCACGTATAGCAGCATAATCACCCAAAGCACCCCCTTCTTGTTGATGAACAAGCTAGAATCAGAGTCTGAAGCAACGAATCCGCAGAATAAGAGATAATCTGCAATCTTCCCGTACCACGCCCGAGGCGCTTGCTTCAACCCATACAGGGCCTTCTTCAGCTTACAAACGTAGTCCGGATACTCTTTTGAGATGAAGCCTTGCGGTTGGATCATGAAGATATCCTTGTCAATCTCGCCGTATAAGAAGGCATTCTTCACGTCGAGTTGCCAAATCTCCCAACCACTCGAAGCTGCCAAGGCAATAACAAATCGAACCGAAGTCATCTTTGCCACTGGACTAAACGTCTCATCATAATCATCTCCGTACTGCTGTGAGAACCCGAGAGCTACAATGCGAGCCTTGTACCGCTCGATACTGCCGTCAGCTTTCTTCTTCAGCTTGAAGACCCATTTGCATGTCACAGGAGTGGTGCCCTTGGGCTTGGGCACAAGAGACCAGGTCTCATTCTTCTCGAGAGCTTCCAACTCTTCTTGCATTGCAATATCCCACTCCTTCATAACTCTAGCCTTCTCAAAGCTCGACGGCTCCCTTTCATCCAAGAGACCAGCAAAGAAACATGAAACAAAGTTCACCATGTTTCCTCCTGTGTATCGATCTGGTGGTTGAATAATCCTCTTCGACCTCCTAAGAGGTTGCTCCTGACTAACCACCTCTTCAGCTGCTTCTTCTGTGCAAGCTCCTCTTCCAGATGAACTTGGAGCATCGCTCCCCCTGCTTCCAGACCCTGAAGCCTCCATCTCAGAGCTTGACACAACTGGAGCTCCTGGTGAAACAGGCAACTCAACTTGAAGACTTCCCGCAGCTTTTCCTCCTTCATCAACCCTGCTCTCTGGTAGCTCAACTCCTGAACTCCCCTTGTAAGAAGTCACTTCATCGAACACCACATCCCGAGAAACAATTGACCTCCGTGTCTCAGGATCCATGCATCTCCATCCCTTCTTCTGCTCATCATACCCAACAAAGACTAGCTTCCTTGCTTTCGCATCTAGCTTTATCCGAAGAGCATCAGGAATATGCACATAGCAGGTTGACCCAAACACCCGAAGGTGTGCAACACTCAGCTTCTCCTTGAACATCAATTCGTGAGGGGTCTTCATGTTGATAGGACTCAGAGGCAATCTGTTGATGACATAAGCTGCACAAGACATTCCCTCTGCCCAGAAGGACTTTGGGATACTCTTGGCATGAAGCCAACATTTGCAAGTTTCCGTCAGATGACGGATCTTCCTCTCGGCAATGCCATTCTGCTGTGGAGTATGGGCACTAGTGAGCTCTCTCCGAACATCGTGTTTCCTGCAAAAACTTGAGAACTCACTAGAGGTGAACTCCCCACCATTGTCAGTTCTCAATTTCTTCACCCGCAGGCCTAGACGACCTTCCACCAGCTCCTTGAACTCCACAAACTTTGCAAAGGCTTCTGACTTCTCTTTCAAGAAATACACCCAGACATATCTGGTGTAATCGTCAATCAACACCAACATATATCTATTGCCTCCAAGGCTTGGGGTGGTAGTCGGTCCCATCAAATCACCGTGGATGCACTCCAACGGCACTTTGCACCTTGTTTGTTATTTGTCAAATGGAAGTCGATGAGACTTACCAAACTGACATCCTTCGCAGACATGACCGTCTCCATAGGAGGACAAGCTAGGTAAGCCATTGACAAGGCCCCTTACCGCCATAGCCATCAATTTGTCCATGCCTACATGCCCCAACCTTTCATGCCAGATGGCCGCGCCATCATTGGTCCTCATCTTATCAACATAGGTACTTGTCGATAAAACGAACAAGTCCTTCACCCGCTTGCCGACATGAATAACATCTCCCTTTATCTCCGGTTGAGTTTTGAGAAACTTCACTTCTGTTGGGCCAAACAGAACGTGATAACCGGCATCGACCGCATTGGTCACAGAGAAGAGATTTTTCTTCATACCAGGCACGTGATAAACACTCCTCAACGTGAGTGGACCCTTATCACTGCTCAGAGAGACGACTCCTTCGTGCTCTACTGGATGAATAGAATTATCAGCCATAATGATAGCATTGTTACCTGAGTAAGGCGCCAAAGAAGAGAACTTTGATCCATCCCCGGTGAGATGATGCCCACACCCTGAATCAACAATCCAGTCCTCATCATAGTTGATGGAAGCCAAGGCCTTAACGGGCATCGCCGTTATATTAGACGCAAAGGCTCCTCCCCATCCAACTTCACCAGACTTTGGCATCTCCTTCTCCACTGCATGTCCCAGCTGAAGATTCACCCGACAATCTTTCTTGAAGTGCCCGGTCTTGTTGCATCTAAAGCACCTCGGCCCCTCTCCTTTCTTCTTCCCATCAGACTTAGGAGCATAGCCCCTATCTTGCTGACCTGAAGTGGAGGGTCCATCATGACCCGGCTTCTTCTTCTCCCATTTCTTCTTCTTCTTCCCAGAGAACATCACATCACTTTCTCCCCCAGAGATTGAAACCCCCGCCATCTGTCTTGCTAAACTTTCTTGCAAAGCAAGAAGGTTCTCCAGCTCCAACAACGACGGTTGATTTGCCCAACCCTGAACTGAAGTCACAAAAGCAAGATACTCCTTCCGCAACCCGCAGATGATATGCCTCTTCAGTTTTGCCTCAGAGATAGGCTCATCAGGGTTCAATGCAGAAATCTCTGCCGTGAGGTTCTTCATCTTGAGGAAAAAGGTAGAAACAGAAAGATCACCTTGAGAGGCTTTCCCCAACTCATTTTCAAGATACTGTAGCCTCGCTACATTCTTCTTATTGAACAACCCATCCAAGGATGTCTAAATCTCAGCAGCAGATTTACATCCAATGATGTGATCAAACAGCTCCGGTGAGATAGCCCTCTTGAGAGTGAACTATGCCTTAGCATTCGTCCTCCTCCAAAGTCTCACCTCTGCCATATTATCTCCTGCTGGAAACACCTCTTGTGTGTCTTCTCCGCCAACTACCTCCCAAAGATCCTCGCCAAGCAAGTAACTCTCCATACACGACTTCCACTTTTAAAGATAGTCGATGTGAGGAGTTCAATACCAAGACCTCTTGCGTATCCACCTTCCATGGCAATCTATGTGGTCTCTTATTCACAAAGACGATGGCAACTCTAGTTGATCACTGCTTATCCACTCCAGAAACCTCGCTCTGATACCATGTTAAAATTTTTGATTGGACCATTTAGGAGTAAGCAGGAGTTGTATCAACAAGAGTTATAGCCAAACAACCACAATGCCAAAACAGCAACACAAGAAATCTTTATTGAAACAGAACTGCTTTACAATGCGAGGTATACATGGCGAGACATGATTCATCAGAATCACGGAGACGAGAAGAACAAAACACACCAAAAAACAAAGTTGGCGGCTAGACAAGCTCAGACCGCACAAGCCGCACCACTCCAGAACTCGCCCGGCTTGCCCTGAGATCGCACGAACAGAAACCGGACAGACTGCCAGCACTGCAAGATCGCACTTCAGACCGCACGAACTGGAGCTTTATTGGAACAAAGAACTGAAGTTGTCGCCAGACCGCAACTCAGACCGCCTAACCGCTGAAGGTCGCCTGATCACTGAGCTCGCTGCGAACAGCATAAGAACACAATAACCCAGTTCGCTGACAGACCGCAGATGAACTGTTTATTCAAGCCACCGGAAATCACCAAGGAAGGAGACCGCACCCTGCTGACCGCAAACAGTTCTTGTTAGGAATGACGGGCCATGCACCCCTATTTATAGGCGGGTGGATGGATGTCGTCACCGCACAAACCGGGATACAGTCACCACCCATCAGATCGCGAACGGTCTCAAAAGACAGATTGCGCGAACAGACCTCTTGGTCGATCACCCGACCAAGACGCGGATCAGCAGACAAGATCGCGCACAGGCCACGCGAACACGAGACCGCGCACAAGCCGTGCGGTCTCAACAACGCTCCTTCCTTAGATCACCAGGAGCTATCTAGAACCATCTGGCCGACTTCAACCAAGTCGCCAGATCACCAATATAGACCGCCCGGGTAGACATTCATATAGAAACAACCCGCCCGGTCTTCCAACAAGGAAGCCAGGCAAACTAGCAGACCTACTCGGGAACAAACTGCAGCTACCAAGAACAGACCAAAACAACCAGCAGACCGCCAGAACAACCCGGCAGAGCCAGACCGGCAGATAACCTATACAAGCCGCGCGATCACCGCGGTCTCCCAAACCAGACCGCCCGGTCTCCTCCATACCACTTCAAAAATTCAACAGGTTTAGGTGCGTAACTTATTGTGATTGGGAACACCCGTCGGTGTTTCCTTGCGAACGGGCCGAAGTAAAGCTACACCCACATCGTTGTTGTTAACGCGATGATTTGAGGAACGGGCACAAGCTTGTACCGAACCCGCACCATGCGTATCGGTGAGAGGGGGAAACCTCCGGACGACGTGTGATCATGGGATAGACCTGTTTGGGAGGGTTCCACCAATATGTAAATGCTCAAGCATTCACTAAGCTCTTTAGCTTAGCTGGTTACGTGTGGTCATGAGAACCCACGGTCATGGTTTTGGATTGATGTTATGATTAGCCTCATGCGTTGCTTAGGCGGTTGTGGGGAACCTTCGGGTGAACCCAACCAACATCATGTGCATTCCCAGGATCAACTCTATTTGTTGCTACACCTAGAAGATTGATTGTGCTTGAAACCTCACCTTGTTTAGTTTGCACTTTCCTTTGTACTACTTGCTGCTAGTTCGACTTGTTTGCAGGGAAGAAGCTCCGCCACCCCGTGAAAGGGGTGGGGTCGTTATAATTTGGTCAGCTGTGCTGACCGTTGCTTTGTTTGCCACCTCTTGGTGGAACCTTCTTATGCAGGTGCAGGTGAGCCTAGCGGGAAATAGCGGGCGGTGGCCCTTTTTGCTGCGTTGGCCCTCGAAGGCCAGCCTCTTTTCTGTTTTTCATGTTTTGTCAGCCTACGCGCCGATGTATGTTTAGAGAGTTTTGTACGTTTTGGAATGTAAGGCCTTAAGGCCGTAACTCTACACTTTATTGTGTCATTCCTGTGATAGTGGACTATTCTAATAGAAATGTTAAATCCTTATGCTTCCGCTTATGTTTAGGACTCAGGTGTAGCTCTTTTCTGTATATCTCCTTTTAACGCCTAGCTAGTGTGGTTAGTATAGCGTGGCGTCCCGGCCGGACTTACTGTTATATTATTCGTACTGGAAGGGTGTTACATTTGTGATGGCGCAAATCTCACACACCGCTATAGGCGGTAGCTCGACTGCGACACGAAACGGCAGTGTACCGATCGTTCAAGTAATATAAAACGAGGAGTAATCCCCGAGTATCGAATCTCTCAAGGAACACAGTAAGGTGGAGTTAGGTTTCGAGGAAGGACTTGAGATTGAAGTCCTAAAATCGGATGGGATGCGGGGGAGTTGGGTTGGCTTTTGGAAAATAACATAAAAGCTATCAGCTACTCCTATGCAATGCCGCTATGCAAAGCTTCGCTCGGCGGGATGGAAGACTACGTAGGCCTTGAACGCGCTACTTCGTAAGGGCGGATGGACGAGTAGGCAAGCGGATCAAACTATGCAGGCCTTGAGCGCGCTGCTTCGTTAGGCGGGATGGAGTACACGGGCCGCGATGCCACGCTTCGGTAGGCGGATGGACGAGTAGGCTAACGGAATGAGGGTCGCAAGCACCTCTTCGACAAGCACGCCACTAGCAATTGCTAGTGCGGCACCGGACACGATAGTGGGATGGAAAATGGATGGTGGCGCTCCTCAAGCACACAAATAACAAATATTTCACAATCACATGAAATATATGGAAATACAAACTAGTTCAAGTGCAACTTCATCAAAATATACAAGATCTAGCTATTACAACAATCAATAAAAGGAGAACAAGGCAAGAAATCGACCGAATCCGAAGGCTCGTTGAAGATTCACGGTTGGAATCGCCGGGTTGTCAATCTGCGTCCAAGCTCGGTCCACAACTACGTCCGGGGTAGAGAGAGCTGTCACTACTCTCCAATGGACCCGTCTTCTTCGTGTCACGATCCGGTAGAGGTTGCAAACTTCCTCTTGCTTGACGGTAATGGCGGCTAGGTCTTCCTTTGGAGCTCTTGGATGAAGGAGGAGGCCGAGAGGAAACTCCGGCGAAGATTTGGCGTTGAAAGCTTGCCCGGAGATCCTCCCTAAGGTGGGCGACGATGGAGGGGCGAAGTCGGACCAAACCAGGCGGAAAACGGCGGAAGAAAGCGGGGGATCCGACCTAAATCGTGAGCAGCGGATTTTATAGGCGCTGGAATTAAACAGTGCGCACGGTCAGTGGCGCACGACCAGTGGTCGTGCGCACTAGAATCCTGTGATCGTGCGCTCTGCCTGGACGGAACCTGCAAAGACAGAAATTACAAAATAAAATGTTCGCACGACCAGTGGCGCACGACCGGTGGTCGTGCGCACTAGCGTCAGTGGTCGTGCGCAATAGATGAAACAGAACTCAGAAATTTAATGGTCAATGCGCACGAGCAGTGGCGCACGACCGGTGGTCGTGCGCACTGGCATTGGTGGTCGTGCGCACTGCACCAAACAGAACTCGTGAAAAAGGCGTTAAGTGCACACGATCAGTGGCGCACGACCAGTGGTCGTGCGCAATAGAACCAGTGATCGTGCGCAGTGTTCCTGTGCAGAATTGCACCGGAAACACCTGCACGACTCCTGTTCTAGCGTACAACCACAAATCCAGCCACTAAAAGTGGCACCTAACAGTGCATGAAAACCACTAATGAAAATAAACATGAAATCACACCAAAATGGGCCAAAAGGTGCACCTAGCATGGATTAACAAATATGAACTAAAACAGGGCTAAAGTGCAGTGAAATGACTAACTAAACAGCCCAGATGAGTCCATAAAAGTGTATATGATCAGGACTCATCACACCCCCAGACTTAACTGTTTGCGCGTCCCGAGCAAACAAATTCTAAGCGAACTAGGAAAGAAAAGTAGATGGCTTAAGATCACAATACAGAGTACCATGCGAAGTCGCATGCTCACGAGCATAAGAAACATAGTAGAAAAGATTTCTAGTTATACAAATAGTCTATATATTTCTAAAAGAGTAAAAGCATATTACAACTACTCAATTGGTGAACAACGGTGAATCATTCGGTCATGCATACGGAGAAAATAAGCTAAACGCTGAGACGAGCATTGCCCAAGATCGGGATGCGGGAAAAACTCCACTGAAATCCATCAGTGTCGGTGACCATAGGCTTGCCCGGTCACATTCTCTCCACGGCACTGGTTTGACTCAAATGCGTGAATCAATAGGACTTTAGGTTTTAAATGGGGCTTGGGTTTAGGTGAGGTATACAATGATAAAGACGATGGTTCAAATACTAAACCCAAATGAGCAAATGCATAACATTATCCAAGTGGCCACAAAACACGCGGATGCACCACACCCCCAGACTTAGACTTAGACGCATGGGTGTGTGCACCGCCTACTCCCAAATATAAATCTCAAACAGATTTTTTTTCAATTAAACTTTTCATTCTTTTTTTTTTCTTTTCAAATCTTTTTCTTCTTTTCTTTATCTTTCTTTAACAATTTCAGCAACTTTTCAAAGATGCACAACCACATTTTCACAATGTACTACCACAATCAACACCACCAATTTGAAATTGAAACAAAATGCTTGCTTTTTGGGTGTGCGACTAGGATTGGAGTTTAGGCTTTGGTGAACAATAGTGGGGCTGAACCAAAAGAATGGGGTAGGCACAATTGGGCTAGCGAGGAAATGATGATAGGAATGGCACAAAGGCTCAACCGGGCCAAGATGATGGCCTATATCACATTCACGCAATTGACTAACCGTATACCCATGCTTCAAGAATCGCTTGGGGCAAGTTCTAGCCACCGAGAAAGATTCTCCTTTCACCCGACTCAAGCAATACGAATCTAGCGATCGTTTACACACATCCCTACGCTACCGTTTGATTCACACCAGATTCACCATTTGAGTAGAGTAAACAACATTTACACGAATAGAAAAAAAATATAAAACCATAAGTATAAAGAGAAATCTAATCTACACAAATTTCTATGCAACCGAGCACTCGACTAGGAGCACTGCTAGAGTCAACATTTTACTCTGCTACATAATCCTAAGCCATCACCTAGACTTTCCCAAATAAGCAGAAGAATTAAATTCACAACAGAGCCAGCAAACAGATGAGTGCGCGCTTGAGTGGGTGCTGTGGTGTGCAATGAAAATGAACAAATAATAAAATTGAAAATAAAATACTTCTGGCATGCTATGTATGAGTGCACGTGAGTGGGTGAACAAAACTACTCTCCCCCAGACTTAAACTAAACAATCCGCATAATATATGACATGAAAATCAGAAAAGGCTAGGGGAAGAGAGTACCCAATGCCCAGCAAGTGAGCATACCAGAAGATTGGCGTTTAAACCACGACTAAGCTGCAGCATCCGCCATCCAGAAATGAAACCTGCACGGGGTCAGCTCCGCAAAACAAAAGAAACAGAAAAAGATAAACTACAATACTACAGCTAACTAAACAGGATTGAATAAAATAAAATGCATGAAAAGTAAGATAACTACTGGGGTTATTGTCATCCCAGCACGACTTATTTAAATATATAAAAGTTCTAGCTAATGGGTTTATGGAAAGAAAAGTGCACAGGTAACTGTTCTAATATGCGCATCGGTAGCGGGTACCGATACGGAGACAGAACAGTCACCCCTCTACCTAAATAATAATACCTGCTAAACACAAGTAGAGGGAAAAGAAAGTAAGAAGAGGAGGAGGCCTGGTCCTCACTCATCTCACCAAAACTATCCTTGCACAGCAAGGTATCGTCCACAGCAGGTCCGCAGGAGGAGAAGGCAATGAGTGAGGCTTCCTCTATGGAGGAAGGATCAACCTCCTCACATGAAAGGATACACTCATCATTGACTTGAGCACAAAGCTCCAAGTCCTCCTGGGGCACCTGTACGGACTCAACCTGCACAGGCTCGAATGAAGAAGGGGGATCAAGAACTAAAGAAGACGAAGGACATAAATAAACATCAATCGGGGGAGTGGTCCCGGTCTCACTCCCATCAGGTTGGGGAAGTAAAATAATGTTAGCATTGTCATCAATGCTACAAGAGTCGGTGGGATCAACGGTGGCCAGGCTTAGGATTTGTACTTCCTCCACCGGTGTTGAGGAAAACTCCTCTTCACCTAGAAGGTTGTCCTCCTCCATAGGAATAGGCACAACACTAAGATCAACCGCCTCCTCTTGTGACACCTCATCGACAATGTCGTCGGAGACGAGCGTAGTATGCACAACAGCGGGAAGAATCGGTTCCACAAGAAGTGGTGGATGCACTGGGAGAATAGATTCAGCAATGTCGGTGCCCAAATCAGCCACACATCTGGTGACTGTGTCAACGCCATACCCTTCAAGATGTGAAGGTGGCAAAGACACAAAACCGGATGTTGAAGGTGTGCCGCAAGAGTTAGGAGTTGGGACGATCCGGATATCCGGCTCGTCATCCTCATCCAATTGGCGACGAAAAGCAGCACAATCCTTCAGGGCATGATCTGTGCTCCGACAAAACTGGCACTGCCTAGCGGGCTTCTTTGGCACAGCGGGGGCTGGAGCCGAAAAGAAGTATGACGGTAAAGGCTCAGCAGAGTAGCCATAAGACTTACGCGCACCATAAGAGGTACCAGACGAAGTCGGTGCTCCATATGCTGGGCGAGAAGAATTATGCCTACTATTCTCCGTAGGGCATTCATCACTAGAGTGGGAGGTAGCTCCACACCAACGGCAACGGAAATTGAATTGTGCCCACATAATGTGAAGATAAAACGCTTCAAACAAAATGTGCAAAATACTTCACCTAACAAAAATTACTAAAGCAACCTGATAAAATCAAGAAAAAGGAGTAAAAAGACAGAAATAAAAATAAAAGATGCAATTTACAAATGAAAAGGGCTTCTCTCTCAGATTCTCCCTCTCCAGAAAACTCACACGACTGTGTTCCCCGGCAACGGCGCCAAAAACTTGATGGCGCAAATCTCACACACCGCTATAGGCGGTAGCTCGACTGCGACACGAAACGGCAGTGTACCGATCGTTCAAGTAATATAAAACGAGGAGTAATCCCCGAGTATCGAATCTCTCAAGGAACACAGTAAGGTGGAGTTAGGTTTCGAGGAAGGACTTGAGATTGAAGTCCTAAAATCGGATGGGATGCGGGGGAGTTGGGTTGGCTTTTGGAAAATAACATAAAAGCTATCAGCTACTCCTATGCAATGCCGCTATGCAAAGCTTCGCTCGGCGGGATGGAAGACTACGTAGGCCTTGAACGCGCTACTTCGTAAGGGCGGATGGACGAGTAGGCAAGCGGATCGAACTATGCAGGCCTTGAGCGCGCTGCTTCGTTAGGCGGGATGGAGTACACGGGCCGCGATGCCACGCTTCGGTAGGCGGATGGACGAGTAGGCTAACGGAATGAGGGTCGCAAGCACCTCTTCGACAAGCACGCCACTAGCAATTGCTAGTGCGGCACCGGACACGATAGTGGGATGGAAAATGGATGGTGGCGCTCCTCAAGTACACAAATAACAAATATTTCACAATCACATGAAATATATGGAAATACAAACTAGTTCAAGTGCAACTTCATCAAAATATACAAGATCTAGCTATTACAACAATCAATAAAAGGAGAACAAGGCAAGAAATCGACCGAATCCGAAGGCTCGTTGAAGATTCACGGTTGGAATCGCCGGGTTGTCAATCCGCGTCCAAGCTCGGTCCACAACTACGTCCGGGGTAGAGAGAGCTGTCACTACTCTCCAATGGACCCGTCTTCTTCGTGTCACGATCCGGTAGAGGTTGCAAACTTCCTCTTGCTTGACGGTAATGGCGGCTAGGTCTTCCTTTGGAGCTCTTGGATGAAGGAGGAGGCCGAGAGGAAACTCCGGCGAAGATTTGGCGTTGAAAGCTTGCCCGGAGATCCTCCCTAAGGTGGGCGACGATGGAGGGGCGAAGTCGGACCAAACCAGGCGGAAAACGGCGGAAGAAAGCGGGGGATCCGACCTAAATCGCGAGCAGCGGATTTTATAGGCGCTGGAATTAAACAGTGCGCACGGTCAGTGGCGCACGACCAGTGGTCGTGCGCACTAGAATCCTGTGATCGTGCGCTCTGCCTGGACGGAACCTGCAAAGACAGAAATTACAAAATAAAATGTTCGCACGACCAGTGGCGCACGACCGGTGGTCGTGCGCACTAGCGTCAGTGGTCGTGCGCAATAGATGAAACAGAACTCAGAAATTTAATGGTCAATGCGCACGAGCAGTGGCGCACGACCGGTGGTCGTGCGCACTGGCATTGGTGGTCGTGCGCACTGCACCAAACAGAACTCGTGAAAAAGGCGTTAAGTGCACACGATCAGTGGCGCACGACCAGTGGTCGTGCGCAATAGACCCAGTGATCGTGCGCAGTGTTCCTGTGCAGAATTGCACCGGAAACACCTGCACGACTCCTGTTCTAGCGTACAACCACAAATCCAGCCACTAAAAGTGGCACCTAACAGTGCATGAAAACCACTAATGAAAATAAACATGAAATCACACCAAAATGGGCCAAAAGGTGCACCTAGCATGGATGAACAAATATGAACTAAAACAGGGCTAAAGTGCAGTGAAATGACTAACTAAACGGCCCAGATGAGTCCATAAAAGTGTATATGATCAGGACTCATCAATTTGCACACTTCATTTAGGCTTTAGGGGACAAAGTCAAAATTTCAAATATTATATTAGATGACCATGACATGATGACTTAAAAAGAAAACAAAAAAGAAAAAATAGAAAAGACATTAAAGCAGATCATGAAGTAGAAATTTGTATATTTCATTTTGAAAATATTCTACTTCATGCATTTGGATGATAATAGTAGATGAGAGATTTGGGTATCCAAAGGGAACCAAGTGTAACGGTTCCTTTAGGTACCCAAATATAGCGTGATAATTTTTTGGGAGACAAAAATGAATGAATTCTTTCAAGTGGAGTTAATGTTTCATTTTTTTATTTTGGGTCTCCATTCATATTTTGATTTAATATTATGCATCAAATTTCCATATTCATTAAACTTAGGTTTAAAATAATGATCACTTTTGGAATTATATTTCATAGGAAATTTGTGCACATTAGAATTTAATTTGGGAGATACATAATGTGGGTTAGAATTCATTATGTTTGTGTGATTAAACATTCTACTAGGTGCATATTTAATATGTTTTAACACACTAGTAGAAGTTTTACACACGTTTGATGATAAACTTGAAATAAGATATTTAAAATTATTTAATCCTTTTTGAAAGAGTGATTTTAAAAATTCTAGTTTATGAGAGAGAATATTATTTTCGTTTATCAATTTTTCGTTATGTTCTTTTGAAATTAAAAGTTCTTTTTCTAAATCCTTGAATTTTTCTTAAATATTATTATAATCAAAATAAGGTGTATAGTTTTCAAATGAAAAGCATGATTGAGATTCAAACACATCCTTTTTGGATTCTTCATTCACATTTGTTTTTAAAGTTTTATTTTCTAAATGTAATCTCTTATTAGCAATTTTTTATTTCTTCATTCTACGTTTAGCAATTTTTTGTATATGGAAATAAGAAAAAGAATTAGACTTTCTTATAGGGCAATCGGAAGAGGCAAGATGTGAACATGACGTTCCTTTGTCGTCTTCTAGGCCTTCCTTCTTTATAGATGAATTTTCATCTTCTCTTGATGAATTACTCTCTTTGGCTAAGTCAATTTCCATGATTTCCATGGTTTTGCTACAAGAGAGATTTTCTTGAATAATGGTGGATGCTTATATGTCCTTCCTTCCTGTGTTTGTTCCATACATGCAAGAGGAAAATCATAAGTTATCTCAAGAAAATTGCACATCTCGTATGTAGTAGGAAAAGTATGAATGAGTTTGGAAATATTCTGATCTAACGCACAAAATAGAGTATTCATAGATTTTGCATTTAAAACCATTTCGTTTTTATTTAATACGCTAGGTGGCTTTTTAATAGTAATATTCCAAACTTTTTCATCTAAAGCTTTCAGAAAATTTTCCATTAATATTTTCCATCCTTTAAAATTTCTTCCTTCAAATAAAGGTGGTGCTAGTGATTTTCCTTCTTCATAAAAATTTGCCCCACTAATAGAAGCGAGATCATGAGACGCCATTATTCCCGGTTGTTAAGCCGATTGGAATAGAACCTGGCTCTGATACCACTTGTTGGATCGATAGGCGCCCTTAGAGGGGGGTGAATAAGGGTTTTAAAAACTTATATTATATTTTGAATTACTTGCTTATGATAAGAGATCAAAATAGAGATTTATAATGAAGATCTAAATTGATTTAATAATGAAGGAGAGGATAATAAACAATTTAGAGAAATGAAGATCAAATCAATTTTATTACACAAAAAGAGACATGATTAATATTAATAAAATTGATTACAAAATTCGATTTCAATAACGCTAGAAATCAAGGAGAAATATGAAAGACTCTTTTTATTTTCTATACCGACTCGTATCCCCACGAACCGGTTGGCTTTAGCCGATCCTTCCCCAGATACGGCCTCAAGCCGCTCTAGCCAATCCTTCCCCAGATATGGCCTCGAGCACCACCTAGATCTAGACCTTAGACCTAGTTGCCAATACGAGGCGAATTTCTGCCCTAAGTCCTACCCAGACCTAGTCGCCAGCATGAGGCAAATTCACTAAACGATTATAAGAAAAGATGTGAAATAAATAACAACAATATAAAACTCCCTATATGGATCTCTTGGAGAAGAAGACGAAGACCCGCAGAGTATGATCGTAGTCGATGCGGTCTCCCATCACAATGATGACGCGTGTTGAAATCTACTCCACGGATCTCCTTAAGCCTTCATGGATTTGTGGGAGTATCTCTCTGAACATTCCTCTATATGATGTGGCACGAAGCTCTGGAATTTGGGAGTAGGAGAGGATGAGGTAGACGGAGCCAAAGGGTCCTTTTTATATCATTGGAGCTAGCGCCTGCGCTATAGCTACCGCCGACGCTATCCCAGATTAGGCAATATTCTCCGCGTGAGAATCCTTCATTTTAAGCAAGCCAGCCGCCTTCCTCTATTGCTTTGCGCTACTGCTTGTGCTAGTAGATACCGCCTGCGCTAGCTGCTATCGCCTGCGTTAGCACCTTCCATAACTATTTTCGAAATTTTCTCAAATCAGCGCTAGCGCCTGCGCTAGCGCTAGCGCTGGTGCTAGCGGGCATGTTGGAATTTTTGCTTCAAATTTTGGCGCAACCTTCTTATGTTATCCTTTAGTCATGTGGAATTGTTTTCCTGCACACATAAACATACAAGATCAAATACACATAGGATTTGTTATTCTCAAACCTAGTAGATGCGGAAGACCATGTTCCAACAAGATCCACCAAAGAAATCACAATTCGAAAGTGGTAGGATCTATCCCAACTAGAAAAAGAGCGAGGGTCGCCAATCCTCTCGAGAGTTATCGGAAAACCAAACGAAAACCACAAATCTATTAAGAGAAATACCGCGAAAATTAAAGCTTCAAAAATCCACGCAAAAATCGTCCGCCACAAGACTATCAAAGAAGAGAAAATCTCTTGAGTAGGAATTTTCGTTACCCCTCTCGGAAGCGTAGATCCGAGATATTGGATCCACAAGAAATAATCGCCCTTCCCTCGAGATCCACGGAAAGCGCCGTAGGAGATCACCCGAGCCTCTCTTCTTGCACGTGAAATTTTGAGATAATATTTAGGATGGAGCCGTGGAAGAGAGGATATCTAGTGAGAAGAAAGGTGGTGGAGGAATAGTATTGAAGAGGGAATAGGGAGGAAGGGAGAAGAGAGAGGGGGGCAGACGAAACCTAGTAGCAAGGGGAGAACCCTCTTGGGCGGCGGCAATAAGAAAGAGAGAGGGAGTATTAGGTTTAGGAGAAATCTTGTTTAATTTAAATAATAATCTAATTGACATAGAAAGAGTTTTGGCCTTATATAAGGCTTACATCCAAGAGGCTATTAGCAGCCCATAACAGTGGCTAAACGCACACCAAAAGTTCAAAATGATAGAAATAAAATAGTTAAATGCAAACCACATAAATGGATAAATGCAGACCATAAACTAGCAAGATAAATTAAATTTAAATCTTGTTGCGTGGGCGAAGATTGTAGCCGGGACCGCTACGGCGCCGCAAGTCTTTGGCCGGCGGGTCATCATCATCATCTTCCGCCACTATCCCATGGTCACCAAGTGCGCCATGGACGTCATCTTCATCACCAATTTGGCCATCGTGGTGGTCGTCGCCATCAATCCTCCCCCGCTCAAAAGGACTCATCACTGATGAGTGTGCGAGCAAGTAACTGCGTAGGAGATCCACGTCAAGAAGATCCACCTCCAAGGCGGAGAGCCAAGAGTCGTCTAAAGCAGGACGACCTCGCCACCGGATCAAAAACCTGTGAATGTTACCGTCGGGAGTGGAAAACACTGCATCCTGCAAAATCCTGTCAGGCAAGAAATCGGTCCGGGGGAACCTTGGAAATGCGTTAGGCAAAGAAAAAAAACTTGTTTCATCATCAGTAGGCAACATACCTCCCGTAGAATCCGAAGGAGAGAGCGATCCAGAAATAATCTCACCCCCACCCCATTAGAAGGTATAGTGGAAATATTAAACGGAGAGACAGACAGTTCAGGTGGTGGAGCGACATAAAGCGTTAAATCTGAAACCTTAAAAATAGGGGAGATTCCCCAATCAGTGGGTAACTTTAATAGATATGCATTTTCGCCTAGCTTCTTTAAAACCCGAAAAGGACCGGCTCTCCTATTCGCCAATTTCTTTATGGTGCCCGAAGGCATCCGTTCAGGGATAAGACGAACCATTACTTAATCACCAATATTCAAGGGGACTGCTCCCCTATGTACGTTAGCATTCGATTGATAAATAGAATATTGCTTAGCTAACTGATGAGCGAAACCATGCTTGCAAACGATAACGACAAGTATACCGTATCGAATGTAGTATAGGTTATAAAAACCAAGGTCGTATAAAAATCCGGGCGTGTTGATTACTCTTACTCAAGACGATCTCTATTGTTCTATCAAATGAAACTTTTGATTCGATTGTAATAAGAAAAGGAACTCGACTAAAAGATTATAGCTAATAAAAAAAAGAGAGAAGGACAACTAGAAGAAGGGATGAATAAAAACAACAAATTTTATTAATTCATGAAAAAGAGATTACAACTATTGGAAGAGGACTTACAAATGCAAAAAAAAGTAAAGCTAGATTACTCAAACAAAGGAGGAATAACGCAGAAAATGGAGGCTTGGACTCCAAAAATTCGTCCCCAAACATCTGGAAAAGCTCCCTTTAAATAGCTGAATTTTTGGTGTTACACGCCCTTGGTCACGCCCGTGACCAAGGGCGTGTAAGGGGCGTGATCAAAGCAGCAGCGGAGAGGGCGCCTTCTGGAGTAATCACGAGCGTTTCGGCCGTGTGCCCATGACCTGGGGCGTGTAATCTTGAAATATGGCTGCTGGCGGGAAAATATGGCGGGAAGAAGCGCGGGGCGAGTCACGCCCGTGACCTGATGTCACGCCCTTGGTCACGCCCGTGACCTAGGGCGTGTAATTTTAATTGACGTGTCAGCGTGCTCCTGATGCTTGTGGCGGGTCGTGGCCGTGACATTGGGTCACGCCCTTGGTCACGCCCGTGACCTGGGGCGTGTACTTGGCGAAATCTTCACGGAGCGTCCCCAGAGTGGCAGAAGCAGGTCTGGAGTATTTCGAAGGTTACACGCCCATGGTCACGCCCGTGACCTGGGGCGTGTAATTTTAACTTTTTGCTCGAAACAGCCCAGAAAACCTGAAAACACAAAATAAACTTAAGTTAGCTTATGAAATAACAATGGAAGGATTTATATGATAAAATTCCATAAAATAACATAATTTTATATAAAAAACATAATAAACCTAAACTAAAAGATGAGTAAATAAATTACTCATCAAATACCCCCATACTTGCTCATTGCTCGTCCCGAGCAATCCATTTTTCATAAGGGTGAGAAAAATTAATGCAAGATAGAATGTGAAGACTAGAGAGTAAAATGCGAAGTATTATGCTGGCATGTGTAGATATTTTAGTAAAAAGATGTTCTTGGCATAAATGCTAATTTATGAAATACTTCAAAAATGCGTTATAATTATTTATCATTATTTTAAAAATGAGTCGACGGTCAATCAAAAAGTTATGTGAAGGGAAAAAATAGCGTGATTGCTGAGATTTAAATTACTAGATGTAAACGTTCGGGGTGGCCTCCAAAGAAATCCATCAATGTCGACGGCCATAGGCTTGCCCGTTTGCACTTTCTCCACTACACTTCGAACAAAATCGACTCTATGGATCTTTAGGACTTAAATAGGGTACATTTTAAGGCTTGGGTTTAAGGGTGAGGTAACAATGATAAACATGAAGGCGCATTCCACTTAAACAAAATTTTTGAGCTAAAAGAAAATGATTGCCACCATAAAATAATGAAGCTTTACCCCCATACTTGTATTTTTTCAAAGGGGAAACACTCTCATACTCATTTATTTTTAAATCATGAATCTTAATAATTGGGATCATTCCAAGTATGCATGTACATACCTAGGCCACATATCATTATGAGATTATTACTTTTTGAGATTTAAACATTTTTTTTTGAATTGATACCCATAATTGTCTTTTTTCATAGAATCGTACCCAAAAATTTTTCATTTTAGCTCAAAATCTCAAAGTGTTTATTTGGGTTTTGGGTTTTTTAGCTTTGGTGCCGAAATGAGGAGGGTGGATCAAATAAAGGTGTAAGGCTCAAATTTGTGTGAACAATGGTGGTAAATCTAGGTTGGGTGCAAAGGCTCAAACTATCCAAAGAAAGGCCTAAATCATTTCTGTAAAGTTAATTTGTCTAAAGTGCAAATGTTTTGAAAATAGCTTGGGGCAAGTTCTAGACATCGAGAAAGGACACCCTTTTGTTCAATTCGAGTAATAGCTTTCTAACAATCTTCTACACACTCACCAAAACTACTTTTGGATAAGACCGTATTCGAATTTAAAAGTAAAATAAATTATTACTACGCAAATTAATAAAACATAATTTTAGATCTATGCCAAGAATTTAATTTTACACCAAAACTACTTAAGACAAGCATAAGACTAGGAGCACTACATGAGTCAACAATTTTACTCAAAAGTTTCAAAAACTATTCTAGCACAAAATTATTTTTAGTTCATATGAAAAACAGTCTACTTAGAACTTACAATTTAGCAAGTGAGAGTTTTGATGAATAAAAAGAACATTTTCTAATAGATTTTTTTTTGTTCTTGGATTTCCCAAGATCTGCCCAGTGAAGGGTTTGCAAGGTACTAGAGGCTATGATGGGAATTCAAGCCCAAAGCGTCCTTTCCAAGAAATTTAATTTCAAATTTTTATAATTTTTTTTTTGGTTTTTATTTTTCAAGTAAAACTATAAAGAAAGCTATGCTACACCCCCATACTTAAAATTAAACATTGTCCCCAATGTTTAAAACTAAGTATGAAAGATAAAACTAAAAAAAAAACATGACATTAAAGAAAAATCAAGATAAATTACTAAGGTGTAAAGAGGGCTTCCCTGAATGGTAGTCGGGGTCGCTGGTCAAACACCTGCAGAGTTAAAATAAACAAGAAAAGAAAGATAAAAATAAAGAGGTTAACATTGGGTTGCCTCCCAAGAGCGCTTTGTTTACCGTCGCGTAGCTTGACTAAGTGGCGTTCTACAAGTTTGTGAGGTTAAGCGTTTCAATTTTGCTGGGCGCTGGGTCGCCAGAATGATATAATTTCAATCGGTGTCCGTTAACCTTCAAAAGGCCTTGATCCGGGTGTTCTATTAGCACGGTCCCATATGGCCAAACCTCTTTTACAACAAAAGGGCCGGACCATCGGGATTTTAATTTGCCCGGAAAAAGTTTTAATCTAGAATTATATAAAAGGACTGAGTCTCCCGGTGAAAAAGATTTTGGAAATTTTATTTTTTTGTCATGGTAAAACTTAGTGCGCTCCTTGTAAAGTTTATTATTTTCATAGGCGTTTGCACGCCATTCGTCTAATTCATTAAGTTGAAATTTTCGTTGATCGGAGGCTAAGTTCAAATTAAGTTTAAAAACTTTAGCGCCCAGAATGCGCGATGTTCTAATTCCACCGGTAAATGGCACGCTTTTCCATAGACCAATCGGTATGGTGTACATCCGATGGCGGTTTTGTACGCTGTACGATAGGCCCATAGTGCGTCGTCTAATTTTAACGACCAGTCCTTCCTATTAACGGAGACAGTTTTTTCTAAAATTCTTTTTAGTTCGCGATTCACCACCTCCACTTGGCCATTTGCTTGTGGGTGGTAGGCGGTAGATAGCTTGTGGGTAACTCCATACTTTGCTAAAATTTTAGCAAGTTGGTTGTTACAGAAATGTGTGCCCCGATCACTAATTAGTGCTCGGGGTGTGCCAAATCGTGAAAATAATTTTTTTAAAAAATTTACGACGACTCTCGCGTCGTTAGTGGGGAAATCTTGTACTTCCGCCCACCTTGACACGTAATCGACCGCAACAAGAATATATTTATTATTTAAAGAAGAGGGTAAAGGACCTACGAAATCTATTCCCCAAAGATCAAAAATTTCGCATTCTATAAAAATATTTTGGGGCATTTCGTCGCGGTTAGAAATGTTACCTGACCGTTGGCACCGATCACAATTACTCACAAAATGATGAGCGTCTTTGAATAAGGTGGGCCAATAGAAGCCCGCCTCTAGCGCTTTTCTTGCGGTCCGGTTTGCTTGGTAGTGTCCGCCGGCTGGTCCTTCGTGGCAGTGTCGTAATATTTTGACGCCTTCCTCGCCCGAAATACACCTTCTTACCACTTGGTCCGCGCAGACACGAAATAAAAAGGGGTCCTCCCAAAAATAATTTTTCAAATCTGAAAAGAATTTCTTCTTTTGTTGACTTGAAAAATCTTTTGGTAGGACCCGGGCCACTAAATAGTTGGCCAAATCCGCATACCAAGGGGTGGAAGAAGTCGTTACCTTTTCCATGGCGAGGAGGCGCTCTTTAGGGAATTTATCATCTATCTTGGCCTCCACTAGTGCTCCTGCTGCCGGATTCTCCAGTCTTGAGAGGTGGTCGGCCGCCAAATTCTCCGCTCCTTTCTTGTCTCGGATCTCCAAATCGAATTCTTGCAAGAGTAGGATCCATCACAATAGTCGGGGCTTGGCATCCCCTTTATCTAGCAAGTACCGGAGTGCGGAGTGATCTGTAAAAACAATAATTTTTGATAGCGTTATGTACAAACGAAATTTATCAAAAGCAAAAACGATCGCTAGAAGTTCTTTTTCCGTCGTAGTATAATTAGCTTGGGCGGATGTAAGCGTTTTGCTTGCGTAATAAATTGGGTGAAAGTATTTATTCACCCTTTGGCCCAAGACCGCACCTACGGCAAAATCGCTTGCATCGCACATGATTTCGAACGGAAGAGACCAATCTGGTGAAATTAAAATAGGCGATTTGATAAGTTCATTTTTAATTTTTATGAACGCCTTAGAACATTCTTCATCAAAGATAAACGTGGTTTCTTTTTCTAAAAGATGTGTTAACGGTTTTGTAATTTTTTAAAAATCTTTAATAAACCGTCTATAGAAACCTGCATGTCCTAAAAAACTCCTAATAGATTTAATATTAGTAGGCGGTGGGAGTTTTTCTATAACTTCGATCTTGGCCCTATCGACCTCAATCCCTTTACTAGAAACCTTATGTCCGAGGACTAATCCCTCACGGACCATAAAATGGCACTTCTCCCAGTTGAGTGCCAGATTCGTGTCTTCGCAGCGTTGAAGAACACGGTCAAGATTTTTTAGACAATTTTTAAAGGAATCGCCATAAACTGAAAAATCGTCCATGAAAACTTCCATGACGTCCTCAACTAATTCATTAAAAATTACCAGCATACATCTTTGAAATGTAGCTGGCGCATTGCAAAGCCCAAACGGCATTCTTCGGTATGCGAAGGTGCCGAACGGACAAGTGAAGGTGGTTTTCTCTTGGTCTTCGGGCGCAATTGGGATTTGGAAATATCCCGAAAGACCATCAAGAAAACAATAGTGCGAGTGACCGGATAAACGTTCTAGAATTTGGTCAATGAAGGGCAATGGAAAATGATCCTTGCGGGTAGCATCATTTAATTTCCTATAATCGATGCATACCCGCCAACCCATAACAGTACGGGTTGGGATTAACTCGTTATTTTTGTTTTCAACTACTGTGATTCCGCCCTTCTTAGGCACGACTTGCACCGGGCTAACCCAAGTGCTATCAGAAATTGGGTAAATAATTCCCGCGTCTAATAATTTTATAATTTCGGCCTTAACGACGTCCTTCATATTAGGATTCAAGCGTCGTTGAGGCTGAATAGTGCCGCGAGAATTATTTTCAAGATTTATTTTATGCGTGCAGAATGAGGGATTTATACCCTTTATATCAGAGATTTGCCACGCAATTGCGTGACGGTGGTTATTTAAAATTTTAATTAATTCGGAAATTTCCGAATCATTAAGCGCAGAAGAAATAATTACGGGTAATTTTGAATTTTCTTCTAAAAATACATATTTTAGATGATCCGGTAGTTGTTTTAATTCTAGACTCGGCGGCTCTTCATAAGATGTTTTGATTTCAAAAATATTTAAATTTTTTTGTTCAAAATTTTCCTGCCGGGTTGTTTCTTCAAGACATAATAAAGTTTGTAACTCCGGATTTTCATAAAAAGGGGAATTTATTTCCGCAAAAGTTGATAAGTCTTCTTCAAAATTTGATTCTAAAATAAAACAAGAATCATCGCTAGTGATTGCATTTCTCATTGATTGATTAACATTGAAAATAACTTCTTCTTCTCCAACTCGCAGGAGAAGTTTTCCGTTACTTACATCTATTATAGCTCGAGCGGTGGCTAGGAAAGGTCGGCCAAGTATTAGGGGTACTTTGACGTCTTCTTCAATATCGAGGATGACAAAGTCTACCGGGAAGATAAACTTATCAACCTTTACTAGCACATCTTCAATGACCCCTATTGGGTATTTAACTGATCGATCCGCTAGTTGGATGCTTATATTAGTTGGGCTTGGGTTTCCCAAACCAAGTTTTTGAAATAACGCAAAAGGCATTAAATTTATACTAGCTCCTAAATCGGCCAAGGCGTGCTTGATTGTTAAATTACCAAACATACACGGGATGGAGAACCGTCCCGGGTCGTTCAATTTTTGTGGTAATTTATTTAATAAAGCCGTCGAACACTCTGCGTTTAAAGAAATACGCGAAAAATTTTCTAGTTTCTTTTTATTTGAAAGTAATTCTTTTAAAAATTTTGCGTACTTTGGCATTTGAGCAATTGCTTCGCAGAATGGTACATTTATTTAGATTGTGTACCCTCCCAATTCGGTCTCGCATAATAGGACATGGTCCGTAGCGGAGCCTCATTATGGATGGGATCACCCTTTATTTCCTCGTTAGTTTCTCCGACCGACTCTTCGTGAATTATAGGCAGATCACTAAATCGGAGACGCCGCCGTAACGTGCGCTCGATTTCCGGATCAAATCCAAATTCAAAATTAGCTGGAGAGTTGTGTCGGGTCATAAACCAAGAAGAAAAGAAAAGAGAGGAAGAGGTGAGAGAGAAGAACAAAGCAAAAATTTAGATAAATATATTTATTATATATTAAATTTTTTTATAAATTTTTTTTTTATTAGGTGATTTAAAATTAGTCCTGGACTTCCCAAGATCTACCCGGTGAAGGGCTTGCAAGGTACTAGAGGCTATGATGGGAATTCAAGCCCAAAGCGTCCTTTCCAGGAATATAGTTACACCTTGAATGATAGAAAGAAAAAAAAATAATAATAAGAGAAGAAAAGAAGCGATAAAACCAATATATATTCTCTTTCGAAATATCAACTCAGATCCCCGGCAACGGCGCCAAAAACTTGATGAGCGAAACCATGCTTGCAAACGATAACGGCAAGTATACCGTATCGAATGTAGTATAGGTTATAAAAACCAAGGTCGTATAAAAATCCGGGCGTGTTGATTACTCTTACTCAAGACGATCTCTATTGTTCTATCAAATGAAACTTTTGATTCGATTGTAATAAGAAAAGGAACTCGACTAAAAGATTATAGCTAATAAAAAAAAAAGAGAAGGACAACTAGAAGAAGGGATGAATAAAAACAACAAATTTTATTAATTCATGAAAAAGAGATTACAACTATTGGAAGAGGACTTACAAATGCAAAAAAAAGTAAAGCTAGATTACTCAAACAAAGGAGGAATAACGCAGAAAATGGAGGCTTGGACTCCAAAAATTCGTCCCCAAACATCTGGAAAAGCTCCCTTTAAATAGCTGAATTTTTGGTGTTACACGCCCTTGGTCACGCCCGTGACCAAGGGCGTGTAAGGGGCGTGATCGAAGCAGCAGCGGAGAGGGCGCCTTCTAGAGTAATTACGAGCGTTTCGGCCGTGTCACGCCCTAGGTCACGCCCGTGACCTGGGGCGTGTAATCTTGAAATCTGGCTGCTGGCGGGAAAATATGGCGGGAAGAAGCGCGGGGCGAGTCACGCCTGTGACCTGATGTCACGCCCTTGGTCACGCCCGTGACCTAGGGCGTGTAATTTTAATTGACATGTCAGCGTGCTCCTGATGCTTGTGGCGGGTCGTGGCCGTGACATTGGGTCACGCCCTTGGTCACGCCCGTGACCTGGGGCGTGTACTTGGCGAAATCTTCACGGAGCGTCCCCAGAGTGGCAGAAGCAGGTCTGTAGTATTTCGAAGGTTACACGCCCATGGTCACGCCCGTGACCTGTGGCGGTAATTTTAACTTTTTGCTCGAAACAGCCCAGAAAACCTGAAAACACAAAATAAACTTAAGTTAGCTTATGAAATAACAATGGAAGGATTTATATGATAAAATTCCATAAAATAACATAATTTTATATAAAAAACATAATAAACCTAAACTAAAAGATGAGTAAATAAATTACTCATCACTAACGTCTCTCTAATGTGCTTATGGAAAGTGTGAATGTGCGAGGCGAAGTCCTGTGCAAATTGACTGGATTTAAAAGATGGCGGTAACTGAACCAAGTCAAGAGGCACGAGCGCCTTATATCCATGTACGATCTCATTTGGAGATAAACCGGTGGACCTATTCTTAGAATTATTATAAGCTAATTGAGCATGAGGAAGAATAAGGTCCCACGTACCTTTATGATCACCCGCTAGACAACGAAGTAAACCACCCAAGCTTCGGTTAACCACTTCCGTTTGCCCATCCGTTTGGGGATGATAGGCCGACGAAAACATAAGTCTAGTACCCAAAAGCTTCCAAAGTGTTTTTTTACAGAAATAGCTCGTTTATTTAATGTCCCTATCAGTCACTATCGTTTTGGGGACGCCCCGATGGGCCACGACCTCCTTAAAATACAACTTAGAAACATGTGATGCATCGTTGGTGTTATTGCATGCGATAAAGTAGGCCATTTTGGAAAATCGATCCACTACGACCAGAATGGAATCGTGTCGCCTAAATGTCAGGGGTAGGCCCAATATGAAGTTGATGCGCGATTTCAGCAATGCTAATTAGCAAGCACGAAATGCGATACGACGGCAGTGCACCGATCGCTCAAGTAATAAAATAGGGAGGAACTCCCCGAATGTCGATCTCAAAGGACCGCAAGTTGGGTAGTATGATTCGCTCTGCCCGGAAATTAGTTAAAAGGATTACTAAGTGATAACAAAGGGGGTTATGATTGGATTCCTAAGCTATTGCGGAAATAAGAGAAATGCGGGTCGAAAAGCACCGCTTCGCAAGGTGTGGGTGAGTGCAGCTGCCGCGATGCCGCGCTTCGGTAAGCGGATGGAGTGGCCACAGTGCGAGGTTTTGTGAGGGTCGTATTCACCTCTTCGCCAACATCACCACTAGCAATTGCTAGATGGCTTCACACACAAACAACCTAGGCTATCACAACAACAACGAAAGCTATTCTCACCACCACATCATCATTGCACATGAACACAAGCAAGGATCCATAACATTAACCTAACAAGCATTCATACAACAACACAAAGAGAAAGCACAAGCATCAAAGTTTAGAAAGGACCACATAAAAGATGTCACCGCGTCTTGGGTTCTCGGCCGGAGTGAGAGGTTGTCGGTCTCTCTCCGGGCTCGGCCCTCAGATGGTGTGCGGACTTGAAGGAGGCTGTCACCACTCCAACGATCTTCGCGCTTCTATGGTCTCCTCGACGAAGAATGCTTGAACTAGTGGCGGAGAATGCTTGCAAATGCTCCCTGATGGAGGAATGGCGAAGGAGATCGCTGGAAATGGTCTCCTCTTGTCTCCTCTGGTGGAAAGGGCGAAAATGGCTGGATTCCTCGCTTTTCCCATGAGGGGAATCGGGGGGGGGGGGGGGGGGGGGGCTCTTGGTATCGGCATTTCCTGCTTTAAATACTAAACAAGCAGTGTTTTGGTCACGCAAGGTCGAACGCACGACCGTGCGCTGCCCGTGCGATAATTAATGATAAAAACTGGCGTGAAGACGAAGCTGCGCCGCCCGTGCGATTTACTCATGCACAGGCAAATCCGTCCGTACGTCAAAACGCACGGGTAAATTCAGAAAAGCTAAAAAATAGGAAGAAACAGGCGTCCGTGCATTTCACTCACGCATGGGCAATTCCGCTCGTGCGTCAAAACGCACGACCAAACTCAGATCTCCCGTTTTCTGTCCAGATGAGAATGCACGACCACAACCGTCCGTGTGTCAAGGAAACGCATGACCATGCGTTGCACACAATCATGAATTCTGGGGGAAAACTGGATGATCCGACCACCTGTATACAAGATAAAATAGATGGGAAAACACCTCCAGCACTAGATAAACAAAGAGAAAGGGATGGGGAGCACCATGTGCTTACCCCCAATAACAAGGAGCGCAAATGTACACCGAAACGGGCCTAAGAGTGCACCTAGCAAGGAATAACAAATATGATAAAAAATGTGCCTAAAGTTTAGTGCATCGACTAGAAATACAACCCAGATGAGTGAATCCCAGTGAATCTTTCGGTCGCGCAAAAGGGAAAATAGCGTGACTAATGAGTTGAGTTTTACTCGAATCAAAGCTCGGGACAAACTCCTAAGAAATCCATCAAAGTCATTGTCCACAGGCTCGCACGTTCGCACTCTCTCTACTGCATGAGACGACTCGTATCTAAAATCAATAGGACTTATGGGTTAGGATAGGGCTTAGGTTGAGTTTAGGCTAGATAAGTAGAAGGACGATGGGAATCACATTCAACATAAACTGAGCACTCTAGAGAATTACAATCACCATTACAACATTTTCAAGAATTACACAACACCCCCAGACTTTAACTGAACACTTGGTGCGTGCTAAGCCAAATATAATTTGAATTTGTCGAGAGTATTCATTTTGAACAACTTTTTTTTCTTTCTTCTTTTCTTTTCTCTTCTCGACAGAATACTTTTGTAGGCACAATAAAAACAGCTCCTTTAGCTAATTCAAAGCTACCATACACCACAGAGATAACACCAAATGCGATCGATAAATAAATTTCTTTCAGCTCAAAAGTTGGTGCGAAAATAGGTTTGGCCATATGGCTTTAGTGAAATTTTAGTGGAGCTAAACAAGGAGGAAAGGTAGGCTCAAGTGGGCTTGCAAAGGTGATTACGTTGGTAAGGATTTCAAAAGCACAAACGGATCAAGAAATGGCCTATATCACATTTTATAATGAGTACTTCAACGCAATCGTTTCAAGAGTAGCCTAGTGCAAATTCTAGCCACCGAGAAAGGTTGTCCTTCCTTCCGAACCTAGTAATATATAAGCTACTACTAGTCCATCTACACTCGACCTTATGCTACCGTTGAATTCACCGGATTCACCACTAAAGTAAAATAATTTGCAGCTACTATAATAAAAATAATTAAATTATAACTTTGAATTTTATTCTCTCTAATTGAATTTCTAGGCGTGACGGGAGCATTTGACTAGAGCACTACTCGAGTCAACATTTTTCTCTACTCCTCACTCCTACACTAACAATCCAATTCTTACGAGCGGGGAACCTCGCAGCAATATCCAATAAGCGCGCGTGATCAAGTGCGCGTGAACTAGGTGCAAGTGTATGCAATGTGTGCAACAAAATGATAAATCCTAACTCAGCACATTCTAACAGGCCATGCAAAGTGTGTGTACGTGCACAGCTCGCTCTCTCTCCCAGACTTGATCAAAACGAAATAAAATAGACAATTCAGGAATAGGGAAAATAGGGGTAGAGAGGACCTATGCTCATAAAAGAGCATGCCAGAAGTGCGGTATAATCCTTCTTTAAAGATCTCCTCCTCTTCATCCAATCGCATTCACACCTGCGATGTTAGCACCAAAGCAAAAACAAACAAAACATAATAGAAATTAAAGCAAGCAAGCGAAACCGGGTGGTTCCCATGGGTTATCTCCCAAGAAGCCCTTTTGTTTTACGTCCTTAAAGGTGGACCAAATACCTGTATTAAGCATTGTTCATAAAGCAGAAAATTTAGAGAAAAGTTTCACACACACAGATCACAACAAGAATAAGAACATCAGCTATACGTGCTTTTGTAGTGCACGTCTCCAGTGGCTTGTAGGCTGGAGGTGAAAGCTTTAGGGCCAAAATTGGTGTCACCCAATTTTTCCCTAGCCTCTGCCATCTTGCCACTGGATGTAGTGGAGCGTGCACCACGCAATCGTCTTTCTTCTTTCAACTTCTCCACGGTTGGAGAGCGCCAGCGTTGATAGTCGTCATATTTTCCCACCTTGGTGGTGGGTGGCATCACTTCCGTTGCCGCAGTGGCAACTCGGTTAGCCCAAGCGACAGACTGTTTCAGAGGTTTATTGCACGATTTCTTGCTAAATAAAAATGGGACATTGTCTTGAGTTAAGTTTTTCTTGGCGGGTTCAGAAACGAGGCTCTCCTTCCTCTCAGGGTCACATTCCTTTCGTAAGCCTGCTTCTTCTTCTTTTTCGCATGACTGCTTCTCATCTTTTTCTTCCTCCAACGATACTATTTGAGCCATGATTCCTGCATTACTAAGAGATTCATCAGAAATAATTTGGGGAGAGCGAGACAATGTTTCAGTCACAATCTTGGGGCAAGTAGGGATGATAACACTCCCTGCAGAGAAATCCAAAGTGGCACCGCTCTCTTTCAAGAACAGCACTCCCAAGATGGGGATAGATTTATTCTCTTGGGGTCCCAATACTTGAAAGTCAGCGACCACCACCGTCCCCTCGACCATGACTTCAACATTTTTCACTTCTCCCTCCGACTGAATAATGGTCCCATTAGCAAGCACCAAAGACTTCCGATCGTCCGTGTTCATTTCGAGTTGCAATTTAGCAATGTCTTGCAATGCAAGGAGGTTGCGGGATGAACCAGAGTCACATAAGGCAGCAGTTTTGACATTATTAATAGAACAAGTGATTACTAATTCACTTGGGTCAACCACTTCCGTGTCGGTAAGACTCTTCACTTGATTGATAGGATTTTTTTCTGTGTTGCCGGGAAGGGTCCCTTGCGAACGCTCGGTTAACAATTGAGCCAATTGGCCCAATTGCGTCTCTAAGCTTCGCATGGATGCGGTTTAGTTAACCATATTCTAGTTTGCGGCCTGCATAAACCTCTCCATCATTTCTTCGAGATTGCTCTTCTTAGGAGTCGGGCACCTTGATTATAACTCAGTTGAGGCGGCCGCAGTTGGCTACCGGAGGCTTGAGCATCAAATTGATGCGAGCCTCCTTGCCATCGTTGGCCTGGAACGTTTTGTTTCCAAAAGAAGTTTGGATGACTCATCACGCCCGAGTTATAGGCATTATTAAATGGTGCTCCATGATTTTGATCATTAATATAATTGACACTTTCATCAAAAGAACCTTCGGTAGGAGGGGGTACTCATATGCATGATGCCCCGGGCTTCCACAACCTTGACATGAGATCATCATCACTGGGGCAGAAGGGAGGGTAGGCCTCTTTAGTAGCAAGGTACTTTCAGCGGGTGCACCAGACGTGTTCTCCTCAAAGAGTCCCCGAGCATTCCTTGGAGCGTTTCTTCCAGCAGTCCAAAAGGAGCTATGAATGGCAGTGTCTTGGACGATCCGTAATGCGTCTTCCGGGGTGTGGTTCATCAGAGTTCCACCTGCAGCATCATCAATCATGGCCCTGTAGTTAGGCTCAATAGAAAAGTAAAAATTTTCTACTATAGTCCATGGTTGCAGCTCATGCTGGGGACATTTCCGGAGAAGGTTCATGAACCTCTCCCAAGCTTCTGTGAGAGCCTCCTGATCGTGTTGTTGGAAGGTTGCAATTTCCCTCCGCAAGTTTACAACCTTGTCGACAGGATGGAACTTCGCCAGAAATTTTTCTTGCAGAGTGTCCCAAGTGGTAGCTGTGCTAGGTGGTATCATGTGGAGCTATGCCTTTGCCTTGTCACGTAGAGAGAAAGGGAACAGCCTGAGCTTTACTGTCTCGTCAGCCAGCCCTGCATACCAAAATGTCCCGCAAATTTCTGCGAATTCAACCAAGTGAAGATGGGGGTCTTCACTGGCTAACCCAGAGAATTGGGCCTGGTTGCGGATCATGTTCAGGATGGCCGGCTTTATCTCAAAGTTGTTGTTGGTGATAGCCGGGCCGAATCCAGGGTACACACTCCCAATAGTGGGTGTAGTGTAATCTCTCATGGTCCTGGGTCGTGGCCTAGCCACTTCATTCTCGTCAGCTACCTGACCCACGACCGGTGCATTTCCCACTCCGAGATCAACCTGATTTCCATTAACATCCATGGTGGCAGCAGCACGGAGACGCGCCCGCAGGGTACGCTCTATTTCAGGGTCAAATGCAGCGCACTCACCGGGATCTCTTCTATGCTTACACACTCTTCAACACAAAAGAAGAAAATAAAAAAAATAAAAAGACCTTAAAACGAATTTCCAAAGAAAAACAAATCATACACGCTTGCAGTCCCCGACAACGGCGCTAAAAACTTGATGCGCGATTTCAGCAACGCTAATTAGCAAGCACCAAATGCGATACGACGGCAATGCACCGGTCACTCAAGTAATAAAATAGGGAGGAACTCCCCGAATGTAGATCTCCAAGGACCGCAAGTTGGGTAGTATGATTCGCTATGCCCGGAAATTAGTTAAAAGGATTACTAAGTGATAACAATGGAGGTTGTGATTGGATTCCTAAGCTATTGCGGAAATAAGAGAAATGCGGGTCGAAAAGCACCGCTTCGCATGGTGTGGGTGAGTGCAGCGGCCGCGATGTCGTGCCTCGGTAAGAGGATGGAGTGGCCACAGTGCGAGGTTTTGTGAGGGTCGTATTCACCTCTTCGCCAACTTCACCACTAGCAATTGCTAGATGGCTTCACACACAAACAACCTAGGCTATCACAACAACAACGAAAGCTATTCTCACTACCACATCATCATTGCACATGAACATAAGCAAGGATCCATAACATTAACCTAACAAGCGTTCGTACAACAACACAAAGAGAAAGCACAAGCATCAAAGTTTAGAAAGGACCACATAGAAGATGTCACCGCGTCTTGGGTTCTCGGCCGGAGTGAGAGGTTGTCGGGCACTCTCCGGGGTCGGCCCTCAGATGGTGTGCGGACTCGAAGGAAGCTGTCACCGCTCCAACGATCTTCAGCGCTTCTATGGTCTCCTCGGCGAAGAATGCTTGAACTAGTGGCAGAGAATGCTTGCAAATGCTACCGGATGGAGGAATGGCGAAGTTGATCGCTAGAAATGGTCTCCTCTGGTGGAAAGGGCGAAAATGGCGGGATTCCTCACATTTCCCGCGAGGGGAATCGGGGGGGGGGGGGGGGGGGCTCTTCGTAGCGGCATTTCCTGCTTTAAATATTAAACAGGCAGAGTTTTGGTCACGCACGGTCGAACGCACGATCGTGCGCTGCCCGTGCAATAATTAATGATAAAAACTGGAATGAAGATGAAGCTGCGCCACCCGTGCGATTTACTCACGCACGAGCAAATCCGCCCATGCGACAAAATGCACGGGTAAATTCAGAAAAGCTAAAAAACAGGAAGAAACAGGTGTCCGTGCGTTTGACTCACGCACTGGCAATTCCACTCGTGCGTCAAAACGCACGACCAAACTCAGATCTCCCATTTTCTGCCCAGATGAGAACGCACGACCACAACCGTCCGTGCTTCAAGGAAACGCACGACCGTACGTTGCACACAATCATGAATTCTGGGGGAAAACTGGATGATCCGACCACCTGTATACAAGATAAAACAGCTGGGAAAACACCTCCAGCACTAGATAAACAAAGAGAATGGGATGGGGAGCACCATTTGCTTACCCCCAATAACAAGGAGCGCAAATGTGCACCGAAACGGGCCTAAGAGTGTACCTAGCAAGGAATAACAAATATGATAAAAAACATGCCTAAAGTGTAGTGCATCGACTAGAAATACGGCCCAGATGAGTCCAAAAATATGTATATAAATTAGACTCATCAGAAGTCCATGCTAACGTCCTCCCATGGGACAGACAAAATCGGGAGTGGTGTGTAAAGACCCGCATTGGTCTTGTTATCTTTCGCTAATTGACATACAGAGCAACTCCCTATGATTTTATTGACTATTGGTTTGAGGCCCGGCCAAAAGAATTTGTCCTCTACAAGTGTTATAGTTTTATCTCGACCGAAATGTCCACCTAACCCTCCACTATGTAACTCCCATATAATGAAATGGCGTAGCGAGGAGTGAGGAATACATAATTGCGTATGTTTAAATAGATAACCGTCGCAGATGTAGTATGCAGATATAGTAGAAGGGGAATTGTCCTGAGCGGCTAAGTATATATCCTTAAAATCCGGGCATTGAACATATTCATCCTTAATTCTTTCAAATCCTATGACCGTTACTTCCATTGTAGATAGTAATAGGGTGACTCGACTAAGAGCATCCGCCACACGATTTAATGTACCCTTAAGGGGCTTGATAATGAATGTGTACTCCTGAAGGTACGAGATCCATTTGGCGTGCCGAGGGCTGATTTTACTTTGGGAGTTTACAAATTTTAGCGCCTCATGATCTGATAAGATTACAAATTCTTTCGATATAAGATAGTGTCACCAATGTTGGAGACAACGTATTACGGCATAGAACTCACGATCATAGTTGGAGTAATTTAACTTCGGGCCCGCAAGCTTCTCGCTAAAGTAACCTATCGGATGTCCCTCCTAACTTAAAACTCCTCCGATTCCTATCCCAGATGTGTCACATGATAATTCAATCACCTTGCTAAAGTTCGGCAACCGTAGTAGTGGGGCTTCAGACATCCGTTCCTTAATCATTTGAAACGCATTAGTGGCCGCTTTAGTCCAAATAAAATCACCCTTCTTCAGGCATTCAGTGATTGTTGCCATAATACTACTAAAATTGTGAATAAACCTTCGATAAAATGTGGCCAATCCATGAAAACTTCTAACCTCCCGGATATTTTTTTGGTTCCGGCCATTCTCGAATAACTTGGACCTTTTTAGGGTCAACATGAATACCTTCGGAACTCACTATGTATCCTAGAAACTCTACGGAAGTCACACCAAATGCGCACTTTTTAAGATTAATAAATAAATTTTCTTGGCGCAATGTTGTAAGGATTGTCCTTAAATGCGTTTCATGGTCCATCGGCGAAAGGCTAAATACTAAGATGTCATCGAAGTATACCACTACAAATTTCCCCATGTATGATTTAAATATTTGGGTCATCAACCGTGAGAAGGTACTCGGTCCGTTGGTGAGCCCCTCTCCAAGCATCAACCACTCATAGAGCCCATCCTTAGACTTAAATGCCGTTTTCCATTCGTCTCCCTCCCGTATCCTTATTTGGTGGTAACCACTTTTAAGATCCAACTTTGAAAATGTGGTGGATCTAGATAACATATCTAATAAGTCGTCCAAACGTGGGATGGGAAACCTATATTTAACAATAATTTTATTTATGGCCCGGTAGTCTACACACAATCTCCAAGACTTATCTTTCTTTGGGACCAAAAGGGCAGGGACGGGACATGGGCTCTTACTATGGCGAATATATCCCTTTGCTAATAAATCTGAAATCAAAGTTTGTAATTGATTATGTGCGGAGGGATTGAGCCGATAATGGGGGAGATTGGGCAATGATGAGCCCGGGACGAAATCAATCTCGTGTTGGATTCATTGCCAGCTTCATAGACGATCTCAGTGGGTTCATACGTGGAGTCTAATAGTGCTAGTGGTTTACTCTTAGTGGGGCACTCACTAGAGTAATGCCCTTGGACCCCGCAAGAATAACATGTGGCATTAGTCTTACTAATCCGTCCTATCGGAACTCTCTCACCAGTGGGATTCTGGATGTTCCTAGCAGTAATGACTACGGAATTCGAATCAGTCGATCAAAATTTTCCTTTGTCCCTCATGGAGGACGAAGGTGGGGGTCCTAAAAGGGACTTTCCCTTTTGGAATGCTCGTCCCTTGGACTTGTAGGCATTGTGCTTATCTATGTCCAAGGCGGCATTGAAGGTCGTGTTAAGGTCCATATGACCATAACGCAGGAGATTGCCTTGGATATCCGGGTTGAGTCCCTTACGAAAATGAGATAGTGTAACTCCGGGCATTTCCTGGACATCATACCGCACCATCATATCTTTAAGGAGTCCCATGTACTCCGCTACCGATTTGCCCCCCTGACAATGGGTGGCTAATTCGTCGAACATTTGGGTTCGGTGATACGCAGGGATATATTGGTCAGACAGGAGTGCTTTCATGGCAGCCCACCCAATTCGGGGTACTCCATTCACGGTACCTAGACGCCTCTCTTTGTTCAACCAGAACATTTTGGCCCTACCCAGAAGCTTCATCCGTGTAACCCACACCTTCTCACCGTCCGACAGGTTGTGCCACTCAAAATAACACTCGATCTCCATAATCCAGTCTAAAAATACTTGGGGTTCAACCATACCATCGTATGACGGTGGATCAATTTTCACGGCTCTACTTACATCGAACTCATAAGGAGCTCGAGGCGCTTGCTCATTGTCCTAATTATGGGGATGGTTTGGTCTCTCATCTAGTTGGTTGGCAGCCTGGGGTTGGGGACCCAGTAGGTTTATTCTAGCACCGTCAAATTGGTTGGCAGCAGGATTTCGAGGCGCCGCTTGATTTAAAGCTAACCCATGGATTAACTGTGTGAGTGCGTCAAACTTAGGGTGCGTTTGGTTGGGCTATTGTTGAAGAAACGCTGCTGATCAGAAATGGAGTTTTGAAAAAGAGTTGTTTCTGAGAAATGAAGTTTTGTTAGAAAACTGTTTGGGTGAAATGGAGTTTTCTGTGCTATTTGAAATGGAGTTTTATAAATTTTGTTTGGGTCAAATGGAGTTTTTGAAAAAAAAAGTGTCGATACACATCAAATACACAATCTTGATAATAGTTACTATAATAGATAAAAATACCAACAATTCTTCTCACCAACTAAGATCTAGAAGTGTACAACTGTTGCGCTATATTTTCACGCAACGTGATCATCTCATCTACCCCGCCTACTGTATCAGGACAAACTACTTGATGCCCTTGTGCGCTTCCCCCCTCATCACCATCTCCCTGCTCGACATCATTGAAATCAATATCCCTCCGCGACGGGTGCTGCCGAATAAAATTATGCAGTGCCATAGTCGCCATCACAATATCGGTTTGTTTAGCGAAGCTGTAGCTCGGCATATCACGTAATATGACCCACTTCTTCTTCCAAATGTCGAACGATCTTTCAATGACACTTATAAGGGATGAGTGCGCGTGATTGAATATCTCTCGGCGTCCTTCCGGTGCACGACCGCCACGAGCAAAGTCCGGGAGATGATAACGTGTCTCTGGATATGGTTTCAAGTATCCCCTTTGTAGCGGATACCCAGAGTCTACCAAGTAATATTTTCCTGAAAACTAGGAGCAAAGTTGTTATGCTTCAAAGGTGAGAAGTATAAAAAATGGAATAGAAATCTTATTGCCTGGTGGTGGATGCGGAAATTTGTAACGGGGATCCTGAAGCGCATAATTGAAAATGCGGCTATCATGCGCAGAGCCTTCCCAACCTGGCATAACAAACATGAAACATATGTTGAAATCACAAGCAGCCATCACATTTTGTGTTGGCATGTCATGTCTCCCAATGTACGGTACTTGATCACGAATAGGTACGCATGCATGAACATGTGTTCCATCAATTGCATCGACACAATCTTTAAAGAATGGCATGTAACGTGTGTCGTACAGAATCTCTGGCGGTGTGCTACTGAAAGATCTATCTAATGGCTGAATCACTTTATCCGCCAGTAGTATCAACACGCGAATGCCTTCTCCAAAAAACCTTCTAGCAGTCTCCATCGAGTGCTGAAAACGCTCACATGTCTTTCTCATGACCTCATTATGAGACAGTATGTCCAAGGTCAGTGCCAAAATCTCTCTAGATGCAGTCGTCTAGTCCTGTGAAATCCGTACTTCTCCTCCAAGACATGCAATAGATCGATCCATAAAAATTTCTTGGGACATCTGAAAAGAATTATGGAATCTGACTGTCGAAGATTGAAGCATTTCTCCAAACCATTTATCACCTGTCTGCTTCGATGTCATGCATGGTACAGGTTGGTTGAAAAGAGAACTACTTTCAGCCAAAATACTAACTGCTCCTACCACATTTTAATGATATGCGATTGCATAATTTTGAATAGCCTCAAAGCTATATTTTGAATCATCAGAGTCAGTGGTAGTCATTTTCTGATACACAGAAGACAGGACATCAATAAGAATAATGTCTAACCACAACCACAACAACAACAATAACATAAAAAACATGAACAGTCTAGCAGAAATACTAATAATAAAATCCAACAGCAATAAGAATGTACCAGTATCAGAAATAAAAATATTAGTCTACCAGAAATAACAATATCAGTCTCTTAGTACATGACCACAAATATCAGTCTAACAGAAATAACAATATAAGTCTATCGGTACATGACCATAAATATAATAAGCCTGCCTACTCCCTACCATTGTAGCGGTTATAAATCCACTTTATGTTCATACCCTCGGGTAGGAACATAAATGCCTCTCTATGACCTTTGTCCAACAAAAATGTGATGGCAAAGTCATAGAATTTCTCGTCCGCTACAACGTCGGTGTATCCACTTAACCGCTCTAATGCCTGAGTAATAGTATTAGGATTGCTCTTTCGATGTCCCTGAATGCATCGACTGATGGCCTTTGAAGATTCTGCCAGATCTTCTAAGACGGAGCTGGTGGCACTTTTCTTTCCTTTTTTCCTCTTCCTCGCCGATGTGACCTCGGGGGGAGGTGGTGCAACATTATCCTCCTAGAGGTCATGCTCCCCACCGGACAACTCTCTCTCGTCGGTAGACTTAGGTGGATTACTCCTTATGCTAGGAATGGTAGCATGACGTCCATATACGACTACTGAATCGAACATTCTCCTGAATCGTTCCTCTAACTCGGGGGGGGGGGGGGGGGGGGGGGGGGGGATGCCAGCATATCTAAATTTTTTGGCCGCTGGGACAACCTACAATATTATAACAAAAATTAGGAAGGGCAAATAGTTGAACATAAAGTTAAATGATCATTTTTTAATAAATGAATACCTTCAATCTCTCGGTCCACCACTCGTCCGAAGCATCTATAGTCTTTGTAGTCGGATTCCAACCAAAACCAGTGACTTCACATTTTAGCTCACTCCAAATCTTCCACTCCTTCAAATGATCCCATTTGTTCTTCATTTGAACCTTATCATACTTTTTTCCAGTTTGTAGGTGGAATTTGGTAGTCACATTAACCCAGCCCTCTTTGCTAAAATGGGTTGTGGGTCGGTTACCAAGCTCTATTTCATGAATGCATATGTCGCAAAAAACCAGGACATCATTTGAATCCCACATAGTGGAGACACCACCGTCTTTCGGCTTACCCATCTTAAAAATGTAAACATATGTAAACATATAAAAAAAATATACATAAACACACATACACACAAACACACACACACACATACACATATATAAACATAAACACACATATACACACATAAACACACACACACACACAAACATATAAACACACACAAACACACACACACACACACTACCCTAAACATAAACACACACACAAACATATACCACAAACACACATAAACACACACACACACACACACACACACACACACACACACACACATAAACATAAACATATAAACATATACCACACACACACACACAAACATATAAACATAAACACACACACACACACACACACACACACACACACAAACATATAAATATAAACACACACACACACACACATATAAACATAAACACACACACACACACACACACACACACACATATAAACATAAACACACACACACAAACATATAAACATAAAAACACACACACATACACAATCACACACACACACATACACAAACACACATAAACACACACATATAACCACACAACACACGCATATAAACATATACCGCACACACATATATACCACACATATAAATACACACATACACACATAAACAAACACACACACACACACACACACACACACATACATAAACACACACAACACACACACAAGCATATACCACACACACACACACACACAAAAACATATAAACACACACACACACACACAACCCTAAACATAAACCGGCACACACACACACACATAAACACACACACACACACACACACACACACATAAACATAAACACACACACATATACACACACACACACACACACATATATATATATATACAAACACAAACATGTATAAACACACATATACACACATACATATATAAACATACATGTACATACACATATATATACATAAACACACACACACACACACACACACACACATATATATATAAATATACACATAAACACACACACACACATACACAATCACACAAACATAAACACACACACATACATACACAAACACACATAAACACACACATATAACCACACAACACACACATATAAACATATACCACACACACATATAGACCACACATATAAATACACACATACACACATACATATAAATACACAAACATACACACACACATAAACATAAACATAAACACACACAAACACACACACATATATAAACATAAACACACACACACACACACACACACACACACACACACACACACATAAACACAAACAAACATAAACTGGCTATAAATACACACACACACACACACACACACACATATAAATACACACCTAAACACACACACATACATAAACAAAAACACACATATATAACCACACAACACACACACAAACATATACCACACACACACACAAACATATAAACACACACACACACAACCCTAAACATAAACACACACACACACGCATAAACACACACACACACACACACACACACACACACACACACACACACACACACACACACACACACACACACACACACACACACACACACACACACACACACACACACACACACACACTTAAACACACACACACACATAAACATAAAAACACACACATATACACACACACATATATATATACAAACACAAACATAAACACACACATACATATATAAACATACATGTACACAAACATATACACACATATAAACATAAATATACACACATAAATACACACATATACACACACATATATATACATAAACACACACACACACACATATATAAACATACACGTGCACACACATATACATATAAACACACACACAAACATATATACATATACCACACACACACATATACATATAAAAACACACACACACACACACACTCATACATATATAAACATAAACACACACACATATATATACACAAACACACACACATATATGAACATAAACACACACACACACACACATATAAAAATAAACACATATAACACACACATAAGGTAAGGAGGAGGAATGATATGGAATACCTAATTTTGGACTGGAGGAAGGAGGGATCTCTGTCGTGGAGGAGATATCTGTTCCGAAAACCTCCAGGTGGCCGGCGGCGTGAAAATCAACGGCAACAAACAACCCGCGGCTACAAAACCCTGCAAAACAGGGGCAAAATGTTGAGAATAGGAAGGAAATCCAGAGCAAATAGGGAGGCAGTCAGGAACGACGAGGAGAGGAAAAAGCATTACCTTCACCGGCGGCGAAATCGGGGCGAGAATAAGGGGGGAAATCTCGCTAGGTTATCGGGGGAGAACGAGTCGCGCGGAGAGGGAGCGGCCGTGCATCTGGACTGGAGCTCAAAGCCGCGGCTGCGCGTATAAAGGAACCAGAGTTTACTTAAAAATGGAGGTTGCTAGATCAGCTCACCCAAACGCTGCTTATCCAGAAACCTCCATTTCTATCCTGCCGCACCGGAGCCCAAACGCCCAACCAAACGCACCCTTAACGTTAAACTCTTCCCAAAGCTCCGCAATCGTTGCCGGAGCGTGCTCATCCTCATGGTCGTCTGCCATGTTTCAAGTGGTTGGGGGATACTCCGTGCCAAGCCTAGTGAGCATGAACAATAGGACAAGTGATTTTATTTTTATTTTTTTACTAATTGTAGACCAAAAATTTAGATTAGGACAAAATTTTACGAAAGATTATTTTATTCCCACCAAATAACTAAGGTAAGTAAATTTTTTTTTATTTTCTTACAGAAAAAAATAAGTAGAATTTCCAGAATTTTTTTTGAATTTTGCAGAAAAATGAGAATTTTAGACTGCTATTCGCAGACCGGCGAAAATTTCTTTTTTTTTTTAATTTTTGAGCGCCAAAATCGCGTGGAGATTGTGAGTGCTGTCGTTCTAAGAAAACCTAAGGAATGCGTCAATTAAGAAATTGACACGAACCTCGCTTTGAAACCAAATTGATGTAGGCCCGCCCAATACGATCCTACACGGATGGCGAATTCGACGACTTTCGTTACGTTCTACGCCCTCTTTACCACACACTAACGAAACGCAGCAACCACAATAGATTTTATTTATCTTTTGCGCTATCGTATGGGTAGCCGCAACACAATTGGTTCGGAGAATGGCTATAGGCCAAAATCCGCTCCGGCTAAAAGGAACAATATTGGTTCTGACGAGCTTTGAGTTGTACCAAAATAGATCCACCAAAGAAATCACAATTCAAAAGTTGTAGGATCTATCCTAACTAGAAAAAGAGCGAGGGTCGCCAATCCTCTCGAGATTTATCGGAAAACCAAACGAAAACCACAAATCTATTAAGAGAAATACCGCGAAAATTAAAACTTCAAAAATCCACGCAAAAATCGTCCACCACAAGACTATCAAAGAAGAGAAAATCTCTTGAGTAGGAATTTTCGTTACCCCTCTCGGAAGCGTAGATTCAAGATTTTGGATCCACAAGAAATAATCGCCCTTCCCTCGAGAGCCACGGAAAGCACACCAAGGATGAAGAACACGCCCGTCTTCCCCGCTTCACGCCGTAGGAGATCACCCGAGCCTTTCTTCTTGCACGTGAAACATTGAGATAATATTTAGGATGGAGCCATGGAAGAGAGGATATCTAGTGAGATGAAAGGTGGTGGAGGAATAATATTGAAGAGGGAATAGGGAGGAAGGGAGAAGAGAGAGAGGGGGGCGGCTGAAACCTAGCAGAAAGGGGAGAACCCTCTTGGGCGGCGGCAATGAGAAAGAGAGAGGGAGAGAGGGAGTTTTAGGTATAGGAGAAATCTTGTTTAATTTCAATAATAATATAATTGACATAGAAAGAGTTTTGGCCTTATATAAGGCTTACATCCAAGAGGCTATTAGCAGCCCATAATAGTGGCTAAACGCACACAACAAGTTCAAATATGATAGAAATAAAATAGTTAAATGCAAACCACATAAATGGATAAATGCAGACCATAAACTAGTAAGATAAATTAAATTTAAATCTTGTTGCGTAGGTGAAGATTGTAGTCGTGACCGCTACGGCGCCGCAAGTCTTTGGCCGGCGGGTCATCATCATCATCTTCCGCCACTATCCCATGATTACCAAGTGCGCCATGGACGTCATCTTCCTCACCAAGTTGGTCGTCGTGGTGGCCGTCACCATCAATACCTGTTTCTGCTCTTGCCATCGACGAGGGGCGCAATCTAGGTAAAACTTGATAGCCGATAAGGGCTGAATGGAGAAGACATCGTCGATGAGGGATGCAATCGATGACCAGGAAGCAAGAGAGCATCGTCGGGAGGGAATGGGAGTCGTGCGGCTTCTGCGTCAGTATCGAAGAGGGAACAAGAGGAAATAGTCGCCGCTGTCGTCGCCTGGAATAGGAGAAATCGTCGAGCACTAGCGCAGAGGAATCGTCGCCTGGATTAGGAGAATCGAAGAGGAAAGAGGAGAAATCGTCGAGCGAGGAGGAAGATGTCGTCGAGAGGGAAATAAAGTGAGTTTGGAATATATGAGGCTGAAATATATTTAAATATATTCAGTCTGATTCAGTCGGACTGAAGTGAGGCCCGACCGCCGGGTTCCTCTCTGGTATGAGGGGGGAAGAAGGGGGGAGGGAAGAGAATAAAAAAGTGAGGGAGGAGAAGGAAAGGGGGAGAGAGGGAGTAAGAGAGAATAGGGAAAGGAAGAAAAAAGGAAGGGAGAGAGAGCAAGTAAGACAACTGTACGATGATCAATCGTTGCCATTGATTCGACGACTTTTTTCAAAATGCCACAAAAGCATCGGGGATGTAACAATCTGAGAAGATTGTTGCATTATTCACAAAAAATGCCTCCATAGAGTTGAGGACTACTGCGACATTTATTTTAGAAACGTTGTGGAATGTCATTACATATCCCGACGGGTTTCTGTTAAACGTGATTATTGATTGCGGTTTTAATATATTTAGAAAATATCAATGACCACGCTTTTATAATAAAGCGCTGCAATCACATCGATTTTAAAATTATAATAAATAGATCTTTTGCCACGTTTTTTGATAAACGTGACAAATTTTAGATTAAAAAAAAAACTTTGATCAACAAACAACATCATTAAACTAGCTGTACAACAGGCATAGGTAAATGCATACCACAGACATACTCATTGCACATAAGTATGCATACAATAGACATGTTTATTGCAGATAAACATGAAAGACTTTAATTAAGGGTAGCTAATCACCTAGATGGGGGGGGGGGAGGGTGAATAGGTTATTTAAAAACTATTATGATTCTTGACTATAATCGAGATAAAACTGATCAGAGCTTTCAAGAAATAAAGATATACACAGAAAAGAAAACATAGAATTTTTATAGTGGTTCCCCGTATCTTGGGTAATCCACTTTCCCCCTTCTCCCCTTCTAGTAGTGTGCTAGATAGAGGTTATAACTCCTCCAGATCTCAGACCACAAATAGGTCTTACAACTCAGATCACAACTGATCTTACAGTCTCAGATCCACAGATCTTACTAACTCAGATCAAACAGATCCTACCTCAGCCTTTATAACTAGGCCTACAACTCAGATTCACCCATGAATCTTACAACTCAGATCACACCTGATCCTAAGACTCAGATCCTTGACAGATCCTACACTCAGATCTGACAACTCAGATCCTACAGAAATTTATAAAGGGGATTACAAATACTTAGACTCAGATACGAGATTGTTGAGCCTTCTTGATCTATCTGAATGATCAGATAGAAATCATCAGTAGAACAGCAGCAACTAATGATCTTCTTGATTCGACAGGCTGTGATGACTGTTCTTCTTCCTGGGAAGACAGATTCTTCCTTCTTGATCTTCTTCTTTCAGAGAGAGGTATCAGCACAAGATTGCTGAATGAGATCTTTAATTTAGAATGGTTCTGAAAGGGAAGACAACTTCTCCAGATTCTATCTCAAACTATCTCTCAAAATGATGGAGACGATAATTGCTTTTGAGAAGATAGGAAAACTTTTCTAACTTCACTTTTCTTCACTTCATAACTTGGATTAACTACACAACCCATAGCTCATGCCTTCTATTTATAGCCCGCCATCTGCAATGTCTGTTATGCTTCTCCACGTCAGCATGACGTTACGTCTTCAACGGTCTTTAATGAAAACAAAAGCTCAGCTAGCTGTGGAAGATATTCCTCAGTTCAGAGTATTTGTAGAAGAGGCGTTGAGCACTTAACATCTCTGTCGACGCTTTTCCAGTTAGGCGTCGAGCCATATTTAGATGCTCGACGCATACTCCTTAGACTGAAGCTCTCGAATCCTCCTTCTCAGGCGTTGAGCAAACATCACTTAGTCGACGCTTTTTATCTGAAGAAGTTGAACTACATCCAGGGGCTCGACGCTTCTTAACTAAGTCTTCATATCTCGACACTTCTGGTTGGCGCTGAGCTGACTGAAGTTAAGTCGACACTTCTCTTTCCAAGGCGTCGAGCAACACAACTTGGCCCGATGCTTCCAAAATTGATCTCAGAACTTCAGCGGCGACCTTGTCTATTTGAGTAGTAGACATGAGTCAACGCTTCTGGGTCACAGGCCTCGAACAATGTATGATGTCTCGACGCTTGTGAACTTGAATGAATTCCATGAACTTTTTGCCTGACCTGATCTCCTGCACATTGATTCTAGAGAGTATATCAAATACATTCTAAGATATATCTTTGACTTATGAATGGACTTCTCCAAATCTAAGACATTGTGGGCAATGATCCCAACAATCTCCCCCTATTTGAAGAAGTCATAATCTCAGTCAATGATATATCTCTCTTTTCAAAGATAAACAATGTGTTCTAAACTCTATACAGATAATCAAAATAAAGAGTATCAAACTTTATAACATTAGATTACCAAAACATTCTATCCACAAAAATTATCTCAGACATGGTTTCTTATATAAGCATAAAAACATAGGCAATTCAGAATAAGATGTCATGAAGAGAGACAAAATAACATCATAGACATATGTATATATATGAACATGAAGAATAGTTCACACTGGGAATTCATCAAGAGTGTTCAAAAAAAATATATCAATTACATTCTTCTGAAAGTGAAATGTAAAGATTAAATTTCTAAAGCTGTCCAGGATCCTTGAATTCTATTCCTCTTTTAGCTCTTTTGGAGAGAGCTTCAACAACTTCCTTTTTCCTCTTAAAATAGCCAAATGGCTTTGGGAAGTATCTGATTGGCTCCATTTCTCCTGCCTGGACCTTCCCAGCCATTTTGTTAGCCTTGAATTTGATCTTTAGTTCCTCTTGATCCCTATGCTTTATCCATTCAGCTTCAGAATACCACTTTCCTCTTTCCTCTGGGTTATTTTTCACAGCTTCCCATGCTGATAGAATCAATTCTCTGGAAGAGGGAGACCAATGTTCAAAATCAACTCTTGATTGAACCTCTTCTCTGAACTTTCTTTTACTTGATTCTACTTGCTAGCAAAATTTTCTCATTTACTTTTATTCTCAGGACTATACATTTTAGCAATCTGTTTTTGAACCTGAGTATGAGAGGCTGGCCTTGTCTCAGAGACTTGATCATTCTCATAGTCTATGGGAGAATATCCAAGAGTTTCTCTTATAGAGTTTGAGGTCCACACAACATGTTCAGAACTAGCTTGAATCATTGACCTCTCCCCCTTTAGGACTTCTTCAACAATGTGTTCTCTCAAAGTATTCTTCTGAAATCTGACCTGACCTTCCAAGTGATTAATCCCACTTTCAATGGTTTTCTTTACTTTAAAAAGATGATCATCTATAGTATCTGCATGCAACTTTGCTTGATCTTTTAGAACTGTGGAGCTCTCATCAATTTTAGCCAAGATATCAGCATTCTGCTGTTGCATTCTAGCTTCAATCTTATTTGTACCTGTTAAGATTTGTGCTACCTGTTCTTTATACAGAACTTGCATATTGCTACTTAGTATACCTTGGTTTGTCTGAGCATCATCCACTGTCTTTGTAATTCCAGCTTGAGATTCTTTAATAACCTTTGATGTTTCTTTGATTACATCAAGCTGTTCAGTTGTATAATCTACTGAAACACCAACTCTCTTAAAGAACTTTACCATCTCCTTTCTCAATGCAGATATCTGATGATTGACTTCAAATCTAACCAATTTCAGTTGGAAATCTACTTCATTTTTCATTTTTGTATTATTTTCCTCAATATATTGTTCTAATAATCTTCTTTGATTATTCAGCAACACCTCCAGCTGAGGTAGAATAGGACTAAGATCCACATGGATTTCTTTTTCCATTTCAACACCTTTGCTGCTCTCTTCTACGATTAAGGAATCATCTCTCTGGCTCATATGGGAGCTAGAGGATTCTATCTTGATAATCTTCTCAGCAGATTTCTTTGGTGCTTCAGGTTCTTCTTCTACTTCCATAGTATTTATTTCAGAATTCTCTTTAGCAGGGATCTCAGCCTGAGGCTCCCCCTTAAATGGTGCATTACCTTCAGCTAGAAATTCAACTTGAGGCTCCCCCTCAGTCTCTACATTGATCAGATCAATTTTATTTTGAAGAGGATTCTCATCCTGACCCTCCCCCTCAACTGCTACCTTGCTCATTTCATCATTTTTCTGAGCAGGAATCTCATCTTGTGTCTCTTTCTCATTTAGAAAAACCCTTTCAAGTCTAGCAGGGGATACATGAAGAATTCCTCTTTCTTCTTCTCCTTTCTCACTCTCATCCTTTGGAGTATCAGGAGAACTGTCCCTTGCATTGTTCCCTTCTTCATCTTCAGATGTTGTAAGGTTTGGATCATGAATTAGAGTGGATCTAGATTTTCTTTTGGAGGAGGATGAGATGGTTGAGCTTGAAGAGCTTGAAGAAGCCTTCTTCTTCTTTTGCTTCTTTGCTTTCTTCTGCTTGGGAGAAGGATCTGCTGGAGGAGGATTAGATAAAATTCTGTCCCATCTCTCTATCATTCTCATATCCATTTTCTTCATGTGGTTTATCTTTGATCCAGGTTTATTATTCAAGGAGTCAGGAGAGACTTTTACTAAATATAAGGACAATATCCTACCCATGTTGGGTACTTGGATACATTCAACTATCCTATCAAACACAACTCTTCCCCAGTCTGTTCTCAGAGAATGAATAATCCTTGTTAGTAGAATAAACATTTTTCTAGAAACTTTGTCATGTGATCCAGTCTTGCACAGCAGTCCCTTTCCTATAACATCTGTTATCAATTTACCTTTTGAATTCATTCCCTTTCTCTGAATACTTCCAGTGATTTCTCGTGACGTCTCAATTCCACACCAGATTTGTGCTAATCTAATCTGTTCAGAGGTCACCTCTTCTTCTTCTGCATTCCTTTTTAACCTAGGCAATTCTAGTGCTTTAGCTAGTCTAGAAGGAGTTATTTTAATCTTCTTACCATTCACACTGGACTTAATCTTTAAGTTGACGGAGTCTATTACTATGTTAGAGTATAGCTTTAATACCTCTCGTTTCTAGATGAGAGTTGATTCAGACAGTACAAATTCCAGTCCAGCATTGTAGATTAATTCGATTGTTGATTTTATATCCACAGAAGCTGATTGGAATCCATTTCGAACAAGTTCACTTCCCTCATAGAGATACTCATTGCTTTTGGGAGGCATTGTTGTTGATGAACGGAGAGAGAGAGAATTGATGGAGTGATTTTTAAGGGCAGACAATTTCAAACTTAGAGAACTAGGGCACTAACGAAGTGTCTTCCTTATTTATAGAAGTTCTAGTTCAAGAAGATGAATAGCCACGCGCCTAACTTGTTTGACAAGATTGATCTAGTGGTTTAAATTGACCCTGTCGAGATGGCCTAGCTATGTTTGCATAAGCGTTGAGATCGCTCGACGCCATATATCTTCAGTCGACGCCAGGTGTCTTCTCGACGCCAGATATTGTCTCGACGCCAAATACTTTCTCTCGACGCCAGGTGATTTCTCTCGATGCCATGTATCTTCTTTCGACGCCAGATAACTTCTTCACTCACCTTATAGGTCTCAATCATTATTTTCATTTATTTAATTCAAAATAGCTTTAATCCATTTTTAACATACCTAATTCAATTTTAAAATTATTGAATTTAGTTTCATCCAAGGGTTTAGTAAATATGTCAGCAACCTGTTTTTTGGTTGGAACATATTCAATTGAGATATCTCCATTTTCTACATGTTCTCTAATGAAATGGTATCTTATTTCTATATGCTTAGTTCTGCTATGTGATACTGGATTGTTGGCTATAGCAATTGCACTAGTTGAATCACAAAATAGAGGAGATTTACTTAGCTGAACTTTATAATCTTGGAGTTGGTGTTGAATCCATAGTAGCTGAGCACAACAGTTTCCAGCTGAAATGTATTCAGATTCGGCTGTTGAAATAGCCACACTTGTCTGCTTCCTGCTACTCCAAGATATTAGTCTTTTGCCAAGAAATTGACATGTACCAGATGTACTCTTTCTATCCTCCTTGCATCCTGCAAAATAAGCATCTGAAAAGCCAATTAGTTCAAAATCATTGCTTCTAGGATACCAAAGGCCAAGATCAAGAGTGCCCTTCAGATATCTCAGGATTCTTTTGACAGCAGTGTAGTGAGATTCTTTAGGGTTCACTTGATATCTAGCACACACACATGTTGAAAACATAATGTCTGGTCTGCTAGCAGTTAGGTAGATCAATGAGCCAATGATTCCTCTGTACAAGGTTTCGTCAATAGGTTTCCCTTTTTCATCCTTGTCCAGTGACATATTTGCTGCCATTGGTGTCTTCATTATAGTGGAATTTTCCATTCCAAACTTCTTAATAATTTCTTTTGTGTACTTGGTCTGAGAAATGAAAATTCCCTCCTCAGACTGTTTCACTTGTAGTCCTAAGAAGTATTTAAGCTCACCCATACTGCTCATTTCAAATTTCCCTTGCATAAGGTTTGCAAATCTTTTGCAAAGGTTATTATCAGTGGAGCCAAATATTATATCATCTATATATATTTGTACTAAAATAATGTGACCTTTAACTATCCTGAGAAACAATGTCTTATCTATCTTTCCTCTTGAGAATTTGTTCTCAATAAGAAATCTAGATAATGTTTCATACCAAGCTCTAGGTGCCTGTTTCAGACCATACAGTGCTTTTAATAATAGATAAACATGATTTGGATGAGTAGAGTCAATAAAACCTGGGGGTTGTTCAACATATACTTCCTCCAATATTGTTCCATTTAGAAATGCTGACTTCACATCCATTTGATAGACTATGAAACCAGTGTGAGCTGCAAATGCTAAGAATAGCCTGATTGCCTCCAATCTTGCCACAGGGGCAAATACTTGATCAAAATCTAAGCCTTCCTCCTGTCTATATCCTTGGGCAACCAACCTAGCTTTGTTTTTGATGATTACACCATTTTCATCAAGCTTATTCCTGAATACCCATTTGGTCCCTATGACTTTGTGTTTCTTTGGTCTTGGGACCAATATCCAGACTTTGCATCTTTCAAATTGATTTAGCTCTTCTTGCATAGCTGATATCCAAGAAGTGTCCTTATTTGCTTCATCAAACTTCTTAGGTTCTATTTTGGAAAGAAAGCTGTGATGCAAAGCCTCATGTATTGAGTTTCCTCTTTTGGTTTGCACTCCATCATTTGGATTTCCTATGATCTGTTCTTTTGGATAGTCTTTCAGATGTTTGGTAGTGTTCCTCCACCTTTCGTTTTCCCTTTGAAATTCTGATGCTTCTGTTTGAGTGGGTTCTTCTAGGGGTTCTGGATGAAGTGGTTCTTCAACAGCAATAGGTTCTTCATAATTGTCTTCAACTTGAAGTTCATCTTCTCTAGTTACAATTGTAGTCTCATTATTTTCTTCATTATTTTCATTTTGCTGTTCATTGATATTCATCTCCTTCAATTTCTGTGTAGAACCTGCACAACTAGATAAACTTCCCAAATCCTTATAAATAAGGCTGGTTTCATCAAATACAACATGTACAGATTCTTCTATTCTATTAGACTCTTTGTTGAAGATTCTATAGGCTCTACATTGAGAGCTATACCCAACAAAGATTGCTTCATTTGCTTTTTCAACAAATTTAGTGAGATGGTGCTTTCCATTATTTAATACAAAACATTTACTACCAAATATTTTAAAATAGGCTAATGTGGGTTTTCTACCTTTCAATAACTCATATGGGGTCTTATCCAGTCTTTTGTTTATAAGAGCCCTATTCTGCACATGGCATGCTGTGTTTATAGCTTCAGCCCAAAAGTACTCAGGAAGAGAGGAATCACTCAGCATACTCCTGCTAGCTTCAATAAAGGTTCTGTTTCTTCTCTCAGCAACTCCATTTTGTTGAGGTGTTCTAGGTGATGAGAACTCTTGAGAAATTCCTAGATTCTCAAAAAATTTGGTCATTGCACCAGACTGAAATTCAGTCCCATGATCACTTCTAATCTTGGCTACAGAATTTCCTATTTCATTAGTGATTTTCCTAACAAAACTGGTGAGTATTTCTAAAGTGTCTGACTTATGTTTGAGGAAGAATACCCAAGTGAATCTAGAGTAATCATCAACTATTACAAGAGTGTATCACTTTCCTCCTAAGTTATGGATTGACATTGGTCCAAATAGATCCCTGTGAAGTAGATATAGACATCTAATGGAATCCTTCTCACCAATTGGTTTGAAGGATGACTTTGTCTGCTTACCCATTTGACAAGCATGGTAAGGACTTTCCTGCACACACTTCCACTTAGGCCCAGCTCTCACTAGATCTTTTGAAATAAGTTTATTTATAGTCTTATAGTTTATGTGAGCTAACCTTTTGTGCCATTGAACACTACTAGAAATTTAATTTTCTGCTACTAAACATATGGAGTTAACTTGATCAGAACATATAAAGTTTAAGCAGTAAATGTTGCCACTCCTAGTGCCTGAGAGAATTATCTCATTCTCTTTCTTAATCAGGCACTCATCCTTGTGGATGAAATGTCATACCCAATATCACATAATTGACTTATGCTAATGAGATTGTGTTGCAATCCATCAACATGAGCAACTTTGGTGATGGTGACAATCCCATTTGAAATATTGCCATAATCTTTAGTTTTACCTCTTTCAGACCCTCCAAAGATAACCTTTGGTCCATTCATTATAGTAGTGTAATCATTCATCAAGCTTTTTGTTCCAGTCATATGCATAGAGCACCCACTGTCCAAGTACCAGATTGGAAATTGATTGGTCTTTGGACAACCCTGCAAGGAGAAATTACCTTTTCTTAGGAGCCCACACCAAGTTGGGTCCTAGAACCTTGTTAGTATGAGCTGGAATATTTAGTTGTTGAATAATTCTTGGAGCTGTGAGAGTTGTCATAGGTCTGAATACTGGTCTCCCAGAGTTGAATCTTGGAACAGTTGGATTGAACCAACAGTCAAGTGCAAAATGCCCAACCCTTCCACAGCACCAGCACTCATATATATTATATCTCCTTGGAGGTCTTCTTACTTCTTTATGTTGACTTATATTTTGCTTAATTGCCTTATTCACAGGAGCTATGTAATTTGTTCTAGTAAATTTTATTGGTTCAGTTTTCTTTCCATCAGTGGTTTTTTACTTTAGGTCTTAGTTCCTTTTTTTGAATTTAGTATTTTCTTTAAATACAAAGGAATCATGATGAGTTAATACTTTTTCTATGCATAGAGGTTTGGTATTATTGTTACTTGGTTGAATTAAATCATCTTTGCTATTAGAACATTCAACCTTATAAAACTTATGCACACCTTTTTGATCATGCTTGTTTGTGATAGGCATGACTTTGTTAAACTTTAAAGGTTGTATAGGTGCCTTGTCATTACTTTTAGGGTTTTTATCTGCATTCCTATCATATCCTATGCCACATCTATATTGTGCAGAGAATATGTCTATTATAGGAAGAATAGTTTGTGGTTTTGAGAACTTTGCTACAAGTTTTCTTTCTGCTAGGAGTTTTGCTTCAAGTTCTTTTATTAACTTTTCCTTGGTGCTCAAAGTTTGTATGTGAATAATAGACATGACTTTTAGTTTACTAAGTTCTTTACTTGTCTGATTCAGCCTCTCAACTGTCTCAGAATATTGAGAATCGGTTTGCTTTAATTCAGATATTTCTTTTTGTAACCTTTTATTGTGCCTTTTGCTTTTCTTAAGTGCTTTGAGAATTAGTTGATATTTTTCAATAATTTCATCTATATGAAGTTTGGATTGTGAGTCATTTTCATCAGAAGAGAATGAATCTATTTCAGTTTCAGAATTAGAATCAGAAAGAGGAGTTTTATCAAGTACCTTTATATCAGTAGTTGTCTCCTGATTTTCTTGATCACTCAATGCCATGAGTCCTGCATTTTCTTTTTCATCCTCTTCACTATCAGACCTTGATAGTGGGGCTTTTATCATAGGTCTATCATTTAGACTGTCTTCATTTTCATTGACAGCCATCAGAGCTATGAGTGCCTCCTCACTATCTGAGTCTGATGACTGAGATTCACTATCACTAAGAGTGACCTTGCCCTTTTTGGCTATTAGACTCTTCTCAAGTCTTTTGTCAGATTTGTACTTTCTTTCATCAGATTTCTTGTTGTTCTTTCTCTTTGAAGGACAATCAGCAATCATGTGTCCTGATTTCCTGCAACCAAAACACACAATTTCTTCTGAATTAATTTTATTGTGTTTAGAATTGTACCTGTCCTTCTTGGAGTCTTGTTTGAATCCCTCTGACAAATTTGAATGCTTCTTAGATTTGGATAACTGAGAGGCTCTAGTTTTCCAGTGTTGTTTTCTCCTCAACATTCTTTTTAGTTGTTTGGCAAAGAGTGCCAATTCACCATCTGATATTTCAGAATCAGAATTACTGGTTTCTGATTCTTCTGATTCAGATGGAATCCTGGGAGATAATACCATTCTTTCTTTGCTTTTCTTTGAACTTTCTGCTTTCAAGGCAATAGGATTTTCCCTGCTGTGTCCTTCCTCAGCTTTTCTGGTATTCAGATGAAGTTCATGAGAAAATAGTTTTCCATATAAGTTTAGTGGCTGAATGTTTCCCAGATTTCCCATTTCTCTGATTGCACAGATCTTGATATCCCATTCTTTGTTCTGTGATCTTAAGAACTTATCATTCATCCCATAATCTGAGAAAGTTCTTCCATAAGTCTTTAGGCCATTTACAATCTTGAAGAATTTTTCATAGCATATTGCTATTGAGTCTTTCTTGTCTTGTCTGAAGGCTTCATATTGCTGATTTAGAAGTGACTTCCTGTCATCTCTGACTTCTTCAGTCCCTTCCATATAGACAATAAGATATTCCCACATTTCTTTGGCAGTTTTGCTATGAACTAAATTTTGGAAGGTTGAATCTTCAATAGCACTAACAATGATGTTCTGAGCTCTCTTGTGCATAGAGGCCAGGATCACTTCATCTTTGGTCATCTCTGAATAAGTTTTAGGAGTCTTAATATTTCCATCTGTAAGTGAAACTTTCATAGGAACAAAAGGTCCCTCTAGAACTGTTATGTAAATCCTAGGATCAGATGCTTCCATGAAAAGTCTGACTCTTTCTTTCCAAATACCAAAGTTTTCTTTTCTGCAGATGGGAAGCTTCATAGATGTGAATTCTTTGCTTCCTTCTGTATTAGCCATCATGACTTTAGAAATCTACCCTTAGGAGGATCTTGTTCAGGCTGTTAAACCTTTTCTTGAACAACCTATCCTCTAATACCACTTGAAAGACTTTAATTAAGGGTAGCTAATCACCTAGAGGGGGGGGGGGGGGGGGGGGGGTGAATAGGTTATTTAAAAACTATTACGATTCTTGACTATAATCGAGATAAAACTGATCAGAGCTTTCAAGAAATAAAGATATACACAGAAAAGAACACACAGAATTTTTATAGTGGTTCCCCGTATCTTGGGTAATCCACTTTCCCCCTTCTCCCCTTCTAGCAGTGTGCTAGATAGAGGTTATAACTCCTCCTGATCTCAGACCACAAACAGGTCTTACAGCTCAGATCACAACTGATCTTACAGTCTCAGATCCACAGATCTTACTAACTCAGATCAAACAGATCCTACCTCAGCCTTTATAACTAGGCCTACAGCTCAGATTCACCCCTGAATCTTACAACTCAGATCACACCTGATCCTACAACTCAGATCCTTGACAGATCCTACACTCAGATCTGACAACTCAGATCCTACAGAAATTTATAAAGGGGATTAAAAATACTTAGACTCAGATACGAGATTGTTGAGCCTTCTTGATCTATCTGAATGATCAGACAGAAATCTTCAGTAGAACAGCAGCAGCAAATGATCTTCTTGATTCGACAGGCTGTGATGACTGTTCTTCTTCCTGGGAAGACAGATTCTTCCTTCTTGATCTTCTTCTTTCAGAGGGAGGTATCAGCACAAGATTGCTGAATGAGATCTTCAATTTAGAATGGTTCTGAAAGGGAAGACAACTTCTCCAGATTCTATCTCAAACTATCTCTCAAAATGATGGAGACGATAATTGCTTTTGAGAAGATAGGAAAACTTTTCTAACTTCACTTTTCTTCACTTCATAACTTGGATTAACTACACAACCCATTGGTCATGCCTTCTATTTATAGCCCGCCATCTGCAGTGTTTGTTATGCTTCTCCACGTCAGCATGACGTTACGTCTTCAACGGTCTTTAATGAAAACAAAAGCTCAGCTAGCTGTGGAAGATATTCCTCAGTTCAGAGTATTTGTAGAAGAGGCGTTGAGCACTTAACATCTCTGTCGACGCTTTTCCAGTTAGGCGTCGAGCGATATTTAGACGCTCGACGCATACTCCTTAGACTGAAGCTCTCGACTCCTCCTTCTCAGGCGTTGAGCAAACATCACTTAGTCGACGCTTTTTATCTGAAGAAGTTGAACAACATCCAGGGGCTCGACGCTTCTTAACTAAGTCTTCATATCTCGACACTTCTGGTTGGCGCTGAGCTGACTGAAGTTAAGTCGACACTTCTCTTTCCAAGGCGTCGAGCGACACAACTTGGCTCGACGTTTCCAAAATTGATCTCAGAACTTCAGCGGCGACCTTGTCTATTTGAGTAGTAGACATGAGTCAACGCTTCTGGGTCACAGGCGTCGAGCAATGTATGATGTCTCGACGCTTATGAACTTGAATGAATTCCATGAACTTTTTGCCTGACCTGATCACCTGCATATTGATTCTAGAGAGTATATCAAATACATTCTGAGATATATCTTTCACTTATGAATGGACTTCTCCAAATCTAAGACATTGTGGGCAATGATCCCAACAAAACACTGAAGCTTTGATTGAGAAGATTCATCAAAATACTAACTGTACAAAAAATATAAGCTCTGTAGTTTAGAAAAAAAAGAATGCATCCTTTGGCCACACTTTCGTTGAAAAGAGTCGGGTATGTTTTTTATTTTTTTTAATGTTATGTATTGCTCTCTAATTTATTGAAAACAACCAAATAGATTTCTGTTTACTATTTTTTACCAAGAGCTTGGATAGGCTTTGTAAACCATAGTGCAGGTAAATTGAGAAAACCACCAACACGATAGTTTATTTATCCTCAAATGAACCCTACTGGCATACATTTTTGCTCCCAAAAAACTCAAGATTAACTGACGCATCAATGATAAAACAAGTGTTAGGTTTATTAATATATATGTTCGCGCGTGTTAGGACCAACTCGGAACGACCTGACGGGTTACGTGTCACTAGGGTTAGGCTCTACCCTGGAGATACTATATAAGACCATTCCACACCGATGAGTCTTAGTGGGCTATCTTGAGCGGAACTACCATTACATTCTCAAGATACTGCTTCTAGGGTTTTTCCGCTCGTTCACTACACCGCTCCCTCGCCCGCTCTTCTGCTCGCGATTTCTTTAGTTGCCGCTCGATTGAGATCTCAAGTCGACATGAGAGATTCCGCTACTTCCTAGTCGCTGTTCGTGGAGTCGATCTGAAGGGAGCGAGAGATCTACTATTTTTTCTTCCCGATCGTGAAGTTTGCGCCGCTCAAACCTCTGCCGAAATTGCATTTCGCTGTCCATGATCGGAGGTCGCTACTTGCAAAGGATTGGAGATCCCTCTTCTTCCAGGTTGCGAGATCTGTTATTCTTCTGATCAGGTCGTGAAGGTGAAGGATTCGCGATCATTGGGCTTCTTCTTTCACCCGACGCCTACGCCGATCGATGTTCATCTTCCCGATCATTCAGACCTATCGTTTCCATTCGAGTATTGATCATTTCCATCAGATCTGCTCGAGAGGAAATTGATCAGAGTGTTTTTCGGATCCTTCAGATCTGCTCGAGAGGAAATCGTTAATGCTCAAACGATCAAAGTCTCTTGCTGAAATTGTGGAAGGAGATCGCCATCTTGATTTTGATTCTTCTCTGTTCCAAGCCCACAAAGATCTCATCTTGCTCGCGGCGGCCTATTGTCTAGATCTATATCGAGAGGAGGAGATCCAGTAGCTTCCTGATAAATTTTTGGAATTCTTGTTCATCAACTGTGTTCTCAGCCGTCTTGGAGGAAGACATTTACTTCTCGGATTGATGAAGACGTTTACTATTTCATTTTGGAGGGGAGAAGCAGTCATTTCTGGATTGGATCTAAAGTTCACTTGTCGTCTATGCGCGAATCAGGTGACTTTGTTTCAGTTTTCTATTTTTAGAATTCTTCTGCGTTGTCGAAGAAAAGTGCGCTCGATGTCACCAAGTTGCAGTCGTTCGACTCCTCCGATTTCCTCAGTTGGAAATCACAAGTCCAGCTAGGAATGAAGGAACGCGACATCTTCTACATTGTTCAAAGCGACTTTGCGTCTTTTGGCGAGGGCGTAGACGAATATCAGTGGAACAAGGATGATGATTTCTGCAGGGATTACCTGTTGGATTCCCTTAATCCTCGTCTCGCACTGACCTCCCACGCCTACAAGACCGCAAAGGAGATTCAGGATTGTCTCAATGCGCATTTCTAGAAGGAGGAGGTATTGTCAAAATCGCTTATTGGGTAGAAGTTCTTCAACTTCCGCCTCAAAGCGAATTTGCCGATCACTTCCCAGATCATAGAGCTGGAGAACTTGCATCACAAGCTGGAGGACGATCAGTCCAAGATGGATGACAACCTTTTTGTGTATCTGATTCTGAGCAAGCTACCTACAAAGTGGCTGACCTTTAAGACAGAGATGCACAGGCAGAAGGAGAAGATAACTCTGGATGAACTCAAAAGGTTCATCCACATTGAGGACCAGAACATCGCTGGAAAGAGCGCGAAGAAGGTTGTTCAGCCCTCACAAGCTGTCAACTACATTTCTTGACCTAACAGGCCTTCTCGGAAGCCCCCGACACCTAAGGGTGATACCACTGCCCAGTTGGCGGGTAAAAAGCCTTCTCTCAAAAGGAAGAAGGGCAAATGCCACAACTGCGGCAAGTGGGGTCACTGGGCCGCTGAATGCAAGGGTCTGAAGAAGCAGAAGTATGAAGCTCCACAACAGGTGGCGATCATGGTGGTTGACAACTTTGATCCCAAGACCTTTGCGGCTATGACTAGGAGTAGTCATCGCAGTGCATCTTCTGAGTGGTGGCTGGACAGCGGTGCCACATGTCATGTTATGAATGACAGAGGTCTTCTCACCGACGTCAGAGCAGTCCGAGACAGAGTAGAGAACTGTAATGGAGAAGAGACAACCGTTACTCATGCTGGGATGGCAGAGCTCGCCCTCTCTTCAGGTAAAATTTTAATTTTACAAAATGTTAAATTAGTTCCAAATTTAACTAAAATTTTAATTTCGAAGGGTTTGCTAGATAAGTCCGGAATGTCTTTCATAACCATAAGAGGTAGAATAACGCTAACTATTAATTCACATTACTTTGCTTGCGCTTACCTAATCAATGGAATGTATAGACTTAGCCTAGAAAATGAGTGCATAAATCAAGTGAGTTTGTCTCTGTTAGATCCAAAGCTACTTCACAATAGACTTGGATACGTTCACTATAAGAATATGCGCGATCTAGATAAGAGTCATAACATTCCGGTTGATTTTTCAATTCGATTTGATAGGTGCGAGGTCTGTGCCCAGACCAAAATAACTAGAAACCCTTACAAGACTGTTTCTAGGAGCACACAACTTCTGGAATTGATTCTTTCCGACCTCTGTGACTTTCGTTGTCATGCCACTAGAGGGGGAAGGAAGTATTTAATTACCTTCATCGACGATTTCTCTAGATTTTGTCATGTCTACCTATTGAAATCGAAAGACGAGACATTCGAGACCTTTAAAATCTTCAAATCTCGTGTAGAAAACCAGTTAAATTTAAAGATTAAGAGACTTAGAAGTGATCGAGGAGGAGAATACACTGCTACTGGGTTTATCGAGTTTTGTGCCACTAAGGGCATAATCCTTGAAACTACAGATCCTTACTAACCTCAATCGAATGGCATTGCTAAGCGTAAGAATAGAACATTGACAGAGATGTTGAATTCTATGCTCCTGACTGCTAGCATGCCTAATTCCTTTGGGGTGGAAGCAGTCCATACTGCGAATCACATTCTGAATAGAGTGCCTAACTCAAAGCTCAGTTCTACTCCTTATGAGCCGTGGCACGGTCATCCTTGTAGATATGACGCTCTTAAGACTTGGGGTTGTAACGCCTATGTGCACATACAAGACCTTAAAAGACCTAAGGTGGGACCTAGAACAACAACCTATGTCTATCTAGGAAGTGCAAAAGACTGTGCAGCTGACCGGTTTCTGGATCTATCCATTAATTCAGTGATAAGTCTAGAGATGCTATCTTCTTTGAACATAAATTTATCTAAGATCATGATCTAACCATCCCCGGATCTACTGACATGATCTCAGAATCAACTGTAGAACCTCAAGCTGGCCCCTCTGGCACTGCTCCCCAACCTCTAGAGGTGGAACTTGTTCCTCTTAGAGTATCTACAAAAGATAGAATTTCTAAGGATTTTGGTGAGAATTTCATCACCTACCACTTAGATGATGATCAATTCTCCTACCAGGAAGCAATGCGATCGAGAGATGCATTATTGTGGGAATAAGCTATCGATGATGAGATGAACTCTCTGCTACAAAACAATACCTGACATCTAGTGGACCTACCGAAAAGAGCTAAAGTCCTGGATGCAAGTGGGTATTAAAGAAGAAGTTTCATAGTGATGGGTCTATAGCCAGATACAAAGCACGGCTAGTCGCTAAGGTTTATAAACAACAGGGGGAATTGACAATTTTGATCTCTGTTCACCCGTCTGTCACCTGTCCACAATTAGGATTCTTCTTGCCTTAGCCTATATCGAGAACTTTATAGTTCATCAGATGGACGTGAAAACTGCCTTTTTGAATGGAGAGCTTAATGAAGAGATCTACATGGCACAACCTGAAGGTTATGTACATATATATCAAAAGGATAAAGTGTGCAAGCTAGATAAATCCATCTATGAGCTTAAACAAGCTCCCAAGATATGGCACATGAAGTTTGATCAAGTGGTAAAGAGCGTTGGATTTCAGCCCAGTCTCTCAGACAAGTGTCACTATTACCGCTTGATGTCAAACCAAACAGTCATCATATGCCCTTATGTGGATGACATGTTGATTCTGGGGTCAGAAATTGCTGTCGTGAGGGATACTAAATCCGCTCTCGCAAAAGCGTTTGATATGAAGGACCTTGGTCCTGTAGATACCCTACTTGGTATGAAAGTAAGACTAGATAAGGGACGTGTCACTCTAAGTCAAGCTCATTACATATAAAAGATTCTTAATACCTTGGGTTATAAAGATTGTAGGCCTATTGAAATACCAATTGATCTGAGCATCAAGCTGAGTCTGAATGAAGGGACAAGCATTGATCAAGTCAAGTACTCAAAGATAATTGGAAGTCTCATTTATGCCACAAGTTGCACTAGACCAGACATTGCCTTCTCCGTAGGCATGCTGAGTCGCCTTACCAGTAGTCTAGGCAAAGAGCATTGGGATGCCTTAGACCAGATGATGAGGTACCTCAAAGGTACTAAAGATCACGCTCTGTGCTACACTGGTCTCCCTCCTACTTTGGAAGGGTACTCTGATGCCTCCTGGTGTTCCGAAGTTGGAAACAGCAAGACCACAAGTGGATTCATATTCACCTTGGGTGGCGCTACAGTTACTTGGAAGTCCAAAAGACAGACGTGTATAACCCTATCGTCTATGGAATCCAAATTGTTTGCTTTAGCTTCAGCTGGTGAAGAGGTAGACTAGATTGTGAATTTGATTTTAGACATTCCTTTGCCTAGACTTCAAGTCAATTCTTTAAGCTTGTACTGTGATAATCAGGCAGCAGTCCAAGTTGTTAAGAATGCCATCTTTAACACTAAGAGACGACATGTACGACTGAGACACGCTCTTTTAAATTATCTAAAAGAACAAGGCATTATTAATTTGGTCGATGTGCGGTCGAAGGATAATCTAGCTGATCCACTGACGAAAGGAATGCCCTGAGATTGTTCAATCAAAATAATGGGGGAAATGGGACTCAAGGGGGTTTGAGATCAACCTTAGTCTGAATGTTTTGATTCTTTCCTTTGTCAAACCTAGCATATTGTGCTCCGTTGATTCTTCAGTTGCTGAGTACGAATCTGGTGAGTTGTTTCATTCCACATTTGATGTTAACAATCTCATATGGATTCTTCTTCCTTAACTTGGAGGAGAGTGTTATTCCACATTTGATAACACGATCTGATTTGTTTTGAACCTTCTCCTGTTGATTGGTTCCATTTCACATTTGATGTGTTCCATTTAACCCTAGAAGAATAGTAACCATGACATCACATATAGGAACACAGATATAACTGCATTGTCCAGAAGTCTAAAATCGATTCACTTAGAAACAGTTAATAAATTCTACGGTTTAACCTAAAATACTCTACTCAAAATGTCCTCTTTGCTTGATTAAAGTACTACGTTCTTATTTGTAGAACTAGATACATGTACATTTTCCATGATTCAATTCATTCTGAATGAAGTTCTCTGTTGGAAATTACAGGAGCTGCTGCTGTAGGAGGAGCACGTGCAGATTGGGATCATGACAAGGATGATCTGCTGGACGATGGTTTCTAGAGTATTTGTTTGGTTTTTCATTCTTTGGCTTAGAGCACTGTTTTAGCTTTCTTCCTTTGCCTGTTTGTTTGGACTATTTTCTGCTCTTTTGTTGGTCATAAGACATTAGGTCTTTTGGTACCTATTTCTTTGATTGTACTTTTGACTTTGATGTGATTCTGCTTATTTTATGTTTTATTCTTATGCGTGCATACATACTTCTGTTTTTTTCAATCTGATATGTTATAACAGGTGCTTACGGACGCGGTTGTATAATGAGTCGAATTGGTTGAACACTACACACACCTACCCCTTTTCCAACGTCGGGTTTGCCGCGGATATAGGAGGAGATTGTTTGGTTTATTAATATATATATGTCTGCTCGTGTCAGGACCGACTCGGAATGACCTGACGGGTTACGTATCACTAGGGTTGGGCTCTATGCTGGAGATATTATATAAAACCATTTCACACCGATGAGTCTTAGTGGACTCTCTTGAGCGGAGCCACAATTACAATATGCACATTTAATAATAGCAAATCCGAAACAATCACCAACCCCATAGTTTGCAAGCACCAAAACCAAATGCAGCAGTGATCATAAACTTCCATTTAATATTGCAGGAAAGACATAATCATCTCAAGAACATATAGAACATGAATAACTAGCATTTCCTTATGGTTATTGGTAAATCATGGTAAATCATGGCCAAAATACGACAACGATGAGCGCGCAATTTCCGCCTCCTCAAGTTCAAACAGGGCATATTGATAATATGGTCACATTCGTTGGTAGTGTTCCAAGGGCATAAGGCCGGATCCAGAGAGCAAAGCTTAAATAGAGAAGAGAGAATCCGACATGGAAGACAGAAAATACATACCTACACCAATCCATGCGCTAAAACAATGTCATGAAATGATTCAAATTTTGTCACTACAACAAAATAGATCTACCGCAATGCTTTTGTTGGCTTTTGGCGACACTTTTCATGCATCGCAAAAGCTTCCGTGGCGTTTTAAAAAGTGTCGCTAAAGCATCATCATTGCGAGAGTAGCGGTAGAGCATTGTGGCATTTTTTAGAAATGCGTTGCGGTAGCCTGTCAGTTTTTGCGGCGCTTTTCTTAAAAAGCGTCGTGGTATTCTGTACGCATTCGCGGCGTTTTTATTGGAAAACACCGCAAAATACTATTTTTTTAAATAAAAAATATAACCGAGGACCTCCATATTCGCATCTATTTTTACCTATGATCAGTTTTCCTATTTTTATCTAGGATCATGCAAGAACAACTTCTAGCCACCCTCTTCATTTCAACAAAATAACTTAAAAAACTCAAAAATTGCGTTCTTCGAAGTACACAACCCCTAATTTGAGTTCTTCTACTACTTCTAATTTAATTGAGTTCTTCTAAGTATAGAACCCCTCTTATCAGACCCTGCCATCAATAATGTTTTTTGAAATGCTGTCTCTCCCTCCATATCCACCTTTAGGGAAAAAAATACTCTCAAGGCTGGTAAACCATGAGAACTGGGACAAGCATCTTGGACTTATGGAGTTTTCTTACAATAACAGTTATCGTGAGAGTTTGCAGATGGCCCCCTTTGAGACTTTGTATGGGAGGCGTTGTCAAACTCCCCTATTTTGGGCTGAGGTTGGTGAGAGACCGTTGTTAGGCCCGGAAGCCTTGGAAGAGATGAGTTTCGCTGTGACGCATATTCGTGAGAAGCTTCGCGTGGCTCAGGAGCGTTATGAAAAGTATGCAAATCGACGAAGGGTTGATCTTGAGTTCGTAGTTGGGGACATGATTTTCTTCAAAGTCTCTCTAATGCCAAGTGTTAAGTGATTTGGATGGAACCCTAGGTATGTGGGACCTTTCCAGATTTTGAGCCCATCGGAGCGTCCGCTTATAGGTTGGAGTTGCCTGCTTCTTTCCATGACGTTCATGATGTGTTTCAGGTGAGCCAGTTGCGAAAGTGTGTGCTTCGTGATCGTCATATCCTTGACGCTATGCCCCAGTTGCATCCCAATCTTTCTTATGTCGAACAGCCTGTTGGTATTTTGGAGACGCAGGATCGAGTGTTACGAAGGAAGATGATTCCTATGGTTAAGGCTCTCTGGCAAAATCAGGATGTCAGAAGCGCGACTTGGGAGTTAGAATCTGCTATGAGGGAATCTCATCCTCAGTTGTTCTCTTAGTTCTTCTTCGGTGTGTATCTTTCCAGTGAATTTTAGTTATCCTTGTATATCTTTTAAGTTCGGATTGCGTTTCAAGTTTTGGGATGAAACTTCCTTTTAGGGGGGGGGGGTGTCTGTAATGCCCCTGAATTTCTGATAATTATTTTAATCTTATTAATGACATAATTTTGTCGTAAGGGCGTTACGTTTGCACGGAGTTTTCCTGTGCGATGTAATTTACACAATTTTGCGTCCATTTGGTCCATTTGATCGTGTTTTGAAACTAACAAGAATTGAGATCTCCGACTTTAGAAAATTAAATTAATTAATTTTAAGCATGTTCGTGAAGTTTCGTTGCATTGCGAGCATTTTTGAGAGCCCGGGATTTTTTTAAAAGATTCTCTCTTATTATTATTACTTTCTAAATATATTTTTATCCTCTTATAAAAGCCTTAGGATTATGTTATATTTCTTCCCCTCTTCTTTCTTCTTCCTACCCGAATCGAACCAAAATCACGCGAGAGAGGAGATCAACTTGCTTCCGGGAACCTTTCGATCGCTGTCGTGGGAGCTCTAGTGCACGAAATCTTTGCCAGAGTATAGATTCGGAAATCTCTCGCCGAGCTCTTCGCGTGTGCAGTGAGTATTTTTGGTTTCGTGGATTTTTGGTGTTGAAGGGTGTAGCCCTAATCTTCCTTTTCGGCTGAAAAGTTTCAGAAATTCCTTCTTGTGGCCTTCTACCAGCCGATCCTTGGCGTGGAGTGCTTTGGAGGCCGATCTTCAAAAGACTTGAGGCAATTGGTGGTTTCTACCTTATCTCCCTACTTCTCCTTAATTTCATTAGGCATATGAATATGGTACATTTATTTCTTGGAGTTAGGCCTTATAGTTTTTTTTTCGTTTCAATCGAGTGATCAAGGTAAATTCGTCGAGTAGTCAAGTCAAATTCCTTAAGTGAGTAACTTATTCGTCGAGTGGTTGCAAGAGGTCAAGTCGAATTCATCAAGTAGTCAAGTCGAATTCATCGAGTGGTTGCGAGAGGTCATGTCGAATTCGTCGAGTAGACTCGTCGAATTCGTCGAGTGAGTTCGTTGATTCCGTCGAATAGATTAGTCGATTTTGTCGAGTAATATAGTCATTTTGGTCGAGTGATTTAGACGATTCTGTTGGGTTTTTCTATATACCATTCATAATGATAAAAACATATCAAATATGCGCAGCGAAAAAAACTAACAAGAACAACCCAAACAGTAAGGATCTTGCAGATTTCATGAATCAAGATATTAGGAAAGCAAATGCGATTTACCTTTCCGGGATTGAGTCAATACTCAACCAAGATGCTCCTAGAAGAAATTCGATAGACGAACTTCGAGTTCCAAGCACCGAAATGTATCGGCCCCTCTATAGAGATCCACACAAGGAAGGAGAACCCCAATGCCTTATCGTACAAGGAATGGGTCAGAGAAGAACAACCCTCTGCGTCCCCACGAACTGCTAGGTCCGTTGAAGAGGAAGTGGTGACGGTCGGCGAATGATGAGGTCGGCGGACGGGGCGAGAGGTATCAGAACACTTTCGTCGTTTCGGCCCTTCTAAATTCGCGAACAACGATTGATGTACCGAAGACCTAATCTCATCTCTTTTATACGCAAGGCATAAAACATGTTATCCGTAGACCAGAGGAAAAACAGAACAGTTTTGCCAGGATTTAAATTTGTCGAATGTATTATAATTCGACTAAACACTTTAGACGGATTATCTTAAATTTGACTAAACAATTTAGACGAACTCGAATAGACAATTTTGACTAAACACTTTAGACGAATCATCATAAATTCGACTAAATAATTTAGACGAATTCGAATAGACGAATGACATAGTTTCGTCTAAACCCTTTAATCGAATTCGTCGATATAAATCCATTCGTCGAAACACTTTCACCGAATTTGCCAAGTCCTAAAGAATTCGTTGAAACCATTTCGACGATTCTTCAAGAGTACTTGTTTCCCGTTTGAGACATTCTCAATTCAATTCCGAGCAGTCATAGGATTGGTCCTCCACTCATATCCAATATGAGTGAGGCCAACACAATCCTTTCTCCAACTTCTCCAAACACTTTTATATGCGACCCTATAGGCTCATATTGCATTGGTAGTAAGACTAACTGCTTGTTTGCTTTGAGATCACATCAGAAACTCCAACAGTCTCCCACTTGATCACAAAGTATCAACAAAAGCCCCACAAACAATGAGCAGCATCTAGCAATACATCATTGCTACCCAAGAAATAAGAGTTCATAACTCAATAAGTCTGTCTTGACCAATGTACCAGTGCTATCATGTCCCTTTGTCCCTTACATCCAGATAGAACTAGAGGCATGGACTGTGTCACCCTCATAATTGTTCAATCTTCTTTCCTGATCTAGAATAGACCTTGAGAGAGTGGTAAGCTCAATATCACATATTGGCTCAACCCAGCATGGCCATGCATTTCTCAGTCTCATTCCATCAAGGGGCCCATGGATGTCACTCCTATCATAAAGGAGGACAAATCCCATATCTGTCCACACACAAACACCCAAATGAATCGTAACATACCCAATAACCACCACTATCATCAACCTTTCTCAAGGAAGAATTTAGATGGAATCAAAGTACGCTCTTCCTCACTTGATGAATGCTGTGACTTCAGGTCAAAGAACTACAGACACCATTGTCAGTTGAGACCTACTTGTGATACGTTAATATAACTATCCATAAAGTAGTCTCAAGGTGGGTCTGCCCAGTACATTGTTCACTAACAAGTACCCATGTGATGACTTGATATCACAATACCATGACCTGTGAGAACCGATCATCAGTCAACGCACATGCTAGTCTTAACATAGCATCATTGCCCTTCAACTTCTAAGTTGATACTCCGACTAGGGACCATTTAAGAATGAAGCTTCTTATTATACACAGGCCCTCACATTCAAGTCACGTACTTGAATTCCTATGGAAGCAAACATTCTGAGGGCATTTATTATGCTAATTAATCTATCAAATAGAAACTATTGACATAACAATAAGAACTTGCCATAAATGTAAAATGAAAAACACAGTACATATCACAATTCATCAAATGAATAAACAACCAACAAACATACAATCCACAAGGCTCCCACAAAAGACGACCATTCAGGTATCTAATACCCATTGATCTAACATGACCATCATGCTTCTTTTGCGCAAGAGGCTTTGTTAGTGGATCCACTATATTTTCATCAGTCGATACTCTACAAATGTTCACATCTCCTCGATCGACAATCTCTCGAATTAGATGGAACTGCCGAAGTATGTGCTTGGAGCACTGATGAGATCTAGGTTCCTTAGCTTGGGCTATTGTACCATTTTTGTCACAGTAGAGAACTACCGGACAAACAATCCTAGGAACTACACCAAGCTCGCTGATGAATTTCCTAATCCACACAGCCTCCTTCGCCGCATTTGCAGCAGTGATATACCCGGCCTCAGTCATAGAATCGGCAACTGTCACTTGCTTGGAACTTTTCCAGCTTACAACTCCTCCATTAAGGAAAAATACAAAACCTAACTGGGACTTTGAATCATCCCTATCAGTCTAAAAGCTACCATCCGTGTAACCCTTTACAACAAGCTCTTCCTCTCCACCATACACCAAGAACATGTCCTTAGTCCTTCTCAAGTACTTTAAGATATTCTTGACAGCAATCCAGTGACCTTCACTGGGATCAGACTGATACCTGCTCGTCATGTTTAAAGCATAAGAGACATCGGGTTGAGTACACAACATTGCATACATGACTGATCCAATTGCCGAAGCATTTGGAATCAACTTTATGCGGTCCTTATCTTCCAAAGATTTAGGACACTGTTCCTTAGAGAGATTTACACCATGAGACATGGGTAAGAATCCCTTCTTGGACTCAAGCATGCTGAACCGCTTCAACACCTTCTCAATGTACGTACTTTGGGTCAAACCAGAAACTTCTTCGGTCTATCTCTATAGATCTTAATACCAAGTATATAAGTTGCTTCACCCAAGTATTCCATAGAAAAGCAGCTCCCTAGGTTGTTCTTAACAACGTGCAGGGTTGGAATGTCATTCCCGATCAACAGTATGTCATCTACATACAATATCAGGAAAATGACAATGCTCCCACTAATCCTCTTGTAAACACAATACTCATCCTCGTTCTTGATGAAACCAAACTCTTTGATTTTCTCATCAAAACAAAGATTCCAACTTTGAGAAGCTTGTTTCAATCCATAAATGGATCGATTCAACTTGCATATTTTAGTGGCTTCACTTGGAGATACAAAACCCTCGAGTTGCGTCATATACACTTCCTCAAGGAGGTTTCAATTAAGGAAAGCTATTTTGACATCCATTTGCTAGATCTCGTAGACATAATACGCAACAATAGCAAGTAGAATTCTGATGGACTTGACTATGGCCACAGGGGAAAAGGTCTCATCATAGTCAACACCATGAATTTGCCTGAAAACTTTAGCCACCAGTCGGCCTTTGAATGTCTGTACATTCCCATCCATGTCAGTCTTCTTCTTGAAGACCCACTTGCACCCTATGGGTCCTACCCCTTCAGGTGGTTCCACCAAGGTCCAAACTTAGTTTGCATACATGGATTCCATTTCAGATTTCATGGCCTCAAGCCACTTCTCGGAGTCTGGTCCATTCATAGCCTCTTAGTAGGTTGTAGGCTCATCATCATGATCCATAAGCAACACATTACCTATTTAAGACATGAGAAATCCATATCTCTCAGGCTCAAATCTTGGTCTACCAGATCTACGTAGGACTTGTGTTTCTTGAGCAGGCTCTCCAGCTACAACTTCTTGTAGTCCTTGCTCAGGTTCCAATTCCCATTCGTTCGTTGTTTGTGGCTCTTGAACTTCTTCAATTTCTACCTTTGCAGTCTTTCTGGATAAGAACTCTTTCTCCAAAAAGACACTAGTCCTTGCGACAAACACTTTTCCCTCAGACGACAGGTAGAAGTAGTACACTAGGATACCCCACCAGATAACATTTATCCGATTTGAGTTCCGGCTTGTCAGGCATTTGAAGTCGTACGTATGCCTCACAACCCCAAATCTTAATGAACGACATACTAAGATGCTTCCCAGTCCATATCTCATATGGTATCTTTTGAACCATTTTTGTTGGAACTCGATTTAATATGAAAGCAGCAATCTCTAGAGCAAAACCCCAAAAGGAAATGGGCAGATCTGCATGACACATCATCGACCGCACCATGTCTAACAAGGTATGATTTCTCCTCTCAAAAACACCATTATGTTGCGGTGTTCCGGGCGGAGTGAGTGATGAGTCCCATTTATATATGCTTTTATGGACTCATCCGGGCTTGTTTTCACTCTTGTGCATGTCTTTTTCGAGCTATTATTGCTTGTATTTCTCTTATAATCACTTCCACATTATGTGCACTATTTTGGCCCGCTTTGGTGTGCGTTTGCACTCCATGTTGTTGGGGGTAAGCACATGGTGCTCCCCGACCCTTTTTCTGTGTTTGAATGTTGCTGGAGGTGTATTCCTAGCTGTATTGATGTCTATACCTGTGGATGGTTCATCCTAATTTTGCCCAAATTACATTTCTGCATGAATCGCATGATCGTGCATTTTTATTGACGCACGATCGCTCCGACCGTGCGTGCTCTTTGGCAGGAAAAATGATATTCTGTCTTTGATCGTGCGTTTTTACGGACAGGCAGTTGCCCGTGCGCAAAGGAAACACACGGTCGCCTGTTTTGCCTGGTTTTTAGTCAATCTGGATTTGGTCGTGCGTTTTTACGCACGGGCGGCTTCGACCGTGCGCGAGTAAACCGCACGGGCGCTGCTGCTTCTTCCTCAAGGCAGTATCTTTTCGTTAAATAATGCACGGGCAACGCACGGTCGTGCGTTCGACCGTGCGTGACTTAATTTCTGCTGTTTTAGTATTTAAAGCAGGAAATCTGCTGAGTTGGGAGAGACGGGGGAAATCACTTCAGAGACCATCATTTTCTTCTCCATTATGCCCATTTTGCCGCTCCACCACCGCTCGACCTAGGAGAAGCTCCGACAACCACTTCCTTGCAAAAATTTCTCCAAAGCTTCCTACTTGGCCTCCTCCATCATCCACGAGCTCAAGAATGCCATTGACGGAAAGTCTCCTATGAATTCAAGGTGTCCAACAAGAGTTAGCTTGAGCTAGACCACGAAGAAGATGGGTCAAGTAGAGGAAGGTGACAGCTACTCCGGAGCCCGGACGCAACTGAAGACCGAGCACAGACGAAGCTTGACAACCCTACGATTTCGGCCGAGAATCTTCAGCAAAGTCTTCGAGCTTCGATTTTCTCTTTCCCCTTGCGCATTGCTTCAGAGTTTTCCTTGTATGTGTGTTAATTTTGGATGATGTTCATAAACACTGTGTTTTAGTTAATATGATTTCATGCTTTTGAGATTTGTTGTGGTTTATGTGAACTGAGGAGTGCCCCATTCCACCATCCACTCCACGGCTCTGTTGTGCGCAGCACTAGCAATTTCTAGTTGCGTGTTCCGTGACGAGGTGCCTACGACCCTCACTCCGCTGGTTACAAATCATCCATCCGCTAGCCTTCTCGTCCACCCGATTACCAAAGCACGACACTGCGGCCTGAATTCCATCCTGCCAAATGAAGCGGTGTTTTATGCCCGCATTTTCTTTCACTGTTGTTAAATTAGGGAAAACCAAGATCAAACCCTCTTTTTAATTAATTGCACAGGAATCTTTATAATTAATTTCCTAATGAGAAATCATACAACCCAACTTGCAATCCTCTAAGAATGATATTCAGAGAGTCTCTCCCAACTTTTATTACTTGTATGATCGGTGCACTTGTCGTCATCGCATCAGTGAGCTATGATACAATACCATACTCCTTCAGATGATCACGAAACTCATGACTCATATATTCGCCACCTCGATCAGATCGGAGTGCTTTTATCCTTTTTCCTAGTTGGTTCTCTACTTCATTCTTCAACATTTTGAACTTTTCAAAGGTTTCAGATTTGTTCTTCATAAGAAACACATATCCGTATCTACTGAAATCATCAGTAAATGTAATGAAGTAGTAGAACCCACCTCTAGACATAGAACTCATGGGTTCGCATACATCACTATGTATTATACCCAAGAGATCATCAATCCTCTCACTACAACTAATAAAAGGAGATTTCATCGTTTTGCCTAATAAACATGACTCGCATCTCTCAAATGATTCATAATCAAATGAGTCCAGTAGTCCATCTCTATGGAGCATGGATATGCGTTTCTTGTTTATATGGCCTAAACAACAATGCCAAAGGTACGTAGGATTATAGTCATTTGTTCTTAGTCTTTTAGTATTTTCTACATTATATGTAAGATCCCTCTCCCGCACCAGGAGAGTTCCCGGATCTTATGCCCAAAACCACCGCCTTACGGTGACTCTAACACACGAGTTAGCCGCCTCCTCAAAACACCGATCCTGTCTGCAAGAACGATCAACCAGGCCAACGTGAGATAAGAAGAAAATTAGGTAAAATAAACCAAGTCCATAATCATACACATATTTATATGCCAGAATAATATACAAGTCCATCAATGAGTAAAAAAGAAAGAGTAAGGGCTTATGCCCAGTACAGGTACGAATGAAAAGACAACAAAATAAACTCTCTCTCTCTCTCACTACATTTACAGGCGGAAGCTAAGCAACCATCATCTTCTGGCATCTGTCTCGTGGTAGAAGCAATGCGTGGCATCTGCATTTCAAATCTTGCCATCGTGTCCTGTCTGGTCGTGCTGGTTCTCCAGCTCCTCGAACTCCTACGGTCACAACCGATCGTTAGTCATAAAGACTAAGCCGATTTTGTCCCTGCCTCCCCCCGCGACTCCTAGGCACCGTGCGGGAAGAAGAAGCGGAGGAAAACAAGGGGTAATAACAAATGCAGGTGACAAGGGGATCTATGCTAGCAAGTATATATATAGTAAGGTAAACTATACTAGCAAATAAATACGAGCATTATGTAAAGTAGTATGTAAGCAGTAAGTAAGTAAAGCAGTGCACACAAGTACAATAAACAAGAAAAGTATACTACCATCACACGAGTATTTTAACTTATATGAATGCCCATACAAACTTATAAGTTAAGATTTCTGGAATTATAACTTATCATATAAAAGAGCCCATACTAATTTATATGATAAGGGTCTGCAAATTATGTTCTATGTTTACGTATGATATGATATGCATGCTATGATATGATTCATACAAGTGCAACTCACCCATATGACTCTGTGATCACAGACCTTTAGTTCCCGATTTTTGGAGCTAGCTTCACTCTCTAGTACCACCATTGTGGCTACGGCAGCAGTGGAGCGGGCAACTCCACTTCCTAGGCGGGTATACACACTACCAGGCCTAGACACTTCGTAGGCCTCTGTACACGTCCTAGGTGCACTCTAGAGTCTTGCGTACTCTTTGTTGGTAATCACTAGTCTTTGAGGTCATGTGTGCATTTTCGGGGATCGTCCTCCAGACCGCAGTAAAAACAACCTACTGGCCCCTCAAACCCTCACACCCACCTAAGTCAACGTACTGCCGTCGGTGTGACGACCGGTCCAGTACCAAAGACCCGCCACTAATTTGTTCTATGCACATGCAAGTTATCACCACCCGATCTTTCAGCTCGCAGGACCAACCTGTCCTGATATACAACCTCCCGAGCCTCCAGCTCACAGGACCATCTCATCCTGATAAACAACTTCCCATCCCTTAACTTAGGATGAAGTTTTCCATATCTCTTATTCATTTAGTTAGACTAATCGTGTCTAATTATAGTATACTTAGAAGTTTATGTGTATCCTGGACTTCCCGAGGTTTACCCGGTGAAGGGCTCGCAGCGGTACTAGGGAATGCGATGGGCTGAAGCCCAAATCCCCCTTTCTAAGACAATTACTTTTATTGGTGGCTACCCCTTTCTAAAACCCCACTCTCCTTTTTACTCTTTATTGCTTGACGCTTTATAAACTATCTTCAACTCTACTCTTAAGCTAACGTTCTCTTGAACGATGCTCAACACTTAAGATTTCCATTACTCTATGTGGTGTAAATCTTAAATGATTCTCAAATGTTTCTAATCACACCCTAGTAAAACATCATGGACACTTTATCAGGCTGAATAATCTTCATGATCTCCTAAGTTGATAACTGCTCCTTTTATGTATAGTGCAACATGATTCTTAATTATTCCCAAAATCATAGTACGAATGCACTCCAAAAATTCCATAACTTCTAGGGGCTGATGTAAATGACATGCTACTGTTATAATCCAAATCTTACTGATTTTCTATATGATCTTGTTGATCAAATCATCATATGAGGTTTCTACTATTCGCAAACCAACAATGAGATTGAACTAGGTTTGATTCTTATGATGCAAATTTTAACCTTAACATGTCCATATGGACTCTAATTTTGACCAAAGATTCATAATGGACAATTTAAGGGTTAACCAGAATTTTGATACAATTCATGTTGATTTGACCTCTATTTAAAATTCATTAATCAAATATCATCTTCTAGAATGTAAAGGAGGTACAAATTCAATAAGTTCAATCTTGCTAAATAAACTTCCTTGTGGTGACTTATGACATAAAAATTATGGTTTTCAAAATATCATAATTTTCCAGCAGATTTATAATCGTAATTTCTATTTATCATAAAAAGGGTGACAAGATGACTTTACACATTAAGTACTAGATTTTGTCCTCCAAAAATTCTGAGAAAATTATAGTGACACAATAATGACATAAAAACACTAATTCCAGAATTTCCTAATTTTCCAGCAGAATTATATTCATGATTTCTATTTATCATAAAAAGGGTGACAAGATGACTTTACACATCAAGTACTAGAATTTTACCTCCAAAAATTTTGAGAAAATTACAGTGACACAATAATGACATAAAAACACTAATTCTAGAATTTCCTATTTTTCCAGCAGATTTATATTCATGATTTCTATTTATCATAAAAAGAGTGACAAGATGACTTTACACATCAAATACTAGATTTTGATCTCCAAAAATTCTGAGAAAATTACAGTGACACAATAATGACATAAAAACACTAATTCCGAAATTTCCTAATTTTCCAGCAGATTTATATTTATGATTTCTATTTATCATAAAAGGGTGACAAGATGACTTTACACATAAAGTACTAGATTTTGACCTCCAAAAATTCTGAGGAAATTACAGTGGTACTATAATTACATAAAAATACTAATTCCAGAATTTCATAATTACCAGGAATATTTCACTATAAATATTTCACAAAATATAAAGAGTGACAAACTGAATAAGTGAAATTTTTCCATAAATACTATCTCCAAAATTCTAACAAAAATCACAGAGTTTCATAATTGGATTTCTAACTATAATCCAGAGTTTAAACAATTTCTCAAACATTTTGACTAATAACTTTTCCATTAGTCAGATTTAAGACATAAGGTAAACTTGATAATTCTTTGAGAAATAATCCCTGGAAATTTCTACCAAAATTTACAGAGATTTAAATGGCATAACAAGTGATTCTCCAGAGTTTCAGAATTTATCTCAAATTTTTAATCATGAAAATTTCATAAATACACAAGTGTGACGTATGATAAATTAATAAAAATCATGAGATTCTTGATGCTAGAAGTCCTAAGATTTTCTAGGGTGATGCATTATATCATAATTAGGGTGTGTGCAAAATTTCAGAAGTTAACCCCAAACCCTTTGGGCTAAGTACACAAAATACAAGTTTTTGTTATTGGCACTCATATTCCCTTTTAGGTAGAGACATGCAATTGGTGTTTACCTTACATGCAGAGATCAATTGGTCTCAAATTTTAACCATAGTCTACTATTGGCTAAATAAGGGTACACCCAAATTTGGGGTCAGTTGGAACTATATTCTTCCAAAAATGTAACTTATTTGAATTTTCATATTATGAATAAAACCTTAGAAAAATAATTTAATAAAAATCTGATTTTTGGGTGCAAGTTAGATGCAGGGCTCATGCATGCATAGCCAAAATTTCAAGTCCATCAGACCTACCATTTAGAATATACCCACAAAATGATATCTTGCCTCTAGATGGACCAGTCTCACGAAACTGGATGCTGAGTGTCGAGCTCCCATCTTGCACTGAAATAATGCCTTGGATATGTCAAACCTCTCTTGCCGAGCTTGCCCCTCGAACATTTTCTTGAGGTGCTCGATTATCTCATAACCACACATGCTCTCGTGTTGCTTCTGAAGCTCAGAGGACATGGTAGAAGGCACGAGGCATTCCACATCCAAGGTATCATCCTGATACTTCTTGTAAGCATCTTTGTCTGCTCGCGGATCATTCCTAGTCGGCTCTGTAAGGGCTTCCCCTTCCAAGACATAGAGCTTGTGCTCTTGCCTGAGAACAATTCTCAGGTTTCTGTACCAGTCAAGGATGTTCGTCCCGTTGAGCTTGTCCATCTCAAGTATAGCCCTCAGGGACAAGGTGGAGTGTGATCCACTTGCCATGGAAATTCTAAGATAAATTTGCAAAACTTTTAGTACTGTATTTCAAAATACATTTTATATTAATAAGGACTTTTATTAAAAGCTCCCACTATTTTAATCAAATCGACAACCCTTAATTTCGATTCAGAGAGTTTATTCGAGCTACTGTCTTAGTGGACAAGATCCATATTTCACCAACATAATGAGTCCGCTTTGGTGTTTCTCTCATAATGCGGTTATTTAGGTAGACAACATTTGTCAATTGCATCTGAAAGTCAATTGATATACTTAGATACCAATTGAAAGTGAGGTTAGATCTTAGATTTACTCTAGAGAGGGTGTGGGGGGGGGGGGGGGTGAACAGAGTATTAAAAACTTTTCACTTAATTTTATAACATAATTAAAATAGTGATATATATATATATGTGTATAGTAGAGTGATTTATAAAAACTAAATAAAACAAAGCACACAACACATCATACAGAAAATCACAACACAGAGGACAAGGATTTTTATAGTAGTTCCCCAATAAACCTGGGTACGTCTACTCTTCTACCACACTTGGTAGGATCCACTAGGTTTTTGATCAGGTGCCCTATCACCAAGGGGTTTTTGTTCAGGTGTCCACACACCAAGTGAGCTTTTGATCAGGTGCTCTAACCCAACTACAGGTTTTTGTTCAGGTGCCCTGCCATAAATGGGTTAACTTTTGAAGGGAGTTATAAACCTGTACAAGAGGGGATAAGAAGGGTTATGAAGTTCTTCTCTGTCAATATTCTGAGAGAAGACTCTAGTGGATTGATGATGATGTAAAGCTCCTCTGTCTGATTGAAAATTTTTGACAGTATATGGCTGGAGCTTTCTCTTGAATGAAATGATCTTCCTGTAGCTGATGAATCTGAGAGAATAAGTTCTTCAGATTATTGTTGCTCTTTGAAGATCTGATCTAGCAGCAGAGTCTGAGAGATGGTGTTGATGATGTTCTCAGTGAGTGAGTGCTGCTTGAGGAAGAAGATGAAGATAATCTGTAAAGCTTATGTTCTTCTTTTTCTTCATGTAACTTTTTTCTTTCTTTTTCCTGTAGAGCTATTTTTGATGTGTTCTGTATTGCTGTCATGAAAACTGTGTAGTAATACTGTATATCTTCTTCCTTTTTCTTTTGATACTCTCTGACTGATTTGAAAATCAAATCCCTTGATTTAAGGAATAAAATAATCTGAAAGAGATATATCTGGGAACTGTAAATCTGACACGCCATTTATCATTTTCATGTTTCCATGAATATGTCCTTTTCCAAGAATATATCAACAGCTATTTTCGAAATAGGAGAATAATAAAAGGAAATATATTATCCTGACTTATCTGGAAGAATAGAGCCATTGCTGTAGACGATCTGAGTTCAGAGAATGAAATAAGAATAATCTTTCTGAAATTCCTAACTGAAATAAGAAATCGTCGATTTGAACAAATTTCGTCGATCTCAAGAATTTCATCGAACACAATGTTGAGTTCGTCGACCTCAACTGAATCTGGCTGGAAGAGTTGAATTAGTTGAGCTGAGAAGATCTTTCGTCGATCTGAACAACTGATGCTTATTCTTCAAACTCAGAGCTGAGTTCATCGAACTAGCAAAATCGTCGACCGCTGAACTGAGCAAAATCATCGACCGCTGAGACTTGATAAAATCGTCGACCGCTGAACTGAGCAAAATCATCGACCGCTGAGACCTGATAAAATCGTCGACCGCTGAGACGGAGTCTGTTTGTCGACCGCTGAGACAGAATAAAATCATCGACCGCTGAGACTGAGCCGCTGAGTCGCTGAGACGCTGAGATAGAAGCAAGCCGTTCATTGAACGCAGAGTGCATGCCATTCGTCGAACGCAGAGTGTAATTCGTTTGTCGAACGCAGAGAGCAAGTCGTTCGTCAAACTCAGTATGAAGTTCGTCGAACGCAGAACCTGAATACTTTCTTGAGTTCTAACAGCCTAAACTCTTGACCCATTGACTATACATTGGGGTCAACTTGATCCTAGTCAATAGATAGTGATCCTAGCCCATATTAGAAATAAGGTTGTTCCAACAATCTCCCCCTATTTGGGTTAGGACACTATTTGCCAAAAATTGAATAATAAAACAAACAAAACAACAGAGCATATATATCTGATTGATTTGAAATATTTAATCAAATATAAAATTGATACTCTGCGTTTTGAGATTTACATTGAAAACAAATAAATAGAACCTTTGATTTTCTCTGAATTCTGCTTTCTGTATTCTGAAATCTGATATTGTCTGAAAAGCTTTATGTGCTATATTTCAGCTTTCTGAAATTGTTGATCTGAACTGCAGTTTTATAATCTGAATGTGTTGTGCTACCAATCTGAATTTGAATCTTTCATAACTGAATCTGCAACATCTCCTTCCTAAATCTGCAAACTGCTGTGAGCTTCTTCATCAACTGAATTATTTTTGCTTCTTCATACATCATTTCCTCTTGATAAAACAACTCCCCCTATCATAAAGGAGTTTCTTCAGCTTTCTCTCCCTACCTAGTTCATAGAACATCTCCCCCTGAGCAAAATCTGCATCATATGGAGCTTCTTCATAGAACTTCTCCCCCTGCCTAGTTTCAGGAAGGCCTGAAGCTAGGCCCGTTGAAGAAGGGACATTTGATGGAGGTAGGGAAGGATGCAATATTTATATTGCTATTGTTCCTGCAAAATAAAATAGAGATCAAGTGCAAAGGAACTGGAAAGAGAAGCAGTTTCTGTAGGCATTCAGTTATAATGAAAAAGATTTGATTATAATGAGAGGGTTCAGAAATAAAAGCTTCATCAAAACTGGGTTCGACGAAAAATAGATTTTCGTCTACCTCGATTCGACGAACTTGATGACTTCGTCGATCTCCGTTCGACGAAAAACTAGATTTTGTCGATATCAGTTCGATGAAGAGATGGGATAAGTAGAAAACTTAATTTTTATCAGATTGATTCTCCAGCTATCATTCCTAGCTGATTTATAAAGAAAATATGTTTCTTTTCATCCAATGGCTTGGTGAAAATATCAGCTCTTTGCAAATCAGTAGAAATGAATTGTAGGCAAATTTAATTTTTATCCACATTATCTCTGATAAAGTGGTGCCTAATTTCTATGTGTTTAGTCCTACTATGGATAACTGGATTTTGTGCTATAGATATTGCACTAGTATTGTCACAAAATATAATTGAATTATTTAGATTGACACCATAGTTTAGGAGCTGATTTTGTATCCACAATATCTGTGAGCAGCAACTGCCTGTAGCTATGTATTCAGCTTCAGCTGTTGATGTAGACACAAATGTTTGTTTCTTACAAAACCAAGACATAAGCCTATCACCAAGAAACTGGTAAGTTCCTGATGTGCTTTTCCTGTCTACTCTGCATCCAGCATAACCATAATCTGACCAATTGAAAGTCAATTGATATGCTTAGATACCAATTGAAAGTGAGGTTAGATCTTAGATTTACTCTAGGGGGGGGGGGGGGGGGGGGGGGGTGAATTGAGTATTAATAACTTTTCACTTAATTTTATAGCGAAATTAAAATAGTGAAATATATATGTATAGTAGAGTGATTTATAAAAACTAAATAAAACAAAGCACACAGCACAGCACACAGAAAATCACAACACAGAGGACACAAGGATTTTTATAGTAGTTCCCCAATAAACCTAGGTACGCCTACTCTTCTACCACACTTGGTAGGATCCACTAGGTTTTTGATTAAGTGCCCTATCACCAAGGGGTTTTTGTTCAGGTGTCCACACACCAAGTGAGCTTTTGATTAGGTGCTCTAACCCAACTACAGGTTTTGTTCAGGTGCCCTGCGGCCAAGGGGTTAACTTTTGAAGGGAGTTATAACTCTGTACAAGAGGGGATAAGAAGGGTTATGAAGTTCTTCTCTGTCAATATTCTTATAGAAGACTCTAGTGGATTGATGATGATGTAAAGCTCCTCTGTCTAATTGAAAATGTTTGACAGTATATGGCTGGAGCTTTCTCTTGAATGAAATGATCTTCCTGTAGCTGATGAATCTGAGAGAATAAGTTCTTCAGATTATTTTTGCTCTTTGAAGATCTGATCTAGCAGCAGAGACTGAGAGATGGTGTTGATGATGTTCTCAGTGAGTGAGTGCTTCTTGAGGAAGAAGATGAAGATAATCTGTAAAGCTTATGTTCTTCTTTATCTTCCTGTAACTTTTTTATTTCTTTTTCCTGTACAGCTATTTTTGATGTGTTCTGTATTGTTGTCATGAAAACTGTGTAGTTATACTGTATATCTTCTTCCTTTTTCTTTTGATACTCTTTGACTGATTTGAAAATCAAATCCCTTGATTTAAGGAATAAAATAATCTGAAAGAGATATATCTGGGAACTGTAAATCTGACACGCCGTTTATCTTTTTCCTTTTCCATGAATATGTCCTTTTCCAAGAATATGTCAACGGCTATTTTCGAAATAGGAGAATAATAAAAGGAAATATATTATCCTGACTTATTTGGAAGAATAGAGCCGTTGCTATAGACGATCTGAGTTCAGAGAATGAAATAAGAATAATCTTTCTGAAATTCTGAACTGAAATAAGAAATCGTCGATCTGAACAAATTTCGTCGATCTCAAGAATTTCGTCGAACACAATGTTGAGTTCGTTGACCTCAACTGAATCTGTTTGGAAGAGTTGAATTAGTTGAGCTGAGAAGATTTTTTGTCGATCTGAATAACTGATGTTTATTCTTCGAACGCAGAGCTGAGTTTGTCGAACTGGCAAATTCGTTGACCGCTGAACTGAGAAAAATCGTTAACCGCTGAGACTTGATAAAATCGTCGACCGCTGAGACGGAGTCTGTTCGTCGACCGCTGAGACGGAGTCTGTTCGTCGACCGCTGAGACAGAATAAAATCGTCGACCGCTGAGACTAAGACGCTGAGCCGCTGAGACTAAGACGCTGAGCCGCTGAGACACTGAGATAGAAGCAAGTCGTTCGTTGAACGCAGAGTGCATGCCGTTCTTCGAATGCAGAGTGTAAGTTGTTCGTCGAACGCAGAGAGCAAGACGTTCGTCGAACTCAGTATGGAGTTCGTCGAACGCAGAACCTGAATACTTTCTTGAGTTCTAACAGCCTAAACTCTTGACCCATTGACTATACATTGGGGTCAACTTGATCCTAGTCAACAGATAGTGATCCTAGCCCAAATCAGTAATAGGGTTGTTCCAACATCATCACTATGCAACTCTTGTATGATTGGTGAATAACCTTTTATTCACATCCATCATATGGAGCATGCCAACCCTATGCCTCTAGGCACTCAACCTTTGAGGTCACCTAGTTAATTTGGACCCGATGTCGACAGTGGGATATCACAATTATCCGCTCGCACACTTACCAAGATAGATTAATGCACCTTACTTTGGCAAGCCCACACTTCATCGATCGAGGAAGGTAGAGTGTCATCCATCAGAAGGCATCCGAACACTTAATATTGGATAAGTTTTTTTTTTCAATTGATGAACATTTCATCGTGATTAACATTTAATCACCATGCACATTCACAAAATATAAATACAATATTTGCAAATCAAATACATCCCCTATGTGCAAAAAAACAAATTATCAACACTTTGATAAGAGGGGCTAAATCTGAATGCTTAGAACACTTCTAAATCTCCAGATTTAAATGTATTGAACACAGGAGCAAAAAAACTCCACTTATGCAGTAGACAAGCTTGTCTCTCAATGTCAAATTCAAAATCTAAGACATTTGATTTCACAAATTATTTTGAGGGACGGTTACTGCAAAGGAGAAATAATCTCTGAAACATGAAAATCGCAACGCAATCACATGCGTTCCGGCAGGGTTCCAAGGGGCTGCGCCCCTGGCGGGGTCTTATGGGCAAAGCCCCTGGCGGTGGTCTCAATCGAGTGATCAAGGTAAATTCGTAGAGTAGTCAAGTCGAATTCCTTAAGTGAGTAACTTATTCGTCGAGTGGTTGCGAGAGGTCAAGTCGAATTCGTCAAGTAGTCAAGTCAAATTCATCGAGTGGTTGTGAGAGGTCAAGTCAAATTCGTCGAGTAGACTCGTCGAATTCGTTGAGTGAGTCTGTTGATTCTGCCGAATAGCTTAGTCGATTTTGTCGAGTAATCTAGTCATTTTCGTCGAGTGATTTAGATGATTCTGTTGGGTTTTTCTATATACCATTCATAATGATACAAACATATCAAATATACGCAGCAGAAGAAATAACAAGAACAACCCAAATAGTAAGGATCTTGCGGATTTCATGAATCAAGAGATTAGGAAAGCAAATGCGATATACCTTTCCGGGATTGAGTTAATACTCAACCAAGATGCTCCTAAAAGAAATCCGGTAGACGAACTTCGAGTTCCAAGCACCGAAATTTATCAGCCCCTCTACAGAGATCCACACAAGGAAGGAGAACCCCAATGCCTTGTCGTACAAGGAATGGGTCGGAGAACAACAGCCCTCTGCGTCCCCACGAACTGCTAGGTCCGTTGAAGAGGAGGCGGCGACGGCCGCCGAACGATGAGGTCAGCGGACGGGGCGAGAGGGATCAGAACACTTTCGTCATTTTAGCCCTTCTAAAATTGCAAACAATGATTGATGTATAGAAGACCTAATCTCGTCTCTTTTATAAGCAAGACATAAAACAAGTTATCTGCAGACCAGAGGAAAAATAGAACAATTCTGCCAGGATTTAAATTTGTCGAATGTATTATAATTTGACTAAACACTTTAGACGAATTATCTTAAATTCGACTAAACAATTTAAATCATCATAATTTCATCTAAACAATTTAGATGAATTTGAATTGACGAATGACATAGTTTCGTCTAAGCCCTTTAAACGAATTCGTCGATATAAATCCATTCGTCGAACACTTTCGCTGAATTTGCCAAGTCCTAAAGAATTCGTTGAAGCCATTTCCATGATTCTTCAAGAGTACTTGATTCCCATTTGAGACATTCTCAATTCAATTCCGAGCAGTCATAGGATTGGTCCTCCACTCATGTCTAATATGAGTGAGGCCAACACAATCCTTTCTCCAACTTCTCCAAATGCTTTTATATGCGCCCCTATAGGCTGTTGGAACAACCCTATTTGTGATTTGGGCTAGGATCACTATCTGTTAACTAGGATCAAGTTAACCCCATTGTATAGTTTAAGGGTCAAGTCTTTAGGCTGTTAGATTAGCTAGAACTTAAGGAAAATTTAAGTTCCCAGCGTTAAACAAATGGCTATCGGCGTTCAACAGATGGCTGCCAGCGCTCGACAGATTTGAGCCAGCGCTCGACAGATTTCAGCCAGTGCTCGACAGATCTCAGCCTCGCTCGACAGATTCTAGCCAGCGTTCGACAGTTTTCAGCCAGAGCTCGACAAATTCTGTATTGAAGCTTAGATCGACAAATACAAGTTCCAGATTATTTAATTCTTAAATATCAGTTATTTGTGATAGTTTATATAGGTGTAGTCAATATTACCTAGAGGGGAGGGGGGGGGGGGGGTGGGGGAAGGGGTGAATAGGTTATACTTATTTTCTTTATATAATCCTAATGTATCTAGCTGCAGAAAACTCAATCACAGAAAGCACACAAGGACGTATAGAGGTTCCTCAAGACAGGGTGTCTTGAGTAGTCCTCTTTCCCCCTTCACCTTTCTAACAGTGAGTTAGACAAGGCCATAAACTTCAATCTCAGCTCCTTGAGCTTACACCACAAATTCCTCAGAACTTCTCAGATCAAGAGTGATCCTACCTCAGGCACAGCAGCCCTACACTCAGGCTCAACAACCCTACACCTCAGGCTCAACATCCCTACACCTCAGACACAGCAGCGCTATAGCTCAGAGTTATGTATTTCCTACCACTCAGAAATCCCACAGATTTCCTACCTCAGACCTATCAAGAAGTCCTACCACTCAAGCTGTCAACATAGCTTTACACACATGCTCAACATCCTTTCACTCAGGCAACAATGCCTTACAAAGATATAATAGAGTTTGAACTAAATACAGAAGACAAAAGGTTTACTCTTAGGTCTTCTGAATTCTTTCTTCAGATCTGAAAAACATCAGCTTCAGATTTGTATCACCTTGATCTTCTCCTTCAGCAAAGCAGAAGATCAACTTGCCCTTCTTGAGTTGGTACAGGAAGAGATAACTAATCTCCTTCAAAAGATTAACTCCAGCTTCAGAGAACAACTCCAACTTGCTGGAACGAGAAAGCTCGATTACGGCTTGCAGCAAAAGCTCTTAATGGAACAGTGCTTATTGTTGTGCCCTATCTCTTGCTTTTATACCTTCAGAAGGCTTCAACGGCTATTACAATCTTCCTGACACAGTATGGGGCAGATTGGAGTTGCTTTTCTCTTTCTATTTTCGCTTGTGCCAAAAGTAGATCCCGTCAGCACATTTGAACCTGTCTCAGCGGTTGCTCCAGTCTTCTTCTCAGCGGTTCCGCTGGGACATGGAAGTCTCATCGGTTTTCCTCTATCTACAGCTCTGCAAGCCCAGACTCCATCTCAACGGCTAGACTGAGACAGAGATGTTGTCTCAGCGGTTTTGGGCAGATAGTTACCAATACTATTCCTGGTCTTGGAATAACCTAACCCTGCATGCTAATGAGATACAAATAGGGTTTATCAAATACAACTTGTACTTTGTATTTGAGTGTGAGGCCTCTTCATATTAAAGGGACATTGATGGTCAATTTCCCAACAATCTCCTCCAATATGAAGAAGGCAGAACACTCTCAAATGCAGAGTACATGACTTATATATTTTTGATATATATCAATGCTGCAATGAATTCATCATATTAAGCAAACAGATTTTATAACAGATGATCAAAAATATATATCCACAGCAGATAATCAATCCAACACTGTGAGTTGAAAGATATGTCAATGCATCTCATAATAACATAACCAATAATACCAGTTTGCACAAAATGTTTTTGAGAGATTCTAATTCAATCATCATACAACCATTTCTAGGAATTATATACATTAAATCAACATTTTCTTTTCTTAGATGAAGAACATTCAGGAATCTCAGCAGCAGCTTCTTCTTGGACTGTAGGTACCTTGTCTTCAACAGGTACAGCAGTGTCTTCATTCAGATTTGTAGCTGAGACCTTTTCAACATTGGTTGCCTTACTCTCAGCAATCTTCCTCTTGAGCTCTTGCCTTCTAAAGTACATAAAAGGTTTTGGGATGTACCTAGATGGCATTCTTTGTGGGTTATCTTTCTTGAATAGGTTTTCTTTGAATACCTTCTATCTTTTAGAGTTCCTTTCAAGATGCCTCATCCATTCCTCAGCTGGATATAACTTATCAATATCTTTGCACATCTGACCATGGCTTACCCAAGCATTCAGGATTATCTTCTTGGAATCATCACTCCAATATTCAAAGTCAGGGTCTCTCCTGTTTTCATCCCTTTGGTTTGCCATGAATTCCTCAGTGAGCAATACATGCTCTCTTTCTCTTTGCTCTTTTAATCTCTGATTTTGTGATGTTGCTGCTTGATGAGGAAAATCCCAGTCTTCTGCCCTATTACCATATAGTAATGGCAGGTTCAGAGCAATCCTAGTGCCTTGTAGAACTTTCAGTGAGAGGTCAGAATTGATGTGTGCATTTGTATCCTCCCCCTTTCTGGCTTCTTCATATATTAGTTGATGGAGGTCTTGCTTAACTGTTGAGATTGTGCCAGAGAGAGTTTGGAAGACATTTTCAAGATCAGCTTGAAGGTCACTTTTTAACCTGCCAACTTCTTCATTCAGATGGGAAGAAGTGGCCTTTCCATCAAGAGCTTGGGACAGAGATGCAAGTTCTCCTCTCAGCTCTTCCTTGTAGCTGTCAGCAACTTCATTTAACTGCATTGCAGTGGAGTAAACATACTCTTGAAGATGATTTGCTGACTTCTTTATAACTTCATCTGTTTGACTGACATAGTTTTTGACATAGCTCATGTCTTTTGCAGACATGACCAGATCATTCTGAATGGACTTGAATATCTATCCTTGGGAATCCACAGTCTTCTTGGCTGAGTCAAACCATGTGGTCATTTTCTTGTTTAGGAATGTTGAGTCCTCTTTGATGATGTTCAGTTCACTCATCATTTCATTTCTTACTGCAGAGACAGATTGGTTGACATAATCTCTGACTGTAGCAGTGGACCTATCAATATACACTTGCATAGATGCAAGGTGTGCATCCAGCATAGACTGAATGGCTCCCAAGATGTGCTCATTGGACTGTGAAGATGAGGCAGGGGCTTGATGTTCCAATATCATTGCATGCTGTAGCCTTTGAGGAGGACTAGGTGGAAGAACAACATCTACAGGTGGTGTGATGGTGATTGGTTCAGACACCACAGAAGTATGGATCACTGGATCCAGTTCCTTTGGTTCTTCACCCTCTTGATGTTCAGCATATGTTGCAATATCATCTATAGGATCTGGATGCAGTCCATCATCATCATTGACATCCATATCATTAGCATCTTTCTCCTCAGACCCATTATTCTGCTCCCCCTCAGAATGTGCACCAGAATTTTCTTGAACAGATTGATTCAAGGAATCTAGGATATCAGATGACTTATCAGCCGTCTTTGTGATTTTCTCCCCCTCAGTTTGAGCATCAGGGAAACCTAGATCTCCTGAATTCCAGAGAGCAGGGATGTTATCAGGAATCTGTGAGATTCTTCTTTCAAGATTTGAGATGATAGTGTCAATCTCACTTTGTAGATCTTTGGGTGGATCAGTGACTCCATCCTTGTTCAGCTGCTCCCCCTCAGTTGGAGCATCCAACACTTCTTTACAGGCTTTGGATTGGATCACAAGAGAATCAGGTTCCTCTATGACCTTGTCTTTCTCAGTCTCAGTAGGCACAGTGTGTGCATCTACATTATCTGAATTGTTCACTAAGTTAGGATAGGTAAAAATAATGTTGTTGTTCTTAATTGACATTATTTTCTTACCTTTGTTGATGGGGACATCCTCATTATCTATATTCATTGGGCTGCTGACAGATCCAGGGTCAGACCCATGAATATCCTCATTGGCAGACTCATCTGATTTTGTGGATGAATCAGATTTCTGCTGGGATGACTTTTTCTTTTTTTCTTTTGCCACAGATGGCTGGCTCATAGGGAGCACTCTTGAGAATCTATCCAGAGTCTTAATGTCCATTCTTTTGAGATAATGGAGATTTGACCCCTTTGAATTTGCAAAATTCTCTGAATAACAATTCGGTAGATACAGAGATAGTATCATTCCCATATTGGGGGCATGTAGACATTCCTTTATCCTTTGAAAAACAACTTCTCCCCATGAGGTTTTCTTGGACAGAATTATCCTAGTCATTAGTTCAAACATGAACTGTGATATAGTGTCATATGAACCTGGCTTGCATAGGATGGATTTGCCCACTATGTCAGACAATAGCTTCCCTTGTTGATTGAAGAACTTCCTCTTTATACAACTGGTTTTAGCCTCACTGTACCCTGTCCATTTTAGGGCAGACTGCTTATCCTTTTCAGATATCTCCTCCTCTTCATTTTCACTGCAGGGAGTTAACTTCAGTCCCTTCTCCAACCTTTTTCTCTGTTATCTTTATCTTCTCACTTCCTATCTTGGACTTCAGGATGGTTTTGGAAGGAGACAACTTGACATTGCTGAACCATTCCAGAACTTCAGTTCTGAGAATGCAGCAGGGTTCAGACAGCATATGCTCCAGACCTTGAGCTTCCAACAGATGAATCACTTGTCTTATTTCTTCTGAGGAATGAGAGAATCTATCTCTGACGATTTTATAGCCCTCCAGGAGATCTTTTGAACCTTTTGGCGCCATGGAAGCAGAAAATCAAGGTGCTGAGACGGGAGAGAAGAGGAATCATCTCGGCGGCAAAGGGTTTGACTTTGTGGTGTGTTTTAAGTTACAGTGTATCTATTTATAGGGTTTCAGTTTCGTTTTTATTACCCCTAGGTTTTTAGACTTAATTACCTTATTATGTTAAGGAATTTTGGGTTAATTAAGGGTTGATTATAAGATTTTATATTGAACACATCCCGTCTCAGTGGTTCAGCTGAGACGGAGACCTAGGCCGCTGGGACAGTGAACTGTCAACCGCTGGGACAGTTTGCTCATCTCAGCGGTTCAGCTGGGATTTTCCCAGCTGATTCAGCTGAACATACTCCTGCAGTTTAGTTGATCATAAGGTTTAGACCTAATGTAGATATTTTGGTTGACTATGTGTCCTAGTCATGTTACTAAATTGTAGTGTATAATAATGTAAAGTTTTATAATTCACCATTCATAATCAACAACAGTGACAACTACTACTCATACATTTAGGACTATTCCATACTAAGCATGCCAAGATCAATTTTGAAAGCATTGAAATTAGATTCATCCTGTGGCTTTGTAAGGATATTAACTACTTGTTTGTCAGTGGGGACAAATTCAAGACACATGTCTTTACATTCTACATGTTCTCTAATAAAATGATATCTAATCTCTATGTGCTTAGTCCTGCTATGAGAGACAAGATTTTTAGCAATAGATATTGCACTGGATGAATCAAAATACAAAGGAGATTCCCTTACCTTGAGGTTGTAATCCTCCAACTGATGCTGAGTCCAAAGGAGTTGTGCACAACACTACCTGCAGAAATGTATTCAGACTCAGCTGTGGATATTGCCACACTGGTTTGTTTCTTGCTGCTCCAAGATATCAATCTTCTCCCTTAGAATTGACAAGTACCACTTGTACTCTTCCTGTCTTCTTTACAACCTACAAAATCTGCATCTGAAAAGCCTGTTAGTTCAAAGTCATTATTCTTAGGGTACCAAAGGCCAAGATGCAAGCTGCCCTTAAGGTATCTCAAAATCCTCTTCACAGAGGTGTAGTGAGATTCCTTAGGACATGCTTGATACCTAGCACAAACACATGTAGAATACATAATGTCTGGCCTACTAGCAGTCAAGTATAATAGGGATCTAATGATGCATCTGTACATGGACTCATCAAAGGCCTTTCCCTTTTCATCCTTGTCTAATGATACATTTGACCCCATGGGTGTTCTCATGGTGGAGGCTGATTTCATCCCAAATTTCTTGATGAGCTCCTTAGTGTACTTGGTCTGGGAGATGAAAATTCCATCATCAGACTGTTTCACTTGGAGCCAAAGGAAATATTTGAGCTCACCCATACTGCTCATTTCAAACTCCCCCTGCATTAGATTGGCAAATCTCTTGCAAAGGTTGTCATCAGTAGACCCAAAGATTATGTCATCAACATAAATTTGGACTAAGAGATACTGATTCCGCACCACTTCCCCCACATGCGGATGACTTGGAGATGTTACAACACAAGGACTTTCGGCGCCCCGAAAGTCAACATTATAACCTCCGCCCGCGTCGCGCAAAGGATGCTTAAAGCCTTCGTATTATCTTGCTTTAGTTTTATATTTATTTCCGCCATTTAAAACTTGTAATATTTTACTTCCGGCATGTTTTTATTTTGGTTGTGCTAATAGACATTTTATGATGGGGCGCATTTAACCATCCGGATTGATGAGATTTCATCTCAATCTTGGATGGTGTTTGTAATCTCCTATTTAAGGGAGCCTTTTATGAGAAATGAGATTAGATTTTGAACCCTAAAAAAAACTCCCCCCTAAGGAGGATTTCGGCTAAGGCCTGCTCCAAGCCGCTGCCCCCCTTGCCTTCCCCTCTCTTCTCCATTTTCGTCCCCCCCTCTTCGGGGTGTCTCCGGCGTGGTCTCTTGGTGCGACTCCAAGGAAGAAAGAAGGCAGCCCCTCTGTGTGACTCCGAAGGATCCATACGGTGCGACGCTGGTGGAAAGCGTGGAGAGAGTGATTCTCCCACATTTATCAAGTGTGTTTACATTTTCTGGGTTGGGTAACCTCTAAACCTTCAAGAGCTTCTTTCTTTAGTTTGTGGAGGAAGAACCATCGTGTTCTCCTCGATTTTGAATATCGATTGTTGGTATTTTTCTGAACTTGAGATCGCTTTCCCGCGTTCTTCGTGTCCGAACCATGTGGGTCTCGTTTGCTTGATCGGATCTTGGCCTATAGCCTTGGTCTTGTTCTCTAAAAGAGTAGCAATCTTTGTGTTGATTTGGGAACTATGTCGATTCTCTTTTGGCCGCTGTTTTAGAGTCGATCGTTCTTCTTTTTGCTTGATATTGTGATGCCAATGGCCATGTATATGAGCGATAGAATGCTTGCGTAAGTGCATTAGTTCTTCGTGTGTTCGTAGCGAGTTGGAGCATAGTCCGTGTAGATCCCTATTAGGAGACACCGCGGCATCAACCGCTGCATCAAATATGGCCGGGCCAACTCCTATGAGTTTAAATTTAAGGGTAAGACCATTACTTTGAGCCCGACAGTTCCGAAGGAACCAGTTGCGTTACCTAAGGACACCACTGTCCCGGTCGAGAGGAAGACGTTGAGTCTAGTAGGCAGGAAGGAGTTTGTGAGAGACCCATTTTTAGATGGAGTGATGTATGCGTTAGTCCTTATGAGTACGAAGACTGATTTGAGCACGTTAGATGGGTTTCCTAGAGAGTTGCGGGCCTTGCTAGATGAGTATAGGGATGTTTACCCCGACGAGCTTCCGTCGACGTTACCCCCACTTAGGGATATACAACATGCTATAGATCTTATCCCTGTGTCATCCCTACCCAATCAACCCCAGTATAGACTCCCTCCCGATGCCCACAAGGAGTTACAAGTCCAGATAGAGGACTTGCTGAAGAAGGGATTCATTCGGGCTAGTTTGAGTCCATGTGCTGTTCCAGCCCTTCTTGCCCCCAAGAAGGATGGTTCGTGGAGGATGTGTGTTGATAGCCGTGCTATCAACAAAATCACCATCAAGTATAGATTTCCAATCCCACGGTTAGATGATCTCCTCGATGTCCTAGCGGGTGCCACCATCTTTTCCAAGCTAGATTTGCGGAGTGGTTACCACCAGATCAGGATCCGTGAGGGAGACGAGTGGAAGACAGCGTTTAAGTCCAAGGATGGACTGTATGAGTGGCTTTTGATGCCTTTTGGGTTATCCAACACCCCAAGCATGTTCTCCAGGATGATGACTCATGTCTTCCAACCTTATATGGGGAAGTTCGTGGTTGTCTACTTTGACGACATCCTTATCTATAGTACCACCCCCGCCGATCACATCTCACACCTGCGTATAGTTCTTTCCACCCTTCGGAAGGAAACTCTTTATCTGAACCTTAAGAAGTGCACTTTTTGAGTCTTTGAGGTAGAATTCTTAGGTTATATTGTTGGGTCCGAAGGTATACGAGTGGACCCCGGGAAGGTCCAGGTGATTAAGGATTGGCCAGAGCCGATTAGTATTCGAGAGGTGCGCAGTTTCCATGGGTTAGCTACATTTTATCGTCATTTTATATGAGACTTTAGTAGCATCATGGCACCCATTACTGATTGTATGAAAAAGGGAGAGTTTGCGTGGTCGAAGTCTGCTACTTTGGCCTTCCGTAGGATCAAACAACTCATGACTGAAGCACCGGTGTTACGTCTCCCTGACTTCACCAAGGTCTTTGAGGTTACTTGTGATGCGTCTGGGATAGGGATAGGAGGAGTCCTAAGTCAAGAGGGCCACCCTATTAGTTATTTTAGTGAGAAGTTGGCGGGCGCAAAGCTTAATTATTCTAACTACGACCGAGAGTTCTATGCGATTGTGAGGTGTTTGCATCATTGGAGGCACTATCTTCTGTCCAAGGAATTTGTGCTCCTTTCAGACCATGATGCTTTAAGATTCATAAACGGTAGTCATAAGATCAGCCCACGGCACGCGAACTGGGTTGCGTTCCTTCAAGAATACACGTTTAACATTAAGCACCTTAAGGGTTCGGAGAATCGAGTCGCCGATGCGCTTAGCCGCCTCACCCTTTTACTTTCTACCATGAAGGTGCATGTTATTGGTTTCGAGCGCATTAAGGATGAGTACGCCACGTGCCCGGATTTCCAGGAGTTGTACCTATCCGCACAGGACAACTCCCCCACCACTATCTCGGCCTTCACTATTAGAGACAGTTATCTCTTTCGGCACGGGAAGCTATGCATCCCACAATCTTCCCTACGACTGCACATTATTTGGGAGTTGCATAGCGGCGGTTTGAGTGGTCACTTCGGGAGTGACAAGACTATTGTGCTCGTGGAGGAGAAGTTTTATTGGCCAAAACTTAAGGCCATGGTCGGACGAGTAGTGAGCAGTTGCCGAACGTGTCAAGTCTCCAAAGGTTCTAAGACCAATGTTGGCTTGTATACACCGTTACCTATTCCATCCAAACCTTGGGAAGACGTGAGCATGGATTTCATTCTAGGCCTTCCCCCCACGTTTCACAGACACGACTCTATATTCGTTGTTGTAGATAGGTTCTCCAAGATGGCATACTTTATCCCTTGTAGCAAGACCAACGATGCATCTCATATTGCCAAGCTGTATTTTCAAAATGTTGTTAGCCATCGTGGGGTGCCTAACACTATTGTGTAGGATAGGGACGTGAAATTTACAAGTTATTTTTGGAAGACGTTGTGGATACTAATGGGCACTAAATTGCTATTCTCTGCCGCCTACCACCCACAAACGGATGGGCAAACAGAGGTGGTCAATAGAAGCTTGGGAAATCTTCTTAGGTGCCTTGTGGTTGACCATAATGGCACATGGGACTTACTTCTCCCCCACGCTCAGTTGGCTTATAATAATTCCAAGAATCGATCCATGGGTTTGTCTCCAAACGAGGTTGTTCACTGGTATAATGCTCCGGTGCCCCTTGACTTGGTCCCACTACCACCTTCGTATAAGGCCAGTCAATTCGCACAATCCTTTGCCCAACACATTCATGATCTACATGCACATATTCGGGCGACCTTGACCTTTCAATATGACGCCTATCAAACACATGCAAACCAAAATAGGAGAGCGTCAAACTTTAAAGCCGGCGACCAAGTTTTAGTCCGCCTAGTTCCCGAACGAATGCCATCTGGCACCGTTAAGAAATTAGCACCGAGGCGAGCCGGCCCGTTCCGGATTTTGAAGAAAATAGGAGAGAATGCTTTTGTTTTGGATTTACCTTCTGATTGGGGTGTCTCACCCATTTTCAACGTTTCAGATTTGACGATGTTTGTTCCGCCTCCACAAGAGTTGTCTTCTATGTCGTCTTCTCCTTCCACAAATGATTCTAATGGGTTGGGGAGTGGCAGGTCGGATGATCTCTCTTCCATGCTTTCCACAGGTATACCGCCGGATGGTGAGTCACATCTTATTCCTAATGCTGACATGTTTCCAAGGTTTCCCAAAACCTTTTCTAGCCCTGACAGGATATTGGACATGGAGCCCGTTACTACTACTAATGGTGATACTCGCCACTTCCTCATTCGATGGCGGGATCGTCCACCTTCCGATGACTCTTGGGTTCTTGAGTCCGAGCTTCAAAGACTAGATGCCGCTCTTCTCCACTGTTTCCTCTTGGACCACGCATCGGTGATACGTGAAGTTGAGGGGGGGGGGGGAGGGGAGGGGGGGGGGGGGGGGGGGGGAGGATTGATGCCGCACCACTTCCCCCACATGCGGATGACTTGGAGATGTTACAACACAAGGACTTTCGGCGCCCTGGAAGTCAACATTATAACCTCCGCCCGCGTCGCGCAAAGGATGCTTAAAGCCTTCGTATTATCTTGCTTTAGTTTTATATTTATTTCCTCCATTTAAAACTTGTAATATTTTAATTCCGGCATGTTTTTATTTTGGGTGTGTTAATAGACATTTTATGATGGGGTGCATTTAACCATCCGGATTGATGAGATTTCATCTCAATCTTGGATGGTTGGATGGTGTTTGTAATCTCCTATTTAAGGGAGCCTTTTATGAGAAATGAGATTAGATTTTGAACCCTAAAAAAACTCCCCCCTAAGGAGGATTTCGGCCAAGGCCTGCTCCAAGTCGCCGCCCCCTTTGCCTTCCCCTCTCTTCTCCATTTTCAGCCCCCCTCTTCGGGGTGTCTCCGGCGTGGTCTCTTGGTGCGACTCCAAGGAAGAAAGAAGGCAGCCCCTCGGTGTGACTCCGAAGGATCCATACGGTGCGACGCTGGTGGAAAGCGTGGAGAGAGTGATTCTCCCACATTTATGAAGTGTGTTTACATTTTCTGGGTTGGGTAACCTCTAAACCTTCAAGAGCTTCTTTCTTTAGTTTGTGGAGGAAGAACCATCGTGTTCTCCGCGATTTTGAATATCGATCGTTGGTATTTTTCTGAACTTGATATCGCTTTCCCGCGTTCTTCGTGTCCGGACCGTGTGGGTCTCGTTTGCTTGAACGGATCTTGGCCTATAGCCTTGGTCTTGTTCTCTAAAAGAGTAGCAATCTTTGTGTTGATTTGTGAACTATGTCGACTCTCTTTTGGCCGCTGTTTTAGAGTCGATCGTTCTTCTTTTTGCTTGATATTGTGATGCGAATGGCAACGTATGTGAGCGATAGAATGCTTGCGTAAGTGCGGTAGTTCTTCATGTGTTCGTAGCGAGTTGGAGCATAGTCCGTGTAGATCCCTATTAGGAGACACCGCTGCATCAGACACTTTCCCCTTGTTTCCCTAAGAAACAATGTGCTATCAATCTTTCCCCTCATGAACTCGTTCTTGAGGAGAAAGTTAGACAAAGTCTCATACCAAGCTCTTGGAACTTGCTTGAGACCATATAATGCTTTCCTAAGAAGGTAAACAAGAGAAGTTAGGGTTGGAAGCACAAAACCTAAAGGCTGTTCAACGTATACCTCTTCCTTCAAGTCTCCATTGAGGAAGGCTGATTTGACATCCATCTGGTAAACTTTGAACCCCTTGTGGGCAGTATAGGCAAGGAATAGCCTAATTGCTTCCAACCTTGCAATTGGTGCAAAGGTTTGATCAAAGTCTATACCTTCCTCTTGCCTGTATACTTTGGCTACTAATCTGGCCTTGTTCTTGATGATTGTACCATTCTCATCAAGCTTGTTCCTATATAACCATTTGGTGCCAATCACATTGTGTCCCTGAGGTCTTGGCACCAGCTTCCATACTTTGCATCTCTTGAATTGTAGGAGCTCTTCTTGCATGGCTTCAATCCAGAAGGTTTCTTTATTGTCCTCTTCAAAATTCTTGGGCTCCATTTGAGAAAGGAAGCTCAAGAATAGTGCTTCATTATGAGCTCTGCTTCTTATCAATATACCTTGGGTATGATCTCCAATTATTAGATCTCTTGGATGATCTCTCAGGTTCCTTACAGCAGCTGGAAGAGGGTCCTCTGGTGGCTGTGTTTGTTCCACTGGTTCAGTTGTGATTTCACCATCTTGTACCTCTTCTTCTTCTTCAGGAATTGCAGCAGTTGTTTGTGTTTTGCTGCTGCTAGGCTTGTCATGGACAGTCAGGTCATGCAACCCATCTTCATTTCCTATCAAAATAGAAGAACTAGACCATTCTTTGTAGAGAAGGCTGGTCTCATCAAACACAACATGCACAGATTCTTCTACAACATGGGTTTTCTTATTATAAACTCTATAAGCTCTACTCTGTGAGTTATACCCAACAAGAACCCCCACATTGCATTTTTCTGCAAACTTTGTTAATTGAGATTTTCAATTATTTAGAATGTAGCATTTGCAACCAAAGATTCTAAAGTAAGAAATTGTAGGTTGTTTGCCTTTCAGAATCTCATAAGGGGTTTTCCCAAGGGCCTTATTGATGGAGGCTCTATTGAGAACATAACAGGCTGTATTGACTGCCTCAGCCCAGAAGTATTCTGGGAGTGAGGAGTCACTAAGCAGTGTTCTCCCAGCTTCTATCAAGGTCCTATTTCTCCTCTAAGCAACACCATTTTGCTGTGGAGTCCTTGGGGAGGAGAACTCTTGGGTGATACCAAATTCTTGACAAACTTTTGTCATGGATTCAGATTGAAATTCTGTGCCATGGTCTGTTCTTGTCCTGACCACAGTACATAGTAGATCATTCTGAATATCCTTGACATAATTTACAAAGACATGTAGGGTATCTGACTTCTTCTTAAGGAAGAATACCCATGTATACTTTGAATGATCATCTACAATTACCAAGGTATACAACGTCCCACCTAGGCTCTGAATTGGCAAAGGACCAAACAAGTCCATGTGCAATAGGTATAAACACCTTTCAGTATCCTTGGAGCCAATACTTTTAAAGGTGGTCCTAGTTTGCTTACCCATTTGGCAAGCATGACAGGGACCACTTTTAACACATTTTAGTTTAGGACTATTTCTAACAAGGTTTTTAGAAAATAATCTATACATTGTCTTATAGTTAATGTGGGCATGTCTCTTGTGCCATTGGACACAAAGAGACTCACTTTCATTAGCTACAAGACACACAGAAGAGATAGAATAATTGCAAATGAAGTATAAGCAATAAACATTTCCACTCCTAGTGCCTGAGAGAATGGTCTCCAAGTCATTAGACTTTTTGATCAAGCACTTGTCATTGTGGAATTCAATGACATAGCCTAAGTCACATAGTTGGCTTATGCTTACAAGGTTGTGTGGCAACCCTTCAACATAAGCTACCCTTGTGATTGAGACTATGCCATTTGAGATCATACCACATCCTTTGGTGACTCCCTTTTCCGATCCACCAAAGATAACTTTGGGTCCATTCTTCACTGGATGGTAATCCTTTAGAAGATCCTTAGTTCCTGTCATGTGCCTTGAGCACCCACTATCCAAGTACCATATTTGGTTGAGACTGGTACTTGAACTAACCTGCAACATAGAATTTAATGTACCATAGGACCCCAACTGATTTTGGGTCCTAGGTTCAGGTTAACACCATAGGGCATATTCCTAGAAAGGGCTGGTTTAGCTTGAGGTTCAATCCTTGCCTTTGGCACATTGGGGTTGTGCCAACAATCAATTGCAAAGTGTCCCACTTTGCCACAGCACCAAGATTCATATATATTATATCTCCTCTTCTGAACAGTCCTGGAAGATGAAGCTTCCTGTTTCTGTTCAGTAGGGGATGCAGCTGCTGTTTTCTTTTTCTTATCAGTAAAGGCATGGCTTTTTACCTTCCTATAATCAGTCAAGGCAGCCTGTTTTTGTTTGACATCAGCACCCTTTAGCTTGGTAGCTAAACATGTGTGGATGGCAGCAGAAATTGTGCTTTTTGGCTTGGTTACAGGACAGTCAACAGCCATGGACTTTGCTGAACAATGTGTAGAATTGACAGCCTTAGTTATCTTGAGTGAAGGGGCTGAGGTTCCAAAAACAAAGGGTCCATGGTGGGCCATTTGAATTTCCTCATGCAGAGCCTTGAAGGCACTCAAGCCTAACTCCTTTCTATTTCCATAGCTGTGAGCATTCTTGCTCAAGTTATAGGAACTTCCATTTAATAAGTGACCATGAACACTTTCTTGATCATACTTGTTTGAGGGCATCAAGACTTTCACAAAGGAGGTCTTAGATTCTTTTGAGTCCTTGACCTTTCCCTTATTGTTGCTAGTAGCTGCCTCCTTGTTGAAACCAACACCTCTCATGTCATGGGAGTTGAAGGTGTCAATAATAATAGGCAACACTGTCTTGGGCTTGGAGAACTTAGCCACTAGCATCCTCTCCTTGAGGAGCTTTTCTTCAAGATCTTTAATGATCTTGTTCTTGTGGCTTATGGTACCCACATGGATGATTGTCATTCCCCTTAGCTTGCCAATCTCCTTGCTCATTAGAGCAAGTTGGGTAGCATGCTCAATGCACTCAGATTTTGATTGCTTTAGGGAAGTGATTTCTTGGACTTTCCTCTTGGCTAGCTTTTTGCTCTTTTTCAGAGCTTCCAGGAGTGCACCATACCTATCAATCAATTGACTGACATCCTCCTTAGAATCTGATTCACTTCCAACTTTAGATGGAGGAGATTCAGATTCTGGACTTGTTTCATAATCAGAAGAAGAAGAAATGCAGTGTATCAATACTTGCTCATGTTCTGAATTGTTGTGCCTGTCCTCATCTTCAGTTATGGCCATCAGCCCATGGTCATCAAGAGTGACCTCATCCTCCTCTATATCACTATCTGAATGTGATAGAGGGGACCTGATTCCTATCCTAGCAGCAGGATAGTCTTCTTCTTCCTGATCAGCAAACAGCCCCAAGTAGGCTTCCTCCTCACCATCTGATTCTGAAGATGAAGATTCAGATTAACTCCAGCTCTTGCCTTTCTTAGCTATGAAGGATTTTTCTCCCTTCCTCTCCTTCTGGTGATGAGGCTTCTTGTCACCTCTTTCCTTTCTTTTGACTGGACAGTCAGCAATGACATGTCCAGGCTTACTACAACAATAGAAAATTATGTTAGTTGAAAGATGTTTACTAGATTTAGAGTCATACCTGTCCCCTTTGGAATGTTGCCTCTCAGATCTGTAATGATCCTTCTTGGGATGAGAAGAGGAGGAAGGTTTGTTCTTCTATTGTTTCCTCCTGATCATCTTCTTGAACTGCCTTGTGAAGGCAGCAAATTCCTCATTAGAAGAGGAGCTGTCTGATTTGCGGCTCTCAGATTTCTCAGATTCAGCAGCCTTTCTTGGAGGTGACTAAACTCTAACCTTGTTCTTCTCTGAGCTTTCAGCTTTGAGAGCAACAGATCTCTCCCTTGTGTGAGCCCTGGAGGAAGTGTCCTCCTCCTTTCTTGCAGAGAGCTGCATCTCATATGAGAGCAGTTTCCCAAATAGTGTATGGGTAGGGGTTTCACCAAGCCTTGCCCCTTCTCTGATTGCACATATTTTAGTGTCCCAATCTCTAGTTAGAGATCTAAGGAACTTGTCATTAAGTTCATAATCTGTGAACACCCTTCCATAGGTTCTTAGTTCATTTACAATCCTAAAGAACCTTTCATAGCACATGGAGATATTCTCCTGGCTCAGCTGTCTGAAGGCTTCATACTCCTGATTGAGGAGTGACTTTCTATCATCCCTTACTTCAGCTGTTCCCTCCATATAAACAACCAATGTGTCCCACATTTCCTTGGCAGTTTGGCAATGTACCAAGTTCTGAAATGTAGTGTCATCAATGGTATTTACTATTATGTTTTGGGCTCTCTTGTCCATAGTGTACAGTGCTATCTCATCATTGGTCAGCTCAGAAAATACCTTAAGTACTTTTCTAGTAGGGTCAATAGTGGAGACTTTCTTAAAGGTATAAGGACCATTTTTGACAGTCAAAAAGATCCTTGGGTCTGAGGCTTCCATGAATAGCCTTACCCTTTGCTTCCATATACCAAAGTTTTCTTTGGAGCATATGGGCAACTTCATTGACCCCAACTCCTTCTTCATTCCACTGTTGGCCATTTGATTTCAGATTTGACTACTCCTGTATAGGATCTGATCAGACTTTTAAGTCCTTTTGATCAACCTCGCTTTGGTACCACTTGATAGTTTATATTGGTGTAGTCAATATTACCTAGAGGGGGGGGGGGGGGGGGGGTGAATAGGTTTAACTTATTTTCTTTATATAATTATAATGTATCTAGCTGCAGAAAACTCAATCACAGAAAGCACACAAGGATGTATAGAGGTTCCTCAAGACAGGGTGTCTTGAGTAGTCCTCCTTCCCCCTTCACCTTTCTAACAGTGAGTTAGACAAGGCCACAAACTTCAATCTCAGCTCCTTGAGCTTACACCAAAAGTTCCTCAAAACTTCTCATATCAAGAGTGATCCTACCTCAGGCACAGCAGCCCTACACTCAGGCTCAACAGCCCTACACCTCAGGCTCAATAGCCCTACACCTCAGGCACAGCAGCCCTACATCTCAGAGTTATGTAACTCCTACCACTCAGAAATCCCACAGATTTCCTACCTCAGACCTATCAAGAAGTCCTACCACACAAGCTGTCAACACAGCTTTACACGCAGGCTCAACAACCTTTCACTCAGGCAACAATGCCTTACAAAGATATAATAGAGTTTGAACTAAATACAGAAGACAAAAGGTTTACTCTTAGGTCTTCTGAATTCATTCTTCAGATTTGAAAAACAGCAGCTTCAGATTTGTATCACCTTGATCTTCTCCTTCAGCAAAGCAGAAGATCAACTTGCCCTTCGTGAGTTGGTACAGGAAGAGCTAACTAATCTCCTTCAGAAGATTAACTCTAGCTTCAGAGAACAACTCCAACTTGCTGGAACGAGAAAGCTCGATTGCGGCTTGCAGCAAAAGCTCTTAATGGAATAGTGCTTGTTGTTGTGCCCTATCTTTTGCTTTTATACCTTCACAAGGCTTCAACGGCTATTACAATCCTCCTGACACAGTATGGGGCAGATTGGAGTTGCTTTTCTCTTTCTATTTTCGCTTGCGCCAAAAGTAGATCCCATCAGCACATTTGAACCTGTCTCAGCGGTTGCTCCAGACTTCTTCTCAGCGGTTCCGCTAGGACAGGCAAGTCTCAGCGGTTATCCTCTATCTGCAGCTCTGCAAGCCCAGACTCCATCTCAGCGGCTGGACTGAGATAGAGATGTCGTCTCAGCGGTTTTGGGCAGATAGTTACCAATACTATTCCTGGTCTTGGAATAACCTAACCCTGCATGCTAATGAGATACAAATAGCGTTTATCAAATACAACTTGTACTTTATATTTGAGTGTGAGGCCTCTTCATATTAAAGGGACATTGAGGGTCAATTTCCCAACAATTTGTCAGCACTCTGAACACAAATCGATGACTTTAACGGATCTATTCAATATCTTTGGACGTATTCGAGTCAGTTTAGTAAGGATATTATATTCTATGAATATATTCCTTTCTTTCCTTTATTCCAAGACAAAGATAGCTGTTGACATTTAATGCAAAGGAGTATTTCACGGCTAAGGAATTAAAGGACCTGCCAAAGTCGTTTTGCCTTTGTTGTTATTCCAAGAAAGAATTAAAGTCTGATTATTCTATTTCCAAAAAAAGAATATATCAAAGACAGACATTATTGTCTCATTCCCTCGACAGAATTCAAACAGATTCTTACAGAATATAGAGAGAGTACAACAATAAGGATAGCAAAAGAAAAAGAAGAACACTCAGTCAAATATTCTCAGTCTTCTTCTTCCTCAAGCAGCAATCACCATTTCTATGAGAACATCTTCTTCAAAGATCCATCTCTCAGATATCTGCTGCAAAGTTCAAGTCTTCTAAAAGACCAACAAAGAATCTGAAGAACTTTTTCTTCCAGATCAATGTGCTACAGAAGATTTCTGTTTCAAGAGAAAGCCTCTCCACCATCTGTCAAATACTTCAATCAGACATGGGGAGCTGTACAACAAGTCCACTAGAGTCTTCTCTCAGCATCTTGACAGAGAAGAACACTATAACCTCTTTCTCACCTCTCTTGTACAGGGTTAATACTACCTTCAAAAGTGTAACCTACTGGTGGCAAGACACCTTATCAAAAAAATCCTTGTGTGGTTTTTAAGCACCTTATTAAAAGCTTATCGATGATTTGGGCACCTGATCAAACTCCCATTGGTGTGTGGACACCTTATCAAAATTCCCTTGGTGTGAGGGCACCTGATCAAACCTCCTAGTGGATCCTACCAAGTGTGGTAGAAGAGTAGACGTACCCAGTTTTTTGGGGAACTATTATAAATTCCTTGTGTCCTCTGTGATTGATTATTTCTTTGTGCTGTGCTGTGTTCTTTTACTTATTCAGTTTTTCTATTTATATATATCTCACACTGCTTACACATATATATAACACTATTTTAATTCCGCTATTAAAACTAAGGAAAAGTTTTAAATACTCTATTCACCCCCCCCCCCCCCCCCCCCCCCCCTCTAGAGTAACTTAAGATCTAACCTCCACTTTCAATTGATGTCAGAGGGCTGTTGATCTTATTTACAGGCTAACACCTGGATCACAAAGATCAATTTGATCTTAAATTATTTTAGAGTTTTTATTTTATTTATTTTCTGTTAAAAACTCATGGCACAAAACAAAGAGTATTCAAGCACTAGACCTCCTATGTGCAATCTCAGTAAGTTTGCACTATGAAAGCAAGAATTAGATTGTACATGAGCTCTATTGATGAAGAAATCTTTAATGTCATATTGACAGGACCACCTGCTCCCTCAACATCAACAAGTACTGATGCAGCAACAAGCAACACTGCTGTACCACCTTCTGAATGGACAGAAGCACAAAAGAAGCAAAGGAGTGGTGATGTAAGAGCCATGAATATCCTGGCTCAAACAATGTCTGATGACATATTTCAGAAAGTGGTGGATTGCACCTCAGCTAGAGAGATATGGACCTCTCTCAACAATATGGTTGCAGGCTCTGCTGATGAAAGAAAAGACAGAAGATCTCACTTGATCTCTCTGTATGAGAACTTCAAAAAGGGTGAAAAAGAATCAGTTGCAGATATGTACACTAGATTAAGTGTAATCATAAGTGAACTCAGAACACTGGACAAGGAAATCTCATTAACTGAGATCAATGACAAAATCCTAATGTGCTTCCCCAGCACTTGGGACTCTAGGATCTGGCCTATCAAGGAAGCCAGAAGTCTTAATGAGATAACTACTGAGACACTGCTAGGAAAGCTCAAATCCTATGAGCAACTCATCAAGACAAGAGAAGCTGAACAAGTGAGCACTTCTTCTCCAACAAAGAAGGACAGGAACATTGCCTTCAAAGCTACAGAAGAAGAAGAAAAGACATCTAAAAATGAGGAGTTCATGAGCCTTATAGCCAAGAGATTCTAAAAAATGGCTAAGAAGTACTTTAGAAAGAAGGACTCCAGATCATAGGAAAAGACAAGGTAAGACAAAAACACTTCTAAAGAAATTATATGTTTTGGTTGCAGGAAACCAGGACACATAGTACCTAATTGCCCAGAAAATCAAAACAAGAAGGACAAGAAGGAAAAGAGAAAAGAAAAGGAAGAAAGAAGAAACTCCATCAAATCTTCCTCCCACAAACACAAAAAAAGGGAAGAGGATTTGTAGCTAAAACTTGGAGTGAAACTGAATCAGATTCATCATCCAGCTCTTCTGATGATGAAGATAATGAAGAAGAAAGAAGTCTCTGTATGATAGCTATCAATGCCTCAGCAAGCAATTCAGATGAAGAATCAGAATCTGAAGCTGAAAATGATGCAGATCAGGTAATATCTGACTTTGATTTTACTTCAGTTGAATTCAAAGATGAATTCAAGGTTCTTTGCTTAGACTTAATTAAATCTGAGAAAGAAATAATCTCACTCAAACTTAAGCTAGCTGAAATGAAAAATATAAGTGAAGAAAATGTAAATCTTAAGAAAGATTTGGCTGCCTCTAGAGAACAAACTACTCTCCTTGAGAATAAACTTTCTGAGGCCAAGAAGTTTGAAGAATCCCTCAATGGGAGAAGCATCAAACTGATGGACATTACAAGCACAGTAAATGCTAGACTTAATAGCAAACTAGGCTTGGGTGTTTCATCAAGTGAGCCACCTATAATTAAGAAGAATATATTATCTACACCTATAAAATTCATCTCTGCTAAGAGCAAAGAGGTTGTAGATAAAAACAAAAACATTTCAAGTAAGACTGTCGAGAATAGCAGAATTCAGCAGAATTTGTCGAACGATGGTCGACGAAATGCATCCATTTTGTCGAACAGAGCTCGACGAACTCTGAAGATAGATTTTTAATATAGTTATTATATGAACGGGGCTCGACGAAATGTCTGTCATTTGTCGAACGGAGCTCGACGAACTTAACCCAGTTCATCTAACAAAAACTATACAGCAAATCTGAAAAATTCTCATTCTTCACATTCTATCAATCCTTTCACTGAATGGATTATACCTCCAAGGAGATATCATCCACAAGGTTATAAGGACCGACCTGAAATGTCTTTTATTTCAGATTTTTGTGGAAATACAAAAAGACCCAAGGTAGTCTGGGTCAGGAACAAATAGTTTTTTTGTTTTTGTTTTTGCAGGTACACAGTTGTCCAAGAATAAATGAAAAATAATATTTGGATAATGGCTGCACAAAGCATATGACAAAAATCAGATTTTGATGATCTTAATTGGTATCAGAAATCTAATTCTCAATTGGTAAAAGAAATTTTCAATTTGGTGATACTTTAACAGATAAGGCCAATATATTTAACTATAAGACAATGCTTAAACCTATTGAAAATATTTTTAACTCAAATTGTAATAAACAAAAAGTTGTAGGATTCAATTGAATTTTCTCATCTTAAGAACAAAGTCAGATAACTTCATGTTCCTAAAGACTTTCTTAGGTTCATCAAGATTTGAGTATTCTCTAGTTGCATTGATTAGAAATGATCATGGTACTGTGTTTTTGAATCTCTTCTGATAAGAGAATTCTATAAGAAGGAAGGTATCAGGCAATGTATCCTTGAGAAGATAAAATTCCTTATAATCCATTAAAAGCTGTAGTAATTCATCATAATAATAGAATCCTATTGAAACAAAATTTAGGAAGGTTACAAGAAGAAGAAAAATTAAAAGAAGAAGAAATTTAGTAATTTATGATTAAATGCTTTCAAAAGAACAACTTAATTTTTACTATCTGTTCATTCTATATATCTGTTCATTCTAGGATATTTTCTTTCTAATAAAGCATACAGGGTTTATAACAAATCCTCTCATAAAATAGAAGAGTCCATGCATTGTTGGAACTAACCTGTTAAATGAGGAGAGGAACACTACCTCTACCAGAAACATTGCGCAGGTACCAGAAGTCACTTTCAATTGGTATTCAATTGGAATCAAACTATCAGAGACTTCAACTGATATTAGAGGACTTTCAATTGGTATCAAAGCAGAACATAGATACTCAATTGCACTTTCAATTGGGATCAAACTATCAGTTGCAGAAATAAAAGAAAGGGTTTACATTTTCAAGACAAAGAATGCAAATGAAATTACAAGTTCAACATCAGAGAACCAGAACATTCACTTAACTGAATGCCTACAGAATTATTTCTCTTTCTAGTTCCCATTTGCACTTGATCTCTATTTGATTGTGCAAGAACAACAGCAATATAAATCTTGCATCCTTCCCTACCTCCATCAAATGTCCCTTCTTCAAGGGGCCTAGCTTCAGTACTTTCCTGAAACTAGGCAGGGGGAGAAGTTTGTATGAACAAGCTCCATTTGATGCACTGTTTTGCTCAGGGGGAGTTGTTCTATGAACTAGGCAAAAGGAGAGAAAGCTGAAGAACCTCCAGTCTCAGGGGGAGACACTCTCAGGGGGAGTAGCTGTATGAAGAAGCTTGATAAAGCTTACAGCAGTTTGCTGATTATAGTTTTCTGTTTCAAAAAAATTCAGATAAAGTTCAGTTCAAGCTCAGATACAATACAGTATAGTTCAGAATCAGAATTTTGATATAGCAAGTTCAGTATCAGTTATTGCTACAAGCTCAGCTTATCAGAAATTCAGAAATCAGATAAAGATTAAGATCAAAATTCGTAGCAGATAACATATTCAGTTCAGAACAATTTCAGAAAGCTGATTTACATAGCAGATGCAGTTCAGTTCAGATCAGAATTTCAATCAAAATTTCAGAATTCAGAGAAATCAAGGTTCTTTTTAGTTGTATTTATTCTATTTTATTTTCAATGTACAACTTCAAAATCTCAGAGTATTATATTTTTTATCTGATGACATATTCAAAATAAATCAGATACATAGCTCTGTCATTTTATTTTTTTTTTTATTTTCAATTTTTTTGCCAAATAGTGTCCTAACCCAAATAGGGGGAGATTGTTGGAACAACCCTATTTGTGATTTGGGCTAGGATCACTATCTGTTGACGAGGATCAAGTTGACCCCATTGTATAGTTTAAAGGTCAAGTCTTTAGGCTGTTAGATTAGCTAGAACTTAAGGAAAATTTAAGTTCCCAGCGTTCGACAAATGGCTACCGGCGTTCGACAGATGTCTACCAGCGCTCGACAGATTTGAGCTAGCGCTCGACAGATTTCAGCTAGCGCTCGACAGATCTCAGCCAGCGCTCGACAGATTCCAGCCAACGTTCGACAGTTTTCAGCCAGAGTTCAACAAATTCTTTATTGAAGCTCAGATCGACAAATACAAGTTCCAGATTATTTAATTCTTAAATATCAGTTATTTGTCAGTACTCTGAACACAGATCGACGACTTTAACGGATCTATTCAATATCTTTGGACGTATTCGAGTCAGCTAAGTAAGATATTATATTCTTTGAATATATTCCTTTCTTTCCTTTATTCCAAGACAAAGATAGCCACTGACATTTAATGCAAAGGAGTATTTCACGGCTAAGGAATTAAAGGACCTGCCAAAGTCATTTTGTCTTTGTTGTTATTCCAATAAAGAATTAAAGTCTGATTATTCTATTTCCGAAAAGAGAATATATCAAAGACAGACATTATTGTCTCATTCCCTCGACATAATTCAAACAGATTCTTACAGAATACAGAGAGTACAACAACAAGGATAACAAAAAAAAAGAAGAACACTAGGTCAAATATTCTCAGTCTTCTTCTTCCTCAAGCAGCAATCACCATTTCTCTGAGAACATCTTCTACAAAGATCCATCTCTCAGATATCTGCTGCAAAGTTCAAATCTTCTAAAAGAGCAACAAAGAATCTGAAGAACTTTTTCTTCCAGATCAATCTACTACAGAAGATTTCTGTTTCAAGAGAAACCCTCTCCACGATCTGTCAAATACTTCAATCAGACAGGGGGAGCTTTACAACAAGTCCAATAGAGTCTTCTCTCAGCATATTGACAGAGAAGAACACTATAACCTCTTTCTCACCTCTCTTGTACAGGGTTAATACTCCCTTCAAAAGTGTAACCTACTGGTGGCAAGACACCTTATCAAAAAATCCTTGTGTGGTTTTTAAGCACCTTATCAAAAGCTTATCGGTGATTTGGGCACCTGATCAAACTCCCATTGGTGTGTGGACACCTTATCAAAAATACCTTTGTGTGAGGGCACCTGATCAAACCTCCTAGTGGATCCTACCAAGTGTGGTAGAAGAGAAGACGTACCCAGTTTTTTGGGGAACTACTATAAATGCTTTGTGTCCTCTGTGATTGCTTATTTCTTTGTGCTGTGCTGTGTGCTTTTACTTATTCAGTTTTTCTGTTTATATATATCTCACACTGCTTACACATATATATAACACTTTTAATTCCGCTATAAAAACTAAGGAAAAGTTTTTAATACTCTATTCACCCCCCCTCTAGAGTAACTTAAGATCTAACCTCCACTTTCATAGGCTCATATTGCGTTGGCAGTAAGACTAACTACTTGGTTGCTTTGAGATCACATCAGAAACTCCAACAGATTCATCAGGTGTTTCCGCCAAATGCAACGAGTGGTTTCGACGAATTTGTCATGTAAGGAAGTTTTACTGGAAATTTATGGATTTTTTTTGTTCTTTTGTGTCGTCGTGGTGACCCAATATTAGGTTTTTGTGTGGTGCGAGATTTTGTTATGGTAAGTTAATTTTGGGGCTGCTGGTTGGGTTGGATGACCGCCATCGCACTGCCTGCTGGTGAATCATTGTATCCATTGGAATGGTGTTAGAATGTAGGTTGGGTTACATATGGCTGAGTCCGACCTCAGTACCATTTTATGTCCGGTATTAATGATTCATTCTTCTTTTAGAGCTGATTAGTTTTTTTTACTATATATGTATATATGAATAACCTATGAATATATATCCCGCACTTAGTGCAAGATTTTCTCGCTTTTATTGTCAATACTGCTAAATTATTTATACTTATTGTTAATATGAGTTGTTTGTTGTTGATCTGCAGTTACTCTCGTTGGGTTGGTAACCCTCTAAACTTAATCCTTTAATTTTTATGTTTGAGCTGCATCTTACACCTTTATGCTGAAGCATTCTTTTATTTTGAATGCCTCAGGTTTGGATCAGTAGCAGTTAGAGTTGGCCAGGCTATCCTTCCAGACTACAGTAGTTGTTTTCTTTTCCTCGTTGGTGAGGCTTTATTAGTTGTATTTAACTTTGACTTTACAGTGTACTTCAGTTACATTCCTGATAATTCCATGGGTTCGTATCAGATTGTTGATGCCCATAGCTTGTTTCTTTGGTGTAGACTCTTTACTTGCTGTTCCTGCTATCACTACTTACTGTTGTTAATGTTGGAGTTGCCATTGTGATCTAGAAGTGGTCAAACATGTAATCTCACTGCCAACGCGATATGAGCCTGCAGGGTCGCACATAAGAGCATGTGGAGAAGTTGGTAGATTGACTGTGTTGGTAAATGTTACCAATCACCATAAATAGAATGGGGAAATCCAGCAGGTTGTTGCTGTCTGAATTCGTCGGGTTTACACGGATAGAATTCGTCGGATTCGTCGGGATTCGTCGGATTGTCCCGTGAACACTCGACGAATTATTACAGAAACCCTTCAGTCGGCAAAATGTTGTCGTCTGTCTGGATTCGTCGGGATTCGTCGGGTTATCCCGTGAAGACTCGACGAATTGTTACAGAGATCATTTTCTCGGCAAATGTTGCCGTCTGATCTGATTCGTCGGATTCGTCGGATTGTCCCGTGAAATCTCGACGAATGATCTTCCGTGGAATTCCGACGAATTGTAACAGAAGCCCTTATTCTGCTGTGTGGTCTGCGGATAGCGATTCTTCTAGAAGCTGTTTATCCTTTGGGTATAAATAGGACTTCGTTTTAGGGTTCTTAGAACTAACGAAAAGAAAAAGCCGACGGAAGGAGTTCCGCTCTCGCCTTACGAACCCTAGCCGACGAAAGTGTTCCGCCGTCTCTGAATCGCGTCCGCCGGCCTCCTCTCCGGCGATCGTCGCCGTGTGTGTTCTTCCTGGAGCGAACCTAGCAGTTCGTGGAAGTTCAAGGTGCAGTCATTCTTCTCCCGGCTCGTGTGGATCACTGTAGAGACGTAGATATTATTCTACGTGAGGACTCGCATAGCCGACGACAGGAATCAACTCGTGGAGCATCTAGGTTGGATTTGATCCAATCCCGCAAAGGTAATTTCATACCTAGCATTTTGTTAACTTCTTGATTCAACATTCATGGCCGATCCAAAGTCTTTTTGGGTTGTTTCTCTTCATTTCCGCTGCGCCTACATTTGATGTATGGTTCTAGAAAAACCCAACAGTGGTATCAGAGCTAGGTTCTGGTCATGAATTTTGTTTCAGAAGTTTGGTTATTCCAGTACGTGCAAATCTAGGTATTTGGAAGCGTTCTAAATGTCAAGATTTCTTCTTGGAATATCACATTTGATGTGATTTTGTGTGGTTTCTGATGGTGGGATTTCGAAAATTTGGTCGGGGCTCTGCCCCGCACCCCGCAAGGGCTCTGCCCCTAGGACCACCGCCAGGGGCGCGGCCCCTTGGAACCCCGCCAGGAACGTCTGGGATTTCGTGGTCATTTCTAATTGTTAGAAATTGTTGTCTCCTTAGCAGTAACCGTCCCTCAAGTGGTTAATGAACCATTGTATTGTTTTGGATTTTGAATCCAACAATGAGAGACGAGCTTGTCTACTGCTTTAAGTCGAGTTGTCTTTGCCTTTGTCCAATGCATGTAAATCTGAAGATTTGGAAGAGTTCTAAATGTCCAGATTTAGCCTTTTCGTCTATCAAAGGTTGATAGTCTTATGTTGTGCACATAAGGGATGCATGTGGATTTAAGAAAGCTTGTTTTTCTGTGGATGTGCACTTTGATCAAATGTTGATCATGGTTAAGTGTTAACCTATTATTAAAATTAAAATCCCTTCATCAAATATTAAGTGTTCGGATGCCTTCCGATGGATGACACTCTTCCTGCCTCGATCGATGAAGTGTGGGCTTGCCAAAGCAAGGTGCATTAATCTATCTTGGTAAGGGTGCGAGCGGATAATTGTGATATCCCACTGTCGACATCGGGTCTAACTTAACTAGGTGACCTCAAAGGTTGAGTGCCTAGAGGCATAGGGTTGGCATGCACCATATGATGGATGCGAATAAGGAGTTATTCACCAGCCATACAAGAGTTGCATGAGGATGCAATTGGCAAGCGTTGCCTACCTAAATAACCGCATTATGAGAGGAACGCCAAAGCGGACTCGTGGTGTTGGTGAAATACGGATCTTGTCCACTAAGAGAGTAGCTCGCAATGGACTCTCCGAATTGATAGTGAGGGCCATCAATTTGAATAAAATAGTGGGAGTATTTAATTGAAGTCCAAATTAAAATAAATTGTATTTTGAAATTAGGGTACTAATTAAATTCTGCATGAATTCTTGTAGAATTCCATGGCAAGTGGTTCACATTCCACCTTGTCCCTGAGAGCTATCCTTGAGAAGGACAAGCTAAGTGGGACAAATTACATGGAATGGTATAGGAACCTGAGAATTGTTCTCAGGCAAGAGCGAAAGCTCTACGTCTTGGAAGAAGAAGCCCCCGAGGTGCCGACCGGGAACTCGTCCCGTGTTGATAAGGATGCTTATAAGAAGTATACCGATGACGCCTTAGACGTCGAGTGCCTTATGCTTGCCACCATGAACTCTGAGCTTCAGAAGCAACACGAGAACATGGGGTGCAAGGAGATTGACGAGCACCTAAAGAAAATGTTTCAAGGGCAAGCTCGTCAAGAGAGGTTCGATGTCACGAAGGCATTATTTCAGTGCAAAATGGGAGCTCGAGACTCAGTTGGTACTCACGTACTCAAGATGATTGGGTATATAGAGAACCTGGAGAGACTGGGTTTTCCTCTGGGTCAAGAGTTGGCCACAGATCTTATCCTGCAATCGTTGCCGGATAATTATGAGCAGTTCGTCTTGAACTATAACATGAATGAAATAGACAAGACACTGCCCGAGCTCCTAGGCATGTTGCGAACTGCCGAAATAAACATGAAGATGGCCAAGCCTGCTAGTCCCATATTGATGGTACATAAAGGCAAGGGTAAGGCCAAGGGCTTCAAGAAGACGAAGGTGGGACCTAAGTCACATCTTGAGCCCAAATCTTCTGCGCTGAAAAAGAAGAGCACCGTGAAGGAAGGAAAATGCCACCACTGTGGCAAGGCTGGTCATTGGAGGAGGAATTGTCCTTCGTACATTGAGGGTCTGCAGAAAATGAAGGGAGGTATGACTTCCGCTTCGGATATTTACGTTATAGAGATAAACCTTTCTGCTCCTTCATCTTGGGTATTGGATACCGGATGTGGTTCTCACATTTGTACAAATGTGCAGGAACTGGGAAGGAGGAGATTGCTGAGTAAAGGAGAGGTGGACCTGCGTGTCGGCAATGGAGCAAGAGTTGATGCTGTAGCCGTAGGGGTTTACCGTCTTTCTTTGCCCAGTGGGCTTGTAATAGAACTTGATAATTGTTATTATGTTCCGTCCATAACTAGAAACATTATATCCATTTCATGCTTAGACATGATTGGATTTTCTTTTATAATTAAGAACAATTGTTGTTCTATATTTAAGAATGATGTTTGTTATGCTGTAGCTCAATTGTTTAATGGTCTTTATGTTTTGAACCTGGACCATCCGATCTATAATGTAGATAATAATAAAAGACTAAGAACAAATGACTCAAATCCTACATATCTCTGGCATTGTCATTTGGGCCATATAAATGAGAAGCGCATATCCAAGCTCCATAAAGATGGACTATTGGACTCATTTGATTATGAATCATTTGAGCGATGTGAGTCTTGTTTATTAGGCAAGATGACTAAAGCCCCTTTCACTGGTTATACTGAGGGGGCTGAGGATCTCTTGGGTGTTGTACATAGTGATGTATGCGGACCCATGAGTTCTATGGCTAGAGGTGGGTATTTCTACTTCGTTACATTTACTGATGATTTCAGTAGATACGGATACGTGTATCTTATGAAGTGCAAATCCGAAACCTTTGAAAAGTTCAAAGAGTTTAAGAATGAAGTGGAGAACCAATTGGGTAAAAAGGTTAAAGCACTCCGATCTGATCGAGGTGGCGAATACCTGAGTCATGAGTTCCGTGATCATCTGAAAGAGTGTGGTATTGTATCACAGCTCACTCCACCTAGGACACCGCAGCATAATGGTGTGTCTGAGAGGAGAAATCGTACTCTGTTAGACATGGTACGGTCGATGATGAGTCATGCAGACTTGCCTGTTTCCTTTTGGGGTTTTGCTTTAGAGACTGCTGCAATGACACAGAATCGCGCTCCGACGAAAACGGTTCTAAAGACACCATATGAGATATGGACTGGGAAGCGTCCTAGTATGTCGTTCATTAAAATTTGGGGCTGTGAGGCATACGTACGACGTCAAATGCCTGACAAGCTGGAACCCAAATCAGATAAGTGTTATCTGGTGGGATATCCTAAGGAAACAAAGGGATATTACTTTTACCTACCGTCTGAGGGCAAAGTGTTTGTCGCAAGGACGGGTGTCTTCTTGGAGAAAGAGTTCTTATCAAGAAAGACGCAAAAGGTAGAACTTGAAGAAGTTCAAGAACCACAAATAGTGAATGAACCAGAGTTGGATTCTGAGCCAGGACTACAAGATGTTGTAGCTAGAGAACCTGCTCACGAAACACAAGTCCTACGTAGATCTGGTAGACCAAGATTTGAGCCTGAGAGATATGGATTTCTCGTGTCTCAAATAGGTAATGTGTTGCTTATGGATCATGATGATGAACCAGCAACCTACCAAGAGGCTATGAATGGACCGGACTCCGACAAATGGCTTGAGGCTATGAAATCCGAAATGGACTCCATGTATATAAACCAAGTTTGGAACTTGGTGGAACCACCTGAAGGGGTACGACCCATAGGGTGCAAGTGGGTCTTCAAGAAGAAGACCGACATGGATGGGAATGTACAGACATTCAAAGGGCGACTGGTGGCTAAGGGTTTCAAGCAAATTCATGGTGTTGACTATGATGAGACCTTTTCCCCTGTTGCCATGGTAAAGTCCATTAGGATATTGCTTGCTATTGCTGCGTATTATGACTACGAGATCTGGCAGATGGATGTCAAAACGGCTTTCCTAAATGGAAACCTCCTTGAGGAAGTGTACATGACACAACCCGAGGGTTTTGTATCCCCAAATGAAGCCACTAAAATATGCAAGCTGAATAAGTCCATCTATGGATTGAAACAAGCCTCTAGAAGTTGGAATCTTCGTTTTGATGAGAAGATCAAAGAGTTTGGTTTTGTCAAGAATGAAGATGAACCGTGTGTTTACAAGCGAATCAGTGGGAGCATTGTTGTCTTCCTGATATTGTATGTAGATGACATACTGCTGATCGGGAATGACATACCTACCCTGAAAGTTGTTAAGAACAACCTAGGGAACTGCTTTTCTATGAAGGACTTGGGTGAAGCGACTTACATACTCGGTATTAAGATCTATAGAGATAGATCGAAGAAGTTGCTGGGTTTGACCCAGAGTACGTACATTGACAAGGTGTTGAAGCGGTTCAACATGCTTGAGTCCAAGAAAGGATTTTTGCCCATGTCTCATGGTGTGAATCTCTCTAAGGACCAGTGTCCAAAATCTTGCGAAGATAAGGACCGCATGAAGTCGATTCCATATGCTTCGGCAATTGGGTCAATCATGTATGCAATGTTATGTACTCGACCCGATGTCTCTTTTGCTTTGAGCATGACTAGCAGGTATCAGTCTGATCCCGGTGAATGTCACTGGATAGCCGTAAAGAATATCCTGAAGTACTTGAGAAGGACTAAGGATGTATTCTTGGTGTATGGTGGAAAGGAAGAGCTCGTTGTAAGTGGTTACACGGATGCCAGCTTCCAAACTGATAGGGATGATTCAAAGTCTCAGTCCGGGTTTGTGTTTTGCCTGAATGGAGGAGCTGTGAGCTGGAAGAGTTCCAAGCAAGAGACAGTTGCTGATTCTACAACTGAGGCCGAGTATATCGCTGCAGCTAATGCGGCGAAGGAGGCTGTATGGATTAGGAAATTCATCGGCGAGCTAGATGTAGCTCCTAGCATTGTTGGTCCCGTAGTTCTCTACTGTGATAACAATGGTGCAATTGCACAATCTAAGGAACCTAGATCCCATCAGCGCTCCAAGCACATACTTCGGCGGTTCCATCTTATTCGTGAGATTGTCGAACGAGGAGATGTGAACATTTGCAGAGTGCCGACTGAGGAGAATATTGCAGATCCACTGACAAAGCCTCTCGCGCAGAGAAAGCATGATGGTCATACAAGATCAATGGGTATACGATACCTGAATGATCAACTCTAGTGGGAGTCTTGTGGGTTGCATGTAAAATAAATATTCTGTTGGCTGTTTAAAATTTATTCATATGATGAATTGTGTACCAATTATTTCTTTTTACGATTAATGGCAAGTTCTTTTATTACGATATACTGTTTCTATATGATAGAATAAAATTCGTGATAAATACCCTTAGAATGTTCGCTTCCATAGGACATCAAGTACGAGACTTGAATGTGAGAGCCTATGATTTCGAAGCTTCATTCTTAAAAGGTCCCTGGTCGAGGTATCATCGTAGAAGCTAAGGGTGATGATGATACATTAAGACTAGCATGTGTGTTGACTGATGACCGGTTCTCACAGGTCATGATATTGTGATATCAAGTCATCACGTGGGTACTTGTTAGTGAACAAGTTGTACTGGACAGACCCAACCTGAGATTACTTTGTGGATTGTTACTTAAAAGTGTCACAAGTAGGTCTCATTTGACAATGGTGTTGTGGTCCTTTGACCTGAAGTCACAGCATTCACCGAGTGAGGAAGAGCGTGCTTTGATGTCATCTAAAGTCTTCCTTGAAGAAGGTTGATGATAAGGTTGGTCGTTGGGTACGTTACGAATCATTTGGGTGTTTGGGTGTGAGCAGATATGGGATTTGTCCTCCTATATAACAGGAGTTGCATCCATGGGCCCCTTGATGAAATTGGACTGAGAAACGCATGGCCATGCTTGGTAGAGTCAATATGTGATATTGAGCTCACCATTCTCTGGAAGTCCGTTCTAGATCAAGAAACTTGGATTGAGCTATTATGAGGGTGACACGGTCCATGCCTCTAGTTCCTTCCGGATGTAAGGGACAAAGGGACAAAGACAACGCTGGAACATTGGTCATAAAGGCTTATGAGTTATGAACTCTTATTGCTTGGGGAGCAATGATGCATTGCTAGATGCCGCTCATTGTTTGTGAGGTTTTTGGTTTGATACTTTCAAGATCAAGTGGGAGACTGTTGGAGTTGCCATTGTGATCTAGAAGTGGTCAAACATGTAATCTCACTGCCAACGCGATATGAGCCTGCAGGGTCGCACATAAGAGCATGTGGAGAAGTTGGTAGATTGACTGTGTTGGTAAATGTTACCAATCACCATATATAGAATGGGGAAATCCAGCAGGTTGTTGCTGTCTGAATTCGTCGGGTTTACACGGATAGAATTCGTCGGATTCGTCGGGATTCGTCGGATTGTCCCGTGAACACTCGACGAATTATTACAGAAACCCTTCAGTCGGCAAAATGTTGTCGTCTGTCTGGATTCGTCGGGATTCGTCGGGTTGTCCCGTGAAGACTCGACGAATTGTTACAGAGATCATTTTCTCGGCAAATGTTGCCGTCTGATCTGATTCGTCGGATTCGTCGGATTGTCCCGTGAAATCTCGACGAATGATCTTCCGTGGAATTCCGACGAATTGTAACAGAAGCCCTTATTCTGCTGTGTGGTCTGCGGATAGCGATTCTTCTAGAAGCTGTTTATCCTTTGGGTATAAATAGGACTTCGTTTTAGGGTTCTTATAACTAACAAAAAGAAAAAGCCGACGGAAGGAGTTCCGCTCTCGCCTTACGAACCCTAGCCGACGGAAGTGTTCCGCCGTCTCTGAATCGCGTCCGCCGGCCTCCTCTTCGGCGATCGTCGCCGTGTGTGTTCTTCCTGGAGCGAACCTAGCAGTTCGTGGAAGTTCAAGGTGCAGTAATTCTTCTCCCGACTCGTGTGGATCACTGTAGAGACGTAGATATTATTCTACGTGAGGACTCGCATAGCCGACGACAGGAATCAACTCGTGGAGCATCTAGGTTGGATTTGATCCAATCCCGCAAAGGTAATTTCATACCTAGCATTTTGTTAACTTCTTGATTCAACATTCATGGCCGATCCAAAGTCTTTTTGGGTTGTTTCTCTTCATTTCCGCTGCGCCTACATTTGATGTATGGTTCTAGAAAAACCCAACAGTTAATGCATTGTTCTTTGGGAAGGTTTTATGTTAGGATGCACAATAGTTATTTTACATGTATAAATATCTGCACATATACTCATACTAAGAACATTGTTTCAATCAAATACCACCCTACTTTAAAGATCGTAAAAGTTCTTTCAAAACTTATAATAAATTTAGAGACATGCATATCATTAGCCGGATATTAGTCCTTCATGCTCATGATGAAGGATAAAATGAATCAAACCTTATATTTTCTGCTGCATAAATACTAATATTTTTACTTGTGGACTAGCTGATCAACTAAATCGAGGGACACGGTCTTTGAAGTTCTAAACTTGAATTATGCTTTATGTAAAAAAAATACATAAGTCTTTTATGAAAAAGAATAGAAGAATGTTTTGCCTGAGCGTCTGCAGTTGCCCCATGCATGACGTGACATCACTGCGCGTATTTTCTCTCACTCTCATAATATATTTATTGTTTGAGGAAAATGCGGGTTGTGACAGTCCTTCTCCGGCTCATTTGTTCTTCAGTTTTTTTTTTCAAAAAATATAAATGCTATTTTTATTATTTAACTAGCCTTTATTTATAATCATCAATCCTCCAAAATATTATTTTATGTTTAATTTTAAGAAGCCTGATTGAGGAATAATATACTAGGGCATTGTTATAGGCAAATCTTATTTGGTTATAAGTAGCTCAAAATAAACAGATTCAAGGTGAATTCTCTTTTTCAAACCCTCCACGTACATTATTAGCAAACCATGTAATCACCCTTTTCTGTCATATCCTGCACCATTCGGCGACACTGCAGCTTTGCAACCTCATCGTATTCTCCGAAAAATGACGACGAAAGGATTTTGTATGGTCACTACGCAACGTGTGTTCGCTCTCGCCTGACGAGAGACGGAAACCATATCATTTGATCTTTGGTTGATCAAGAATGAGAGCAAGAATCTTCCCCGAAAGGGATGAAATGTAAAGGAGAGAAAAGAGGATATAGACGACGACGATGCTCTGGGCGTTAAATCTAACACCTAATTCATGTTTTTTTGAAGTAAAGCTCATTCTAGCCAATTTCTCAAAAGCTTTCCTTTGAAGCTGACCCGAACAGCTTTTGGATCCCAGTGTTCATCACGGTACTGGATGAAGCTTTCGATCCATCTTCACATAACAACGATCTACTGTGAATCATTTTCCTATTTTCTCCTTTCAGATTTGTTGGATTCGCCGTAACAGGGGATTTAGTTTTTTACTCCGAGGTTGGGTTTCAGCAGAAGGGGAGCCTTGGTGCATCGATTGAGGTGTTGTCATGTGACCTTGAGGTCACGGGTTCGAGTCTTGGAAGTAGCCTCTTGCAAAAATGCAGGGTAAGGTTTGCCTACATTTCACCCTTGTGGTGGGACCCTTCCCCGAACCCTCATTGCACGGGGATGCTTTGTGCACCGGGCTGCCCTATCGGTTTCAGCAAGTTCAAATAACTCCGCTTGTCGCTCGGTAATAGTTTCGACGGGAGATTGTTGGAGGGGATGGAGGAAGAAGACATTGACATAGGCGAACAGCTTCAAAAAATCATGTTGTTTTCCATGTGTTTGCAAATAACAAAAGGTTTGCTTGTAGTCATTTATAAAACTGATGATTTGCTAGTAACCAATGTTTGCTAATAGCCAAATATAGTTTGCCTATAACCATGCCCATATTTTATCTTCATCTTTAAGACTCCACTCCATCATCAATATCCATCACACACTCAAACATGCCCTCAAAATCATCCCAACAAAAAAGTGTTATAGTGTAACCACTTTGAAATTATTTTTTTCTTATTTGGTGTTTTTTGAGGTATTATGAAAATCTAGGTTAAATAGGGGTTTAGTCCTTAGTTTTTATTAAATTTATGTAATCAGCTCCCAATCTTTTTTCTTTAAAATTTTGATCTCTAATTTATGTTACCTTCATAATATAACACCCTCCATGTTATATAGAAAATAGAAGTAGGTCCGGCCGGGACCCCACACCATATTAAACAAACAAAAGAGCGCGTTACTGAATTAGTTTCAAACAGTTAAGAACATAACCATCTCAACACACAGAGTCGTACAACGGAAGCATTTATTTTATTAAGAGAAAACCAGTTCACAACTTGTCCGCTTATTTACAGGGAATGAAACTACAACATAGTGCTTTATATGTTTTGTTTACATCAACTAGGTGGCTTACAAACATCAGCACGCATGCCGGCCACACATGAAAAATAATAAACATATCAAATTGGCCTTCGAGGGCCAGCACATCACAGCAGTAGGGGCTTCAGCTCGCTAGTTCTCGCTAGTCTCGCCAGGACCTGTACAAACAAATCCCCCAAAAGAGTGAGAAAACAGGCAACCGGTTAGCTTTAGCTGACCCAGATATAACGACCCCACCCCATGCCCAGGGCGGTGGTACTCCTTCCCTGCAAGAAAGTAATAATAGCATATATTTTACCGGTGCGTCTAAGAACCTCTTTGAAATAATCGCCATATACGTCGACTCTCGGCCGCACGTATTGTGCTCTCAAGGCACACTTTGGCATACTCCCCGAGTTACGCCTCCACGCTAAATCTTATATCAACTTAGACAACCAATTGAGCTAGGCCATACACATGAAGTTCTGACACTGTTCCATAGCCCGGTGCACCAAGAGGCGACTTCTTCACCACCACTATGGGCGAGTTTGGATCAGCTAGGCCCATGCTCAATCATCGCGATCAACTCTGCACGATGCGGGTAAGCTTTCACCTTGTGTCCATTACTCGATGCGAGGCTCTCTAGGCCCTTCAGCTTCGTCTGCTACTCACCCAGCCCCAAGGACTTAGGTCGCACAAGCTCACCCAATATGCGCACTAGGAGCTACCTCCGATGCCAATGCTAGCGCCCGGCGTTAGCAACAGAACCCAGTTCTGCCCGGCGTGAGTAACATAACCCACTTCTACTACCTATGGAGAAACACCTCTAGAACTCATTGACTTTGCTCACCTGGAGCTACCGCCGGCGCTAACGCTAGCGCCCGACGCTAGTAACAGAACCCAGTTCTACTACCCTTTTTTGGGTATTTTCTGGGAAACACATCCAGATCTCTCTGAACCCGAAAAATACAGCTTAAATCACGGAGACTTCTCCGACATGCAACAAGCAAGCATCACCAATCCAGACCAACCTGTCCAGATGGGCTTTACACATCATGACTATGTCCGTACTTCAATTCCGGACTCTAAATTCAAATCCCGTGGGGATAACATCAACCCACCGGAAAACCCCATCTACTAATTAGTTGAAGTCTTCCAAATCATGCAAATCAAAGGGCGCACATGTCCAAAGATTAGGGAGGAGAATCATTACCCTCAACGCTCTTTTTAATGCCATAGATCTGAGATTGATCCGGAGGGAACTTACTGAAATAGCTTCCTCTCCACGGAGTCGACGATGGCACAAGCACGCAAGATCTCCTTCGCAGATTTTCCCCAACTGGTTTCCCTCCTCCAGCCCTCAGCTTTCTTCTCGTGGAAAGACCGAGATTTCTCAGAAAATGAGAAGGAAAGTTGGATTCCAGTCCATATATCATTTTCCCGCTACCGCCGACGCTAGCCACTAGCGCCTGGTGCTAGCCCAGAGTCGGTACTACTTTAAGACACTACCGCTAGTGCTACTGCCTGCGCTATCATTCGTCGACGAATTCACTTGCGTTCAACATGGTTAGTCAAAATACATTTGTCAGGACACAGTTGTCGAGAAAGCTATTGCTAGCGCTAGCGCTACCGTCGGCGCTAGCACTCGACATGGAGTCTTGATGTTTTCGTCGATACACAAAAGTCCCTTCGTCGATATGCTACTAATTTCGATGATAAGATCTACCGCCGGCGCTAGCACTAGCGCCTGGCGCTAGCTCCTTAGCTTCAGAACACTTCCACTTTATTTGCACATGAAAATTGGGGTCTTACACATAAAATCATTCCCCTGATTTTTTTTGTTTTAAAATTTCGGTTCATAAAATTTCTCTCTTTGTGATATTAATTCACAAGTAAAATTAAACCAACACCTCTAACTGAATAAATACATTTATTGACTTGAGTTGCAACTTTGAGCTAATTAGTAGATAGAAAATTACTTATATGGCAACCAAATATATGATTTTTTTATACCTCAATTCCATAGTACATCCATTAGCAAACATATCATCCATATTTTAGTGTAAAACCATCACAATATTAGAAACATTATTCATTTTTGTTCCTTCGAGTCCATACTAATTTGAACTGCATGGTTTTGCCTTTTTTCCATAGATGACCAATGAGCACTTCCCAGGAGATCACTCATCCAAAAACTACGCTCACCGGGGCACACTTAAATACGGAGTTTTCAACACCACAACACCATTTGCTCCGAGAAGGTTTATATGATATTTGAGAATTTAAATATCAACTTAAGTTCAACAAATTTTCCTCCAATTCCGATGTAACATTCAGTTGTTTCTTGCATCTCCTTTCATTTAGAAACATGACATCTCAGAAGCATTTCAAGAGCTCATTGTCAATGTTTCATTACCTCAAAGCACTCCCACCATCATCGAATTCAAGAAGTTACATGCCCACCAGCTTCTGCCTACGGATGAGTCCCATTTATATATACATTTTTGGACTCATTTGGGCTGGTATTCTAGTCTTTGCACCACATTTTAGGCACGTTTTCATTCATATGTACTATTCCATGCTAGGTGCACTTTTTAGCCCATTCCGGTGTGCAATTGCGCTCCTTGTTGTTGGGGGTAAGCACATGGTGCTCCCCTTCTCGTCTTCTATGTTTTTCTGATGCTGGACGTGTATTCCCAGCCATTGTATCTTGTATGCAGGTGGCCGGTTCATCCCATTTTCCCCAGAAGTAATGTCTGTGCATATCGCACGGTCGTGAGTTTCCTTGACGCACGGTCGGTTGCGGTCGTGCATTTGTGTCTGGGCAGAAAATGGAGCGTCGGAGTTTACCCATGCGTTTGAACGCACGGGTGGTATTGGTCGTGCGTCAGCAATTCGCACGGGCGGTGCAGTGTCTTCCCCAAGTCAAGTTTTATCATTTAATAACGCACGGTCTGCGCACGGTCGTGCGTTCGACCGTGCGTGACCATTTTCTGACAGAATTTCTATTTAAGCCGCAGGTCTTGCCCTATTCTGGATCGATCATTTTTCCGGCTCCCAGAGCTCCAGTTCCGAGCCCTATTCACCGTCCATCGACGCCCACCTTCAGGAGGTGCTTCGGGATTTTTCTTCACGCCAATCTTGAACCGGAGTATCCTCTAGGCCTCCTCCATTGTTTGTGCACCTCCAAATCTCCATTTCAAGATACAACTTGCTGCATCCTGGGAGTTCTCCGGAAAGATTGTGGCCAAAGGCGATTTACGAAGAAGACGGGTCAACTAGAAGGAAGTGACAGTTCATCTCCGTACCCCGAACGTCAGTCGTGGACCGAGCTCAGACAAGGCATGACAACCCTTGATTCTGACCGTGAATCCCGACAAGACTTCGTGCCTTTGTTGTAATCTCACCCCCTCTATTTTGTAGTATTTTATATCTTAATTATGTGTGTGTATGAACTATGATTGCAAAACCCTTATATTTCATTTTAGTACATTTCATGTCTATGTGAAATTATTTTGTGGTTTATGCAAGTGAGGAGCGCCTCCATCCATTTTCCAATCCGTCATCGTGTTCGTGTGCCGCACTAGCAATTGCTAGTGGCATGCTTGTTGACGAGGTGCTTGCGACCCTCATTCTGCCTGCCTACTCTTGCATCCGCCTAGCGAAGCGTGGCATAGCGGCCCGTGTAATCCATTCGCCTAACAAAGCAGCGCGCTCAAGTCCTGCACAGTTCGATTCCGCTTTCCTACTCGTCCATCCGCCCTTGCGACGCAGTGTGCTCAAGGCCTGCCTAGTCTCCATCCCGCCAAGCGAAGCATTGCATAGCGGCATTGCATAGGAGTAGTTATAGTTGTTTTTCTTTATTTTCCACAAACCAAATCACCCACTTTCGCACCCATCCGACTAAAGGACTTCAATCTCAAGTCCTGCCTCAATAGTAAACTCCACCTTACTGTGTTCCTTTGAGATCAATACTTGGGTATTCATTCCCATTTTATATTACTTGAACGATCGGTACACTGTCGTTTTGTGCCACAGTCTAGCTACCGCCTATAGCGGTGTGCGAGATTTGCGCGTCAAGTTTTTGGCGCCATTGCCGGGGAACACAGACGTGTGAGTTTTCTGGAGAGGGAGAATCTGAGATTAAAGCCCTTCCATTTGTGTATTGCATTCTTTTGCTTTATCTCTTCTTATTATGTTTCCCTATTTTTATTAGGTTGCTTTAGTAAATATTGTAAGGTGTAGTATTGTGCACACTAGTTCTCTTTATTTTGAATCATTTTTATCTTCACACTATGTGGGCTTCTTTTAATATTCGTTGCCGGTTTTGTGGAGATATATCGCACGCTAGTGATAGATGTTCAAAGGGAGATAATAGCCCTAGCACTCAAGGCCCAGCATATGGAGCACCGACTTCGTCTGGTACTCCATATGGTGCGCGTAAGTCCTATGGCTATTCTGCCGAGCCTTTACCATCACACTTCTTTTCGGCTTCAGCTCCTGCTGTGCCAAAGAAGCCCGCAAGGCAGTGCTTGTTTTGTCAGAGCACGGATCATGCCTTGAAGGATTGTGCTGCTTATCTTCGCCAATTGGATGAGGATGACGAGCCGGATATCCGGATCGTCCTGACTCCTACTTCTGGCAGCACACCTTCAACATCCGGTTATGTGTCCATTTCACCTTCAAGCTTTGAAGGGTATGATGTGGACACAGTCACCAGATGTGTGGATGATCTAGGCTCTGACATGACTGAGCCCATCTCCCCTGTGCATATATCACCATGTGTTGATTTGATTCTTTGTGAGGAATCGGTGCTTGACATTTATCCAAGCACTATTCCTCCCCCTGTTGTGCATACTACACTCGTCTCTGACGACATTGTTGAGGATGTGTCGCAGGATGAGGCTGGCGATCTATGTGTTATGCTTGCTCCTATGGAGGAGGACAACCTTCTAGGTGAAGAGGAGCTTTCCTCAACACCGGTGGAGGAATTCCAACTCTTGGGCATGGCCACTGTTGATCCCGCTGAACCTTGTAGCATTGATGACAATGCAAACATTATTTTACTTCCCCAACCTGATGGGAGTGAGACTGGGACCACTCCCCCGATTGATTTTTATTTATGTTCTTCTTCTTCTTTATTTCTTGATCCCCTTTCTTCATCTGAGCCTGTGCAGGTTGAGTCTTCACAGGTACCCCAGGAGGACTTGGAGCATGATGCTCAAGTCAATGATGAGAGCATCCTCTCATGTGAGGAGGTTGATCCCCCCTCCGTAGAGGAAGCTCCACTCATTGCCTTCTCCTCCTGCTGCCCCCTGGAGATGATACCTTGCTGGGAAAGGATTTATTTTTTGGTGAGTTGAGTGAGGATTCCTCCTCTTCTTAATTTTTATTCCCTCTACCTGTGACGAGCAGGTATTATTTATATTCGGGTAGAGGCGTGACTGTTCTGTCGCCGTATCGGTACCCACTACCGACAAGCATATTAGAACAGTTACCTGTGGACTTTTTTTTTCATAGACCCATTAGCTAGAACTGCTTTAAATTTGAATAAGTCGTGCTGGGAGGACAATAACCCCAGTAGTTATCTTACTTTTCCTGCAATTCTGAAAGTATCTAGTCGCAACCTAAATCACCTAGAGGGGGGGGGGGGGGGTGAATAGGTAGATTCTGCGTCTTTTTGCGGAATAAAAATATTGGAAGTAAGAGCACACAGAAAAGTAAACACAGCACAACACAGAGAATTTATAGTGGTTCCCCGATGTGGGTAGTCCACTTTCCCGCCTCGCCTATCTAGCACTCCAAGGCTAGATTCGGCTACTTCACCAAACTCGGATCAATCAATATCCTACTACTCGGAGTTCACAACTCCTACAAGCTCGGAGCAAGAATACTCCTACAACAACTCGGAGAACAAACTTCTCCTACAAACTCAGAGCACACAAGCTCCTACAACTCGATCTTCAAACAAGGATCTACACAATAACTCGGAAGCAAGCTTCCTACAAGATTTAAGATATGGTTCTTACAACAACACAGTAAATTAAAAAACAATCTTCTTAAACTTCTGATGAAGTTCTTCTTCAGATCTTGAGAGATAGATTTCTTCTTCTTAGCAGTAAACTTCTGTTTTTTAAAATGAAGAATGAAGAAATCTTAAAAACGATTTGAAGCTAGATCTGAGAACTTGAATCGACTTGATCAATAGTAGATGAGAGCTAATCAGTAGATCTTGATCTTGACGATTGAACTTTTGAAGACGAGTCACGAATCGCTGGCTTTGACGGAGACGAAATGTTTGTGCAAGAATAGTCGGCCGTCAGTCGTAGTTTGCGAGAGATTCTTCACAATTAGCGATTTAGCAAATTCGGGTTATTTGGAAATGATCCTTAGGTATTTATAGAGTCTTCTTCCAACGGTCATAAGCGCGAATTAGGGATCTAGCTCCACGTGTACTGTACATGGGGGATGCCCTAAAACAAATACGCCGTCAAATTGAACCGGAAAATACCTGCAGACCGATTTGGCTAAATGGATTAACCGAATGGCATTAACCAAATTTATTCGGGTAACCATATAGTCGAATTCGGCAGTTCTAGGTATTCGACTAAACAGATTCACCGAATTTCATTAATCGAATTCGACTATTCTTTTACTTGGAAAAAATAAACCTTTCGGACAGGGATTAGCCGAATTAGGGTATATCCATTTAAACCATATAGTCGAATTCGACTATATGTTCTAAATGATATAATCGAATTTTACTTAAGTTATTTTCCTGTCTCAAATGATTCCATCATCAGCTCCAGTCCTTCTTCTCTAGCACTTTGTAAATGAAGTACATCCCAATAGAGAGATTTCACATGAGCCAACACTTTGGTCTATACAATGAGGGATTACATTGCACAGGCCTGCATTTGACGACTCATTGAAACCTGACATTGGTTTGTACTTAGAGTGGAATAACCTGTCACATCACAGCTAAAGTGCATAATCAAATACAATTACAATTCGTCTTAGTTTGAAGGGGACTTCTTCAAATCAGGGCTATTGTGGATACAATACCCAACAATCTCCCCCTATTTGAAGAAGTCAGAACCCTATCTACTATGGTGAATTGCACATTGAATAATAAATGTAAGCAAGTAAAGAACTGAGCTATGTGGATATATAAGCATCAAAAACAAAAACTTAAGTCCACCTAAAATTAATTAGACAACAATATATAAATGTTCTTAAAAGAGAAATAGAGTCTAGCGATCAAGCATCCATCATTTCTCTTTCGTCTTTCCCTTTTGAATCTTCTTCAATTGTCTGACAAAGTAAGCTTTTGGCTTCAGAAAATATCTTGGAGGAGAAGAAGGAGGCTTTTCATCATCTTGATGGTTCCTGTAGTGAATTCTTCTCTTGAGCCTAGCCATCTCCCATTTGTGGATCTCATCTCTATAATAGTAATTGCCAACAGATTCATTAGAGTTCATTACAAGATTATAAGTGTCCAAAATAATATTCCTGGATTCCAGACTCCACAGTTCTCCAACAATCTTCCTGGGATGAGGTGCTCTTGGGTCTAGAAATCTGGGACCTGCAGCCCTTCTAGCATCATGCATAAAACCACCTGAGATTGATCCTCCTTGATCAACTCTAGCTCTTTTCCTGGAGTTTTCTTCTTCATCGTCTGACCAATGATAAGCTTCAGGAGGAATAAAAGGTTCAGACGGAGCAGCAAATTGAATGTCCGGATAGAATTCTTCAGACGAAAATGCTGGCTGCGCAGAAGATTGGCCTGGCCCTTGGAAACCATGGGCATAGCCTCTTGACAATTTATTGTGCAACCACATTTGATTTTGATACAGATAACCATATAAATCTTGAAACTTGACATCAATCCCTCTTGAAATTTCTGAAAGCTGGGATTGAACATTCATATATGATTCTTGAATTCTTCCTTCTATCTCTCTATTCAACTCAAAAATTTGCGTTTGAATCCTTTCATGCAATCTTTCCTCCCCCTTTCTGACTTCTTCAGTCAGGGTTTGGATAATTTCATTCTTCACACTTTGGAGAGAGTTCTGAATGGCCGATCTTCCCCTCACTGCATCCTCAAAAATATATTACTGATTTTCAGAAAGTTTTGTAGTATTATCACAAATCGAGTGTAATCCATCCACTACATGCTTTAAGGTGGAAGCACCCATCGAGAAATATTCATCTTGCTTTTCTTTGACCTTGTCTAAACTGTGAGCTACTGAATGTAAAGGATCGCCCATTCCCTTCTCTATGGCTCTGGTCTTCTCAAAAACCTGACGGAGAGCAAATTCAAAGAATCTTTTCTGCTTTACAAGCAGTTCTTCCAAATTGATCATCATGGAGTCTTCAGCAGAGGGAGGTTGAGCTTGGAATCGAGAAGATATTCCAAAATCATCCTCAGCGACCAGAAAATCACTTGATTCTACATCATTCATATAGTGATAAAATTGAAGAGCATCGAGGGTATCATCATTTTTAACTGGAGGAGGGGTGGAGCCTTCATTTCTCTTATCTTCAACAGTGATCTGAATTTTGTGAATTTTGGGTTGTTGCACTGATTTGTCTTTCATCCTGGATGTAGAGGCAGAAGGCCCTGCTTCATGTTCATCTCCAATAATGATTGTAATATTTTCAGGAGGCGGAGTTAACTCTGTCTTATCTTGCTTGCCTGCTGCAGAATGAGAATGATCAGAATGGACATTCTCCCCCTCAATCTGAGCAGGGATTTCATCTACTGGAAGAGAATCTTTGCCTTTAGCTGACTTATATATCTTCACCGTACCAGCATCAGGGTCATCTCCCCCTTCATCATTACCATCACTATCATCATTTCTACCACCATTGTCATCTGCCTTGGAATGAGAGTTGTGAGGACTAGGAATCTTTGGAGATGGAGCTAGAGAAACTACAGGAGAATCTCGTTTGCCTGATTCTGGTAGCTTAGAACACTCCTCCTTGGAGGATTCACGTTCTTTTTCACTTTCTTTTTCACTTTCTTTTTCAGGAGAGGAGACTGGAGAGTTACTGTCGAAGCTCCTTTCAGACTCATCACAAAGGATCTTTTTAGCTTTTGAAACAACGGGAGTCAGCACCTTGGTCTCACCAACTTTCCTGGACCATCTTTCAACCATGGAGGAATCTATTCTTTTGAAATGGTGGAGAGGGGTTCCTGTCTTCATGCTGAATCTGACTTTGTCCAAGCGATTGAGATATAAAGAGAGGATTCTTCCAAAGTTAGGAGTGTTCAGACTAGCTGAAATTCTGTCAAACAACACACTGCCCCAATCAACCCTTGTCCTGCAGATTACTAAACCGAGCAATTTGAACATATCATTTGAAATGTAATCATGAGAGCCAACTTTACACAAAAGAACTTATCCCATAATATCTGAGAGCAGTTTCCCTTCCTCATTCATGTGCTTCCTATAGATGGTTTTAGTTCCTTTAGGCAATCCACAAAATGACAATGCCTTCTTGAAGTCCTTGGAAGAGAGAACATCTGATTCGGTTACCACTGGAAGTTTGAGAAGCTTAGCCAATCTGGAGGGAGAAACCTTGACTGAGAGATCACCGATTTTGCTCTTGATTACTGACCCTTGCTTCCTGGGCTCTGCATGCTTGAAGAACTTCAACACTTCCTTCTCAAGAACCTTGCAAGGATGCTCTAGAATAAAACCTAATCCTGCAACTTCTAGCGCCAAAACGACATTTCGGAATTCGTCCATCGAACTGTCGAACCCAGTTATTACGAGCTCACTGCCGGAGAGCAACTTGCTCGACTGCTTCTTAGACATTGCGAATGGATTTTGGAGAAGAATCGATCGAGGGAGACGAATCGGCAGAGGAATCGCACGAACGAAGTTCGGAGTCGGAAGTGAAGCGACGGACAAATTTGGGAGTGCGATGCGTTCAGATTTCTCTTTTAAGAATCATTTTTATAGAGTTGGAAATTAGGAGAGAGAGCGCGTACCAGATATTTTGAATCGTGTCTCTTCGAATTCCAGTAAATGATAAGAAGGAAATTTGAATTCCGGAAGATTCGTCATTCGGCTATTGGGATTAGTCGAATTCGATTAATAGGATTCACCAGATTCGGTTAAAAGGGTTCGATTAGCCAAATTCGATTAATTGAAATCGCCGAATTCGACTAAATGGTATAGTCGAATGTAATTCGATGATATCTTCTGAAAAATTCGACTATTCAAATTTTTGTCTTCTGGGAGAAGGAATTTTCTGATTTTCTGAGCTTGTTTCTAAGATTCTTTGTTTAACATGCCAAGCTCCATTTTGAAATAGTTGAACTTTGATTCGTCGAGCGACTTTGTGAAAATGTCTGCAATTTGCCGATCCGTCGGGACATAGCTAAGATCAATGTCCTTGTGCTCTACATGCTCCCGGATGAAGTGGTAACGGATCTCAATGTGCTTCGTCCTGCTGTGAGACACCGAATTATTGGCAATTGCAATAGCGCTTGATGAATCACAGTACATAGGGATTTCCTTAAGCTTCAAATTGTAGTCTTCAAGTTGGTTTCTTATCCACAGCAATTGTGCACAACAACTGCCTGCAAAAATATACTCCGATTCAGCGGTTGAAATAGCAACACAATTCTGTTTCTTGCTACTCCAGGAGATAAGACGTTTCCCTAAGAATTGGCACGTTCCTGAAGTACTTTTCCTGAAGTACCATAAGCCAAGATTTGGTGTGCCTTTAAGGTATCTCAAAATCCTCTTTGCAGCGGAGTAGTGAGATTCCTTAGTGTTCACCTGAAATCTAGCGCAAACGCATGTTGAGAACATTATATCCGGTCTACTCGCAGTAAGGTAGAGCAAGGATCCAATTATGCTTCTAAACTTGGTTTCATCAAAAGGTTTCCCTTTCTCATCCTTGTCTAGAGACATAGCTGAACCCATTGGAGTCCTCATAGAGGTTGCATTCTCCATTCCGAATTTCTTAATTAACTTTTTGGTAAACTTCGTCTGAGAGATGAAAATTCCATCCTCAGATTGCTTTACCTGAAGTCCTAAGAAATACTTCAACTCTCCCATAATACTCATTTCAAATTTCCCTTGCATCAAGTTAGAGAACTTTTTGCAGAGGTTATCATCGGTAGATCCAAAGATGATGTCGTCGACATAGATTTGCACTAGCAAAATCTTGCCTTTTACTTCCCTAAGAAATATTGTCTTATCTATCTTTCCTCTTGTGAATTTGTTTTCAAGAACGAAGCTAGACAACGTCTCATACCAAGCACGGGGAGCTTGCTTGAGACCATATAAAGCTTTTCGTAAGAAATAGACATAATCAGGAAAAGAGGAGTCAACGAAACCTGGGGGTTGTTCTACGTATACTTCTTCCTTTATATCACCATTAAGGAAGGCTGACTTCACGTCCATTTGATAGACCTTAAATCCTTTGTGAGCAGCATACGCTAGAAATAACCGAATCGCTTCGAGCCTTGCCACGGGAGCAAATGTTTGATCGAAGTCGATCGCTTCTTCTTGTCTGTACCCTTGAGCAACAAGTCTGGACTTGTTCTTGATGATCACACCATCTTAGTCCAGCTTGTTTCTGAATACCCATTTTGTTCCGATGACATTCTGTCCTTTGGGTCTGGGTACAAGCTTCCACACTTTGCATCTCTTAAACTGATTGAGTTCCTCTTGCATTGCGATGATCCATGAAGCATCGTTCTTTGCTTCATCGAAATTCTTTGGCTCAACCTGTGATAGAAAACTTAAATGCAAAACTTCATTAGCTGTACCTCTTCTTGTTCTTACACCGACATGGGTATCTCCAATGATTTGCTCAGCAGGAAGGTCCCTTAAATGTCTGATCATTCCAGCATTTAGATGACCATGAGGTTCCTGCACTTCAGGTACATCTTCATCTTCTTGAGGTTCATCTTTCTCACATGTAGACGGAATATTTACTTCAATAGACTTTGGAACGTCTTCCTTTACAACTTCTTCTAAGTTTAGTTCCTTGAACCTTGCATCTGCATCTTCAACAAAGACACTAGAAGAGCTGCTTTGAAGCATACTCGTCTCATCAAATATAACATTAAAAGTTTCTTCTACAACCAGGGATTTCTTGTTGAAAATCCTATATGCTTTACTATGGCTACTATAACCTACAAAAATACCTTCAAAACATTTTTCACTAAATTTAGTTTTGTAATATTTCCCTTTATTAAGTATGAAGCATTTACTACCAAAAATTCTAAAATAAGACATGGTTGGTTTCTTGCCCTTCAGAAGTTCATAAGGAGTCTTATGATGATTCTTGTTGATCAGTGCTCTGTTTTGCACGTGGCAAGCAGTCTTGATGCCTTCAGCCCAGAAGTATTCTGGTAGTGAAGAGTGACTCAACATTGTTCTGCAAGCCTCTATGAGTGTTCTATTCTTTCTCTCAGCTACTCCATTTTGTTGTGGAGTACGGGGAGAGGAAAACTCAAGAAAGATACCTAGGCTTTCACAAAATTCGGTCATAGCTCCAGACTTGAATTCTGTACCATGATCACTTCTGATTTTGACCACAGAACATTCCAACTCATTCTGGATTTGCTTGACGAATGTGGTGAAAGAAGCAAAGGTGTCTGACTTGTGTTTCAGAAAGAATACCCAAGCAAAACGTGAGTAGTCATCAACAATAACCAACGTATAAGACTTACCTACTAAACTTTGGATTGGCATGGGACCAAACAAGTCCATATGGAACAGATATAAACATCTGGTAGAATCTTTGCCAATAATGCTTTTAAAGGTAGCCCGAGTCTGCTTACCCATTTGACATGCATGACACGGTCTTTCTTTAATGCACTTAACATCTGGAGCATCACGAACTAAATTGTGAGAAAATAACATACTTATAGTTTTGAAATTAATATGTGCTAGTCTCTTGTGCCACTGGTCACAAAGAGATGCACTATCTTTTGCTAAAAGACACACTGGTGTAGAAGAGTCTAAGCATAGAAAATTTAAAGAGAAAATATTTCTACTCCGAGTGCCTGTTAAAATAGTTTCTGACGTATCAGACGACTTTATCAAGCACTTGTCCTTGTAGAATTCTACCATATAGCCTTTGTCACATAGTTGACTTATGCTAATGAGATTATGTTGTAATCCTTTAACATAAGTTACAGGGGTGAAATCTTGTAATAGGCTTCTTGTTCCGGTCATATGCCGTGAACATCCACTGTCCAAGTACCATATGGGATTTGAGTTGGCCTTTGGACATACCTGCAATCAATAATCAATTGCCCTTAGGAACCCAAATCGATTTGGGTCCTTGGCTTCTTGTTAGATGACCGCCACTTGGAATGTTAACATTGCGAGGGGTCATTCTTGCATTGTTAATCCGTGGAGTCAGGACATTTCTTGGATTAAACCAACAATCTACGGCAAAGTGACCAACCTTTCCACAGCACCAACAATCGAACTGATTGTACCTTCTCTTTGTCTCCTTTTTTACTTTTTGAATGGGAGGTGCAACAGGAGTAGCTTTCTTATAAGATGCTTTCTTATAAGATGCTTTCTTAGAAGTGGGGGCCTCATGGTGACAGCACACACATGACTCTAACTTCTTCTCAACAGATTTGGGTGCAATCGTTTTGATCTTTGGGGCCTTCTTAGCAGCTGATCCGTGAATAAATGGACCGTGATCCTTGAGGATTACTTCTTCATGAGGATCTTTTAATGGAGACACATCAAAGTTCCGGGGTCTGGTCCATCCTTGATATCTGTTGCTAGATTCAACATGTGTTGGTCTAGCAAAGTGACCATAGGATGAGTGAAAGTCGAATGGATTTGTCGGAAAAACTACCTTCCTGTATGAAGGTTGACTTTGATTTCCAGTTCCTTTTCCTTTCATGGCTCTTTTCTCAGCAGCCTTACTACTTTCAGCCACATGGCCAAGGCCACTACCCTTCGCAGGAGCAGAAAACCTATCAATGAGTGGAAGAATAGTCTTAGGCTTTGAGAAGCTTTCTACGAGCTTTCCTTCTACCTTCAACTTATCTTCTAGTTCACTTATAGTTTTCTCCTTAAGATTCAACAACTCAGTGGAGCTTTTCAGTTCGTCTTTCAAGAGTTGGATTTCATCTTTGAGAGGGGTTAATTGTTCAATTTCCTCCCTCAAAGCTAATTCCACCGTCTTGAGAGATTCAATTTCTTTTGACTTGGATCTGACAACCTTGCGGCATTTGTCAAATCCCTTCACAAGGGCTTTGTACTGAGTCATTAAATCTGAATCCTCCTCTGATGAGTAGCCGTAATTTGCAACGGATGCAGTCTCACATTCAGAAGCAGAAAGAGGAGTATGAGAGTTTACCTTCCCCTTATAAGAGGAGTCGCCTGCTTCTTCATCTGATTGTACCATAAGCCCAAAGTAGGCTTCTTCTTCTGAGCTTGACGCATCAGTTTCGCTATCGCTCAGAGTCTTGACCCTTTTAGCGAGGAAGCTCTTTTCCTTCTTCTTTCCTTTGAAGGATCTCTTTTATTCCTTCTTCGATCCTTCCTTCTTCTTATATGGACACTCGACAATTACGTGTCCTGGTTTATTGCAACAATAGCAAATAATGTCAGTAGAATCATGTTTTTTCGGTTTAGATTTATACCTGTCATTATTGTAGTCCTTCTCGTGATGATCACCATCACGTCTTGATCTTCTGTGATCTGAAGCAGAAGATTGGCCTCTCTTCTGCTTTCTTTTGTTCAGAAGTCTTTTGAACTGCTTGGAGAGAAGTGAGAATTCTCCGTCAGACATGTCAGAGTTTGATGAGCAGCTTGCAGACTCATCATCTTCTTCTGATAACGGAGTTCTTATGGATGTCTTGACTTTGCTTTTCTTTGATCCTTTAGCTTTCAGTGCCATGGATCTTTTCTTCCCGGAAGTCCTGTTGCCTTCTTCCTCAGCTTTCCTGATGCTGAGCTTGAGCTCATGTGACAAAAGTTTTCCGAATAAAATTTGCGGCTCCATAGTGGTCAACTTGCCGAATTCTCTGATTGCAATGGCCTTGGTATCCCATTCTTTCGTCAGGGATCTCAAGAACTTATCATTCAGTTTGCCAACAGAAAATTCACGGTCATAGTTCCTAAGACCATTTACGATCTTAAAGAACTTATCATAGGTTTCAGAAATGGAGTCTCTTGGATCTTGCTTGAAAGCTTCGTATTCTTGGTTCAGCAACGATCTTCGGTCATCCCTCACTTCTTCAGTACCTTCCATCAGAACAACTAGAGAATCCCACATCTCTTTGGCAGATTTGCAGTGAATTAGATTTTGCAGCATCGAGTCATCCACTGCACCGGCTATGATATTTTTTCCTTCTTGTCTAGAGCGACAAGAGCGATCTCATCTTTAGTAAGTTCTAACATTTTCTTCGGAATCATGATTGTAGAGTTTATTGAAGATGGCTTTGTAGGAACATGTGGACCTTCTTCCACTATTTGAAAAATCCTTGGATCGGCGACCTCCATGTAGAATCTAACTCTTTCCTTCCACATTGGGAAATTCTCTTTGGTGCAAACTGGCAACTTGACAGAATCCTTTGATCTTTCCATTCCAGACATGCTTGATCAAGCGACTAGATTAGGAGATCTTGTTCAAGGTGTTAGCCTTTTGTGAACAACCTCCCTCTGATACCAATTGAAAGTATCTAGTCGCAACCTAAATCACCTAGAGGGGGGGGGGGTGAATAGGTAGATTCTGCGTCTTTTTGCGGAATAAAAATATTGGAAGTAAAAGCACACAGAAAAGTAAACACAGCACAACACAGAGAATTTATAGTGGTTCCCCGATGTGGGTAGTCCACTTTCCCGCCTCACCTATCTAGCACTCCAAGGCTAGATTCGGCTACTTCACCAAACTCGGATCAATCAATATCCTACTACTCGGAGTTCACAACTCCTACAAGCTCGGAGCAAGAATACTCCTACAACAACTCGGAGAACAAACTTCTCCTACAAACTCAGAGCACACAAGCTCCTACAACTCGATCCTCAAACAAGGATCTACACAATAACTCAGATGCAAGCTTCCTACAAGATTTAAGATATTGTTCTTACAACAACACAATAAATTGAAAAACAATCTTCTTAAACTTCTGATGAAGTTCTTCTTCAGATCTTGAGAGATAGATTTCTTCTTCTTAGCAATAAACTTCAGTTCTTTTAAAATGAAGAATGAAGAAATCTTGAAAATGATTTGAAGCTAGATCTGAGAACTTGAATCGACTTGATCAATAGTAGATGAGAGCTAATCAGTAGATCTTGATCTTGACGATTGAACTTTTGAAGACGAGTCACGAATCGCTGGCTTTGACGGAGACAAAATGTTTGCGCAAGAATAGTCGGCCGTCAGTCGTAGTTTGCGAGAGATTCTTCACAATTAGCGATTTAGCAAATTCGGGTTATTTGGAAATGATCCTTAGGTATTTATAGAGTCTTCTTCCAACGGTCATAAGCGCGAATTAGGGATCTAGCTCCACGTGTACTGTACATGGGGGATGCCCTAAAAAAATATGCCGTCGAATTGAACCGGAAAATACCTGCAGACCGATTCTGCTAAATGGATTAACCGAATGGCATTAACCGAATTTATTCGGTTAAACCATATAGTCGAATTCGGTAGTTCTAGGGATTCGACTAAACAGATTCACCAAATTTCATTAATCGAATTTGACTATTCTTTTACTTGGAAAAAATAAACCTTTCGGACAGGGATTAGCCAAATTCTGTTATATCCATTCAAACCATATAGTCGAATTCGACTATATGTTCTAAATGATATAATCGAATTTTACTTAAGTTATTTTCCTGCCTCAAATGATTCCATCATCAGCTCCAGTCCTTCTTCTCTAGCACTTTGTAAATGAAGTACATCCCAATAGAGAGATTTCATATGAGCCAACACTTTGGTCTATACAATGAGGGATTACATTGCACATGCCTTTGTTTGACGACTCATTGAAACCTGACATTGGTTTGTACTTAGAGTGGAATAACCTGTCACATCACAGCTAAAGTGCATAATCAAATACAATTACAATTCGTCTTAGTTTGAAGGGGACTTCTTCAAATCAGGGCTATTGTGGATACAATACCCAACAAGTTCTTATTTCATTTATTTAGTATTGTTCATTTTCTTTGCACACCATTACGCCCACTTTAGCGTGCGCTCGCTTGTTTGTATGCTCCTGTATACTCAATTCTTGGTTGTGATGTAGAAATTGCTGTATTAGCCTAAAAATTGCTAGATGGAGTGGCATGTTGACTCTTGTAGTGCTCTAGTTGAGTAATCGTGTCTTGCATAGGGATTTGAGTAGAATTAGTTTTTATTTATGCTTCTAATTTATAATTCGTAGATTTGCGTAGATTTTAATTTATTTTACTCAAAATGGTGAATGTGGTTGAATCTAGTGGTAGCGTGGTATTGTGTGTAGGAGAGCACGAGGTTCGTGTTGCTCGAGTTGGGAGGAAGGATTACCTTTCTCGGTGGCTAAGAACTTGCACCAAGCGACTCTCGAAGCATGGGTGCGAATGACTTGCAAGTTGAGCGTGACATAGGCCATCTATTTGGCAAGCTTGAGCTTTGTTCTACCATTCCTATACGCTAACCGTTGCTAGCCTATTTTGTGCCTACCCGGTCTTTTGGTTCAGCTCCACCATACTTCACCAAGGCCTAAAAGCTAATCCTATTATCGCAACCAAAAATTAAGCTAAAAGCATTTATGAATTGTAATTTTCCAATGCGGTGCGGTGATGCGACACTTCAGTGTTGATGTGGAAGTTATAAAAATGTCTCTGTGCTGAAATTGTGCTAATAGATATGGGGATGAAAAGAAAAGAAAGAGAAAAGCAAAGAAAAAAAATGTATCCCCAGCGTTGTAATTGAAACATCTATTTGGTATTGATTGTTGTAGGTCGTGTGCACATCCGGTTTCAAAGTCAAGTCTGGGGGTGTGTACACGTGTATTAATGTGGCTGCTTTGAATTACCACTTTTGTGAGCTCTGTTGGGTTGCGATTAGCCTTCACATTTATCTTTGCATTCCAAACCGTAACCTAAGCCTCGTGTAAACCCAAAGTCCTATTGATTCATCTTGTGAGTTCACTAGCATCGTGGAGAGAGTGTGACAGGGCGAGCTTATGGTTCTCGACGTTGATGGATTTCAACGGAGATATTTCTGAGTTCTGGTCTTGGGTAACATTCACCTTCGCCACTTGCTTACTTTCGTACTACGCGTGACCACGAGATTCACCAACATTCCATTTATGAGTAAAAATAAATTTCTGTTTACGCATTAACACTTTTATAAATGAGCTAGCATATGTAGAAACTTCTTCTAATGAACTTCTATGCACACAAGAATGCAACTTCGCATTCTATTCCATGTTTGCAATTTTTTGGCAAGCTATGCTTTTCCTACTCCGCCGGATTTGTTTGCTCGGGACGCGCAAACAGGTAAGTCTGGGGGTGTGATGAGTCCCATTTATATATACATTTTTGGAGTCATTTGGGCTGGTATTCTACTCTTTGCACCACATTTTAGGCACGTTTTCATTCATATGTACTATTCCATGCTAGGTGCACTTTTTAGCCCATTACGGTGTGCAATTGCGCTCCATGTTGTTGGGGGTAAGCACATGGTGCTCCCCTTCTCTTCTTCTATGTTTTTCTGATGCTGAACGTGTATTCCCAGCCATTGTATCTTGTATGCAGGTGGCCGGTTCGTCCCATTTTCCCCAGAAGTAATGTCTGTGCATATCACATGGTCGTGCGTTTCCTTGACGCACGGTCGGTTGCGGTCGTGCGTTTGTGTCTGGGCAGAAAATGGAGCGTCGGAGTTTACCTGTGCGTTTAAACGCACGGGCGGTATTGGTCGTGCGTGAGCAATTCGCACGGGCGGCGCAGCGTCTTCCCCAAGTCAAGTTTTATCATTTAATAACGCACGGTCTGCGCACGGTCGTGCGTTCGACCGTGCGAGACCATTTTCTGACAGAATTTCTATTTAAGCCGCAGGTCTTGCCCTATTCTGGATCGATCGTTTTTCCCGCTCCCTGAGCTCCAGTTCCGCGCCCTTTTCGCCGTCCATCGCTGCCCACCTTCAGGAGGTGCTCCGGGCTTGTTCTTCACGCCAATCTTGAGCCGGAGTATCCTCTAGGCCTCCTCCATTGTTTGTGCACCTCCAAAGCTCCATTTCAAGATACAACTTGCTGCATCCTGGGAGTTCTCCGGCCAGATCGTGGCCAAAGGTGATTTATGAAGAATACGGCTCAACTAGAAGGAAGTGACAGTTCCTCTCCGTACCCCGGACGTCAGTCGTGGACCGAGCTCAGACAAGGCATGACAACCCTTGATTCTGACCGTGAATCCCGACAAGACTTCGTGCCTTGGTTGTAATCTCACCCCCTCTATTTTGTAGTATTTTATATCTTAATTATGTGTGTGTATGAACTATGATTGCAAAACCCTTATATTGCATTTTAGTACATTTCATGTCTATGTGAAATTATTTTGTGGTTTATGCAAGTGAGGAGCGCCTCCATCCATTTTCCATTCCGTCATCGTGTTCGTGTGCCGCACTAGAAATTGCTAGTGGCGTGCTTGTTGACGAGGTGCTTGCGACCCTCATTCCGCCTGCTTACTCTTCCATCCGCCTAGCGAAGCGTGGCATAGCGGCCCGTGTAATCCATTCGCCTAACGAAGCAGCGCGCTCAAGGCCTGTGATAAGTAGTTTTTAGTCATCATTTTTAGGATAGTTTAGTACAAAGTTCCCTAGGTTTAATTGTATTTTCTTTTTATGTTTGTTAGGTTTTAATTTCTTTTTCATAAAACTAATGTTGTTATGATTATTATATTTTATGTTGTTAGTTTATGTTGTTATGTTGTTATTTTATGTTTGTTTTATATTGTTATTTCATGTGTGTTATATGTTATGTTGTTATTATTATTATCCTTATATTATATTATCTAATTTGATGTTTTTATTGTAGGATGTGGAGCCTCCTTGGTGCATCCCGAGCTCCACAAGTCCAAGCCCAAACCTCCATATGGTGCATCCCTTCATTTGGAGCAGCTCCCAAGTCCAAAACCGAGCCCCCCTCTTCATTTGGAGCAGCTCCCAAGCACAAAATCGAGCAGCCCACATGCAACCCACCACCTTTGCATACATTCCATTATTGTTGGCCGAATCCCCCTCCTCTCTCCTCTTTTTCTTAATTAAAACATTTCTTTCTCTCTTTTATTCCCCATACATTCCCCCTTCTCCTCTTTATTTCCTCTTTAAAAGAATACATTGGAGGTGGCCTTTCTCTTCCTTCCCCTCTCTCCCTCCATTTAATACATTCAACTCCCCTTCCCATGCATGTGGCCGGCCACCCCTTGGTCTTCCTCTTCTCTTGTGATTTCTAGAACCTTCCCCCTCCATCTATAAATAGAGCCCATACCTCATGCTTTGGGGGAACTTTTGGCAAGAGAGAGATCAAGAGAGAGTTGTAATTTTTGTTATTCAAGCTTTTAGTTTTCCAAGTTTTGTAAGTCTTTTTCTTAGAGTATTGTAATCTTTTCTTAGTATAATAGTATTGCCCCTTTTAATTTCATTGTGTACCTTTCTTCTTCAATTAATGAAAATGTTTTCTTTCTACAATATTATCGTTTCTCTTTCGATTATGAGTAGCTAATTTGCTTTAGCGTTCGATCACGATGATCCATGAATTGAGATGAGACTATTTTTTATGTCTTAGTTTTGCTTTTGTTTAAATTATTCTCGATCCTTCCTTGAAATATTTTGCGTCGACTCCGTATTTCCGGTATACGGTAGTGGCCCTTGATCTCATTTCATAGTAGTCGAGAGACTCATTGATTTGAAAGATTGCTCAAAGAAGGAAGGAGTTGCACGCACCCCTAGAGATAGGAAGACGTAAATCCTCCGGATTGGAGTCAAAAATCCAATAGTGCGGTTCACTTCGATAATGCAACTTTAGACCTTTTTGATTTGTAAGGAGATTTTGGTCAATTCGTCTATAAGTTAGGAGATTTAGTGCTCTAGCTAGACTATATCTCATTTTCGGAATCGTCACGGTCGAGGATTATTTTGCAATCGTAGAACTAAATTTTATTTCTCTCTCGTCTCTTTTCATGGTGATTCTTTGATCGAACGCTAGTTTTCTCTTCTGAATTTCCGTTTAAGTAATCTCGTAGTATAATTTAAAAAATTCTCAAAATCATCAACCAATCGTACGGTAGGATAATAGTTGGAAGTGTGAGTAGTAATACTTGATAGCCCCGTGTTTTAAATACGACCTTGGTACTACAATTCGATAGGTACACTTGCCTCTTCGGGTTGATAGTAAATTAATCATCCCACCAAGTTTTTTGCGCCGTTGCCGGGGATATTTGTCAATATTAAGAAAACGTCGTAGCTATTACTTCTACAAAAAATAAAGAAAATAATTTATTATCATATCTTATAATCAACCCACATCATCGTTGTTCTATCCCACCTAAATTCCTGGAAAGGACGCTTTGGGCTTGAATTCCCATCATAGCCTCTAGTACCTTTGCAAACCCCTCACAGGGCAGATCTCGGGAAGTCCAGGACTAATATAATCCGCCTAATAAAATCCTTCTAAAAAAAGAGAAAAAAGAAAAAAAAATAATCATCATCATTTTTAATTTTGGTATTCCTTCAATTTCGTTTATTTTCCCCTCTTTCCCTTTTCTTCCCGCTAGTGCATGACCCACACGAATTCGTCGTTACTTGTTGAATTGGACCCGGAAATCGAACGCTCCTTCCGGAGAAATTTACGATTCGGGGGTTCCACTTCTCAGGATACGGTTGAGGATTCTAACGGTGATTATGATCGTAATTCGGAAAATATGGGTGAGCCTAATCCAGATGAAGTCCAGCAACGGACCATGTCCTATTATGCTCGGCCTAACCTGGAGGGTACAGAATCAAGTATTGTTCGACCTGCAATAGCGAACAACAATTTTGAGCTTAAGCCCGACACTATACAAATGGTGCAGCAATATGTGCAGTTCGACGGATTACCAGATGAAGATCCGAACTTGCATATTGCTAGTTTCCTTGAGATCTGTGATACCTTCAATATTAATGGTGTCTCAGACGATGCGATTAGGCTAAGACTCTTCCCCTTCTCCTTAAGAACAAAAGCCAAACAGTGGTTGAGTTCTCTCCCAAGAGGATCAATCACTACTTGGGACACTTTAACAGAAAAATTTCTTACTAGGTATTTTCCCCCCGCTAAAACTGCTAAACTTCGAACTAATATTTGTACTTTTAGTCAAATCGATTCTGAGACCCTCTATGACACTTGGGAGAGGTTCAAAGAACTTTTAAGACGTTGCCCTCATCATGCTCTGCCTGTATGGTTACAGGTCCGGACATTTTATAATGGGCTAAATCAAGCAACCCAGCAAATGATTGACGCTGTATCCGGTGGTACTTTGAACCGAAAAACTCCGGAGGGTGCTCTTGAGCTTATTGAGGATATGAAAATGAACACCTATTAGTGAAATATTCTTAGGTCTCGCCCAATTAAACCTGCATGTATCTACGAAGTGGACTCTGTGTCCCAACTGGCGCTTCAAGTAGAGATGCTGAACAAGAAAGTAACGGAGATGACTGCTGCCTCCGCTATTCAGCTACATGAACATGCTAATGCTGCTGCTACCGAGCAGGTGGATTATCTGGGGAACATACCCAGGCCTGCTCAAAACAATTTTTCTAATTTTTCTGCTTTTTCTGCTCCTCCTGATTTTAATGCTGCGTCTAATTCATATCACCCTGGATGGCGTAACCATCCTAATTTTTAGTGGAGTAATCCCGCAAACGCTGCACGTCCACCACATGATTTCACTCTACCACCACCACAAAATCAAAATCAAAATTTTCCAAAACCTCTATCTTTGGAGGAAATGCTTTCCAAATATATAAATTCAAATGAGGAGACCATTAGAAACTTAACAGGGTCGATGAAAAATCTTGAAACCACGGTCGGCCAACTAGCTAAGGCTATCTACGAGAGACCACCTGGGACTCTTCCCTCAAATACTGAGCCAAACCCAAGCGATCACCCTTCGGAGCGGCAAAGTAGTCCACGAGCCCACCACAAGGGAAGAGCTAGAGGTTATTGCCTCTCATGCTGATGATCAACAAGTAATCATTAAGGAGCTGATTTAGGAAGTGGAAAAGAAAAAAATATTTTTGAAAAAGAAAAGATAATTTTCATACAAATGAAATTTTAACAGAATTTCCTCCGCCGCCCTACCCCTCTAAGCTTAGGAAAGATAAGCTAGATGACAAGTACCAACGTTTCTGGAAATGTTTAAGCAAATCCACATTAATTTACCCTTTCGTGAAGCAATTAGTCAAATGCCTAAGTACGCTAAATATCTTAAGGATTTGCTAACAAACAAAAAGAAACTGGAAAATTTATCTCATGTAACGCTAAATGAAGAGTGCTCGGCGGTTATTAAAAATACTAATCTCCCTAAAAAGGTAAAAGATCTGGGTAACTTTTCGATCCCCTGCATTTTTGGTAATCTTTTCATGAAAATCGTGTTAGCGGATTTGGGTGCGAGCATCAATTTGATGCCTTTTTCTTTGTTTAAGAAGCTAGGATTGGGCACTCTCAGCACTACGCGTATGAGCATCCAATTAGCCGATAGATCCATTAAGTATCCATTAGGTATCGTTGAGGACGTGTTAGTGAAGGTCGACAAATTCATCTTCCCGGTGGATTTTGTCATTCTTGATATTGAGGAAGACGTCGATGTCCCTCTTATCCTTGGTCGTCCCTTCTTAGCCACCTCTCGAGCGGTTATTGATGTGAGTAACCGGAAGCTTCTTCTTCGTGTAGGGGATGATGAGGTCGCGTTTTCTATTAATGATTCAATGAAAAATTCTTTAAAAAACGATGACTCATGTTTCTTTCTTGATGAGATTAATGATAATTCTTCATTTCTTCTTTCTAATGTTTCTTCAAATGATTTTTCTTCCTCCTTTTTTGAAAGTTCTCCAAATATTTTTGAAGACACGGTTATGTCCGTGCAAACAAATTTTGAAAATCCACCAACTTTTAGAAAAAAAAATTTTGAAAATCTTATTTTTGAAAAAGAAAAAGTTTTAAAAAATTCTTACGATGAACCACCCTCTCTTGAACTCAAACCACTCCCCGATCATCTTAAGTACGCTTTTTTAGAAAAAAATTCTAAATTGCCCGTAATAATCTCGGCTTTTCTTTCTCAATCCGAGAACGATCAACTGATCGAAGTGCTACAAAAGCATCGCCGAGCTATAACTTGGCAAATTTTCGACATTTCTGGCATAAGCCCTTCTTTTTGCACCCACAAATTTTTTGTTGAAAAAGATTCAAAACCTGTAATCCAACCTCAACGTCGTCTTAATCCATACATGAAAGAGGTCGTAAAGGGAGAGGTGCTTAAGTTGTTAGATGCGGGGATAATTTATCCAATCTCAAATAGTAAGTGGGTTAGTCCCGTTCAGGTTGTGCCTAAAAAGGGTGGGATCACGATAGTAGCGAACGAGAATAACGATTTAATCCCGACTAGGATGGTAACGGGATGGAGAATGTGTATCGATTATCGTAAGCTTAATGACGCCACTCGTAAGGATCATTTTCCCCTCCCTTTTATCGATCAAATTTTAGAACGTTTATCTGGGCATAGTTTTTATTGCTTTCTCGACGGTCTCTCGGGGTATTTCCAAATCCCTATCGCACCCGAAGACCAAGAGAAGACCACATTTACTTGCCCTTTCGGAACTTTCGCTTACCGTAAGATGCCTTTCGGCCTTTGTAACGCACCTGCTACCTTTCAGAGGTGTATGTTGGCCATTTTCGATAAATATGTTGAATATATAATGAAAATATTTATGGACGACTTTTCTGTTTTTGGTGATTCGTTTTATTCATTTTTAGAAAATTTGGCTAAGGTTTTAGAATGCTGCGAAGAAACAAACTTAGTTTTAAACGGGGAGAAGTGCCATTTTATGGTACGAGAAGGTCTAGTTCTAGGTCACAAAATCTCTGCTAAGGGAATCGAGGTCGATCAAGCTAAGGTCGAGGTGATCGAAAAACTGCCGCCGCCTACGAACATCAAAGCGATCAGAAGTTTTTAGGCCACGCGGGGTTTTATCAGCGCTTTATTAAGGACTTTTCAAAAATCACCAAGCCTCTAACCCAACTTTTAGAAAAAGACATTCCTTTTAATTTTGACGAATCAGGCTTAGCTGCTTTTGAATTAATAATATCTAAATTAATTAATGCTCCGATTATGATTGCTCTGGTCTGGGGTTTGCCGTTTGAAATAATGTGCGATGCGAGTAGCTATGCGGTGGGTGCGGTGCTAGGACAACGGATTGAAAAAAATTTCCACCCAATCTATTACGCCAGCAAGACTCTTAACTCGGCGCAAGAAAACTACACAACAACTGAAAAAGAACTTTTAGCAATTATTTTCGCTTTTGATAAATTCCGACCGTATATTACGCTTTCCAAAATTATAGTTTTTGTGGATCATTCAGCTTTGAAGTACCTTCTTTCTAAACCGGACGCCAAGGCGCATCTCATCCGTTGGATCCTCTTACTTCAAAAATTCGACTTGGAGATCCGGGATAAGAATGGAGCGGAAAACCTAGCGGCTGATCATCTTTCTCGATTAGAAAACACTGAAATAGGTATGTTAAACAAAAATTTTCTTAATGATTCTTTCCTGGATGAACAACTTTTAAATGTTTCTTCTTCTACTCCCTGGTTTGCCGATATGGCCAACTATCTTATAGCCCGCGTCCTCCCAAAAGAATACTCGACACAGCAAAAGAAGAAATTCTTTTCTGAGTTGAAGTATTATTTTTGGGAGGACCCCTTTCTATTTCGCATCTGTGTGGATCAGGTGGTAAGAAGATGCGTTTCCCGGGAAGAAGGTTTTAAAATTTTAAAGCATGTTCATGAAGGTCCAACTGGCGGGCATTATCAAGCAAACCGCACTGCCCACAAAGTGCTTAGTGCTGGCTTTTATTGGCCTAGCATATTTAAAGATGCTCAAACCCTTGTGAGCGGATGTGATCGATGCCAACGGACCAGAAACATATCGAATAAAAATGAAATGGAACAAAATTATTTTCTTGAATGTGAGGTTTTGATTTATGGGGCATCGACTTTGTAGACCCGTTTCCTTCAAGTTTAGGTAATAAATATATTTTAATCATGGTAGATTATGTTTATCGATGGGCAAAGGCCCAAGCTCTTCCAAGTAATGATGCTCGCGTTGTGATTTCATTCTTAAAAAATTGTTCTCTCATTTTGGTTTCCCTCGAGCGATCGTTAGTGATAGCGGAAGTCATTTCTGCAACGCCCAACTCACTAATGTTTTAACTAAATATGGCGTTATGCATAAACTTTCCACCGCTTATCACCCCCAAACTAACGGTCATGTCGAGGTCGTCAATCGGGAACTCAAAAGAATATTAGAAAAAACTGTTTCTACTTCTCGCAAAGATTGGTCTTTAAAATTAGACGATGCTCTTTGGGCTTATCAGATGGCGTACAAGACCGCTATCGGTTGTACTCCCTTCCGATTGGTCTATGGAAAATCGTGTCATCTCCCGGTTGAAGTAGAACACCGCGCGTATTGGGCACTAAAATTTTTTAATTTTGATCCGCACTTAGTCGGCGAACATAGAAAAAATCAATTGAATGAACTCGACGAGTGGCGAGCGTTTGCTTATGAAAATAATAAACTTTATAAAGAACGCACAAAATTTTATCACGATAAGAACTTGCGCCACCCCAAAACGTTTAAACCAGGTGATCAAGTTCTTCTCTTCAATTCACGTTTACGTCTTTTTCCCGGCAAACTTAAGTCTCGATGGTCATGACCATTTACGGTCAAAGAGGTTTTTCCGTACGGAACTGTGTTAATTTTGCACCCGGATAAGGGTGAATTTAAAGTGAATGGTCATTGACTGAAATTATATTTTTCTAATGATTTGGTGTCTCCTGAAAAGGAACAAGTTTTATTCATTTCGTGATTGTTATCTTTTTATGGAACTATGTTTTTAATTGGAACTTTTATTATGGACCTTATTATTATCAAACTTTCTATTCGAACATTATGTATTATTTAAATAAGAACAATCTTGGGATCTTGCCCAAGTTCTTTGTCTGCATTTATTTTTGTATTGTGTTCTTCCTCCCGGTGGCCCAAATGCTTCAAAGTTCGTGATTGCCGCTCCAACGTTGCTGATTTCAAGAATGATCAAATCATACCTGCTGATGATCAAGTCACTAAAGTGCAAGCATGGTGGAGCGACATCCGCATTCGGCCTCACAAACCCAGGGAAGTCCTGTTTTTTTTAGTTATTATTTACTGCATTTCTTGTCTTTCCCTATCTCTTCCTCTTTCTCGTTTTCTTTTTCATTAGGGACAATGAAAAACTTAAGCATGGGGGAGGGTTTTGTTAATTTCATTCCTTTTTATTCTTTCAAAAAAAAAATTGAAAAAAAAAATTTACTATAGAAGTACTATTTTTCTTCTTAGCTTTATGAAAAAAATCCAAAAAAATAAAAAAATTAAAAAATCTATTAATCAAAACCAAAAAAATTATTTCCTATCTTTATTTCTATGCGTCTTTTAGTGGTGTGCATGCCAGAGCGGTACTTTAGTTCTAAGTAGAATTTCTTTGAAATGGTTTTCTAAATCTATTATTTTTACATATTTTAGTTTTACTATTTTCTAATTCATAAATATAGGCATCCGTTTTTTACGTTCTAAGTTAGCAATTTGTTGTTTTTCTTTTTATTCGGCCTAGTTGCGTATGAATGGTTGCTAAATAATATTATCTATTTTCATTAAGGGGTAATTCTTTCTTGGTGTCTAGAACTTGCCTCAAGCGACTCTCGAAACATTTGCATGGTTCTTCACGAACTTTAGAAATGATTTAGGCCACGGTTTGACCCGTTTTGAGCTTATTTGTCCACCCAAAAATTTTACCGTTGTTTAAACAATTTTGGGCCTTTCTTCCGTTCCTTTTGTTCACCCCCACCAAATTTCACCAAGGCTAAAATTCCCTTCCCAATCCCACTAAATTTTTGAGCTAAAATTTCATTTGTGATAGGAATTTTCTTGTGTTTTGGCGACTTGTTTTTCTTGCATATTTTGGTGAAAAGGAAGAAAAAAATTATATTGAAAAATTTGAAAAAAATTGAGAACATGTTACAAAGAGAAGAAAATTTCTTGTTGGCCAAGTTCAAAAAAAAAATATATTGTTGAAAAAATTATTGTGATGGCCTATTCTAAAAGTTGAAATCATTGCATTTGCCTTTTTTCTTTTGTTTAGAAGCATCATGAAAAAATAACCTATGATTACCAATTATTTTTAGCTCATCCTTGGTTTAGTGTGATTTCGACCGCCACGTTTATCTTTGCTATTCCATATCCTAATCCTTTACCTAAGCCAAGCTAAATTACCTATAAAAGTCCTGTTGATCTTTAGAACGTGTCGCCAACTTGTGTAGTGGAGAGAGTGTGAACGGGCAAGCCTATGGACACCATCATTGATGGATTTCTTTGGAGTTATCTTGACGTGATTATGTGATAATTGTTATTTTAGCAACCTAGTAGTTTGTTCAACGCGCCGTTTATTTAGAAACTCTACTATTGTCTTTCTTACCTTCTTAATTTTTGGATGCTTTGTTTTAAGAATTTTGAAATGCGTAAACCTTCTCTATGTTCTAATAATATTTTTAGATTTCCATTTTCAAGTTTTTATTTTTGGACTTCTCACCCTACTAGTTGCTAGCATAGAAGTTAGGATAGCTTAATTTTTCATGTTTTGATTTGAAACTCCAAGTTGTTGTCATCTCTCTTTCCAATTATAATTCCATTTACTTGGGGACAAGAAAACTCTTAAGCATGGGGGAGTTTGATAAGTAGTTTTTAGTCATCGTTTTTAGGATAGTTTAGTACAAATTTCCCTAGGTTTAATTGTATTTTCTTTTTATGTTTGTTAGGTTTTAATTTCTTTTTCATAAGACTAATGTTGTTATGATTATTATATTTTATGTTGTTAGTTTATGTTGTTATGTTGTTATTTTATGTTTATTTTATATTGTTATTTCATGTGTGTTATATGTTATGTTGTTATTATTATTATCCTTATATTATGTTATCTAATTTGATTTTTTTATTGTAGGATGTGGAGCCTCCTTGGTGCATCCCGAGTTCCACAAGTCCAAGCCCGAACCTCCATATGGTGCAGCCCTTCATTTGGAGCAGCTCCCAAGTCCAAAACCCAGCCCCCCTCTTCATTTGGAGCAGCTCCCAAGCACAAAACTGAGCAGCCCACATGCAGCCCACCACCTTTGCATACATTCCATTATTGTTGGCTGAATCCCCTCCTCTCTCCTCTTTTTCTTAATTAAAACCTTTCTCTCTCTCTTTCATTCCCCATACATTCCCCCCTTCTCCTCTTTATTTCCTCTTTAAAAGAATACATTGGAGGTGGCCTTTCTCTTCCTTCCCCTCTCTCCCTCCATTTAATACATTCAACTCCCCTTCCCATGCATGTGGCCGGCCACCCCTTGGTCTTCCTCTTCTCTTGTGATTTCTAGAACCTTCCCCCTCCATCTATAAATAGAGCTCATACCTCATGCTTTGGGGGAACTTTTGGCAAGAGAGAGATCAAGAGAGAGTTGTAATTTTTGTTATTCAAGCTTTTAGTTTTCCAAGTTTTGTAAGTCTTTTTCTTAGAGTATTGTAATCTTTTCTTAGTATAATTGTATTGCCCCTTTTAATTTCCTTGTGTACCTTTCTTCTTCAATTAATGAAAATGTTTTCTTTCTACAATATTGTCATTTCTCTTTCGATTATGATTAGCTAATTTTCTTTAGCGTTCGATCACGATGATCCATGAATTGAGATGAGACTATTTTTTATGTCTTAGTTTTGCTTTTGTTTAAATTATTCTCGATCCTTCCTTGAAATATTTTGCGTCGACTCTGTATTTCCGGTATACGGTAGTAGGCCCTTAATCTCATTTCATAGTAGTCGAGAGACTCATTGATTTGAAAGATCGCTCAAAGAAGGAAGGAGTTGCACGCACCCCTAGAGATAGGAAGACGTAAATCCTCCGGATTGGAGTCAAATCCAATAGTGCGGTTCACTTCGATAATGCAACTTTAGACCTTTTTGATTTGTAAGGAGATTTCGGTCAATTCGTCTATAAGTTAGGAGATTTAGTGCTCTAGCGAGACTATCTCTCATTTTCGGAACCGTCACGGTCGAGGATTATTTTGCAATCGTAGAACTAAAATTTATTTCTCTCTCGTCTCTTTTCATGGTGATTCTTTGATCGAACGCAAGTTTTCTCTTCTGAATTTCCGTTTAAGTAATCTCGTAGTTTAATTTAAAAAATTCTCAAAATCATCAACCAATCGTACGGTAGGATAATAGTTGGAAGCGTGAGTAGTAATACTTGACAGCCCCGTGTTTTAAATACGACCTTGGTACTACAATTTGATAGGTACACTTGCCTCTTCGGGTTTATAGTAAATTAATCATCCCACCAGCCTGCACAGTTCGATTCCGCTTGCCTACTCGTCCATCCGCCCTTGCGACGCAGTGCGCTCAAGGCCTGCCTAGTCACCATCCCGCCAAGCAAAGCATTGCATAACGGCATTGCATAGGAGTAGTTATAGTTGTTTTTCTTTATTTTCCATAAACCAAATCACCCACTTTCACACCCATACGACTAAAGGACTTCAATCTCAAGTCCTGCCTCAATAGTAAACTCCACCTTATTGTGTTCCTTTGAGATCGATACTTGGGGATTCATTCCCATTGTATATTACTTGAACGATCGGTACACTGCCGTTTCGTGCCGCAGTCTAGCAACTGCCTATAGCGGTGTGCGAGATTTGATCATCACCTAGCTCATCGCGGAATCATACAACGTATTGCAGGAGGTCTGGCTTTTTTATAATTTATCTTATGCCCAATCTAATAAGCTCAAGTTAAGAGACAAGAATGATGGATGTGATGTAAGGATATTTTAAACAAAATGAATTTTAAAACCACATTAATTAAACATATATCTGTTGGATCTATAAGCGCCCTTAGAGTGGTGTGTGTGTGTGTGGGGGGGGGGGGGGGGGGGGGGTTGAATAAGGGTTTTAAATACTTTTAGACTTAATGGAAAACTTTTGATATTTTATTACAAATAAATTGAATAAGAAATAAAGTGCTAAAAATTGAAAATCAAATCAATTTTATTGAACAAGTAAAGACATGATAATCATTTATAAATTTGATTACAAAATTAGATTTCAATCATGCTAGAAATCAAGGCGAATAATATGAAAACTCCTTTTGTTTTATAGACTGTCTCTTCTCCCTAAGAACCGGTTGGCTTTAGCCGATCTATCCCCAGATACGGCCTCAAGCCACTCTAGCCTCTCTATCCCCAGAAAGGCCTCGAGCACCCCCTAGATTTAATCCCAAGACCTAGTCTCCACACTCACGTGTCGAATTCTCCCTAGTCCTCGCCAGGCCCTAGTCGCCACACGGGCAAATTTCTCTATCGATGAAAATAAGAGTTTCAAGATAAGATAAAATAAAAACTCCCCTCTAAATAGAACCCTCGATGCATATGTTGTTTTTCTTGCTAAAGTATGATCTTTGTGGCTTGATAGTCATCCACTTCGATGTTCTTTAGATCCTTAGAAGTCTCCAATTGATTACAATTTGTTGCAGCTAGAACACTCCATGTGTATGTTGAGAGAAAGCTTCTTGATCGCCATTTTGATAGCTTTCAATCCTTGCGCATGAATTAATATTTGATCACCTTTGAAAAACTCTCTCTTTATATGAGTGGGAAAGACCCCTCACTTTTATCTAAACGGCTAGGGCTTTCAACCCACAAAAATTTTGTCAAAAACCATTGTCGGAAACTCATTTTTGGGTTATTTTAAAAATAGGTTGTTGTATAAGAAGTTACAACCAGTGGTAGCACTATAGTAGAGCGGTAGCGCGCAGTCTTTAATTCCCTTCCTTATCTTCTCTTCAATTTCATGGATTGGGCTTTTATTTTTGAAAATAAATTATTCGCCACAAAAATATGATATATTCTTGCCTTCGCAATGATATTGGATGCTCCTTTTGGTTTCTCAATCAAATCATGATTAATTGGGATTTCCTAAAGCTTCCGCTCGACGATATAGTTACATGCCGCAATAGAACTTACTAAATATAAGTCCCATCGACATTCCTTTCTCGATGATGTTTCCTTCTCGATGTTGTTTCCAAGTATGCAGAAGTTACCACCAGCGGTAGTGTTAACACGCCGTGATAACAAACAGAAAGCCATAACGATAGAGGCATCATTGTCTTTCTTTTTTATACTCATAGGTGTTTGAGCGCAGAAGTTCCTGCACACTATAAACACATGGAAAGTATGATCAAATACAATGAGATTTGTTATTCTCAAACCAAGAGATGTGGAAAGCATGTTCCAACAAACTCCCCCTTTTGATAATAACAAAAGAGGGCGGAGAGAAAAGAATCGTTTAAGGTTTAATATAATTTTTAATGTAGAGATGGGAATGTGCATAATATAGATTGACCACTTAGTGATACCACTTGGTGAGTAAAAAGTTGATTTGGAAAAGAGAGGTACCATTAGTGAGAAAAAAGACCACTTGTTGGAAGAAAATAGTCATGATCGATCTTACAAGTAGTAATATAGTGGAAAACATGTTGAATGATTTTGTAAAGAAACATCATTATATGAGTTTGAAGCATAGTAAATGAGTAAGAGTTTTAGTTTAGTAAAAATAGATGTTTTAGCAATAGAAGTAATAAGACATAATAACACTTGTTTAGAGCATAAATTAATCAAGATTCAGTATACAAGGCGTAGCGGAAACTAGATTCAAAAAGAATGTTAGCATGATTCACTTTATCAAGGCAAGATAGAAAGCTAAAATGTTTTAAATTCATAATGCAGGTAGACTTAAACATTGTAGAGATCATGTAATGCTATCTAGTGCATATACTAAATAGTTTAGAAAAAATGTAGATATGGATTATAGTGCAATACTCATGAGTAAAAGTTTTACAAGAGATAATGATGTGCTCAAATTGTGTTTTTTGATAAGAGCGTACACCTGATTTAATCAAAATACATAACATATAATGGAATAAATACAACATTATTGAAAATGCATTTTTAGAATAACTTCTACCCATAAAGTTAAATTATATTTCAATGCACATAAAAAAGTACAACTACCAAGGTGCTCTGCACACACAATGCTCATTAAGACTTATTATGGTGCAAAGTAGTGCTTGGTGGATCACATATATTATGTTTTCTTTGATTTATTTGTGATGCAAGTGTACAAGAAGAGGTCATGAATAAAATAGTTTGCACAAGACACTTTACAATTCTCTCCAAGGTGCTCAACCTTACAATGCTCATTAATACTTATCAGGAGGGTGAGTAGTGCTTGGTGGAGTTATCTTTGTCATTTATTCATTTGAATTTTAGTTTGGTGACAAAGTTCTCAGAATTCACTTGTTTTTGCAAATATAGTGTTTTTTATGAAAGAACACACTTCTTCAAATATGGGTGCATGAAAGATATTTTTATTGTGGTGTAGGTAAACTAATCACACATTTAACAATATTAAGTTGTTGATTACACAATCATGCAAGAGTATGATTAAAGTCATATATAGATTATCAAAGATGTGAGTGAGTAAACTATTATCAAATATAAAACATTACTCATACTTTGAGGCATGCTATGCAAACCTACATATAATTTCTACAATCCATTTCATTGCACATTACAAGATAATATTTAAGGCATGACACAACATAATGTTTTAAGATACTTGAAATTAAAATTTAACATTGTATTTTAATCTTGACTAGACAAACCTAATCATATTTGAAACATTTCAATGGATAACAATTAGTTTGTATAATTTTTGATATTTTATAATAAATACACATAAAGAAATAATAAGAAAAGCATATTTTTGTTCTTAGAAATTGTTTTGTAATTTTGTATTTGATTAAGCTTATCTAGGAGATGTTTTTTATTTGCATTCACGCCTTTTTTAAATATTCAAAATTAAATATTTTTCTAGAAAACATAGAAGTCTTTATCAAACCTATCAGTAAGTGAAATTCTATGCCAGAGAAAATGCAAAGTAAAAAAAGGAAAAAATATTGATTTTATGCTACCGCCAGAGCTAGTTCTATCGCGTGGTGCTAGTAACAGAGATTTGGTATTTTACTTAGAAAGCCTGATTATTGATAATTTCTGTTTTGATTTTTCCTGATTCTTGTTTTCTAAGATAAGAGACACTAAGTACCGCAAGGATTTTTGAATATTAGTGTGAAAGATGCAGATAAAAGATTTTTGGCCTAAGATGTCAAAATACTCTTTCAAAATACTTATGTTTTTCAAAATCAAGAAAGTCCAAAGAGTATATATTATGAAACACATAAGATAGAATGTTTGAACAAAATATGCATGAGTGAAATGATCATAAAGAGTTAAATAGTATTCATGCAATGTATATAATATGAGTATGTCTAAGATCAAGTTACCCTAACTATATGTCTACACTCTAGCCCCGTACTAAGTGACGGATGGGCATGTGGAGCTACACACATGCCATAGGTTGGGTGCTAATCCCATTTACATACAAAAGATGACACTCAACCTAGCACTCTTTCCCCAGTGCCTCGTAATGCCCCATTGGAACCATCACCGGTTAAGGACAAGACATGACTTAGAGGTTAGGTATCTAATGCACACAATCCTATGCCCTCTCTATTGTGTGACACATAATGTCGGTGAATGATCATGGACATACTAAACGCTTAATCCTAAATACCAATTTATAGACTATGGTTTATTTTAGGAATTTTTGAAATCAGGATAGTTGATTTAAAGCCAAAATAATTTTCATTATTTTCAAATTTCATTATTCTATTTTACTTTAACATTGAATGACATGATATAACTAGCATAGACATTGATTACATGCATAAAGTAAGATACAATGCTGGAATGAAAAGTTATGGTAACAAAATACAATGTTATGTAAAGATTACAAGCATATAATTGATTTGCATGTAATCAACATGGAGTTTCAACCTAAATGTTCATAGATCTAGAATGACGTGATTTAACTTTGTGTGTTATTTTCATAGAGTATAAGGTTGATTCTAAGGTCTAGACAAAAATAAGACATATGCAAACACAAGACATAATTCTTACGTAAGGCAAGTTATGAAAATAATGAAATCTATTCCAATTGTATTTATTATGAATTTTTTTTAAGATCATTAATTATTATGATGATTTGAAAATTTAAATATGAGATACCTAAATTATCTTTAACTTCATCATATGATAAATTATTCATATATATTTTAATTATTTATAGTGAAGGATTAATTGTGAAGATGTCATTGGTCATTTGGAATGTTTTTTGCAATTTTTCTTTGTTTTTGATGTTTTGTGAACAAGACCAAAACGTGTATAGGTTTTTCTGAAGTAAAAGGGAATGACACTTAAAGCTGTAATATATTTTTCAAAAGAAGTATTTTTGAAAAAATCAGGAATTTTCAGAAAATATAGATACCGCCGGTGATAAAGTAGCGCCAGCCGGTAGCAAACAGAGGTTCAATTTTCATCAAAAAAAACATGGTTTTTGAGATTTTTCAATTCCGATTTCTCTTGATTATAATTTTACATTATAGGGACTATCACAAGTGTTGAAACCGCTTTCTCGGTCTCGAGTGGAGCTCGGGGCCCTCACCGAAATGAGGGGCAGCTAGCCCTTACCGGTCCCTCGGGAGAGGTAAGGTTGATGACTCGAGCTAAGAACGAAGACCCTAGTCTCAGCGAGGAGGTCCCTCCACTAACCCGGAAGATCGTTGAGCGCTTCCCCTCCCAAGCCAAAGCTAAGACTCGGGCACCTTGGAGAGCTAGAGAGCTCAAACCAAAGCGACCTAGGAAGAGAAGAGCTCCAAAATAAAATGAACCCGTCCCCTCCAAGGTGCCCTTTGAGGTCTATTTATAGATTTTAGTTTTGTGGCCTGTCAATAACCAAACCCGCTGTCCATTCTCACTATCCGCACACCGGATTGGTCTGCTAACAGCCAAACTCCGCTGTTCGGAGAGGCTAAACGCAGACCTCCGAGCCAGCCCGCTTCGCGACCTCCCTCGCGAGTGGAGCTCGCGAGCCTCTGGGTCAGCGAATCCCAGAGGTATTATCGACACCTTACATAGCTCGCTCGCCTGCACCTCCTCGGCGAGTCCCAGGATGGCTATCCGCTCTAACTCTAGGCGGGCTCGCCTAGCGAACTCCTTCCTCAATTGGTTGGGCTCGCCAATTGCGACCCGGCCAAGCTCCAAAGTGGCTATCCGCACCCCAAAATGGCTAACTGTACCCCAAAATGGCTAACTGTACCCCAGGTGGGTCTGCTAACAACCAAGCTCCGCTGCTTGAGACCGTTACGATCGGAGCTCTCGCCTGCCTTCTCGCGGATCCTGTCCGCGACCCCTCCTCGCGGGGGTTGCATTGCGAGAACCCCGTTGAAGGAGCTCTCGCGAGCTCCCTCGCGAGTGCCGCCAGCGGCATCCCCTTTGGAGGGTTGCCTTGCGAGGACCGTGCCAGCCCATGGTGGTGGTCTGCTGAGGTCTCGTCGGCTGGGGGTTGATCTTAGCGAGGTCTGGATCTCGCCACTCCCGTCTCGCTTGATTTCTTTATCCGGCGAATATCGGGGTTGTACACAATCCCCGCTCTTCGCGAGGACTAATGTCTTCGCGAAGAATCGTCCAACCCCTGATATTCGACCGCTCCTGGATGACCTGTCATTAATCTTTTGTGGGACCCACCATGCAGGCTATAAATATCATCACGAACCCCCATGGGTGCGCGTCGCTTCTTTTCCTTCTTTTGCCGTTCTAGCTGCCGGGAGATGCCGATTTCCGAAGAGGCAGAGGCTCGCCTGAGGGCGATGAGAGCCGGCGGGCTACCTCCCACGACCAGGGTACCCGCCTGGATGAACCGGCAGCCTCCTGCCCAGTCGCCAAAAACCAAGAAGGCGAAGGCGGTTCGCCTCTCTGGAGACGACTCCGTGACGCTGGACTCCTCCCCGGATGATCGCCGCCCCGCGAAGGTATGAGTTGTTCGAATTCACGTCTATAAATTGCTCTTCATTCGTTTTCACCCGCAGGATACCTTGCCGAGCGAGATTTGTGAGGAACGTGCTGAGGTGTCTCGGAAAAGCCCTCAGGTGGACATGAATCTCGCAGGAAAAGACATCACTGGTACTATCTGGATCTCGCATGCTGTAATATTTATGTCTAAACATATGATCTCTGTTACTATTTTCTTACAGTCCCGCCTCTGAAGTCCCCGATCCGCCCGTCGTCGCGACCCCCATCTCCGCTGCCTCCAGATAAAATCGTAGAGAAGCCCGGGTTCCAGCTCCTCACGAGCGAGGAGACGGGTGGCCCCGCACCGCCAAAGATTCCCCCGACCAACAGTACAGCTCATCCTGCCGGACTGGGCAAATCCCTCTACCCCCATTATGGAAACGTGTTTCAGGGCCGTCCTTCGGGTTCTCGCCCCCCTCTAGGTAAGTGTTATGACCTCGCCGACAGTTTACGTGATCTTTCGCTCATTACCTGACCTTTGGAGATCTCGCAGATTCTGCCGAGAACCCGCACACCGATTCTGAACTGGGAGACGACGAAATGTCCCCCCTTCCTGATCAGGTGGAAGATTTCTTAGGGGATCCGCGAGATCCTGAGATGATGAAACGGCGGGCCGCGGAGCTTTTGCGAAAGCACGGGCGAATGTTGATGGATCTCAGCATGCAGGCGAGACGGGACAGGGAAGCTGCCGAGGATAGACATGCGGTCCTGATGGAGGAATGTGCGAGGCTTCGTCAAGCGAGACACCGTGATCAGGATGAGATCGCCTCGACGCCGGAGGTACACATAGCGAGGATGAGGGACTACGCCTTTCTCACGGATCGGGAGGGTCGTTTGGCGGAGGAATATTATAACTCTAGGGCTCCGCCGAGGTCAGGGTCGCGGGGTGGTGGTCGGTGGAAATGGCTCCCCCACGATTCCCGCTAGTTGTTATGGATCTAATTGCAATGGATGTCGCTAGTTGTTAGAATATCTCGCTACTGTGGGTGACTTGCGTAATTGCCATTTATATATATTGGTTTTATTTCTATTGACTAAGTTGTATCTGTTCTTTATGACTTCTCGCTCGGCTGCTGGCTAGTCTGCTTTATTTCACATTACATTGCTCGTGCGAACCCTCTATTTTTGCCAAAGATATGTCTTGAAAGTGTTGATTACGCTAATCCTGCAGGTATTTATCCCTCGCGGACATGACCCGATGTTTTTTTGTTGATATGCGTGCTTGCCGGCGCTTGGACTTCTTCCCGCCTTTTTGCTTTTGCTATAAATAAGCGGTGTTTATCGAGCCAACCACCGCATTTATTCTTGATCCTCCTTTTGCAGAGCTCTCGCTATTTCTCGTTCTCGCCTTTTTTTCGCTTCTCGCAGGTTCGCAAGATGGGTGGTGATGCGGAATCGGAGGGTCGGCGAAGGATTGCGAAGGCCTTCGCCGAACACGGATTCTTTAACTGCAACCTAACAGACGAGGAGTATTTCAGCGCGGTCGCTGATTACGTCACCCCCCCCTTCGAGGCGCGCCGCCCCAGCGAGGATGACACGATCAACGATCCGTTGGTCGACGAGTTGGCCATCCCCATCGCCCACTTTGCGGTTGGTTTGCGCCTTCCCTTGTGGCCGGAGGTTCGCCAGGTAATCCTCGCTCTCGCTTACTTCTTACTCATTTTGATACTCTAGTCTCGCTCGCCGCGTTAATTAATCTCGCTCTCTGTCAGGTGCTCAAGCACTACGGCGTAGTTCCCGGTCAGCTCACACCCAACGCCATGGCGGTGATTACTGCCTTCGCTTGTTACCTCCGCGAAGAGCGAATAGAGTTCAGCCTTCCCGTCTTCAGGAAGGCGTTCTCCTTCCGCGCCTACAAGGATGGGACCGCGTATTTTGTGGGTACGGGCCCGAAAGTGGTCGAGACTGTCAACAAGGCCCACTTCTGGGCCCAAAAGTTCGTCATCGTCAGGGGGAACTTCGGCAACGTTCCCTTTTCGCCGGTCCAACATGGCGAGACCACCTATCGGCCCACCGCCCTGGGCGGGCATGAAGCCCTCCTCCATCAATTCCTAAACAAGAAGAACTTCGAAGTCGCCTACCTCCGCCAAAACCTGGACACGTTGCTCCCGGTTCTCGCCGGAGAAGGTATGGATTTTTGCCTAATATGTCCGCCTCAATTCGCAAGTTTGTCATATTAATGCACCTGTTTATAGGCGAGCGAGATCTCCCCCTCCGTCCCCCTTACGCGAGCAACCGGAAACCTGATGCTCTCATGTCCCTCGCTACCATGGGGGCCGAAGCTTGCCGAGGCGAAGCCACCCCGGCCGAGCACCCCTCTCGCAAGAGGCAGGGAGCTTCCGGTGGTCACGGCGCGCCCCCAAAGTCTCCGCCAAAAAAGAGGAGTAAGAAAAGCGCAGGCTCGCTTGCTGCACCGAAAGGTAAGGAGCCTCGCGAGGCTGCCTTTGATGAGTTTGACCTTACTGGTCTCTCGGTGGGCGAGGACGAAGAGCCTGGCCAGGAGCCGACCAGGGCCTCGGTCCTCCCTATCCCGGTGAATCATTATAATTTCGGGCTCGGCCAGAGGCGCCGAGACGAGACTGGCGAGCCCCTTGTGACTTGGAAACCAGAGACCAACCGGGTGGACATTTCTTCTATCCTCCCCTCCTGGGTGGAGAAGGAGACCGTCAGTGGCCACGCCTTCGATTTCTCATTCGCTCTCTACGGTCGCGAAGACGCGGGGTCCTACAAGGATGAGACTGCGAGGACTCTCGCCTATGAGAGCGCGAGGTCCCAACTGCGCTCTGCTGAGCTCGCCCACATGACGGGGAGGCGCTGTCTACAGCTTGAGCTTCAGAACGTGGAGCTCGCGAGGGCCTACCAGGGAATCCTTGCCGAGAACACGCAGCTGAAGGAGAAGCTCCTCGCCGCGGAGGGTGGGGTGGTGAGTTATCTATACCTTAACTTCCTTTTTCTCTTAGCCCTTTCATCTCTCTAACCGGACCTGCTAGCAGGATGTCGAGGACGCCGGGAGGGCCAACGCTCGCATCAAGGATCTGGAGAGCGAGGTGACCGGGTTGAAGGCTTTGAACAGCGACCTTACCCGTGCCGTTGTCCCCCCCTCGCCTCGTCGTGTAAAGGAAGACCGGCGAGCGCGAGACGAAGAAATCCGCGTGGGGTCGATAGAGTCGGCTCGCTACATTTTCTCGGTGGCGAAGGCGATTGGCCTCTTGGCGGACGACGCAGCTGACATGACCCTGGAAGACATCGTTCCAGAGCTCTTCCTCCCCCTCCCGCCAGTGAAGGACAGCGATGATGAAGAAGGATCCGCAGGCGATTCCTGAGGCTCGCCGACTTTCTCATTTTGTGTTGTAATTTTTGATTGGCGAGGTTGCCAAGAAGTTGTAACCAAACGCTAAAGTGTTGAATATAAATTTTTGCTTTGCTCATCGTCTCGCCCCCTCTCTTTTTTTTGTATTGTTATTTTTATGTGTTGAATGTCCCGCTATTGTTTATCTCATCCTTCGCTTTCGCGGAGGTCATTCTCGCGCCGCACGCTATTGGGTAGGTGCGCTCCGGACGCTCCGGCTGCTTGGATCTCTCGCCGTTTGCCTTAGGCTTGTTGCGCTTTTGGGTATCTGTCTCGTAGGGTATTTTTTCTCTTGGCGAGAACTCGCCTCTTACCTAGTGCAGGCGACCTTTCTGCCGAGGACTAGATGTTTGGGATCGTATGAGATTGATCCTCGCTACTTGCGTAGTATTATACGCCTTTCTTGGCCGAGCGAGCATGTCCGACGAGCGAGACGGTTTGCCGACAAAAGACGTCAGCTTACCATTTCTCCCGAAACCGCCCGGAATCCCCCGTCTAGACGAGAGCCCGGGAGCGGGATCGATCTGGAGCATTCCAGCTCCAAAGTATCCAACCCTGCCAGCCTCTCCAGAGATCAACCAGAACCCCCCGTCTGGGTGAAAGCCCGGGAGCGGAATCGATCTGGGGCATTCCAGCACCAACATATCCAACCTTGCCAGCCTCTCCAGAGATCAACCAGAACCCCCCGTCTAGATGAGAGCCCGGGAGCGGAATCGATCTGGGGCATTCCAGCACCAACATATCCAACCTTGCCAGCCTCTCCAGAGATCAACCAGAACCCCCCGTCTAGATGAGAGCCCGGGTGCGGAATCGATCTGGGGCATTCCAGCACCAACATATCCAACCTTGCCAGCCTCTCCAGAGATCAACCAGAACCCCCCGTCTAGATGAGAGCCCGGGAGCGGAATCGATCTGGGGCATTCCAGCACCAACATATCCAACCTTGCCAGCCTCTCCAGAGATCAACCAGAACCCCCCGTCTAGATGAGAGCCCGGGAGCGGAATCGATCTGGGGCATTCCAGCACCAACATATCCAACCTTGCCAGCCTCTCCAGAGATCAACCAGAACCCCCCGTCTAGATGAGAGCCCGGGAGCGGAATCGATCTGGGGCATTCCAGCACCAACATATCCAACCTTGCCAGCCTCTCCAGAGATCAACCAGAACCCCCCGTCTAGATGAGAGCCCGGGAGCGGAATCGATCTGGGGCATTCCAGCACCAACATATCCAACCTTGCCAGCCTCTCCAGAGATCAACCAGAACCCCCCGTCTAGATGAGAGCCCGGGAGCGGAATCGATCTGGGGCATTCCAGCACCAACATATCCAACTTTGCCAGCCTCTCCAGAGATCAACCAGAACCCCCCGTCTAGATGAGAGCCCGGGAGCGGAATCGATCTGGGGCATTCCAGCACCAACATATCCAACCTTGCCAGCCTCTCCAGAGATCAACCAGAACCCCCCGTCTAGATGAGAGCCCGGGAGCGGAATCGATCTGGGGCATTCCAGCACCAACATATCCAACCTTGCCAGCCTCTCCAGAGATCAACCAGAACCCCCCGTCTAGATGAGAGCCCGGGAGCGGAATCGATCTGGGGCATTCCAGCACCAACATATCCAACCTTGCCAGCCTCTCCAGAGATCAACCAGAACCCCCCGTCTAGATGAGAGCCCGGGAGCGGAATCGATCTGGGGCATTTCAGCACCAACATATCCAACCTTGCCAGCCTCTCCAGAGATCAACCAGAACCCCCCGTCTAGATGAGAGCCCGGGAGCGGAATCGATCTGGGGCATTCCAGCACCAACATATCCAACTTTGCCAGCCTCTCCAGAGATCAACCAGAACCCCCCGTCTAGATGAGAGCCCGGGAGCGGAATCGATCTGGGGCATTCCAGCACCAACATATCCAATCTTGACACAGCAGCAGTCAGAAACACAACGAACGAAAGTAAGATAATGATTGAATTGACATAATAAAGTTTTTAAGGGTAGAATCGTTTCAAATCATCCCCACTTCGAGCTCGGTCAAGGGACATCCCTTCCACATCCTGGAGGTGATACCCCCCCGACTTGAGCACCTCGCTTATAATATACGGGCCTTCCCAGTTTGGGTTAAGCTTACCCACTGCGGCCCCTCTTCCGGCCGCATCGACCTTTTTCAGGACTAGGTCCCCTTTCTGGAAGTGCTTGATCCGGACATGTTTGTCAAAATATCGAGCCATCCGCCGCTTGACCTCTTCCTGCCTGATGGTGGCCAAGTCCCGGAGTTCCTCCACCAGGTCCAAGGACAGCCTCTGTTCTGCATTATTACCCTCTAGCCACTCTTCATCCCCTTCGCTCGCAGCGGTCACCCGGGGGGTCTTCACTTCAAACTCTATGGGGAGGACGGCCTCTGACCCGTGAGAGAGCTTGAATGGAGTCTCCCCGGTGGCGGTATTCGGAGTAGTCCTAATGGCCCAGAGGACGGAGGGTAGTTGTTCTACCCAACTTCCTCGTAGGTTTTCCACTTTCTTTTTGAGCAGGTTGACGATTATCTTGTTCGCGGCCTCCACTTGCCCATTGCTCCTTGGGTGGTGGACCGAAGCGAACCTGAGGTCAATGCCGAGCTGGGTGCAAAAGCTAACAAATTCTTCACTTGCAAACTGTGGCCCATTGTCTGTTACTATGGCTAGTGGGAGCCCGTGCCTGCAGATTATTTCCCCCCACACAAAATTCCTTACAACCTGAGAGGTTACCTTAGCTAGCGCCTTCACCTCTACCCACTTGGAGAAGTAGTCAATCATGACTAGCAGGAACTTCCTCTGACCGCTGGCTTGGGGGAAGGGGCCGACCAGGTCTAACCCCCATATGGCGAAAGGCCAGGGAGCCGTGATGGTCCGGAGTCTCTGAGCGGGGAGGAGTTGGAGCGGAGCGTAGAGTTGGCACTTCTGACACTTTCTTGTGAACTCTGCTGCGTCCTTGCTGAGAGTGGGCCAGAAATAGCCTTGTCTCAACACCCTCCCTTCCAGGGTCCGACTCCCGGAGTGACTGCCGCATTCCCCGGAGTGGATTTCTTCCAGCACCCTCGGGACCTCCTTCTCGGAGACACAGCGAGCCAGGAGTCCCGAGAGAGTTTTTCTATGTAGCCCCCCTGCATGCAAAGAGTAATATGCAGATTTATACCTGAAGCGCCTCTTGTCCACTTCCTTTCCTGGGAACTGTCCGGAGGATAGGAAGGTGATGAATGGATCCATCCATGAGGCCTGCTGATCCACTTCCATCGACTCTCCCTCTTCGATAGAGGGCCGGAAGAGTTCCGAGGTAGTACCCCCTGCCCGAGGACCGAACTTGGCTAGGAGGTCCGCCTGGGTGCTCTCCTCCCTCGGCACATGTTTAATCGAGAAGGTGCGGAACTGTCCGATGACCCCCTTAACCTTTTCCAGGTATAGCACGAGGGTTGGGTCCTTTGCCTCGAACTCTCCTTTGATCTGGCACGCTACCACCATGGAATCCGTGGAGACCTCCACGTCCTGCACACCCAGTTCTTGGGCCAATCGAAGGCCCGCTATCACTGCTTCGTACTCCGCCTGGTTGTTGGTAATTGGAAAATGGATGTTCAAGGCTTGCTCAATCCGAGTCCCCTGAGGACTCACTAGGACTATTCCCCCCCCCGAAGGAGTGTTTTCCCGACGCTCCGTCCACCAACATCTTCCATGCTTCCGGGGAAGGTGGCTCGTGCTCCTCCACTTCGGCCGCGTAGTCGGCCATGAAGTCTGCCACTGCTTGAGCCCTGACGGATGTCCTGGGTACGAAGGTGATATTGAACTCGCTTAATTCCACGGACCACTTTGCCAACCTTCCTGAGTGTTCCACCCCTTCCATGATTTTGCGGAGCGGATGGTCGGTCACCACTTTAATTGAATGGGCTTGAAAGTAAGGCCGGAGCCTCCGGGCCGATACCACCAAGGCGAAGGCTAACTTTTCTAGGATTTGGTATCGGAGTTCCGCCTTCTTCAGCACTCGACTAACATAGTAGATCGGGAACTGTTTCTTCCCCTCCTCTCGGATTAGCACGGAACTTACTGCCTCGGATCCTACCCCTAGGTATAGAGATAGGTCCTCTCCCGGTCTCGGTCCCTGGAGTAGAGGGGTTTTAGTGAGCTGTTCTTTCAGGGCTTGGAAGGCCCTCTCGCACTCCGGGGTCCATTCGAACTTCTTGTTTCCCCGCAGTACTTTGAAAAAAGGTGCACATTTCTCTCCCGCCTTGGAGAGGAATCTACTGAGCCCAGCCAATTTCCCTGTAAGGCTCTGGACCTCCTTCGGGTTCTTCGGCGACTCTAACTCCATTACCGCTTTAACTTTGTCCGGGTTGGGCTCCACTCCCGTGGGGGTGAGCAAATGGCCCAGGAACTTCCCTCGGCTTGCCCCGAAGACACACTTCAAGGGATTGAGCTTCATCTTGTACCGCCGCAGGGTCCCGAATGTCTCTTCGAGGTCTCGGAGGTGGGTCCCGAGGTCCCGGCTCTTAACCATGAGGTCGTCGACATAGACCTCTAAATTTCTTCCTTTCTGTTCGCGGAAGACCCTATCCATCATCCTTTGGTATGTTGCCCCGGCGTTCTTGAGCCCGAAGGGCATCATCTTATAGCAATAACATCCATCCCCCGTGATGAAGGAAACGTCCTTAATGTCCGGGGGATGCATGCGGATTTGATGGTAACCTGAAAAAGCATCTAAGAAGGACATTACAGTAAAACCGACGGCTGAGTCAACCAGCGCGTCGATTCTAGGCAAGGGGTAGCAATCTTTCGGGCATGCTTTATTAAGAAGTGAAAAATCGATACACATACGCCACTTACCTCCGCCCTTCTTTACCATAACGACGTTGGAGACCCAGCCTGGATACTGGATCTCCGATATAAATCCGGCCTGCAGGAGTTTGCCCACCTCCTCGCGGATGGGCCCTTCTAGCTTGTCTGCGACGGCTCTCCTCTTCTGGCGGATGGGACGGGCACCGGGGTCGAGGTTGAGGCGATGGCACGCCACATCTGCATCGATCCCGGGCATTTCGGCGGCGCTCCAAGCGAAGACGTCCACGTTCTGTTGCACGCAGGCTAGAATCTCCGCCTGATCTCCTGGGCTGAGTCCTCCGCTGACCCGGACTTTTTCCACCACCCCCAGCCGGGTGACGACCTCGAGCTCCACGACCTCGTCCACGGCCTCCAACCGGGACTGCTCCCCCCAAGCCTTCTCTTCCCCGGCACAAGCGGGAGCTTGAGTCTCTTCCTCGGCCTCCTTTCCTATCATCATCCGCCCTTCCGCCCTTTCCTCCTGGGCCTTCTCCTCTTCTTCCTTTCTCTCCGCCCGGGGTATCTCAGCCACCCCTTCCTGGGCATGAACTTCACCTCCCTTCTTCTCTTCAGCCACCTCCAGACCTCCGACTTCGGCTACCTCTTCCATCACCTTGTCCCACTCCTCGGCCTCTCCCATCCAGGAGATGGTGTTGACAGCCGTCACGTAGCACTGTCTTGCCACCTTGGGATCCCCCCTGACCCGCACCTGGACCCCTCCGTCGTTGAACTTGAGGCACTGATGGAAAGTGGAAGGGACGCAACGGAATGCGCTGATGAGTGGCCGTCCGAAGATGGCGCTGTAACTGCTCGGGGCGTCCACTATGACGAAGCGACAGTTCCGAGACTGTCCACCCAGGGTCACATGGAGCCCCACCCCTCCTTCTACTTCCTTCCTCTCCCCCGAAAATCCGAACAGAGGGCCATCCGAGGCCAACACCCTTCTGGGCTCCACCTCCATTTTGTCGAATGCTTTCTTGAAGATGACATTGACCGAACTCCCATTGTCCACTAGGATTCGGGAGACGGTGAAGTTCTCGATCGCCGTCTGGATGACCAGCGCGTCGCAGAACGGGTCTTCGTAGCTCGGCATGTCCTTTTGGGTGAAAATAATTTTTTCGGTCGGGGGTGGAGCGGTGGATGTTGACGCTACGCTCCGGCGGTAGATGGTATGGAGGCTAGCCTTGCGGGTTGCCTCCACCCCTACCCCCCCATGGATCACTCCGATCCCTCCTCTATTCCCCAAATCTGCTCTATCCTCACATCTTTCCTCCTCCTCCCGAGGTTCCACCTCCACGATTCTTAATGGCTGTTGCGGTGGCGGCGCGGGTGCTCGACCCCTCTTCACCTCCAGGAACTCCGGACAGGTGTCCGTGGAGTGGCCTTCCACATCGTGGAAGATGCAGTAGGGCACCGCCGTTTCCCTGGCCTCGGCCTCCACCACCCTATTTCTCCTTCTCCTAGCGGCCGCCGTTTCCGCTTCTCCTCCCCTCCCTCTTCCTCTCCCCCGGCCAATCGCCATGGTCTGTTGAGGTGGGGGAGGTAGCTGCATCGGGCCTTGCCTCCACCCCAACTGGGGGGGCCTCCACTGACCCTCGAAACGGTTACCCCTTCCTGGGCCGTAACCCCTTCCCTGCCCCTGCACTCCTTCACCTTGCGGCCTCCATCCCCCTTCCGGGGCCCGGGGCTCTTCCCTTCTTCTGACCTCTTGCTGCCTCAACTCCGGCTCACTGAGCTTTGCAAGCCTCTTGGTGAGCTCGGGGTTAGCTTCTTCGCTCGCTACTTCCTCCGCCACCCTCTCCATCAACTCCTCATAGGAGACGGGGGCCTTCCTCTTCAACGCCATCTTGAAGAAACTTTCCTTCAACCCGACCGTGAAAGCGAGTTGAAGTGCAAACCCAGGCACCTCCTGAGTGAGCTGCACTTCCTCTTGGAACCGATCCGCATACTGAGCCAATGTCTCCCGGGACTCCTGCTTCACCGCGAAAAGAGAGTCAGCGTCCTTCTTCCTCCTCTTTGACGTCGAAAACCTTAACAGAAAACTTCGGCGCAGGTCCTCGAACGCGTAGATAGAGCCTGCCGAAAGCGAATGAAACCAGTCCCTGGCCTTCTCCTTGAGAGTGACGGCGAAGAGCCGACACTTGAAGGCATCGGACATCGGCCTAATGGAGACCGAGTCCTCGAAAGACTGCAGATGCTGAACTGGGTCATCTCTGCCATTGTAGTACACTCTATCCCATTCTCCGAATCCCGTCGGAACGGGCGCAGACAACACTAACTCGCAGAAGGGGCTTCCCCCTCCTACCATCTTCTCTCGCTCGGCTCGCGGACCCAGCTCGCTCGCCAAGCTCGGGATCGCACTCGCGAGGGCGACGCTCGCCTGAACCACCCCGGCTGTCGTCGCGTTTTCCTGGCGTGCGCTCGCCTGTGTCGTGCTCGCTGGGGCAGAGCTCGCCGGCACCGAATTCGCCGGCGCGGAGCTCGCTAACACCGGGCTCGCCGGACTGGCGAACAACACTCGCCCTTCCCTGTCATGTCCTGGTTCAACGGCAACTTCTTTTCCAGCCCTTCCTCCTGGTGCCTTCTCGCCGACTGTTGTTGGGGGAGTGGTCGCCTGAGGTGCCGGGGTCGCGAATTCGCTCCGCAGAGCCGTGACCGTGAACCCCAAAGTGTCGAGCACCTCCTTCCTGAAGTCCGCGAACATCCTAGCCATGGCCTCCTGAGGGGTCTCGCCGAACTCCTCGCCCTGCTCTTCATCTCCAGCCATAACTCTTCTCTGGGACTTTCTTGAACCAGCCGCGCTCCACGCTCACCGCACCAAAATGTTGAAACCGCTTTCTCGGTCTCGAGTGGAGCTCGGGGCCCTCACCGAAATGAGGGGCAGCTAGCCCTTACCGGTCCCTCGGGAGAGGTAAGGTTGATGACTCGAGCTAAGAACGAAGACCCTAGTCTCAGCGAGGAGGTCCCTCCACTAACCCGGAAGATCGTTGAGCGCTTCCCCTCCCAAGCCAAAGCTAAGACTCGGGCACCTTGGAGAGCTAGAGAGCTCAAACCAAAGCGACCTAGGAAGAGAAGAGCTCCAAAATAAAATGAACCCGTCCCCTCCAAGGTGCCCTTTGAGGTCTATTTATAGATTTTAGTTTTGTGGCCTGTCAATAACCAAACCCGCTGTCCATTCTCACTATCCGCACACCGGATTGGTCTGCTAACAGCCAAACTCCGCTGTTCGGAGAGGCTAAACGCAGAACTCCGAGCCAGCCCGCTTCGCGACCTCCCTCGCGAGTGGAGCTCGCGAGCCTCTGGGTCAGCGAATCCCAGAGGTATTATCGACACCTTACATAGCTCGCTCGCCTGCACCTCCTCGGCGAGTCCCAGGATGGCTATCCGCTCTAACTCTAGGCGGGCTCGCCTAGCGAACTCCTTCCTCAATTGGTTGGGCTCGCCAATTGCGACCCGGCCAAGCTCCAAAGTGGCTATCCGCACCCCAAAATGGCTAACTGTACCCCAAAATGGCTAACTGTACCCCAGGTGGGTCTGCTAACAACCAAGCTCCGCTGCTTGAGACCGTTACGATCGGAGCTCTCGCCTGCCTTCTCGCGGATCCTGTCCGCGACCCCTCCTCGCGGGGGTTGCATTGCGAGAACCCCGTTGAAGGAGCTCTCGCGAGCTCCCTCGCGAGTGCCGCCAGCGGCATCCCCTTTGGAGGGTTGCCTTGCGAGGACCGTGCCAGCCCATGGTGGTGGTCTGCTGAGGTCTCGTCGGCTGGGGGTTGATCTTAGCGAGGTCTGGATCTCGCCACTCCCGTCTCGCTTGATTTCTTTATCCGGCGAATATCGGGGTTGTACAACAAGAAGCAATGAAATTAGGGAAATTATCAAAAGTTGCGCATTTAAATTTTAGCCTAAGACCCATAAATAACTTATTTAAATCCATTTTGGGAAAATATTAGTTTTGATAATATAACATAACAAGTTTAGTATTCATGTTATAAATCATTTATATGTAATGGATTTAAAAAGGATGAGAGCAAAAGTATTGATAGGTCACTTGGAAAAATGATATGACTTTTTATTCAATTTCATTTGATTTGATTTATTAAAGAATTTAAGCTTAAAGTATGAGAGTCATATCACAAGTTATATAAAGTGACCATATCATATTGGCTCAAAAAAGATAAAAAAAAAAAAAACAAAAAAAAAAATTAAGCATATCATGAATTATAGTATTGGTATATCATTTTTAATTTGTTTCTACTTCATGCAAATTTTGGATTCTAATGAATTAGAGATTCCGGTATCCAAACAAAACCAAGTGGAATGGTTCCTTTTGGTACCCAAATACATCGTATTGGCTTTTGGGGAGACAGGGATGAGTGGATCCTTTCAATTTTCTTTAATGCATCATTCTTAAGGATGGGTCTTCATTTATACTCTAGAAGAATATTATTTTAATTTTTTCAAATTTCCATTGTCATTTACTTGAATCTTTGGATAAAAATGACAATTGAATTCATTATTTAAAGGAAATTTGTTTGCATTCAATTTTATGTTGGGAGAAGATTGATGTTGTAAATGATAGTGATGATAGTATTTTGGAATTTCATTTACAAACTTTTGATGTTTTTCATTCCCTTTGTTTTGCTTAGTCAAATTATGAAAATTCATATTCAACTTGCTTGTGGATTTTGCTTGATATTGTGAATGTATATTTTAAAAAATTTTCTTTATAGTTTCCTTAAGCAAGTTGACTTTAGTTTCCAATTCATTATTCTTTATTTTAAGATTATGTCTAGCTTTATTGTAAGCGATTGTGTTATTCTTAAGAGTGATGACAATAAAATCAATATGAGTTTTATAATTATTTCTTAATTCTTCAAACGTTTCATCCATCACATTAATTTCAGATTTATTATTTTTACACAGCACAATTACTTTTCGAAGATGAATTTTCTAAAGATAATTTTTCATTATGTTCTTTTACAAAACTAAGCTCCATTTGAAGTTCATTGTATTTTTCTTTTAATTCAATAAATTCTATACAAGGTGTAATATTTTCAACTAAAGAGCCATGGGGAAAACTAAATACATCAAAATATGATTCTACATTAACTTTGGCTTTTAAACTATTTTCTAAATGCAAATTGCAACTAGCATTTTTCAATTTCTTAATTTTACATTTAACAATATGTACCAAATGTAATGGAGAAATAAAACTACAAATAATAAGGGAATTTGATTTACTTACAATGATTTTGGATGATGAAAGATTTGAACATAAAGTTCCTTTGACATCTTCTTCTTCCTCTTCCATAAATGAGTTGACATCTTCCCTTCTGCTTGATGAGCATTTCATAGATCCTTCAGGAGAGGATCTTTCTTGATTCCCTATACAAGCTTGCATATTCTCCAGTTCTTATGATTATTTCATGCCTATAGAAGGAGAATCATAAGTTTTTTCAAGAAAATTCCAAATATCATAAGCAGTAGGTAAACTATAAATAAGCTTAAAAATATTTTGATCTAGCGCATAAAATAAACTATTTATTGATTTTGCATTTAAAACCATTTCATTTCTATTTAATACGCTTGATGGCTTTTCAATAGTAATATTCCAAACTTTTTCATCTAAAGGTTTAAGAAAATTTTCCATTAATATTTTCCACCCTTTATATTTTTTGCCCATAAATAAAGGTGGTGCTAATGATTTTTCATGTAATAAAATTTCATCCCCTCTAGTGGAAGCGAGATCATGAAGCGCCATTATTCCCGATTGTGAAGCCGTTTTGGAATAACCTAGCTCTGATACTACTTGTTGGATCTGTATGCACCTTTAGAGGTGGGGGGAGGGTGAATAAGGGTTTTAAAAACTTTTAGGTTTAATGGAAAACTTTTGATATTTTATTACAAATAAATTGAATAAAAATAAAGTGCTAGAAATAGAAAATTAAATCAATTTAATTGAGCAAGTAAAGACAAGATTATTATTTATAAAATTAATTACAAAATTAGATTTCATTCACACTAGAAATCAAAGCGAATAATATGAAAACTCTTTTTGTTTTCTATACCGGCTCTTCTGCCTAAGAACCAGTTGGATTTAGTCGATCTATTCCCAAATACGGCATCAAGCCGCTCTAGCCACTCTATCCCCAAAAAGGCCTCGAGCACCCCCTAAATCTAATCACACCCTAAATATAATCACAAGACCTACTCATTACACCCATGTGGCGAATTCTCCCTAGTCCTCACAAGGATCTAGTCGCTAACACGGGCCAATTTCTCTACCGATGAAAATAAGAGTTACAAGATATGATAAATTAAAAACTCCCCTCTAAATAGAAACCTTGATGCAGATGTCATTTTGCTTGCTAAGGTTTGATCTTTGTGGCTTGAGAGTCTTCCTTTTTGATGTTCTTTCGATTTTTGGAAGTATCCAATTGATTAGAATTTGTTGCAGTGAGAACACTCCATGTGTATGTTGAGAGAAAGCCTCTTGATCGCCATTTTGATAGCTTTCAATCCTTGCGCATGAATTACTTTTTGATCTCCTCTGAAGGACTCTCTCTTTATATGAGTGGGAAACAACCCCTCTCTTTTATCTAGATGGTTAGGGCTTTTAGACCTCGAAAATTTCATCAAAAATCATCGCCGAAAACTCATTTTGGGCTGTTTTAAATAGAGGTTACTGTGCAGGAAATTACCACTGGCGGTAGCACTATAGCGGAGCAGTAGCGCACAGACTTCAATTTTCATCCTTATCTTCTCTTCAATTTCATGGATTTGGCTTTTATCTTTGGAAATAAATTATTCCCCCCAAAAATATCATATATTCTTATCTTCACAATGATATTGGATGTTACTTTTGGTTTCTCAATCAAATCATGATTGATTGGAGTTTCCTAAAGCTACTACTCGGTGATAGAGTTAACACGTCGTGATAGAACTTACTATATATGAGCCCCATCGACATTCATTTCTCGATGATGGTTCCTTGTCGATGATGTTTCCAAGTATGCAGAATTTACCGCCAGCGTTAGCATTCGCGCGTCGCGATAACAAACAATATGCTATAACGATAGAGCATTGTCGTCTCTCTTTTTTGTACTCATAGGGGCTTGAGAGCAGAAGTTCCTACACACTATAAATACATGGTAAGTATGATCAAATATAATGAGATTTGTTATAATCAAACAAGAGATGTGGAAAGCATGTTCCAACAATATCATTCATATTTTCAAGAGCAAATGTGAAATTTCATCAAGATTTTGGTGGTGTTTGGTTGGGCTGATTGGCTCTGATACGGTTAGGAAAAAATGGAGGTGGGGGGGGGGGGGGGGGGGGGAGGGGGTTCATGATAAGCAGCCTTTGGTTCATCTCATGTCTAAAACACCGGTTAATTTAAAATAAGCTTTTATATGAAAGAGGCAGACACACTGTTTAGCCCCATGGACCACAACTTTTTGCATTTCTTTCCTCCCAATACCCTAACCTGATCGTGAGCAGCGATATCTCCTCCCCTTTCTCATTGATGTCGACGTAGAACCTTCTCCTGGAAGCTCTAGTCGCGAGCAACAGATCACCAGAGAGCATCCCTATCTCCCCCGATAGAAGTAGTGAAGAGATAGAACTTCCCCCCTCTCATCCAACGCCAACATTGATGGCACCTGCAATCTCGAGGGTGATATTGACGATGCCTGCAAGCTCGAAAACATATCTACTTGGTATTCCTTCTTCCCTTTCCTCCAGATCCTCCTCAAGCTCGACTATGTGGGATACATATTTTTTATAGCTTGTGTGTGTACTTGTCCATCATCAGTTTGCTGCCATTTTTAGTTCGTTAGTGTCCATCTTCAGTTCAATTAAAGTAAACAGATTCAGTTCGTGCTTATCCATATTCAGATTGCTTCCATTTTCAGTTTATTATGTGTTTAACATTATTGTATATATGCATGTGTATGTGTAATTTGCTAAGCAAAAACATGTCTTTTTCATGAAATAAACATTATTTTTTTATGTCTCACAATAATTATTGTCCTGTTTTATATTTTTTGCGGTTGGTTATCGTATTATGAAAAAAAATTCCCCAAAAAACTCTAATTTGTTCCCAAACAATTTCTCCAAAACTCCATCTATATTAGTTCTGGAAACTCCATTTCACTCAAACAGTTTTATAACAAAAATCTGTTTTTCAGAAACACACTTTTCTCAAACTCCATTTTCTATCTGTGTTGGAGCAAAATTTGTCACCCCTTTCCACACTAAATGACAGGATGGGAGAGTTCGGTGATGAGATTGGAGACTACAATCAACCAGTTACTAACCCGCGAGGGCGTGTCGAACAGGTAGCGGAGGAGAGGGAGCCACTAGCAGCGGCGGGCACCAGATTTACCCGCAGTAGTGAATACAGCTTGTTGCAGGCAATATTATTCAACAATTTGTTATTACAAGCTATTACAAGAATAGACACTGAAAATAAAAGGCAACCGAATGACTGAACTAGTAACCACACCTACAACAGGGTAGGCTCTTGCACCAGTTTCTTTCCCCTACCAGGCAACCCTAATCCTCTATTTATACTCGAGGGCATGCTTCCTAGCCAGTTGGGGCATTTAATGTATCATTAAATGCTTCACTACCAGGGGTCCATAAAGTGTTGGTTAGCGGGGGGAGGTAGAAGAACCAAGCAGATGCTACACACAGCAACCACATGCACTATTGTTAGCGAAGGATGTGAGAGGTCTGGTGGGATCTGGAAGGTATCCGTTGTGGTCTCTCTGGAGCACTGCTGGAGAACTGCCTGGTGGAAAATGCTGGTACTTGGAGAGTAACCGTGTGTGTCTTCACTGGGGAGAATGCGCAAACTTCTGAAAAGCAACCGCTGGTCCTGGTGAGTGTTCGTTAGGGGCCTTTGTTAGCAGCACAGGGGGGGGGGGGGTAACATCCCATTTCCTACTATCCCTTAACTTCATTCAGGGTAGGACATGTGGTGAGTGAGGTGAGTTTGAGCTAGGTGGTGACCTTAGGATGCATTAGGTTGAGTGAACTCACATGTATTCCCCTAGAGGAGGTAGGTCAACTTAGGTCAAATTAGCTCAAATTCAACTTACACTTGTGAACTAACCCCACCACCAAGTCCCTAACACTAAGGGAGGCAAAGTTGACCAAAAGCCCCATCATTTGGTCAACCAATTTAGCCAAGTTGACCAAAGTCAAATCTATGTCAATATAGCCCAATTTAACTTAATAGGGTTCATTTCATACTCAAATGGCCAAATTGACCCTACCACTAGATGTTAAACCTTTAAGGGAGTGCTATGGACCCAAAAGCCCCATCATGGGGTCATCAATTAGTTCAATTTGATCAAAGTCAAAGTTAGGTCAACATAAGCCAATCCTTCCCCAATGGGTTCAATTGACCCCCAAAACATGAAATTGACTTCAACCCTAGTCTTTGAACATCATTAGGGACCCAATTGACCCAAAAGCCTGTTGGGTTTTTCTAGAACCATACATCAAATATAGGCGCAGCGGAAATGAAGAGAAACAACCCAAAAGATTCGGATCGACCATGAATGTTGAATCAAGAAGTTAATCAAAATGCTAGGTACGAAATTACCTTTGCGGGATTGGATCAAATCCAACCAAGATGCTCCAAGAAGAAGATTGCCATCGTCGGCTATGCGAGAGTTCTCAAGTAGAATAATGTCTACGTCTCTACAGCAGTCCACACGATCCGGGAGAAGAAGACTACACCTTGCGCTTCCATGGATTGCTAGATCCGCTTCAGGAAGAACAACACCGACGACAATCGTCGGAGAGGAAGTCGGCGGAGACGATTCGGAACGACGGAACACTTCCGTCTAGGGTTCGAGCGGAACGGAACTCCTTCCATCGGCTAGGGCGAAGGCGGAACTCTTTCCGTCGGCTCAAGTCTTCGTTAGTCATGAGAACCCTAAATGAAGTCCTATTTATACCCAAAGGATAAAGAGCTTCTAGAAGAATTGCTATCCGCAGACCACACAGCAAAATAGGGGCTTCTGTTACAATTCGTCTGGATTCCACGGAACAGCGTTCGTCGAGTTTTCACGGGACAATCCGACGAATTCCGACGAATCACATTAGACGGCAACATTTGCCGAGTTAATGATCTCTGTGACAATTCGTCGAGATTCCACGGAACAATCCGACGAATCCCGACGAATCCGACGAATCATGTCAGACGGCAACATTTGCCGAGTTAAGGATCTCTGTAACAATTCGTCGAGATTCCATGGAACAATCCGACGAATCCCGACGAATCATGTCAGACGGCAACATTTGCCGAGTTAAGGATCTCTGTAACAATTCGTCGAGTTTTCATGGGACAATCCGACGAATCTCGACAAATCCGACGAATTCTATCCGTGTAAACCCGACGAATTCAGACAGCAACATTTGCTGGACTTCCCCCATTCTATATGGTGATTGGTAACCTTTACCAACATAGTCAATCTTCCAACTTCTCCACATGCTCTTATGTGCGACCCTGCAGGCTCATATCGCGTTGGCAGTGACATTACATGTTTGACCACTTCTAGATCACAATGGTAACTCCAACAGTCTCCCACTTGATCTTGAAAGTATCAAACAAAAACCTCACAAACAATGAGCGGCATCTAGCAATGCATCATTGCTCCCCAAGCAATAAGAGTTCATAACTCATAAGCCTTTATGACCAATGTTCCAGCGTTGTCTTTGTCCCTTTGTCCCTTACATCCAGAAAGAACTAGAGGTATGGACCGTGTCACCCTCATAATAGCTCAATCCAAGTTTCTTGATCTAGAACGGACTTCAAGAGAATGGTGAGTTCAATATCACATATTGACTCTACCAAGCATGGCCATGCATTTCTCAGTCCAATTCCACCAAGGGGCCCATGGATGCAACTCCTGTTATATAGGAGGACAAATCCCATATCTGCTCACACCCAAACACCCAAATGCTTCGTAACGTACCCAACGACCACCCTTATCATCAAACTTCTTCAAGGAAGACTTTAGATGACATCAAAGCACACTCTTCCTCACTCGATGAATGCTGTGACTTCAGGTCAAAGGAGCACAACACCATTGTCAAATGAGACCTACTTGTGACACTTTTAAGTAACAATCCACAAAGTAGTCTCAGGTTGGGTCTGTCCAGTACAACTTGTTCACTAACAAGTACCCACGTGATGACTTGATATCACAATATCATGACCTGTGAGAACCGGTCATCAGTCAACACACATGCTAGTCTTAATGTATCATCATCACCCTTAGCTTCTACGATGATACCTCGACCAGGGACCTTTTAAGGATGAAGCTTCGAGATCATAGGCTCTCACATTCAAGTCACGTACTTTATGTCCTATGGAAGCGAACATTCTAAGGATATTTATCACGAATTTTATTCTATCATATAGAAACAGTATATCGTAATAAAAGAACTTGCCATTAATTGTAAAAGGAAATAATTGGTACACAATTCATCATATGAATAATAAACAGCCAACAGAATATATATTTTACATGCAACCCACAAGACTCCCACTAGAGATGATCACTCAGGTATCGTATACCCATTGATCTAGTATGACCATCATGCTTTCTCTGCGCGAGAGGCTTTGTCAGTGGATCTGCAATATTCTCCTCAGTCGACACTCTGCAAATGTTCACATCTCCTCATTCGACAATCTCACGAATAAGATGGAACCGCCGAAGTATGTGCTTGGAGCTCTGATGGGATCTAGGTTCCTTAGATTGTGCAATTGCACCATTGTTATCACAGTAGAGAACTATGGGACCAACAATGCTAGGAACTACATCTAGCTCGCCGATGAATTTCCTAATCCATACAGCCTCCTTCGCTGCGTTTGCCGCATCGATATACTCGGCCTCAGTTGTAGAATCAGCAACTGTCTCTTGCTTGGAACTCTTCCAGCTCACAGCTCCTCCATTCAGGCAAAACACAAACCCTGACTGAGACTTCGAATCATCTCTATCAGTTTGGAAGCTGGCATCCGTGTAACCACTTACAACGAGCTCTTCCTCTCCACCATATACCAAGAATACATCCTTAGTCCTTCTCAAGTACTTTAGGATATTCTTTACGGCTATCCAGTGACATTCACCAGGATCAAACTGATACCTGCTAGTCATGCTCAAAGCAAAAGAGACATCGGGTCGAGGACATAACATTGCATACATGATTGACCCAATTGCCGAAGCATATGGAATCAACTTCATGCGGTCCTTATCTTCGCAAGATTTTGGACACTGGTCCTTAGAGAGATTTACACCATAAGACATGGGCAAAAATCCTTTCTTGGACTCAAGCATGTTGAACCGCTTCAACACCCTCTCAATGTACATACTCTGGGTCAAACCCAGCAACTTCTTCGATCTATCTCTATAGATCTTAATACCGAGTATGTAAGTCGCTTCACCCAAGTCCTTCATAGAAAAGCAGTTCCCTAGGTTGTTCTTAACAACTTTCAGGGTAGGTATGTCATTCCCGATCAACAGTATGTCATCTACATACAATATCAGGAAGACAACAATGCTCTCACTGATTCGCTTGTAAACACACGGTTCATCCTCGTTCTTGACAAAACCAAACTCTTTGATCTTCTCATCAAAATGAAGATTCCAACTTCTAGAGGCTTGTTTCAATCCATAGATGGACCTATTCAGCTTGCATATTTTAGTGGCTTCATTTGGGGATACAAAACCCTCGGGTTGTGTCATGTACACTTCCTCAAGGAGGTTTCCATTTAGGAAAGCCGTTTTGACATCCATCTGCCAGATCTCGTAGTCATAATACGCAGCAATAGCAAGCAATATCCTAATGGACTTTACCATGGCAACAGGGGAAAAGGTCTCATCATATTCAACACCATGAATTTGCTTGAAACCCTTAGCCACCAGTCGCCCTTTGAATGTCTGTACATTCCCATCCATGTCGGTCTTCTTCTTGAAGACCCACTTGCACCCTATGGTCGTACCCCTTCAGGTGGTTCCACCAAGTTCCAAACTTGGTCTGTATACATGGAGTCCATTTCGAATTTCATAGCCTCAAGCCATTTGTCGGAGTCCGGTCCATTCATAGCCTCTTGGTAGGTTGCTGGTTCATCATCATGATCCATAAGCAACACATTACCTATTTGAGACATGAGAAATCCATATCTCTCAGGCTCAAATCTTGGTCTACCAGATCTACGTAGGACTTGTGTCTCTTGAGCAGGTTCTCTAGCTACAACATCTTGTAGTCCTGGCTCAGAATCCAACTCTGGTTCATTCACTACTTTTGGTTCTTGAACTTCTTCAAGTTCTACCTTTTGCGTCTTTCTTGACAAGAACTCTTTCTCCAAGAAGACACCCGTCCTTGCGACAAACACTTTGCCCTCAGACGGTAGGTAAAAGTAATATCCTTTGGTTTCCTTAGGATATCCCACTAGATAACACTTATCTGATTTGGGTTCCAGCTTGTCAGGCATTTGACGTCGTACGTATGCCTCACAGCCCCAAATTTTAATGAATGACATACTAGGACGCTTCCCAGTCCATATCTCATATGGTGTCTTTAGAACTGTTTTTGTCGGAGCGCGATTCAGTGTTATTGCAGCAGTCTCTAAAGCAAAACCCCAAAAGGAAACAGGCAAGTCTGCATGACTCATCATCGACCGTAACATGTCTAACAGAGTACGATTTCTCCTCTCAGACACACCATTATGCTGCGGTGTCCTAGGTGGAGTGAGCTGTGATACAATAACACACTCTTTCAGATGATCACGGAACTCATGACTCAGGTATTCGCCACCTCGATCAGATCAGAGTGCTTTAACCTTTTTACCCAATTGGTTCTCCACTTCATTTTTAAACTCTTTGAACTTTTCAAAAGTTTCGGATTTGCACTTCATAAGATACACATATCCGTATCTACTGAAATCATCAGTAAATGTAACGAAGTAGAAATACCCACCTCTAGCCATAGAACTCATGGGTCCGCATACATCACTATGTACAACACCGAAGAGATCCTCAGGCCTCTCAGCATAACCAGTGAAAGGGGCTTTAGTCATCTTGCCTAACAAACAAGACTCGCATCGCTCAAATGATTCATAATCAAATGAGTCCAATAGTCCATCTTTATGAAGCCTGGATATGCGCTTCTCGTTTATATGGCCCAAACGACAATGCCAGAGATATGTAGGATTTGAGTCATTTGTTCTTAGTCTTTTATTATTATCTACATTATAGATCGGATGGTCTAGGTTCAAAACATAAAGACCATTAAACAATTGAGCTACAGCATAACAAACATCATTCTTAAATATAGAACAACAATTGTTCTTAATTATAAAAGAAAATCCAATCACGTCTAAGCATCAAATGGATATAATGTTTCTATTTATGGCCGGAACATAATAATAATTATTAAGTTCTATTACAAGCCCACTGGGCAAAGAAAGACGGTAAACCCCTACGGCTACAGCAGCAACTCTTGCTCCATTGCCGACGCGTAGGTCCACCTCTCCTTTACTCAGCAATCTCCTCCTTCCCAGTTCCTGCACATTTGTACAATTGTGAGAACCACATCCGGTATCCAATACCCAAGATGAAGGAGCAGAAAGGTTTATCTCTATAACGTAAATATTCGAAGCGGAAGTCATACCTCCCTCCATTTTCCGCAAACCGTCAATGTACGAAGGACAATTCCTCCTCCAATGACCAGCCTTGCCACAGTGGTGGCATTTCCCTTCCTTCACGGTGCTCTTCTTTTTCAGCGCAGAAGATTTGGGCTCAAGATGTGACTTAGGTCCCACCTTCGTCTTCTTGAAGCCCTTGGCCTTACCCTTGCCTTTATATACCATCAATATGGGACTAGCAGGCTTGGCCTTCTTCATGTTTATCTCGGCAGTTCGCAACATGCCTAGGAGCTCGGGCAGTGTCTTGTCTATTTCATTCATGTTGTAGTTCAAGACAAACTGCTCATAACTATCCGGCAATGATTGCAGGATAAGATCTGTGGCCAACTCTTGACCCAGAGGAAAACCCAGTCTCTCCAGGTTCTCTATATACCCAATCATCTTGAGTACGTGAGTACCAACCGAGTCTCGAGCTCCCATTTTGCACTGAAATAATGCCTTCGTGACATCGAACCTCTCTTGACGAGCTTGCCCTTGAAACATTTTCTTTAGGTGCTCGTCAATCTCCTTGCACCCCATGTTCTCGTGTTGCTTCTGAAGCTCAGAGTTCATGGTGGCAAGCATAAGGAACTCGACGTCTAAGGCGTCATCGGTATACTTCTTATAAGCATCCTTATCAACACGGGACGAGTTCCCGGTCGGCACCTCGGGGGCTTCTTCTTCCAAGACGTAGAGCTTTCGCTCTTGCCTGAGAACAATTCTCAGGTTCCTATACCAGTCCATGTAATTAGTCCCACTAAGCTTGTCCTTCTCATGGATAGCTCTTGGGGACAAGGTGGAATGTGAACCACTTGCCATAGAATTCTACAAGAATTCATGCAGAATTTAATCAGTACCATAATTTCAAAATACAATTTATTTTAATTTGGACTTCAATTAAATACTCCCACTATTTTATTCAAATTGATAGCCCTCACTATCAATTCGGAGAGTCCATGCGAGCTACTCTCTTAGTGGACAAGATCCGTATTTCACCAACACCACGAGTCCGCTTTGGCGTTCCTCTCATAATGCGGTTATTTAGGTAGGCAACGCTTGCCAATTGCATCCTCATGCAACTCTTGTATGGCTGGTGAATAACTCCTTATTCGCATCCATCATATGGTGCATGCCAACCCTATGCCTCTAGGCACTCAACCTTTGAGGTCACCTAGTTAAGCTACACCCGATGTCGACAGTGGGATATCATAATTATCCGCTCGCACCCTTACCAAGATAGATTAATGCACCTTGCTTTGGCAAGCCCACACTTCATCGATCGAGGCAGGAAGAGTGTCATCCATCGGAAGGCATCCGAACACTTAATATTTGATGAAGGGATTTTAATTTTAATAATAGGTTAACACTTAACCATGATCAACATTTGATCAAGTGCACATCAACAGAAAAACAAAATTTCTAAAATCCACATGCATCCCTTATGTGCACAACATAAGACTATCAACCTTTGATAGGCGAAAGAGCTAAATCTGGACATTTAGAACTCTTCCAAATCTTCAGATTTACATGCATTGGACAAAGGCAAAGACAACTCGACTTAAAGCAGTAGACAAGCTCGTCTCTCATTGTTGGATTCAAAATCCTAAATAATACAAGGTTTCATTAACCACTTGAGGGACGGTTACTGCTAAGGAGACAAAAATTTCTAACAATTAGAAATAACCACGAAATCCCAGACGTTCCTGGCGGGGTTCAATTTTTTTTTTAAAACACCACCGATTTCCCATGGGAAAAATCATCAACTTTTGATGTTCCAGGAAGAAATCTTGACATTTAGAATGCTTCTAAATACATAGATTTGCACGTACTGGAATAACCAAACTTCTGAAACCACATTCATGACCGGAACCTAGCTCTGATACCACTGTTGGGTTTTTCTAGAACCATACATCAAATGTAGGCGCAGCGGAAATGAAGAGAAACAACCCAAAAGATTCGGATCGACCATGAATGTTGAATCAAGAAGTTAATCAAAATGCTAGGTATGAAATTACCTTTGCGGGATTGGATCAAATCCAACCAAGATGCTCCAAGAAGAAGATTGCCTTCGTCGGCTATGCGAGAGTTCTCACGTAGAATAATGTCTACGTCTCTACAGCAGTCCACACGAGCCGGGAGAAGAAGACTACACCTTGCGCTTCCACGGATTGCTAGATCCGCTTCAGGAAGAACAACACCGGCGACAATCGTCGGAGAGGAAGTCGGCGGAGACGATTCGGAACGACGGAACACTTCCGTCTAGGGTTCGAGCGGAATGGAACTCCTTCCGGCGGCTAGGGCGAAGGCGGAACTCTTTCTGTCGGCTCAAGTCTTCGTTAGTCATGAGAACCCTAAATGAAGTCCTATTTATACCCAAAGGATAAACAGCTTCTAGAAGAATCGCTATCCGCAGACCACACAGCAAAATAGGGGCTTCTGTTACAATTCGTCGGGATTCCACGGAACAGCATTCGTCGAGTTTTCATGGGACAATCCGACGAATTCCGACGAATCACATCAGACGGCAACATTTGCCGAGTTAATGATCTCTGTGACAATTCGTCGAGATTCCACGGAACAATCCGACGAATCCCGACGAATCCGACAAATCATGTCAGACGGCAACATTTGCTGAGTTAAGGATCTCTGTAACAATTCATCGAGATTCCACGGAACAATCCGACGAATCCCGACGAATCCGACGAATCATGTCAGACGGCAACATTTGCCGAGTTAAGGATCTCTGTAACAATTCGTCGAGTTTTCACGGGACAATCCAACGAATCCCGACGAATCAGACGAATTCTATCCGTGTAAACCCGACGAATTCAGACAGCAACATTTGCTGGACTTCCCCCATTCTATATGGTGATTGGTAACCTTTACCAACATAGTCAATCTTCCAACTTCTCCACATGCTCTTATGTGCGACCCTGCAGACTCATATCGCATTGGCAGTGACATTACATGTTTGACCACTTCTAGATTACAATGGTAACTCCAACAAAGCCCCATCATGAGATCATTAATTGGTCCAAATTAACCAAAGTCAACTTTTCCCCAATTTTGGTCAAATCGCATATATGGCCTAAATTGGCCCAATTAGGGCATCACCATGACCCAATCAACATTGGGTGGTGTCAAGGGACTCAAGGTCAACACTTTGGACAAGTCAACCCACCCAGTTGACCAAGTCAACATTAAAGTCAACCATGGTCAATTTTAGGCTTAATGGAAGAAATTAAGTGCCCAAATGAATTCACAATGGGTTAAGGTCTCAATCCAAGCCCATCCAACAGCCCAAATACTCAATTACCAGCCAAGCCCTCTGAAGTTGGAGTGAGATAACATGCAAAGGGGCTAAATTGGTGATTTCCCCCAAAACACATTAAAGACAAGAGAACTTTGAGGAATGGAGGCCACATGGCTCCACATTCCCTTACCCAAGCTAATTCCTGACCCCTCCAGGGATTTCCCAGCAGAATTCGAGGGGTGGTGGATACTCCAATGCTCATGGCAGACCACTCCTCTATTCAAAACACTAAAACCAGCCCTCCTCAACCCAATCCGACCTTTCCATTAGCTTCAGGGGGTCTTAAGGAGTGGATCCAGTGCTTTATAGAGGGAGATTTGGTGAAGGATCGAGCTTTCAGCAAGGAGCATTCTCCGGCAAAATAACAATGGCATCCCATCGAATTACTCGATCTCAAGCCCCCACACAGGTCCGTCTCTCCCCTCCCTCTGTGCTAGCCTCTTAGATCATATAAGAGAGATATCCGGCTCCATTAAGCCGGACTCAAGGGAGAAAAATGTGAGATTTCCCATGGATTTTTCCATGCTCATATCGCCGGAAACGTCCACCTCTAGCGGCCAAACCGTCACGAATTGGTATCCCCCACCTCAACGAAGGTGGTGGTGGCAGTGGCCGACCGGGGAGGTGGCCCAGTCGCCGGCAAATCAGGCCGCAACATGTCCCAGCGCTGGTAAATCTCAGTCATAGGCTGGAGGAAGAAGACAACTAGGAGTCGTCAGAATTGCGCCAAGATTCGTGCGGAATCATGATGTATGAATGTTTTAGAATATTTCTGTAACACCCTCCCTGTTACATAGCATATAACAGTAGGTCCGGCCGGGACCCCACGCCATATGAAATGAACAGAAGAGCGCGTTACTAAAATTAGTGTTAAACAGTTAAAAACTATAACTATCTCAGCATCAGAGTCGCAAAACGGAAGCATATTTATTTTCATTTAAAACCAGTTTATAACAAGTCCACTTTACAACTAGGAATGAAATAATACAAGAGTTATTTGCATGAGTTTGTTTACATCAAAAGGGTGGCTTCCAGACATCGGCACTCAGGCCGACCACACAATAACAAAAGTTAACAAAAGCTTTGGCCTTCAAGGGCCAGAACAGCTCAGCAGCAGGGGCTTCAGCCCGCTATCTCCCGCTAGTCTCACCGGGACCTGTATAAGCAAATCCACCAATTGGTGGGAAAACAAGCAACCGGTCACCTTTAGCTGACCAAGATTTATAACGACCCCGCCCCACACTCGGGGCGGCAGTGCTCCTTCCCTGCAAGTAAGAGTCAGCAGCATATATATATATCCGCAAACAACACCAACGGAGGCAAACCAAGCCACCCGATTCGTGCTCTCAAGGCACACTTTGGCATGCTCCCTGAGTTACGCCCTTACGCTAAGTCTTATTTCAACTTAGACAAGCAAATTGAGCTAGCCCGTAACCGAAGTTACGGCTCTCTTCCATAGTCTGGTGCAACGAGGAGCGACCTCTTCACCACCACTATGTGGGGTTCGACTCAGCTATACCCATGCTCAATCATCGTAGTATACACGATACAGGTAAGCTTCACCCAATACCCATTTCTTAAAGCTGGGTTTTGCAAGTCCCACAGCTTCTCCTGCTACCTATCCAGACTACAGGAATTTGGGTAGCACGGAAACAAACAGTCTTTATGCTGGGCTCTAGCACGCGGCGCTAATGCTAGCACCCGACGCTAGTAACAGAATTTAGTATTGCCCGACACTGGAAACAGAAATCTGTACTGCTACCTCTGGGAAACCACCTCCAGACATCAATACTGGTAGCTCACCTGGAGCTACCGCCGGCGCTAACACTAGCGCCCGGCGCTAGTGACAGAACTCAGTTCTGCTACCAAATTTTGGGTACAGCCTGGGAAACACCTCCAGGTCCTATTTTCTGTACAGCAACAGTCACATGACCTGAATCACAACACGTACACGGAATTGTTTCCGACACTTTACACACATTAATCATTACCAATCCGGCTCGACCTGTCCGGATGGGCTTCACACAGCATGCCTATGTCCGTAATACCGTTTCGGACTCTATATGCAATTTGTGGGGAAATCACTTCAACCCACCGGAATAGCCGATCTACTAATTAGTAGAAGTATTCCAAAATGCCTGCAAATCAAAGGACGTACATGTCCAAGGATTAGGGAGGAGAATCATTACCCTCATAGGCCGTTTTGGTGCCATAGAATTGAGAGGGAGATGGCTGGAATCCGCGGTGGCACAGGCACGCAGACGCTTCTTCACTAACCTCCCTCCTGGCACGATGGAAGCTCGAATCCAATGGCTCTCCTTCCTTTCTCCCAGCTCTCTGCCCACAGGACTTCAAAGGATTTCAGAGAAGAATGGCTGAAAAGTCGGGTTTGAGGGTATTTGAGATTTAGCGCTACCGCCGGCGCTAGTGGCTAGCGCCTGGCGCTAGCCCTAAGTCGGTACCGCTGAGAGGCACTACCGCCGGCGCTATCGCTAGCGCCTGGCGCTATCGACAGCTCGACGTCTCGATGCCTCGACGTCTCAATGGGTGCGCTACCGCCAGCGCTAACACTAGCGCCTGGCGCTAGCTCCCTGATTTCAGCTCATGCTCATTTTTGGTATTTTGGGTGCACATGCTATTTGGGGTCTTACAATTCTTCCCCCCTTAAAAGAATTTCGTCCCGAAATTCTAACAGTGCAAATAATCACAAAAAAATACGAAATATGATTTGTACCTCAATGGAACAGCTCGGGAAACTCCTCACGCATGGTTTGCTCGCGCTCCCATGTAAGCTCCTCTCGACCGCAGTTGTTCCAGCGGACTTTGACCATCTTGATCAATTTATTCCGCAGCTGTTTGATCTCAGTGTCTTCGATGCTAATAGGTATGACCTTTGTCTTCAACCCATTATCGACCGGCACCTGATTAGCCACAAGCACTTGGCTAGGCTCTGGTACAGCTTTCCTCAATACTGATATGTGGAACACATCGTGCAGACTAGTGAACTCTGTCGAAAGAGCGAGTCGATAGGCAGCTTCGCCAACATGTTCTAGTATCTCAAACGGTCCAAGGTATCTTGGACTCAGCTTTTTCAAGCGCCGAATCCGGGACACACCCTTGAAAGGTTTGATCTTGAGATAAACCCAATCGCCCACGGCGAACTTGACGTTTCTGTGCCTGGCGTTGTAGTATTTCGCCTGCCTATCTTGCGCAATCAACAATCTATCCCGGATTGTTTGAATCGCCGCATTTGCCTCTTCGACTTCCTTTCACTTAAACAGCTTCGTTTCACCTGTCTCCGCCCAAGAGAAGGGAGTGCGGCAAGCTCTACCATAGAGGGCCTCGAAGGGTGCATTCTTTATACTTGCCCGATAGCTGTTATTATAAGCGAATTCGATCATGAAAAGATGATCTTCCCACTTTTTACCGAAGTCCAGGACGCACATTCGGAGCATATCCTCTAGAGTTCTGTTCGTACGTTCAGTCTGTCCATCCGTTTGAGGGTGGAAGGCAGTGCTAAACTTCAGCTTTGTACCTAACAACTAGTGGATTAGTCTCCAATCTTTCGAGGTGAAGCGCCCATCTAGGTCACTGACGATGCTACGGGGCACACCGTGCAATCGTACAATGCTATCAACATAAAGTTTTGCTAACTTTTCAACTGAATCGTCCTTCCGGTTTGGAATAAAGTGGGCTACCTTTGTCAAATGATCCACGATCACCTATATGACATCATTCCCACTCTGTGATCTCGGCAAACCGTGCACGAAATCCATCGAATTGTCCTCAAATTTCCATTCCGGTATAGGCAACGACTTCAGGAAACCTCCAGGTTTCTGACATTCCGCCTTCACCAGTGTGCAAGTTTTGCATTTTGCCACGTACAAGGCGATGTCTTTCTTTAATCCTGGCCACCAAAACAGCTTTTTCATGTCTTAGTACATCTTTGTGCTCCCTGGGTGAATTGAGTATTTGGTAAAATGCGCTTCGTACATCAATTCTTCCCGCAACTTACTAATATTTGGGACGCACAACCGACCGTTTTTCCACATCAGACCATCGTTTAACACAAACTCTGCAGCAGTCCCATCCTTAGACTCTGCTAAATAGCGTTGTATACTCGAATCAAGCTCCAAGGCCTGTCGTATTCTGTCGGTGAGGTCATATTGCACCTCCGTCCAGTTCAAGCACGCACTTGCACTAGAAGTCCTTTCCACACAGGAGATCTCCAAGTCTTCCAAGTCTTTGATCAGACGTGGATCATACTTCTGAATCCAGTTGGCCTGTGCATAAGCCCTTCGGCTCAAAGCGTCTACGACTGCATTTCCCTTCCCGGGAGTATAGTGTATCTCGAAAGTTATGTCCCCCAGGAACTCCATCCACCTTCGCTGTCGCATGTTGAGCTCCTTCTGATTTAGCAAATACTTATCTTATGGTCTGTAAAGATGTCAACCTTCACACCATATAAATAGTGTCGCCACAATTTCAGAGCGAAGATCACGGCCGCCAACTCCAAGTCGTGGACCGGGTAGTTCCGCTCATGCACTTTCAACTGGCGAGAGCCATAAGCTATTACTTGACCGTGCTGAAGAAGTACGCAGCCTAAGCCGCTCCCTGACGCATCATTGTAAATTTCATAACCCTCTGCACCAGATGGTAAACACAAAATTGGTGCTGTGGTCAGACGCCTCTTTAATTCCTCAAAAGCCCGTGCACACTCCGGTGACCAAACGAACTTCTGATCCTTCCTCGTCAAGGTGGTGAGAGGTAGAGCGATCCGTGAAAAGTTCTCCACGAAGCGCCGATAGTAGCCGGCAAGTCCAAGGAAACTCCTGACTTCCGCTACTGTCGCCAAAACGGGTCACTTTTGGATTGCATCGATCTTTGCCGGATCCACCGCGATACCCTCGCCACTAACAACATGACCAAGGAACGCCACAGAGGCTAGCCAGAACTCGCACTTAGAGAACTTGGCATAAAGTTGACTACGTCGCAGGATTTCCAAAACTTCACGCAAATGAATCGCGTGTTCTTCTTCAGACTGAGAGTACACCAAGATATCGTCAATGAAGACAATGACAAACCGATCAAGGCACTCTCGAAAGGTCCTATTCATCAGATCCATAAATACTGACGGTGCATTAATCAATCCAAACGGCATCACTGTAAACTCGTAGTGTCCGTAGCGAGTACTGAATGCTGTCTTAGGGATATCACAATCCCGAATTCGTAACTGGTAATAGCCGGACTTGAGATCCAACTTTGAATACACAGTTGATACAACTAGCTGATCGAATAAGTCATCGATTCGAGGAATCAGATACTTGTTCTTCTCGGTCAGCTTGTTCAATTCTCGGTAGTCAATGCATTGACGTAGGCTTCCGTCCTTCTTCTTCACAAAAAGGACCGGAGCACCCCAAGGGGAGGTACTTGGACGTATATAACCCTGCTCTAGCAACTCCTGTAATTGAACTTTCAATTCCGCCATCTCCTTTGGCGCAATTCGGTACGGAGAGCGTGAAACAGGTTTGGCACCTGGCACAAGCTCTATAGTGAAGTCAATCTCTCGCTGAGGTGGCGCCCCAGGAAGATCTTTCATAAACACATCTGGATACTCTGAAATCACAGGAACATCACTCAAACTGAGTTGAGGCTTTGCAGCCCCCACTAGCACAACACATAACTCTGCGCCTTGCCGAACCGCCTTGACCACTTGGACAGCAGACATCAGTTTCTTGCTCGATCCGTGCAAACCAGCAAACGTAGTCGCACGTTCGGTATTTCTCCCCAGTGTGACCTCCTTAGAAGTGCAATCAATGTAGGCCTGCTGCGCTGACAGCCAGTCCATACCAAAGATCACATCGAATTCTGAAAGCGGGAGTATCAGTGCTTCCAAATCAAAGTCTTGACTCCATATTCGTACCTTTACCACACAACCTCGATCCGCGTGCATCGAACACCCATTGGGTAGCATCACATTTAATCGTTCCTGTCTAAATGATGAAGGCACTCCAAGTTGATGTATGAAGGCCTCCGATAGAAAGGAATGTGAAGCACCCGTGTCAAATAGTGCTCTTGCCGGATAGTTAAAGATCCGGACAAAGCCTAGGAAATCAATGGTTAACAAGCAATGTATAAGGTATGAAGTATAAAAAGCAACAAAAGCTATATACTATCACATACCTGTCACCACATCGTTCTGTTTGATGGCCTCCTGTTGGCCAAGGCTGTAAACTCTAGGCTGGGCTGGAGCTGCGCGGGATGCGGTTGACTCTGCCGTCATCCCTTTCTCTGCCGCATAGGCCGCAACTAGCTTCTTCCCACTACGACAGTCACGTGCTATATGTCCCGGCTTGCCGCAGTTGTAGTAGATGATTGGGCCTCGCCCAGTCACTCCCGATGCTGAAGATTGAGCTGACCCAGACGGTCGCGCTCCTTTCTTCCATTTGCCTTGCCCCGACTTTGCCGAGCTCGAAACTTTGAACTCTGGCTTGACTACTGCTAGCTCCTTTCTACTGTGGGACCATTTCATGTCTTTCTCTAAAGAACGAGCTGAGTTGACCAGGGTCATAAACCCCTGCGTCATTGGCCCCATCAGAAGAAACCGCAACTCCTCTCGCAAGCCTTCGTAAAACCGATTTGTCTTACGCGCTTCATCCGCAAATGTCACGCCTGCATAGCGACCCAATCGTGTAAACTCATGCAGATAATCTTCGATAGTACGATCACCCTGAGTCAGACGATTGAACTGATTTTCCATTTCTATCTGTTGGGCCTGTGGGAGATATCGCTCCAAGAACAGTTTGGAAAACTCATCAAAAGAGATATCGGTCAGCTGCCTTCCCGCTAGCTGATGTATCTCCAACTCATCCCACCACAGCTGCGCATCCCCATCTAGTAGGAAGGTTGCCAATGTCACTTTTTGTCCTTCCTCCATGTCCGTGGCCTTCAAGGTTTTGCGCACCTTTGACAGCCAATCCTATGCTTGCGTCGGGGTTCCTGCCCCCGTGAACGTGGGAGGGTGGAAACTCAAAAAGTATTGCAGCTGTTGATTTGGAGCTCTTCGTGCCCTCAACGACACTGGCCTTTCCACCGCAGGTTCAGCTACTGGAGCCTGCACTGGAGGTTCAGCTGCTGGAGCCTGCACTGGAGCCACTCCAGGGGTAGGAGGCTGTCCAGGGACATGCCCTCCTGGTTGCGCAGTGAACATTGCAAATACTGCCTCAGCAATCATCCTTACAGTTCCAGCTTAAGGAGGATTCGGCACCGGAGTTGGTGCACTAAGTCAAATGAGGGGGTCGAGAAGGCCCCGCTCCACTCCCAGCCGCCTAAACATGTGCACAAAACACAATGAGCGACTAAGAGATAGCATAACACAATAAAGGAACACAGAAGTTCCATCTGAATGCTACACATATACATGTAATTCATTCCTAAAGTGGACAAAACTGGTTATTTATATGAGTTAAAGGCGACGCACACACGTGCTCACCACCCCTTAAAAGAATTCGACCACGAATTCAGACGGAAAGGAATCGAGACCCGTAGCTGATACCAATTTATAACACCCTCCCTGTTATATAGCATATAACAGTAGGTCCGGCCGGGACCCCACGACATATGAAATGAACAGAAGAGCGCGTTACTAAAATTAGTGTTAAACAGTTAAATACTATAACTATCTCAGCATCAGAGTCGCAACACGGAAGCATATTTATTTTCATTTAAAACCAGTTTATAACAAGTCCACTTTACAACTAGGAATGAAATAAAACAAGAGTTATTTACATGAGTTTGTTTACATCAAAAGGGTGGCTTCCAGACATCGGCACGCAGGCCGGCCACACATGAACAAAAGTAAACAAAAGCTTTGGCCTTCAAGGGCCAGCACAGCACAGCAGTAGGAGCTTCAGCCCGCTATCTCCCTCTAGTCTCACCGGGACCTGTATAAGCAAATCCACCAATTGGTGGGAAAACAAGCAACCGGTCAGCTTTAGCTGACCAAGATTTATAACGACCCCACCCCACACTCGGGGCGGCAGTGCTCCTTCCCTGCAAGTAAGAGTCAGCAGCATATATATATATATATATATATATCCGCAAACAACACCAACGGAGGCAAACCAAGCCACCCGCTTTGTGCTCTCAAGGCACACTTTGGCATACTCCCTGAGTTACGCCCTTACGCTAAGTCTTATTTCAACTTAGACAAGCAAATTGAGGTATCCCGTAACCGAAGTTACGACACTCTTCCATAGCCAGGTGCAACGAGGAGCGACCTCTTCACCACCACTATGTGGGGTTCGGCTCAGCTATACCCGTTCTCAATCATCGTAGTATACACGATACAAGTAAGCTTCACCCAATACCCATTTCTTAAAGCTGGGTTTTGCAAGTTCCACATCTTCTCCTGCTACCTATCCAGACTACAGGAATTTGGGTAGCACGGAAACAAACAGTCTTTATGCTGGGCGCTAGCGCCGGCGCTAACGCTAGCGCCCAGCGCTAGTAAAAGAATTTAGTACTGCCCGACACTGGTAACAGAAATCTGTACTGCTACCTCTGGGAAACCACATCAAGACATCAATACTGGTAGCTCACCTGGAGCTACCGCCGGTGCTAACGCTAGCGCCCGGTGCTAGTGACAGAACTCAGTTCTGCCACCAAATTTCGGGTACAGCCTGGGAAACACCTCCAGGTCCTATTTTCTCTACAGCAACAGTCACATGACCCGAATCACAGCGCGTACACGGAATTGTTTCCGGCACTTTACACGCATTAATCATCACCAATCCGGCTCGTCCTGTCCGGATGGGCTTCACACAGCATGCCTATGTCCGTAATACCGTTTCGGACTCTATATGCAATTTGTGGGGAAATCACTTCAACCCACCGGAATAGCCGATCTACTAATTAGTAGAAGTATTCCAAAACGCATGCAAATCAAAGGACGTACATGTCCAAGGATTAGGGAGGTGAATCTTTACCCTCGTAGGCCGTTTTGGTGCCATAGAATTGAGAGGGAGATGGCTGGAATCCGCGGTGGCACACGCACGCAGACGCTTCTTCACTAACCTCCCTCCTGGCACGATGAAAGCTCGAATCCAACGGCTCTCCTTCCTTTCTCCCAGCTCTCTGCCCTCAGGACTTCAAAGGATTTCAGAGAAGAATGGCTGAAAAGTCGGGTTTGAGGGTATTTGAGATTTAGCGCTACCGTCGGCGCTAGTGGCTAGCGCCTGGCGCTAGCCCTAAGTCGGTACCGCTGGGAGGCACTATCGCAGGCGCTATCGCTAGCGCTTGGCGCTATCGACAGCTCGACGTCTCGACGCCTCGACGTCTCAATGGGTGCGCTACCGCCGGTGCTAGCACTAGCGCCTGGCGCTAGCTCCCTGATTTCAGCTCATGCTCATTTTTGGTATTTTGGGTGCACATGCTATTTGGGGTCTTACGATTCCATTAACATTTATTCTGTCACACTTTAATCAGATACTTGTGGCTTAATATTAGATGCCTTAGAGTCAGATTTAGTAAAATCTCTGAATATGAAAGTTATAAATCTAGGTCTTAACTTTAATTGGGCACTTATTTCAGGAGATTTGGTGACCTAGAGCCCCTTGGGCACCAGTTTTGGTGCAGGGTGTACAAAGTGTGCATGCATATGTATTTTGTAAATTTCTCTGTAAATAAACCATGCATGCATGTGAATTTTAAAATATAGCTGAGTCATAAGAGAACACATCACCCATCTAAAAATCATAATATTTGGAGAACATTTCTCTATTGTTTTGTTCATTATATGATTTATCAAGTTATTGAAATTTAAGGAGCTTAACAACTCAAAATAACCCTAAATTTGGGTGACATGCTCATTAGAATACTATTAGACCCTAGTTAAATTTTAAGTGCAATTGGACCGACGCATGTGGGGCTATACCACTTGCATATCTATGCATGATATGTGTTATGGTGTGCATATTGCCAAATAGGGAAGTTGTGTATTTGGCAAATATGGCTTGGTATTAGCCTCTGATATTTTGGCCACACCTTTTTTATGACTTAATGCATCACCTTAGAGGAAATTAGGATTTTTGGGATCAAAAATCCAAATTTTTGATTAATTTTAAATATGTCACATTTATGTATTAGTGAAATGTTTATGGTTTAAACCCTTTGGAAAATTTTGAAACTCTGAGGAATCACTTGTAATACCATTTAGAACCTCTAAAAATTTTGTAGAAATATTCAGAGATTATATCCTTGGAAATTATCAAAGTGATCACATGTCACATTTTTGAATAACTGAAATTTTATTAAGGAAAAAGAGTGAAATTTTTGAAACTCTGCAAAATCCTTTGGAATCTAGTTATGAACCTTTGGAAATTTTGGTAGAATTTTTCGGTGTCTTTACACATGGGAAAATTCCTAATATTTAGTTTGTCACACTTTTGTATTCATGAAATATTTATAGTTTAATGTCTCTTGAAAATTTTAAAACTCTGGCTAGGATATTTTTAGGACATTACAATACTATGGTAATTTTCTCAGAAGATTTGGAAGAGGTAAATTAGTATTTGTTGTGTAAAGTTGCAAATTCACCCCTTTATTTTTATGGGAAAATTGAGATGGTAAATTCTCCGGAAAATTGTGAAACTCTGGAATTCATGTTATTTTGTCATCTAATACCTCTGGAAATTGTATTAGCAAATTTGAAATTACTGCAATGGTACTTCCTTTGGAAATTGATATACGCTCATTGATTGATGAATTTTAAATAAGGATAAATCAAATTGAAACGTAATGAAACTCTGGACATTTCTTGAATTATCCATTATGAACTTATGGTATGAATTGTAGCTCAATTGGACATGATATAAATTAGGTTGCATCATAAGGATCATAATTAGTTCAACCTCATTTTGGTCTGCGTATAGTAAAAAATTAATATGATGAGTAGATCAGCAAGATCACTTAGGAAATCAGTAAAACATGGAACATAGTAGTAATATATCATTTATATCAACCTCTAGAAGTTATGGATTTTTCGGAGAACATTCGTACTATAATTTAAGGAATAATTCATATTCATGTCACACTATGAATAAAGGTATAAAAGGGTCATTTATTACCTTATAAAGATTATAATAATCATTCAGCATAGTGAAGTGTCCATGGTATATCACTAGGGTGTGTTACGGACATTTGAGAATCATATAAGACCTACACCACCTAGAGTAGAGGAGATTTTAAGTGCTGAGCATCGTTCAAAAGAATGGTTGCTCAAAGGTAGAGTTGGAGATAATTCATAAAGCATCTAAGTAGTAAAGAGTAATAAGGAGAGTGGGTCTTTAGAAAAAGGGTAGCCACCAATAATAGTAATTGTACTGAAAAGGGGGATTTATGCTTCAGTCCATCGTATTCCCTAGTACCGCTGTGAACCCTTCACCGGGTAAACCTCGAGAAGTCAGGGATTCACCCTAAACTTCTAAGTGCAATAATAGTTAGACAAGAATAACCTAATTATGTGAGTAAGAAATATGGTAAACGTAACCCCAAGTTAAGGGATGGGAAGTTGTGTATCAAGACGGGCTAGTCCTGCGAGCTGGAGGCTCAGATTGTGATAACTTGCATTTGCATAGAAACAAATTAGTGGCGGGTCGTCAGTACTGGGCTGGTCATCACACCGACGATAGTACGTTGACTTAGGTGGATGTGAGGGTTGAGGGGCCAGTAAGATGCATAGAAACAAATTAGTGGCGGGTCTTCAGTACTGGGCTAGTCATCACACCGACGACAGTACGTTGACTTAGGTGGGTGTGAGGGTTGAGGGGCCAGTAAGTTGTTTATACTGTGGTTTGGAGGACAATCCTTGAAAATGCACACCCGACCTTAAAGACTTGTGGGTTCCAGCAAAGAGTACGCAAGACTCTAGAGTGCACCTTGGACGTGGACATAGGCGTACGAAGGGTTTAAGCCTGGTAGTGTGTAATCTAGCATAGGAAGTGGAGGCAGCGGCTCCACTGCTGCTGCAGCCACAATGGTGGTACCAGAGAGTGTAGGTAACTCCAAAAATTGGGATGAAAGGTCTGTGATCACAGAGTCATGTGGGTGAGTTACACTTATATGAATCATATCATAACATGCATATCATAACATACAAAATCATTAGAATATCGCATATAGACTCTTATCATATAAATTATTATGGGCACTTTTATATGATAAGTTGTCAATCTGAAAATCGTAACTTATAAGTTTGTATGGGCATTCATATAAGTTAAGGTACTCATGTAGTGGTAGTATAATATTACTTTTTTACTTTTCCAGTGCCGCACTGCCTTACATTACTTACTATGTTGCTGCTTTATTACTACTTTACTATTGCTTCACTACTGTTACCTATTTATACTGCTAATATAGTTCACCATTTATATTTACAATTGTTAGCGTAGATTCCTTGTCACCTAGTTATTTGTCATTCTGCTTTGCTATCCTCCGCTTCCTTCCTCCCACACGGTACCTAGGAGTCATGGGGGGAGGCGATGACAAAATGGCTTAGTCTTTAAGACTAACGGTCGGTTGTGACCGTAAGAGCCCGAGGAACTGGAGCACCAGCCAGACGAGGAGGCATGACCCGATGAGCAGATGTCGCGCATTACTTCTGCTAGGAGACAGGTGTTTATGGATTAGAGTTACTTAGCTTCCGCTTAGAGATGTTATGAGAGAGAGTGATTATACTTTACTTTCATTTGGATATGTATCGGGCATAAACACTCACTCTCTATTGTACTCATTCTGGACTACTTCTATTTCATTTTAATGGAATCCTGTGATTGTGTACTTATACATTTTGTTGTACTTCTATTCTCAATTGGCCTACAAATTTAAATGATCGTACTAGCCGGCAGGATCAACGTCATGCGGTGATGACTAACCCGTGAGTTGGTGTTATCCATAAGGCGGAGGTTCTGGTCATAAGACCTGGGTAACCCTCCTAGTAAGGGGGAGGGGGCACTAGTTGTGGTTGCAAGATTTGGGCTAACATAATCCCCTCACTTTTTTGAGTCCGCGCTGACTCCGAAAAAGTACCCCGGTAACCACAAAGACTGTGACTCGATTTTCATGTCGTTGTGAGTTAATAAATAGAATCAGAACGATCCTTCTAGGACATCTTATCTGGACTTATTACCTGTCCTTACGACCTCTCTACAGGAAGATGAGTTTGAACGAAACTCTCATGGCTAAACTGACGCGGGGTGGGGGGGGGGGGGGGGGTGGGGGGGGGGGACTGTCTAAATTGTCCACTAGTATGAGCAAAGTAGTGAAGCCTTCCAAAAAGAAACCTCTCAGTTGTTCCACTAAAAAGTCGCTGATAATCACATCAACTATGAAACCCTATGACCATCAAGACGACGACTGACACCATCTCTGATATGGAAAAACACATGGCGGCCTTCCCAAATGTCAATGCGGCCTCTCTGGCCAAGAAGTTAAGGGTGTCACTCCTGCGGGCTCGGGGGTCCCACCTGCTCCGCTGGTAAGTACATCCCAGAAAAGGGGATGAAATGCGCCAAAAAGATCAAAATCATCAACGACGGCTCGCGGAGGGAGTTGAGGCGGATACTCTTGATATGACTGTGGGAGTGCAGGCGAGGGCTCCGTCGAACCCGACAGAGATGGACAAGCAGGGGCAGAAGACCACAAATTATGTTGATAAGGATCCATTTAGGAAACAAGTTGAAGAAAAGCCCAATAGATAGCAACGACCTTCACCGCGAATTCCCTAGAGGGGGCCAATGACAGGCGCCTTCCAAAGAAGTCTGGCGATAAAGCAGATAGTGGTTGCCTACAAGATGATGTCAGGCACTATAACCCACCGGCTAGCGATGGAGGACACCCCATGTCTGAGATAGACAGCGGGAGCAAGAAGGAAGAAGAAGGGGAGACGAAAGAAGAGGATGAATGGGATGAAGAGGAAGAATAAGGAGAGGAAGACGCCATGTTGGTTGACCTCACGCCGAACACTGAGGCAAAGGGGGAGGTAGAGACCGCTAGGATGTCGATTAAGGTGCTTCTCGAAACCACTGACAAGTCGACTGAGACCGTGTCCAAGAGGAGCTAGCGGAAGGAGAAGAAGATGTGTAAATAAGAGACCGACTCAGGGGGGTTGGGGGGGGGAGTGATCTCCTTGAGCTGGCAAAAAGAAGCTTCACCGCGAGGGAGGCGGTTTCTTGGGATCACAGGAGGAATCCTAGAGGGAAATCCACCTTCGTACAGGAGGCTTGTGGGTGCAAAGGGGGTGTCCCTTCCTTTTTCCCATCGATTAAGCTTTAGCCTTATAAAAATGAATCATTATAAACACATACCTATGGTTGCAGCGGACTCTCCTGCGGGCGCCAACACTGTCACCATGCGCAGGCTATAAGAGGAGCTGGAGGCCGTGAGGAAAGAGTTCTGGGCTTCACGCACGCTCATCATCTAGCTGGAGAAAAAGGTGGAGATGTTGAAATGGGGCATTGGGCGTGTTGCTGGAAGAGTCAACCGCACATACTGCAGATTGACCCATTGTCCGACTTGTAGAATTTGGTGCACCGGGAGATTTTTTGCGGAAATGTGAGAAGAAGGCCAGGGAGAATGTCCGCACCATCCAAGCCTCAGGCGCTAAGCTGAATAAGTCCCTAGTGAGCGCGCATAGCACACTTATTGAGATGACAAATGACTTAGAGTTGGGGGGGGTAGAGAGGGCACCTTCCGAAGAGACCTAAAACCCAAGCATTGTGAGGAAATTGATAAGCTTATAATGATAACTGACTTCTGCTTGGTGGGTACTTTATGCCAAACGTACTAAAAAACTTGCTTTTATAACCTGTACTTTTGTTTCTTGATGTTTGCGATGTTGCGTGAATGTTTTTCTTTTTTGTGGATGCTTGTGATGTTGTGCCGAATACTGCTCCTTTTTTGCGGATATGTTTGCACACAAACCTTTATTGTAGAGTCGATGTTGGGGTGAAGTAGTTAACTGCGTCGCACACCGTGAGGAGTCATCATTACTATCATTTCGAATTTTGAGCCATGGAGCTCTCGTGTTGTCTATAAATAAGTTTAATCTTTCTCGTCTACCACACACAATCATGAGTAACTCGGAGGCTGAGCGAGCTCCTTCGGCGGGTGCGACGCAAACTAATTGTGAGATCACCTTTCTTTTATGTGAACAGCCTACACGCACGATCTACGATGAAGAGTTCACGACTCTCCTAACTAGGATCCGCTCATTTCCCAGCTTCCATACTGCGTGGTTTCCGGTGGCTAAGGATCACCTCCACATGGAGTTCACCGATGAAATAGTCCTCCCTTTCAAACACTTCTGTTGGGAAAAACACCTTCTGGATTTTTCTTGCAAATTATATAAAAGTGATTTCATCATCTATGATTCATTACCCATATTGTATATTGAGGGTAATATGGTCATTAGATGTCCTAGGATGTCTCACTCACATTAGAGTGTCAAAGACAAGACAAAAGGAGTGCAAAATACAGTTGAGTTAATTATGCGTCAAATGGAAGTCGAAGTAGCTTCAACTTCAAGTCAAAGTAACTTCAAATAGAAGTAAGAGCAACTCAGAATGGAAGTCGATGTATCAATTGAAGTTGATGCAATGCCAAAAGGTATTCGATGCAGAAGACATAGTCAGTCAAATTAACATTTGAAGTCGACACAACTTCAAATTATGTTCGACGTAGAAGACAGAGCTCAAATTCCAAGTCTTCATCTCGACGAATACGTCGATAAGGAATCGACACAACATCGATATCTGAGTTCAATATAGAGCTGAGGAAGATTTTAAAGCAGCATCTATTATAACTCAAAGGTGCGTCGATAAGAAGGAAAATGTATTCGACGCAACGTCGAATACAAACACAGAATTAGAATACTTCCTGAATTCTATTCTAAAGTAAATTCAGACCATATAAAAGGAATGTATTTAAATTCTAAAGGGTCGTTCATAGTAAAAAAAAGGATTCCAGAGATACAAAGAAGATACATTTGGAAGTTATTGAAATAGGCGTTTGACGGGTTGTCAACAGAAATTGAAAGAGCATAATACTACCTGCTAGATATTCCTACTAGGAAAATAACAGAAGAGGAAAGTACTCTATCTTTATTCGACAGACTAGTGAGGGGAGGGGGGTGGGGGGGGGGGGGGGGGGGGGTGGGGGGAGGGAGGAGGGTCGGGGGGAGGGAGGAGGGTCGGGGGGATTGGGGGAGGGGGAGAAAGAGGAACTGTCTAAATTGTCCACTAGTACGAGCAAACTAGCGAAGCCGTCCAAAAAGAAACCTCTTGCTTGTTCCACTAAAAAGTCATTAATAATCACATCAACTATGAAACCTTGTGACCATCAAGATAACGACTGTCACCATCTCTGATATGGAGAAACACATGGCGGCCTTACCAAATGTCAGCGTGGACTCTGTGGGCCAAGAAGTTAAGGGTGTCGCTCTTGTGGGCTCGGTGGTCCCACCAGCTCCGCTGGCAAGTACATCCCAGAAAAGGGGATGAAATGTGCCAAAAAGATCAAAATCATTAATGCCAGCTCGCGGAGGGTGGAAAGGCAGATACTCTCGATATGACTGTGGGAGTGTAGGCGAGGTCTCCGTCGAACCCGACAGAGATGGACATGCAGGGGCAGAAGACCACAAACTATGTTGATAAGGATCCATTTAGGAAACAAGTTGAAGAAAAGGCCAATGGATGGCAGCGGCCTTCACCTCGAATTCCCTTGAGGGGGCCAATGACAGGTGCCTTCCAAAGAAGTCTAGCATTGAAGCAGATGGTGGTCGCCGATAACGGGCACTCTGACCCACCGACTGGTGATGGAGGACACCCCATGTCTGAGATAGACGGCGGGAGAAAGAAGGAAGAAGAAGAGGAAGAGTAAGGAGAGGAAGATGCCATGTAGGTTGACCTCACATCGAAAACTGAGCCGAAGGGCGTGGTAGAGACCTCTAGGACGTCGATTAAGGTGCTTCTCGAAACCACTAAACAGTCGTCTGAGACCGTGTCCAAGAGGAGCTAGTGGAAGGAGAAGAAGATGTGGTAGCAAGAGACCAACTCGGTGGGGGGGGGGGAGTGAGCTCAGTTCGATGGCAAAAAGAAGCCTCGCCACAAGGGAGGCGGTTTCTAGGGCTCGCGGGTGGAAGCCTAGAGGGAAATCCATAATCGAACAGGAGGATTGTGCGTGCATAGTGGGTGTCCCTTCCTTTTTCTTATCGATTAAGCTTTCGCCTTATAAAAATGAATCATTATAATCACATACCTTTGGTTGTAGCGGACTCTCATGTAGGCGCCAAGGCTGTCACCATGCGGAGGCTGTGAGGAAAGAGTTCTGGGCATCGTGCGCGCTCATCATCCAACTTAAGAAAAAGGTGGATATGTTGAAATGGGGCTTCGGGCGTGTTGCTAGAACAGTCAACTCCCATGCTGCAGATTGACCCGGTGTCCGACTTGCAGAAATCGGCGCATCGGGAGATTTTGTGCGAAAATATGAGAAGAAGGTCAGGGATAATGTCCGCACCATTCATACCTCAGGCGCTAAGCTGAATAAGTCCCTAGTGAGCGCGCAGTACACACTTATCGATATGACAAATGACTTAGAAGTGTGTGTTGGGGTGGGTGGGGGGGGGTAGAGCGGGCACCTTCCGAAGAGACCTAAAACCCAATCATTGTGAGGAAATTGATAAGCTTATAATGATAACTGACTTCTGCTTGGCGGGTACTTTATGCCAAACATACTAAAATACTTGCTTTTATAACTTGTACTTTTATTTCTTGATGTTTGTGATGTTGCGTGAATGTTTATCTTTTTTGTAGATGCTTGTGATGTTGTGCCGAATACTGCTCCTTTTTTGCGGATATGTTTGCGCACAAACCTTTTTGAAAGTGCACTGTGTGCCTCTGAGAATACTCTAGAGGGGGGATGAATAGAGAGATTTAAAAATATTTCTATCCTATTTATGCAAATACAATAAAACACTAAGTGTTTATGCTTCAACAAATCCCACACAGAATAAAACTAAAGTGCTGAAATATGAAACACAAAAACAGTAAAATAAATCTAAACTATATGGGACAGCACAGAAAATAAACAACCAGAAGACACAAAGATTTTATTGAGGTTCCTCATAAGGTGGGTAGTCCTCCCTTCTACCACCTGGTAGGAATGCACCAACTGTGCCTGAGTCTTTTGATAAGGAGACTCTCAGAACCACTGATCTTTTGATAAGGAGATCATGAACCAACCAGTTCTTTTGATAAGAAGATCTTGCACCACCAGATCTTTTGATAAGGATATCTTGAACCACTGAATCGTTTGGAAGAGGGATTCTTAAAACTCTTTTACATGTGAGAATGAGAAGGAGAAAGAAGAAGGGGGAGGAGGAAGAACTTTGTTCTCAGAATTCTTATGAAGCCCTGTCTCAAGAAACAACTTATATTTTCTTCTACTTGATCTGCTAGTGATAAACTCCTGCTTATGATTGTGAAGATTTGTAGGAGCTATGATTATCAGATCTTTTCTCTTCTTTCTGATCAAACTTTGGCTGATATATGATTGTGATAATAAGCAGCCTTCAGTTGTTCTGCAGTAAGAGATGGAGAGCAGTTGTTCTTTCTTCTCTGTGTTTTTCTCTATTAGGGTTCCTTGAGGAGGAAGAAGAAGATAGAGTCCTAATAGAAAACTTTTGCCGATCGTAATGAATGCTCTGTTTTTCTCTTTCTGCTCATGCCTTATATTGTCCCCCTTTAATTTGAATTTCTTTTCCTTTTCTGGTAAGTCCTGAAAAGGTTTTTTTCCTTGGACAATTTCTCTTTATTTCCTTCTATAATTCATGACCCGTCTAGCAACTGTAAGCTTGTTTCCAAGAATTCTTTTCTGCCTCTTTTAATTCTTCTTTCTATTTGAGGCAATTAATAAGCTGTTGGAGAACGGTCGTCAGAGTTGTGGGCCATGAGAGAGGGTCCAAAATGATAGAAGAAAAGGTTTCCTTTTCAGACTGTATTCAATGTAGCGTCGAGTTCTCTTTCTCTCTTACCGACGCACCTTCGTGTAAGACCCCATTTTTTTTGCTACAAACCAGGTCTTATGCCCAGAACAGCCGCTTTGCAGTGATACCAACACACGGGAAGGTCACCACTACAAAGCACCGATCCTGCCGGCCATATCGATCACAGAAGAAGAAAAGTATAAATGAACAATAGAAGTTCAAGTCCACAAATCACATGCTATATATAAAAATGTAACTCACACACTCGACTCAAAGCGCACTGACGTTTAGTTCTCCCTTTTTGGAGCTCGCAAGACTCACAGGATACTCCCGTAGTGGCAAACAAAAACGTTGGGTTGGGCCTCGCCCACCTCTAGGTTGGTATTCACACTACCTAACCTAGACCTATCGTACGCCTCAAAGCAAAAAACGCAGAGCATCTGCGTACTCTTACTGGTTGGACCACCAAACTTTTATGGCGAAGTGCAAATTACGCACTTGCTGAGTCAACGTATTGATGTCGGCGTGAATGACCGTCCAGTACCGAAGACCCACCACCTTTATGCACAAGCAAACATGTTTACCATCTATATCTGAGCCATAAGCTCCTCGAGCTAACCCGCCCGTCCTCATAACCTTCTGAGCCACCAGCTCGCCGGACCAACCCGTCCGTACCAACCGCCACCGAGCCTACCGCTCGTGATTCTAGACCAACTAACCTCCCGTAAACATGGGGTGTGGGTGTGTGTATTATTGTGTTAATCTTGAATATCATCTTATTCCTATAATTTAGGGTTAACCATGGACTTCCCGAGGATTACCCTGTAAGGGGCTGCAGCGGTACTAGGAGCTATGATGGGATGACACCTTAAAGCTCACTCTTTCCCAGGCACTTAATGTTATTGGTAACTACCCATTAGAATTACCCTTCTTATCATTACACTTGAATTAACCTCCTAAGTGTTTTCCGACTCCCCACGGGAAAGACGATCTTTTGTTAATCCCGAGCACAACTTAACCCTTCACTCACGAAGCACACTCTCATCACATAAACTCCATTTGGTGACCTCAAATCTTCTTAACCAGACTCGGTACACCATCTACCTTCATTTCACCCTACCGGTCTTAAATTTACCCAAGTTTTATAGTTTTACTATACGCAGACCAAATGAGTTATATGAGTTGGATAAGAGGAGGTTCCCCAAATATTCATCCACATGACTCGAGATTATTACTGGAGGTCTAACATGATGTTTTAAGACTAAATCCAGAGAATCACATTTTTCCCTAATTATCTGCCATTTATTTTAATTTCTCCAACATTGGCCAAGTATGAAATTGTACATTAAGTGAAAGATCTCCTTATGATAAAGCTCCCATAAAACTATGGAAAATCTATGATGTCAAAATAACAATAAATTCAGAATATCACAATTTTACAGTAATGTTTTGACCTCTAACTAAAATATTAAACCATTTTCCAATATTATGAGTTAAAGAAGGAATCACCAAAGATATTAGTCCAAATTTTTTGGGAAAATTACCAGACCTTTATATTATTCCGAAAAGTCTACTGGCCAAATTTCATAATTTATCAAAACTAATTATTCTCATAAATAAATATTCCAAGTAAACTCATACTAGGGAAAATTGTGAAGTAACCTAATGATAAATAATTCCAAAAAGTATACAAAATTTCACAGAGCTCTCTAATGCCCTAAAATGTCCTACCACCAAGTTTCATAATTTTCTAGAGGATATTTGGCCCTCATTTAATTAACATATTTCTAAGATAACATAGATGACTTGTGAATGAAGTGCTAATTAAATCAATTTAATAATTACCCAAAAATTACCAGAGGTCTATATCATGATTTTATATAATCTACCAATCTTTCATCAACATCCAAGATAACTTGAGCTTGTAAATTCCTTTTATAAGAAGGCTCCCCAAAAAGGTTATAACCTAAATCAGAGGTTATAATTGTTCTTAAAATTCTCATAAAATTTCTTAGAGCATATTTACACCCTATGAACTTATCTACCAAGTTTCATGACCATTTAAGGAAATTTGCGCCTATGTCCTTCACAAGGCTTAAAGTGCAACCCTAAGGTTAGAACTAGGGTCCTAGGGCACATCCACCCCACATCACCCCAAAATACACATGTGGGTGTCTTATGTGATCCCAAACCAATGACCAAAGTTTCACACCACATTGATGAGATTTGACCACCTAATTCCATCATGTGCACTTTTGACACGGTTTGACCTAGTTTGACAAATCTTGGGTTAACTAATTAGCCAACCAAATCAGTCCCAATTGGGCTGAAATTTTTACCAATGTCACATCATGACCCTAAGGAACTCCTACCAAAATTTGGAGGGGATTGGATGTCATTAGACCCTAAAATTAATTAATATATGGTTTATTAAATTTTACAAAAACCTTAGAAAAATGTCCTCCAAAAATTCCCATTTTTGGATATGTTAAGAGTGTAGGTATAAGCAACCTACATTTCAAATTTCAAGACAATATCATTATCCCATTAAAAGTTATTTAAGAAAAAGTGGTTGTCCCACCCTACGGACCAGCCCCATCAAAATGGCTCTACAGGGATCAACAGTGCTCCTTTTTGGGCTGAAACAAATTTTAAATTAAAGTACACACCAAGGGCTACAACATTAGTGTTGGCCTCTGTTTTATCAGGGGAGAGTAAGTATTTTCTATAATTATTTCTAACTACTTACAGTAAAGGGACAGAAATAGGAATAACAAATATATCACAACATAACTTGCATGGATCTTAAAACACAAACGAAGGGCATCCCTTCAACTTCTCCAATCATCCAACGACCACAGTTTGCCCATCCTGTAGCAACTTGGGAGGTGATTTCCCGGCCACCTAGACGCTCTCCCAGTCGGCCAATGCCTCCATCACCTCCGTTGAGGTGGCGGCCGACGATGTACGGTGGTTTGCCGGTCGGAGGCGGTCGGAATCAGAAATTTAAATGAGGGAAGAAAGATTGATCACAAGCTTCCGGCCATGACGATTCAAGACCAATTGGCCCCAAATCAAGTGGCCAAAATGATAAGATCTACCCACTAAGAAATAGACGAGAGGGAAGGACCTGAATTGCGGCTTATAGTCGTGTCGATCGCCGGTCCGCCATGGTTGGTCGAGAGCTCTTGGGTGCCATACCAGTAGGTGCCTAGATATGAGAATTCTTCAAGAAAATGGGAGAAACTCATTCCCTCCCCCCTTGAGCCCTCTTATAGAGCCAAATCCTGGTGGGCGGAAGATGAAGCTTGGGATTCCTCAATTAACACCATTCATGGTGAAAATTTCGGACATCCCCAAAGGTCACTCATTTCTCCCTCCTTAAAGGTTGGAAAAGTCTTAATATTCTTTTAATGGATAGGGGAAATGAACCCCCATTAATTTGGAGGACTTTTGGACTCCCTTGGCCATCAATTTGGCCAGCAAAATGAGTCCCGACCGTCTCCCATCTGTTTAGCTACCGTCGGTGCTAGTGCTAGCGCCAGCTTTAGCCCCTCGGCGGCGTAACGCTTGCCGGTTCAGAAAATGTAAGGCGCTACCGCTAGTGCTTGCACTAGCGCCTGCTCTAGCATTTCGAAGGTATTTGGTTCGTCTCAGTGGTTCAGTGTTCATCTCAGCGGTTCACTTAAGCCACCACTACCACCACCGCTAGCCACTAGCGCCGGCGCTAGCGCCTTGTTCAATATACCCCTTTCATTCTATGGTTGGGTAATTGAGGTACTATGAGGGGACCCTTTTACTGGGTTAGACACGTCATGGTGGTGTCATGGGTCACTGCGATGCCCTAAGGCCAACATTGGGCTTGGTAACTGGAACTCACTATCCGCAGACCATGGCGATTTTTGCCTCAAGCCTAAGCTCTTATGTTCTCTTTGCGCATCCTAGGGTTTTGTCATGACCTAGTCATGACAAAACCGTCCTTGGGGTCTAGTCGTTTGGGGGATGTTACAAATCCCAATAAACAAAAAAATAATTTCGTCCTCGAAATTCAGGCTAGGCTTGCGGGGTTTTCACCGAGAGTGATTGAACATAACATCCCCTAAGAATTGAAGTAATTTATGGCTCGAAGAGCATCGACTATATCTGCCCACCAGTTCTAGGGGCTCTCAGGTGTGCTCCTCCTGTCCATAATTTTACCACATGACTTTTACCTATGGAACCTTCTTGCGCCGCAAAACAAGCACCGTCGAATCGTCTATCCGGGCTAGCTCTAGGTGAATCAATCAATCGGAGGCTACCGGGCCGTCTATAGTAGAAATTCACTGCTCCGTCCTTAGTAGATCTCTCCTAAAGGAGGAGACATGGAAGACATCGTGCCATCCTGCTAACTCCGGCGGTAGCTCTAGTCTATAAGCCAATGGGCCGATCCACTCCAGGATCCTGTAGAACACCATTTATCTTAGATTAAGCTTCTTCCGTTTGCAGACTGGCGAGACTCCATGCATTAGGCATATCTTCAGGTATACCCTGTCTCCAACCTGGAACTCTACTACACGATGCCGTGCATTGTAATACTTAGCCTGCCTGCTCTGGGCTTCCAATGTCCTAACTCGAATCAGTCGCACCTGGGCATCAGTGTCCTTCAAAAATTCCGAGCTGAGTGTCTCTAAATCCTCATCCTGGATCCAAGATAGTGGAGTCTTGCGCCTCCATCCCTTCGAGGGTGGAGAGGTGTGCTGAACGTTAATCACGAGTCCAGATAAGCCTGCACTGATTTTCACTTCTTGGACATAACCCGTCCATCCCGATCCGACACGATCGTCCTGGGTACACCACGATAATGGACAAACATCTCATCAAATCACATCAAACACCCATAGGAGTATCCTTCTAGCCCGGGGTAACCCTATCTACCTTGGTCAGTCTATCCTCGATGTTCTAGATAAACTTGTGCCCAGAGTGGGGATGTGGTAACCTGTGTATGGAATCTATAATTATATCATCGATCTTCCACTCTAACACGGGCAATGACTATAGTAGTTCCCCCAAAGACTCTTGCATCTGGCCTTCACCAGCTGACCAGCCTCACAGTGCATCAGAAAACCTATGTTGAATTTCCTTATTCCGTGGAAATATACGTTCCGCAATACACCATTTTTTTATGATAACTAAAGCTCTTGTGTGAATGGGTAGGCAATGCCTTTATAAAGTTTTCTCTACACGTTCAAATTCTTATTCCTTCACGCACGTTCGGGTAATTAAGAAACTCAACTCTACAACCTATCCAGTTCTTACCCTTGACAAAACTGATCACATCGTCAAACATCCCAATTATCCTCAAACTTTATGGGGGTGCACTTGTGAATCTTATGAACACTTATTAACCAACCAACACTAGTATCAATGTTTGTAAGATGACTCCCAATCACTTTCTACGTGGAGTTTGATTTATAAGGTATGAGGGCAAAATTTTGATACCCTAAGATTTTTCACGAGTCAATTTCCTCAAGGAAATATCATCATGTTTATTTCACCAAGTTCCTATCACTTCCACATATGCTAGTCTTGATCACTTTCGAATGGTCCAAAGTAAGATAAACTTAGATCGTTCTTATCATAAAAAACTCCAACAATATATTCTAATTCCAATAAATCATCGTCTAAGATCTCTGGTTATTCATCATCATAGCTCCCAAGGTATAAGGGCTATTATTGTAGTTAAAATTTTCTACCATGATAGGGTGTGATTTTAACAAATCATAAGTTGATCACTTCTGAATGCCCCAAACCACAAGAACTGTCGGGTATCACTTGTAATACTCCCCTCCCGGAACACAAGACACAACCGAGAGGAGTCCTATGCCTAGGAAAGCCGCCTTGCGGAAGTGCCAGCACATGAGCTAGCCTCCCTCACAAGACGCCTATCCTGCCGGCCTAACCAACTGAACAGCGCCAACCCATCAATAATAGAACAATAAAAGCCATTTATTCACAATTAAGTAATAATGTCCAAACAGTACAAAATGGACAGGAAGCTACACAAGCTCCTGTGTATCATCATAGTATAAACTTGCCCTAAGGCTACAGTCTAACCACTCGCTCAAATCTGCCGCTGACGGTAGCCAAGGTATCGTAATCACCAGCACTGTCACCCTGGCCTGGCTGTCCTCCTGTGTAGTACGCTGCTGCTCCTAAAAGTAGTGGTGTAACAACCGTTAGTCATAAAGACTAAGTGGCTTCACATCCTCTCCCCCGGCGACTCCAAGGCACCGGGCAGAAGGGAATGAAGAAAAGCTGCAATATAGTCAGTAGTAGCAAAATAGGTGACAAGGAAAGATGTAATTACAGCAGTGTATCAAATGTATAAGAAGTACATCTGACAGGTAATATGACAATGGCAGAGTATAAGAAAATAGTGAAACAACACAGAAGAAGTAAGCAGTTCATATCGTACCTTAACTTATTTGAATGCCCATACAAACTTATAAGTTAAGGCTTCCATGCTGGAACCCATCATATAAAAGAGCCCATACTAATTTATATGATGGACTCGATGCAGTGCAATGCTATGACTATGAGTGATGAATGCAATGCAATGATTATGATATGATGACACACCAATGCATAATTGTTATGTCGACATAGACCTACAGTTCTCGTTTTTGAGAGGTAGCTAACCACTCAGGCATCTCCCGTCGTGGCCAGACGAAGATAGTGGAACGAGCTCCTCCACTACTAGGAGGGTATAAACACTACCAGTCCTAGGCCTCTGTACGCCTCGATGCTAAGAACACACAGCGGAGACCCTGCGCACTACTCGCATCATGCTGAGCCTTCAAGGACACAGAAAGGGACTTGGGTAGGTGAGCACCAAGAGTCCAACCCAACCGGTCTATAGTCTAACTGTCGGCTTCTGTCGGTGTCATGACTGTTGGACATGTGTGTCACATCCCTTTGTTTGAGAATAACAAATCACATATTGTATTTGATATTGCTTGTAGTGTGTTTATAGTGTGCAGGAACTATAGGTGCAATACTCCACTGGTAGAAAGCAGCTTGGAACAACATTTTGAAAGGAGGAGCGCTACCGCCAGCGCTATCTCTAGCGCCAGCGCTACCGCTACCGCCAGCACTACCGCCAGGCGCTATCTCAAATTCGTGCACGCGACGGTTTCGCAACCGCTACCGCTACCGCCAGCGCTATCTCCCGCTACCGCCAGCGCTATCGCTACCGCCAGGCGCTATCTCCAGTTCGTGCACAGCGCCACGCCGCCGACGGTTGCACAACCGCTCCACACAAACGATACTCCCGGCGCTATCCACTACCGCAGGCGCTAGCTCCATGGTCTATAAATTGAAGTGTTCTCTCTCGTTTTGGTTAGACCTTCCAAAGACATTACTTGTGCCCAAACTCTCGTGCTGCTACTCTACAAAATCATCATCTCCCAGTCAAAGCCAAAGAAGAAATTCTGGAGAAGAAGGCCATCATGCTGCATCTGAAGAATGATCGCTTCGACCTCGCTTGTGCTTCAGCGATCCTTCATCCTCATCTCCAGAAATCTCAAGAGGGAGTTTTGCTTGTTATTTATTATTTCCATTCCACACTTTTTTGTATCCGTTGTAGTGAAATTGCCTTGTTTTTGGCGACTAGGTCCTTGCGCGGCTTAGGGGGAATTCGCCGCGTGAGTTGGCGACTAGGTCTAGGGGATTAGATCTAGGGGGTGCTCGTGGCCATATCCGGGGAAGGATTGGCTAGAGCGGCTTGAGGACTTATCTGAGGAAGGATAGGCTAAAGGCAACCGGTTTGTGGGGATACAAGTCGGTATAGAAAAGGAAAAGAAATCTACATTTGTACGCCTCCAATTTCTAGCGATATAGAAATCAAAATTTTATGTAAACACTTTTTCATTTAATATAATCATGTCTTTTTTGTGTTTACTTTGATTTCTATCATTTGGCGTAATCTCTATTATTTTGTGTTCTAAGTTTTCAATTCCTAATCTAAATTGTTTATTTCTATTTTGTCATCATTATATCCTATTAATCAAAGCAATTTAGTAATTTTCGTAAAATTTATAAAAAGAATTTTATTCCCTTATTCACCCCCCCTCCAAGGGCGCTGTAAGATCCAACAAGTGGTATCAGAGGGCAGGTTATTCCAAACGGTTTAAAAACCAGGAATAATGGCGTCTTATGATCTCGCTTTTTCCGAGGGTCAGGGAATTAGTAGACCTCCACTATTTACTGGGTCGGATTATAATTATTGGAAAAATAGGATGCGTTGTTTTCTAATGACCCTAGATATTGAGGTTTGGAACATGGTAGAAGAAGAATACACTCCTCCTACATTTGTAGTTGGAGAGGTTATGTTAGAAAAACCCAAAGATAAATGGGATGATCGGGATAAACTCAAATGTAAAAATAACGCAAAAGCCATGAATGCTCTATTTTGTGCGTTAGATAGAAATGAATTTAATAGAATTTCTGCTTGTACTACTGCATATGAAATTTGGAATCATTTGGAAGTTACTCATGAAGGTACATCGCAGGTTAAAGATTCCAATCTTTTCCAACTGGAGTCGGAATATGAAAAATTCCGAATGGATGAAAGCGAAGATGTTGATGGTATGTGTTGGGTAAATTGCCCTCAATATTACCTTGATTTGAAGAGGCGTCACTCTCAATACTAAGGACATATTGTATTTGACAAAGCTATACTTGTGTAGAATATACAGACACAGGTGACTCAAAAGAAAGGGCCAAACATGCCCTTAGATGTGAAGAAATCATCTACAAGGAGATGAAGATCTGTCTCAGCAGAACCGCTTAGACGATAGGTCAAAACCGCTGAGACGAGGAGCCGTCTCAGCGGATCCGCTGATAGGAGGATTCTCCACTGATCAATCATTTTAGTCGAACGCAGAACTCTGTTCGTCGACTGCTGAGACAAGACTAAAAGAAGGGGACTAAAGCTGTCGCTGAGACTGGATACTATCTCAGCCCAACCGCTGAGATGCTGCCGCTGAGACTGGATGTTGTCTCAGCCCAACCGCTGAGATAGATCCAAATGTGCTGACGGGATCTTCTTTTGGCGCAAATGACAATTGAAAGGGAAAAGCAACTCCAATCCGCCCCATACCGTGTCAGGAGGATCGAAATAGCCGTTGAAGTCTTCTAAAGGTATAAAAGAAGAAGCTAGGGCACAATAACATTAACTGTTCGATTAAAAAGTTCTTGCTGCACGTCGCAATCGAGCATTCTCGTTTCAGCCAGTTGAAGTCATTCTCTGAAGCTGAAGTTAATCTTCCTAGGGAGATTAGATAGCTCTTCGTGCACTTACTCAAGAAGGGAAAGTTGATCTTCTGCTTTTCTAAAGGATAAGATCAAGGTGATTCAAATCTGAAGCTGCTGCCTTTCAGATCTGAAGAAGGAAAATAGAAGACCTGAGAGTAACTATTTTATCTTCTGTAATCAAAACAAACTCTATTATATCTTTGTAAGGAATTGTTGCCTGAGTGAAAGGTTGTTGAGCCTGTGTGTGTAGAGCTGTGTTGACAGCTTGAGTGGTAGGACTTCTTGATAGGTCTGAGGTAGGAAATCTGTGGGATTTCTGAGTGGTAGGAGTTATAAAATTCTGAGCTGTAGGGTTGCTGAGCCTGAGGTGTAGGGCTGCTGAGCCTGAGTGTAAGGCTGATGTGCCTGAGGTAGGATCACTCTTGATCTGAGAAGTTCTGAGGAACTTGTGGTGTAAGCTCAAGTAGCCGAGATTGGAGTTTGTGGCCTTATTTAACTCATTGTTAGAAAGGTGAAGGGGGAAAGAGGACTACTCAAGACACCCTGTCTTGAGGAACCTCTATACATCCTTGTGTGTTTTCTGTGATTGTATTTTCTGCAGCTAGAAACATTAGGTTTATAGAAAGAAATTAAGTAAAACCTATTCACCCCCCTCCCTCTAGGTATTATTGACTACACCTATATAAACTATCAAGTGGTATCAGAGAGAGGTTGATCAAAAGGACTTAACAGTCTGATCAGATCCTATACAGGAGTAGTCAAATCTGAAATCCAATGGCAAGCAGTGGAATGAAGAAGGAGTTGGGGTCAATGAAGTTGCCCATATGCTCCAAAGAAAACTTTGGGATATGGAAGCAAAGGGTAAGGCTATTCATGGAAGCCTCAGACCCAAGGATCTTTTTAACTGTCAAAAATGGTCCTTATACCTTTGAGAAAGTCTCCACCATTGACCCTACTAGAAAAATACTTAAGGTATTCTCTGAGCTGACCAATGATGAGATAACACTGTACTCTTGGACAAGAGAGCCCAAAACATAATAGTAAATTCCATTGATGACACTACATTTCAGAACTTGGTACACTGCACAACTGCCAAGGAAATGTGGGACACATTGGTGGTGTATATGGAGGGAACAGCTGAAGTGAGGGATGATAGAAAGTCACTCCTCAATCAGGAGTATGAAGCCTTCAGACAGCTGAGTCAGGAGAATTTCTCTATGTGCTATGAAAGGTTCTTTAGGATTGTAAATGAACTAAGAACCTATGGAAGGGTATTCACAGATTATGAACTTAATGACAAGTTCCTTAGATCTCTAACCAGAGATTGGGACACTAAAATTTGTGCAATCAGGGAAGGGGCAAGGCTTGGAGAAACCCCTACCCATACTCTGTTTGGGAAACTGCTCTCATATGAGATGCAGCTTTCTGCAAGACAGGAGGAGGACACTTCTTCCAGGGCTCACACAAGGGAGAGGTCTGTTGCTCTCAAAGCTGAAAGCTCTAAGAAGAACAAGGTTAGAGTACAGTCACCTCCAAGAAAGATTGCTGAATCTGAAAAATCTGAGAGCAGCAATTCAGACAGCTCCTCTTCTGATGAGGAGTTTGCTGCCTTCACAAGGCAGTTCAAGAAGATGATCAAGAGGAAACAATGGAAGAGCAAACCTTCCTCCTCTTCTCATCCCAAGAAGGATCATTACAGATCTGAGAGGCAACATCCCAAAGGGGACAGGTATGACTCTAAAACTAGTAAACATGTTTCAACTAACATAATTTGTTATTGTTGTAGTAAGCCTGGACATGTCATTGCTGACTGTCCAGTCAAGAGAAAAGAAAGAGGTGACAAGAAGCCTCATCACCAGAAGGAAAGGAAGGGAGAAAAATCCTTCCTAGCTAAGAAAGGCAAGAGCTGGAGTGAATCTGAGTCTTCATCTTCAGATTCAGATGGTGAGGAGAAAGACTACTTGGGGTTGTTTGCTGATCAGGAGGAAGAAGACTATCCTAATACCAGGATAGGAATCAGGGCCCCGCTATCACATTCAGATAGTGATGAAGAGGAGGATGAGGTCACTCTAGATGACCATGGGTTGATGGCTATAACTGAAGATGAGGACAGCCACAGCAATTCAGAACATGAGCAGGTATTGATACACTGCATTTCTTCTTCTTCTGATTATGAAAAAAATCCAGAATCTGAATCTCCTCCATCTAAAGTTGGAGGTGAATCATACTCTGAGGAGGATGTCAATCAATTGATTGATGAATATGGTGCACTCCTGGAAGCTCTGAAAAAGAGCAAAAAGCTAGCCAAGAGGCAAGCTCAAGAAATTTCTTCCCTGAAGCAACCAAAATTTGAGTGCATTGAGCATGCTACCCAGCTAGCTCAAATGAGCAATGAGATTGGAAAGCTAAGGGGAATGTCAATGATCCATGTGGGCACCATAAGCCACAAGAACAAGATCATCAAGGATCTTGAAGAAAAGCTCCTCAAGGAGAGGATGCTAGTGGCTAAGTTCTCCAAGCCCAAGACTGTGATGCCTATTATTGACACCTTCAACTCCCAAAGCAAGAGAGGTATTGGTTTCAATAATGAGGCATATACTAGCAACACTAAGGGAAAGGTCAAGGACTCAAAAGAATCTAAGACCTCCATTGTGAAAATCTTGATACCCTCAAACAAGTATGACCAAGAAAGTGTTCTTGGTCACTTATTAAATGGAAGTTCCTATAACTTGAGCAGGAATGCTCACAGCTATGGAAATAGAAAGGGCATGGGATTGAGTGCAATGAAAGCTGCACATGAGGAAATACAAATGGCCCAACCTTCAGTCAAGAACATGGAAGCAAGCTCTTCCAAATCTGCTTCAGCAAAAAGCAAGACTACTGTCAAATCTGTTGACAAGGCCTGCTGCCCAGTGTCTGATTCCATCAGATCTTGTATGACTGCCAAGTCAATGCAAGCTGAGGCTATCAGGATAAAGACCAGCAAGACTGTCCACAGATTATCCTTCAGTCAGATTATTGCTGAAAGAAATAGGAAGATTGTTGATATCTCTTCTGCTGAACATGTACAAAATGATGTACCAATTCAGAAAACTGTTCAGAAAAGGAGATACAATATTCATGATTGTTGGTGCTGTGGCAAGGTTGGACACTTTGCAATTGATTGTTGGCACAACCCCAATGTGCCAAAGGCAAGGACTGAACCTCAAGCCAAACCAGCCCTCTCTAGGAATATTCCCCATGGTGTTAACAAGAACCTAGGACCCAAAGTCAGTTTGGGTCCTAAGGTACATTAAATTTTGTGTTGCAGGTTAGTTCAAGTACCAGTCTCAACCAAATATGGTACTTGGACAGTGGGTGCTCAAGGCACATGACAGGAACTAAGGATCTTCTAAAGGATTACCATCCAGTGAAGAATGGACCTAAGGTTATTTTTGGTGGATCAGAAAAGGGGGTCACCAAAGGATATGGTATGATTTCAAATGGCATAGTCTCAATCACAAGGGTAGCTTATGTTGAAGGGTTGCAACACAACCTTTTAAGCATAAGCCAACTATGTGACTTAGGCTATGTCATTGAATTCCACAATGACAAGTGCTTGATCAAAAAGTCTAATGACTTGGAGACCATTCTCTCGGGCACTAGGAGTGGGAATGTTTATTGCTTAGACTTCATTTGCAATTATTCTATCTCCTCTGTGTGTCTTATAGCTAATGAAAGTGAGTCTCTCTGTGTCCAATGGCATAAGAGACTTGCCCACATTAACTATAAGACAATGTATAGATTATTTTCTAAAAACCTTGTTAGAAATAGTCCTAATCTAAAATGTGTTAAAAGAGGCCCCTGTCATGCTTGCCAAATGGGTAAGCAAACTAGGACCACCTTTAAAAGTATTGGCTCCAAGGATACTGAAAGGTGTTTATACCTATTGCACATGGACTTGTTTGGTCCTTTGCCAATTCAGAGCCTAGGTGGAATGTTGTATACCTTGGTGATTGTAGATGATCATTCAAAGTATACATGGGTATTCTTCCTTAAGAAGAAGTCAGATACCTTATATGTCTTTATAAACTTTGTCAAGGCCATTCAGAATGATCTACTATGTACTGTGGTCAGAACTAGAACTAACCATGGCACAGAATTTCAATCTGAAGCCATGACAAAATTTTGTCAAGAATTTGGTATCACCCAAGAGTTCTCCTCCCCAAGGACTCCACAGCAAAATGGTGTGGCTGAGAGGAGAAAAAGGAACTTGATAGAAGCTGGGAGAACACTGCTTAGTGACTCCTCACTCCCAGAATACTTCTGGGCTAAGGTAGTCAATACAGCCTGTTATGTTCTCAATAGAGCCTCCATCAATAAGGTCCTTGGGAAAACCCCTTATGAGATTCTGAAAGGCAAACAACCTACAATTTCTTACTTTAAAATCTTTGGTTGCAAATGCTACATTCTAAGTAATGGAAAATCTCAATTAACAAAGTTTGCAGAAAAATGCAATGTGGGGGTTCTTGTTGGGTATAGCTCACATAGTAGAGCTTATAGAGTTTATAACAAGAAAACCCATGTTGTAGAAGAATCTATGCATGTTGTGTTTGATGAGACCAACCTTCTCTACAAAGAATGGTCTAGTTCTTCTATTTTGACAGGAAATGAAGAAGGGATGCATGAGCTGACTGTCTAAGACAAGCCCAGCAGCAGCAAAACACAAACAGCTGCTGCAATTCCTGAAGAAGAAGAGGTACAAGATGGTGAAGTCACAATTGAACCAGTGGAACAGCCATAGCCACAAGAGGACCCTCTTCCAACTGCTACAAGGCACCTAAGAGATCATCCAAGAGATTTAATAATTGGAGATCATACCCAAGGCATATTGACAAGAAGTAGAGCCATGCAAGAAGAGCTCCTACAATTCAATAGATGCAAAGTTTGGAAGCTGGTGCCAAGACCTCAGGGACACAATGTGATTGGCACCAAATGGGTATATAGGAACAAGCTTGATGAGAATGGTACAATCATCAAGAACAAGGCTAGATTAGTTGCCAAAGGATACAGGCAAGAGGAAGGTATTGACTTTGATCAAACCTTTGCTCCAGTTGCAAGGTTGGAAGCAATTAGGCTACTCCTTGCCTATGCTGCCCACAAGGGGTTCAAAGTCTACCAGATGGATGTCAAATCAGCCTTCCTCAATGGAGACTTGAAGGAAGAGGTATATGTTGAACAGACTTCAGGTTTTGTGCATCCAACCCTATCTTCACATGTTTACCTTCTTAGGAAAGCATTATATGGTCTCAAGCAAGCTCCAAGAGCTTGGTATGAGACTTTGTCCAACTTACTCCTCAAGAATAAGTTCATGAGGTGAAAGATTGATAGCACATTGTTTCTTAGGGAAACAAGGGGCAAGTGTCTCTTAGTCCAAATTTATGTTGATGACATAATCTTTGGGTCTACTGATGACAACCTCTGCAGGAGATTTGCAAATCTAATGCAGGGGGAGTTTGAAATGAGCAGTATGGGTGAGCTCAAATATTTCCTTGGGCTCCAAGTGAAACAGTCTGATGATGGAATTTTCATCTCCCAGACCAAGTACACTAAGGAGCTCATCAAGAAATTTGGGATGGAATCAGCCTCCACCATGAGAACACCCATGGGGTCCAATGTATCATTAGATAAGGATGAAAAGGGGAAGGCCTTTGATGAGTCCATGTACAGATGTATCATTGGATCTCTATTGTACTTAACTGCTAGTAGGCTAGACATTATGTATTCTACATGTGTTTGTGCTAGGTATCAAGCCTGTCCTAAGGAATCTCACTACACCTCTGTGAAGAGGATTTTGAGATACCTTAAGGGCAGCTTGCATCTTGGCCTTTGGTACCCTAAGAACAATGAATTTGAACTAACAGGCTTTTCAGATGCAGATTTTGCAGGTTGCAAAGAAGACAGGAAGAGTACAAGTGGTACCTGTCAATTCCTAGGGAGAAGATTGATATCTTGGAGCAGCAAGAAACAAACCAGTGTGGCAATATCCACAGCTGAATCTGAATACATTGCTGCAGGAAGCTGTTGTGCACAACTCCTTTGGACACAACATCCGTTGGAGGACTACAACCTCAAGGTAAGGGAATCTCCTTTGTATTGTGATTCATCCAGTGCAATATCTATTGCTAAGAATCCTGTCTCTCATAGCAGGACTAAGTACATAGAGATTAGGTAACATTTTATTAAAGAACATGTATAATGTAAAGATATCTGTCTTGAATTTGTCCCCACTGACAAGCAAGTAGATGATATCTTTCCAAAGCCACTGGATGAATCTAAGTTTAATGCCTTCAAAATTGAACTTGGCATGCATAGTATGGAATAGACCTAAATGTAGTAGCTGTCACTATAATCCATTCTAAATAGTACATTATGAAACTTCACTTTACTCTACACTACAACTCAGTGACATGTCTAGGACAACTATTCAACCAAAATATCTAGACTAGGTCTAAACCTTAAGATCAGCTAAAGTGCAGTAGTATGTTCAGCTGAATCAGCTGAGAAAATCCCAGCTGAACCGCTGAGATGAGGAAACTGTCCCAGCGGTTGACACTTTACTATCGCAGCGGCCTAGGTCTCCGTATCAGCTGAACCGCTGAGACGGGATATGTTCAACATGACATCTGTTAATTAACCCCGAAATCCTAGAAACAATAAGGTAATCAAGTCTAAAAACCTAGGGTTAATAAAATCGAAACTAAAAACCTATAAATAGACACACTGTAACCTAAAACAAACCACAAAGCCAAACCCTTAGCCGTCGAGACGATTCATCTTCTCTTTCGTCTCAGCGCATCAATTCTCTGCTTCCATGGCGCCAAAAAGCTCGAAAGATCTCCTGGAGGGCTACGAAATCGTAAGAAATGGATTCTCTCATGCCTCAGAAGAAATTCGACACATGATTCATCTATTGGAAGCTCAAGGTCTGGAGCACATGCTGTCTGAACCGTGCTGCATTCTCAAAACTGAAGTTCTGGAATGGTTCAACCATGTAAAACTGTCTCCATCCAAAACCATCCTGATGTCCAAGATAGGAGGTGAGAAGATAAATATTACAGTTAAAAGGTTGGAGAAGGGGTTGAAATTAACTCCCTGCAGTAAATCTGAAGAGGAGGAAATATCTGAAAAGGATAAGAGGACTGCCCTAAAGTGGATAGGATACAGTGATACTAAAACCAGTTGTCTAAGGAGAAAGTTCTTCAATCAACAAGGGAAGCTGTTGTCTGATATTGTAGGCAAAGCTATCCTATGCAAGCCTGGTTCACATGACACTGTCTCACAGTTCATGTTTGAATTAATGACAAGGATAATTCTGTCCAAGAGAACCTCATGGGGAGAAGTCATCTTTCAAAGGATAAAGGAATCCCTACAAGCCCCCAATATGGGAAGAATACTATCTCTGTACCTACAGAATAGTTATTCAGAGATCTTTGCAAACTCCAAAGGGTCAAATCTCCATTACCTCAAAAGAATGGACATTAAGACTCTGGATAGATTCTCCAGGGTGCTACCTATGAGCCAGCGATCTGTGGCAAAGGAAAAGAAGAAAGAAGTATCCCAGCAGAAATCAAATTCATCCTCAAAATCAGATGGGTCTGACAATGAGGACATTCATGGGTCTGACCATAGATCTGCAAGCAGCTCAGTGAATATAGATAATGAAGATGTCCCCAGGATAGGAATGGATGAGGAGCCCCAAGGAAGAGATGTGCCCAATCCTGAGCCAACTCAAATGAATGCTGATCCAGCTGTTGCTCAAGCTCAAGATGAATTTCCCAATTCACCTACCCATGGTAAATCAAGACTTCAGTTAGGCCTCTCCTCTCTTTCAATTGTATAGTCTAGGTGTCTAATTCATCAATCATTCTTTTAGGTGACCCTAGACAAAACTCTCCTCCAATGGATGCCCTAAGTGAGGGGGAGCATAGCCTAGCCTATGCAGGAGAAGGTGGGTCTGCTAGTGAGGAAGAACATCAACAGGAACCAACCAATCCCAATCTACAAAGTGCACTAAATGCCCCATCTGAGGGGGAGGAGATCCCTGATGCTGGAAGGGCTATAGCTCAGAGTGGAGCTGCAAAGCTGGTTGCAAAAGACTTCGCCCAGGAAAGACCAGCTGCTGCTCTAGACATATCTGACTTGCTAAACTCAATACAAACCATGATTGAGGGTCAGATGCTGTCAGTAAAAGAACTGGTTGCTGAAAGAATACAAGATGCTACTGCTTAAGTTAGGGATGAGCTAAATGCTACAAGAGCTGCATTGACTCAGGAGATCCAGGCCAGTGAGCAGAGAATGGAGTTAAGAGTAGCTGGAGTAAGAACTGAGCTGAATGACCAGGTCAATAATGTCAAAACTGCATCAGATCATATCCTTCTGCAGATGACAAGATGGTTTGAAATGGCCAAAAATACTGTAGGTGCCCAGCACACAATCTTGAAGGACATTGCTGACCACCAAGGGGATTCAACAAAGGACATCACATATGTAAAGAATCACCTTTACAAAAACCAAAATGTTTGGGAAAAAGCTGTTGCCAGCATGGCACAAGTGGTCAACACATCATGCAGCCAAGTAAAATCCCACATTGACAAGGCAAAGGACTTCATTTTTGATGATGTGGACAGCACCTTTCAGACTCTCTCCCAATCCATAATTCATCAACACTCTGAAATAGAGAAGAAAATAGTGGAAAACAGCAAAGAAGGGGAGGAGAAGACTACAAATCTATATGCTAAGATGAAAGGAGCACACATCCATTTATATAACAACATGGAATCCTCACACAAACTGATACTGTCCAACCAAGAAGCAGCAAGCATGTGGTGGAAGTGGTCAACAATGCTTCCAGCACTATTCAAGAAAATATCCTTGCAATGGTCAGAAAGGTCACTGACACTCAATGGGACACAAGTATAAAAGTGCTGCAAGGAACAAGAGTTGCTTTGAATCTACCAATCCTGAACCCTAGCAGAGATGAAGATTTTGACTTCCAAAGTCAATCAAATCTGATTGCTGATGAGAGAGCAGCAAAAAGGAGAAGGGTAGTAGGTATTCAAACTGCTGAAGAATACATGGCACCGAAAAGAATGGAAAAACTAGAGGACCCACTCCATGATGATGACAATCTGGAGTTGGACACAATTGTCGTGAATACCTGGGTTAGCCATGGCAATCCAATGAAGGACATTGACCATGTCTACTCAGCTGTTGAGTGGATCAAACACCTTGAAAGGGAATCCTTAAGGGAAAGGATTCTCAAAGAAAACATGGTAAGAAGGGAAACTCCTCTAAGGATTCCCCCAAGATATCTTCCCAAGCCACTTCTGTATTTCAAAGTAAAGGAGCAGATGACGGCTGCTGAAAAAGCTATGAAAAGAAAGTCTACTGTTGGAGAAAGCTCTTCACAGGGTCCATCTTGGAAGAATCAGCCTTGAAATTTATTTTGTTATTATTGCATGTACAACTATAAGTTGAATTCTCTTTTATATATTTGTACTGAACATCTAAAGTGGAATGAAATTTTCTATTCTGCTCATAATATTGTGTTTGTTACTATTGATATATGTACTATGTATTTATTATTCTTAGTATTCAGTATCTTAAAAGAGAAATTCAATTTGAAATGAATCAGCTATTACAGAAAATAGCTCTCCAATTGAGGGGGAGTACAGTCCCTACTCAGGTTGAAGGGAAGTTGGCAACTGCTAAAACGTGTATAGACTAGCCTATAGGTTGATCCAAAGGGATCAATAGATATTGTCCCTCTATCCATAGAAGGGTTGAAGAAACCAGAAAGGGGGAGATAGGGCCAGAACCAATGCTGAAGAAAAGAGTGAAAGGGGGAGATAGTGTGAAAGGGAGATAGGACCAGTACCAATGACTTCACAGATGCTTTTTCTATGTAGATCACTCTTTCTGTGAAAAGATTAATATTGTTAATGGACCTTAGCATTGGGGATATTCTGCCTTCTTCAAATAGGGGGAGATTGTTGGGTAAATTGCCCTCAATATTACCTTGATTTGAAGAGGCATCACTCTCAATACTAAGGATATATTGTATTTGACAAAGCTATACTTGTGTAGAATATACAGGCACAGGTGACTCAAAAGAAAGGGCCAAACATGCCCTTAGATGTGAAGAAATCATCTACAAGGAGATGAAGATCTGTCTCAGCAGAACCGCTGAGACGATAGGTCAAAACCGCTGAGACGAGGAGCCGTCTCAGTGGATCCGCTGATAGGAGGATTCTCCACTGATAAGTCGTGTTAGTCGAACGCAGGGTGCAGTTCGTCGAACGCAGAACTCTGTTCGTCGACCGCTGAGACAAGACTAAAAGAAGGGGACTAAAGCTGTCGCTGAGACTGGATGCTATCTCAGCCCAACAGCTGAGACGCTGCCGCTGAGACTGGATGCTGTCTCATTCCAACCGCTGAGATAGATCCAAATGTGCTGACGGGATCTTCTTTTGGCGTAAACGACAATTGAAAGGGAAAAGCAACTCCAATCCGCCCCATACCGTGTCAGGAGGATCGAAATAGCAGTTGAAATCTTCTGAAGGTATAAAAGAAGAAGCTAGGGCACAACAACATTAACTGTTCGATTAAAAAGTTCTTGCTGCACGCCGCAATCGAGCATTCTCGTTTCAGCCAGTTGAAGTCATTCTCTGAAGCTGAAGTTAATCTTCCTAGGGAGATTAGATAGCTCTTCCCGCACTTACACAAGAAGGGCAAGTTGATCTTCTTCTTTGCTGAAGGATAAGATCAAGGTGATTCAAATCTGAAGCTGCTGCCTTTCAGATCTAAAGAAGGAAAACAAAAGACCTGAGAGTAACTCTTTTATCTTCTGTAATCAAAACAAACTCTATTATATCTTTGTAAGGCATTGTTTCTTGAGTGAAAGGTTGTTGAGCCTGTGTGTGTAGAGCTGTGTTGACAGCTTGAGTGGTAGGACTTCTTGATAGGTCTGAGGTAGGAAATCTGTGGGATTTCTGAGTGGTAGGAGTTATAAAACTCTGAGCTGTAGGGTTGCTGAGCCTGAGGTGTAGGGCTGCTGAGCCTGAGTGTAAGGCTGCTGTGCCTGAGGTAGGATCACTCTTGATCTGAGAAGTTCTGAGGAACTTGTGGTGTAAGCTCAAGGAGCCGAGATTGGAGTTTGTGGCCTTGTCTAACTCATTGTTAGAAAGGTGAAGGGGGAAAGAGGACTACTCAAGACACCCTGTCTTGAGGAACCTCTATACATCCTTGTGTGTTTTCTGTGATTGTATTTTCTGCAGCCAGAAACATTAGGTTTATAGAAAGAAATTAAGTAAAACCTATTCACCCCCCCTCTAGGTATTATTGACTACACCTATATAAACTATCAGTATGTACACGCGCTTCACCAAGATCGTCAATGCCTCAAAAGCTCTTGGAAAGAACTTCTCAAATGGCGACTTGGTCCGTAATATCCTTCGTTCTCTTCCTCCAAAATTCAACCCGAAGGTGACGGCTATTTCGGAGTCGCACAACTTAAGAACGCTCCACATTGAGAGCCTCATTGGTAATCTCAAAACCCATGAGGTAGAACTCAAAATCCAACATGATGAATACAACGAGGAGCCAAAGAAGAAGGCGTTGGCATTAAAATCGAAGAAGGAGTGCCAAGAGGATGAGGATGAAGATGAAGAGAGTCTTTTGGTAAAGAACTTCCGAAAGTTCATGCGCAATCCGGAAAGGAGAAACACCTTTCGAAAATATTTCCAAAAGGGTGAAAGATGGAAAGGGTCATCTTCAAAGAAGGAAAAAGAGAGCGACAATGAAGAAGAGAGACCTCCACCGGAATGCTATCATTGTAGGAAGACGGGGCACATTCGGAGCCAGTGCCCAAAGTTCTTGAAGGAGAAGAAAGAAAAACGGCACAAAGGGAAGGAGAAGAAGAAAGTATTAAAAGGTAGATCATGGGATGACTCTTCCTCCTCTTCCTCCGAAGAATCAAGTGGGTCTTCATCAAGCGAAGATGAGGAAGCAAACATGTGCCTCATGGGACATGAAAATGACGGCGATGACACCAGTGTTCCTAGTGACACTGAGGTAACTCCTCCCACCTATGATGAATTGTATAATGAATTTCTTGAAACTTGCAAAGCTTTTTATAAAAATATGAAAGATAGTATTTTATTGAATCGTGAAAATGAATCTCTTATTAAAGAAAATCAAAAGCTTTCCAAAAAGGTGATTGTTTTAGAAAAGAGAAAGGTTTCTTGCCAAGAATGTGATCACTCCACAAAATTGGCAAAAGATATAGAAGAGTCACTTTCTAAAGCCCTCTCTCATGCCAAAACTCTTACAAAAGAGAAGGGGGAATTAGAAAGGAAATTGGAAGCCTCTCTTTTGCAAATCAAAAATAATAAGAAAGGTTTTGAAAATAGGTGTGTCATGCTTGTGAAAGAAAATTCTTCACTTAAAGCACAAGTTCATGATCTCACCATGGCCATTAAAAAATTTGGTATAGGCCAAAAATCACTGGAAATGATTCTAGGGTACCAGTGCCATGGATCTGGAAAGTTTGGGCTCGGATATCTAGGTGAGGGCTACCGCCCAGCGCTAACCACTAACGCCGGCGCTAGCACGTCATACCAGAAACATGAAATTTCTTTTTCAAAATACTTTTCTTCTGTAAATCAAAATTATTCCAGCAAGAAAATTTTACAGAAAAGGGTCTCAACCCCCTTTATTTCGTGTGCAAGCTGTTATAGGTTGGGTCACACAACTATTTCTTACAGGAAAATAAAACAAAATACTTTAAAGCAAATCTGGATACCTAAGGCTTCCACTTATTCTTTGGGAGGTTCCACTTGGGTATCCGGATCTTTACTCTCATCTTCTTTCTAGATGTGCAGGAAGGCTAAGGACAATGAAGACGTGTGGTACTTGGATTCAGGATGCTCCAAGCACATGACGAGCAATAAATCAAAGTTCCTTAGCCTAGAAAGGAAGAAGGGAGGAATTGTGAATTTTGGCGACAACGGAAAAGGAAGAATCATGGGAATTGGTACAGTTGGTAACGAATCCTTCACTATATCAAATGTTCTTTATGTAAAAGGGCTAAAACATAATCTTATTTCAATTAGCCAATTATGTGATAAAGGATTAGATGTTTTATTTATATCTTTTACTAATCTATTACAAAATATCTAATCCTACTACAAACAATATTTTACTAACTGCACCAAGAATACACAATGTTTATATTGTTTCATTTCATGATCTTTCAAAATCATCTAAAATGTTTTATTACCAAAAATGATGAACTTGATCTTTGGCATAGAAGGCTAGGACATGCTAGCACAAAGCTTATTGTAAAACTTGCCAAAAGAGATTTAATTAGAGGATTGCCTAGATTAAATGGAAATTTACCTTCACTTTGTTCACCATGTCAAAAAGGTAAAATTACTAGATCCTCTTTCAATAGTAAAAATGCTATTTCTACTACAAGACCTTTGCAATTAATTCATATGGATCTCTTTGGTCCCGTTAGTACCGCAAGTCTTGGTGGTAGATTGTGTACATATGTTTTAATAGATGATTTTTCTAGATATTGTTGGACTATATTTCTCTCATCCAAATCCGAAGCGTTTTGTGAATTTTCAAAATTATGTACTCGTATTCAAAATGAAAGTGATTTAAAAATTAAATGCATTCGCTCGGATCATGGAGGAGAATTTGAAAATGAAAAATTTACTTTGTATTGTGATATGTTAGGCATAAAACATGAGTTCTCCGCACCACGCACACCACAACAAAATGGTGTTGTAGAGAAAGAATGGGACACTTCAAGAGCTAGCACGCACTATGTTATGTGAATATAAATTACCTAAGTCCTTTTGGGCCGAAGCCGTAAACACATCATGTTATGTTATAAATAGAATCATGCTTCGCCCATCTTTAAATCTCACACCATATGAACTCTATTTTCAAAAGAAGCCTAATGTGTCTTACTTCAAAGTTTTTGGTTGTAAATGCATTATCTTAAATACAAAAGATAGCTTGGGAAAGTTTGATGAAAAATGTGATGAAGGAACATTTCTTTGATACTCTTCAACTAGTAAAGCTTATAGAGTTTTTAATAAAAGAACGAGAAAAGTTGAAGAGTCAATTAATGTGAAATTTGATGAGCTTGTTCCTTGTATAGAAAGACTTTCCGCAGGTAAAGAGGATGATCTATTACCTCCTTTGGAGCATGGTGATGATGAACCTTCCAAAGAAGAAGAAGAGGAGGCCAAGAAAGATGAATATGTACCTCCAAGCATCTTAAAATTCACAAAGGATCATCCACGAGAATTGATAATTGGTGAACCATCCATCGGGGTAAGAAATCGCTCTTCTCTTCATGAATCTTTTTCAAATATTTGTTTTGTTTCCGAAATAGAACCAAAAACCGTTACTACCGCTTTAAATGATGAATTTTGGTTTTTGGCTATGAATGAAGACTTAGAACAATTTGAGCGACATAATGTTTGGAAATTATTAGAAAGATCATCTAATCACCCGGTTGTAGGTGTAAAATGGATTTTTAAAAATAAATTAGATGGTGAGTCTAGAATATCTAGAAATAAAGCACGCTTAGTAGCACAAGGATATTCTCAAATCGAGGGGATAGATTTTGATGAATCTTTTGCACCCGTTGCTAGATTGGAGTCTATAAGAATTTTTCTAGCATTTGCAAGCTTTAAAAGAATAAAACTATTTCAAATGGATGTGAAAAGTGCTTTTCTAAATGGGTTTGTAAAAGAAGAAGTTTATGCTGAACAACCCCCCGGTTTTATTAATGAAAAATTTCCAAATCATGTTTATAAACTAGAAAAAGCGCTTTATGGTTTAAAACAAGCGCCCCGTGCATGGTATGAAAGACTTACATCATTTTTATTAAAGCACGGTTATATTATGGGAAGTGCGGATAATACTCTCTTCATTAAGCACAATAATGATGATATAATTATTTTACAAATATATGTTGATGATATTATTTTTGGATCTACTAATGAAGAGATGTGTAAAGAAGTTATTTTAGTGATGAAAAATGAATTTGAAATGAGTCCTGTAGGAGAACTTTCTTATTTCCTTGGTTTTCAAATATCACAAAGAATTGATGGTATCTTTGTATGTCAAACTAAATATGTTCATGATATGCTTAAACGTTTTGGATTTGAAAACCTTAAACATGCTTCTACACCAATGAGTGCATCACTAAAATTAGGAAAAGATGAATCAGGAGTTTCTATAGATCAAACTTTATATAGAGGTATGATAGGATCTCTACTTTATCTTAGTGCAACTAGACCCGATATTATGTTTGTCGTATGCTTATGTGCTATATTTCAAGCCAATCAAAAATAATCTCATTCAAAAACAGTAAAACGAATTTTTAGATATCTCATTGGGTCATCTAGATTAGGATTATGGTACCCACATAATGATTCATTTACATTGCATGGCTATTCTGATGTGGATTATGCCGGTTGCTCACTTGATAGAAAAAGCACTAGTGGTACTTGTCATTTTCTAGGACCTTCATTAGTTGCATGGTCTAGTAGGAAACAAAATTCGGTTGCACTCTCCACCACGGAGGCCGAATACATTGCATTAGGGAGTTGTTGTGCACAAGCTCAATGGATGAGCCAAACTTTAGAGGACTTTGGTTTTCATCTAAGAAATATTGAACTAAAATGTGACAACAAAAGTGCCATTGATCTCACAAATAATCCGGTACACCACTCTAGATACAAACATATAGATATGCATCATCATTTCATAAGGGATCACATTAAAAAGGAAAATGTAAGGATTAGTTTCATTGGCACAGACTCTCAACTTGCTGATATATTCACTAAACCTCTTCCCGATGCAAGGTTTCAAATGTTAAGATTAGAATTAGGAGTCTTAGACATCTTAGGATGAAAAACATATAAAACCCTAATGTTTTATGCAATTTGAGCAATCAAGACATCTCTGATAATAACAAAACTTCTGCATAAGACTACTCTTAAGACACTTAACCAATATCAAAAATCAAAAATTTGAAATTCTTGAAAAATCGTGTACTGTTTCCAGCGCTAGCACTAGCGCAGGCGCTAGCGTGGGTGTTGGAATTTTCTGATTTTTAAAATTTCTAAAAATCCATAAAAATATGTTGGTTCATATTTTCTACTTATTTGTTGTGTTTTTGACTTTTGTTCACTTATTTTGGTAATCAACATGTGTGTCTAAATCTAAAAATGCTTGCTTGTGTATTGTATTTGTACAATGAATTAAAACTTGCATAAGTTTATTGGCTACACTACATTTGAATTGCACTTATGACATTTAGAAAAGTGGTTAAGTTAAAATTTTTGGCTTGCAAAACAAGTGTATTCGGAGAATGTTGTCTCACAAATGTGAACAAAAATTATATATGTAGACAAATATAACTCCACCAAGCACTACTTGAACCTCCTGATAAGTCTTCATAAGCATTGTGAGGTTGAGCACCTTGGAAAGAAAAGTAAAGTTACTTGTGCAAACCTTGGTTATTACACCACTTTGTTAAAAACTATGTGCATTAAAAAGTGTGTGAAAGTAATTTACTTGTGTTTTATTGTGCATTTTACTTTACATATGTCTTGTATTTTGGTGATTTAAATCAATTGTTAACATTGCCCAAAATACACTCATGTGCACATCATTATCTTTCATAACACTTCTTCTCATGAGTATTGGATTCTAATGCTTTATCTATACTACTCTCTATATAAGAAATGCACTAGATAACCTAGCATGATCTCTACAATGTTTTGGTATTTCTTGAACTTAGAATTAAGTAACATTGTAGTATAATCTCTCTTTGATATATTCATATCATGCTTGGTATTTTTATGAAAAAACTTTGAGATTTCAAAAAGATTAAAACATCTTTCAAATTTGAACTAAAACTCATATTTCTACTTATGCTTTTCATGCTTACGAAAAGATGTTTATTATAATCTTCCGCTTGCTTACAACTCTTATCTTTATATTTGAAATCTCGTATATATGCTATGCTTAAACGCTTTATCATTATTTATATTTTGAAAAGCTCGATCATGATATATTAATGCCTCCTTACTACCCTCACCCCGCCTTCTTTTGATAATACCAAAGGGGGGAGATTAATTGAAGAAATCTATATAGAATAAATATAGAAGATTAAGGGGAGAATAAATTCATGAAATCTATCATTTAGGGGGAGTAACACATAAATTGCATTTATGTAGGGGGAGTAACACATAAATTGCATTTATGTCGGGGGAGCATTAAGATAGGGGGAGTATGCACATTCTCATGCATATCATATACTATAGTTGCACTTTTATCTTGCTTATCTTATCTATAAACACTATTGTTGATTTCTTGCTTAGAGGATTTGTTATTATCAAAAGGGGGAGATTGTTGGACATGTGTGTCACATCCCTTTATTTGAGAATAACAAATCACATATTGTATTTGATTTTGCATGTAGTGTGTTTATAGTGTGCAGGAACTATAAGTGCAATACTCCACTAGTAGAAAGCAGCTTGGAACAACCTTTTGAAAGGAGGAGCGCTATCGCCAGCGCTATCGCTAGCGCCAGCGCTACCGCTACCGCCAACACTACCGCCAGGCGCTATCTCGAATTCGTGTACGCGACGGTTTCGCAACCGCTACCGCTACCGCCAGCGCTATCTCCCGCTACCTCCAGCGCTATGGCTACCGCAAGGCGCTATCTCCAGTTCGTGCACAGCGCCACGCCTCAAACGGTTGCGCAACTGCTCCACACGAACGATACCGCCAGCGCTATCCACTACCGCAGGCGCTAGCTCCAAGGTCTATAAATTGAAGTGTTCTCTCTCGTTTTGTTTAGACCTTCCAAAGATATTACTTGTGCCCAAACTCTCGTGCTGTTACTCTACCAAATCATCATCTCCCACTCAAAGCCAAAGAAGAAATTCTGGAGAAGAAAGCCATCACGCTGCATCCGAAGAACGATCGCTTCGACCTCGCTTGTACTTCAGCGATCCTTCATCCTCATCTCCAGAAATCTCAAGAGGGAGTTTTGCTTGTTATTTATTATTTCCATTCCACACTTTTTTGTATCCGTTGTAGTGAAATCGCCTTATTTTTGGCGACTAGGTCCTTACGCGGCTTAGGGGGAATTCGCCGCGTGAGTTGGTGACTAGGTCTAGGGGATTAGATCTAGGGGGTGCTCGAGGCCATATCCGGGGAAGGATTGGCTAGAGCGGCTTGAGGCCTTATCCGAGGAAGGATAGGCTAAAGCCAACCGGTTTGTGGGGATACAAGTCGGTATAGAAAAGGAACAGAAATCTACATTTGTACGCCTCCGATTTCTAGCGATATAGAAATCAAAATTTTATGTGAACACTTTTTCATTTAATATAATCATGTCTTTTTTGTGTTTACTTTGATTTCTATCATTTGGCGTAATCTCTATTATTTTGTGTTCTAAGTTTTCAATTCCTAATCTCAATTGTTTATTTCTATTTTGTCATCATTATATCTATTAATCAAAACAAATTAGTAATTTTCTTAAAATTTATAAAAAGAATTTTATTCCCTTATTCACCCCCCCCCCCCCCCCCCCCCCCCTCTAAGGGCGTCGTAAGATCCAACAATGACTAGCAAGCCCGTAGATCCCCACAAGTAATCCTCCAACCCGTATCATTACGCCACCATGTGTACACCATGCATATTCATGTAATTCCCATGCACACCAACCACTCAGGCATCTCCCATCGTGGCAAGACGGAGACAGTGGAATGAGCTCCTCCACTACTAGGTGGGTATGAACACTACCAGTTCCAGGCCTTTGTGCGCCTCGACGCTAAGAACACACAGCGGAGACCCTGCGTACTGCTCGCATCATGCTGATCCTTCAAGGACACAGAAGGGGACTTGGGTAGGTGAGCACCAAGAGTCCAACCCAACCGGTCTAGAGTCTAACTGCCAGCTTCTGTCGGTGTCACGACTAGCAAGCCCGTAGACCCGCCACAAGTAATCCTCCAACCCGAATCAATACACCACCATGTGTAAACCATGCATAATCGTGTATTTCCCATGCACACTTGTGAAATCAAGCACCCCGAGACTCACGGATGGAGCCTTCTTACCCATCACATCATACCAGTTCAACCGATGCTAATTAGCATCCAAGGCCCCCAACAACCGGGTCCTTAACATTTCACCACAAGATATAACCATATCATATAATCCACATCAAACCATCAATGCTACTCATACCGAGTTGTCATGACTCTATGCAGTAGCGTGTGTATAACATGTAAATTACCATACTAGATCCTGTAGGACTACTTGTGCGTTTAACGCCACGTTTCCAAAATCCTGGTCCAGATGAGCACCGGACCTCTCTTTTCAACATAATAATTTATAGCGGCACGTTTAATTATGGATTCATTCTAAAAGCAAATCCACTGAAACTTCTACTATAAGTCATAATAAATGCCGGAATCATTGCCACCAAATTTCGACCTCATTGTATTATGCAATACGTATTTACGGTGCTCTACATTTATATGACCATTATAAATAATGCTAAACACTTAGACCTCACGAATAATCAATGTTATTTACCTTCACCATCAACCTCACATGCCCTTTTACGATTCCACATATAACTAGCAATTAAAGGTTCATACTAGCATGTACATGATTCATACAAAATTTCGGCCCAAGCGGCCTTCACATTCAACAATTATATCTCCTTCAAATTATCAAGCGAAACAGCAATAGCTTTAACACTACTTATCCAAAAATTATGAAATTCAACAGGGATCTACATATTGTTATCACCAATATCTCCACCAATTTTCATGAGCATCCAACCAATATCTTGAGAGAAATCTACAAAATACTGAGATCAAAAGTGTTAAGACATAGTTCGCTAAAATTGGATTTCTGGGTGCTACATTTGCCCAAAAATTATGATCCACCACATTTTGGAAAGCTAACATCAAGGGCTACAACATTCATGTTAAGTCCTAAACCCAGATCCAAGTGGGTCCTACCCAAAATCCGCTCTGAAGTCAACTACAGAAATCTGGACAGCAAAACAGCACGCACTTAACCCATTCCAGCTTTCTGGACAGTCCATTCGACTGGACTCCTAGGAAGCTACAAGTCACTTCAGAAAATGCGTAACCTATCGTCGGAAAGCTCCTTTTGAGGGCTACAACTTTCATGTCGAGCCCGAAGTCTAATTCCAGTGCTATCAAGCCTAAAAATTGGCTTGAACCCAGCTGCGCACAATTTTTCCCTTAATAACCAAGTGCAATGTTATAAATTGAAAACTTCTTTAGCAAGGGGGGCTATCATCACCTTTATGACACAATTACATAATTAACAACCCTAATTAACAGGGGATTTTTAATCTAGGAATTACTCATCAACTTTTTCACATAATAAATAACTTAAAATCCTACAAAACAAGGGACTATTCATCATCTTCCCCCAAAACAAGGGTTAGGTCATCACACCTTCTCCCATCCAATACTCCCTCCATAGACCATGGATTTCAACAAAATCAAATCCTATCTCTTCCTTTTGAAGAGAAGAAGTGATTGAAGGAACTTTCGCGGCAATCGGTGCCCTAACAAGAAAGGTCCGGTTTGGTCTTTTCCTAGGAAACTTCATTAACTCACAAGCCAAGCTTTTTTGAGCTCAACACCTCTCCTAATTTTTCTCTACGATCTAGCACCAAGGGAGAGGGGTCGGATGTCACCTTATTTTCTAGTCATTGTTCAAGCTCATCTTCAGGGCAGCGGGGTGGTGGTCGGCCAAGCTCCAAATCCTTCTCCAAGCTTGCTCCTTCAAGAACCCTAAGTTAAAACCTTAAGGTGGGAGGAGGAAGATGAAGAAAAGAAGAAGGAGAAGATGAAGATGAAGAAGAAGATGAATAGAGATTCTGATTTGAAGATATCAACCCTAATTCCTATTGGACATAAACTCCACTACAGCCTAAAAAAATAAGCACTTAAGCTTTACTGTACGATGACAGAAAAATTGCCCAGCAACACTTTCGTCGAACGACACTTTTGTCGAACGCTTACCCTTCGACTTTCGTCGAACGCTGCCCCTTCGAGTTCATCGAACGCTTCCCCGTCCACCTCGTCGAATGCTGCCCCTTCGACTTTCGTCGAACGCTGCCCCTTCGACTTTCGTCGAAGGCTTCCCCTTCCATATCGTCGAACGCTGCCCCTTCGACTTTCGTCGAACGCTTCCTCTTCCACTTCGTCGAACGCTACCCCTTTGACTTTCGTCGAACGCTTCCCTTCTGACTTTCGTCGAATGCTACCCTTCTGACTTTCGTCGAATGCTGCCCTTCCGACTTTCATAGAACGCTGCCCTTCCGACTTTCGCCGATCGTCGAACGACGCAATTTCGTCTAACGCAGCTTCCTAATCGTTCGTCGAACGCAGCTTCCTAATCGTTCGACAAACGCAGCTTCCTAATCGTTCGGCGAATGCAGCTTCCTAATCATTCGGCGAACGCAGCCCTTCTAAATTTCTGATATAATTCAAATTATGTATTTGCTATCTATATAAATTAAAGCCCTTTTAACGTGGTCTATTAGGATCTCCAGATCCCACCTGGTCCGAGCATCTCTAAGTGACCCATGTCACCCGAGGGGTCTAGTTCGAAGTGGGACGTTACATCACTATAACTTATAAGTTCTAATTTCCATCCTCAACTTTTAGAATGAGACATTGATATCCCTAAGTGATTAAACCAATCAACTTTACATTTCTAATGATTCAAGTAAGGTCAAGTTGTTGTTCGATCAATGATATCTATCCATTGTCCTGGTAATACTACAGATCATTATTTCAAACATACTGTTACACCATCTCCTCTTGCCCGAGTAACATCGAATATGATCAACTTCAAATTCATTAGGTTCACGATGCAATACTTTCTAAATTAGATCTAAGGGAAACCCAATTCAGTAATTAATTTGCCCAATAAACAAAAATGTAAGCCCCAATAAACAAAAGATAAGCCACTATCCATTTTGGGCTAACTATCTCGATGTCACTATGCAGTATTCGTCCTAGGTATGCAAACAATCCTTAGGGCATACAACCTTAGACTTGGGGTTCTATCTTGAGACTTGTTGATATTCTCCATACATTAGACTCTTTAAGGTACCCTCTATGACAACCTTATCAGGGTCAATATGTGACCTAATCCCAAACAGGTCTCTTCTGAACTTGAATTTCTTATTCGACCCTCGGTGCTTAGTGTGATGGTTGTCTCAATGTAATCATGTCACTGGTACGAAGGTTGAATCTACGAGTCCCTTACCATTATGCTTATGTGTCAATCTACCTAAGGAGATCCTATCTGTTTGGATAATCCTTTGATTGATGAAGTAGGGACATCTGAGTTTTGGCTTAGGTGGCCACTCTTATGTTAAGCTCCTCGTTTAATCTCTTTGGGGTATCCTCGTACCTAAATCAAATTTATACCTATGATCTATTTCACACTAGGGCATGGTATACATTTTCATGGTGAGTCGTGTTTGTGTCCTCGTATGGTTGAGTCTAACTCATTGACTAAAGGACTATCTAAAGAGATCTTTGCAGCCGGAGGTATTTCCTGCTGGGGGAAGGGTTCGCCCCAGGCTACAAAAGAAAACTTGTCATAATTCAGTTAAAAGTGGACTTTTTCATGTAATTTTCCCATATGGGCACACCATTGTTTCCGCTGCTTAGTTTCTCCTCAAACTAAACTCGCGCGGGGTGGCTCAAGGTTTGTGGACTTCTTTTCTTCGGATCGAGGTTAGCTTTGATACCAGTTTGTAAGAATCCATTTTTTTGCTACAAAACTGGGTCTTATGTCGAGAACTGCCGCTTTGCGGTGACACCAACACACGGGAATGTCGCCACTACAAAGCGCCGATCCTGCCGACCATATCGATTACAGAAGAAGAAAAGTATAAATGAACAATAGAAGTTCAAGTCCACAAATCACATGCTATATATAAAAATGTTCACATGATATAACTGAAATAACAAAGGTTACAATAATAAAGGGGCTCATGCCCACTAGATCATGTCCTCACTACAAGATCACTCGCGAAAGCTAACTACTAATCACTCACTGATCATGAAACTGGTGCTCCTGTACTAGACTGGCCCGCCTTCGTCTGCACCGGCCTCTGGTGCTACTGCGTCTCCTTGGTCCCTTAAAATGATAGGGTCCACCGACCGTTAGTCAAAAAGACTAAGCCTCATTTACCCATATCCATCCCCTAAAGGCCCTAGACACCGAGTGGGAGGACAAAGCGGAGGACATCAAGGGGTATAAAACAAAGCAGATGACGGTGGAACTAGGCTATAGGAAATTGTTGGACATGTGTGTCACATCTCTTTGTTTGAGAATAACAAATCACATATTGTATTTGATATTGCTTGTAGTGTGTTTATAGTGTGCAGGAACTATAGGTGCAATACTCCACAGGTAGAAGGCAGTATGGAATCAAATTTTTGAAAGGAGCTGCACTAACGCCAGCGCTATCGCTAACGCCGGGCGTTAGCTCGTTCGATGAACTTCGAGCTGCGTTCGACAAAAATTTCGTTCGGCAAAAAAAAAGTTTCGTTCGACGAACGTCGAGCTACGTTCGACGAAATTTTTGTTCGAAAAAATTTCCATTCGACGAACTTCGACCTCCGTTCGACGAAAATTTCGTTCGACGAAAGCTTGTTTTGCCACGACGACCGACGGTTTCGCAACCGCTACCGCCAGCGCTAGCGCTACCGCCTGGGGCTATCTCAAGTTCATGAACAGCGCCACGTCGTCGATAGTTTTTGCAACCGCTCCACACGAACGCTACCGCAGGCGCTAGGAGCTACCGCAGGTGCTATCGTCAAGTTCTATAGAATGATGGGCTCTCTCTCGTTTTTGAGCTAGTGCTTCCAAATAGATTACCGACTCTGCCGAAAGTACATCTCCCAATCAAATTCAAAGACGATTTCTGGAGAAGGAAGCCACCACACTGCATCCAAAGAACGATCGCTTCAACCTCGCTTATGCTACAGCGATCCTTCATCCTCAACTTCAGAGATCTCATATAGGGAGTTTCATTACAGTTAATTTTATTTTCATTCCATATTCTATTATAATCGTTTAGTTAATTCGCCTTGTGTTGGCGACTAGGTCTGGGTAGGACTTAGGGAGAAATTCGCCTTGTGTTGGCGACTAGTTCTAGGTAATTAGATCTAGGGGGCTCGAGGCCATATCTAGGGAAGGATTGGCTAGAGCGGCTTGAGGCCTTATCCGGTGAAGGATAGGCTAAAGCCAACCGATTTGTGGGGATACAAGTCGGTATAGAAAAGGAAAATAAATTTACATTTGTACGCCTCCGATTTCTAGCGATATAGAAATCAAATTTATGTAAACACTTTTTCCATATAATATAATCATGTCTCTTTTGGGTTTACTTGATTTCTATTATTTGGCATAACTTTTAGAATTGCAAATTACTATTGTTTTCCTTCTTTAAGTTAAATTGATTATTTCATTCAATTCACTCTAAACAATTTTTAAAAATTATCAAAGATTTTTATTCCCTTATTCACCCCCCCCCCCCCCCCTCTAAGGGCACCGTAAGATCCAACAAGTGATATCAGAGCTAGGTTATTTCAAACGGTTTACAAACCATGAATAATGGCGTCTTATGATCTCGCTTTTTCTGAGGGTCAGCGAATTAGTAGACCTCCACTATTTACTGGGTCCGATTATAATTATTGGAAAAATTGGATGCGTTGTTTTCTAATGACCCTAGACATTGAGGTATGGAACATGGTAGAAGAAGAATACACTCCTCCTACATTTGTAGTTGGAAAGGTTATGTTAGAAAAACCCAAAGATAAATGGCATGATCGGGATAAACTCAAATGTAAAAATAACGCAAAAGCCATGAATGCTCTATTTTGTCGTTAGATAGAAATGAATTTAATAGAATTTCTGCATGTACTACTGCATATGAAATTTGGAATCATTTGGAAGTTACTCATGAAGGTACATCGCAGGTTAAAGATTCCAAGCTTTTCCAACTGGAATCGGAATATGAAAAATTCCGAATGGATGAAAGCGAAGATGTTGATGGTATGTACACGCGCTTCACCAAGATCGTCAATGCCTCAAAAGCTCTTGGAAAGACCTTCTCAAATGGCGACTTGGTCTGTCAGATCCTTCGTTCTATTCCTCCAAAATTCAACCCGAAGGTGACGGCTATTTCGGAGTCGCACAACTTAAGAATGCTCCAAGTTGAGAGTCTCATTGGGAATCTCAAAACCCATGAGGTAGAACTCAAAATCCAATTTGATGAATACAATAAGGAGCCAAAGAAGAAGGCGTTGGCACTAAAATCAAAGAAAGAGTGCCAAGAGGATGAGGATGAAGATGAAGAAAGCCTTTTTGTGAAGAACTTCCGAAAATTCATGCGCAATCCGGAAAGGAGAAACATCTTTCGAAAATATTTCCAAAAGGGTGAAAGATGGAAAGGGTCATATTCAAAGAAGGAAAAAGAGAGCGACAATGAAGAAGAGAGACCTCCACCGGAATGCTATCATTGTAGGAAGACAGGGCACATAAGGAGCCAATGCCCATAATTCTTGAAGGAGAAAAAGAGAAACGGCACAAAGGGAAAGAAAAGAGGAAGGTGCTAAAGGAAAAGACATGGGATGACTCCTCTTCCTCCTCCTCCGAAGAATCAAGCGGGTCTACATCAAGCGAAGATGAGGAAGCAAAGATGTGCCTCATGGGACATGGAAACGACGACGACGACACCATTATTCCTAGTGACACTGAGGTAACTCCTCCCACTTATGATGAATTGTTTAATGAATTCCTTGAAACTTGCAAAGCTTTTGATAAAAATATGAAAGATAGTATTTTATTAAATCGTAAAAATGAATCTCTTATTAAAGAAAATCAAAAGCTTTCCAAAAAGGTAATTGTTTTAGAAAAGAAAAAGGTTTCTTGCCAAGAATGTGATCACTCCACAAAATTGGCAAAAGATATTAAAGAGTCACTTTCTAAAGCCCTCTATCATGCCAAAACTCTTACAAAAGAGAAGGGGGAGTTAGAAAGGAAATTAGAAGCCTGTCTTTTGCAAATCAAAAATAATAAAAAGGGTTTTGAAAATAGGTGTGTCATGCTTGTGAAAGAAAACTGTTCACTTAAAGCACAAGTTCATGATCTCACCATGGCCATTAAAAAATTTGGAATAGGCCAAAAATCTTTGGAAATGATCTTAGGGAACCAGTGCCATGGTTCTGGAAAATTTGGGCTCGGATATCGAGGTGAGAGCTACCGCCCGGCGCTAGCCACTAACGCCGGCGCTATCACCTCATACCAGAAACCTGAATTTTCTTTTTCAAAATGTTTTTCTTCTATAAATCCAACTTATTCCAGCAAGAAAATATTCCAGAAAAGGGTCTCAACCCCCTTTATTTTGTGTGCAAACTGTTATATGTTAGGTCACACATCTAGTTCTTGTAGGAGAATAAAACAAAATGCTTTAAAACAACTCTGGGTACCTAAGGCTTCCACTTATTCTATGGGTGGTACCACTTGGGTATCCGGATCTTTACTCTCATCTTCTTTATAGATGTGCAGGCAGGGTAAGGACAATGAAGATGTGTGGTACTTGGATTCAAGATGCTCCAAGCACATGACGGGCAATAAAGCAAAGTTCCTTAGCCTAGAAAAGAAGAAGGGAGGGATCGTGACGTTTGGTGACAACGCAAAAGGAAGGATCATGGGAATTGGTACAGTTGGTAACAAATCCTTTACTATATTTAATGTTCTTTATGTGAAAGGATTAAAACACAATTTAATTTCTATTAGCCAACTATGTGATAAAGGATTAGATGTGTTATTTGAATCTTCCACTAATCTATGCAAAATATCTAATCCTATTATAAACAATATTTTACTAACTGCACCAAGAATACACAATGTTTATATAGTTTCATTTCATGATCTTTAAAAATCATCTTTAAAATGTTTTATTACCAAAAATGATGAACTTGAACTTTGGCATAGAAGGCTAGGACATGCTAGCACAAAGCTTATTGTAAAACTTGCCAAAGGAGATTTAATTAGAGGATTGCCTAGATTAAATTGAAATTTACCTTCACTTTGTTCACCATGTCAAAAATGTAAAATTACTAGATCCTCTTTCAAAAGTAAAATTATTATTTCTATTATAAGACCTTTGCAATTAATTCATATGGATCTTTTTGGTCCCGTTAGCACCGCAAGTCTTGCTGGTAGATTATATACAAATGTCTTAATAGATGATTTTTCTAGATATTGTTGGACAATATTTCTCTCATCCAAATCCGAAGCGTTTTGTGAATTTTCAAAATTATGTACTCGCATTCAAAATGAAAGTGATTTAAAAATTAAATGCATTCGCTCGGATCATGGAGGAGAATTTGAAAATGAAAAATTTACATCTTATTGTGATATGTTAGGCATAAAACATGAGTTCTCCGCACCACACACACCACAACAAAATGGTGTTGGAGAAAGATAGAATAGGACATTCAAGAGCTAGCACACACTATGTTATGTGAATATAAATTACCTAAGTCCTCTTGGGCCGAAGCCGTAAACACATCATGTTATATTATAAATAAAATCATTCTTCGCCCATCTTTAAATCTCACACCATATGAACTTTATTTTCAAAAGAAGCCTAATGTATCTTACTTCAAAGTTTTTGGTTGTAAATGCTTTATTTTAAATACAAAAGATAGCTTGGGAAAGTTTGATGAAAAATGTGATGAAGGAACATTTCTTGGATACTCTTCAACTAGTAAAGCTTATAGAGTTTTTAATACAAGAACTAGAAAAGTTGAAGAATCAATTAATGTGAAATTTGATGAGCTTGTTCCTTGTATAGAAAAACTTTCCGCAGGCATATGGGATGATCTATTACCTCCTTTGGAGCATGGTGATGAAGAACCTTCCAAAGAAGAAGAAGAGGAGGCCAAGAAAGATGAATATGTCCCTCCAAGCGTCTTAAAATTCACAAAGGATCATCCATGGGAACTTATAATTGGTGAACCATCCATCGGGGTAAGAACTCGCTTTTCTCTTCATGAATCATTTTCAAATATTTGTTTTGTTTCCGAAATAGAACCAAAAAACATTTCTACTGCTTTAAATGATGAATTTTGGTTTTTGGCTATGAATGAAGAGTTAGAACAATTTGAGCGACATAATGTTTGGAAATTAGTTGAAAGACCATCTAATCACCCGGTTGTAGGTGTAAAATGGATTTTTAAAAATAAATTATATGGTGAGTCTAGAATCACTAGAAATAAAGCACGATTAGTAGCACAAGGATATTCTCAAATCGAGGAGATAGACTTTGATGAATCTTTTGCACCCGTTGCTAAATTAGAGTTTTTAAGAATTTTTATAGCTTTTGCAAGCTTTAAAAGAATAAAACTATTTCAAATGGATGTGAAAAGTGCTTTTCTAAACGGGATTGTAAAAGAAGAAGTTTATGTTGAACAACCCCCCAGTTTTATTAGTGAAAAATTTCCAAATCATGTTTATAAACTAGAGAAAGTGCTTTATGGTTTAAAACAAGCGCCCCGTGCATGGTATGAAAGACTTACATCATTTTTGTTAAAGCACGGTTATATTATGGGAAGTGCGGATAATACTCTCTTCATTAAGCACAACAATGATGATATAATTATTTTACAAATATATGTTGATGATATTATTTTTGGATCTACTAATGAAGAGATGTGTAAATAAGTTATTTTAGTGATGAAAAATGAATTTGAAATGAGTCTTGTAGGAGAACTTTCTTATTTCCTTGGTTTTCAAATATCACAAAGAATTGATGGTATCTTTGTATGTCAAACTAAATATGTCCAATATATGCTTAAACGTTTTGGATTTGAAAACCTTAAACATGCTTCTACACCAATGAGTGCATCACTAAAATTAGGAAAAGATGAATCAGGCATTTCTGTAGATCAAACTAAATATAGAGGTATGATAGGACCTCTACTTTATCTAAGTGCAACTATACCCGATATTATGTTCGCCATATGCTTATGTGCTCGATTCCAAGCCAATCCAACAGAATCTCATTTAAAAGCGGTAAAATGAATTCTTAGATATCTCATTGGGTCATCTAGATTAGGACTATGGTACCCACACAATAATTCATTTACACTTCACGGCTACTCTGATTCGGACAATGCCGGTTGTTCACTTGATAGAAAAAGCACTAGTGGTACTTGTCATTTTCTAGGGCCTTCATTAGTTGCATGGTCTAGTAGGAAACAAAATTCGGTTGCACTCTCCACCACGGAGGCCGAATATATTGCATTAGGGAGTTGTTGTGCACAAGCACTATGGATGAGCCAAACTTTAGAGGACTTTGGTTTTCATCTAAAACTTATTGAATTAAAATGTGACAATAAAAGTGCCATTGATCTCAAAAATAATCCGGTACACCACTCTAGATCCAAACATATAGATGTGCGTCATCATTTCATAAGGGATCACATTAAAAAGGAAAATGTAAGGATTAGTTTCATTGGCACGGACTCTCAACTTGCTGATATATTTACTAAACCTCTTCCCGATGCAAGGTTTCAAATGTTAAGGTTGGAATTAGGAGTCTTAGACATCTTAGGATGAATAACATGTAAAACGCTAATGTTTTATGCAATTTGAGCAATCAAGACATCTTTGAATATTACACAATTTCTGCATAAGACTACTATTAAGACCCCTAATCAATATCAAAAATCAAAAATTTAAAATTCCTAAAAAATCCTGTACTGTTTCCAGCGCTAGCGTTAGCGCCGGCGCTAGCATGGGTTTGTGAATTTTCTGTTTTTTAAAATTTCTAAAAATCAACAAAAATATGTTACTTTATATGTACAAATTTATTTTTTTGTTTCTGTCTATTTTATTTTTGTTTTATTTGCATTATGAAAAATCAACTACAAAAATTCAAAATTCAAAAATACAAAAATATGTTTGTGTGATTTTTTTTTCTGTTTTTATTTCTTTAAAAAATGATAAAACTACAAAAAAACTGTATGATCATTATTGCCAATATCAAGCATGTATGAATTCTATTATTTAGAATTATTTACAATGTTAAAATTTATTCCTTGAAATTACTATGAACATTGTTTTGTTTATCATGCTTTGATATATCTATTTAAAGTGCATCAATTGTATTAAAAAATGTGTAGAACCAAGCTTAGCATGCCTCTAAGTATGAGTAAATGTTTTATGATTGATAATGATACATTTCACTCACTTATTTTGGTAATCAACATGTGTGTTTAAATCTAAAATGCTTGCTTGTGTATTGTATTTGTACAATAAATTAAAACTTGCATAAGTTTATTGCCTACACTACATTTGAATTGCATTTATAAAATTTAGAAAAGTGGTTAAGTTAAAAATTTGGGGTTTGCAAAACAAGTGTATTCGGAGAATGTTGTCTCACAAATGTGAACAAAAAAATTATATATGTAGACAAATATAACTCCACCAAGCACTACTTGAACCTCCTGATAAGTCTTCATAAGCATTGTGAGGTTGAGCACCTTGGAAAGAATAGTAAAGTGTCTTGTGCAAACCTTAGTTATTACACCACTTTGTTAAAAAATTATGAGCATTAAAAGTGTATGAAAGTAATTTACTTGTGTTTTATTGTGCACTTTACTTTACATATGTCTTTTATTTTGTGATTTAAATCAATTGTTAACATTGCTAAAAATACACTTATGTGCACATCATTATCTTTCATAACACTTCTTCTCATGAGTATTGGATTCTAATGCTTTATCTATACTACTCTTTATATAAGAAATGCACTAGATAACCTAACATGATCTATACAATGTTTTGGTATTTCTTGAACTTAAAAATAAGTAACATTGTAGTATAATCTTTCTTTGATACGTTCATTTCATGCTTGGTATCTTTATGAAAAACTTTGAGATTTCAATAAGGTTAAAACATCTTTCAATTTTAAACTAAAACTCATATTTTTACTTTTGCTTTTCATGCTTACAAAAAGATGTTTCTAATAATCTTCCGCTTGCTTACAACTCTTATCTTTTTATTTTGAAATCTCTTATATATACTATGCTTAAAATCTTTATCATTATCTATATTACAAAAGCTCGATCATGCTTTATCATTTATAAGAAATGCCTCCTTACTTTCCTCACCCCACCTTCTTTTGATAATACCAAAAGGGGGAGATTAATTGAAGAAATCTATATAGGAGTAATATAGAAGATTAAGGGGAGAAAAACATAAATTGCATTTATGTAGGGGGAGCATTAAGATAGGGGGAGTATGCACATTATCATGCTTATCATTTACTATAGTTGCACTATAATCTTGCTTATCACATACTATAAACACTATTGTTGATTTCTTGCTTAGAGGATTTGTTATTATCAAAAGGGGGAGATTGTTGGACATGTGTGTCACATCTCTTTGTTTGAGAATAACAAATCCCATATTGTATTTGATATTGCTTGTAGTGTGTTTATAATGTGCAGGAACTATAAGTGCAATACTCTACAGGTAGAAGGTAGCTTGGAATCAAATTTTTGAAAGGAGCAGCACTAACGCCAGCACTATAGCTAACGTCGGGCGTTAGCTTGTTCGACGAAAATTTCGTTCGACAAAAAAAAAGTTTCGTTCGACGAACGTCGAGCTACGTTCCACAGAATTTTTGTTCGACGAAAATTTCATTCGACGAATTTCGTGCGACGAAAGTTTGTTTTGCCATGACGACCGACGGTTTTGCAACCGCTACCGCTAGCGCTACCGCCTAGCGCTATCTCAAGTTCGTGCACAGCGCCACGCCGCCGACAGTTTTCGCAACCGCTCCACACGAATGCTACCGCAGGCGCTATCGTCAAGTTCTACAAAATGATGGGCTCTCTCTCGTTTTTGAGCTAGTGCTTCTAGAGAGATTACTTGTGCCATATTTCCAGAGCTGCTACTCTGCTGAAAGTACATCTCCCACTCAAATTCAAAAAGGATTTCTGGAGAAGGTAGCCACCACATTGCATCTGAAGAACGATTGCTTCAACCTCGCTTATGCTACAACGATCCTTCATCCTCAACTTCAGAGATCTCATATAGGGAGTTTCATTATTGTTAATTTTATTTTAATTCCATATTCTATTGTAATCGTTTAGTTAATTCGCCTTGTGTTGGCGACTAGGTCTAGGTAGGACTTAGGGGGGAATTTGCCTTGTGTTGGAGACTAGTTCTAGGTGATTAGATCTAGGGGGCTCGAGGCCATATCCGTGGAAGGATTGGCTAGAGCGGCTTGAGGCCTTATCCGGGGAAGGATAGGCTAAAGCCAATCGGTTTGTGGGGATACAAGTCGGTATAGAAAAGGAAAAGAAATTTACATTTGTACGCCTCCGATTTTTAGCGATATAGAAATCAAATTTATGTAAAAACTTTTTCCATATAATATAATCATGTCTCTTTTGTGTTTACTTGATTTCTATCATTTGGCATGACTTTTAGAATTGCAAATTACAATTGTTTTCCTTCTTTAAGTTAAATTGATTATTTCATTCTAATTCACTCTAAACAATTTTTAAAAATTATCAAAGATTTTTATTCCGTTATTCACCCCCCCCCCCCCTCTAAGGGCGCCGTAAGATCAACAGAAATGTCTACCACTACACAGTGTATATATAAAAGTAGAACCGTAAGTAAGATAGTAAAGTAAAGTGGAGTAAAGCAAGGCATAATAAACTAAGAAAAGTAACCATTGATTTATAGGAATGCCCATACAGACCTATAGACCAAGGGGTCATTAGCAGGGCCTATCGTATAAAAAGTCCCATAACCAGTTTATACGATAGGGGTAGGGGTTGAAATGCAATGCTTATGCCATGACATGCAGAGTTATGCAGTTTATGCTATGTTCTTACAAGTGCAACTCACACACTTCGACTCTATGCGCACAAACCTTTAGTTCCCCCTTTTTGGAGCTAGCAAGACTCCCGGGATACTCCTGTAGTGGCAAATGGAAGTGGTGGGTTGGGCCTCGCCCACCTCTAGGTTGGTATTCACACTACCTAACCTAGACCTATCGTATGCCTCAACGCAAAAACCGCGGAGCATCTGCGTAATTTTACTGGTTGGACCACCATACTTTTATGGCTAAGTGCAAATTCTACACTTGTCGAGTCAACGTATTTACGTCGGTGTGAACGACCGTCCAATACCGAAGACCCACCACCTTTATGCATATGCAAACATGTTTACCATCTATCTCCGAGCCATAAGCTCCCCGGGCTAACCCACCCGTCACCATAACCTTCCGAGCCACCAGCTCACCGGACCAACCCGTCCGTACCAACCACCACCGAGCCTACCGCTCGTGAATCTAGACCAACTAACCTCCCGTAAACATAGGGTGTGTGTCTGTGTATTATTGAGTTAATCCTGAATATCATCTTATTCCTATAATTTAGGGTTAACCATGGACTTCCTGAGGAGTTGGCAGCGGTACCAGGAGCTACGATGGGATGAAACCCCAAAGCTCCCTCTTTCCCAGGCACTTAATGTTATTGGTAACTACCCATTAGAATTATCCTTCTTATCATTACACTTGAATTAACCTCCTAAGTGTTTTCTGACTCCCCACGGGAAAGACGATCTTTCGTCAATCCCGAGCACAACTTAATCGTTCACTCACGAAGCACACTCTCATCACAAAAACTCCTTTTGGTGACCTCACATCTTCTCAACCATACTTAGTACACCATCTACCTTCATTTCACCCTACTGGTCTTCAATTTACCCAGGTTTTACAGTTTTACTATACGCAGACCAAATGAGTTATATGAGTTGCATATGAGTAGGTTCCCCAAAAAATATTCATCCACATGACTCGAGATTATTACTGGAGGTCTAACATGATGTTTTAAGACTAAATCCAGAGAATTGAATCACATTTTTCCCTAAGTATCTGACATTTATTTTAATTTCTCCAACATTTGCCAAGTATGAAATTGTACATGAAGTGAAAGATCTCCTTATGATAAAGCTCCCATAAAACTATGGAAAATCTATGATGTCAAAATAACAGTAAATTCAGAATATCACAATTTTACAGTAATGTTTTGACCTCTAACTAAAATATTAAACCATTTTCTAATATTATGAGTTAAAGAAGGAACCACCAAAGATACTTGTCCAAAATTTTTGGGAAAATTATCAGACCTTTATATTAATCAGAAAGGTCTACTGGACAAATTTTAAAATTTATCAAAACTAATTAGTCTCATTAATAAATAATCCAAGTAAACCCATACTAAGGAAAATTGTGAAGTAACCTACTATAAATAATTCCAAAAATTATACAAAAATTCACAGAGCTCTCTAATGCCTTAAAATGTCCTAACACCAAGTTTCATAATTTTCCAAAGGATATTTGGCCCTAATTTATTTAACATATTCTTAAGAAAAAATAGATGACTTGTGAATGATGTGTTAATTAAATCAATTCAATAATTACCCAAAGATTACCATAGGTCTATATCATGATTTTATGTAATCTACCAAACTTTCATCAACATCCAAGATAATTTGAGCATGTAAATTCTTTTATAAGAAGGCTGACACGCTATTTCCACACCGCTAATTAGCGGGCACGAAATGCGGTACGACGGTAGTGCACCGGTCGTTGTCAAGTAATAAAAGTAGGGAGTAGTTCCCCGAATATCGTTCTCAAAGGACCGCAAGTTAGGGAATACGATTTGCTCGTTAGGAAAATAATTATGGGGGTTCTAAGTTTAACAAAACAAGAAGGGGGTTTGGTTGATTTTATAGGGCGTGAAAAGAGAAAACTAAACACTATGCGGGTCGCAATCACCCCGTCGCTTGGTGGATGGGTTTAGTGCAGGCCGCGATACCGTGCTTCGCTTAGCGGATGGTCGGTGAGCATATGGATGAGGTGAGTGCAGATGTGAGGGTTGAGGGTCGAAGGCACCTCTTCGCTATCGCTTCCAGCTTTTACTAGAGCGGGTGCTGGAACGTGTGGGTGTAAGTGGAGTGGGGGCGGAGCGCATCACAACACAGCATAATGTAAAGACAAGTTCATAAATAAACTTCCATTCATAGACAAATAGATGTTCATTCAGTTTATTACAACCATTAAGAGTAAAAATCACAAAAAGAGAAGGGGTACAAGTAACCACGAGATGAGAAGCCTCGCCGCGGATCGTGGTCGGAATGGGGGGTCGTCACGCCTCCTCCGAGCTCAGTCCTTGGTTTCTTCCGGGATGCAGAGGCTGTCACTACCTCTAACCGCGGCCCGTCTTCTTCTCAGAGCTGGGTTCACTTCTCCTTCACCCAATGGAGATGTCTTCCTCTTGGAATGCTGGCCGTAGATGGCGGAGAATGCTTCCGGAACCCTAGAATGACCTTAGGATCAATGGATGAAGCTTTCCCAAGGGGAGGAATGGAAGGAGGGACCTTGGAGAGGTGGAACGGCGGAGTCGCACTCAGAAATCGCGCCAAAAACCCGCTGGAATACCTAAAATCGCGGAACAACGACTTAAATAGGGAGCAGAATAAGTACTGCGCACGGTCAGTGGCGCACAACCAATGGTAGTGCGCGAAGGAATGACTGTGATCGTGCGCAGTCAACCTGTAGCAAAGGAAAAATAGAAAATATCGCACGGTCAGGGGCGCACGACCAGTGGTCGTGCGCGAAGAAAGGCCTATGATCATGCACATATCTTTGGTCCGATCTCGATCTGGGCTGGAAATTAACGCACGATCAATGATCGTGCGCCTGATCGTGCGCGAAGGAATGCGCACGATCAGAGGCTTTTTAGGCCAAAAATCACCCCGCACCATCCCGAACGTGCACACGACCCCAGGACCTGCAGGAAAAGTACAAATAACCCCGATCCGTGCACATCACCGGATCCATAACACATGCATACAATAATATATAGGAAAAATATGCCACAAAGGGGAAAGGATTGCACAAAAGGCGCAGAAACGCCATGCTATCACTATAAGCATATATGAACAGGAAATGAAGTGCAATGACACTAAAATAAACCCAAATGAGGCCAGAAATCACTGTATAAACCAGACTCATCACACCCCTAGACTTACCTGTTTGCGCGTCCCGAGCAAACAAATCTGGCGGAGCGAGAAAAGACATAGTTGGTTTAGAAATTGCAAGGGCGGAGTAATATGCGAAGTCTCAAACGCATGTGCATAGAAATCTAGTAGACAAAATTTCTAATTATACACATTAGTTTATATTTTTCTAAGAGCGTATTTATATATTTACGTTTACTCAACATGTGAATCACGGTGAATCATAAGGTCGTACATAGGAAGAAAGTAAACTGAACGCTGAGGCGAGCGTTGCCAAAGATCGGGACTCGGGACAACTCCATTAAAATCCATCAATGTCGGTGGCCATAGGCTTGCCCGTTCGCACTCTCTCCACGACACTGGTATAACTCAAATGCGTGAATCAATAGGACTTTAGGTTTGAGATGAGGCTTGGGTTTAGGTGAGGTAAACAAAGATAAAAGCGACGGCTCAGACACTAAACCCAAATGAGCTAGCACCGAAAACTATCCTCATCACCACACAAACATGCGGGTACACTACACCCCCGGACTTGGAATTAACGACATGGGTGCGTGCACCGCCTACTCCCAACTTATACTTCTACAGATGAATTTTTCATTCAAACTCATATCTTTTTCTCTTTTTCATTTTTTTTCTTTTCTTTTCTTATCATTTTCAGCAAATAAACAATAAAACATATCCACAACTTCACAAACATGTCACCACATCAACAACCCAACTCACAAGAATAATAAACAGCTAAAGCTCAGATTTGGGTGTGTGACTAGGATTGGCTTTTGGGCTTTGGTGCGATACAAGTGGGGCTGAATCAAAGAACGGGTAGGCACAACTGGGCTAATGAGGATATATCGATAGGAAAGGGTGCAAAGGCTCAACCGGGCCAAAATGATGGCCTATATCACATTCACGCAGTTGACCAACCGTATACCCATGTTTCAAGAATCGCATGGGGCTAATGAAACCCTCCCTCCCGACTCGGGCAACACGAGACTAATGAACGTCTACACACATTCCTATGCTACCATTTGATTCACACCAGATTCACCAAATTGAGTAAAGTAAACAATATTTACGCTAGTAGAAAAATGTAAACTAAAAGCATAAAAAGAAATTGAATCTACACGAATTCCTATGAGACATGAGCACTCGACTTGGAGCACTATAGGAGTCAACAAAGTACTTCGTCTCGCAATCCTAACCTAGCACCGTGATTTCCCATTCACACAACCGAGACTAGTTAGACTCGTCGTGTGCCTACAGTTAAGTGCGCTCACATGGGTGTCGTGGTGTGCCATGAGATGAACAATGCTACAATATAACACAGTGTAAATCCTAGTATGCTGTGCACTGTGCTTGTGCACGAAGTAACGATAACTCTCACTCCCCCAGACTTATACTAAGCAAAAAAAAAACATGTTCGATAGCGGCATAAGCTTAAGAATGCTAGGAGGAGAGATTACCCCATGCTCAGAAATGAGCATACCAGAAGATATGGCGTTTTGTTCAGAAGGCGGTGATCCCGCCGTGCTCCAATAGATGCGGACCTGCGATTAAAAGGATCCCAGCACAACAAAAATATAGCAAAGAAAATAACAAAAAAGAACGGAACCAAATGATCCCAAATGGGTTGTCTCCCAAGAGCCCTTTTGTTTAACGTCCTTGAAGGTGGACCAAATACCTGTATTATAGTTAAATAGAAAAAGTCTTAACTACTGAATAAAAAAAGAAAGACACCCAGATGAGTGTCGCAGACAAACATGTTTCAGAAACTAAACATGAAAAGCTGAAGCAGAAAATAGATAAAATGAACTACGACGCGGGAGGCCACTCATCCTCCTTGTCGCTGGCGCTGCTGCTAGCAAAAATTAGAATCGGGGATGCGGGACGGGGCGCAGTGTGTGCAACACGAGCAGGAGGCTGAGGCACGTCCAGCCCGCCCCGAACAGCTTGCTGATAGATGAGGTCCTGCCTCCAAAACTGCGATGCCTCCAGATCGGAGAGACGCTCACTTATGTACGGGACGCCCTGCATCGCATAATTGTTGAAGTGCTGCCCTGATGGCTGCTGAGGTTGCTGCTCAGGTTGCCGCGACCCCTATGACTGCTGTGGCTGCTCCGCCGCCCTGCGTCCTCCCCTTGCCGAAGACTCTGGCTGCTCGTCCCTATCCTCCTCCTCATGGCTACCAACATCACCATCACTCGGACCAGTCACCACATAGGATCGGTTGCCCTTTCGCCGCACCACTCGCAGCATGTGGAATCTCACCATTGTTGCCCGCGTGATCATGGAAGGAGAGGTAACCTTCTCCATCGGGGGTATCCGGTCCCACACTCCCAACCCTTTCGCGATTCAGGTGACGTAATACGCACCCCCAATCATTCCAGCGAGGCCATATGTGGCCTCATGGTGGAAGAAGTAGGCCAGCATGAACCCCAGATGAAGGGGATACCGCTGCTGCATGATGTAAAGGTACAAAAGATCATGCCAACCTACCACATTCTGGCTTAAGCCACGCGCGGAGATAGAATGACTGATCAGGTGCTGCAGGTACATCAAGGCTAGAGATATGATCCTTGTTGATTTGGCCCGGCGAGCCACATACTCCTCATCAGTGCCGATGAACGACCGGCAAACGCTTTGCGAGGAGGCATCATCCGGCAACATCGTCGCCAAGTTCTGGAAATCCAACCTTGCGGCCTCGCGTTCCGTGTAAAATCCAGCGTGGGTGGCAAGCTCGGGAAGTGTTAGGGTAAATACATGCCCCATCATCCGGAAAGAACAAACAAGAGGCCGGAATCCCGCCGGACTGACCTCCCACTCAAATGTGGAGAGGAACTCCAACGTCAGCTCCTTGAATCCTAGCTCGGCACATTCGAAGACGTTCCTCCAGTTGTCGAAGGAGTAGAGGAGAAGAACTGCTTCCATCAGAGCGCCTCCATCTCTAATCGACCGGAGTTCCTACCAGTCAACAAGACGCTGCGAGAGGAAGGGCTTGCCCCTAAGCGCGGTGAAGCGGCGCGTGTGCTCTGCCTTTGAGAACTTGGCCATTCTCCCCAGGATTTGAGCGGGAGCGGCAGAGGAGGAGCGAGATCTTTGAAAAACCTTGGCAACGCGGCGGCTCCCGGATGGCTCCATGGACACGCAAGCTTTAAGGAGGAGAGGAGGAGAGGGAAGCTTACCGGAGAAGATGGAGTGAGGAGGAGAAGAGCTCCCAGACGGCGCACGCTCAGCGACCAAAAAACGAGAACCCTAGATGCACGCACAGGAGCCGGCCGAAAGGTTTTAAAAGAAACTGGGCCCGCGCACGACCAGTGGTCGTGCGTCGATAAATAGGGCGCACGACCAGTGGTCGTGCGCGAAGGAATAATTTGCGCGCCCAGTTTCAGAATTAACAAATTACCGCCGTGCCTCATAAGTGCATCCAAGGTGTCCTCACCCCTAACACAAGACCGTTAGTCACAATTAATAGATAAAAAGTTCTATATATATATAAAAAAAAATTCATTACGCCACAACAAAATGAACACCACAATTTAAAGTAATTCTAACGAAGATAACTATTGGGGTTTTATGTCTCCCAACTAGACTGATTCAGCTGCTTGCGTATGCTAGCTGATCGGTCTATGGAAAATGAAGTTAACAGGAAGCTGTTCCAATGTCTGTTTCGATAACGGGTGACCATAAGGTGACAGGGTCGTCCCCCCTCTTCCTGAATAAAGATACATGCACTGATCGTCAGGTAGGGGCAGGTAATAAGGTGAAGGGATCTCAGTATTTGTTTCCACATGCAGATGATCCAAGGCATCTCCGGCCCGCATAGCAGGCTCGATTACATCCAGGATCAGATCCAATGTACAAACCTGCAGTGAATCAGACACAGGAATGGGGTGAAGAAACAAATTAGATGAATAACATAAAAGAATTTCTTCTTCAGGAGAGATCCCGGAATCACTCCTGATGGGTTGAGGTGGCGAGGAATTGTCGGCATCGCCAAAAACGCTGCAGGATCTAGCGGAATTGTCAGCGGCCACTTCCACGACTTGGACCTCCGCAAATGATGCTGAGGTCTCCATCTCCGCACTTTGAAGTACATCCTCCTCTCTCGGAGTGGGCACAACGCTGCAACTCACTACCTCTTCCTGCAAGACATTCTCATCGATACTGTCAAAAACAATTGTAGTAGCACACATAAGACTAGAAGAATTAGTGTTTGAAGAGAAATCAAGCACCGCATCCTTAGAAAGAATTGAATCAACATGGGGTGATAGACGAACGGGAGAGGCATGCGCAACCATGTCGGGGCATAGATCACCAATAACTTTGATCTGCATATCCGCATCAACCCCTTCAAAACATGAAGGTGATATGGATACGAAACCAGAGGAGGGGAGGGTGCTGCCAGAGATAGGAATTGGTATGATCCCGATGTTCGGCTCGTCGTCCTCGTCCAGTTCACGCAGATACTCAGCACAATCCCTAAAAGCATGATCTGTACTTCGACAAAACAGGCACTGTTTTGCATTGGTCTTTGGTCCAAGTGGGGCCGGAGATGAATTCAAAAACGGTACATGCGGAGTGGCAGAATAGCCATAAGCCTTAGGCATAGTGTATGTGGTACCGTTTGATGACAATGCCTGATACCATGGGCCTTGGGGACTAGAGCTACTCTCTCCCGATGGGCATCTATCACTAGCATGGGATGTATCCCCACACCCACGGCAGCGGATATTAAATCCAGCCCACATTGTATGAAGATAACCAGATTCACCAGAAAAATGCCCTTGTGCGCAACACTGCGCTTGACAATGAATGAATAAAATAACCCATCGTTTAGACACGAGGAACAAATTAGGAAACTAAAAATCCTCACAATTAATTTTCCTAACAACAATTTCATATAACGCTTGCGATCCCCGGCAACGGCGCCAAAAACTTGACACGCTATTTCCACACTGCTAATTAGCAGGCACAAAATGCGGTACGACGGCAGTGCACCGGTCGTTGTCAAGTAATAAAAGCAGGGAGTAGCTCCCTGAATATCGTTCTCAAAGGACCGCAAGTTAGGGGATACGATTTGCTCGTTAGGAAACTAATTATGGGGGTTCTAAGTTTAACAAAACAAGAAGGGGGTTTGGTTGATTTTATAGAGTGGGAAATGAGAAAACTAAACACTATGCGGGTAGCAATCAGCCCGTCGCTTGGTGGATGGGTTTAGTGCAGGCCGCGATGCCGTGCTTCGCTTAGCGGATGGCCGGTGAGCATATGGATGAGGTGAGTGCAGATGTGAAGGTTGAGGGTCGAAGGCACCTCTTCGCTATCGCTTCCAGCTTTTGCTAGAGCGGGTGCTGGAACGTGTGGGTGTAAGTGGAGCGGGGGCGGAGCACATCACAACACAGCATAACGTAAAGACAAGTTCATAAATAAACTTCCATTCATGGACAAATAGATGTTCATTCAGTTCATTACAACCATTAAGAGTACAAATCACAAAAAGAGAAGGGGTAGAAGTAACCACGAGATGAGAAGCCTCGCCGCGGATCGTGGTCGGAATGGGGGGTCGTCACGCCTCCTCCGAGCTCAGTCCTTGGTTGCTTCCGGGATGCAGAGGCTGTCACTACCTCTAACCGCTGCCCGTCTTCTTCTTAGAGCTGGGTTCACTTCTCCTTCACCCAATGGAGATGTCTTCCTCTTGGAATGCTGGCCGTAGATGGCGGAGAATGCTTCCAAAACCCTAGAATGACCTTAGGATCAATGGATAATGCTTTCCCAAGGGGAGGAATGGAAGGAGGGACCTTGGAGAGGTGGAACGGCGGAGTCGCGCTCAGAAATCGCGCCAAAAACCCGATGGAATACCTAAAATCACGGAACATCGCCTTAAATAGGGAGCAGAATAAGTACTGCGCACGGTCAGTGGCGCACGACCAATGGTCGTGCGCAAAGGAATGACTGTGATCGTGCGCAGTCAACCTGTAGCAAAGGAAAAATAGAAAACATCGCACGGTCAGGGGTGCACGACCAGTGGTCGTGCGCGAAGAAAGGCCTGTGATCGTGCGCATATCTTTGGTCCGATCTCGATCTGGGCTGGGAATTAACGCACGATCAATGATCGTGCGCCTGATCGTGCGCGAAGGAATGCGCATGATCAGAGGCTTTTTAGGCCAAAAATCACCCCGCACCATCCCGAACGTGCACACGACCCAGGACCTGCAGGAAAAGTACAAATAACCCCGATCCGTGCACATCACCGGATCCATAACACGGGCATACAGTAATATATAGGAAAAATATGCCACAAAGGGGAAAGGATTGCACAAAAGGCGCAGAAACGCCATGCTATCACTATTAGCGTATATGAACAGCAAATGAAGTGCAATAACACTAAAATAAATCCAAATGAGGCCAGAAATCACTGTATAAACCAGACTCATCAAAGGCTCCCCAAAAAGGTTATAACCTATATCAGAGGGGATAAGTGTTATTAAAATTCTCATAAATTTTCCTAGAGCATATTTACACCCTATGAACTTATCTACCAAATTTCATGACCATTCAAGGACATATACCCCTATGTCATTCACAAGGCTTAATGGGCAAACCAAAGGTTAGAACTAGGGCCCTAGGGCGCATCCAACCCACATCACCCGAAATGACATATGGGGGTGTCTTATGTGATCCTAAACCAGTGGCCAAAGTTTCACACCACTTTGATGAGATTTGACCACCTAATTCTACCATGTGCACTTTTGACCTGGTTTGACCTAGTTTGACCAATATTGGGTTAACTAATTAGCCAACCAAATCAGTCCCAATTGGGCTGAAATTTTTCAAGTCTCATATCATGACCCTAAGGACCTCCCACCAAAATTTGGAGGGGATTGGATGTCATTAGACCCTAAAATTAATTAATATATGGTTTATTAAATTTTTACAAAAACTTTAGAAAAATTTTCTCCAAAAATTCCCATTTTTGGATATGTTAAGGGTGAATGTATAAGCAACCTACGTTTCAAATTTCAAGCCAATATCATTATCCCATTAAAATTTATTTAAGAAATAGTGGCTGTCCCACCCTACAGACCAGCCCCATTAAAATGGCTCTACAGGGAGCTACGATGCTCCTTTTGGGCTGAAACAAATTTTAAATTAAAGTCCACACCAAGGGGACATTAAGTATTTTCTATAATTATTTCTATTTACTGCCAGTAAAGGGACAAAAATAGGAATAACAAATATATCACTATATAACTTGCATGGATCTTAAAACACAAACGAAGGGAATCCCTTCATCTTCTCCAATCTTCCAACGGCCACGGTTGACCCGTCCTGTAGAAACTTGGGAGGTGATTTCCTAGACACCTAGACGCTCTCCCGGTCGGCCAATGCCTCCACCACCTCCGTTGAGGTGGCGGCCGACGATGTATGCTGGTTGGCCGGCCGGAGGCGGCCGGAATCAGATATTTAAATGAGGGAAGAAAGTTTGATCACAAGCTTCCAGCCATGCTGATTCAAGACCAATTGAACCCAATTCTAATGGCCAAAATGATAAGATCTACCCACTAAGAAATAGAAGAGAGGGGAGGACCTGAATTGCGGCTTGTAGTCATGTCGATCGCCGGTCTGCCATGGTTGGTTTTGAGCTCTTGGGTGTCATGCCGGTAGTGCCTAGATATGAGAATTATTCTAGAAAATGGGGGAAACTCATTCCCTCCACCCCTTGATCCCTTTTATAGAGCCAAATCCTGGTGGGGGGAAGACGAAGCTTGGGATTCCTCCATTAACACCATTCATGGTGAAAGATTCGGCCATCCCCAAAGGTCACTCATTTCTCCCTCCTTAAAGGTTGGAAAAACTCTTAATATTCTTCTAATGGATAGGGGATATGAACCCCCATCAATTGGGAGGACTTTTGGACTCCCTTGGCCATGAATTTGGCCAGCAAAATGAGTCCCGACCATCTCCCATCAGTTTAGCTACCGCCGACGCTAGTGCTAGCACCAGCGGTAGCCCCTCAGCGACGTAACGCTTGTCGATTCGACAAATGTCAGGCGCTAACACTACTTCCAGCGCTAGCATTTCTACGGTATTTGGTTTGCCTCAGCGGTTCAGTGTTTGTCTCAGCGGTTCACCTAAACCACCACTACCACCAGCGCTAGCCACCAGCGACGGCGCTAGCGCCATGTTCAATATACCCCTTTCTTTCTACTGTTGGATAATTGAGGTACTACGAGGGGACCCCTTTACTGGGTTAGACACATCATGGTGGGGTCATGGGTCACGGTGATGCCCTAAGCCAACCTTGGGCTTGGTAACTGGAACTCACTATCCGCAGACCATGGAGATTTTTGCCTCAATCCTAATCTCTTATGTTCTCTTTGCGCATCCTACAGTTTTGTCATGACCTAGTCATGACAAAACCGTCCTAGGGGTCTAGTTATTTGGGGGATATTACATTCGAGTCCTTGTAAGAGCAGCTTCGAATTCATCCTTGCTCTGATTGAACTCAGCTAGTCAACGTTGCGTCAAAACCATTTCGACGTAATCGTCGAGTTGATGGCATGGCTCTGAACTTCATCATCTGCGTCAAATTGTTGTTGATGTTGCATCGATTTCAAATGGCTTCGTCAACTTCTTTCTTCTGCGTTGAGTTGAAGCAGAAGTTGCGTCGACTTCTCTAGATACTTCGACAAGTTCATGGCCACTACGTCGATATCTATTCGACGTAACGTCGACTTGATCTACTCCGACATAAATAGTGTGTTGCTTGTACTACTTGTCAGAGTAGCGTCGACAATAACTCGATGTTGCGTTGATTTCCATTCGACGCAACTATTAACTTTGCCCAAATTTTGCTTCTCTTGATCTGGTCTTGACACCCTAAGTTGAGTGTGACATCCTAAGAAATCTAATGACCAGATTACCCTCACTATACAATGGGTAATTCAACCTAAGGAATAAAATCACTTTTAGGTAATTAGTTAAGTTAAATCAAAGGAGTTTTTCCCAACAATCTCCGCCTATTTATCTTAACAAATTTTACAGTTTGTCCAAAGTGACTTTACACAGTATTTGCATAACCAATACATACAAGACAATATGGACATTAAATGAAAAAGCTATATGAGCTCATAAATAGAGAATGTATCTGATCAATGATCAACAAAAGTTTATCATAGATTACCCCAAAAGAGTATAACTTCCTTTCTTTGAGAAAGATGAATAAGTCCTCATATACCCTCCTGTATTTCTTTTCAACATATCTGAAGTTTGCATGGGTGGCTTTTTATGGATTCTTCTGTATTCTTCCATGACCTTTGAACAGTTTCTCCAGGTCTATTTTAGTATTAGGATGAACATCCTTAAGTGTGAAACCAAGACCAAAGACTTTGGCTGTCATCAGATTTATGACTTCTAGATTTAGATCATCTGATTCAGGTCCTTTGTTAAGATTTGATTCAGCATCCATTGCTTGTAATTCATCAACAATTGCTTGTTCCTTCCCAGAAGTTGAGGCTTTTGTAAACATGATATTCTTCTTCTCTTTCTCCTCTTTAGGTGACTTTTCTCTTTTCTTTCTTTTTTGGGGAAGCTGCACTGCATCCCTTGGATTGCACCCAATACCTACTCTGTGGAGTTGCCCTACTCCTTCTAATATTTTTTCTCGGGGATTCTTTGTAGAATATATTGTACAATCAAATACAGTAGATTTGATTGGAATGACTTTGGCCAATTCTTCCTTTTCAATAACTTCTTTTCCTCTTTTCAGAATATCCATGAATCTATTTTTCTTCTCTTCAAGCTCCCTTTGGGCTGTCTCATATTCATACCTTTCTCTATTAGCAATCTCCTCAAAAGCTCTATCAAGCTCCGGAAGAGTGTAAGTTTTCATTGTGTTCTTAGGAATTTCAATCCTTGCATACTTTTTTAATATGATTGATCTTTTTGGTACTCCTTCCTTTGTTCTTTTGTGTACCTCTCCCAAATTGGCAATCTTCCTCTTCCTCTTCCTCTACCTCTATACGGAGGTCTTTCACTGAAGACAGGTGTTGGAAGAATTGATTGGTGAATTGGAGTAGGTAAAGATGAGACCTGAGCTGAGGGTGGAAGTTGAGGTGAGGGTGGAAGCTGAGCTGGAGATATTGGTTGAGCTGGTGCTGGATCAGATGAAACAGGATCCTGATCAGCTACCTTGACTGTATATGGTGATGTAGAGGAATCTTCAGAGGACACTCTGAATGAAAGTGGATCAGGGATAAGAGTCTTCATGGAAATCTTGTAGAGGATTGAGGTAGGTCTGATCATTTGAAATTAGAGGAATCTCCCCCTGAATTGAGGACCCCCCCCCCCCCCCCCTGAGCAACATGCAGGATCCTTTGAAGTGATGACTCCCCCTGAATGGATGCATCTGGAAGCTGTAACTTAGATGAAACAGCAGGCTCTCCTTCAGAGATGAAGGAGAGAGGGATTGCTGTTGTGTAGATAGAGTCTTGAGGTGGTTGCTTCCTGCTGATATCCTTCTCCCCTGCTTTATATCTTTGACAAAAGATATAATGACATCGGTAGGCACAACCGATGATCGGACCTCTGCGTCAAGAGACTTTATTTCAGAGTTAATGTCTTTCAATCTTTTATGCTGAGCGTAGAGCTTGCGATAATAGCTCTTTGAAAAGTTCAGGTGGAGAGAGCTGAACCGTGAAAAAAGAGTTTACGTGGCTTGATCAACTGCATCGACAACGTATTGAAGAGATGCCATTGCGAGTACCTGCACAAAACAAAGAGAGGGACAAAGAAGGGAAAGATGGGGAGAGCAAGAGGGAGAAGATTTGAATAGCACAATAGAAGTATACGCATAAGTTGCTTTGAGTAGATGAATCATCGCAACTTAGGGTTTTATTCAAAGCAACGTCAAATCGAGCAGAATTCAACACGCCAAAACATGTCAATGCGCGCGATCTGTCAAATCGATGAAGCGTCGAGTTGAAGTCAAAGGGACTTCAAAATATAGTCATCAATTATGATGTCGACTTAAGCGTAGATATGTATTCGACGTTACGTCCAGTGCTATTCGAAGAAACTATCCCATAATGCTCTCGAAGCTAACGTCGAGAATAATTCAACGGTACGTCGATTTGAATTCGACGCAACTTTGAATGAATAATTTATTATTTTTTTAAAAAAATCTTCACTTTCATGACAGAGGCATTCTCCATCCCAAATCTCCTGATGAGTTCTCTGGTATATTTGGATTGGGATATGAAAATGGCATCTGCATTTTGTCTTAATTTTGTCTTACTTGAAGACCAAGAAAATAGGATAATTCCCCCATGCTACTCATTTCAAATCTAGACTGCATTAGGTAGGCAAACCTTTTGCAGAGAGATTGATCAGTAGATCCAAATATGGTGTCATCTACATATATTTATACAAGTAGTAGCTGATTTTTATGTGCTCTTGTGAAGAGGGTTTTATCCACCTTTCCTCTTTTGAATTTGTGTTCCTAGAGAAAAGTGTTAAGGTCTCATACCAAGCTCTTGGAGATTGCTTGAGACCATATAGTGTTTTATCTAGTCTATATACAAAAGAGGGAAAAGTTGGATTGACAAAACCTAGCGGTTGCTCCCATACACCTCTTCTTGTAGTTTTCCATTGAGAAATGCACTCTTGACATCCATCTGATATACTTTGATCTTCATGTGTGCAGTATGTGCCAGGAACATTCTGATTGCCTCTAGCCTTGCCACAGGAGCAAATGTATGGTTAAAGTCAATACCTTCCTCTCATCTGTACCCTTGGGCCACCAGTCTAGCCTTATTTCTGATTATAACTCCTGTTGAGTACATTTTGTTTTTTAACACCCACTTGGTGCCAATAACTAGGCAATTCTTTGGTCTTTCAAGTAATGTCTAGACCCTATTCCTTTCAAACTGTGTTAGTTCCTCTTGCATAGCAGATATCCAGTGGGGGTCACTGTCTGCTTCTTCAAACTTTTTGGGTTCATATTGTGGCAGGAAACATTGAAGCATTGTCAAACTTGTTAGTTGTTTCCTTGTCTTTACTTCTACTGTCAAGTCTCCTATAACTTGAGTTGGAGGATGATCTTTTTGGGTCATCCTGAATCTTGTTGGGTGATCTAGGAGATTCTCTTCTTCGTGAGCTACCACTTGCTCAGTGACAGTGGGAGCTTCATCCTCATTTACTTGAATGATGTCTTTGGCTGGTAACTCAGGGGCTGCAGTTTCCTCTTCATCTGCTGCACAATCTTCACCTGAGTCAGTGTCAATCTCCTATTGTCCTTTTTCCTAACATCCAGGTGGATGGTTTACTAAGCTCATCCTCTCAACTTATTCTGCCAGCTATTCTTCTTCCTACAGAATAGGACAGGTGGAAGTTTCCTTCCCCTTGTTAAACATTTTAGTTTCATCAAAGACCACATACACACACTCCTCAATTTTGAGAGAACTTTTATTGTTGCACCTATAGGCCTTGCTTGATGATTAATATCCCAACAATATCACATCATCAACCTTCTTGTCAAATTTGGCAAGATGGTTCTTCCCATTGTTGAGGATAAAACAGGTACACCCAAAGATTCTAAAGTAAATGACTATGGGTGCTTTCTCTTCAATAACTGATAGGGTGTCTTTAATTTAGTCTTGTGAATACGACTTTTGTCTAGAACATAGTTTGCTGTATTCACTGCCTCAGCCCAAAAGAACTTTGACAAGATGGATTCAGCTAATAATGTCCTACCAGATTCAATTAGGGTGCTATTTTTCCTTTCAGCCACCCCATTTTGTTGGGGAGTTCTAGGAGCTGAAAAGCATTGTCTGATCCCTTCATCCTCAGAGAATTTACACATTAACTGATTTCTAAACTCAGTTCCATGATCACTTCTGATCATAGTAATCTGGGTGTTGAATTCAGATTGAATCTGTTTAATGAATCTTGAGATGATCTTGAAAGTATCTGACTTTGCTTTCAGAAAGAACACCCAGCTGAATCTAAAAAAATCATCCACTATGACTAGTGTGTAAGACTTACCTGCTAAGCTTTGAGTGGAGATGGGACCAAATAGATCCAAGTGCAATAGGAAAAGGATTCTAGGGGAATCATTCTTACCAATTGGTTTGAATGATGCTTTGATCTGCTTTCCTAGCTGGCAGGCTCTACAAGGATGGTCCTTATTGAATTTACCAGTTTGGTAAACCCCTAATTAGGTTAAGCTTGGATAGTTTGGAAATGGTCTTAAAGTTAAGGTGACTAAGTCTCCTATGCCACAACTCACTATTTTCTAATTGGGAATTGAATATGCAGATTTCAGACTTTGTGTACTCAAAGCCTACAACATAGACCTTACCCTTTCTGAGACTAGTCAATACAATTTGATCAGTCTTAGAACTGACTATATGACACTGAGATTTGGTGAATACAACTTTGTATTCACCATCACATAACTGGCTAAAGCTGATCAGATTATGTGGAAGTCCTTCAATATAAGCAACCTTAGAAAAAGAGATTTCTCCAATCCTGAGCAAACCATGTCCTTTGGTTTGACCAGAGTGTTACTTCACAAAAATTACCTTGGGCCCTTCCTTGGCCTTAAAATTCTCCAGTAATTCTCTCGCTCCAGTCATATGCATGGAGCACCCACTAACCAGATACCACTGCTAGTTTGTGGTAGAATAGTCTTCCCTCAGCACATTGAATTAACATTAGTATAAACCCTCTTTTGCTTGGGTCTCTTTCTTCTATCATCATTTGGAGACATGAAAGATTGAGATGGTCTACCATTGTTTTCCCTTAGGTGAACAAGTGCTGCATAATTATGCTAGCAATGTTTGGCAATATGTCCTAGTTTAGAGCAACAAAAACATCTAGGAATAGAAGTAGAAAGAGGTTTTGATGTTTGATAATTATGTGGAGAAAATATGTGTTGTGAAGAACTTGACGCGTTTTTAGAGTTGCATCGAATGGAATTCGACGTACCTGCATAGTCGCATCGATTGTCATTCACAGCATGGTACTTGTTGCGTTGAGTGTAATTCGACGCACCCACATAGTTGCTTCGAAATGATGTCGACGCATATGTTGGATTCCATCGAGTTAGATTCGACGCATTCTTAAAATTGCGTCGAGTTCTATTCGACACATGATTCATGCCATTAAGATTTTCAATTGATTTTTTTAATGGATGTTTGCCCAAGATTCCTGGTTGATCACTCATGTTTACCTTATTAAATATGGTGAGTTTATTTGGGTTATTATTATTACGATCTTTACATGATTCTAAATAATTATTTTGACTAGATCTAAATGATGCTACAGGTTTTTCCCAAGACTGATTACCAGGGATGTGGGTGCTAGTGAATGGTTGTGATTCCTGAACAAGATGATCAAATCTCTTGGAGAGATTTTGTGATATTTCTTTGATCTTTTGACTCCTTCCATTTAGGGAGTCCTCAAAGGCCTTTGCCTTTGAGAATTTTTTATTTAGGTCTGAATTTTTTATGTCTAATAAGTATATTTCTTTTTTCCTTTCTAAATAATTCACCTCTTAGATCATAATTGACTGAGTATATAAAGTTTTTCTTATGAACTTCTAGTTTTGTTTTAACTATTTCAAGTTCCTTTTGATTGTTAATGTAATCTTGGCAAAATTCCTTGAAGCATTCCTTAAAATCTTCTGAAGAAAAGTCAAAGTCTTCAAAGATGCTTACCTCAGTTTTGTCTGTGGAATTTTCCAGTGCCATTAAGTAGGCTTCTTCTAGTCCACCATATTCATCATCATCAGATGAGGAGGAGCTTGATTCAGAGTCTGAATCACTCCAGGTCTCAGCTATGAAACCTTTCCCTCCTTTCTTATCCTTTCTTAGGAAGAATTTCTTCCTATGCTCCTTCCTCTGCTTGTTTATCTTGTTCTTTTCTTCCTCAGGACATTGAATAGAAATGTGTCCTAGCTTTCTGCAGGAAAAACAAATAATCTCCTATTTTGTTGGAGTTTTATCATACCTTGGCTTGCTTGAGGACCTCTCTCTCCTTCTGGAATCTTCTGTCCTGACCCACTTTTTGAATCTCTTAGCCAAGAGATTAAACATTTCTTCTTCAGTGGTGGAGGACTCTACTTCTGCAGTCTTTAATGCAAGAGTCCTTTCTTTAGAAGTTGGTGTCCTTTCTTGGGCTTCTGACTCAGCCCTTCTTTTCTGTAGACGCTCATAGGACTTGAGATTTCTCAAGAGAGCATCAGTTGATATCTCTCTGAGGCATCTAGAATCTCTGATGGCCCACATTCTATTGTCTCATGTGCTTTGGAAGCACATAAGGAGTTTGTCATTAATTTCTGTCAGAGAAATTTCCTTGTCAAGCTCTCTCAACTCATTTATGATAAGGCTGAATCTGTCATTCATTTCTGTTATGCATTCATTAGTCTTTTTCTTGAAATTCTCATATAGGGATATGAGAAGAGCCTTTTTGTCTATTCTCTCATAAGAGCTTCCTTCTACTAGTCTGGTGAGAGATTCCCAGATCTCTTTTGCAGAGTTGCAATCAGCAACTTTCTGGAATATGTCATCAGACATAGTTGAGACCAGTATGTTCATGGCCTTGGCATCACATGCCTTAACCTTCTTCTCATCATCAATCCATTCTGCTCTGCGGAATGAGGTTTGTATGACCTTTCCACTGGTGTCTTTCCTTATTGGGACTGGGGGACCTGTGAGGATGACATTGAAAATTTCCTCATCAATCGAATTCATATAAAGTTTTATTCTGGCCTTCTAGAGTGTAAACTTGTTCAGATTACATAGTGGAGGTCTTGTGGAAGCATAATCCTTAGAACTCATTTTCTTTATAAAATATTATTTGTAATAAAGAAAAAGTGTAGGAGGTCTTTTTGATCAAGGTGTTAGCCTTTTAATGATCAACCTAGCTTTGATACCAATTGAAAGTGCACTGTGTGCCTCTGAGAATACTCTAGAGGGGGGGGGGGTGAATAGAGATTTAAAAATAATTCTATCTTATTTGTGCAAATACAATAAAACACTAAGTGTTTATGCTTCAACAAATCCCACACAGAATAAAACTAAAGTGATGAAATATGAAATAGAAAAATAGTAAAATAAATCTAAACTATATGGGAAAACACAGAAAATAAACAACCAGAAGACACAAAGATTTTATAGAGGTTCCCCAAAGTGTGGGTAGTCCTCTCTTCTACCACCTGGTAGGAATGCACCAACTATGCCTTAGTCTTTTGACAAGGAGACTCTCAGAACCACTGATCTTTTGATAAGGAGATCATAAACCAACCAGATCTTTTGATAAGAAGATCTTGAAGCACCAGATCTTTTGATAAGGAGATCTTGAACCACTGAATCCTTTGGAAGAGGGATTCTTAAAATTCTTTTACAGGTGAGAATGAGAAGGAGAAAGAAGAAGGGGGAGGAGGAAGAATTCTGTTCTCAGAATTCTTATGAAGCCCTGTCTCAAGAAACAACTTCTATTTTCTTCCAGTTGATCTGCTAGTGATAAACTCCTGCTTATGATTATGATGATTTGCAGGAGCTATGGTTGTCAGATCTTTTCTCTTCTTTCTGATCAAACTTTGGCTGATATATGATTGTGATGATGAGCAACCTTCAGTTGTTCTGCAGTAAGAGATGGAGAGCAGTTGTTCTTTCTTCTCCATGTTTTTCTCTATTAGGGTTCCTTGAGGAGGAAGAAGAAGATAGAGCCCTAATAGAAAACTTTTGCCAATCATAATGAAAGCTCTATTTTTCTCTTTCTGCTCATGCCTTATATTGTCCCCCTTTGATTTGAATTTCTTTTCCTTTTTTGGTTTGTCCTGAAAAGGTGTTTTCCTTGGACAATTTCTCTTTATTTCCTTCTTTAATCCACGACCCGTCTAACAACAGTAAGCTTGTTTCCAAGAAAGCTTTTCTGCCTTTTTTAATTCTTCTTTCTTGTTAGTTAGCAAAGTTTCACCTAGAATTGGTCAATGGCAGGTTCCCTACCTTGGTTAGCATATTCAGGTGTTTTTTTTATGGTTGGGGGTTGTTATATTTAACCCGGTTGGGATATTGCTTGCTTGCTATGGGGGCTGTTTTGCATCATCTATGCTTGGATTATTTTATGTGGGCTGCTGCTTGGTTCATGTCTGCTTCATTTAATTCTATCTATTTTTTTGTTATGGGGGGACTGCCTTATAGCATCATTCTCATCGGTTTTACTTTGGGGGAGGGGGGGGGGGGGGGGGTGGAAAACACATAATCCTTTGGAAGAGGGATTCTTAAATTATGATACTTCTGGGATTTGGTGTGTGAAAACACATAATTGCTTTCTATTGCCTTGCCACCCTAATCTTCAAATCTTCATGGTGCAGGACAGGCATCCCACACGCCTACCACCCTGCGGCCTGACATCACACCCCGACCCAGGGGTCCCACCGGGAGTCCACCCGATAGGCCTTATCAGATCCGCAGCCCGTACACCCCAATCCATCCCCGGACCCACTACAAGGCCGATAGGTTGTTGAGGCCGGGGCTCGATCCCCCGACCTCCTTGATAAGTATCCTTCAGCGGAAGACTTGTCACCAACTGAGCCGCGACTCAGTTGGTGATGAGAGCTTTGCTGAAAGACTCTTATCAAGGACGTCGGGGGATCGAGCCCCAGCCTTAACAACCTATCGGCCCTGTGGTGGGGCCGGGGATGGGTTGTGGTGTACGAGCAGTGGACCTGATAAGGCCTATCGGGTGGACTCCCGGTGGGACCCCTGGGCCGGGGTGTGATGCCAGGCCGCAGGGTGGCAGGCGAGTGGGACACCCGTCCTGCATCATAAAAGTGCAGGACCGCATGGTGGCAGGCGGGTGGGATGCCCGTCCTGCATCATAAAAGTGTACTTAGAATTGGTCAATGGCAGGTTCCCTACCTTGGTTAGCATATTCAGGTGTTTTTTTTATGGTTGGGGGTTGTTATATTTAACCCGGTTGGGATATTGCTTGCTTGCTATGGGGGCTGTTTTGCATCATCTATGCTTGGATTATTTTATGTGGGCTGCTGCTTGGTTCATGTCTGCTTCATTTAATTCTATCTATTTTTTTGTTATGGGGGGACTGCCTTATAGCATCATTCTCATCGTTTTTACTTTGGGGGAGGGGGGGGGGGGGGGGTCTAGTTTGTATAAATATCGATTTTATTTCTTTTTTTATGGGGGGCTGCTATGCTTGGATTCTTTTCACTTTGGGGCTGGTTGTGTAATCCCAGTTAGGGGGCTGCTTTGCATCATCTATGCTTGGGTTTATATTACTTTGGCGGCAGCTATGTGTAGTTATATTAGCTATACATAGTTCTTTTTTAAATTATACAGGGGCTTCCTTATAATAATTCTATTCTCGATTTTTTCCGTTCAATTGTTATTATATGATCGGTGGGCCGCTTTCGGGTTGCAAGTCTCGATAATTCAAAAATTTTAGTCGACTCGTAGCTCAAGCTTATTCTTGTTATATGGCATTCAACTGCTTGGGTTATATGTCCCTGGGTATAAGAAAATACGGTTGGCATGTTTGGCTTTTATATTTAGATGTTGGTTAAATTATAAAATCACTCTTAGTCCCACACTAGTAGCCTAGCTGTTGAGGTCATTTATTTGCTCTTTTCCCCTCCCTGGGCTTGTATGTTTCTTCAGAACTCTAAATCTTCTTTATATATATATACATATATATATGTCTTTTTGATTGTTTCCCCCCCCCCCTTTTCTGCAAGTGAAGTTCTGTTTGTGGTCTTCCTTGTTGTTTTGATAGATTCTCTCAGAAAAGTCATCTTTTGTGTATTCTCGGAAATCATGTTTCTTCTTGTGCATTTTGATTCCTCTTTATACCATAGACTTGTTTAGATGTTCTCTCTGTGTAGTTCCAGAATTTTCTAGCCTTTTTGTCCAGAATTTCTGTCCAGAACTCCCTAGTTTTCTGTGTAATCTGCCTTTTATTTCTGGGTATTTTAAACCCTTCCAGACTCAGTCTTCCATGTAAATTTTTGTGTTAACTTTCTCAGTGAAGGGTAATGCTTCCTCCTCACTGTCTTAGCAATCTGGTTGAATGTAAAGATTTCTTTTAGTGGTTGTGGGCTGCAAATAGCGGTCCTTCTCCTTAATGACTTGGTTTCCTGAAGCTTAGTTATGCTAGGCTCTCTTGTTAGTTGTGTCCTTCAAGCAGTAGTAGTCCCCTTGGCTTGATTTTGCTGGGTGATTGAAAGTCCTCCATTTCAGTCCTTTCTTCTTCCTTGTCTGCCTAACCTATTGATTTTAGGTTAATGACTATTTTATTTTCCCTTTTTGAGTCTTGATTGGTGTTCTGGGTTCCTGATTTCTGCTGTCATCCCCCTTGGAATCTAGATAGCTTCTATACTTGTTTAGTTATGCTACCAGGTAGTCTGATAAGACTTCCCTAGGTTGAGAAAAGTTTGCTCGCCCTAAGATCGTGCAATTACTTCTTCTTTTATGAAGGTTCCCGTCGACTTTGACATGAAGTCTTCTAGTCAACTTTGATATAATTCCTTCTCATCGACTTTGATATAAGTCTTTTCCCATCAACTTTTGTTAAGTTTTCCTGTCAACTTTTGATAAGTTTTTCTGTCGATTTCATTGCTTATTTTGAATTGTTTCCTCATATATTTATATGTTCTTTTGCCCGGTGTTCCCGGGTATATTAAGCGATGTTATCAAGCATTTTTAGCCCTTTTGTTGAGAATTTTGATGAAGCTTGTTGGAACACGGTTTTCCGCATCTCCTAGGTTTGAGAATAACAAATCCTATGTGTATTTGATCTTGTGTGTTCAAAGTGTGCAGGTTAACATAGTCCACATGACTCAAGGAGTACTCATGATGTCTGCCCCCAAAATTAAGGCCAAAATTCGAACAGGCTCACTAGCGCTGGCGGTAGTGATAGCGCCCGGCGCTAGCGTTGATTAGCGCATTTCCGGCATCATTTTTAGAAGAAGCTAACGCCAGGCGGTAGTAGATAGCGCTGGCGGTAGCATGGCGCATATGAGGCATAGAGCAAAATGTTGCCTCGGATTGAAGATCCTGCCGCGCAAAAAGTCTCCTAATATGGGATAGCGCCGGCGTTAGTGGCTAGCGCAGGCGCTAGCGCTAGTCTATAAAAAGGACCCAAGTCCTCTCGTTTCCTACACACATCAGAGAGATATATTGAGTGCCAGAATTCCAGAGGCTATCTTGGTCGAAAGTTGATGTGCTAGCGAAGCTCTGCAAAACTTCTAAAGGAGAATCTCGTCACGCCAGATCAGATCGAAGTCCGCTTCTACAACGCTTATTCAACGGCGGATCTTCGTCTCCAACTTCAGAAGTCCATCTTGAGGGAGTTCTTATTTCTTTATTATTATTTCATATTCCACTTTGTAAACGATTAGTGAAATCGCCTCGTGTTGGCGACTAGGTCTGTGTAGGACTTAGGGGGAAAATCGCCTTGTGTTGGCGACTAGATCTAGGCTAGGTCTAGTGGGGCTCGAGGCCACATCCGGGGAGGGATTGGCTAGAGCGGCTTGAGGCCGAATCCGGGGTGGATAAGGCTAGGGCCACCGGTTCGTGGGGAAGCGAGTCGGGATAGAAAACCAAAAGGTTTCTTTTCTATTTAGCATTGATTTCTAGCTTTCATAAGAGATCAAGTTTTTGTAATCATGTCTCTCAAGTTAATAAAATCATGTCTCTATTCTTACTTTACTTGATTAGTCTTGATCTTCTTTATTATCATATTTAATGTTTTTCTAAAATAATCAAAATAGTTTTAAAATCTTTAAGACCCTTATTCACCCCCCCTCTAAGGGCGCCTACCGATCCAACAAGTGGTATCAGAATTTTACTGTATTGTCAAAAGATTGAAAATAAAATTCCAAAATACAATCATTACTATCATTTACAACATCAATCTTCTCCCAACATAAAATTAAATGCTCACAAATTTCCTATGATCAACACGTTTAATAATCATTACAATCATAATCATCATATAAAGATAATCTCAATGGAAATTTGATGAATAAGAATAACATTAAACCAAGGTTTGAATGGAGGCCTAAAATTAAAAATGAAACATTCACTTCACATGAAAGGACTCATTCATCTTTGTCTTCACAAAAATCATCACGATGCATTTGGGTACCCAAAGGAACCATCACTCATGGTCCTCTTTGGATACCTAAATCTCCTATCCATTAGGTATCATCAATTGCATGAAGTAGAATCCTTTCAAAAAGAAATATACAAAGTTCTACTTCATGATATACTTTCATGTCTTTTAATTTTTCTTATTTTTCTTATTTCTTTTGAACTATCATGTCATGGTCATCCTATACAATTTTGTAAATATGATCCTATCTCTTACAAGATCAATATGTTTATAAAATCAAATTGATCAAAATTCCAAATCATATTTTATTTTGATGACCCATCTTTTATTCTTATATTCATTACTTCTAAATATCTTATATTATCCATTTAAATCAAACTCTAAATTTGCTATAAGATATTTCAAATTAAATCCGGCTATTAAGATTCTTAGCCTTCACCAACAAGTGGTTTAGTGAAATAACTTGATCTAAAAGAAAATTCAAGATTTAAATAAAAGCTCAACTTTCAATATGGGTGTCATTGTTCACAACAAAAAAATTATATTGTGTTCTCTCCTTGATGTCAAACATGATCTAAACCATCACTATTGTTCACCTATAAAAAAAATCACATATATATATTCAAAATTCTTAATTAAAGGAAAATCACTAAAATGTATTGAAAGAAGTTATCTTCATAATGAATATTGAATTCACAAACACCACCATGATCTAGTGATATCTTTTGGTAAACATCTCTAAACTCATAATTCATATCAAGAATCATCTATAAACAACTATCACAAAATTATATGATAACAATTGACATTATAATTGTTTACCATGGTTGGTGATACGGTGTACCATGTGTGTATTGTGATGTAGACCTTTGAATCATTTTGATATCAAATCAAATAGAATTGTCACTCCATTCTAGGTCTCTAAGTTGAAACACAATCAAACTTTGGCATAAATTAATCTCAAATTTATCATACTAACACAGTCACATAAAGAATATTTATATCTATGTTAGGTTTTATATGTCAGGGCATATCCATGTTACTATTTGTGTGAACATTACTCCTTGTTCACCGAAACCATGCATATTTGATTTGTTCAAACATGATATCTTTGGTTTTCATTTCCTATAAGCACAAGTCTTTAGAAAAGTCAAAATGAAATCATAAGTAAATATATCTCGTGCAATGATTATTTTGTTGAGTCATATAAGAAATCGCTATCGTTTCATGCAATTTGGACCATCCAAAACATCTCCTAAAAATCTGCAACTTCAGCATGGAACTACTATTTGGACACCTAATCAAGTTCAAGCATCAAAATTTTCAAAACCCTAAAAAATCACTTACTGTTTCCCGCGCTAGCGCTAGCGCTGGCGCTAGCGTCGAGGTTCATTTTACTGTATTTTTTAAAATTCTAAAATTCCCTTAAAATATATAAATATATATTTTCTACTTAGTTTTGCACTTCTGTGTTTATTTATTTTTTGAAAAATCAAATACAAAACTACAAAAACCAAATTACAAAAAATATGTTTTGTTTTTTTCACTTGTGTTGTTTCCTTTATTTAAAGTTCATCTTTATGCAAAAATCAAATATAAAAATTACAAAAGCAAAAATTACAAAAATATGCTTTTATTTGTAAAAATCAACTACAAAAATATAAAACAAAACAAAAACAAGTATCAAAATTATTCTTCTGAACTTAACTTTTCTGTGTATCTTGCGAAAGGGTGATTTGGGCTATCATCCCATCATATCACCTAGTACCGGGCGAACCTCTCATAAGGTAGTCCTCGGGAAGTCCAAGATCAATTTTATGAGTTCAAACTTTAAATAAAAATTACTCTTTAAAAATATCAAAAATATTGTATGAACTTCATTGAAAATCAAGCATGATGTAATCTATTATTTAGAACTTCTATAATGTTACAATTTATCTTTTCAAACTACTTTGAACATTGCTTTCATCATGCTCTGATATATCTATTAATATGTGCATCAATTATTGTGAAAAAGGTGTGTAGAACTAAGCTTAGCATGCCTCTAAGTATGAGTAAATGTTTTATGTTTGATAATGATCTTTATTCACTCACTTTTTGGCATTGTCTACATATGTGTTTAATCTAAGAATGCTTGTATATGTTTTGTGATAGTACAATGAATTAAAATTGCACAAGTATCTTACCTACACAACCTTTATTTGCACTTTTAAAAATTAAGAAAAGTGGTTATCTTTCTTATAAATTCCATTGGTTTGCAAAACAAGTCTATTCAGAGAACTTGGCACAAAACAAAATCATGAAATAATTTGACAAAGTTAACTCCACCAAGCACTACTTGAACCTCCTGATAAGTCTTAATTAGCGTTGTGAGGTTGAGCACCTTGGAAAGAATAGTAAAGTATCTTGTGCAAACCATTACTTTCTTTCAAAATAAAAACCACTTATTCTTAAGTACACCAGATCACAATAAAAAAAAAACAAGAATAAAATTATGTGATCCCCCAAGCACTACTTTGCACCCTGATAAGTCTTAATGAGCATTGTGTGTGCAAAGCACCTTGGTAGTTGTACATTTTTTTTGTGCATTGAAGTGAGTGGAAGTAAAATTATTTGTGTTTTATCGTGCTTTTACTTTACATATTACTTGTATTTTTGATTGAAACATATGTTTACTCTACTCAAAAATAAACTTATGTGCACATCATTATCTTCCATAACACTTCTTCTCATGAGTATTGGATCTTAATGCTAATTCTATATCACTCTTTGCTTATGAAATGCACTAGATAACCTAGCATGTTTTCTATAATGTTTGGTATGATTTGAAATTGTGAATTGAAATATCATTGTAGTAATCTCTTTGTGATAGTATTATTTCATGCTTGGTTATGTTTGTCAACCATAAAAGTTTTTCATTGAAACATGATTTACATAAACATCTTCTTTTTGAAATTAAACTCATATATCTTTTTATGGATTATTCTTGATTACAATAAGATGTTTCATAAGTCTTCCGCATCATCACCATATAACTTTTACCTTGCATTTTCATGCTTACATCAAGTATTAAATCTCAATTTTTTATTAAAAACAAGTGGTAGACTTGCTTGGTAAAATTTATATTGGTTGTTCTTACACGCATATCATTTTTATAGTAACAAACTCTGATTTATTTCAATATAAACGTTTATGTTAAAAGCTCTTCCAACAAGTGAAACATTGCTAAAAGGATGTTGTTTCTTTCTTCCAAAATGCTTCAACTCTTATCTCTATAAAGTTAGTTTTGAAACTCAAAAACATCTCCTTTTTAAACTTAAACTCTTATTTAGTATTTTGGTGTTTCTTTTTCGAAATCTTCCGCAATGCTCAAACTCTGATACATTCATAGCTAAGTAAGTTTTACTTCAAAAAAATTCAATTATAATTCTTCCCATTAGATTTAAAAGCTTCCTGTTTCAAAAAACTATTATCCGTGACTTCAAATCTCACCATAGCAGGGGCATAGGGTTGTAGACATTAGATAAACTTATCTTTAGTCATGTCTTGTCCTTAACCGGGGAGGGTTCCAGTGGGGCCTTGCGAGGCACTGGGGGGAAAGAGTGCTAGGTTGAGTTTCTGTCTAGTGTTTGCATATGAGACTAACACCCCAACCTACGGCATGTTTGCAGCTCCTCAGGCCCATCCGTCACTTAGTACGGGGCTAGGGTGTAGACTTATTGTCTGGGTAGATTGGTTATTTGGAAATCCTTATTTTTATGCTTAAAACGTTTATATAAAAGGACAATCATTATTTTTTATGCTAAAAACTCTGACTTCCTTCTATGAAAAATTTTGTAATGCTTATAACTCTGATCTATTTAAATGAAAAACAATTCTAAAACTCCTTATCATTTACTTAAAAATCTCGATCATGCCTTCTCTTTTCTTTACACATTTTTAATGCTTTGTTTCCCTACCCACTTTTGCTAATAACGAAGGGGGAGAACTAACATGATAAAATGCAAAAGGGGGAGAACTAACATGATAAATATAATCCGCTATCAAAATAAAAACCCAACATGATTGATTAAGTTGATAGCATACATATTAGGGGAGCATTCACATAGGGGGAGCATGTATTTAGGGGGAGCAATTCTAAATGCTAAAATCAATAATCATCCTAAAGTCATCACTCTCACACACACACAAGTATAGTCTCATCATGCTTGTTTATTAATGCTTTGATTTATCATTAATGGATTTGTTATTATCAAAAGGGGGAGTTTGTTGGAACACGGTTTTCCGCATCTCCTAGGTTTGAGAATAACAAATCCTATGTGTATTTGATCTTGTGTGTTCAAAGTGTGCAGGTTAACATAGTCCACATGACTCAAGGAGTACTCATGATGTCTGCCCCCAAAATTATGGCCAAAATTCGAACAGGCTCACTAGCGTCGGCGGTAGTGATAGCGCCCAGCGCTAGCGTTGATTAGCGCATTTCCGGCATCGTTTTTTGAAGAAGCTAACGCCAGGCGGTAGCAGATAGCGCTGGCGGTAGCATGGCGCATATGAGGCATAGAGCAAAATGTTGCCTCGGATTGAAGATCCTGTCGCGCAAATTGTTTCTTAATCCGGGCTAGCGCCGGCGGTAGCGCTAGCGCCGGCGATAACATGAAGGCTATAAATTGAATGCTTTGGCTCCGAATTCTTGATCCTCCTCCAATCCCAAACTCCAGAGCTTCGTGCCACAGCAGAGAGAGGAAGATTCAGAGCGATACTCCCACTATTCCATAAAGCCTTAAGGAGATCCGTGGAGAAGATTTCAACACGCGTCATCATCATGACGAAAGGCCGCATCGACTACGATCATACTCTGTGGGCCTTCGTCCACTTCTCCAAGAGATCCACATAGAGGGAGTTTTTATATTATTGTCTTTTCATTTCATATCTTTTCTGTAAACGGTAGTGAAATCGCCTCGTGTTGGCGACTAGGTCTGGGGTAGGACTTAGGGCTAAAAATCGCCTCGTGTTGGCGACTAGATCTAGGCTAGGTCTAGGGGGTGCTCGAGGCCTTTCTGGGGATAGATTGGCTAGAGCGGCTTGAGGCCGTATCTGGGGATAGATAGATCGGCTAAAGCCAACTGGTTCATGGGGATACGAGTCGGTATAGAAAACAAAAAGGATTTTTATTAGTCACCTCCGATTTCTAGCGTCACAGGAATCAAGTTTTGTAGAACATTATTTGATATTAATAAAGCATGTCAATTCATTATTGTTTTACTTGATTTCTCATTTTATTAATCTTGCAATATTTTAAAGTTTTCTAAATATAATCTTAAGTTTTTGAAAACCCTTATTCACCCCCCCCCCCCCTCTAAGGGCGCCGACCGATCCAACAAAGCTATGCTTTATTCTTTGAGTTGTCCTGTATTTGGTTAGTGATCTATTATTGGGTCTTTTCATGTCTTATTCATCGTACTGTTCCGAGAAGTTTGTTGGGAGTCAAGTTTGGACTCACCAAGTGTTTCCAAATGAACCGTTGAGTATTGTTCTGGTGTTTGGTCTTCGTATTAAGTTTATCTTCGTCTTGTTCCGACACCAAGCCTTGCATGGTGTCGGCTTTTTGAAATCTTCGACCTTGTTGTAAGTTGAATATTGATATATTGATTAATTGCAGAACCAGGTGCTTACTGATTCTCTCATCTTGAGTTGTGGTTACAACTATCTGAAATCCTGTTTCCCTGTCTGGTACTCGTCTGTTTGCTATGTTGGATTTATGAGCTAAGTATGCTATGTTGTCTAATGCTCCGAGTGTTTTCTAGCGATCTGTAATGTGTATTATTTATATACTTATATATATGTTTATGAACCACTGCTTCTGGTGATATGTTGAAGTATGTTGGTCGTGTGAGCTAAACGTCACTGCCACAATGCCTCTTTTGGGCTGTTGGTTTGAGTGGATTGGAGCCACCGCCGTTGCACTCCTATTTGTTTGTTGGGCTGCGGGCGTTAGTGGAAGGTACCACCATCGCAGTGCCTTCTTTTGGGGGATGCTCTTCCCTCGAGCTGATCAGTCTCAAGCGCTTATAAAAAAATATGCTTATATGTGTATTATGATTTTATATGTATAACCACCACCTCTGGGCCACAATGGAGGACAAGTGGTTGGCTTTGATTGTTTTGGCTATTACCTTTTGGTGCAGTCTTTTCCTCTTACCGAGTGCACTCGTTTGAGCTGGCTCGAGTTGATGTAAGATTATAGATACTTATCTGATTAGTCCTCTTTTCTGCAAATCTTTTATTTCTCATTGCTGCTAACCTTGGGTTTTCTTGCACTTTCTTGCTGAGGCATTATTTTCTTTTGAATGTCTCAGGCTCGGAGCCGTAGTTGTTCGGTTAGTAGAGTTGATGTTCTCTGGAGCTGCAGTTACTTGTAGTTGTTCATTATACCCTCACGAATGTGAGGTAGTTGTTCCTTTGTTTTAGTTGTAGGCTTGTACTTTGTTTTTCTATGGCTCGTGTCAGTTGTAGATGCCCATAACTCTAGTTTTCTAGTGCTAGATTACTTGCTAGCTATTTTTGCTGTTACTTTCAGGTAGTTTACCTACTTGCTCTCTAGGAAGCTTTATTCTAGGATGCATTAGTTACTTTATTGGTATAAAAATGTCATTCTTGCATATCATAATTTTAAGTAAATGTCATGTACTTTGAAGATCATAGAAAATCCTTTCTTACTATACTAAACATAGACATGTGCATATCATTTCTGGAATGTTGATCTTCATGCTCATGTAGGCTAATAATCAACCTATTTTCCGCTGCGTATGTATAGTTTCCTACTTGTTGACTAGATGATCCACCGGATCGAGGGACAGGGTCCTAAGATAAAATGTAAAATTCTCCTTTTAATCCAAGTACATTTATGTTTTTATAAAATAATCATAAGGAGTGTTTGCCTGAGCGTTTGTAGTTGTCCCCTATATGACGTGGCATCACGACGCGTATTTTCCCTTTGCTCTGATAATATTTATTAAATTCGTGAGAGAAATGCGGGTTGTGACAGTTGATCTTTCTCGTCTACCACACGCAATCATGAGTAACTCGGAGGCTGAGTGAGCTCCTTCGGCGGGTGCAACGCAGACTGATTGTGAGATCGCCTTTCTTAGATGTGAACTGTCTACACCCATGATCTCCGATGAAGAGTTCACGACTCTCCTAACTAGGATCCGTGCATATCCAAGCTTTTATTCTGCGCGGTTTCAGGTGGCTGGGGATCACCTCCACATGGAGTTCACCGATGAAATAGTCCTCCCTTTCAAACACTTCTGTTGGGAAAAATGATGAGTCCCATTTATACACACTTTTATGGACTCATCCGGGCTAGTTTTCACTCTCATGTGCGTCATTCTCGAGCTATTATTGCATCTATCTCTCTTATGCTCATTCATGTGCACTTGCGTGCTTCGCGCTCCTTTTATGCCCGTTTTGGTGTGCGTTTGCGCTTCATGTTATTGGGGGTAAGCCCATGGTGCTCCCCAATCCTTTTTAATGATTGATTGGTGCCGGAGGTGTATTCCCAACTGGATTGTTGTGCTTGCAGGTGGTTGGATCATCTCCTTTTGCCCAGAAATCATGATGGTGTATATTGCACGGTCGTGCATTTTCTTGACGCACGGATGGCTGTGGTCGTGCACTTTCATATGGGTGGAAAGCCGGTGATCTGAATTTATTCATGCGTTTTTACGCACGGGCGGTTTCGCCCGTGCGTGAAGGACACGCACAATCGCCTATTTCGTCTATTTTTTAGCCAATCTGAATTTGTCCATGCGTTTTTACGCACGGGCGGATTCGCCCGTGCGTGGGTAAAACGTATGGGCGCTGCTGCTTCTTCCTCAAGCCATTTTAATTGTTAAATAACGCACGGGCAACGCACGGTCGTGCATTCGTCTGTACGTGACTAAATTTCTGACCTTTTAGTTTTTATGGCAGGAAATCTGCTGCAATCGGGATCCCCTGCGGGAAAAGCTTCAGAAGCCCGCCATTTTCTCTCAGTTCGCCTCTACACCACCGTTCGACCTAGGAGGAGCTCCGACAACCATAGTCTTGCAAATCTTCCCGCGAAGCTCCCTCCTTGGCCTCCTCTATCATCCTTGAGCTCAAGAACGCCATAGACGGAGAGCTCCCGCTGCATTCAAGGTGTCTAACAAGAGTTACCTCAAGCTAGACCACGAAGAAGATGGGTAATAGTAGAGGAAGGAGACAGCTCCTCCGGACCCCAGTCGCAATTGAAGACCGAGCACGGACGAGGCTTGACAACCCTACGATTCCAGCCGAGAATCTTCAGCATAGTCTTCGAGCTTTGGTTTTCACTTTTCCCCTATGTTTTGCTTCAGAGTTTTCCTTGTATGTGCTTGTTATTGTGGATGATGTTCATAAACTCTGTGTTTTAGTTAATATGATTTCATGTTCTTGAGATCTTGTGTGGTTTATGAGATTTGAGGAGCGTCGTAGTCCACCATCCACTCCACCGCTTTGTAATGCTCCGCACTAGTAATTGCTAGCTACGTGTTCAGCGACGAGGTGCCTATGACCCTCATCCGCTAGCCTTCTCGTCCACCCGCTCACTGAAGCATGACATCGCGGCCGTTGCATCCATCCCGCCAAGCGAAGCGGAGCTCTAGGCCCGCATTTTCTTTCTCTGTTGCTAGCTTAGGAAAACCACCTCCAAAACTCTTTTTTCATTAAGTGTTTAAGTATCTATATATGCGTTTACCTGACAAGGAATCATACACCCCATCTTGCAGTCCTCTGAGAATGATATTCGGGGAGACTCTCCCAAATATATTACTTGTAAGACCGGTGCACTTGCCCAAATCGCATCAAGTTTTTGGCGCCGTTGCCGCGGAATGCAGGCGTGATGAGATTCTGGTTGTGAATCGATTATTTTCGATTGAGTCTTTTATTCTTTTTAATTTAGTCTTTATTATGCTATTTTCTTCTTCTGTATCATGTGAGCGCATTTGAATATCCGATGTCGTTGGTGTGGGGACACATCCCACGCTAGTGATAGGTGTCCCAAAGAGTATGGTGTTGTTCAGAAACCGTATGGAGCCCATAAATCTTTTGGCTACTCTACTGCACCTCTGTTGTCGCACTCTTACACGGTTGCCGCACATTTGGTGCTGGCGAAGCCGGTAAAGAAGTATTTATTTTGCAAAAGTAGAGAGCATGCCTTAAAGGACTGTGCTGATTATCTTCGCCAATTGGCGGATGACGATGAGCCGGATATTCGGATCGTCCCATCTTTGAATTCTGCGAGCACAGCTCCTTCCTCTGATTACGTGCCACTTCCACCTTCACTTCTTGAAGGCTATGGAATCGAAACATGCATCAGTGTCCCTCATGACTCTGTTTCTGATGCGACCACCCATACAACTTCGGTTCATGTACCACTTTGCGTGGATTTGTACCCTTGTGTGGAGAGTGAGCCCGAACTCTTAAGAAGCACGTCTTATCCCACTACACACGAAACTACATCTATATCTGATGTTATCATTGAGGTCAATTTGCAAGATGTTGCAGACATGCGCAGTGTCATGCCCACTCTTATGGAGGAGGACAGTCTCGATTGTGCTGAAGCAACCATTTCGGTCCAGTGCGAGGAAGTCCAAGTTATAGAGGAGGCCATTGCGTGCGCTGTTGAGTCTAGTGAAATCTTCGATGATATCATCAGTTTGTCATTGCCGCACCCTATGGGGGATGAAGTCGGGATCATCCACTCAGATGAGATTTCTTTTAGTTTTTCCTCCAATTTATTTCCTGACCCCCTTTCTTTATGTACAAGGATGTAGGATGCCCCTCCTCCGGTTGATCAGACCTTATGCATGGAGGAACCGAAATCCTGGCGGGATGAGGAAGGTACAGTGAAGGAACATCTTGTTTCTTCATCATCGTTGGTGATTCCCTTTGAGGATTGGTTACAAGGGGGAAAGCAATTTTTATTTGAAGAAATACTCTTGGAAGAGAGAAGGAGAGCAAAAACAGAGGAGACTTGGGGATGGAGGCTAAACCTCTTACTTCGTTGCCATCAGTTGTGGGTCTCCGGACCTTTTTCTTCTATCTGCAGTTACTATTTTAAATCAACGTATAGTTGATTTCTCCATATGGTTGTGTAATAATACTACGTAGACTTGGATGATCTCCTCTCTTTACTTTTGCGTGAACAATTCTATAATCTGCTAATACAGGTATTTGGTCCACCTTAAGGACGGTAAACAAAAGGGCTTCTTGGGAGACAACCCATGGGGGAACCATTCGGTTCCGAACTTTCGTTCAGATTTTTGTTTATTATGTTTTGTTATTTGCTTCATGCTAACATCACAGGTTTAAGCTCTCGCTTGGGGGATGAGGAAGGAGAAATTTAAAGAAGGAATTGCCGCACTTCTGGCATGCTCATTCGTGAGCATAGGTCCACTCTACCCCTATTTTCCTTATTCATGAATCCTTTATTTTTTATGGCTTTGATCACGTCTGGGGAGAGATCGAGTTATGCACGTGCACGCACTTTGCATGGCATGTTAGAATGTGCTGAGTTAGGATTTTCAATTTTGTTGCACACATTGCATACATTTGCACCTAGTTCACTCGTACTTGATCGCACACGCTTATTGGGTATTGCTGCGAGGTTCCCCGCTCGTAAGAATTGGATTATTAGTGTAGGAGTGAGGGGTGGTGAAAAATGTTGACTCGAGTAGTACTATAGTCGAGTGCTCCCGTCACGCCTAGAAATTCAATTAGAGTAGAATAAAATTCAATGTTATAATTTAATTATTTTTATTATAGTAGTTGCAATTTATTTTACTCTAGTGGTGAATTCGGTGAATCCAACGGTAGCATAAGGTCGAGTGTAGCAGGATTAGTAGTAGCTTATTACTAGGGTCGGGTGGAAGGATAACCTTTCTCGGTGGCTAAAACTTGCACTAGGCGACTCTTGAAACGATTGCATTGAATAACTCGTTATAAAGCGTGATGTAGGCCGTTTCTTGATCCGTTTGTGCTTTTGAAATCCTAACCAATGTAATCACCCTTGCAATCCCACTTGAGCATACCTATCCTTCTTATTTAGCTCCACTTAAATTTCACCAAAGCCATACGACCAAACCTATATTCGCACCAACAAATGAGTTTGACAGAAATTTATATTTCTGTCACGTTTGGTGTTATCTCTGATGTGTATGGTAGTTTTGAGAAAGCTAAAGGAGAGGTTTATAAAGTGCTTACAAAAGATATATATGTTGAGAGGAGAAAAAAAATTGTGCAAACAGAACTTTCAAATACAATCTCTCGATAAAACAATGTATGGTCGGCTTAGCCCACACCTATTGTCCAATTGAAGTCTGGGGGTGTTGTGTGGTTCTTGAAATTGTTGTATTGGTGATTTAATACTCTTGAGTACTCAGGTTATGTTGAGTGCGATGCCCATCGTTCTTCTACTTATCTAACCTAAACTCAACCTAAGCCAAATCTTATCCTATAAGTCCTATTGATTTTAGATATGAGTCATCTCATGCAGTGGAGAGAGTGCGAACGTGCAAGCCTATGGACACCGACTTTGATGGATTTCTTAGGAGATTGTCCCGTGTTTTGATTCAAGTAATAATCTACTCATTAGTCACGTTATTTTCCCTTTTGCGCGACCGAAAGATTCACCGGGATTCACCATTCGAGTAAACTAGATTTCAAATTACTGTTCTAGAAATAGTTAAATATAATCTTGAGTTAAATTCTATTCTAACGTATTTCTACGCACGTGAGCATGCGACTTCGCATGGGTCTCTACGGCTCAAACTCACTCTAACACCCAAGTGTTCCGACGAGAGAGCTGAGTAGTTTGCCCGAGACGTGCAAACGGTTATGTCTGGGGGTGTGATGAGTCCCATTTATACACACTTTTATGGACTCATCCGGGCTAGTTTTCACTCTCATGTGCATCATTCTCGAGCTATTATTGCATCTATCTCTCTTATGCTCGTTCATGCGCACTTGCGTGCTTAACGCTCCTTTTAGGCCCATTTTGGTGTGCATTTGCGCTTCATGTTATTGGGTGTAAGCACATGGTGCTCCCCAATCCTTTTTCTATGATTGATTGGTGTTGGAGGTGTATTCCCAGCTGGATTGCTGTGCTTGCAGGTGGTTAGATCATCTCCTTTTGCCCAGAAACATGATGGTGTATATCACACGGTCATGCATTTTCTTGACGTATGTATGGCTGCGGTCGTGTGCCTTCATCTGGGTGGAAATCCTGTGATCTGAATTTATTCGTGCGTGTTTACGCACGGGCAAGTTTGCCCGTGCGCGAAGGACACGCACGATCGCCTGTTTCGTCTATTTTTTAGACAATCTGAATTTGTCCGTGTGTTTTTACGCACGGGCGGATTCGCCCGTGCGTGAGTAAAACGCACGGGCGCTGCTACATCTTCCTCAAGCCATTTTAATCGTTAAATAACGCACGGGAAAGGCACGGTCGTGCGTTCTCCCGTGCGTGACTTTTTAGTATTTAAGGAAGGAAATCTGCTGCAATCGGGATCCCCCGCGGGAAAAGCTTCAAAAGCCCGCCATTTTCTCCCAGTTCGCCTCTCCACCACCGTTCGACCTAGGAGGAGCTCCGGCAACCATAGTCTTGCAAATCTTCCGCCGAAGCTCCCTCCTTGGCCTCCTCCATCATCCTTAAGATCAAGAACGCCATAGACGGAGAGCTCCCGCTGCATTCAAGGTGTCGAACAAGAGTTACCTCGAGCTAGACCACGCAGAAGATGGGTAATTATAGAGGAAAGTGACAGCTCCTCCGGACCCCAGACGCAATTGAAGACCTAGCACGGACGAGGCTTGACAACCCTACAATTCCGGCCTAGAATCTTCAGCATAGTCTTCATGCTTTGGTTTTCTCTTTCCCCTATGTTTTGCTTCAGAGTTTTCCTTGTATGTTCTTGTTATTGTGGATGATGTTCATAAACTTTGTGTTTTAATTAATATGATTTCATGTTCTTGAGATCTTGTGTGGTTTATGAGATTTGAGGAGCGTCGTAGTCCACCATCCACTCCACCGCTCTGTAATGCTCCGCACTAGCAATTGCTAGCTGCGTGTTCAGCGACGAGGTGCCTACGACCCTCATCCACTGGCCTTCTCGTCCACCCGCTCACCGAAGCACGACATCGCGGCCGTTGCATCCATCCCGCCAAGCGAAGTGGAGCTCTAGGCCCGCATTTTCTTTCTCTGTTGCTAGCTTAGGAAAACCACCTCCAAAACCTTTTTTCATTAAGTGTTTAAGTATCTATATAAGTGTTTCCCTGATAAGGAATCATACACCCCATCTTGCAGTCCTCTGAGAACGATATTCGGGGAGACTCTCCCAATTTTATTACTTGTACGACCGGTGCACTTGCCGAAATCGCATCAAAAAACACCTTCTAGATTTATCTTACAAATTATATAAAAGTGATTTCATCATCTAGGATTCATTACCCATATTGTATAGTGAAGGTAATTTGGTCATTAGATGTCCTAGGATGTCTCACTCACATTAGTGTCAAAGAACAGTCAAAATAAGTGCAAAATAAAGTTGAGTTAATTATGCGTCGAATGGAAGTCGACACAACTTCAACTTCAAGTCGAAGTAACTTCAAATAGAAGTAAGAGCAACTCAGACTGTAAGTCGATGTATCAATTGATGTCTATGCAATTTCAAAAGGTATTCGACGCAGAAGACATAGTCAGTCAAATCAACATTTGAAATCGATGCAACTTCAAATTATGTTCGACGTAGAAGACAGAGCTCAAAATCTAGGTCTTCACCTCGACCAATACGTCGATAAGGAATTGACGCAACATCGATATTTGAGTTCAATTAAGAGCTTAGGAAGATTTTAAAGCAGCATTTATTAGAAGTCAGAGGTGCGTCGATAAGAAGGCAAATGTATTCGACGCAACGTCGAATACAGACATAGAATTAGAATACTTCCTGAATTCTCTTATGAAGTTCATTCAGACCATATAAAAGGAATGTATTTAAATTCTAAAGGGTCATTCATAGTAGAAAAAAGGATTCGAGAGATCCAAAGGAGGTACATTTGGAAGTTACTCAAATAGGCGTTTGATGGGTTGTCAAAAGAAATTGAAAGAGCATAATACTACCTCCTAGATATTCCTATTAGGTAAATAACAGAATAGAAAATTACTCTATCTTTATTCGACAGAAGAATAGTATAGGGCAAAAGATAGAGAATACATACACAAGAAGAGATATATAAATAATCTAATCTTCCCTCTTCGCTGCTCTCTATCTCTTTTATACAACATATAGAAAACAGATCTTTGCACAAACAACAAGGCTTCTTCTTCCTCTCTCCCTAACAACAAGAAGAAATCAAATACACAGAGATCATCTTCAAGATCAAAAGCTGTACAATCCTTGCATCTCTTCTTCTCAAGGAAGGATTCATCTACTGGACAGAGATCCGCAAAAACACCACAGTGCCTGAATCCTCAGTGACTGCTACAGGAGGATTCAATAAGAAGAATCACCTTCCTTTCTTGTTTACTATTTTATTTCACTTTTGTAAACTGAGTAAAGAGTCCTTAGAATCCCTCTTCAAAAGATTCAGTGGTTCAAGATCCCCTTATCAAATGATTTAGATTGGTTCTAAGAGTCTCCTTATAAAAAGACTCAGTCTATGGTTATAATAGTCTCCTTATCAATAGTCTCAGTGGTTCTAAGAGTCTCCTTATCAAAAGACTCGGTCCTTGGTTCTAAGAGTCTCCTTATAAAAATACTTAGTGGTTATAAGAGTCTCCTTATCAAAAGACTCAATGGTTCTAAGAGTCTCCTTATCAAAAGACTCAGGCACTGTGACAGTGTATTCCCACAAAAGGGGTAGAAGAGTGGAGTACCCATATTTTGGGGAACCACTATAGATCTTGTCTCATTATGCTGTGATTTTTTGCGCTGTACATTTACTTAATTTATGTATTCTGTTGATATTTTATTCTGGATTGGATAGCTAAATGTATTGTTGTTAGAAGTGTTTTATTGTGTTATGCATAATAAATAGAAAAAGTTTGAAATCTATTCAACCCCCTATAATGAATATTTAGAGGACTCACAGTACACATTCAATTGGTATTAGAGGCAGGTTGATCATTAAAAGGTTAACACCTAGATCAAAAGATCCTTTCACTCAAATTTTCATATTCTAAAAATATTTTCATAAATGAGTTCTAAGGACTATGCATCCACAAGACCAGCAGTGTGTAATCTGAATAAGTTTACACTATGTAAGGCCATAATAAAATTATATATGAATTCTATTGATGAAGACATTTTTTATGTCATTATGTCATGTGCTCCAACACCATTCAGGTGAGATGCAAGTGGGACTGTCACACCAGAACTTGTCCCTAGATCTTAATGGACATATGCTGAGAAGAAGGTGAAGGCATATGATTCCAAGGCCATGAACATTCCGGTGTCCACTATGTCAGATGAGATCTTCCATAAAGTGGCAGAGTGCAACTCAGGAAAAGAAATCTGGGAGTCTTTGTCCAGACTAGTTGAAGGCAGCTCAGATGAAAGAAAGGACAGGAAGTCCCTTCACATATGAGAACTTTTAAAAGAAAGTTGAAGAGAATGTGACTGAGATGTACGTAAGGTTCAGCCTAATCTTGAATGAGCTCAAGGGACAAGAAGAAGAGATATCATTGACAGAGATCAATGACAAACTCATCATATGCTTCGCATGCACATGGGATTCAAGGATCTGGGCCATTAGAGAGTCTAGATGCTACAGAGAGATCTCTACAGATGCCTTGCTTGTCAATCTCAAATCCTAGGAGCTACTTCTGAAGAGTATAGCTGAGAGGAGAGCCTTCCACTTATGAAGAAGAGACGTTCAATCTCTTAGCCAGAAGGATTAGAGGATAGGTTAAGACTGAAGACTCAAGAAGGAAGAAAAGGAGTTCCAACAAAGCAAGGTTTGATAAGACTCTAAAGTAGGAGATAATCTGCTATGCTTGCAGAAAACTATGGCACATGGCCCCTGAATGTCTTGAAGAACAAAAGGATAGAGGCAACATTAAGAAGGAGCATAAGAAGAAGTCCTTCAGGAAGAAGGATAAGAAGAAGGGAAAATGTTTCATGGATGAAACCTGGAGTGACTCAGAGTTTGAGTCAAGTTCCTCTTCATCTAACAGTGATGGAGAATGTGCTGCTGAAGAAGCATGGATAATGTCTTTAGAAGACTCAACTGAAGAAGATCAGGAATCATTATTTGATGAATTTGATTTTATTTCAGAAGACTTTAAAATTTGTTTTACGGAGTTTTGTCAAGACAATCTTGACAGTCAAAAGAACATACTGTTGGATCGTATGACGCCCTTAGAGGGGGGGTGAATAAGGGTGTGTTTAAATTTGTAATTTTTTCTTAATAATTTTAGACAAATTTACTTTAATAGAAAGTTACTTAAAAATAATTTTAAACCAATGCAATTTTTGTATAACACCAAACACAAATTTCTAAGATAAAGATTTAAGCACACAAATTTGCAATTAGTGAAAGGATCATAATTTTATATATATCATGAAATTTGCATACAAATAAAAATGATCTTAACAATGCTTAAGATCAAGGCACAATTATGATAAAAATACAATAATTTTGGTTTACCAATCCTTCTCCCAAGGATCGGAAGGCTATCGCTTGTCTCTCCCAAGATCAAGCCCAAACCTATCCTCTAGATCTTCCCAAGATCTAGACGTAGCACACAAGGCCACGATTTCCCACCAAGCCACGCAAGGACTTGGACGCTCCGCACAAGGAAGCGATTTTCCCTTAAGCCGCGCAAGGACTTAGACGCCGCACGCAAGACGACGATTTCTTTCCCAATACAAAATGAAATATGAGTAAATGAAAATACAATATGAAAAAGACAACTCCCTAGAAATTCAGATCTCTGAATGGATTGTTGAAGCCTCGAGATGATCGTTGATGTAGAAGCGCGCCCGATCTCGTCTTCAATCTTCAATCCTTCTTTGCACAAATGGGAGTTGAGGAGGTTCTGGAGCTCTCTGGTTCGTATGCACTCAGGAAGGAACTGGAATTCTTAAAAGCTTGGAATGCACGAACCAAAGGAACCATTTTATAGAATTTCACTGTCGCCTGGGCGACAGTGACTGTCGGAATTTTCCGACAGCGCTAAACTGCCGCTGTCGTGTCGTTGAGCCGTCGTGCGGGCAGTTGTTGGAATCGTGGAGCTGTCGCCTGGGCGACATCGATGTCGGAATTTCCGACAGTGCAAAACCGCCGCTGTCGTGGGTGAAGTCGTGGGCAGTTGGTGTAACCGTCGAGCTGTCGCCTGGGCGACATCGATGTCGGAATTCCGACAGCGCAAAACTGTCTTTCGTCGATCTGCCGTGGAGGGAAGTAGTTGTAACTTCTCTGCTGTCGCCTGGGCGACAGTGGCTGTCGGAATTTTCCGACAGTGAATTTTTCCCACATTCAATTTTAGCTCCAGCAGCAATGTGAACATCACATACCTGTTATCTGCACACCATTAATGAAAATAGAATCAAATACAAAAGGGACTTTGTTATTATCAAACCGGAGGAGTGCGAAACGCATGCTCCAACAATCTCCCCCTTTTGATAATAACAAATCCGTATAAAAAGAAATCATGTCTATTTAGATTGTTGATTTTAAACTTAGGTGTGTGCACAAAATTAACATTATATATATTCCTTAAAATAAATAATCTCCCTTTAAATGAAAGCTCCCCCTAAATGAATGCTCCCCCTAAATGAATGCTCCCCCTAAATATATGCTCCCCCTAAATATATGATGTATTTGTGTAGGTGGAATATTTAGGTGGAATAGATTGTTGATTTTTCTTTTTATACTTGTTAATTCTCCCCCTTTTGGTATTAGCAAAAGTGAATATTAGATAAGAGAAATGATTCTAAAGGGAAGGTATATAGAATATAGAAAGTAAGATTAAGCGGAAGCACTGTTTTCTGGAAATGATTGAAGGCCATGAAATAATAGGAATATGCCATAGTAAGAATAAACTCATGAAGTGACAGTATAGCCATATGAAGTAATGAAGGAAAATAACTGAAACATGAGTAAGATCATTTGAAAGTATCATAGAAAGACACAATAGTGTAAAGAAGTATGGAATCGTTTCGGTCCAATTCTCATGAGATGAATATTTATATAACATAATGATGTGTACATGTGATACTTAGAACAAACATATGAACTTATTTAATTTACATGATCATTGAAATGTAGAACATAATAAAAGCACATAAAGGCAACTTTGACTTTGAAGATATAGCACAAAATGAATAGAAAACCATGTTTCTTTTGCGCAAGACACTTTACAATTCTGTCCAAGGTGCTTAACCTCACCATGCTCATTAAGACTTATCAGGAGGGTAAGTAGTGCTTGGTGGAGTATCCTTGTCTTTATTTTGAAAATTTTTTTTGATCACAGATGTGATATCGTATTATTTTTTTTATATTGATAATGTTTTAATTGACCAAGGATCTCCGAATTCACTTGAACCGCAAAAGATGGTGTACTTTTGTTGTGCTAACAAATCAAGGGTGAAAGTTGTTTTTAAGAAGTGCTATTGTATTATGTTAAAGCAAATATGATCCATGTATATATTAAAGAAGTAGACATATGTATTGATCAAAAGAGGTGAACGTGATAGCTCATTATGATAGATAAACAATTTCTCATACTTAGAGGCATGCGAAAACAATTTCCAATGGTCTAAACAGCTAAGTAGAAATGTCAATACGATGATAGCTTGAAAATGAAATCATATAAACATGTAAGTCATTTTATTTATAATAAATATCACATGGTTTGTCATCAAGTCATGAGATGAAACATTAATAATGACATATAACTATTGTAGATCATCAAAGGGACACAAAATTGAAGTTTTTACAAAATTGGAGCTGTCAGAAATTTCCGACACTCACTGTCGCCTGGGCGACAGCCAAAAATATAAATAGGGCTGGGGACCGAGTCAAACCCTATTGTGCATTATTTTCTGGAGTTAAAAAACGAGAGCAAGCTGTCGGAAGTCGGCGACATCCCTAGATCTAAGGTATGGGTTTTTGATTTTGGTGTTTTTAACTCAAAAATTTTTAGGGTTTTGTGATTTTGATAGGAGAGAAGAAAGAAAATGTAGTTTTTATGTTGATTTTTTTAAAAAAAAAAGTAGATCTAGTTTAAAACAAGGGGATCTTGGTGGATCCTTTTTAAAATTTTTATCTTTGGTAAATTGCTTTTTGATTTTGTGAGATAGATTTCATTTGTTCATTTTCCAAATATTTTTGTAGATCTAGGTTAGGGAAGAAGGTTGAAGATGATGAATAGTAAAGGATTTTGAGAATATTGTGATTTAAAAAAAATATATAATTTTTTTTTGTATAAACTTGATGTTGAAATAATATTGATTTTGAGAAGATCTGGAAGTGTATATAAAAATTTTCGAGAAAAGTTCACTTGGAGAGCTGTCGAAAAATTCTGACACTCACTGTCGCCTGGGCGACAGTGTTCCAGTGCACAATGTGATATTATTTTTAATCAAAATTTTTGTATGGTATTTGCAGAATGGCTTCCAGTTCCAAAGCTCGAAAGAGTACTTCGGAAGACGCACATAGTTTATATCAAGTATTTCCTGGAGTTGAGAAAGCTATTGTTGGAATAGCGAAGTATGTGGAATTCGAGTCGCCAAGGCACAATCATATTTTTGATCGGCTTGCAAATGCAGGTATATTATCAATAATCACTCCAGAGGCCTTTTCTTCCTTTTTCATTCGTGAATTTTATAACCATTTGGAAGATCCAAATGTCACTGAATTGGATGGTGGTGTGAGATCAAAGATCCAAGGTCAACATGTGGAAATAACACATGTTGATCTGCGAGAGGAATTTGGACTAGTGATGAGTGAGAATATGCCTGATATAGTGGAAACTTATCGAAAGGATAGAGATTGGACCCTTGTGAACATGAGTTTACATGGGAATCAAAAAAAGACTCTTACCACTGAAGTTACTTCACTTACTCCGGATGCGTTCTTAGTCCAAGATATATTAAGGAATTCAGTGATGTTGAAGAGTGGAGACACAGGAAGCATTACGGCTCAGTTGACCCTCTTTACATACTATATTATGGAGGATGAGCTCTTCGATGTGGCAGACTTCATACTCTCTCAGATTAGGTATGCGTATAGATTAAAACATCCAAGATGGGTGAAGGTTCATACGCTGCCAATGGGGGCGGTAATTCAGCGTGTACTCTATAAGAAATATGGATGGATAGTGCAAGCTTATTATTTGGATGATTGCTATCCGGAGATATACTATACGGGTTCGATGAAAGTGAAGAAAACGCCGAAAAAGGCCCATCCGGGAATAGAGATTCGAGAGCCGCCATTGCCTAGAGGAGGTTCACTAAGGGAGTCCATTGATGATCTACGAGATTCACTAGAGGATCACAAGAAGGAGGTGAAGAAGGACCGTAGTCGAATGCAGAAATTCATGAAGTTTCTCGTCAAAGGTCTGAAGTTGAAGCCAACACCGGAGGAAGAGGCCGAATGGCAAGTACCGGACGAAGAACAGCCGCGCCAATCGGTGAGGCAGACTCGCCGTGGCAAAGCCGTGAGACGAGGACTTCCAGAAGATTGTCCAGAGAGCAGCGGGGCTGATTATGAAGAGTCAGAGTAGTCTTATGTTGCTGCTGCTGCTGGGAGCTGTCGGAAAAATCCGACAGCCACTGTCGCCTGGGCGACAGTGAACCTCTTTAAATTTCTGTTTTTGTTTAATGAACTTGATCCTTAATTTGTTTCTACTGTTTTATTTGAATAATATTGATGTAATGTTAATGATGTTGAATTTTGTTAAGTTTTTTTTTTTAATTTAATGTTTTGATTTTTATAATTTTGGCTTTTTGTATTTACATTGTTTATGTTTTGGGATAATAAATTTTTTTTTTATTTTATAGGCTTTAAATTGTGAATATTCATTGTGAAATGTCTAGAATGCCCAATTCTAGCCTAAGCATAGAAAAACGGGAATCCGGTAATGGCTTAGTGAATATATCCGCTAGTTGATTTTCCGTGCCTATAAAGTTGATTTTTATATTACCCTTCTTAATATGATCCCTTATAAAATGATGTCGGACATCTATATGCTTAGATCTAGAATGTAATACGGGATTGTTAGTTAAGTCGATAGCACTTTTATTGTCACACTTTAATTCTACACTACTTTGTTGTATGCCAAAATCTTCTAAAGTTTGTGACATCCAAAGAGCTTGGGCACAACAACTACCTAGTGCAATATATTCGGCCTCGGTAGTAGAGAGAGCAACAGAATTCTGTTTCCTACTCGACCATGAAATAAGTGAAGGGCCGATAAAGTGACAAGTGCCACTAGTGCTTTTCCTATCTAAAGAACATCCCGCATAATCAGAATCCAAAAAACCATGCAAAATAAAAGAATCATTTTGAGGATACCATAAACCTAATTTTGATGTTCCAATGAGATATCTAAAGATACGTTTCACCGCTTTTAAATGAGACTCTTTAGGATTAGCTTGAAATCTAGCACATAAACAAACGGCAAACATAATATCAGGTCTAGATGCGGTTAAATACAATAAAGACCCTATCATACTTCTATAAAGGGTTTGTTCAATTGAAACACCACTTTCATCTTTTCCTAATTTTAGTGAAGTACTCATAGGAGTGTTTGCATGCTTAAGGTTTTCAAATCCAAATCTTTTTAATATATCATGAATATACTTGGTTTGACATATAAAAATTCCATCATGTTTTTGTGTAATTTGAAAACCTAGAAAATATGAAAGTTCTGCAACCATACTCATTTCAAATTCATTTTTCATAATTTCAACTACTTCATTACTCAACTCTTCATTAGTGGCTCCAAAAATAATATCATCAACATAAATTTGCAAAATAACTAAATCATGATTAATTTGCTTAATGAAGAGTGTAGAATCAGCACTTCCTATTTTATAATCGTGCTTTAACAAATATTGAGTTAATCGATCATACCAAGCACGAGGCGCTTGTTTTAATCCATAAAGTGCTTTATCTAATTTATAAACATAATTTGGATATTTCTCATTTATAAAGCCAGGGGGTTGTTCTACATAAACTTCTTCTTTTATATACCCGTTTAAAAATGTGGTTTTGACATCCATTTGATATAATTTAAATCTTTTAAAACAAGCAAATGCAAGAAATATTCTAACCGCTTCTAATCTTGCTACAGGTGCAAAAGTTTCATCAAAATCTACCCCTTCAATTTGTGCATAACCTTTTGCAACTAATCTGGCTTTATTTCTAACAATTCTAGATTCATTATCCATTTTATTTTTGAAAATCCACTTAACACCAACTACAGGATGATTTTTGGGTCGTTCTACAAGATTCCAAACCTTATTACGTTCAAATTGATTAAGTTCTTCATTCATAGCTAAAAACCAAAATTCATCATTTAAAGCGGTGGAAACATCTTTTGGTTCTATTTCAGAAACAAAACAAAGGTTTGAAAATAAAACATGTAGCGATGAACGAGTACTAACCCCTTTTTGCGGATCTCCAATGATAAGCTCCTTTGGATGATCCTTTGAGAATCTCAATTCACTTGGAGGCACATATTCTTCTCTTTCTTCTTCTCTTTCTTCTTCTCCTCCTTCTTCTCTTTCTTCTTCTCTTTCTTCTTCTCTTTCTTCTTCTCTTTCTCCAAGTTCGTCATCATTCTCCACCGATGGAAGGGGTTCATCTTCTTTTCCTGTAGTTTTCTTTTCTACACATGAAGCAAACTCATCAAACCTAACATGAATAGATTCATCAACTATTTTTGTTCTCTTATTATAAACTCTATAGGCCTTGCTATTTGAAGAATAACCAATGAAAATTCCTTCATCACATTTCTCATCAAATTTGCCTAAGTTATCTTTTGTATTCAAAATAAAGCATTTACAACCAAAAACTTTAAAGTAAGATACATTTGGTTTTCTTTGAAAATAAATTTCATAAGGAGTTAATTGTAATGTGGGACGAATCATGGTACGATTAATAATATAGCATGCCGTACTGACTGCTTCGGCCCAAAAATATTTTGGCAATTTAAATTCACACAGCATAGTCCGTCCTAATTCTTGAAGTGTTCTATTTTTCCTCTCTACTACACCATTTTGCTGTGGTGTGCGTGGAGCGGAAAATTCATGTTTTATCCCAAATTCATTAGAATATGAAATAAATTTTTCATTATCAAACTCTCCTCCATGATCGGATCTAATGCATTTTACTTTTAGATCAAGTTCATTTTGAATACGTGAAATTAGTTTTACAAATTCATCAAAAGCATCAGATTTTGAATTTAAAAACAAAGTCCAACAAAATCTAGAATAATCATCAATAATAACAAACGTATATTTTCTACCTCCTAGACTTTGTGTAAAAATTGGACCAAACAAGTCCATATGTAATAAATGTAAAGGTCTAGTGGTAGAAATGACATTTTTGCTTTTAAAAGATGATTTTGTAAACTTTCCCTTTTGGCATGGTGAACATAATGAGGATAGCTTTCCATTCAAATTTGGTAAACCTTTTATTATTTTATTTTTAGAAAGCTTTACTATGCGTTTGGCACTAGAATGTCCTAGTCTCCTATGCCATAATTCAAGTTCATCATTCTTTGAAATAAAACATTTAAGTATAGAATGAGATAAATCATGAAAAGTGATCGTATAGACATTGTTTATTCTTGGTGCAGTAAGTAAGATTTCGTTTGTTTTAGAATCAATAATCTTGCAAAGGTTTGAGCTAGAGTCAAATAAAACATTTAGATTTTTATCACATAGTTGACTAATAGAAATTAAATTATGTTTCAAACCTTTAACATACAAAACATTTGAAATTTTAAATTCTTTGTTACCTACTACTCCAATGCCCTTGACTTTACCCTTTCCATTATCTCCAAATGTCACTGTTCCACCTTTCTTCATCTCCAGGCTAAGGAACTTTGATTTATCGCCCGTCATGTGTTTTGAACATCCAGAGTCCAAATACCACACGTCTTCCTTGTTCCTAGCCTGCACGCACACCTAAAAAGATGATGAGAGTAAAGATCTGGTTACCCAAGTGGTCAATCCCATTGTATAGGTGGACGCCTTAGGTACCCAGATTTGTTTAACATTAGCTTTTCCTTTCTTCCAACATGAGCCCGAGATGTGACCAAATCGATGACATTTAGCACACACAATGAATGGTGAGGAACCATTTTTCAATGGTTTCTCTGGACTCTTGCTGGTGGAAGCATCTTTATGTGTGGACTTAGAAAAATTTGTATTTTGAGAAATTGGTTTTCTGAACCTGGAGCTGTCGCCGGTTCCGACAGTAGCTGTCGGAAATTTCCGACAGCCTCCAGAGCTTCCAGAAATGTATCCTAGTCCAAATTTTGCTGTACCATGGCATTGGTTGGCTAAAAGCATATCCAGAGATTTTTTCCCAACACCAAATTTCCCAATTGCCATGTTCAACTCATTTACTTTGGATTTTAAAATTGAATTTTCTTTTACTATCATGCCACATCTATTTGCAAAAATTTTCTTATAATTCTCTAATTGAGAATGAGAGGTTTTAACAACTTTTTCTAAGTCCTTTTTTTCTTTTACAAGTAGATCAAATTTTTGATCGGACTTAGAAATAGTAGTTTCAAGTTCTTTTATCCTTGTCGAAGAATGATCACACTCTTGACAAAATACCTTCTCCTTCCTAATAGATTCCAACTCATTTGATAGTTTTTTATTTGCTTTTAAAAGGCCTTTATTTTCAGATTTTAAAAAATCAATTTCCTTTAAGCTTTTATCCAAAACTTTGCATGTTTTCATAAATTCAGAATATAACTCATCATAAGATGGAGGCGTTACATCAGTGTCGCTTTGGACACTGCAGTCGTCATCAGATGTAATGTTCCCTTTTGCCATCAAACATAGATTAGCCTCCTCTTCCTCCTGTGTTGAAGGATCACTTTCTTCACCAGACGAAGAATCATCCCAAGTCTCTGCCTTTAACACTTTCTTCTTGTAACTTTTATCGTGCCTCTTTGCTTTTTGCTCTTTCAGATATTTTGGGCACTTGCTTCTGATATGACCAATCTTCTTGCAATGGTAGCACTCCGGTGGCGGACGCTCCTCTTCATTCTCCACTTTTCCTTTGCCTTTTTGGTAGGCAAAATCCTTCTTTTTGAAAAACTTTTTAAATGAGTTTCTCCTCTCCGGATTTCTCATAAACTTCTTAAAATTTCTCACAAACAGTCCTTCTTCATCTTCATCACTTTCTTCAGTCTCACTCTCAATTTCCTTTTTAGATTTCAACGCCAAGCTTTTCTTTTTGGGCTCCAAATTATACTCTTGGCTTTGAATCTTCAACTCCACTTCATGGGTTTTTAGATTCCCAATGAGACTTTCCAATTGTAAGGTCTTAAGATCATGTGACTCAGAAATTGCAGTCACTTTTGGATTGAACTTCGGGGGAAGTGATCTTAAGATTTTTCTAACTAAATCTCCATTTGAAAAAACCTTACCCAACACCTTTGAATCGTTCACCATTTTAGTGAATCGTGTGTACATTGTGTCAATTTCTTCATCCACCTCCATTTTGAATCTTTCGAACTCTGACTCCAATTGAAATAGTTTTGAATCCTTTACCTGCGAAGTACCTTCATGAGTAATTTCTAAAAGATTCCAAATATCAAAAGCAGTATCACAAGCACAGACTCTATTAAACTCAGTGCGATCTAGTGCGCAAAATAAGGCATTCATGGCCTTTGCATTGTTTTTGCATTTTAATTTATCATTATCATCCCACTTGTCTTTGGGTTTTTCCATAGTTACATCTCCTACAACAAATGTTGGAGAAGTGTAACTAGTTTCTACCATATTCCAGACTTCTATATCTAAAGCAATTAGAAAACAACGCATACGTGTTTTCCAATAATTATAGTCCGTGCCCGTGAAAAGTGGTGGCCTACTAATTCCTTGCCCCTCAACGAACGCGTGATCGTTGTGCGCCATTACTCCCGGTGGTAAAACCGTTTTGGAGTAACCTTGCTCTGATACCACTTGTTGGATCGTATGACGCCCTTAGAGGGGGGGTGAATAAGGGTGTGTTTAAATTTGTAATTTTTTCTTAATAATTTTAGACAAATTTACTTTAATAGAAAGTTACTTAAAAATAATTTTAAACCAATGCAATTTTTGTATAACACCAAACACAAATTTCTAAGATAAAGATTTAAGCACACAAATTTGCAATTAGTGAAAGGATCATAATTTTATATATATCATGAAATTTGCATACAAATAAAAATGATCTTAACAATGCTTAAGATCAAGGCACAATTATGATAAAAATACAATAATTTTGGTTTACCAATCCTTCTCCCAAGGATCGGAAGGCTATCGCTTGTCTCTCCCAAGATCAAGCCCAAACCTATCCTCTAGATCTTCCCAAGATCTAGACGTAGCACACAAGGCCACGATTTCCCACCAAGCCACGCAAGGACTTGGACGCTCCGCACAAGGAAGCGATTTTCCCTTAAGCCGCGCAAGGACTTAGACGCCGCACGCAAGACCACGATTTCTTTCCCAATACAAAATGAAATATGAGTAAATGAAAATACAATATGAAAAAGACAACTCCCTAGAAATTCAGATCTCTGAATGGATTGTTGAAGCCTCGAGATGATCGTTGATGTAGAAGCGCGCCCGATCTCGTCTTCAATCTTCAATCCTTCTTTGCACAAATGGGAGTTGAGGAGGTTCTGGAGCTCTCTGGTTCGTATGCACTCAGGAAGGAACTGGAATTCTTAAAAGCTTGGAATGCACGAACCAAAGGAACCATTTTATAGAATTTCACTGTCGCCTGGGCGACAGTGACTGTCGGAATTTTCCGACAGCGCTAAACTGCCGCTGTCGTGTCGTCGAGCCGTCGTGCGGGCAGTTGCTGGAATCGTGGAGCTGTCGCCTGGGCGACATCGATGTCGGAATTTCCGACAACGCAAAACCGCCGCTGTCGTGGGTGAAGTCGTGGGCAGTTGGTGTAACCGTCGAGCTGTCGCCTGGGCGACATCGATGTCGGAATTCCGACAGTGCAAAACTGTCTTTCGTCGATCTGCCGTGGAGGGAAGTAGTTGTAACTTCTCTGCTGTCGCCTGGGCGACAGTGGGTGTCGGAATTTTCCGACAGTGAATTTTTCCCACATTCAATTTTAGCTCCAGCAGCAATGTGAACATCACATACCTGTTATCTGCACACCATTAATGAAAATAGAATCAAATACAAAAGGGACTTTGTTATTATCAAACCGGAGGAGTGCGAAACGCTCAGCAGAATAGCCATAGGACTTACGCGCCCCATATGGAGTACCAGATGAAGTCGATGCTCCATATGATGGGCCTTGAGTACTAGGGCTATTATCTCCCTTTGGACATCTATCACTAGCATGCGAAATATCTCCACAAAAGCGGCAACGAATATTAAAAGAAGCCCACATAATGTGAAGATAACAAGATTCAAATGGAAAACACTATTGTGCAAAATAATACACCCTACAATAATTTACTAAACAACCCAATAAAAATAGAAAAACAGAATAGGAAGAAATAAAACAAAAAGGATGCAATAAACAAATGGAAGGTCTTCATTCTCAGATTCTCCCTCTCCAGAAAACTCACACGTCTGTGTTCCCCGGCAACGGCGCCAAAAACTTGATGCGTGAATCTTAGCACACCGCTATAGGCGGTAGTAAGACTGCGGCACGAAACGGCAGTGTACCGATCGTTCAAGTAATATTAAACGAGGAGTAATCCCCGAGTATCGAATCTCGAGGGAACACGGTAAGGTGGAGCTATCTATCGAGGAAGGACTTGAGATCGAAGTCCTTTAAGGCGGATGGATTGCGGAAACGGGGGGCGGGGGGGGGGGGGGGGGGGGGGGGGGGGGGGGGGTGGGGTGATTTGGTTTGTGGAAAATAAAGTGAAAAATCTATCACTACTCCTATGCGATGCCGCTATGCAAAGCTTCGCTTGGCGGAATGGAATGAACGTAGGCCTTGAGCGCGCTACTTCGTAAGGGCAGATGGACGAGTAGGCAAATGGAATGAGGGTCGTAAGAACCTCTTCGACACGCACGCCACTAGCAATGGCTAGTGCGGCAACGAACGCGACGACGGGATGGATGATGGAATGGGGCGCACCTCAAGCAACATAAACATAAAATGACATCACATAGACATGAAATCAAGAAATATAAACAAGTTTATGCACTCTAATTCATCATAATAGTGAGATCCACACATATACACAACAATAAGAGAAGTACAAGGCAAGAAATCGACCGAATCCAAAGTCTTGTTGAAGATTCACGGTTGAAATCGCTGGGTTGTCAACCCGCGTCCAAGCTCGGTCAGCAACTGCATCCGGGGTAGAGAGAGCTGTCACTACTCTCCAATGGACCCGTCTTCTTCGTCTCACGATCCGGAGGAGGTTGCAAGCTTCCTCTTGCTTGAAGGTGATGGCATATAGATCTCTCTTGAAGCCCTAGGATGAAGGAGGAGGCCAAAGGGACAAACCCCAGTGGAAAAGGCAGAATCACGCTGCTGTACGGCGCGTACGTATCTCTCCGGTTTAGGTCGAAACTGCAGCTTTTATAGAAAATTGTCAAAAATTGGTCGCGCACGGTCGAACGCATGACCGTGCGTCGACCGTGCGATACTTAAGCTCAGCAGGCGTGCAGGGGAAGAAGACCTTCCGCCCGTGCGATTTGTTCACGCACGACCAACGCCGCCCGTGCGTAAAGGTGCACGGGTAAACTTCGACGCTCCGTTTTCTGCCCAGACACAAACGCACGACCACCACCGACCGTGCGAAAAGGAAACGCACGACCGTGCGATATGCACAGAAATGACTTCTAGGGAAAACGGGACGATCAGGTCACCTGCATATAAGAGCAACGACTGGGAATACACATCCAGCAGCACAGAGATACAGAAAATACAATGGGGAGCACGAAGTGCTTACCCCCAACAACAAAGTGCGCAATTACACACACTACTAGAAATTTGACTTTTAGTGACGAAAATTTTCATCACTAAAAATTAGATTTTGGTCACTAAAGACAATTAGTGACTAAATCCAGTCCGTCACCAGACGATCACGATAGCCTCGCCACTAAATATAATTGGTGACCAAAAAGATTTTCGTCACTAGTTATATATATTTAGTGGCCAAAATAATTACAGTCACTAAAAGAGGTTTTAGTGACCAAATTGACTTGGTCACCAAATAAAGTTTTAGTGACCAAATTAATTCGATCACTAAATATAATATTAGTGACCGAATTGGTTCGGTCACTAAATGAACTTTTAGTGACCAAATTGATTCGGCCACTAAATAAAGTTTTGGTGACCGAATGGACTTAGTCACTATATAAAGTTTTAGTGACTGAATTAATTTAGTCACTAAATATGTATTTTAGTGACGAAATATCTCGTCACTAAATTCTATTTAATTTCACAAAAGATTATATAATTATTTTTTTAATATTCACTAGAATTCAATTTTAGACATTCAGATACAATAATAAATTTATTACTCAATCGCAAATAGAATTTCTTCGACATAAGTTATTTTATTAATATAAAAAAAGAGGGTGGGAGATAGCCCAAACCACTCAATACATAGTAATATTATTTTCAACTATAATTAAACTGAATACATGAAAAAATATCTATATTGCAAAAAGTTCTCATTTCCGACGTCTCATGACCGGTAAAGGTCTTGCATTCGTCCATCATCAGATGAAGGTTGTAATTGAACGCAACCTTCTTTTGCGTCACGAAGAGCAACATCCCAAAGAGCCCTCTCCCGTACGACCAACTCCGGTCGATCTCCATCCCCTCCCTCCGGCAATCTATAGTCTTCATCAGCAACTCATCTGCAATAAGACATGGAGCAACATAAAGATAGCATCAACCAATAGTAAACGATAAATATAGAAAGAATTATAAAATCAACTACTTGATTTGTATGTAAGAGAGACACAGTGAAGCATTTCACCATCATTCCTATAGAGAGCTTCTGTTGGCTTTGCTTTCCAGTACTTAAATAATGATATATCTCTTGTGGATGTGGGATCGACAATGTTTCCTGCTAAACCATCCAAACCAAATTATATCAATAAATTATTTTAACTACAAAAAAAGGGATTTATTATAGTCCATTCATAAATGATCTCTGGACCTAGTTTATTTAAAACAATACAAACAAGCTCACAATGGTTTTGCAATATTGTCTTTTGAATACAAAATGGATATTGGAAAGAACATATTTGAACGAGCATAAACACATTATTTAATCCCTTTGAATTCACACTCACCGACACATAAAATTAAAACAGGAGTTTTTTTTCCATTTTAAAAGAATGAAAACGTTACTCTGGGCTCTTTCTTAGGAGGAAGGAGCACTGAAATTGTTGGTCCAAAAAAAGGAGGCGCCAACCTGAATTTAAAACTACCGGATAAAATAGCTGAAGGCCTACTTGCTAAATCAGCTCACAGGCAGACAAGCAACAGACCTTCCACTACTACACTGAAATCCTTCATTCACAATAGAAGAAAATATGCATTTCTGTCACCAACTTTATATTCTCTCCTAAATTATTAATGGAATACATATATACTATTGCATGATGTCAACCAAAAATACATATGGAGTTAACTGACATTTCAAAATAATTGTGTGGGGAACTGACATTGGTGCAGTTTCAACTCATTATTTGAGTGTAACCATCAGCACACACTCAAAAAGTAGGCAATGATAGAACTGGGGAGAACTGTTCTTTATCAGTACAGGAAATGAGTGAAAAGTTTGACTGGGGAACCACAGCCACAAGGAATATGTGGAGAGCAGGTGAATAGCTGCAGCTACAATCACATAAATCTATCAGGAATATGATGCAGGTGAAATTGCTGCTCAGCCTGAGGGTGTTGAGGAGTTCAGTACCAAATCAGTATTGAATGAGTGAAAAATGTGTTGACGGAGGGGCAGCCCGGTGCACAAAGCATCCCAGGGCAGCGAGGGTTCGGGGAAGGTTCCCACCACAAGGGTGAAATATAGGCAAACCTTACCATGCATTTTTGCAAGTGAAAAATGTGTAGATGCAGAAAAAAGCGAATTGTTCAACCCTCTCCCTTACTCTGAAGAAGCACAATATCGGGTTGAAAACACGATATTAAGCTGAAAATGGGTTCTCCCTTACTCTTAATAAACACAATATTGGGTTGAAAACACGATATTAAGCTGAAAGTGGGTTCTCCCTTACTCTTAATAAACATGATATTGGGTTGAAAACATGATAATAAGCTGAAAATGGGTTCTCCCTTACTCTTAATAAACTACCTAACAAGTGGTATCAGAGTCAATGGTTTCACTGTGATTGAATGATTTTGTGGTTTGTGGGTTCGACGAGTGTATGCTACTGATGAACATCAATATTTTGAGAATTACGAGTTTGCAAATTCTAATGACGACCACTTTTTGGTAACGTAGAGCAAAATCATTTATCGGAAGTGTGTCTGCATATAGAAAATACCCTTAGCCTCTCTAAGGATCTTACTCAATTTTGTATTGGAAGTGGTTTAGTAAGAGTCTAATTTTCCAGAGCAAAAAGTAGATGTGCATTATCTTGAAATTGCATATGCAATTAGTTGTCACTAACACTTACTGAAAGCTGAGGTTCAGCTACAGTGAATCGTGGACCCAATGTAATTACAAAAAGCTTTAACAATCCTCTCTTCACGATCCCTGAAAACTTTATTTGCTTCCCTAGTAACACCCTTAGCACACCCATGTACATGGAGTTTAATTTCTCACCGCACTGTGGCCTGAATTTATAATATTGAAATGTTAGAATTATTCACATTAGGTTCCCGAGACCAAAACTGAGCAACCAAAACCTCACCTTTAAAGCTTCATAGTCAATTTTGTTAGTTTTTTAACAATGAAATTTGATTTTTCATCTTGTATCCATCCACCTACTCTCAGTTAACAATCAATAGAATTTCACATCATTTCTATCTAGCCATAAAGACCATAAGATATGAAGAACCACCACAACTCTCAGATGAGCAGGTATGATCCACTCCCCTGTAGGGTCTGTCCTCTAATATGAAGATCAGTTTTTTTAATTTTGTAACATGAAATGGGCCGTTAGGTCTAGGCTCCTCTGGGACCTTGTTATAATCCAAGGATCCAACCTAAAATAAATTGCTTGGATATGGAGAGGTTCGTGATCTATATTAAATGCACACGACTATGCTAATTTCTTGATGTAAGACTATTCTCAATTGTGGTGAGGGATGTGATAGAGCGGCGTGGATTTGGGCGAGGATGCAAGAGAGCAATACTGCGAGCATTTTTGTCTAACACAATTTTTTACATTAATCTTTTACAAAAAAAATCGCATAGAGCCAAATCGCGAGCATTTTTAAGGTGCATACGACTTAAGGCGGACTTGCTCTAACACAATCTTTTACACCCATCTTGTATGTCATGAATATTTCCTCCATCATTACTATTGTGTGTAGCATGTCGTTTAACTCTAATGACAATATGACAGTATGATAATGTAATATTTCCTCCATCATTAATATTGTGCAGCATGCCGTTCAATAAAAATTATCACATTTCCAATTTGAACTGCAATCAATATAACATGACATGCAATCAAAATCGGGATGGAAATGGAAGTTGCAACTCAAAATTGTAATCTAAATGGGTGCTAACAGATTTCCAATTTGAACTAAGCAGAGAGAGCACAACCATTTACCATGCAGGAACAAGTCGATGTAGCATCCAGGGAAGTCGGTGTCGGCGATCTACAAAATGGGGAAGGTGTTCCTTCGGGATGAGAGATGGGATCCGGGCAAATGAAGATGTGGGGGTGAGGGTTTCATGGAGGGAAGAGGGTCCGTTACTTCAGGCTTTGACTGTTCACCCGCGAGGAAGACATCGCACGGGAGGCGTGCGAGGAAGAGATCAGAGATGCGACAGGCCGGAGGAGTATCGTCAGATGAGATGAGAGTTGCTGACGTCGGATCTCGGTCGGGCATTGCGACTTGCTGAAGAAGGGAGGAAGGGCATCCGGCGAGCGGGTGAGCGATGGGGGAAGAGAACGGGCGGGGTTGCCCTAGGCACCGACGAGATTGAGAAATGAGTGGCCGTGAGATGAAAGGGAAAAGAAATATTACCCTTCTAAAATTATAAAATATTGAAAAAAAATGTAAATTATTTTTTAATTTAAAAAATCTAAAATATCTTTTAGGGATTACATATATACATCATATTACTACTTAAAATTTATTTAAATACTAGAGAAAATGGTTTAGTGATACTTTTTTTAAAGTATTTATTAGTGCCTAAATTAATTAGATTTTCTGGTATGTTCAATAATTTTTTTATAAAAAAATTTATTTAGAAGGAAGTCCTAATTTTTATGACTAGTGACCAAATTAATTTTTGTCACAAAAAATTAGTTATAGTGACTGAACTTATATTGCGTCACTAAATACTTGTTTTTAGTAACCGAGCTTATATTACGTCACTAAAAGCGTGTCTTTTTGTGACAGAGCTTATATTTCGTCACTAAAGATGTATCTTTAGTGGCAAATTACATTTCGTCACTAAAGAAATGTCTTTAGTGATGAAATATTTTTCGTCACAAATGACATGCCTTTAGTGACGAAATATATTTTTGTCATTCATTCTCTCACAGTACCCCATCCGTCGGCTCCCCCAACATTGATGAAGATATGAATATATCGGGGCGGGTGACGGCATGGATCGTATTACCTCCAATGATGTTTTCATAAGAAATAAGAATTTTGATAGGCACATGAAGCGCATTCTCATTAGGAGGAATAAATGAATTTTTTTATAAAAGAAACTCAAAATTTATGATAATTAGTGACTAATTTTTTGGGTCACTAAATAAATAATTTAGTGACTAAATTATTTTTGGTCACTAATTACATTAAAAAAAGTACTTTAGTGACGAAACTTATATTTCGTCACTAAAGATATGTCTTTAGTGACCAAATATTTATTTAGTCACTAAAAAATGTGTTTTTCAGTGACGAACTATATTTCGTCACTAATAAGGTGTTTTTTTGTGACAAAACATATTTCGTCACAAAATTTTCGTCACTAAAAGTCAATTTTCTTGTAGTGACACAAAAACAGGCACAACTATATACTTCTAATAAAAGCATGAAAAAAGGAAATATGAACGAAACTGAAGCACAAAAGCAGAAAAACTAGCCTAAATGAGTCCGAAAATAGGTATATAATAGGGACTCATCAAGTAGGACCTCCCACCTCCGTATGGAAGTCCACCACAAGCCTCCTAGGCTAGATGGCTTCCTGAGCCACCAAAGCCGAAGCTTTGTACTCCGCTTCTGTGGTAGAGATAGACACAGAATCCTGCTTCTTGCTGCACCATGATATAGCTGTAGAGCCCATCATAAAGACATATCTTGACGTCGATCTTCGATTATCTGAATCTCCTCCATAATCAGCGTCCATGTACTCGTGCAAGCAAAAGCCCGAATCTCTCCCATAGAAGAGACCCAAATCTGAGGTGGATTTGACATACTTCAATATACTCCTAGTAGCCACAAGATGAGGCTTCAGAGGCTCTGCCATACACCGACTCACCCTGCCAACTGCATAAGCAATATCTGGCCTCGTGATCGTCAAGTATATCAAGCTTCCGACCAAAGCCCGGAACACCAAAGGATCGGTAAGAACCTTCCCTTCATCTCGACGAAGATGAACTCCAACCTCCAGTGGTGTAGAGCTGCTCTTCCCTCCTTCCATGCCGAATCTCTTCACGATTCGATCCGAATAGCCCTTCTGGGAAACGAGCATACCTCTCTCTTTCCTCTCCACTTCAATCCCAAGGAAATGGTGGAGCTCGCCCAAATCCTTCATTTCAAATCTGATAGCTAGCTCAGCACGAAGCCTAGCTACCTCCATCTCAGAATTCCCGGTGATGATCATATCGTCAACGTACAACAACACCAAGACCTGAAGCTCCCCTGTCTTCTTAACAAACAAGCTCGAATCAGAATCAGAAGCAAAGTACCCACAGAACTAGAGGTATTCTGCGATCTTCCCGTACCAAGCCCGAGGTGCTTGCTTCAAGCCGTAAAGAGCCTTCTTGAGCTTACAGACATATCTCGGGTGCTCTTCGGATACGTACCCAGGTGGCTGAGCCATGAAGATATCCTTGTCAATCTCGCCATATAAGAAAGCGTTCTTCACGTCGAGTTGCCAAATCTTCCACCCTTGCAAGCTGCCAATGCAATCACCACCCGGACCGAAGTCATCTTGTCAACAGGGCTCAATGTTTCTTCATAATCCTCCCCATACTTCTGAGAGAAACCTCGAGCTACAAGGTGAGCCTTGTACCGCTCAATACCTCCGCCAGCCTTCTTCTTCAGCTTGAAAACCCACTTGCAAGTCACCGAAGTAACCTCCTCAACCTTAGGCACCAAGTCCCAAGTCTCATTCTTCATGAGGGCAGCCATCTCTTCATCCATGGCTCCTTTCCACTCCATGAATCCAATGACATTTTCATAACAAGATGGCTCTCTCTCATCCAGGGGACCTGCGAAGAAACATGAGACAAAGCTCACCAAGTTCCCGCCCGTATACCGATCAGGTGGAATAATGGTCCTCTTGGACCTCCTCAGAGCTTGACTCTGAACCACCTCTTCCACTGCATCTTCTGGACTAGCTCTCCTCTCAGGTAAACATGGAGGCTCGCTCCCTCTGCTTCCAAAACCCAAAGCACATGATCCTGAGCTAGTAATACATGGAGCAACTGGAGAAACAGGTAACTCCACCAGAACTTCTCGTGCAGCTTCCACTGGTCCACCATCTACCCTGCTTCCTTGTAACTCAACAGAAGAGTTACCTTGGTATGACGTCAACTTGTCAAATACCACTTCCCTAGAGACCACATATCTCCGTGTCTCAGGATCCATGCATCTCCACCCTTTCTTCCGGTCATCATAACCGACAAAGACTAGCTTCCTTGCCTTAGCATCTAGCTTCATTCGAAGGGCATCCGGAACATGCACATAGCAGATAGAACCGAACACTCGAAAGTGTTCCACGCTTGGCTTCTCCTTAAACATCAACTCATGAGGGGTCTTCATGTTGATGGGGCTGAGAGGCATCCGGTTGATAACAGAAGCTGCACAAGACATACCCTCTGCCCAAAAGGACTTTAGGATATTCATGGCATGAAGCCAACATTTGCAGGTCTCCGTCAGGTGATGGATCTTCCGCTCTGCAACTCCATTCTATTGTGGAGTGTGAGCACAAGAAAGCTCCCTTTGGATGCCATGCTTCCTGCAAAAGTTAAAGAACCCCTTGGAGGTGAACTCCCCTCCATTGTCTGTTCTGAACTTCTTCACCCGCAGGTTTAGCCGACCTTCCACCCGCTCCTTGAACTCCACAAACTTCTTGAACGCCTCTGACTTCTCCTTCAGAAAATACAACCAAGTATATCTGGTGAAGTCATCAACCAAGATTAGAATATACCTGCTACCTCCAAGACTGACAGTGTTGGTAGGTCCAAATAGATCACCATGGATGCACTCCAATGGTCTTTTACATCTGCTTTGTGATTTGTCAAATGGAAAGCGCTGAGCTTTACCAAACTGACAACCTGCACAAACATGACCATCCCCAAAAGATGACAAGCTAGGCAGACCTTTCACCAGGCCTCTACCCCCATTTGCTTTCAGCTTATCCATCCCAACATGCCCAAGCCTTTCATTCTAGATAGCAGCGCTATCGTTAGCCCTCATTTTATCAACATAAGAACTTGTTGAAAGAACAAACAAGTCCTTCGCCCGTCTCCCAACATGAGTGACCTCAGCTTTCACCGCTGAAACATTACGGAGAAATTTCACTTATGTTGGACCAAACAGAACGTGATAGACAGCATCCACCGCATTGGTCACCGAGAAGAAGTTCTTTTTCATCCCCAGAACATGATAGACACTCTTCAACATAAGAGTACGTATATCATCGTTCAATGAAACCACACCCTCCTTCTCAACTGCATGAATAGTATCATCAGCCGTAATGATAGCATCATTACCTGTATATGTCTGCAAAGAGGAGAACATCGACTCATCCCCAGAGAGGTGATGACCACACACAGAGTCCATAATCCAATCATCCTTATAGTTGATGGAAGTCATAGCTCGAACACACGTGCCCGTCTTGAATGCACCTCCACCACCCCAACTACCTTCAGAATTGGAACCAGCCTCCTCCTTCCCTGCAGCATGCCCCGACTGAAGATTAACCTTGCCATCCCTTTTGAAATGACCAACCTTATTGCACCTGAATCATCTAGGTCCTTCCTGCTTCTTCCCATCACGCTTAGGAGCGTAGCTCCTCTCTTGTTGATATGAAGTAGACGGACCATCATCTCCAGATGTCTTCTTCTTCTTCTTGTCCCATCTCTTCTTCTTGCCGGAGAAGAGAACCTTGCCTTCTCCCACAGAGACTGACATCCCAGCCATTTGCTTAGCCAAACTTTCCTGCGAAGCAAGTAAGTTCTCCAGCTCCAGCAACGAAGGCTGATTGGCCCAGCCTTGAACAAAAGTAACAAAGGCCACAGACTCCCTCCGCAATCCGCGGATTATGTGCCTCTTCAGCTTAGCTTCTGAGATAGGCTCATCCGGGTCCAAAGCCGATATCTCTGCGCAGAGGTTCTTCATCTTCAAGAATATTGTTAAAATGGACAAATCTCCTTGAGTTGCTTTCGCCAACTCATTTTCCAAGAACTGTAGCTTCTCTACATTCTTCTTATTGAACATGCCATCCAAGGCTGTCCAAATCTCAGCAGCTGATCCACACCCAATAATGTGATCAAACAATTTCGAAATGATAGCTCTCTTGAGAGTGAACTCTACTTTAGCATTCGTTCTTCTCCAAGCCTTCACGAGCTCAGTATTCCCATCAGCAAGAACCACAGCTTGTCTTGGTTCTCCTCCAACAACCTCCCATAAGTCCTCGCCAAGAAGATAGCTCTCCATGCAAGACTTCCACTTCTTGAAGTTAGTCTGCGTAAGGAGCTCAATACCGAGACCTCTAGCATATCCTCCTTCCATTGCTATCCCATTGATTGCTAACCACTTGAGAAACCCGAGAGAAGTATCAGCTTCACAACCTCAGCAACCTACCTCTGATACCATGTTAAAAAATTTGAGGTCCGGAGATGAAGTGAAAAATATGCAGAACACACTTCACAAAACCTTTTAAAAGTGTAGCACAACAGTGACAATAAGAAGAATGAATAGTACTATGGTATTAACTATCTCTTTACAATGCGAGGTATACATGGCAAGACATGATTCATAAGAATCACGGAGGAGAGAAGCATAAAACACAAGTGTAAAACAAGTCGCAGCGACTTGGCACCTGAGACCTCCAGACCGCGCGAACAGACAAGTCAGACGGAAGCCGCTGAGACCACACGAACAGAGTACTGACCGCACCTGTCAGACCGCAACCCCAAAATGCCAACTCGATGCTTATTCCTCTACTGAAAACAACCAGTTCGCACTTCTTGATCGCCCATACCACACGGTCTTGATCAAAGAAGAACCCGCGAACACTGAACAAGAACTGCAACCTATGAAAGACCGCAACTCAAGACCGCCTGGCCACTTAAGACCGCCTGATCAACTAAGTACGCTGCACAGACCGCGAACACCTAAACACAGTCTGCCCGGGCTGGTTTATTGAAAGCTTGATGAAGGAGACAAGCTGACCGCGAGCTGCAAGACGCTAACCTGCGAACATAGAAACCGGTCAGACAATTATCTCAGACCGCGTGACCTCAAAATGAGACCGACACAATCAAACCGACTTTGAGTTCTTACAGTTCTCGTTAATTAACACGGTCCCTGCATCCCTATTTATAGGCGAGAAGACAGATGTTGTCCCCGCACAACCGGGATACAATAACCACCCATCAGATCGCGAGCGGTCTCACAAAGCAGACCGCCCGAGATCGGCAAAGCTCACAGCTCCTTTATTAAACCTTGCGGTTTACAACCAAACCTCCCAGTCACTACGGTCTCAACAAGCAGACTGCCCGGTCTTATTGCAAAGCAAAGAACTTCTTTAGAAACCAGACCGACTAGAATAGTCATGATTTTGCCCGGTCACTGCAAGAAGGTAGACCAAGAACATCTGGCCGACTTATGATAAGTCACCAGACCAACCCATGCAAGTCGCCCAGACAGAAGAGGCTGTCTCCCAGATCAGACCGCTTAGAACAATCCGCCTGAGACACAACCGTCCAGAAAACCAGCGCAGACCGCGCGGTCTCTGCGGTCTCCAATCTTCAGACCGCCCATCTCAACTTCACTTCCACTTCATAAATTTAATAAACATACTGACGTCGGTGTGAACGACTATCTAGTACGGAGTACCCACCACTTATATGCACAGACACATATGCTACAATTGAATTCCCGAGCCACCGGCTCACCGGACTAACCAGCCCATTCTAACAAACACCAATCCAGAACTTGAAGTACATTCCATCATTAAACTCACATCGAGCCCACTGCTCGTAGGAGTTGACAAACCTTACAAAGCAAAACTATCCACCAATAATAAATGGTTGTGTATGTGTGTATGTGCACTTTGATAGCTTATTATTAGATTAATCTTCCATATTTACATGCTCTTAATAGTTTAAGGATTAGTCTTGCACTTCCCGAGGACAACCCTGTGAGGGGCTCGCATTGGTATTAGGAGGTACGATGGGTTGACACCCCAAACCTCCCTTTCACAAGACACTTACTTTATTTGGTGAATACCCAACACCCACCCTCTTATGTTACTATAGTATCCTAGGATGGATTAAGATTCACCAGAGGAATTAACGTTCTCTTGAACACCAACACTTCACTTAAGAGTATACTATCCATAAAACTCAAATCCACAACTAGGAGATGTCTTGAATGGGATTTTGCCCTTCCCATCATAGAATTGACCTACATAACCTCTCACTGAAGAATCCCTACCCAAGAACTCATAGAAAGACACAAAACCACTAAACACCTTCTTAGCTATCCGCAGACCACTTCAATCCTAATGGGAAAGATTGTCATTTAGGAAGGTCTCGCATGTCCCCATGGTTTTCATATGATAAACCACTCATCCAGAGGTTGTTTATAATCTATATTGATAAAATATTACTAATTTCAATTTTTCTCTCTAATTATTCCATGGAAATCATTAAAAGAATAATTAAGACGTAATCTAAATTTGTGAAGGAACTTCAGCTTCCTCTTACCCCAAATGACATGAATCAATTTCCATGGTTCTAATAGGCCTAACATGTCCTCTAACACAGATCGAGTATTTTACAAGGTCATGTGCCCATATAATTTAAATAATTCACAAATGCTATATGTAATAATTGTATGAACAAGGTACAGTAAATATTCCTCCAAAAATTATGATAAAATTACCAAACCACTCTACTGGCCTTAGAGACTCTCTGACCACGTTTTACCTTTGTTTGAAATCATATGACCACATAAATTATTTAATTCGTGGAAACTAATGTTTGGCACATTATGAAGGAACTATCAAATTACCACATTCAAAAATTATAATAAAATTTCCAGAGACTCATTGCATCATAAAAAGTTCACTATCCAAGTTTCACAATTTTTCTAAATCATATGACCACATATATTGCACTTGATAGAAATTTTCACAAATTAAATAATAATTAATGAGAGAATGATAATGTCACCAAAAATTCCAACAAAAATATCCAGGGTATATATTCATCCTATGAAACTATCTACAAAGTTTCAAGCCCATACATGGAGATGTGACCTCATTTCCTTATTAACCCTAATATGTAACCCTATGGTTTGAACTAGGTTTCTTAGAAATTCCAACCCTAAACCCTCTAAAATTACTGGTGGGGGTGTTTCATATGATAACAAAGTGGTGACTTAAGTTTCATCTCGTTTGGTTGAGGGATGGTCACTAAAATCCACAAAGTGCACTTTTGGTGAACTATGGTTAACCTTCCCTAGGTGGCCAAGATTGGATACTAATTTACCAAGTCTAATCAAACCCAAATAGGCTAAGATTTTTATCATGGCCATATAATGACCCCACAAGCCATCCACCAGAGATTTGTGGGATTTGGAGGTCCATAGACCCTATATTTAACCCATACATGATTTATTAAATTATTACAAAATCTATAGAAATACCATCTCCAAAAATTCTGGTTTTTGGATACAATATGAGTCATGGATAGACTAGCTTATGGTTAAATTTTCATGTTATTTGATGAGTGGATCAATGAGGGAAACAAATTTAATTTCTGGTTAACCCTAGGGACACCTTGCACCAAAAAGGTTGCTGAGGGAGATCCTGGGGATCAAAGTGCATGAAACCAATTTTAAATTTAAGTTGACCTCATGGGCCACCTTTTTCATGTTGACCACTTTTACATATGAAGCCTCTAAGTATTTTTATTAATTAAATATATCCACAATATAATTTGTGACAAAATGGATCAAATAATCAAATGTGATTTGCGTATATTAGATCACGCCAATCCGACGGCTCATAGACTTCGTCCCCAATGAATGGTTGGGCCACAACCTACCATCCTGGGAGAGTTTGGACTCGACTTGTCAGCCACCCTCGCACCTCCCCAACCAGTGTTTTCCACCACCACCTTCATCGAGGTGGTGGCCAGCGATTGGGAGTGGTTTGCCAGCCGGGGGTGGCCGGAATAGGGTTTTCTGGTAGGGGAAAGAGGCTCACAAATAAGCCCCTTGGGGAGCTTGATCCGAGCCTGATTTGTCTCGAATCAAGGTCCAAATAGATTCGATATAATGCACTAAGGGAGGAGAAGAGGATCGGACCTGAGTGGTGGCCACTTGTCTTGTCAAATGCCGATTCACAATGGAAGCTTGGGAAGGTTTTGGGGCCATGTCAATCTCCTGCTTAGAGTGCACGATTTCTTTTGAATACTTGGGGGTTTCACTCCACTCTGATCTCTGAAGGAGTTAAAGGCCTCAATTGAGGGAGTGGAATATTTCTATATTGAATGTCAATAATGGCCATGAAGGGGGAGTTTCGGCCAACTTGAATTCTTTGAATTCCTCATCTATAAGGCCGGGAAGGCTATGAATCTCCTCCAATTTAATTGGGGGGGGGGGGGAATGAATTTAAACCATTAGAGGAGGAATTGGATGACCTATGGCATTCAAAGCCATGAATGCTCTTGTCTATCCCTTCACATTGGGGGAACTCCAATTCTCTCTCTCCTAGTCACCCCTCCAAAAATTAGGTTGCAATTTGTGTAATTTCAGTCAGGCCTCACTTAGTGAATCACCATAATTGCGACTATCCCAATTGGATTAAGCCTTGAGCTTGATTTCTCCTAATTTGGGCCTAATTAACCTTTGCTAGTTTAGCCCAACTCTATGTCAATTTAGGTGGTGTGACTGACCCAAATGACATAGAGTTGGGCTAAACCCATTTGGGTCAGTGACCCATTGACCCATTGAGCAATTTGGGTCAAATTGAGCCACTTTGACCTGACTAGGTCAAATTGGGCCTATTGGGTCCAAATGTTTGTTTTGGCTTAATTCATGGAATTGATTGGACCCAATGGGTTGTTAGTGACCCATTGACCTCCCTTAAGTGTTAGGAAGGTTTGGGTGTGGAAAATCTAACCAATTGGAGACTAATTGGTCCTTAATTTGCTATTTTGATCTATCTAGAGTTAGGGTTTACTTTGTTTAACATGCCCACTTTGGTTGACCCAAATGGGCCCCAAGTGATCCAAGGGACTCTCTAGAGGGTTAGGGGTGTCATGGTGGGGTTAGGTGTAAGATCTCTTTTTCCATAACCCGTTCGGGTACTTGAAAACTCGAACCTCTCCCGTATCGCACGATTGAGGTGGACCTTCGCCCAGAATCGCTGCCTTGCGGTGTCACCAACACTCGGGTTGACTAACACCGCTCAGCACCAACCCTGTCGGCTATACAATCATAAGTAAAATATGCCAAAAAGTAAGTACATAAAAGAAGGCATGTCCACAATCACAGCATCATATATATATAATGAAAACAGAAATTCCATTAGAGAAGTACAACTAAAGGGGCATAAACCCGATACATATGCAAAGTTATGTACTATCTCTCTCTCTCTCTACAACATGCGGAAGTCTACAACAAAAGCTCTCAAAAAGCAGAAGTCTAACTATCTAATCATCAACCTGTGGCGTCGTGGTAGTGCGATGCATATGCTGCTCAGTGTCCTGCCATCTCATCCTGCTGCGCGTGGGACAACTCCGTCTCCTGAGACTCCTGCGGTCAATCCGACCGTTAGTCATAAGGACTAAGCCATTTTGTCCTCGCCTCCCTCCACCACTCCTAGGCACCAAGCGGGAGGAAGAAGCGGAGGACAAACAAGGTGTAAACAAGAAGGTGGTGACAGGGCACTACTCTAGCAGGTATAAGTAAAGCAGTAAAATCTAGCTAGCAGTATAGTGCTGATATAAGGCAGTAAAGTAGAGCAATGAGGTAAGCTATAAATAGAAAGGAAATGCAGTGCGGTAAGTAAATCTAAACTACCATCACAGATTCGTACCTTAACTTATATGAACGCCCATACGACATATAATTTAAGATGTCGAGGTAACCCATCATATAAAAGAGCCCATACTAATTTATATGATGGGGGTATGCTAATGTGTATGTTATGCTATGCTATGGTTATGATGTTTTAATGAGTTTATGAAATGTGACTCACCCACACGACTCTATGCGCACAGACTTTTATAGTTCCCAATTTGTTTGAAAGGAAGCCAACCTTTCGGGTACCGACCGTCGTGGCTCACGGTGGCAATGGATCGGGCACTCCACATCCTAGGCAGGTATAGTCACTACCAAGCCTAGACCTCTTGTACGCCTCAACGCTAAGAACACAACAGCGGAGCTCCTGCGTACTCTTGCTGGAATCCACCAAACTTTAAGGTCGGGGTGGGCTATTACGGATTGTCCTCCAGACCGCGGTACTCAAACTTACCGGCCCTCTAAATCTCACCCTCACCTAAATCAATGTACTACCGTTGGTGACACGACTGGCCTAGTACCGAAGACTCGCCACTATTTGCATAAGTAATAGGTGTTAACAATGTCCACCCGAGCTTCCGGCCCTGGGACTATCACATAAGCTGACCCAACCCATCTCCTTCCCGAAGGAGATCCATACTAGTTTGCAGATCTAATTAGGCTACTCTTTCATACAATTTAGTTAGCGATATATTTAGGGTGAATCTTGGACTTCCCGCGGTGTACTCCCTAAGGGGCCCCTAACGGTACTACAGATCAATGGGCTCAACCCCACAATCCTCTTCAAGACAATTACTTTAGTTGGTGATTAATGTTTGGTTCACCCTTCATCATTTCATATAGTTAAAGTGACTTAGCTCATCTCCCGTCCCACCCAACCAGGTCGGACGTACCTCCATTCCTTCTACATTAAGGGCTCATTTGGTTGGGCGTTTTTGGTCCATTCCGATTTGGCCAAACGGAACCGGCAGAGAGATCCATTTGTTTTTGCGCCTTCTTTTCGAAACTCCAGCAAAAGCCGGCGTGCCCAATTATCCTCCGCGTTCCCCTGGAGCTGATCCCCTCCGTTTATCGCGTTTTGGCCGGATCTCTCCGCGCGCTAGGGAAGCCATCGTCTTCTCCAACGGCATTCCTGCATCTTCTCGCGCGTGTTGCAAAAGCCTCGTGTCCTCTGAGGACCTCCAAGCTTGACATCTCCTCTCTTCTCCGGCGACTTCGCTCGACATCGAATCATCTTCTCCGACAAAAAAATTGCCAGACATCGCCGACTCCTCTTCTCTAACGGCATCCTCGACTCCTCTTCTCCGCACATCCACAGCATTTCTCCGACGGAATCGACAGCCACCAAATATTTCGGGCTCGTCTTCTCCAGTCCTGCATCTGCTCCAGTCGTGCATCTTCTCCAGTCCTGCATCTTCCCTGTTCTGCAGCAGTCAACAGTAGGTAATATCTCCCCCTTTCAAAGCTATGCAGATGATTCATGTTGTTAGTGAGTGTATGTGTAGTTGTTGTATGCAGATGATTCATGCTGATTCATGTTTGGTTGTATGTGATTGTGTATGTGAATGTTTGTGAGTATGTGTTTGTGTGTGTGCGTGTTAAGTTGATGTGTGTGTGTTATGGGTAGGTGTTTGTGTGTCTCAATGTGTTGTGGATGTGTGCAGATGTGTGCAGATGTGTGCAGATGTGTGCTAGTGTGTGTGTGTGTGGTGTGTGTGTCAATGTCTGTGTGGTGTGTGTGGTGTGTGTGGTGTGTGTGGTGTGTGTGGTGTGTGTGGTGTGTGTGGTGTGTGTGTAGTTGATGTTAGTATGTGTATGGCTGTTAGTGTGTCATATGTGTGCAGATGAGTGATGTGTGTGCGGATGAGTGATGTGTGTATGTGTGGATGCTATTGTGTGTGTGTGGCTTCTAGTGTGTCTTTGTGGCTGCTTCCTGCTAGTGTGTGTATGTGTGGTGTGTGTGTCAATGTCTGTGTGGTGTGTGTGTGTGGTGTGTGGTGTGTGTGTATGTGTGTGGATGCTAGTGTATGTGTGTGTATGTGTGTGGATGCTAGTGTGTGATATGTGTGGTGTGTGTGATATGTGTGCAGATGTGTGTGTGGTGTGTGTGCAGATGTGTGCAGATGTGTGTGTGTGTGATATGTGTGCAAATGTGTGTGTGGTGTGTGGATTCAGATGTGTGTGTTGTGTGTGTAATATGTGTGCAGATGTGTATGTGGTGTGTAGATTCAGATGTGTGTGTGTTGTGTGTGTAATATGTGTGCAGATGTGTGTGCAGATGTGTGTGTGGTGTGTGGATTCAGATGTGTGTGCTGTGTGTGTAATATGTGTGCAGATGTGTGTGTGGTGTGTGGATTCAGATGTGTGTGTTGTGTGTGTAATATGTGTGCAGATGTGTGTTTGGTGTGTGCAGATGTGTGCAGATGTGTGCAGATGTGTGTGTGGTGTGCAGATGTGTGCAGATGTGTTTGTGTGTGTGATATGTGTGCAGATATGTGTGTGGTGTGTGGATTCAGATGTGTGTGTTGTGTGTGTAATATGTGTGCAGATGTGTGTGTGGTGTGTGTGCAGATGTGTGTGTGTGTGTGGTGTGTGTGCAGATGTGTGCAGATGTGGAAAAGGTGTGCAGATGTGTGCAGATGTGTGTGTGTGCAGATATGTATGCAGATGTGTGTGTGTGTGGTGTGTGTGCAGATGTGTGCAGATGTGGAAAAGGTGTGCAGATGTGTGCAGATATGTGTGTGATTGTATTTATTTGTGAGTGTATGTGTGATTGTATGTATTTGTGTGTGTATGTTTGATTGTGTATGTGTGTGTGTATGTGTGTGTGTCTATGTGATTGTATGTATTTGTGTGTGTATGTTTGATTGTGTATGTATTTGTGAGTGTATGTGTAGTTGTGTGTGTGTTAAGTATTTTTGTGTGTGTTAAGTGATTGTGTGTGTGCCTAAAAGTGATTGTGTGTGTTAAGTGTTTACTTTTTTATGTGATTATACTGTGTGTTGTGGGTGATGTTTTAAAAGACTTTTGTAGGAATATGGGTAAACACAAAGAAGGTGGTGTGAGTGCAAATTGGGACTCCAATGATGTTATGCTTTTTTGTGACTTATGTTTGAAAGAAATAGAGCTGGGTAATCGTCCCACCACCCACTTTAGTAGGGATGGGTGGAATAACCTAACAACCAATTTCTTTGCTCGGACCGGTAAGGCTTATGATCGAACTCAAATGAAAAATAAGTGGGATCAGCTTAAAAAGGATTGGAAATTATGGCGCGATCTTAAGGGCCGTGAAACAGGTTTGGGATGGGATCCTATTCGGAAGACTATAGCTGCTTCAGAAGATTGGTGGAAGGAACGCCTGAAGGTATTATTTTTTAAAGGATTGTTTTTTTAACTTTATTATTGTAGATTTTTATGTACTAATAATCCTGATTTTCATTTCAGGTTGTTAATGGAGCTAGAAAATTTCAGTTTTCAGGCATTGCTCCAGAGCTAGAGGAAAAGCTACACATGATGTTTGGGCAGGTAGTTGCAGGTGGAGATCTGGCTTGGGCACCAAATTCTAGGAATTTCGACCATGAATCTATCGATGAACATGCGTTGCCTGACGGAGATGCCACACAAGACAATTTCGACTCTCCTGGTTCTGTAGATGCGAGGGAGAAACGACCGGCCAAGGGGAAAAACAAGAATAGCTTCAAAAGGGCGAGGAGTTCCACGATGGACGAGCTAGCAGAAACTTCACGCATTATTGGGCGTTGCATGATGGAGCCCCCACCTATTCAGATTTCTTCCTCATTGTACACCATTCCAGAGGCTATCTCGGAGATCGAGAACATTCCAGAGGTTATGGATGTTGCTAGAAAAGACTTCTACCACTACTGTCTTCTGTTTCTGAGGGACAAACACAACCGCGAGACTTTCATGAGCATGCGAAAGGATCGACGAGTGGAGTGGCTGGAGTCTTGTTTTGCCAACAAGACAAATTAGTTGATTTCTTTGGTTCACTTGCATCTTCTATTACTGTGTCATGTGTTGGACATTTTATTTGCTGTTTTGGACTATTTTATATGCTGTGTTGGACTATTTTATATGTTGTGTTCTATAATAGCTCTTATTAATACTTGTTCGCAAATGATGTTGTATGTATTTGACACAGATTATGGCCTCTAGTGATGATGTCGATAGTTCTGATGAGGAGATTCAAGTACAAGTAGCTGGCCGGTATAACCGTACTAGAGTAGTGGCTGGGCGTCAAACGGTGTTAGAAATTAATTATCACTTGAGCAGATCTACAGGATCCTCTATTACACCTTGCATGACTTCTACTCAAACAGGGGCAAGATGGATTGGTGAACTACTCAATGGCCACCCGGTCAGGTTTTTTAGTGCCCTTAGAATGTCCAAGGTAATTTTCATTGACTTGCTTCTACTACTCACACAACAATATGGGTTGCAAGGAAGCAGGAGAACTCTAGCACGTGAAGTGCTCGCGGTAACTCTGCACATTTTAGGTCATAACGTAAGCATGCAACTTGCTAGCGAGCGATTTCAACACTCCACAGAAACGATCAGTAGATTTTTTGCAAGGGGTATCATAGCAATTAAGCGAATGTCTGCTGATGTTATTAGGCCTGCAGATCATCTTTTTATGAATATTCCCCCACAAATCTTAAATGATGCTCGCTACATGCCATTCTTTAAAGATTGCATAGGAGCGATTGATGGAACACATGTTGACGCTCGAGTTCCTGCTGATCAACAAGTTGCTTACATTGGCCAGCATGGTACCACTACACAGAATGTCATGGCGGTGTGTGATTTCAACATGTGCTATACTTTTGCATTAGCAGGCTGGGAGGGTTCAACTCATGATAGCCGTATATTTCAGCAGGCTCTTATGGACCCAAGTTTCAATTTTCCATATCTGCCACCTGGTGAGCTTTTAATATTCACTACATTTTTAAAAATATTTTTGACACTTGTAATCTATAATATTGACATATAACATTCAATATAAAATTTTCGCAGGCAAATATTATGTAGTGGATGCCGGGTATCCACTACAACGTGGGTTTTTAAAACCATATTCAGGCACACGATATCATTTACCGGATTTTAGACGGGGCAGTAGGCCAATACAAGGGCGACGAGAAATATTCAACCAGGCTCACTCGTCACTACGCAGTGTCATAGAACGCTCATTCGGTGTATGGAAGAAGAAGTGGAAAATACTGAGAGATATGCCACCGTACAGTTTGGCAAAACAACGGGACATTGTTATTACAACAATGGCTTTACATAATTACATTCGAAGGCATCCATCCCGCTCAGACACCCATTTTCGTGCCTGCGATGAAGACGAGAACTTCATTTACCCGGTGGGCCTTCAGAGAACAACATGACAGATTAATGAAAGTGAGGGTGGAGACTATGTTAGAGGGATTCGGGTAGGGGTGGATGAGATGATGGCATTGCGCGACTCCATTGCCGAACAACTACAAAGAGCTTGAACTGATGTGGCCGCTGATGCATAGTAACTTGTTGTATTTTGATTATTCACTATTTGGTTGTTTACATCTTATTAGAAGTATTTGGAGTTCTCGTATATGTTTGAACTGTGGCATGTGTTCTTGTATATGTTTGAACTGTGACTCGTGTATATGTTCTTATATAATTTTTTTTTCTTATAATTTTTTTATTATAAAATTTATTAACAAAATGCCACCACAGTTTTTCCAAATGCTTCTCTGTTTTGAATAGCTCTAAAAACAGAGATTACCCAAACAGATCTCCATTTCCACCCATCAGTTTCCACCACCTCCATTTCCAAACCTCCCTTTCCAACAGCTCCCTTTACAACCGCAAACGCTAAACCAAATGAAGCCTAAGTCATTTTATGCTCCTACAAATATATCTCCAAAGTTCTGAGCCAAGGCAAGAACATTTGCTCCCATGCCCTTCACAAATCCTAACTTTGCACCCTTAAGGGTTTACCCTTGGGGTTTTAGGTCACACAACCCTAATGGCTCCAAATGGACCATTAGGGTGTGACACAAGCATTAGTATATCCATACCCACATATCCAATATGATGGGAGGAGGATAACACACTCAACTCCTCAAAATGACCTAAACCCTAATTTGACCCTTAAAGGCCCTCATTAGGGTTTCCAATTTTTCTTATCAAATCAACTCCAAATGGAGTGAAATTTTAGGTAGGCACTACTCATGCACCAAAGAGTATGCCACCAAAGTTTGGTGTCATTTGGACATCATATGCTCCAAAAATCAACTTAATTTAAATATTCTAACTACCACAAAAACCCTAAGTAAAATTGTCCACCAAGGGCTGCCCCTTTGGCAGGGGGTGCCCCTAGGGTATACCAACCCATGGTTAAAAGCACAACTCCAAAGATTTAAGGGTTTGACCTAGATAATTTTTCTAATGGACTGACCTAGTGTAGGACCAGTCCTAGAAAAACAGCTCCCTCGGGAGCTGTAGGTCACCAAATGACCCAAACTCAAGGCCAAATAAAAGTTAAGACGAAGGCCTACAACGTTCAAGTTGGGCACGTTCTCTAAATCAGCCATTAAGTGTCCTTAATTTCTATTTGAAGTTGGCTGATTAAAATAGACAGAAATCTAACATATTGAATTAAATAAATAAGGGAAATGATTGGCGCGCATAGATCTTAAAGCAGATCCGGCGGCATCCAGATCGTCTTCCTCCTTGAGCCGACGGACAGATTCAACCGCGCTGGGCCATTTTGTTTCCTACTTTCCCAGCAACCTGGTGGCCACCACGGCCGGCCACCACCGCCACCACCTTCGTGGTGGTCGGGGCTACAACTCCCGGCGACATGGCGGCCGGAGTAGGCGTTTTCTGGCGATCCTGGGTGTCACAAATCGAGCCGAAAACCATGGATTTCGGAAATGGATCCGGGCTCAATTGAGCCCGATCCTTCAGCATTATGAGATGAGAAGCTAGCATGGGGGGATGGGAGGAGAAACGAACCATTGCTGGTGCGTGGCGGCGGCTCCGGCGGCGGTTGGACATGGAAGTGCCTTGCTCTGGCAATCTTGCTCATAGCCGCGGTTCTCCACCAATCTCCCCGCTCCAGTATCCGATTTCGACTGCTCTCAGTGCTCTGAAGCTAATGGGATGGATAAAGTGGGGTGGGGAGGAGTGTATACTCGGTTTTGAACTTAGGTGCTCACAAGATTGGTGTTTTGGCCAACCAATCAGCTGTACAGTTTCTCCTCTGTCCCCTCCTCAGGTGCCCAGCAATCAACCAAGACCCTAGGCTGATTGGGTTGGAGTGTGAGAAGGGTGATTGCCACTTTTCTTTTGCTTTTTGCTTTTGTCCCCCACCTTTAGCCACTTTCCTAATTTGTCTAAGCTTGGGTTAGCTTGGGTTAGCCTTTTCCCTACAGCCTACATGACTCATTAGGTTATGAACATATGTTTGGTCATTGGGTTAGGGCTTGGTTCAAATGTATTTAGGCTAGGTCACTTAATTTGAGTTATGTTGACCAAGATTGACCTAGAGTTGACTTTGACTTTGACTTGGTCAACATGATGAGTGGGATGGGCCTACTCTATGGTCTTGGGTCCCTTAACATCACCCAACATTGGTTGGTCCATGGTGGGGCTCCAATTGGTTTAATTTAATCAAAGGGTGTAGATTTGACCAAAATTGGGTAAAGTTTGACTTTGGTCAATTGGTGTCAACTGGTCCCACCATGATGGAACTTTTGGGTCCAATGAGTTCCTCAAAGTGTTTAGAGTGTGGTGATAAGTTCAATTTGAGCATTTGAGGGTCAATTGAACCCTAATTGACTTAGTTTGGTTAATGTTGACCTATTGTTGACTTTGGTCAATTTCATGCAATTGGGTCCCACCCAGGTGCAATTTCCATGTTTATGGTCTTCCTCAGTGGTTAGGGTGATATGGGGGAGGTCAATTTGGTGAATTGAGGGTCAATTGGCCTAAGGGAGTGGTATTGGGCTATGTTGATTTTGTGCCCTTGGTGTGCACTTAGCACACTCCACTTGGCCCAAGGGCCTTAGTGGCCACTCTGCACACCACCCATGCCCTAACACCATCTAGGGGTCTAGAAGGATTGGGGATGTTACATTAGGTGGTCAAATTGAGGCATAAAAATCAAACCCTAGACTAGGTAACTAGTAGTTGCTATCTACAGACCAAGGTGACTCCACCTGATCCCTAGGTTACTATGGCTCTCTTGGTCTTCCTAGGGCGTTTTCATGACCTAGTCATGACAAAAACCCTCTTAGGGGTCTAGTAGTTTGAGGGATGTTACATGGTGTGCCCAGAATTGGAGAAATTTCTTTTTCTAAGGTAGCTTATGTTGAAGGCCTTCAACATAACCTAATCAGTATTAGTCAGTTATGTGATGGTGAATACAAAGTTGAATTCACTAAGTCTTTATGTCATATTGTTAGCACAGTAACGAACCAAATAGTATTTACATGACATAGGAAAAGTAAGGTATATGTAGTAAATTTTGATTACACTAAGTCTGAAGTCTGCTTGTTTAATTCTAATCTAGAAAGTAAGGAATTATGTCATTGGAGACTTACTCATCTAAATTTTACAACAATAGCTAAGTTATCAAAGCATAACCTAGTAAGAGGCTTACAAATTGGCAAGTTTAGGAAATACCATCAATATAGAGCCTGCCAACTAGAAAAACCAACCAAATCTTAATTCAAATCAATTAGTAAGAATGATTCCCCTGGATCAATTTGGTACTATCTCCACTCAAATTTTAGTAGGCAAGTCTTATACACTAGTTATTTTGGATAACTTTTCTAGATTCAATTGGGTGTTCTTTCTAAAAGCTTAGTCAGAAACCTTCAAGATCCTCTCAAGATTCATTAGACAGATTCAATCTAAATTCAATACTCAGGTTGCCATGATCAGAGTGATCATGGTAGTGTGTTTGAAAATCAGTTAATATATAGATTCTGTGACGAGGAATGGATAAGTGAAAGATTTTCAGCTCCTAGAACCCCCAACAAAATGAGGTGGATGAAAGGAAAAATAGAATCCTAATTGAATCAGGAAGGACATTATTGTCTGAATCCAATTTTCCAAAGTCTTTTTGGGGTGAGGTAGTGAATACAACTAACTATGTTTTGAATAGGAGTCCCATCCAGAAAACTAAGTTAAAGACTCCCTATGAGTTATTGAAAGTAAAGACACCTATAATCACATACTTTAGGATCTTTGGGTGTACTTGCTTCATTCTGAACAATGGAAAGAGCCATCTTTCCAAATTTGACAAGAAGGATGTCGATGAGATATTCTTGGGATATTCCTCATCAAGCAAGGCCTATAGGTGTTATAATAAGAGCTCCCTCAAAATTGAGGAGTCAATGCATGTATTGTTTGATGAGACTAATATGTTCTCCAAGGGGAAGGAAACATCCACCAACCTCTCATTGCAGGAAGGAGATCAGCTTGCAGATCAAGTTGAAAGGATCAGCATCAGGAATGACTCATCGGGCTGTCAGGATAAAGGAAAGCAACAAACAGAGTTTGATACAAATGACAATGAATCAGATGAAGACTCTGCTGCATGGAGTGATGTCATTAAAGGACTTGCACTACCCGAAATTGAGATCATCCATGAAAAAAATACTGCTCCCACAACCACTGAAGAAATGGAAATCCTTGAGGAGGTGAATCCCCTCACCGGTTCATCAAGAACTAGGATGACTCTAAATGATCACCCTCCATCTCAAGTTAAAGAAGATGTGTCAGTGGGAGTGAAGAGAAGAAATCAAATTACAAATGAGACTATGCTGCAGTGCTTCCTCACTCAATATAAGACAAGAAGTTTGAAGAAGCAGATAATGATTCGCACTGGATAATTGTCATGCATGAGGAGCTTGCATAGTTTGAAAGAAACACAGTCTGGACTTTGGTTTAAAGACCAAAAAATTACCCATTCATTGGACAAAATGGGTATATAAAAATAAGATGGACTCAAATGGAGTCATAGTAAGAAACAAAGCAAGACATGATGATCAAGGATAGATGCAAGAGGAGGGCATTGACTACAAACATACATTTGCTCCATTGGCTAGATTGGAAGCAATAAGGATGTTCCTTGCCTATGTTGCACATATGAAGATAAATGTATATCAGATGGATGTGAAGAGTGCTTTCCTAAATGGAACTCTTCAGGAAGAAGTATATGTGGAGCAACCCCCAAGTTTTATCAATCCATCTCATCCTTCTTTTGTTTATAGATTAGATAAATCACTCTATGGTATCAAGCAAGCTCCAAGAGCTTGGAATGAGACCTTATCCAGCTTTCTTCTAGAACACTCTTTTGTAAGAGGTAAGGTGGATAAAACACTTTTCACTAGAGTACATAAAAATTCGCTACTCCTAGTACAGATATATGTAGATGATATAATATTTGGCTCAACAGACTAAAGAGTTTGCAATGAGTAGCATGGGGGAACTATCATCCTTTCTTGGCCTCCAAGTAAAGTAAATTGTAGATGGAATTTTCATATCTCAATCCAAGTGTACCAAAGACCTTATTAAGCGATTTGGGATGGAAAATGCCTCTGTCATGAAAACCCCTATGGCTCCCAATACTATACTTGATAGAGATGAAAACGGTAAATCATTTGATCAGAAGTCTTACAGAGCAACCATTGTTGGAACATGCTTTTTGTATCTCTTGGTTTGACAATAAAAATCCTATTGTATTTGATCATACTTGCATTGTGTTTATAGTGTGCAGGATCTTCAACATTCAATCCCCAAAGGAGTGTGAAAAAGAAAGACGTCATAGCGACATCAGGATGACTATTTGTTGTTACCGCGGCGCATTAGAACTACCGCTGGCGCTAGTGTTCGTTCGACGAAATGGAAATTGGGTTTGACGAACTAGCGTTCGATGAAATTGCGTTCGACGAAATTGCGTTCGATGAACTGCATGCTCTACCGCGGTGCTCGATGAAATGCGTGCTTTACCGCAGAGCATTTGCACTACCGCTGGCGCTAGTGTTCGTTCGACGAAATCAAAGCTCCGTTTGATGAACTGAAAGCTCCGTTCGGCGATCTGAATGCTTTACCGCGGTGCATTAGAACTACCGCCGGCGCTAGTATTCGTTCGACAAAATAAAAGTTGCGCTCGACGAAATGTGAGGCCAGTTCGACGAAAATGCGCCCGACGAAAAGAGATGTGCTCTACCACAGAGCGTTAGCACTACCGCTGGCGCTAGTTTAAATGGAAACAATTGACAGGAAGGAAACAGTGGAGAAAAAGGAATGTCGACGGGATGCTATTTTGGCAAGTACTATAGCGGCGCGTTAAGTCTAACGCCCGGCGGTAGCTTTTGGAAACTTCCCGTCTGGAGTTGATTGAGGAGCAGATTTGGAAGAAGATTGTGGCTGAAGGAAGGATATCTCGCTAACGCGGGGCATTAGCATTACCGCTGGCGCGCTAGTGTTTGGAGGTCAAATGTTGCCTAAACTACCACGATCCGTGTGCTTCATTGCCTAATATGGAAACCGCGGGGAGGTAGTACTACCGCAGGCGGTAGTGGCTGATTCTATAAAAAGTTGCGCACCTCCTCCGTTGTTGTTTGCTGTTACAGAAGAATTGAAGCCATATATTCAGAGCACTCGTGAGAGCCTTCACCAAGCAGCCCGAAGAACTCCGTCAACGTTCGTGAACGCAAAGAACTTGAAGACCAATATGTACGCATCTACATCGACATCAAGTTCTACTTTTGAGGGAGTTTCTAGTTTTTTTTTATTTTCTAATTGTAACCTCTGTATATTTTGTTCGGTAGAGTAATTCGCCACACGGTGACTAGGGCCTTGCGGGGACGAGGGGGAATTCGCCATACGGGGACTAGGTCTGGGTTGGACTTAGAGAGTAATTCGCCTCGTGTTGGCGACTGGGTCTAGGGAGTAGAACTAGGGGGTGCTCGAGGCCTTTCTGGGGATAGGAAGGCTAGAGCGGCTTGAGGCCGTACCTGGGGAGAGATCGACTAAAGCCAACCGGTTCATTGGTATATGAGTCGGTATAGAAAACAAAAAGGGTTTTCGTATTATTCGCTTCGATTTCTAGCATCATTGAAATCAGATTTTGTAATCAACTTTATAAATGATAATCATGTCTTTTATTGTTTAATAAAATTGATTTCATTTCTAATTTCATTATCTCTTTACTTTTGATTTAACTTATGTCGACCAAAATATCAAAAGTTTTCTATTAAAGTTTAAAGTTTTTAAAACCCTTATTCACCCCCCCCCCCCCCCTCTAAGGGTGCCTACAGATCCAATAAGTGATATCAGAGCTAGGTTATTCCAAACGTCTAAACAACCGGGAATAATGCCGTCTCTTGATCATGATCTCGCTTCTACTAGTGGGGAAAATTTTAATATAAATGAAAAAGTATTATCACCACCTTTATTTATGGGCAAAAATTATAATGGGTGGAAAATATTAATGAAAAATTTTCTTAAGGCCTTAGATGAAAAAGTTTGGAATATTACTATTGAAAAGCGACCTAGCGTACTAACTAGAAACGAAATTGTTTTAAATAGAAAATCTATGAATAGTATATTTTGTGCGTTAGACCAAAATATTTTCAAACTTATTTATACGTTACCTACCGCACATGTGATTTGGAATTTTCTTTAAAGAACTTATGATTAAGAAAAATACAAAACTACTAAACGTAAGATTAAGAAACTAAAAATGGCTAATGCAAAACTACGTTTAGAAAATTAAACCTTGAAAGCAAATGTGAATGTAGAATCCAAAAATGAAATGTTTGTATCTCCATCATGCTTTTCATTTGAAAACTCTATATCATGTGTTGATTGTAATGATATTAAAGAAAAATACAAGGAACTTCAAAAGGAATTTATTTGTGTAAAAGAACGCAATGAAAAATTGTCTTTAGAAAATTCATCGTTAAAAAATAATTGTGATATGTGCAAAAACTATAAAATTGAAATTAAAGAGTTGGATGAAACTTTTGATGAGTTTAGAAACGAATATAACAATCATATTGAGTCTATCGTATCCACTCTCAAAAACAGCACAATGACATATAATAAAGCAAGACATGAACTCAAATCTAAAAATTATGAATTGGAAACAAAAGTTAACTTGCTTAAGGAAATCATAAAGAAAAATTCTCAACACATAAATCAACAATTTCAAGCAAATTCCAAAAGCAAGTTAAATATGAATTTTCATAATATGTCCAAGCCTAACAAAGGAAATGAAAAATATCAAATGCTTGAAAATGAAATTCCAAATCATTATCATTTACAACATCATTTTTCTCCCAACATAAACTTAAAGATAAACAAATTTCCTATAAATAATGTTTTGCAAAATCATCATGGAAATTTGACAAATAAAAATAATATTAAACCAATGTTTGAATGGCGGCCCAAAGTTAAAGATGAAACACAAACTCAAATCAAAGGGCTCATTCAATCATATCTCCCCAAAAGCAAACACGATATATTTGGGTACCCAAAGGAACCGTCACACCCGGTCCTCTTTGGATACCTAAATCTCTCATTCATTAGTATCCAATCATTTGCATGAAGTAGAAATCAACTAAAAATGAAATATCATTATTCTACTTCATGATATGCCTAACCTATTATTTAGTTTATTTTTCCTTTTTGTTGAACTATCATGATATGATCACTTTATATAACTTGTGATATGACTTTCACATATTAAAGCAAAATTCATAAATCAATCAAATTGAATAAAGTTGAATAAAAAATCATATCATTTTTCAAGTGATCTACTTATCCTTTTTACGTTTATCCTCCTAGATCCATTTCCTAAAAGTCTTATAAATTAGTTCCTAAATTTGTCATATGATATTATTAAGACTAAATGAAATAAGTGTCAAAATGGATTCAATAGGTGTTTTTAGGGGTATTAGACTGAATTTATAAAATGCGCAAGTTTTGCTTAGGTATGTAATATATTTGCCTCATTTCTGATTACCCCTAGTATGTTTAATCATAATCATGTCAAACCAAAATTGAAAAATTGCATGAATATTATTTCACTTATTTATGATCATTTTACTCATGCATTTGTTGTGCAAAACTCAAGAATTAAGGTTTAATAAATATGGAGCTTTAATGAATATGAAACCCATGTACTAAGATTTTAACTTCCGCAACTTTTTGCGATTTCTTCTCGTCTCTTCACTTCATTAGACAGGCCATACATTGCACAAACATAATTAAGAAAAATCAGAAGCAAAATCAAAGAAAATCTAGACTATATGATTAAAATAAGCACTCTCTATGAGCTAACGCAGGCGCTAGGACCTAACGTCGACGCTAGCTCAAGTCTCTGATTTTATGTAATTTTAAAATTCTGAAAAATCACTAAAAATATATTATGTTATATGTACTACCCATTTTTGCATTTCTTCATATAATTGATTTTTGAAAAATTAAAATACAAATTTACAAAAGCCAGATTACAAAAAATAATTTTTTCTTACTTCTTTTCTTTGGTTAGTTGTTTGATTTCTATTTCTAGTTGCAAAAATCAAATACAAAAATACAAAACAAAAACAAGTATGAACAAGTATTTTTGAACTTACATTTTCTATTTACATGTATTTTGCGAATGGGAGATTTGGGCTATCATCCCATCACATCTCCTAGTACCTGGCGAACCCCTCACAGGGTAGACCTCGGGAAGTCCAAGATCAAATTATAAGAGTTCAAACTTTAAAATAAAATAATTTTTTCAAAAATATCAAAAATACTGTATGGACTTCATTAAAAATCAAGCATAATTTAATCCATCATTTAGACTTTCTACAATGTTGTGATTCATATTTTCAAACTACTTTAAACATTATCTTTATCATGCTTTGATACTTCTAAACATATGTGCATAAATTATATTGTATAAGTTGTGTAGAACCAATCTTAGCATGCCTCTAAGTATGAGTAAATGTTTTATGTTTAATAATGGTATTTATTCACTCACTTATTTTGGCATTGTCTACTTATATTTTTAATCTAAGAATGCTTGTGTATGTTTTGTAATAGTACAATGAATTAAAATTGCACAAGTATCTTACCTACACTACCTTTATTTGAACTTTTAAAAGTTAAGAAAAGTGGTTATGTTTTCATAAATTATATTGGTTTGCAAAATAAGTGTATTCGGAGAACTTTGTACAAAACAAAAATCATAAAATAAAGTGATAAAGATAACTCCACCAAGCACTAGTTGAACCTCCTGATAAGTCTTAATAAGCGTTGTGAGGTTGAGCACCTTTGAAAGAATAGTAATGTGTCTTGTGCAAACCTTATCTTTCTTTCAAAATAAAAACCACTTACTCTTAAGTACACCAGATCACTAGTTTTAATATTAAAATAAAATAAAATATGTGATCCCCCAAGCACTACTTTGCACCCTGATAAGTCTTAATGAGCATTGTGTGTGCAAAGCACCTTGGTAGTTGTACATTTTCTTGTGCATTGAAGTATGTGGAAGTAAAACTATTTGTGTTTTATTGTGCTCTTTACTTTACATATTTCTTGTATTTTTAATTAAAACATTTTTTTACTCTACTCAAAATACACTTATGTGCACATCATTATCTTCCATAACACTTCTTCTCATGAGTATTGGATCCTAATGCAAATTCTACACTACTCTTTATTTATGAAATGCACTAGATAACCTAGCATGCTCTCTACAATGTTTTTTATGTTTTGAATTTGTGAATTAATATAACGTTGTAGTAATTTCTTTTTGGAAACATTATTTCATGCTTGGTTACTTTATTGTCAAAATTAAAGATTTTAAATGCAAAATGATTTACAAAAACATATTCCTTTTTGAATTTAACTTTTATTTCTTCTTATGAATAATCATGATTACAAAAAAAAAGATGTTTTCTTGTATTTCTATAAGTCTTCCGCATCATCACCATATATTTTTACCTTGCGCTTTCATGCTTATATCAAGTCTTAAATATCAAAATTCCTTTTTTCAACAAATGGTAAACTTGCTTGGTAAAATTTATATTGGTTATTCTAACACATATATCACTCTTATGCTAAAAGCTCTGATCTATTTCAATAAAAATTTGTATGCTAAAAACATTCCTCTAAACATGAAAATATTGTAATGCTACAACTCTGATTTATTAATGGATTTCAAATTAGCTATGTGATCTTTTCTTTAAAAATTCAAATAATTTTTTTTTAACAAACCCATAAGCTATGAACTCATCACTAGATTAAAACGCTTAAATGTTTCCAATAATTATTATCCATGACTTCATATCTCACTATAGCGGGGGCATAGGGTTGTAGACATTAGATAACCTAATCTCTAAGTCATGTCTTGTCCTTAACCGGGGAGGGTTCCAGCGGGGCCTTGCGAGGCACTGGGGGGAAAGATTTCTAGGGTGAGTTTTTGTCTAGTGTTTGCATATGGGACTAACACCCCAACCTACGACATATATGCAGCTCCTCATGTCCATCCGTCACATAGTACTGGTCTAGTGTGTAGACATATTATCTGGGTAGATTAGTTACTTAGAAATCATTACCTTTTTTATGCTTAAAACTCTTATAAAGTAAAATCCTTTGTGTACTTAAATTGCTACAACATCTATTTTTGTTATATCTAAAACTCTTAATCATCTACTATGCTTCACAATTCTTATATATATGTTCACTTCAAAATATATTTCTTCATGCTTTCCACATCTTTACTACTTGTACGCTCGATCATGAATACATTTTTTCCAACAAGTGGTTTCCTTATGACAATTTCTTCACATTCTTCTTTCACTCCTATATATTGCATTTTTCCCTAAGCGTTTAACTCTTTATCTTGTTCATTCCCTCTCTACACATTTATTGCACACTTTACCGTTTGACTTTCTCTCCACCCTCTTTTGATAATACCAAAAGGGGGAGATAATTTGATAGAAATTCACATGTTTGGGGAGTCAAGTTCATAGGAAGTTCTGTAGTAGGGGGAGCATTCACTTAGGGGGGCATTCATTTTGGGGGAGCATATGCACATGTCTTAAATTTCATGCTTATCCTTTTTAATAAACACAATTCTTATAGTTTGTGTTTTATTTTATTTTCTAATTGTAACCTTTGTATCTTTTGTTCGGTAGAGGAATTCGCCACCCGGCGACTAGGGCCTTGTGTGGACTAGGGGGAATTCGCCACACGACGACTACGTCTGGGTAGGACTTAGGGAGTAATTTGCCTCGTGTTGACGACTAGGTCTAGGGAGTAGAACTAGGGGGTGCTCGAGGCCTTTCTGGGGATAGGAAGGCTAGAGCGGCTTGAGGCCATATCTGGGGAGAGATCGGCTAAAGCCAACCAGTTCATGGGTATACGAGTCGGTATAGAAAACAAAATGGGTTTTCGTATTATTCGCATCGATTTCTAGCGTCATTGAAATCCAATTTTGTAATCAACTTTACAAATGATAATCATGTCTTTTCTTGTTTAATAAAATTGATTTCATTTCTAATTTCATTATCTCTTTACTTTTGATTTAACTTACTTCGACCAAAATATCAAAAGTTTTCTATTAAAGTTTAAAGTTTTTAAAACCCTTATTCACCCCCCCCCCCCCCTCTAAGGGTGCCTACAGATCCAACAACCATTGGCTCACTCCTCTATCTTACAGCTAGTAGGCCAGATATCATGTTTGCTACCTTTATATGTTCTAGATTTTAGATTGAACCTAAGGAATCCCACATGAGTTATGTAAAAAGACTACTCAGATATCTAAAGGGTACACCTAAACTTGGCTTATTGTATCCTACAGAATCTGGATTTGATTTAGTATGTTATTCAGATGCAGATTATGATGGATGTTGACTTGATAGAAAGAGCACCAATGGAACATGTCAATTCCTTGGTGCTAGACTGATCTCCTAGTTTAGCAAAAAGCAAACCTCAGTCTCCAGTTCTACAGCTGAAGCTGAGTATATAGCTGCAGGAAGCCGCTGCTCATAAATATTGTGGATGCAGAATCAGTTGTTTGATTACAACTTCTATCTTGAGAACTCCACAATATTCTGTGACAGCACTAGTGTTATTTCTATAGCTTCCAATCCTGTTCTTCATAGCAGAACTAAGCGCATAGAGATAAGGCACCAATTTCTCAGGGATAATGTAGAGAAGGGAATGATCAATCTTCACTACATTTCCACAGATTATCAAAGGCCTGACATATTCACTAAGCCACTTGATGAAATCAAGCACAATTTATTCATCAATGCACTAGGAATGCTTGATGGCTCTCTTTAGGGCACATATATTATGTAACAAAACCTATTTTACATAGAAAGGTATTGTTGGGAAAAACAACAAATGTTTTAAGAAAATAATACTGTTCATTCATAGCTACGTCGAATACAAATTGACGCACTGTCGATTTCTACTCGACGACAACTTCGAGAGCTAACTGGGATAGTTCATTCGAATAGCACTCGACAGAGCGTCGAAATCTTATCGATGCATGAATCGACACAATAGTTGTTGCTTTCATTCGAAGCCACATCGATTTCCACTCACATCCACGTCGACTTTTCACAGCGTGCAGACTTTGTTTCTAGAAGGTGCTCCAACATATTTTGGCGTGCTGAATCCACTTCCTTTCGACGTTACTTCGAATGCAACCTTAAGTTACGCCAATTTGTCTTCTAAGAGCAACACTGTCGTTAGACTTTATTATGCTTTCGAATTCAGTCCCTCTCGCTCTCCTCTTTTTCTGCCTCTCTACTTCTCTCTTCTTTCTTCTTTGCAGGTACACATCGACGATCAATGGCTTCCAATAGAGATATTATTGATGCAGTTGATTTGGCATTAGAGACACTATTGTCTCAATTCTCTTATATATACTTGGAATTCTCAGAAGACTATTATCAAAATTTATGTGCTCAGCATAATGGGTTAAGGAACATTCCTGCCCAGACAAAAGCCATAGAAAAGGAAGTGAGATCGTCGGAGCTGTCTGCTGAAGTATTTATATCTTTCTTCAATGATATAAAGCAGGGGGAGAAATATTTCAGCATGCCCCATCCTGATTGAATGCCTACTACCACTGACCACCAGTTTCAATGTTCTCCTTATGTCTCTGAAGAGGAACCAACAGTTATCTCTCAAATCTCCCTAACACCTACACCATCTTCTCCACACACACTTTTGCCTACAATCCAGGGGGAGTCTTCAAACCAAAGGGAGTCTGATCTGTTCTCCAATGATGAAGATTATTGTGCAAGCTTTAAAAAGTTTACAATATTGGTTGATTCACCCATACCTGAAAATACAGAAATCAGGCCTGTCTCTGAATAATCAACAACATTATCTCCTTATGTGCATATTCCCGCCGATGATCCTATTCTATATCCTCCTTGTCCTACTCTTTCCCTGCTCCCTCCTGGTCCTACTTAAACAAATCGAGAATCTATTCCCAGACAAAGGGACATATTCAGAGGTAGAAGCACATTTGGAGGAAGTGGTGTTGGACATGTGTGTCACATCCCTTTGTTTGAGAATAACAAATCCCATATTGTAGTTGATCTTGCTTGTCGTGTGTTTATAGTGTGCAGGAACTATATGTGCAATACTCCACAGGTAGAAAGCAGCTTGTAACCAACAAACTGAACTAAAGCACTACCGCCAGCGCTAGATGTTACCACAGGCGCTAGCGCTAGCGCTACCGCCTAGCACTAGCTCAAGTTTGTGCACAACGCCATGCCGCCGATGGTTTCGTAACCGCCTCCACACGAATGATACCGCATACATTAGGAGCTGCCACAGGCAAGTAGCGACAAGTTCAATAAATTGATGGCTTCTCTCTCATTTTGTGTAGAGCTTCCAGAGAGATTACTTGTGCCAAATTTCTAGAGATGTTAGTCTGCCGAAAGTTCATCTCCCACTCAAAGCCAAAGAAGATTTCTAGAGAAGAAATGCCCCGCGCTGCATCCGAAGAACGATCGCTTCAACCTCACTTGTGCTACAGCGATCCTTCATCCTCAACTTTAGAAATCTCATAGAGGGAGTTCTTGTTATTTTCTTTATTTGATTATTATAATTTTTGTAGTAGAATTCGCCTTGTGTTGGCGTCTAGGTCCTTGCGCGGCTTAGGGGGTAATTCGCCACGTGAGTTGGCGACTATGTCTAGGAGATTAGATCTAGGGGGCTCGAGGCCATATCCGTGGAAGGATTGGCAAGAGCGGCTTGAGGCCATATCCTGGGAAGGATAGGCTAAAGCCAACCGATTCGTAGGGATACGAGTCGGTATAGAAAATGAAAAATTATTTTACTTTGTACGCCTTCGAATTCTAGCGATATTGAAATCAAATTTATGTAAACACCTTTTTATATAATATAATCATGTCTCTATTTGTGTTTACTTGATTTCTTTTATTTGGCATAGATTATAAAATTGCAAATTACAATTGTGTTTTCCTTTAAGCTAATTGTTATTTCGTTCTAATTTACTTTAAACAATTTAGTAAATCGTCTAAAATTCAAAAAAGAATTTTATTCCCTTATTCACCCCCCCCCCCCCCTCTAAGGGCACCTATCAATCCAACAAGTGGTACCAGAGGAGGGTTATTCCAAACGGTTTAAAAAATCAGGAATAATGGCGTCTTATGATCTCACTTTTTCCGAGGGACAGGGAATTAGTAGACCTCCACTATTTACTGGGTCAGATTATAATTATTGGAAAAATAGGATGAGATGTTTTGTTATGACCCTAGATATTGAAGTTTGGAATATGGTAGAAGAGGAATACTCTCCTCCTACAGTTGTAGTTGGAGAAGTAACATTAGAAAAACCTAAGGATAAGTGGGATGATAGGGATAAACTTAAATGCAAAATAACGCCAAGGCCATGAATGATTTATTTTGTGCGTTAGATAGAAATGAATTTAATAGAATTTCCGCATGTACTACTGCATATGAAATTTGGAATCATTTGGAAATTACTCATGAAGGTACATCGTAGGTTAAAGATTCAAAGCTTTTCCAACTGGAGTCGGAATATGAAATATTCCGGATGGATGAAAGTGAAGATGTTGATGCCATGTACACGCGCTTCACCAAGATCATCAATGCCTCCAAAGCGATTGGAAAGACCTTCTCCAACGACGACTTGGTACGAAAGATTCTTCGATCTCTTCCTCCCAAATTCAATCTGAAGGTGACGACTATCTCAGTGTCGCACAATCTAAGAACGCTCCAAGTTGAGAGCCTCATTGGGAATCTCAAAACCCATGAGGTATAACTCAAAATCCAATATGATGAATAGAACAAGGAGCCAAAGAAGAAGGCATTGGCACTAAAGTCAAAAAGGGAGTGCCAAGAGGATGAGGATGAAGATGAAGAAAGCCTTTTGGTTAAGAACTTCCGAAAGTTCATGCGAAATCCGGAAAGGAGAAACACTTTCCGGAAATTTTTCCAAAAGGATGCAAAATGGAAAGGGTCATCTTCAAAGAAGGAAAATGAGAGCGACGAAGAAGAAGAAAGACCTCCACCGGAATGTTTTCATTGAAGGAAGACCGGGCATATTCGTAACCAGTGCCCAAAGTTCTTGAAGGAGAAGAAGGACAAGCGGCACAAAGGGAAGGAGAAAGAAGAAGGTGCTAAAAGCTAGAATATGGGGTGACTCCTTCTCTTCCGAAGGATCAAGCGAGTCTTCATCAAGCGAATATGAGGAAGCAAACATGTGCCTCATGGGACATGGAAATGACGCGACGACACTAGTGTTCTTAGCGACATTGAAGTAACTCCTCCCACTTATGATGAACTCTTTAATGAATTTCTTGAAACTTGCAAAGCTTTTGATAAAAATATGAAAGATTTTATTTTATTGAATCGTGAAAATGAATCTCTTATTAAAGAAAATCAAAACCTTTCCAAAAAATTAATTATTTTAGAAAAGAGAAAGGTTTCTTGCCAAGAGTGTGATCATTCCACTATAATGACAAAAGATATTGAAGAGCCACTTTCGAAATCCCTCTCTCATGCCAAAACTCTTACAAAAGAGAAGGGGGAAATCGAAAGGAAATTAGAAGCCTCTCTTTTACAAATCAAAAATAATAATAAAAAATCTGAAAATAGGTGTGTCATGCTTGTGAAAGAAAATTCTTCACTTAAAGTACAAGTTCATGATCTCACCATGGCCATTAAAAACTTTGGAATGGGCCAAAAATCTCTGGATATGATTTTAGGGAATCAGTGTTATAGTTCAGGAATCTTTGGGCTCGGATATCGAGCTGAGGGCTACCGCCCGGCGCTATCCACTAACGCCAGTGCTAGCACCTCATACAAGAATCCTGAATTTTCTTGTACAAAATGTTTTTCTTCTGAAAATCTGATTCCTTCCAGCAAGAAAAAATTCCAAAAAAGGGTCTCAACCCCCTTTATTACTTGTGCAAACTGTTATAGGTTTGGTCACACGTCTAGTTCTTGCAGGAAATTAAAACAAACTACTTTTAAGAAAACCTGGGTACCTAAGGCTTCCACTTATTCTATGGGTGGTACCACTTGGGTATCCGGATCTTTACTCTCATCTTCTTTATAGATGTGCAGGCAGGCTAAGGAAAATAAAGATGTGTGGTACTTGGATTCTAGATGCTCCAAGCACATGACAGGCAATAAAGCAAAGTTCCTTAGCCTATAAAAGAAGAAAGGAGGGATCATGAAGTTTGGCGATAACGAAAAAGGAAGGATCATGGGAATTGGTACAGTTGGTAACGAATCTTTTACTATATCTAATGATCTTTATATGAAAGGATTAAAATATAATTTAATTTCTATTAGCCAAGTATGTGATAAAGGATTACATGTGTTATTTGAATCTCCGCTAATCTATGCAAAATATCTAATCCTACTACAAAAGATATTTTACTAACTGCACCAAGAATACATAATGTTTATATAGTTTCTTTTCATGATCTTTCTAAATCATCTATAAAATGTTTTTTCACTATAAATGATGAATTAACTTTGGCATAGAAGGCTAGGTCATGCTAGCACAAAGCTCATTGTAAAACTTGCCAAAAGTGATTTAATTAGAGGATTGCCTACGTTAAATGGAACTTTACCTTCACTTTGTTCACCATGTCAAAAAAGTAAATTTTTTAGATCCTCTTTCAAAAGTAAAAATTTCATTTCTACTATAAGACCCTTGCAAATAATTCATATGGATCTTTTCGGTCCCGTTAGCACTGCAAGTCTTGGTGGCAGATTATATACATATGTTTTAATAGATGATTTTTCAAGATATTGTTGGGCATTATTTCTCTCTTCCAAATCCGATGCGTTTTGCGAATTTGCAAAATTATGTACTCGTATTCAAAATGAAAGTGATTTAAAAATTAAATGCATTCGCTCGGATCATGGAGGAGAATTTGAAAATGAAAAATTTACATCTTTTTGTGATATGTTAGGCATTAAATATGAGTTCTCTGTACCACACACACCACAACAAAATGGTGTTGTAGAAAGAAAGAATAGGACACTTCTTGAACTTGCACGCACTATGCTATGTGAATATAAATTACCTAAGTCCTTTTGGGCCGAAGCCGTAAGTACATAATGTTATGTTATGAATAGAATCATGCTTCGCCCGTCTCTTAATCTCACACCATATGAACTTTATTTTAAAAAGAAGCCTAATGTATCTTATTTCAAAGTTTTTGGTTGTAAATGTTTTATTTTGAATACAAAAGATAGATTGGGAAAGTTTGATGAAAAATTTGATGAAGGAACTTTTCTTGGGTACTCTTCAACTAGTAAAGCTTATCAAATTTTTCATAAAAGAACTAGTAGAGTTGAAGAGTCAAAAAATGTGAAATTTGATGAGTTTGTTCCTTGTGTAGAAAAACTTTCCGCTGGCAACGAGGATGATCTCTTACAACCTTTGGAGCATGGTGATGAGGAACCTTCCAAAGAAGAAAGAGAGGAGGCCAAGGAAGATGTTCATGTGTCTCCAAGTGCCTTGCAATTTACAAAGGATCATCCACGGGAACTTATAATTGGCGAAAGAACTCGCTCTTCTCTTCATGAATCTTAATCAAATATTTGTTTTGTTTCCAAAATTGAACCAAAAACCGTTTCTATCGCTTTAAATGATGATTTTTGGTTTTTGGCTATGAATGAAGAGTTAGAACAATTTGAGCGACATAATGCTTGGAAATTAGTGGAAAGACCATCTAGTCACCCGGTTGTAGGTGTAAAATGGATTTTTAAAAATAAATTAAATGGTGAGTCTAGAATCACTAGGAATAAGGCATGCTTAGTAGCACAAGGATATTCACAAATCGAGGGGATAGATTTTGATGAAACTTTTGCACCTGTTGCTAGGTTGGAATCTATTAGAATTTTTCTAGCATTTGCAAGCTTTAAAAGAATAAAACTATTTCAAATGGATGTAAAAAGTTCTTTTCTTAACGGGTTTGTAAAAGAAGAAGTTTATGTTGAACAACCCCCGGTTTTATTAATGAAAAATTTCCCAATCATGTTTATAAACTAGAAAAAGCGCTTTATGATTTAAAACAAGCGCCCCGTGCATGGTATGAAAGACTTACATAATTTCTATTAAAGCACGGCTATATTATGGGAAATGCCGATAATACTCTTTTCATTAAGCATAATAATGATGATTTAATTATTTTGCAAATATATGTTGATGATATAATCTTTGGATCTACTAATGAAGAGTTGTTTAATGAAGTTATTAAAGTTATGAAAAATGAATTTGAAATGAGTCTTGTAGGAGAACTTTCTTATTTTCTTGGTTTTCAAATATCACAAAGAAATGATGGTATTTCTATATGTCAAACCAAATATGTCTATGATATGCTAAAATGGTTTGGATTTGAAAATCTTAAACATGCTTCTACACCAATGATTGCATCACTTAAATTAGGAAAAGATGAATTAGGAATTTCAATTGATCAAAGCTTAAATAGAGGTATGTTAGGATCCCGACTTTATCTTAGTGCAACTAGACCCGATATTATGTTTGTTGTATGCCTATGTGCTCGATTTCAATCCAATACAAAAGAATCTCACTTAAAAGCAGTAAAACGATTTTTTAGATATCTAATTGGATCATCTAGATTAGGATTATGGTACTCGCACAATAATTCATTTACACTTCACGGCTATTCTGATTCGGACTATGACGGATGCTCACTTGATAGAAAAAGTATTAGCGGTACTTGTCACTTTCTAGGATCTTCATTAGTTCCATGGTCTAGTAGGAAACAAAATTCGGTTGCACTTTCTACCACGGAGGTCGGATACATTGCACTATGGAGTTTTTGTGCACAAGCACTAAAGATGAGCCAAGCTTTAGAGGACTTTGGTTTTCATCTAAAACATATAGAATTAAAATTTGACAACAAGAGTGCCATTGATCTTACAAATAATCCGGTACACCATTCTAGATCCAAACATATAGATGTACGTCATCATTTCATAAGGGATCACATTAAGAAAGAAAATGTTAGAATAAGTTTCATTGGCACGGACTCTCAACTTACTGATATATTCACTAAACCTCTTCCCGATGCACGGTTTCAAATGTTGAGGTTGGAATTAGGAGTCTTAGACATCTTAGGATGAATAACATGTAAAACGCTAATGTTTTATGCAATTTGATCAATTAAGACATCTCTGAAAATTACAACATTTCTGCATAAGACTACTCTTAAGACCCGTAATCAATATCAAAAACTAGAATTTTAAAATCTTCATTATTTCACTTACTGTTTCCCGCACTAGCGCTAGAGCCGGCGCTACCGTGAGTGTTTGAATTTTCTGTTTTTTAAAATTTCAACAAATCTACAAAAATATTTTAGTTCATATTTACTACTTTAATTTTGTACTTCTGACTTTTGTTTTATTTATTTAATGGAAAATCAACTATAAAATATCAAAATTCAAAAATACAAAAATATGTTTTTGTGGTTTTCTGTTTTTCCTTTAATTAAATTTTCAAAAAAAAAAATTTGTATGATCTTTATTACTAATATCAAGCATGTATGAATTCTATCATTTAGAATTATCTACAATGTTAAAGTTTATTACTTCAAATTACTATAAACATTGTTTTGTTTATCATGCTTTGATATATCTATTTAAAGTGCATCAATTGTATTTAAAAATATGTGTAGAACCAAGCTTAGCATACCTCTAAGTATGAGTAAATGTATTATGATTGATAATGATATTTTTACACTCACTTATGTTTGGTTTAGGGTTTAGGGTTTAGGGTTTAGGGTTTAAATCTAAAAATACTTGCTTGTGTATTGTAATTGTACAATGAATTAAAATTTGCATAAGTTTATTATCTACACTACATTTGAATTGCATTTAAAAATTAAGAAAAGTGGTTTAAGGATTTTATAATGTTGGGTTTGCAAAACAAGTGTATTCGGAGAATGTTGTCTCACAAAAGTGAACAAAAAAAGACAAATATAACTCCCCCAAGCACTACTTGAACCTCCTGATAAGTCTTCATAAGCATTGTGAGGTTGAGCACCTTGGAAAGAATAGTAAAGTGTCTTGTGCTAACCTTGGTTATTACACCACTTTGTTAAAAATTATGTGCATTAAAAGTGTGTGTAAGTAATATACTTGTGTTTTATTATGCACTTTACTCTACATATGTCTTGCATTTTGTGATTTAAATCATTTGTTAACGTTGCTCAAAATACACTTATGTGAACTTCATAATCTTTCATAACACTTCTTCTCATGAGTATTGGATTCTAATGCTTTATCTATACTACTCTTTATATAAGAAATGCACTAGCTAACCTAGCATGATCTCTACAATGTTTGGTATCTCTTAAACTTGAAATTTAGTAACATTGTAGTATAACCTCTTTTTGATATTTTCATTTCATGCTTGGTATCTTTATGAAAAACTTTGAGATTTCAAAAAGGATAAAACATCTTTACATTGTGAACTTAAACTCATATGTATATTTATGCTTTTCATGCTTACAAAAAGATGTTTCTTATAATCTTCCGCTTGTTTACAACTCTTATCTTTTTATTTGAAATCTCTTATATACTATGGTTAAACTCTTTATCATTATCTATATTGAAAATCTCAATCATGATTTATCATATTTAAAGAATACCTCCTTCTTGCCTCACCCCACCTTCTTTTGATAATACCAAAAGGGGGAGATTAATTGAAGGAATCTAGTCAATTAAGACATTTACGGGGAAAATAAGTAATTCATGAAATCTATCATTTAGGGGGAATATCACATAGATTGCACTTATGTAGGGGGAGCATTAAGATAGGGGGAGTATGCATATTCTCATTCTTATCAAATACTTTTATCTCGCTTATCATATACCATAAACACCTTTGTTGATTTCTTGCTAAGAGGATTTGTTATAATCAAAAGGGGGAGATTGTTGGACATGTGTGTCACATCCCTTTGTTTGAGAATAACAAATCCCATATTGTATTTGATCTTGCTTGTCGTGTGTTTATAGTGTGTAGGAACTATAGGTGCAATACTCCACAGGTAGAAAGCATCTTGGAACCAACAAACTGAACTAAAGCACTACCGCCAGCGCTAGGTGTTACCGCAGGCGCTAGCGCTACTGCCTAGTGCTAGCTCAAGTTCGTGCATAATGCCACACCGCCGACGGTTTCATAACTGCCTCCACACGAATGATACCGTAGGCATTAGGAGCTACCGCAGGCGCTAACGACAAGTTCAATAAATTGATGGCTTCTCTCTCGTTTTGTGTAGAGCTTCCAGAGAGATTACTTGTGCCAAATTTCTAGAGTTGTTACTCTGCCGAAAGTTCATCTCCCACTCAAAGCCAAAGAATATTTCTGGAGAAGGAAGGCCCCACGCTGCATCCAATGAATGATCGCTTCAACCTCGCTTGTGCTACAACAATCCTTCATCCTTAACTTCAAAAATCTAATAGTGGGAGTTCTTGTTATTTGCTTTATTTCATTATTGTAATTTTAGTAGTAGAGTTCGCCTTGTGTTGGCGACTAGGTCCTTGTGCGGATAAGGGGGTAATTCACCGCATGAGTTGGCGACTAGGTGTAAGATATTAGATCTAAGGGGGGCTCGAGGCCATATTCGGGGAAGGATTGGATAGAGCAGCTTGAGGCCATATCCTGGGAAGGATAGGCTAAAGCCAATCGGTTTGTGGGGATAAGAGTCGGTATAGAAAGGGAAAATTTGTTTTTCTTTGTACGCCTTCGATTTCTAGTGATATTGAAATCAAATTTATGTAAACACCTTTTTATATAATATAATCATGTCTCTATTTGTGTTTACTTGATTTCTTTTATTTGGCATAAATTATAAAATTGCAAATTATAATTGTGTCTTCCTTTAAGCTAAATTGTTATTTCGTTCTAATTTACTTTAAACAATTTAGTAAATCGTCTAAAATTCAAACAAGAATTTTATTCCCTTATTCACCCCCTCTAAGGGCGCCTATTGATCTAACAAGAGGCACTTACAGAAAAAGACCATATGGGAGGAATATACTTGTTTGGGAAATAATTTCTAAGGAATAGAGAAAACAGTACAGAAAGGATAGATCATATAGTAAAACATATGAGAAAGTTCAAATTCCTAAAAATTCAATGAAGGTGCATGATGATTCATCTCTTGACAAAGTTTTTGAAATTTTGAGATAAAGAGAACAATATGAGTATGAAGCCTCCCAAAGTGAACTTGATCAGGAAAAGAGAGTGAAATTCATTGAAAGACTACAAAATGGAAAAGATGATGTGGAAGAAGAGCAAATAAAGGAGGCAATTCAAATTCCAATTACTCTATTTGATTCTTCCATATATGTTGCCAAGAATCCTAAGGCTAAACTCTTGGAAGACAATGGACAAATGGATACTAAGGGTCTAGGATGTAGTCAAGACATAGAAGATTTGCCATATCAAAATAAGAGAAAGATTGCCTTCAAAATAGCTCCAGCTCCAGGCACTACACAATCAACTTTCATAGTACCAGATCCAGACTCGGAAGAGCTTGACCTGGTTGAAATAAATGAGCTGACTAACAAAATCATCAGTCATAGATTCAAGATCAAGGATGTCTACCCTGATACAGAAGCAGACCTGGAGAAACTATTCAAAAGGAATGATAGAATTCAGAAGAATCCAGAGAAAGCCAAACTAGCCAACTTCAAATATATAAAAGCAAAATTCAGAAAGATCGATGAAGCTCTATGTACTTTTCTCAGAAAGAAAAATTAGAATATTTCTCTTGGTAAATAACTATGATGAATACTTATTTCCTTTAATCAGAAGTCTTAGTTTACCCTATTATTATGTTATATATGCTTGTATGTAATATGTTTTAATTTGATTGAAATCACATAAAAATTTGGTAAAATTTGTTAAGATAAATAGGGGGAAATTGTTGGGGAAAAACACCTTCAGGATTTATGTTATAAATTATATAAAAGTGATTTCATCATCTAGGATTCATTACCCATGTTGTATATTTAGGGAAATATGGTCATTTGATGTCCAAGAATGTCGCACTCATATTATAGTGTCAAAGACCAGTCAAAAGGAGTGCAAAATATAGTTGAGTTAATTCTGGGTCAAATGGAAGTCGACGCAGCTTCAAGTTAAAGTAACTTTGAATAGAAGTAAGAGCAAATCAGACTGGAAGTTGACGTATCAATTAAATTCGACGCAATGTCAAAAGGTATTCGACGCAAAAGACAGAGTTAGTTAAAGCAACATTTAATGTTGACGCAACTTCAAATTATATTTGACGCAGAAGGCAGAGCTCAATGTCTAGGTCTTCATCTCGACGGATACATCGATAAGGAATTGACGCAACGTCAATATAAGAGTTCAATTCAGATCTGAGGAATATTTCAAAGCAGTATCTATTAGAACTCAGAGGTGCGTCGATAAGAAGTCAAATGTATTCGATGCAGGGTCAAATACAGACATAGAATTAGAATAGTTCCTAGAATCCTTTCTAAAGTTCATTAATACCATATATAAGGAAAGTATTTGAATTTTGAAGGGTCGTTCATAATCAAGAATAGAAAGAAGAATTCCAGAGATACAAAGAACTATTGGCTTTTCTTAGAACAATGCATCAAATGCACGCATCGGAAAAAACTAACAAGAACAACCCTAAATAGTTCAAGGAAATTGCGATTTCATGAATCAAGAAATAAGAGAAGCCACACATTGCAAAACCTGAAGGGGATTGAGTCAACACTCAACCAAGGTGCTCCACAAAATAATCCCGAAGAACAATCGTTGAGTCCCAAGCGCAGAAATCAATCTGCGCCTCTATGGGAGTCCACAAAAGCATTGAAGAACCCTAGCTTCTTGTCGCACAAGAACTAGGTCAGAGAAGAAGAGCCCTCTACATCTCCCACAGATTGCTAGGTCCAACAGGGAGAGGCAGCGGTGGCAGCGAGATCGATCGGTCGGAACTCTTCCGTCGGAACTTCGCAGAACCCTTCCGTCTCTCTCTCAGAATCGCAAAAGAAAAGGATCACCCTTAGGGCATAAAATCAAGATCTGTTTATAACCTTGTGAGATAGAAAAGCTATTCGCACACCCATGACAGAAATGGAGTAAACAGAATTCATCGAGTGATCATGAATTCATCGAGTAAACACAGAATTCATCGAGAGATCATGAATTCATCGAGACACCATGAATTCGTCGAGCCATGAATCCGTCGGGTTCGTCGAGTCAATATGGATTCGTCGAATCATCATGGATTTGTCGAGTCAACATGGATTTATCGAGTCAACATGTATTCATGCATTCGACGAATTAAGGTAAGAGTCATCGAGACATTCTCGACGACTCGTCTCAAAAACTTGTCAACACACTCCATATAATATTCACAATACCTGTGGAGCATTTAGTTTACTCGACCCAACTCCAATAAGTCGTAGGATTGGTACGTCACTCATATCCAATATGAGTAAGGCCAACACAATTGTTCCTCCAACTTCTCCAAACACTCTTGTGTGTGACCCCATAGGCTCTTATCGCGTTGGCAGTGAAACTAAATGCTTGAACACTTCCAGATCACCTTGGAAACAACAATAATCTCCCACTTGATCTTGAACGTATCAAAAAAAGTCTCACAAACAACGAGCGGCATCTAGCAATGCATCATTGCTACCCAAGCAATAAGAGTTAATAACTCAACAAGCCAGTCTTGACCAATGTATCAGTGTTGTAATGTCCCTTTGTCCCTTACATCAGGATAGAACTAGAGGCATGGACCGTGTCACCCTCATAATTGCTCAATCCTATTTTCGTGATCTAGAATAGACTCTATGAAATTGGTGAGCTCAATATCACATATTGACTCAACCAAGCATGACCATGCATTTCTCAGTCTCATTCCATCAAGGGGCCCTTGAATGTAACTCCTTTCATATAGGAGGACAAATCCCATATCTATCCACACACAAACACCCAAATGAATCATAACGTACTCAATAACCACCCTTATCATCAACCTTTCTCAAGGAAGACTTTAGATGGCATCAAAGTACGATCTTCCTCACTTGATGAATGTTGTGACTTCAGGTCAAAGAACAACAAACACCATTGTCAGTTGAGACCTTCTTGTGACACGTTCATATTACAATCCACAAAGTAGTCTCAAGATGGGTCTATCCAACACAACTTGTTCACTAACAAGTACCCATGTGATGACTTGATATCACAATATCATGACCTGGGAGAACCGGTCATCAATCAATGCATATGCTAGTCTTAATGTACCATCAATACCCTTCAACTTCTAAGATGATACTCCAACCAGGGACCTTTTATGAATGAAGCTTCTATTTAAACATAGGTCCTCACATTCAAGTCACGCACTTGAATTCCTATGGAAGCAAATATTCTAAGGGCATCTATTATGCTAATTAATCTATCATATAGCAGTTGTTGACATAATAATAAGAACTTGCCATAAATAAAATATAAAGTACTATATTCACCACATGAATAAACATCAACCGACAAATATATAAATTAATCCACAAGGCTCCCACTAGAGATGATCATTCAGGTATCTAATACACATTGATCTAGTATGATCATCATGCTTTCTCGGTGCAAGAGGCTTCGTCAGTGGATCCATAATATTATCTTCAGTCGGTACTCTGCATATACTCACATCTCCTCGATCGAAAATCTCTCATATAAGATGGAACCGCCAAATTATGTGCTTGAAGCACTAATGAGATCTAGGTTCCTTAGCTTGTGCAATAGCACCGTTGTTGTCACAGTAGAGAACTACGGGATCAACAATGTTACGAACTACACCAAGCTCGATGATGAATTTCCTAATTCACACAGCCTCCTTTGCCGCATATGCAACAACGATATACTCAGCCTCATTTGTAGAATCAGCAATTGTCTCTTACTTGGAACACTTCCAGCTTACAACTCCTCCATTTAGGCAAAATACAAATCCTAATTGGAACTTTGAATCGTCTCTATCAGTCTGCAAGCTAGCATCCGTGTAACCCTTTACAACGAGCTCTTCCTCTCCACCAAACACCAAGAATACATCCTTTGTCCTTCTCAAGTACTTTAGGATATTCTTGACAGCTATCCAGTGAACATCACCAAGATCAGACTGATATCTGCTTGTCATGCTCAAAGCATATGAGACATCGGGTCGAGTACACAAAATTGCATACATGATTGATCCAATTGCCTTTGCATATGGAATAAACATCATGCGGTCCTTATCTTCCAATGATTTAGGACACTGGTCCTTAGAGAGACTCACACCATGTGACATGGGTAAGAATCCCTTCTTGTACTCAAGCATGTTGAACCATTTCAACACCTTCTCAACTATAGATCTTAATAGCAAGTATATAAGTCGCTTCACCCAAGTCCTTCATAGAAAAGCAGTCCCCTACCCTGTTCTTAACAATTTGCAGGGTCAGAATGTCATTCCCGATCAGCAGTATGTCATCCACATACAATATCATGAAAACGACAATGCTCGCACTAATCCTCTTGTAAACACAAGGTTCATCCTCGTTCTTGATGAAACCAAACTCTTTGATTTTCTCATCAAAATGCAGATTCCAACTTAGAGAAGCTTGTTTCAATCCATAAATGGATCGATTCAACTTGCATATTTTAGTGGCTTCACTTGGAGATACAAAACCCTTGGGTTGTGTCATATACATTTCCTCAAGGAGGTTTCCATTAAGGAAAGCCGTTTTGACATCCATTCGCCAGATCTCGTAGTCATAATACGCAGAAATAGTAAGTAGAATTCTGATGGACATGACCATGGCAATATGGGAAAAGGTCTCATCATAGTCAACACCATGAATTTGCATGAAACCTTTAGCCACTGGTCGGCCTTTGAATGTCTATACATTCCCATTTATGTCAGCCTTCTTCTTGAAGACCCACTTGCACCCTATGGGTCTTACCCCTTCAGGTGGTTCCACCAAGGTCCAAACATGGTTTGTATACATGGAGTCCATTTCATATTTCATGGCCTCAAGCCATTTCTCGGAGTCTGGTCCATTCATAGCCTATTGGTAGGTTGCAGTCTCATCATCATGATCCATAAGCAACACATTACCCATTTGGGACATGAGAAATCCATATCTCTCAGGCTCAAATCTTGGTCTACCAGATCTTTGTAGGACTTGTGTTTCTTGAGAAGGCTCTCTAGCTACAACCACTTGTAGTCCTTGCTCAGGTTCCAATCTAGGATTATTTTTAGTTCGTGGTTCTTGAACTTCTTCAAGTTCTACCTTTGCAGTCTTTCTGTATAAGAACACTTTATCCAACAAGATGCCTTTCCTTGCAACAAACACTTTTCCCTCAGATGGCCGGTAGAAGTAGTACCCTTTGGTCTCTCTAGGATACCCCACTAGATAACATTTATTCGATTTGGGTTCCAACTTACTAGTCATTTGACGTCGCATATGTGCCTCACAACCCCAAATCTTAATGAAAGACATACTAGGGCGCTTCGCAGTCCATATCTCATATGGTGTCTTTTGAACCATTTTCATTGGAGTGCGATTTAAAGTGAAAGTAGCTGTCTCTAGAGCAAATCCCCAAAAGGAAATGGGCAAATCTGCATGACTCATCATTGACCGTACCATGTCCGACAAAGTATGATTCCTCCTCTCAGACACACCATTATGCTGTGGTGTTCCGGGCGGAGTGAGTTGTTATACAATACCACACTCTCTCAGATGATCACGAAACTCATGACTCAGATATTCGCCATCTCGATTAGATCAGAGTGCTTCTATCCTTTTTCCTAGTTGGTTCTCTACTTCTTTCTTAAACTCTTTGAACTTTTCAAAGCTTTCAGATTTGTTCTTCATAAGAAATATGTATTCGTATCTACTGAAATCATAAGTGAATGTAACAAAGTAGTAGAACCCACCTCTAGCCATAGAACTCATGGGTCAGCATACATCAATATGTATCACACCCAAGAGATCATTAGCCCTCTCATTATAACTAGTGAAAGAGGTTTTTGTCATCTTGCCTAATAAACATGACTCGCATCTCTCAAATGATTCATAATCGAATGAGTCCAACATTCCATCATTATGGAGTTTGGATATGCCTTTCTCATTTATATGGCCTAAATGACAATGCCAAAGATACAAAGGATTCAAGTCATTTGTTTTTAGTCTTCTATTATTTTCTATTTTATAGATTGGCTAATCTAAGTTCAAAACGTATAAGCCATTAAGCAGTTGGGCTACACCATAACAAACATCATTCATAAATATAGAACAACTATTATTCTTAATAATGAAAGTAAATCCTCTCATCTCTAAACATGACACAGATATAATGTTTTGAGTTATGACTTGAGCAAAATAACAATTATCTAATTCTATTACAATCCCTGTGCGCAAAGAAAGGTGATATACTCCTATGACAACGACATCAACTCTTGCTCCATTTCCAACATGGAGGTCTATCTGTTGTTTACCCAAGACGAAGGAGCAGAAAGGTTTATTTCTATAACAAATATACCTGAAGTGGAAGTCACACTTCCTTTCTTCTTTTGCAGATCATCAAGATAGAGGGGACAGTTCCTCCTCCAATGCCCTGCCTTACCGCAATGGTGGTACTTCCCATCCTTCGCCAAGCCTTTGTTCTTCAGTGCTGAAGACTTGGGATCAGGATATGACTTAGGTCCCACCTTAGTCTTCTTGAATCCCTTGGTCTTGCCCTTGCCTTTATGCACCATCAATATGGGGCTAGAAGGCTTGACCTTCCTCATATTGATTTCAGCAGTTCTTAACATACCTAAGAGCTCGGGTAGTGTCTTGTAAATTTCATTCATATTGTAATTCAAGACAAACTGCTCATAACTGTCTGGCAACGATTACATGATCAGATCAATGGCCAACTCTTGGATCAAAGGAAACACCAGTCTTTCAAGATTCTCTATATACCCAATCAACTTGAGTATGTGAGTCCCTACTGGGTCTAAATATCCCATCTTACACTGAAATATTGCCCTGGATAGGTCAAACATCTCTTGCCGAGCTTGCCATTGAAATATTTTCTTCAGGTGCTCGACCATCTCGTAACAACTCATGTTCTCGTGTTGCTTTTGAAGCTCAGAGTTCATGGTCGCGAGCATAAAGCATTCAACATCCAAGGAGTCATCTCCATACTTTTTATAAGCATCTTTATCTGCACGTGGTGCAGTAGAGGCTAGCTCTTGGGGGGATCTTCTTCCAGGACATAGAGCTTACGCTCTTGCCTGAGAACAATTCTCGTGCTCCTGAACCAGTCTAGGAAATTTGTCTCGTTTAGCTTGTCCTTCTCAAGGATCGCCCTTAGGGACAAGCTGGAGTGAGAACCACTTGCCATGGATATTCTATAAGGAATTTTGCAAAGTATACTTTTAGTACCATTTTTTAAAATATATTTTATTTTAATAAGGACTTTTATTAAAAAGGCTCCCACTATTTTAATCAAATCGATAACCCTTAATTTCGATTCAGAGAGTTTATGCGAGCTTCTCTCTTAGTGGGCAAAATCCATATTTCACCAACACAACGAGTCCGCTTTGACATTCCTCTCATAATGCGGTTATTTAGGTAGACAACGCTTGCCAATTACATCATTATGCAACTCTTGTATGGTTGGGGAATAACTCTTTATTCTCATCCATCATATGGAGCATGCCAACCCTATGCCTCTAGGCACTCATCCTTTGAGGTAACCTAGTTAAGATAGACCCGATGTCGATAGTGAGATATAAGAATTATTTGCTCGCACCCTTACAAATATAGATTAATGCACCTTGCTTTGGCAAGCCTACACTTCATCGAACGAGGCAGGAAGAGTGTTATCCACCGGAAGGCATCTGAATGCTTAATATTGCATTAAAGGATTTTAATTTACAATCGATGAACATTTCATCGTGATTAACATTTAATCACTATGCACATTCACAAAATAGAAATACAACACTCACAATCCAAATACATCCCAGATGTGCACAGAATAAAACAATCAATACTTTGATAAGAAGGCTAAATCTGAACATTTAGAACCCTTCTAAACCTCCAGATTTACATGCATTGGACCTATGAATAACAACTCCGCTTATGACGTAGACAAGCTCATCTCTCCATGTAAGATTCAAAATCTAAGACATTTGATTTCACAAATCACTTTGAGGGATGGTTACTGCAAAGGAGAAACAATTTTTGAAACAATGAAATCGCAACGCAATCACATGTGTTCCTGGCGGGGTTCCAAGGGGCCACGCCCCTGGCAGTGGTCTCACTGACCGATCAATATGGGGGGTCAAGGGGCAGAGCCCTTGCGGGGTACGGGGAAGAGCCCCGACCAAATTTTGAAAAACACACCACCGGAAACCTCACAAAAACATCAAATATGATATTCCAGAAAGAAATCTAGGTATTTAGAACACTTCTAATTTTCTACATTTACATGCACGGGATTACAAACTGAAAATGAACCTATCTTTGATACCACTGTTGGGTTTTCTTAGAACAATGCATTAAATGCACGCAGCGGAAAAGATGAACAAGAACAAACCTAAACAGTTCAAGGAACTTGCGATTTCATGAATCAAGAAATAAGAGAAGCAACACATTGCAATACCTGAAGGGGATTGAGTCAACACTCAACCAAGGTGCTCCATAAAGAAATCCCAAAGAACAATCGTTGAGTCCCTAGCGCAGAAATCAATCGGCGCCTTTACGGGAGTCCATGCGAGCATTGATGAACCCTAGCTTCTTGTCACACAAGAACTAGGACGGAGAAGAAGAGCCCTCTACATCTCCCACGGATTGCCAGGTCCAATGACAAGGAGAGGCGGCGGTGGCGGCGGGATCAATCGGTCGGAACTCTTCTGTTGGAACTTTGCGGAACCCTTCCATCTTTATCTCAGAATTGCAAAAGAAAAGGATCGCCCTTAGGGCATAAAATCAGGATCAATTTATAACCCTGTGAGAGAGAAAATCTATTTTCACACCCACAATGGAAACGGATTAAACAAAATTCATCGAGTGATCATGAATTTATCGAGTAAACATAGAATTCGTTGAGAGATCATGAATTCATCGAGCCATGAATTCGTCGAGACACCATGAATTCATCGAGCCATGAATTCGTCGGGTTCGTCGAGTCAACATGGATTCGTCGAATCATCTTGGATTCGTCGAGTCAACATGGATTCGTCAAGTCAACATGGATTCGTCGTATCAACATGGATTCGTGCATTCGACGAACTGAGGTAAGAGTCATCGAGACATTCTCAATGACTTGTCTCAAAAACTTGTCAACACGCTCCATACAATATTCACAATAGCTGTGGAGCATTCAGTTGACACGACCTAACTCCAATAAGTTGTAGGATTGGTCCTTCACTCATATGTAAAATGAGTAAGGCCAACATAATTCTTCCTCCAACTACCCCAAACACTCTTTGGTGTGACCCCATAGGCTCATATCGCGTTGCCAATGAGACTAAATGCTTGATCACTTCCAAATCACCTTGGAAACACCAACATGAACAAACATTTGGAAGTTATTCAAATAGGTGTTTGACGGGTTGTCAACAGAAATGGAAAGAGCATAATACTACATCTTAGATATTCCTATTAGGGAAATAACAAAAGAGGAAAGAAATCTATCTTTATTCGGCAGAAGAATAGTATAGGGCAAGAGATAGAGAATACAGACACAAGAAGAGATATACAAATATTCTAATCTTCCCTCTTGGATGCTCTCTGTCTCTTTCATACAACATAAAGAAAATATATCTCTGCACAAGCAACAAGGCTTCTTCTTCCTCAATCTCTAACAGCAAGAAGCAATCAAATACACAAAGATCATCTTCAAGATCAAAACCTCTTCAATCCTTGCATCTCTTCTTCTCAAGCAAGGATACATATACTGGATAGAGATCCACATAAACACCACAGTACCTGAATCTCAGTGACTGCTACAGGAGGATTCAATAAGAAGAATCATCGTCCTTTCTTCTTTACTCTTTTATTTCACGTTTGTAAACTGAGTAAATGTCCTTAAAATCACTCTACAAAGGATTCAGTGGTTCAAGATCTCCTTACCAAAAGATCTAGATTGGTTCTAAGAGTCTCCATATTAAAAGTTTATATCCTTGGTTCTAAGAGTCTCCATATTAAAAGTTTATGTCCTTGGTTCTAAGAGTCTCCTTATCAGACTCAGTGGTTCTAAGAGTCTCATTATCAAAAGACTTAGGCACTGTGATAGTGTATTTCTACCATGGGGGTAAAAGAGTGGAGTACCCATATTTTGGGGTACCACTATAGATCCTGTGTCATTTGTGCTGTTATTTTTTGTGTTGTCCATTTACTTAGTTTTTGTATTCTGTGCTTATTTTATTTTGGATTGGACAGCTGGATGCATAGTTGTTAGAAGTGTTTTATTGTGTTTTGTATAATAAATAGAAAAAGTTTAAAATTTTATTCACCCTCCCTCTAGAGAATATTCAGAGGACTCACTAGGCACATTCAACTTCGATGAGGGATGGACTTTTCCCATCTTCCTGAAGATGTTGGAGATCTTAAACTTCTTTTGGATCATACCTGCGTAGCTCTCAGCCAACTCTATTACAGCGGCTTCAACCTTTGTCACCCACCTGCGACAGCAGAGTGTCTGCATCAGCCTGGCAGTCTTCAAGAACCTTTTCCATGTGCGCGCTCATGAGTATGGTCACATGTATATAGGTTTTGACATATTCTAGGTCTTGACCCTATATAACAAGATCCACGGGTGGTCGCAGCGGTTCGCCATCTTCAAGGTAGATCTTGTGGGACTCGACACATTCCCTGACCCCCGGGAGGAGGTCACATTCAAGAAACATCCCTTGTCTGCGGTCAAAGATGAGATCGTGAAGTTCCTCCACAAGACCGCGCTCGACGTCGAGCACTACATCCCTCTACTGGAGGAGGTAAAGGACTTGGACACCACTCATTGTAAGTTAAATGATTAGCGATATTAATCTGGCTTACATACTTGTGGGTGTTGATAATGTCCTTTTCATGCAGTCGTCCTATGGGTGTTGATAATTTCTTGTTCATGCAGTCGTCCAGCAGGCTCCTTATGAGAAACTGTATGAGCCCCCCGGGAAATGTGTTGACAACAACAGAGAAAAGGCATGTGCCGATATAATTTAAATTATTCACAAATGCTATATTTAACAATTGTATGGACAAGGTACAATAAATATTCCTCCAAAAATAATGATAAAATTACCAAACCACTCAACTGGCCTTAGAGACTCTCTGACCACGTTTCACCTTTTTTTGAAATCATATGACCATATAAATTATTTAATTAATGGAAACTGATTTTTGACACAATGTGAAGGAACTACCAAATTACCACATTAAAAAATTATAATAAAATTTCTAGAGACTCATTGCATCAAAAAAAGTTTACTGTCCAAGTTTCATAATTTTTCTAAATCATATGACCACATGTATTGCACTTGCTAGGAATGTTCACAAATTAAAGAATAATTAATCAGAGAATGATAATGTGTCCAAAAATGCCAACAAAAATATCTAGCGTATATATTCATCCTATGAAACTATCTACAAAGTTTCAAGCCCATCCATGGAGATGTGACCCCATTTCCTTCATTAATCCTAATATATAACCCTAGGGTTTGAACTAGGTTTCTTAGGTATTCCAACCCTAAACCCTTTAAAATTACTGGTGGGGGTGTTTCATATGATAACGAAGTGGTGACTTAAGTTTCATCTCATTTGGTTTAGGGATGGTCACTCAAATCCACACAGTGCACTTTTGGTGAACTATGGTTAACCTTCTCTAGGTGGCCAAGATTAGATACTAATTTTCAAAGTCTAATCTAACCCAAATGGGCTGAGATTTTTATCATGGCCATATTATGACTCCACAAGCTATCCAATAGAGATTTGGGGGATTTTGAGGTCCATAGACCCTATATTTAACCCATACATGATTTATTAAATTATTATAAAATCTATAGAAATATCATCTCCAAAAATTCTAGTTTTTGGAGACGATATGAGTCATGGATAGATGATGGCGCAAATCTCGCACACCGCTATAGGCGGTAGCTAGACTGCGGCACGAAACGGCAGTGTATCGATCGTTCAAGTAATATAAAACGAGGAGTAATCCTAGAGTATCGAATGTCTCAATGAACACAGTAAGGTGGAGTTAACGTTCGAGGAAGGACTTGAGATCGAAGTCCAGCGATAGGTGGAGTGCGGACGAAAGGGATTTGGTTTGTGAATAATAAAATAAAATATTACAACTACTCCTATGTAATGCCGCTATGCAAAGCTTCGCTCGGCGGGATGGAAGACTACGGAGGCCTTGAACGCACTACTTCGTTGGGCGGATGGACGAGTAGGCTAGCGGAATCGAACTATGCAGGCCTTGAACGCACTGCTTCGTAGGGCGCGGGCCGCTATGCCACGCTTTGCTAGGCGGGTGGAAGAGTAGGCATACGGATGGAATGGTTTGCACCGGCGGAGTCGGAATGGATTACACGGGCCGCTATGCCACGCTTCGCTAGGCGGATGGAAGAGTAGGCATACGGATGGGGGTCGCAAGCGCCTCGTCGACAAGCACGCCACTAGCAATTGCTAGTGCGGCATACGAATGTGACGGCGGGATGGAGGATGGATGGTGGCGCACCTCATACACAAATGAACAAAATATAACTTCACATAGACATGAAATTAAGATTACAAGCACGATTCATAGTGTTCATCATCCATACATGAGAGATCTAGCTACAAATACATCAACAAGAGAAGAACAAGGCAAGAAATCGACCGAATCTGAAGTCTCGTTGTAGATTCACGGTTGGAATCGCCGGGTTGTCAATCCGCGTCCAATCTCGGTCCGCAACTACGTCTGGGGTAGAGAGAGCTGTCACTACTCTCCAATGAGCCCGTCTTCTTCGTGTCACGATCCGGTAGAGGTTGCAAACTTCCTCTTGCTTGATGGCGATGGCGGCTAAACCTTCCTTGAAACTCTAGGATGAAGGAGGAGGCCGAGAGGAAGCTCCAGCTCAAGAATGGCGTGAAGAACAAGCCCGGAGCACCTCCCGATGGTGGGCGGCGATGGAGGGGCGAAATCGGGCGCTCTGGTGCAGGAAACGGCGGACTGGCGAAAGAAAATGTGGAGGTCCCGACCTAAATCGCGAGCAGGAATATTTATAGGCGCTGGAATAAACAGTGCGCACGGTCATTGGCGCACGACCAGTGGTCGTGCGCGTTGGAATCCTATGATCGTGCGCGCTGGAATCCTGTGATCGTGCGCCTTCCTGGGTGGAGCCTGCAATGTAAGAAATTTATAAAATACCATGTTCGCACGACCAGTGGTGCACGACCGGTGGTCGTGCGCACTATCGTAGGTGGTCGTGCACTGGTTGAAACAGAACTCATAAAATTGATGTTAAGTGCGAACGCACAGTGGCGCACGACCAGTTGTCGTGCGCACTATCGTAGGTGGTCGTGCGCACTGTCCGAGACAGAACTCAAAAAATAGGGTTAAGTGCACACGATCAGTGGCGCACGACCAGTGGTCATGGGCCATAGAAACATCGATCGTGCGCATTGTTCCTGTACAGAATTGTACCGGGAACACCTGCACGACTCCTGTTCCAACACAACCACGAATCCAGCCACTGAAAGTGGCACTTAACAATGCATGAAAACTACTAAAGAAGAAGAACATGAAATGACACCAAAAACGGGCCTAGAGGTGCACTTAGCATGGAGTATCAAATATGAGTGAAAACATGTCTAAAGTGAAGTGCATAGACTAGAAAATCGGCCCAGATGAGTCCATAAATGTGTATATATTTGGGACTCAACACACCCCCAGACATAACTGTTTGCGCGTCCCGAGCAAACCATCTCTCGCGGACAGGAAAAACATAAGCTGGCGAAGAAATTATCAAGTGGAGTACCATGCGAAGTCGCATGCTCATGTGCGTAGAAGTACAGTAGACAAACTTTATAATTATACACATTAGTTTATACTTTTCTTAGGGGCGTATTTATATATTACATTTACTCAAAAAGTGAATCACGGTGAATCATAAGGTCGTACATAGGAAGAAAGTAAACTGAACGCTGAGGCGAGCATCGCCAAAGATCGGGGCTCGGGACAACTCCATTGAAATCCATCAATGTCGGTGACCATAAGCTTGCCCGTTCGCACTCTCTCCACGGCACTGGTTTGACTCAAATGCGTGAATCAATAGGACTTAAGGTTTTAGATGAGGCTTGGGTTTAGGTGAGGTAAACAAATATAAACATGAAGGCTTAGAACACAAAAACCCAAATGAGCAAATGCATAACACTATCCAAGTAGCCAAAAAAAACACGCGGATGCACCACACCCCCAGAATTAGACTTAACAACATGGGTGTGTGCACCGCCTACTCCCAAACATATATTTTTAAACAGATTTCTCATTAAAGCTCATATCTTTTTCTTTTCTTTTCACTTCTTTTCTTTCTCTCATTTTCTTCTTTTTTTTTCTTATCATTTTCAGCAGCTAAACAATAAAACACATCCACATCTTCACAAACATATCACCAAATCAACAACCCAACTCATGAAAATAATAAACAGCTAAAGCTCAGATTTGGGTGTGCGACTGGGATTGGCATTTAGGCTTTGGTGAGACAACAGTGTGGCTGAATCAAAGAAAGGGTAGGCACAACTGGGCTGACAAGGATAAAGCGATAGGAGTGGGCACAAAGGCTCAACCGGGCTAAAATGATGGCCTATATCACATTCACGCAATTGACTAACCGTATACCAATGCTTCAAGAATCGCTAGGGGCAAGTTCTAGCCACCGAGAAAGATAATCCTTTCTCCCGACTCGGGCAATACGAGGCTAATGAACGTCTACACACATCCCTATGCTACCGTTTGATTCACACCGGATTCACCAATTTTTGAGTGTAGTAAACAATATTTGCGCTAATAGAAAAAAATATAAACTAAAAGCATAAAAAGAAATTGAATCTACACGAATTTCTAAACGAGACATGAGCACTCGACTAGGAGCACTACAGGAGTCAACAATTTACTCCGCCTCAAAATCCCAAGCCAGCACAATGATTTTCCAAATCACACAAAAAGAAATGAGTTCAGCTCAAGACGTGCCAACAGCTAAGTGCACGCTCGAGTGGGTGTAGTGGTGTGCAATGCAATTGAACATAACTAAATATCTGAAATTAAAATACTTTTAGTATGTAAATGAGATGTGCACGTGCAGTGGGTAACATATAGCGGCTCTCCCCCAGACTAAATCTAAGCAATAGACATAAATGATGTAACCATGAAAATTGAAAATGAAGTCTAGGGAAAGAGATTACCCAATGCTCAGAAGTGAGCATACCAGAAGACGCGTGTAAGCTAAAATGAGCCGCAGCATCCGCCCTCCAGAAAAGATACCTGCAGGGGTCAACTCCGCAGAAATAGAAGAAAATAGAAAACTGAAAAAAGAATACTACTAACTAAACTAAACAAGAAGAAATAAGAAATGCAGGAAAAGGTAAGATAACTACTGGGGTTATTGTCATCCCAGCACGACTTATTCAGATTTTATACAGTTCTAGCTTATAGGCCTATGAAAAGAAAAGTGGACAGGTAACTGTTCTAATATGCGTGTAGGTAGAGGGTACCTATACGGAGAAAGAACAGTCACACCACTACCCGAATATAAATACCTGCTCTTCACAGGTAGAGGGAAAAGAAAGTAAGAAGAGGAGGAGTCATGGTCCTCACTCATCTCACCAAAAACATCCTTACCTAGCAAGGTGTCGTCAACAGGGAGGTGGCGGGAGGAAAAGGCAATGAGTGGAGCTTCCTATACGGAGGGGGAATCAATCTCCTCACATAAGAGGATGCTCTCATCATTGACTTGGGCAATATGCACCAAATCCTCCTGGGGTACCTGTGAAGACTCAACCTGCACAGGCTCGGATGAAGAGGTGGGATCGAGAAATAAACAAGACGAAGAACATAAATAATCAAAAATCGGGGGAGTGGTCCCGGTCTCACTCCCATCAGGTTGGGGAAGTAAAATAATGTTTGCATTGTCATTAATGCTACAAGATTCGGCGGGATCAACAGTGGCCAAGCTAGAGATTTGGACTTCCTCCACCGGTGCTGAGGAAAACTCCTCTTCACCTGGAAGGTTGTCCTCCTCCATAGGAACAGGCATGAAACTAAAGTCACCAGCCTCCTCTTGCGACACATCATCAACAATGTCGTCAGAGACGAGTGTAGTATGCACAACAGGGAGAGGAATAGTGCTCAGATAAAAGTCGAGCACCGATTCCTCACAAAGAATCGAATCCACTAGGGGTGGTGGATGCACTGGGAGAATAGGCTCAGCAATGTCGGTGCCCAGATCAGCCACACATCTGGTGACTGTGTCAACGCCATACCCTTCAAGATGTGAAGGTGGCAAAGACACAAAACCGGATGTTGAAGGTATGCCGCCAGAGTTAGGATTCGGGACGATCCGGATATCCGGCTCGTCATCCTCATCCAATTGGCGACGAAAAGCAGTACAATCCTTCAGGTCATGATCTGTGCTCCGACAAAACTGGCACTGCCTAGCGGGCTTCTTTGGCACAGCGGGTGCTGAAGCCGAAAAGAAGTAAGACGGTAAAGGCTCAGTAGAGTAGCCATAAGACATACGCACACCATATGGAGTATCAGACGAAGTCGATGCTCTATATGCTGGGCAAGAAGAATTATGCCCACCATTCTCCATAGGGCATTCATCACTAGAATGGGAGGTAGCTCCACACCAACGACAACGAATATTAAGATGTGCCCACATAGTGCGAAGATAAAACGATTCAAATAGAAAAACACTATTGTGCGAAATATCACACCTAACAAAAATTACTAAAGCAACCTAATTAAAACAGGAAAATGGAATAAAAAGAAATAAAACAAAGAAATGCAATTACAAATGGAAGGGCTTCTCTCTTAGGTTTTCCCTCTCCAGAAAACTCACACGACTGTGTTCCCCGGCAACGGCGCCAAAAACTTGATGGCGCAAATCTCGCACACCGCTATAGGCGGTAGATAGACTGCGGTACGAAATGGCAGTGTACCGATCGTTCAAGTAATATAAAACGAGGAGTAATCCCCGAGTATCAAATCTCCCAAGGAACACAGTAAGGTGGAGTTAACATTCGAGGAAGGACTTGAGATCGAAGTCCAGCTATAGGTGGAGTGCGGACGAAATGGATTTGGTTTGTGAATAATAAAATAAAATATTACAACTACTCCTACGCAATGCCGCTATGTAAAGCTTCGCTCGGCGGGATGGAAGACTACGTAGGCCTTGAGCGCACTACTTCGTTGGGCAGATGGACGAGTAGGCTAGCGGAATCGAACTATGCAGGCCTTGAGCGCACTGCTTCGTAGGGCGAATGGATTACACGGGCCGCTATGCCACGCTTCGCTAGGCGGGTGGAAGAGTAGGCATACAGATGGAATTGTTCGCACCGGCGGAGTCGGAATGGATTACACGGGCCGCTATGCCACGCTTCGCTAGGCGGATGGAAGAGTAGGCATACGGATGAGGGTCGCAAGCACCTCGTCGACAAGCACGCCACTAGCAATTGCTAGTGCGGCAAACGAACGTGACGGCGGGATGGAGGATGGATGGTGGCGCACCTCATACACAAATGAACAAAATATAACTTCACATAGACATGAAATTAAGATTACAAGCACGATTCATAGTGTTCATCATCCATACATGAGAGATCTAGCTACAAACACATGAATAAGAGAAGAATAAGGCAAGAAATCGACCGAATTCGAAGTCTCGTTGTAGATTCACGGTTGGAATCGCTGGGTTGTCAATCCGCGTCCAATCTCGGTCCGCAACTACGTCTGGGGTAGAGAGAGCTGTCACTACTCTCCAATGAGCCCGTCTTCTTGGTGTCACGATCCGGTAGAGGTTGCAAACTTCCTCTTGCTTGATGGCGTTGGCGGCTAAACCTTGAAACTCTAGGATGAAGGAGGAGGCCGAGAGGAAGCTCCGGCTCAAGAATGGCGTGAAGAACAAGCCCGGAGCACCTCCCGATGGTGGGCGGCGATGGAGGGGCAAAATCAGGCGCTCTGGAGCAGGAAACGGCGGACTGGCGGAAGAAAATGCGGAGGTCCCGACCTAAATCGCGAGCAGGAATATTTATAGGCGCCGGAATAAACAGTGCGCACGGTCATTGGCGCACGACCAGTGGTCGTGTGCGCTAGAATCCTGTGATCGTGCGCCTGCCTGGGTGGAGCCTGCAATGTAAGAAATTTATAAAATACCATGTTCGCACGACCAGTGGTGCACGACCGGTGGTCGTGCGCACTATCGTAGGTGGTCGTACGCACTGGTCGAAACAGAACTCATAAAATTGATGTTAATTGCGCACGCATAGTGGCGCACGACCGGTGGTCGTGCGCACTATCGTAGGTGGTCGTGCGCACTGTCCGAGACAGAACTCAAAAAATAGGGTTAAGTGCACACGATCAGCGGCGCACGACCAATGGTCGTGCGCAATAGAAACAGCGATCGTGCGCAGTGTTCCTGTACAGAATTGTATCGGGAACACCTGCACGACTCCTGTTCCAGCACAACCACGAATCTAGCCACTGATAGTGGCACTTAACATTGCATGAAAACTACTAAAGAAGAAGAACATGAAATAACACCAAAAACGGGCCTAGAGGTGCACTTAGCATGGAGTATCAAATATGAGTGAAAACATGTCTAAAGTGAAGTGCATAGACTAGAAAATCGGCCCAGATGAGTCCATAAATGTGTATATATTTGGGACTCATCAATAGACTAGCTTATGGTTAAATTTTTAGGTTATTTGACTGAGTGGATCAATGGGGGCAACCAATTTAATATTTGGTTAACCCTAGGGACACCTTGCAACAAAAAAAAGTGCTGAGGGAGATCGTGTGGATCAATTTGAATGAAACCAATTTTAAAATTAAGTGGACCTCATGGGACACCTTTTTCATATTGACCACTTTTACAGATGAAGCCTTTAAGTATTTTTAATAATTAAATCTATCCACAACATAATATATTACAAAATGAATCAAATAATCAAATGTGATCTGCGTATATTAGATCACGCCAATCCGACGGCTCATGGCCATCATCCACAATGAATGGTCGGACCACAACCTACAGTCCTGTGAGAGTTTGGAATCAACTTGTCGGCCACCCACACACCTCCCTGACCGACGTTTGCCACCACCACCTTCATCGAGGTGGTGGCCGGCGATTGGGAGTGGTTTGCCAGCTGGGGGTGGCTGTAATTGGTTTTTATGGTAGGGGAAAAAGGCTCACAAATGAGCCCCTTGGGGAGCTTGATCCGAGCCCAATTTGGTTCGAATCAAGGTCCAAATAGATTCGATACTATGCAATAAGGGAGGAGAAGCGGATCGGACCTGAGTGGTGGCCGCTTGTCTTGTCGCCGGTTCACAATGGAAGCTTGGGAAGGTTTTGGGGCCATGTCAATCTCCAACTTAGAGTGCATGATTTCTGTAGAAAATTTGGGGGCTTCACTCCTCTCCGATCTCTGAAGGAGTTAAAGGCCTCAATTGAGGTGGAGGGAGGTTACAAAATTGTATATCATCAATGTCATGAAGGGGGAGTTTCGGCCAACTTAAATTCTTTGAATTCCTCATCTATAAGGCCGGGAAGGCTATGAATCTCCTCCAATTTAATTAACGGGAAAGAATTTGAACCATTAGAGGAGGAATTGGATGACCTTTGGCATTCAAAGCCCTGAATGTTCCTTTCTCTCTCTTCATATTGGGGGAAACTCCAATTATCTCTCTCCTAGTCACCCCTCCAAATATTTGGTGGACATTTGTGTAATTTCAGTCAGGCCTCACTCAGTGGATCACCATAATTGGGCCTTGCCCAATTAGATTGAGCCTTGAGCTTGATTTCTTCCAATTTGGGCCTAATTAACCTTTGTTGGTTTAGCCTAACCCTAGGTCAATTTAGGTGGTGTGACTAACCCAAATGAGTGTTCATTGGTTGCTTGACACCATCCAAGGTAAATTGTGACTTGGTGTGATCAATTTGGGTCAAATTGAGCCACTTTGACCTGACTAGGTCAAATTGTGCCTATTGGGCCCAAATGTTTGTTTTGGCCCAATTCATGGAACTGATTGGACCCAATGGGCTTTTAGTCACCAATGGACCTCCCTTAAGGGTTAGGAAGGTTTGCGTGAGGTCAATCTGACCAATTAGAGACTAATTGGTCCTTAATAGGCTATTTTGACCTAGCTAGAGTTAGGGTTAACTTTGGTCAACTTGACAACTCTGGTTGACCCCAATGGGCCCCATGTCACACAAGGGACTCTCTATATGGTTAGGGGTGTCATGGTGGGGTTAGGTGGTCAACTTGAGGCCTAAAAGTCAAACCCTAGACTAGGTAACTATTAGTTGCTATCTGTAGACCATGGTGATTCCACCTGCTTCCATAGGTTCCTAGGGCTCTCTAGGTCTTCCTAGGGCTCTCTAGGTCTTCCTAGGGCTTTGTCATTACCTAGTGATGACAAAAACCCTTTTAAAGTTCTAGTAGTTTGAGGGATGTTACATGGTGTGCTCATAATTGGAGAAATCTCTTTTTCTAAGGTAACTTATGTTGAAGGCCTTCAACATAACCTAAACAGTATTAATCAATTATGTGATGGTGAATACAAAGTTGTATTCACTAAGTCTTTATGTCATATTGTTAGCACAGTAACTAAACAAACACTATTGATAGGACTTAGGAAAGGTAAGGTATATGTTGTGGATTTTGATTACACTAAGGCTGAAGTCTGCAAGTTTAATTCTAACCTAAAAAGTAATGAATTATGGCATTGAAGACTTAGTCATCTAAATTTTAAAACAATAGCTAAGTTATCCAAGCATAACCTAGTAAGAGGCTTACCAATTCTTAAGTTTATGAAATACCATCCATGTAGAGCCTGTCAACTACGAAACAAACCAAATCTTCATTCAAACCAATTAGTAAGAATGAGTCCCCTAGAACCCTCTACCTGTTGCACATGGATCTATTTGGTTCTATCTCCACTCAAAGCTTAGTTGGCAAGTCTTATACACTAGTTATTTTGGATGAATTTTCTAGATTCAGTTGGGTGTTCTTTCTAAAAGCTATGTCAGAAACCTTCAAGATCCTCTCAAGATTTATTAGACAGATTCAATCTGAATTCAAAACTCAGGAAGCCATGATCAGGAGTGATCATAGTACTGAGTTTGAAAATCAATTATTATGTAGAATCTATGATGAGGAAGGGATAAGACAATACTTTTAAGCTTATAGAACCCCCAACAAATGGGGTGGATGAAAGGAAAAATAGAACCCTAATTGAATCAGGAAGGACATTATTAATTGAATCCAATTTGGCAGTCTTTTTGCGGTGATGCAGTGAATACAACTAACTATGTTTTGAATAGGAGTCTCATCCAAAAAACTAAGATAAAAACTCTATATGAGTTATTGAAAGGAACATATAGTCATATACTTTAGGATCTTTGGGTGTACTTGCTTCATTCTGAATAATGGAAAGAGACATCTTGCCAAATTTGACAAGAAAGCTAATGATGAGATATTCTTGGGATATTCCTCATCAAGAAAGGCCTATTGGTTTTATAATAAGAGCTCTCTCAAAATTGAGAATTCAATGCATATAGTGTTTGATGAGACTAATATGTTCTCCAAGGGGGAAAGAAACATCCACCAACCTCTCATTGCAAGAAGGAGATCAGCTTGCAGATCAGGTTGAAAGGATCAGCATCATGAATCACTCTTCAGGCTGTCAGGATAAAGGAAAACAACAAACTAAGTCTGATGCAGATGACAATGAATCATATGAAGACTCTGTTGTAGAGAGTGATGTCATTAAAGGACTTACACTACCAGAAACTGAGATCATCCATGAAGAAAATAGTGCTCCCACAACTAATGAAGAAATGGAAATCCATGAGGGGTGAATCCCCACACCAGTTCAGCAAGAACTAGGCTGACTCTAAAGGATCACCCTCCATCTCAAGTTATATAAGATGTGTTAGTTGGAGTGATGACATGAAATCAAATTATAAATGAGACTATGTTGCAGTGCTTACTCTATTAATATGAGCCAAAGATGTTTGAAGAAGCAGATAGTGATCTGCACTGGATAACTGCCATGTAAGAGGAGCTTGCACAATTTGAAAGAAACAAAGTCTGGACTCTGGTTGAAAGACCAAGAAATTACCCAATCATTGGAACAAAATGGGTATATAAAAATAAGATGGACTCATTTTGAGTCATAGTAAGAAACAAAGCCAGACTTGCTACTCAAGGATACAGACAAGATCAGGGCATTGAGTACAATTGTACAATTGCTCTAGTGTCTAGATTGGAAGAAATCAGGTTGTTCCTTTCCTATGATGCACATATGAAGATAAAAGTATATCAGATAGATGTGAAGAGTGATTTCCTAAATGGAACTCTTCAGGAAGAAGTATATGTGGAGCAACCCCGAGGTTTTATGAATCCATCTCATTCTTCTTTTGCTTATAGATTAGATAAAGCACTGTATGGTCTCAAGCAAGCTCCAAGAGCTTGGTATGAGACCTTATCCACCTTTCTAATAGAACACTCTTTTGTAAGAGGTAAGGTGGATAAAACACTTTTCACTAGAGCACATAAAAATCAGCTACTTTTAGTACACATATTTGTAAATGATATAATATTTGGCTCAACAGACCAAATACTTTGAAAAGGGTTTGCTGACCTAATGAAGTCTAAGTTTGAAATGAGTAGCATGGGGGAACTATCATACTTTCTTGGCCTCCAAGTAAAGCAAATTATAGATGGCATTTTCATATCTCAATCCAAGTACACTAAAGACCTTATTAAGAGATTTGGGATGGAAAATGCCTCTGTCATGAAAACCCTCATGACTACCAATTCTGTACCTGATAAAGATGAAATGGGTAAGTCATTTGATCAGAAGACTTACAGAGCAACCATTGGCTCACTCCTCTATCTTACAGCAGTAGGCTAGATATCATGTTTGCTACCTATATATGTGCTAGATTTCAGATTGACCATGAGGAATACAACTTGAGTTATGTAAAAGGACTACTCAGATATCTAAAGGGTACACATGAACTTGGCTTAATATATCCTATAGAATCTGGATTTAATTTAGTAGGCTGTCCAAATACAGATTATGATGGATGCAGACTTGGTAGAAAGAGCACCTCTAGAACATGTCAATTCCTGGGTGTAGACTGACCTCCTGGTTTAGCAAAAAGCAAACCACAGCTCCACTTCTACAGCTGAAGCTGAGTATATAGCTGCAGGAAGCTGTTGCTGATAAATATTGTGGGTGCAGAACCAGTTGTTAGGTTACAACTTTCATCTTGAGAACTCCACAATATTCTTTGACAGTTCTAGTGCTATTTCTATAGTTTCCAATCATGTTCTCCACAACAGAACTAAGCACATAGTGATAAGGCACCACTTTATCAGGGATAATGTAGAGAAGGGTAAGATCAATATTCAATATATTTCCACTGATAATCAAAGGGCTGACATATTCACTAAGCCACTTGATGAAATCAAGCACAATTTCTTCAACAATGCACTAGGAATGCTTGATGGAGCACTTTAGGTCACAAATATTTTTAAAAAAACCTATTTTACGTAGAAAAGTATTATTGTGAAAAACAACAAATTTTTGAGAAAGTATGATTGTTCATTCAATGTCGCGTCGAACACAAATCGACGTATCGTTGATTTTTACTCGACGACAACTTTGAGAGTTGACTGGGATAGTTCATTCGAATAACACTCGATGTAGAGTCGAACACTTATCGACACATGCATCGACACAATAATTGTTGCTTTCATTCGAAGCCACGTCGATTTCAATTCGCATCCATGTCTATTTAAATTCGCATCCACGTCTATAATTCACGGCGTGCACAGACTTTGTCTCTAGAAAGTGCTTCAACAAATTTTGGCGCGCTGAATCCACTTACTTTTTGACGTTACTTTGAATGCAACCCTAAGCTACGCTGATTCGTACATCTTCTAAAAGCAACACAGTCGTTAAACTTTATTGTGCTTTGGAATTCTCTCCCTATCCTCCTTTTCTGCCTCTCTACTTCTCTCTTCTTACTTCATTGTAGGTACACATCTACGGTCAATGGCTTCCAATAGAGATATTCTTGATGCAGTTGATTTGGCATTAAAGACACTGTTGTCTCAATTCTTTTCTCTATACTTGGAATTCTTAGAAGACTGTTATCGAAAGTTATATGCTTAGCATAACAGGTTAAGGAACATTTCTGCCCAGACAAAAGCCATTGAAAAGGAATTGAGATCGTCAGAGATGTCTGCTAAAGACATTATTTCTTTCTTCAACGATATAAAACAGGAGGAGAAATATGACAGCAAGCCCCTTCCTGATTGAATGTATACTGCCATTGACCACCAATTTCAATGTTCTCCTAATGTCTCTGAAGGAGAACCAGTAGTTATCTCTCAAATCTCCCTGGCACCTGCACCATCTTCTCCACACTCACTTCTGCCTACAATCTAGGGGGAGTCTTCAAACCTTGGGGAGTCTGATCTGTTCTCCAATGATGAAGATTATTTTGCATGCTTAAAAGAGTTTACAGTATTGGCTTATTCACCCATACCTGACATTACAGAAATCAGGTATGTCTCTGAAGAATTAACAACATTATCTCCTTATGTGCCTGTTCCTGCTGATGATCATATTCTATCCCCTCCTACTCCTATTCTTGCCCTGCTCCCTCCTGCTCTTATTCAAATAGCTCCAGAATCAGTTCCCAAATAAAGGGACATATTCAGAGGAAGAAGCACATATAGAGGAAGACCATATGGGAGGAACATACCTATTTGTTAAATATTTTCCAAGGAATAGAGAAAATAGTACAGAAAGGATAAATCATATAATAAAACCTATGAGAAAGTTCAAATTCCTGAAAATGCAATGAAGATGCATGATGATTCGTCTCTTGACAAAGTTTTTGAAGAAATGAGAGAAAGAGAACAACACGAGTTTGAAGCCTCCCAAAGAGAACTTGGGGCGCAGAGAAAAAAATTCATTGAAAGACTGAAAAAGGGAAACAATGTTGTGGAAGAAGAGCAAATAAAGGAGGCAATTCAAATTCCAATTACTCTATTTGACTCTTCCAAATATTTTGCGAAGAATCCTCAGGCTAAACTCATGGAAGACAAAGGAGAAATGGATGCAAAGGGTCTTGGATGTAGTCAAGACATAGAAGATCTGCCATTTCAAAAGAAGAGAAAGATTGTGTTCAAAATAGCTCCAGCTCCAGGCACTACACAATCAACTTTATAGTACCAGATCCAGACTCAGATGATCATAAACTGGTTGAAATATATGAGCTGACTAACAAAATCATCAGTCTTGGATTCAAGATCAAGGATGTCTACCCTGATGCAGAAGTTGACCTGGAGAAACTATTCAAAGGGCATGACAGAATTTAGAAAAATCCAGAGAAGGACAAACTAGCCAACTTCAAATATGTAAAAGCAAAATTCAGAAAGATCTATGAAGCTCAATCTACTTTTCTCAGAAAGAAAAAGTAGAATATTTCTCTTGGTAACTAAATTTGATGAATACTTATTTCCTTTAATAAGAAGTCTTAGTTTACTTTGTCATTATGTAATTATATACTTGTATGAAATTTCTTTTAATATGATTGAAATCACTTAAAAGGTCCATAAAATTTGTTAAGATAAATAGGGGAGATTATTGGGAAAAACACCTTCTAGGTTTATCAGACAAATTATATAAAAGTGATTTCATCATCTAGGATTCATTACCAATGTTGTATAGTGAGGGTAATATGGTCATTAGAGGTCCTAGGATTTCTCGCTCACATTGGAGTGTCACAGACCAGTCAAAAGGAGTGCAAAATGTAGATGAGTTAATTCTGGGTCGAATGGAAGTTGTTGAAGCTTTGACTTCAATCCGAAGTAACTTCGAATAGAAGTAAGAGAAATTCAGACTGGAAGTCGATGTATCAATTGAAGTCAATTCAATGTCGAAAGGTATTCGACGTAGAAGACAGAGTTAGTCAAAGCAACATTTGAAGTCGACGCAACTTCAAATTATATTCGACGCAGAAGACAGAGCTCAAAGTCTAGGTCTTCATCTCGATGGATACATCGATAAGGAATTAACGCAACATCGATATAAGAGTTCAATTCAGAGCTGAGGAAAATTTCAAAGCACTAATTATTAGAACTCAGAGGTTCGTCGATAAGAAGGCAAATATATTCGATGCAATGTTGAATACACACAATGAATTAGAATAGTTCCTGTATTCTATTCTAAAGTTCATTCAGACCATATGTAAGGAATGTATTTGAATTCCGAAAGGTCGTTCTTAGTCATGAATAGAAAGAAGAATTCTAGAGATACAAATAACATACATTTGGAAGTTTTTCAAATATGTGATTGACGGGTTGTCAACAAAAATGGAAAGAGCATAATACTACCTCTTGGATATTCCTATTAGGGAAATAACAGAAGAGGAAGGCAATCTATATTTATTCGCAGAAGAATAGTATAGGGAAAGAGATCGAGAATAAAAACACAAGAAGAGATATACAGATATTCTACTCTTCCCTCTCAGCTGCTCTCTGTCTCTTTCTTACATCATACAGAAAGCAGATCTCTGCACAAGCAACAAGGCTTCTTCTTCCTCTATCTCTAACAGCAAGAGGCAATCAAATACACAAAGATTATCTTGAAGTTCAAAAGCTCTATAATCCTTGCATCTTTTCTTCTCAAGCAAGGATTCATCAACTGGACAGAGATCCACATAAACACCAGAGTCCCTGAATCCTCAGTGGCTGCTGCTGGAGGATTCAATAAGAAGAATCATCTTCTTTTCTTCTTTACTATTTTATTTCACTTTTGTAAACTGAGTAAAGAGTCCTTAGAATCTCTCTTTAAAGGATCCAGTGGTTTAAGATCTCCTTATCAAAATATCTAAATTGGTTCTAAGAGTCTCCTTATCAAAGTCTAAGTCCTTGGTTCTAAGAGTCTCCTTATCAAAAGACACAGTCCTAGGTTCTAAGAGTCTTCTTATCCAAAGACTTAATGGTTCTAAGAGTCTCCTTATCAAAAGACTCAGGCACTGTAATAGTGTATTCCTACCAATGGGGTAGAAGAGTGGAGTACCCATATTTTGGGGAATCACTATAGATCTTGTCTCATTTGTGCTGTGATTTTTTGTGCTGTCCATTTACTTAATTTTTGTATTCTGTGCTTATTTTATTCTGGATTGGATAACTGAATGCATAGTCATTAGAAGTGTTGTATTGTGTTGTACATAATAAATAGAAAAAGTTTAAAATTCTATTCACCCCCCTGCCTCTAGAGAATATTTAGAGGACTCATTATGCACTTTCATCTTCGACGCGGGATGGACCTTCCCCATCTTCTAGGAGATGTTGGAGATCGCCCAACTCTATTTTGTGGCGTCTTCAACCTTTGTCACCCACCTAAAGTTGTAGATTATCCGCATCAGCCAGACAGTCTATACGAACTTTTTCCATGTGCGCGCTCATCAGCGCGGTCACATGTATATAAGTTTCGACATATTCTAGGTCTTGAACCTGCACAACAAGATCCACGGGTAGTCGCAGTGGTTCTACATCTTCAAGGTAGATCTTGTGGGACTCGACACATTCCCTGGCCCCTGGGAGTAGGTCACATCAAGAAACAACCCATGTCTGCGGTCGAAGAGGAGATCGTGAAGTTCCTCTGCAAGACCGCTCTCGACGTTGAGCACTACGACCCTCTACTGGAGGAGGTGAAGGACCTGGACACCACTCATTGTAAGTTAAATGACTAGCGATATTAATCTGGCTTACATAACCGTGGGTGCTGATAATGTCCTTTTCATGCAGACATCCCGCAAGTGCTGATAATATCTTTTTCATGCAGTTGTCCTATTGTCTCCTTCTCAGAAACCGTATGAGCCTCGGGGCGATGTGCATCAGAAATAGAGAAAAGGCTTGTGCCCATATATTTTAAATAATTCACAAATGCTATATTTAATAGTTATATGAACAAGGTATTGTAAATATTCCTTCAAAAATTATGATAAAATTACCAAACCACTCTTCTGGCCTTAGAGACACTCTGACCACGTTTAACCTTTTTTTGAAATCATATGACCACATAAATTATTTAATTCATGAAAACTGATTTTTGCCACATTGTGAAGGAACTACCAAATTATCACATTCAGAAATTATAATAAATTTCCAGAGACTCATTGCTTCATAAAAAGTTTACTGTCCACGTTTCATAATTTTTCCAAATTATAAGACCACATATATTGCACATGATAAGAAAGTTCACAAATGAAATAATAATTAATCAAAGAATGATAATGTCTCCAAAAATTCCAACAAAAATATCCAGGGTATATATTCATCCTATGAAACAATCCACAAAGTTTCAAACCCATCCATGGAGATGTGACCCCATTTCCTTCATTAACCCTAATATGTAATCCTAGGGTTTGAGCTTTGTTTCTTAGGTATTCCAAGTCTAAGCCCTCTAAAATTACCGGAGGGGGTATTTCATATGATAACAAAGTGGTGACTTAAGTTTCAACTCATTTGGTTGACGGATGGTCACTCAAATCCACAAAGTGCACTTTTGATGAACTATGGTTAACCTTCCCTAGGTGGCCAAGATTGGATACTAATTTACCAAGTCTAATCAAACCCAAATTGGCTGAGATTTTTATCTTGGCCATTTAATGACCCCACAAGCCATCCACCAGAGATTTAGGGATTTGGAGGTCCATAGACCTTATATTTAATCCATACATGATTTATTAAATTATTACAAAATCTATAGAAATATCGAAAAAATTTGCTTTTTGGATACGATATGAGTCATAGATAGACTAGCATATGGTTAAATTTTTAGATTATTGGACTGAGTGGATGAATGGGGGAAACCAATTAAATTTCTAGTTAACCCTAGGGACACCTTGCTCCAAAAAGGGTGCTGAGGGAGATCCTATGGATCAAATTGCATGAAACTATTTTTAAAATTAAGTTGACCACATTGGCTAGCTTTTTCATTTTTACCACTTTTACTGATGAAGCCTCTAAGTATTTTTAATAATTAAATCTATCCACATCATAATATGTGACAAAATGAATTAAATAATCAAATGTGATCTGCGTATATCAGATCACGCCAATCCGACGGCTCATGGACTTCGTCCCCAATGAATGGTCAGAACACAACCTACCATCCTGGGAGAGTTTGGACTCGACTTGCTGGCCACCCACGCACCTCCCCGACTGGCATTTTCCACTACCACCTTCCTCGAGGTGGTGGCCGGTGTTGGAACATCATCTTCCGCATCTCCTAGGTTTAAGAATAACAAATCCTTTGTGTATTTGATCTTATGTGTGTAAGTTTGCAGGAAAACAAGTCCACATGACTCAAGGATAACATAAGAAGGTTGCGCCCAAATTTGAAGCCAAAATTCCAACATGCCCACTAGCACCGACGGTAGCACCTAGCGCAGGCCCTTGCTCTTATTAGAGCAATTTTGGGAAGCAATTATAGAAAGTGCTAGCGCCAGGCAAAAACATCTAACTCAGGAGATAACAACTAGCGCAAGCAGTATCTACTAGTGCAGGCGGTAGTGCAAAGCAATAGAGGAAGGCGGTCTGCTTGCTTAAAATGAAGGATTCTCACGCGGAGAATATTTCCTAAACTGGGATAGCGCCGACGGTAGCGATACTGAAGGCACTAGCTCCCAGGCTATAAAAAGGACCCCTTGGATCCATCTTCTTCATCCTCTTACATTCCTAAATTCCAGAGCTTCGTGCCACATCATATAGAGGAAGGTTCAGAGAGATACTCCAACAAATCCATGAAGGATTAAGGAGATCCGTGGAGAAGATTTCAACATGCATCATCATCATGATGAAGGACCGCATCGACTACTATAATAATCTGCGGGTCATCATCTACTTCTCCAAGAGATCCATATAGGGAGTTTAATATTGTTGTTATTTTTTTCACATCTTTTCTTGTAATCGTGTAGTGAATTCGCCTCGTGTTGTCGACTAGGTCTGGGTATGACTTGAGGCTGAAATTCGCCTCGTGTTGCCAACTAGATCTAGGTTAGGTCTAGGGGGTGCTTGAGGCCATATCCGGGGAAGGATTGGCTAGAGCGTCTTGAGGCCGTATCTGGGGAAGGATAGGTTAAAGCCACCGGTTCGTGGGGATACGAGTCGGGATAGAAAACAAAAAGGATTTTTTTATTCGCTTTCGATTTCTAGCGTCATAGAAATCTAGTTTTGTGATCAATTTTATTAATATTAATCATGTCTCTCTTTGGGTAATAAAATTGATTTGTTTTTCATTTCTCTAAATTGATAATTATTTTCTCTTTTATTATAAATCAATTTAGATCTTCATTTTAAATCTCTATTTCAATCTCTTAGTTTTTCAAGTATACCAAAATATATTAAAGAGTTTTAAACCCCCCTCCCCCCTCTAAGGGCGCCTACTGATCGAACAAGTGGTATCAGAGCAAGGTTATTCCAAAACGGTCTAATAACCGTGAATAATGGCGTCTCATGATCTCGCTTCAACTAGTGGGGGAAATTTTTATGAAGAAGGAAAACCTCTAGCACCACCTTTATTTGAAGGAAGAAATTATAAAGGATGGAAAATGTTAATGAAAATTTTTCTTAAAGGTATAGATGAAAGAGTTTGGAATATTACTATTAAAAAACCACCTAGCATATTAAATAGAAATGAAATGGTTTAAATGCAAAATCTATGAATAGTCTATTTTGTGTGTTAGATCAAAATATTTCCAAACTCATTTATACTTTTCTTACTGCATACGAGATATGGAATTTTCTTGACATAACTTATGATTCTCCATCTATAGATATTGAACAATCAGAAGAACCAGAGAATATGCAAGCATGCATAAGTATTCAAGAAAGCTCCTCACATGATGAATCCATAGAATGCACATCTAACATAAGGGAAGATGAAAACTCATCCATGGAAGAGGACTGCAATAATGATGAAAAAGGAACTTCATGTTCAAACCAGTCCTCATCCACAAGCACTGTAAAGAAATCAAAATCCCTTATTGTTTGTAATTTAATTTCTACGCTACAATTGCTACAATCTACTAAACGTAAAATTAAGAAATTAAAAAAGGCTAATTCAAATTTACGTTAGAAAATAAAAGGTTAAAGGCTAATATAGAATCTAGTTGTGATGTGGTTTCTCCATCTTACTCTTTAATTGATATTTCAAAGCCTTGTTTTGATTGCAATGATATTAATGAAAAATTCAAGGATTTTGAAAAAGAACTTCTAATTTCAAAAGAGCATAATGAAAAATTGATAAATGAAAATAATATTTTATCTAATAAACTAGAATCATTAAAACTATTTGTGCAAAAAATTTCAAACAATAAAAAATCTTTTATTTCTAGTTTATCATCAAACATATGTAAAACCTCTACTAGGATTTTAAAATATATTAAACATGCACCTAGTAGAATGTTTAATCATACAAGCATAATTAATTCTAACCCTCATTATGTATCTCCAAAATTAAATTCAAATGTGCAAAAATTTCCTATAAAAAATGGTTTCAAAAGTCATCATTATTTTAAGCCTAATTTTAAAGAATATGGAAATTTGATGCATAATTATAATATTAAATCAAAATATGAATGGAGACCCAAAATAAAAAATGAAACATTAACTCCACTTGAAAGGAGTCACTCATTTTTGTCTCCAAAAAAATTATCAAGCTATATTTGGGTACCCAAAAGAACCGTCACACTTGGTCCCCTTTGGATACCTAAATCTCTTATTCATTAGGTAACACCAAATGCATGAAGTAGAATCTACTTCATGATATGCTTTAATGTCTTTAATTTTTCTTTTAATTTTCTTAGTTTTTAAGCTATCATGAAATGGTCATCTTATATATTATTGGAAATATGATTTTATCTCTTAAAACTTAATGAGTTTATAAATCAAATTGATCAAAATTCAAAATCATATTTTTATTTTGATGACCTATCTCTCTTTCTTATATTCATTGCCTATATATATCATATAATATTCATATAAATTGAACTATAAACTTGCTATAAGATATTTTAAATTAAATCAAGTTATTAGGCTATTAAGCTCTTTAGCCTTCATCAACAAAATTAGAGAAATAACATGATCTAAAAGAAAGTTCAATGTTCAATATTTTCTTTTTCTTTTTCAAAACAAAAATTGTAGTGTGTTCCTTGATGTCAAACATGATCTAAACCATCACTATTGTTCACCTATCAAAAATCACATATATATTAAAAATTCATAATTAAAAATAAAATCACTAAAATGTATTGAAAGAATTCACCATCATAATGAATATTGAATTCACATGCACCACTATGGTCTATTGATGTCCTTTGCTAAAATTCTCTAAAATCATATATCATAAGTTATATCAAAAGTCTTATAAATAGCAACTATTTCTATCACATTTATATAAATTATATGATGACAATTGATATTATAATTACATACCATGGTTGGTGTATTATGTGTGTATTGTGATTTATTTCAAATTTAGACCTTAGAATCATCTTGATATCAATAAGATCAAATTAAATAGAATCTTCACTTCATTCTAGGTCTATAAATTGAATCACTATCATACTTTGGCATAACATTAATCTCAAACTTATTATACTAACATTGTCATCTAAAGAATATCAATATCTATATTAGGTTTTATATGTTTACCAAGATATACAGGCTGGGTATTCTTATCTAGGGCATATCTATGTTTTTCTTCGCATGAACATCATTTCATAATAATAATCTAAATCATGCTTATTTGGCTTATTCGAACTAGATTTCTTGTGCTTACATTTCCTATCATTTTCAACTTACATTATATTAATAAATATAAGCCTTAGAAAAATCAAAATGAAGATATAAGAAAATATATATCATGCGTTGTCAAGTCATATAAGAATTCGCTAACATTTCATGCAAGTTGCACTATCTAGACATTTCCAAAAATTCTGAAATTTCTGCATGAAACTACTCTTGGGACACTTAATCAAGATCAATAGTCAAAATTCCCAAAATCTTGAAAAATAGTGTACTATTTTTTGCGCTAGCGCTAGTGCCGACGCTAGCTCAAGTGTCCGATTTTCTGTAATTTTAAAATTATGAAAAATCACTAAAAATATATTATTTTATATGTACTACTCATTTTTGCATTTTTGCATATAATTGATTTTTGAAAAATTAAAATACAAAATTACAAAAGTCAAATTACAAATAATATTTTTCTTACTTCCTATCTTTAGTTATATAATTGATTTTTATCAAATACAAAAACATAAAACATCAAAAATTACATTGGTTTGCAAAATAAGTGTATTTAGAGAACTTTGTATACAAAATAATCATGAAATAAATTGATGAAGATGACTCCACCAAGCACTACTTGAATCTCCTTATAAGTCTTAATAAGCGTTGTGAGGTTGAGCACCTTGGAAATAATAGTAAAGTGTCTTGTGCAAACCTTTATTTTTACACCACTTATTCTTAAGTACACCGGATCACAAAAAATATATATTGAAAAATAAAGTGTGTGATCCCCCAATCACTACTCTGCACCCTGATAAGTCTTAATGAGCATTGTGTGTGCAAAGCACCTTGGTAGTTGTAAATTTTTTTTATATGTGCATTAAAGTGTGTGGAAGTAGAATTATTTGTGTTTTATTGTGCACTTTAATCTACATATGTCTTGTATTTTTGTTTAAATCATTTGTGTAATTGATTCAAAATACACTTATGTGCACATCATTATCTTCCATAACACTTCTTCTCAAGAGTATTGGATCCAAATGCTAAATTCTATACTCCTCTTTATTTATAAATGCACTAGATAACCAAGCATACTTTCTACAATGTTTGTTATGTTTTGAATTTGTGAATTATAATAACATTGTAGTAGTTTCTCTTTGATATCCTTCTTTCATGCTTGGTTACTTTATTACTTAAAGATTTTAAATGAAAAATGATTTACAAAAACATCTTCCTTTTTGGAATTTAACTCATATACCTTCTTATGAATAAACATGATTACATAAAGATGATTCTTGTATTTCTATAAGTCTTCCGCTCATCACCATATATTTTTACATTGCGCTTTCATGCTTATATCAAAGTCTTAAATCTCAAAATTCCTTTTTCAACAAGTGGTAGACTTTCTTGGTAGATTTTATATTGGTTGTTCTAACACGAATAACATTTTTATGCTAAAAACTCTGATTCATTATTGGATTTCAAAATAGCTATGTGAGCTTTTCAAAAATTCAAATAAAAATATAAACCCATAGGCTATGCACTTATCATTAGATTCAAATGCTTAATATTTCCAATAATTATTATCCCATGGTTACATATCTCACCATAGCGAGGGCGTGGGGTTGTAAACATTAGATAACCTAACCTCTAAGTCATGTCTTTTCCTTAACCGGGGAGGGTTCCAGTGGGGCCTTGCGAGGCACTGGGGGGAAAGAGTGCTAGGTTGAGTATTTTCTAGTGTTTGCATATGGGACTAACACCCCAACCTACGACATGTATGCAGCTCCTCATGACCATCGATCATTTAGTATGGGGCTAGGGTGTAGACATATTGTCTGGGTAGATCGGTTACTTGGAAATCATTACCTTATTATGCTTAAAACTCCTTATCATTTCATTTTGTCTACAAAAAAGATCGATCATGCCTTATCTTTTTATAAAAAATTCTCTTTTTTGTCAATTGCTTCCTTGCCCACTTTTGCTGTTAATAAAAAGGGGAGAACTAACATGATAAATAATAATCGCTATCATTTAGGAAAACTAACATAACTAATGAGTAAGATGATAGCTTACATATTAGGGGAGCATTCACATAGGGGGGGCATGTATTTAGGGGGAGCAAGTGTAAATACCCAAATCAACAATTATCCCAAGTCATCTCTCTCTCTCTCTCTCTCACACACACACACACATGTAAGTTTTGTCATGCTTATATATTAATGTTCTGATTTATCTTAGATGGATTTGTTATTATCAAAAGGGGGAGTTTGTTGGAATATTATTTTCCGCCTCTCCTAGGTTTGAGAATAACAAATCCTATGTGTATTTGATCTTGTGTGTTTAAGTGTGCATGATAATAAGTCCACATGACTCAAGGATAACATAAGAAGTTTGTGCCCAAATTTGAAGCCAAAATTCCAACATGCCCACTAGCTCCCTCGGTAGCACCTAGCACATGTGCTATCTCTGATTAGAGCAATTTTGGGAAGCAATTATAGAAAGTGCTAGTGCCAAGAGATAACATATAACGAATGCGATAGAACCTAGCACGGGCGGTATCTACTAGAGCAGGTGGTAGCGCAAAGCAAGAGGGGAAGGCGACCGACTTGCTTAAAATGAAGGATTCTCATGCGGAGAATATTTCCTAAACTGGGATAGCGCCAGAGGTAGCAATAGCGCAGGCGCTATCTCCAAGGTTATAAAAAGGACCCCTTGGATCCGTATTCTTCATCCTCTTACACTCCTAACTTCCAGAGCTTTGTGCCACATCATATAGAGGAAGGTTCAGAGAGATACTCCCACAAATCCATGAAGGCTTAAGGAGATCCTTGGAGAAGATTTCAACACACGTCATCATCATGAAGAAAGACCGCATCGACTACGATCATACTCTACGGGTCTTCGTCTACTTCTCCAAGAGATCCATATAGGGAGTTTTATATTTTTGTCATTTATTTCACATCTTTTATTGTAATCGTGTAGTGAATTCGCCTCGTGTTGGCGACTAGGTCTAGGTAGGACTTGGGGATGAAATTCGCCATGTGTTGGCGACTAGATCTAGGTTAGGTCTAGGGGGTGCTTGAGGACATATCCGGGGAAGGAATGGCTAGAGAAGCTTGAGGCTGTATCTGGGGAAGGATAGGCTAAAGCCACCGGTTCGTGGGGATACGAGTCGGGATAGAAAACAAAAAGGATTTTATTATTCGCTTTCGATTTATAACATCATAGAAATCTAGTTTTGTAATCAATTTTATTAATAGTAATCATGTCCCTCTTTGGGTAAAAAAATTGATTTGTTTTTCATTTCTCTAAATTGATAATTTTTTTCTTTTTTATTATAAATCAATTTAGATCTTCATTCTAAATCTCTATTTCAATCTCTTAGTTTTTCAAGTATACCAAAATATATTAAAAAGATTTAAAACCCTTTTTCACCCCCTCTAAGGGCGCCTACCGATCCAACAGCCGGCAATTGGGAGTGGTTTGCCGGCTTGGGGTGGATGGAATATGGTTTTCGGGTAGGGGAAGAGACTCGCAAACAAGCCACTTGGGGATCTTGATCCGTGCCCAGTTTGGTTCGAATCAAGGTCAAAATAGATTTGATACTATGCACTAAGGGAGGAGAAGGGGATCGTACCTGAGTGGTGGTCGCTTGTTTGGTCAAACGTTGATTCACCATGGAAGCTTGTGAAGGTTTTGGGGCCATGTCAATCTCCTGCTTAGAGTGCACGATTTCTTCTGAAAACTTGGGGGTCTCACTCCTCTCCAATCTCTGAAGGAGTTAAAAGCCTCAATTGTGGAAGAGGGTAGTTACAAAATTTAATGTCATTAATGGCCATGAAGGGGGAGTTTCGACCAACTTGAATTCTTTGAATTCCTCCTCTATAAGACTAGGAAGGCTATGAATCTCCTCCAATTTAAATAAGGGGAATGAATTTGAAGAATTAGAGAAGGAATTGGATGACCTATGGCATTCACAGCAATGGATGCTCCTTTCTCTCTCTTCACTTCGGGGAAACTCCAATTCTCTCTCTCCTAATCACCCCCTCCAGAAATTGGGTGGCAATTTGTGTAATTTCAGTTAGGCCTCACTTAGTGGATCACCATAATTGGGCCTAGCCCAATTGGATTGAGCCTTGTGCTTGATTTCTCCCAATATGGACCTAGTTAACCTTTGTTGGTTTAGCCCAAACCTAGGTCAATTTAGGTCATTTGACTGACCCAAATGGGTGTTCATAGGTTTCTTGACACCACCCAAGGTCAATTGTGACTTGGTGTGATCAATTTGTGTCAAATTGAGCCACTTTGACCTGAGTAGGTCAAATTGGGCCTATTGGGTCCAAATGTTGGTTTTGGCCCAATTCATGGAATTGATTGGACCCAATGGGTTTTTAGTGACCCATTGACCTCCCTTAAGGGTTAATACAGTTTGGGTGAGGTCAATCTGACCAATTGGAGACTAATTGGTCCTTAATAGACTATTTTAACCTATCTAGGGTTAAGGTTTACTTTAGTAACATGACCATTTTGGTTGACACCAATGGGCCCCAAGTGACCCAAGGGACTCTCTTTAGGTTTAGGGGTGTCATGGTAGTGTTAGGTGGTCAACTTGAGGCCTAGAAGTCTAACCATAGACTAGGTAATCAGTAGTTGGTATCTGCAGACCAAGGTGATTCCACCTGCTTCCCTAGGTTCCTATGGCTCTTTTTGTCTTCCTAGGGCTTTGTCATGTCCTAGTCATGGCAAAACCCCTCTTAGGTGTCTAATCGTTTGAGGGATGTTACATGGTGTGCTCAGAATTGGAGAAATCTCTTTTTCGAAGGTAGCTTATGTTGAAGGCCTTCAACATAACTTATTCAGTATTAGTCAGTTATGTGATGGTGTATATAAATTTGTATGCACTAAGTCTTTATGTCATATCATTAGCACAGTAATTAACCAAATAGTATTGACAGAACTTAGGAAAGGTAAGGTATAAGTTGTAGATTTTGATTATACAAAGTCTGAAATCTGCTTGTTTAATTCTAGCCAAGAAAGTAATGAATTATGGCATTGGATACTTAGTCGTCTAAATTTTAAAACAATAGCTAAGTTATCCAAGCAAAACCTAGTAAGAGGCTTACCAATTGGTAAGTTTAAGAAATACCATCCAAGTAGAGCTTGCCAATTTGGAAAGCAAACCAATTCTTCATTCAAACCAATTAGTAAGAATGATTTCCCCAGAACCCTCTACCTTTTACACATGGAACTATTTGGTCCATTCTCCACTCAAAGCTTAGTAGGCAAGTCTGATACACTAGTTATTTTGGATGAATTTTCTAGATTCGGTTGGGTGTTATTTCTAAAAGCTAAGTCAGAAACCTTCAAGATACTATCAAGATTCATTAGATAGATTCAATCTGAATTTAATACTCAGGTTTCCATGATCAGGAGTGATCTTTGTATTGAGTTTGAAAATCAGTTAATGTGTAGATTCTATGACAAGAAAGGGATAAGACAAAGCTTTTCAGCTCCTAGAACCACCCAACAAAATGGGGCGGCTGAAAGGAAAAATAGAACCCTAATTGATTTCGGGAGGACATTATTGGTTGAATCTAATTTGCCAAAATCTTTTTGGGGTGAGGCAGTGAATACAACTAACTATGTTTTGAATAGCAGTCTCATCCAAAAAACTAAGTTAAAGACTCCCTATGAGTTATTGAAAGGAAAGACACATATAGTCACATACTTTAGGTTTATTGGGTGTACTTGCTTCATTCTGAACAAGGGAAAGAGCCATCTTGCCAAATTTGACATGAAGGCTGATGATGAGATATTCTTAGGATATTCCTCATCAAGCAAGGACTATAGGTGTTATAATAAGAGCTCCCTCAAAATTGAGGAGTCAATGCATGTAATGTTTGATGAGACTAATATGTTCTCCAAGTGGAAGGAAACATCCACCAACCTCTCATTGCAGGCAGGAGATCAGCTTGCAGATCAGGTTGAAAGGATCAACATCATGAATGACTCATCGGGCTATCAGGATAAAGGAAAACAAAAAACACAATCTAATGCAGATGATAATGAATTAGATGAAGACTCTGTTGCAGAGAGTGATGTCATTAAGGGACTTGCACTATCCGAAATTGAGATCATCCATGATGAAAATAGTGCTCCTATAGCCAATGAAGAATTGGAAATCCATGAGGAGGTGAATCTCCTCACCAGTTCAGCAAGAACTAGTCTGACCCTAAAGGATCACCCACCTTCTCATATTAAAGGAGATGTGTCAGTGGATGTGAAGAAAAGAAATCAAATTACAAATGAGACTATGCTGCAGTGCTTCCTCTCTCAGTATGAGCCAAAGAAGTTTGAAGAAGCAGATAGAGATCCGCACTGGATAACTGCCATGCAAGAGGAGCTTGCATAGTTTGAAAGAAATAAAGTCTGGACTATGGTTGAAAGACCAAGAAATTACCTAATCATTGGAACAAAATGGGTATATAAAAACAAGATGGACTCAAATGGAATCATAGTAATAAACAAAGCCAGACTTGTTGCTCAAGGATACTGGCAAGAGGAGGGCGTTGACTACAAACATACATTTACTCCAGTGGCTAGACTGGAAGCATATGTGGAGCAACCCAAGGTATATCAGATGGATGTGAAGAGTGCTTTCCTAAATGGAACTCTTTGGAAAGAAGTATATGTGGAGCAACCCCAGGTTATATCAATCCATCTCATCCTTCTTTTGTTTATAGATTAGATAAAGCATTGTATGGTCTCAAGCAAGCTTCAAGAGCTTGGTATGAGACCTTATACACCTTTCTTCTAGAACACTCTTTTGTAAGAGGTAAGGTGGATAAAACACTTTTCACTAGAGCACATAAAAATCAGCTACTCCTAGTACATATATATGTAGATGATATAATATTTGGATCAACAAACCAGAAAGACTTTGCAAAAGGATTGCTGACCTAATGTAGTCTAAGTTTGAAATGAGTAGCATGGGGGAACTATCATAATTTCTAGGCCTCCAAGTAAAGCAAACTGTAGATGGAATTTTCATTTCTCAATCCAAGTATACAAAAGACTTTATTAAGAGATTTGGGATGGAAAATGCCTCTGTCATGAAAATCCTCAAGGATACCAATACTGTACTCGATAGATATGAAAAGGGTAATTCATTTGATCAGAAGACTTACAGAGCAGCCATTGGCTCACTCCTCCATCTTACAGCTAGTAGGCCAGATATCATGTTTTCTACCTATATATTTTATAGATTTCAGATTTACCCTAAGAAATCCCACATGAGTTATGTAAAAAGACTACTCAGATATCTAAAGGGTACACCTGAACTTAGTTTATTGTATCTTACAGAATCTAGATTTGATTTAGTAGGCTATTTAGATGCAGATTATGATGGATGCAGACTTGATAGAAAGAGCACCTCTAAAACATGTCAATTCCTGGGTGCTAGATTGATCTCCTGGTTTAGCTAAAAGCAAACCTCGGTCTCCACTTTTATAGCTAAAGCTAAGTATATAAGTGCAGGAAGCTGCTACTCACAAATATTGTGGATGCAGAATCAGTTGTTAGATTACAACTTCTATCTTGAGAACTCTATAATATTCTGTGAAAGCTCTAATGCTATTTCTATAGATTCAAATCCACTTCTCCACAGCAGAACTAAGCACAAGAGATAAGACACCACTTTCTAAGGGATAATGTAGAGAAGGGTAAGATTAATCTTCAATACATTTCCTCTGATAATCAAACGGCTGACATATTCACTAAGCCACTTGATGAAATCAAGCACAATTTATTCATCAATGCACTTAGAATGCTTGATGGAGCTCTTTAGATCACATATATTATGTAACAAAGCATATTTTACATAGAAAGGTATTGTCGGGAAAAACAACAAATGTTTTGAGAAAATATAACTGTTCATTCATAGGTGCATCGAATAAAAATTAACTTACCGTCAATTTCTACTCGAGGACAGCTTCAAGAGATGACTGGGATAGTTCATTCGAGTAGCACTCGATGCAACGTTGAACTGTTATCTACGCATGCATCGACACAATAGTTGTTGCTTTCATTCGAAGCCATGTTGATTTCCACTCGCAGCCACGTCAAATTTTCACAGTGCGCACATACTTTGTTTCTAGAAGGTGCTTCAATATATTTTGTCGCGCTGAATCCAATTCCTTTCGACATTACATCGAATGCAACCCTAAGTTATGTCGATTTGTCTGGTAAAAGCAACACAGTCGTTAGACATTATTGTGCTTTCAAATTCTCTCCCTCTCGCTCTCCTCCTTTTCTGCCTCTCTACTTCTCTCTTCTTTCTTCTTTGCAGGTACACATCGACGATCAATGTCTTCCAATATAGATATTCTTGATGCAGTTGATTTGGCATTGGAGACATTGTTGTCTCAATTCTCTTCTATAAACTTGGAATTCTCAGAAGACTGTTATCGAAAGTTATGTGCTCAGCTTAATGGGGGTAAGGAACATTTCTGCCCAGACAAAAGCCATAGAAATGGAATTGAGATCGTCATAGCTGTCTGCTGAAATCTTTATATCTTTCTTCAATGATGTAAAGCAGGGGTAAAAATGTGATAGCATGTCCCCTCCTGATTGAATGCATACTTCCATTGACCACCAGTTTCAATGTTCTCCTTATGTATCTGAAGGGGAACCAGCAATTATCTCTCAAATCTCCCTGGCACCTGCACCATCTTCTCCACACACACTTCTGCCTACAATCCAGGGGTAGTCTGATCTGTTCTCTAATGAAGAAGATTAATGTACAAGCTTTTAAGAGTTTACAGTATTGGCTGATTCACCCATACCTGACAATACAGAAATCAGGCCTGTCTCTGAAGAATCAACAACATTATCTCCTTATGTGCCTCATCCTGCAGATAATCCTTTTATGTCTCCTCTTGCTCCTACTCTTGCCCTGCTACCTCCTGCTCCTATTCAAATAGCTCCAAAATCAGTTCCCAGACATAGGGACATATTCAGAGATATAAGCACATTCAGAGGTAGATGCAAATTCAGAGGGAGAAGCACATACTGAGGAAGACCATATGGGAGGAACATACCTGATTGGGAAATATTTTCTAAGGAACAGAGAAAACAGTACAGAAATGATAGATCATATAATAAAACCTATGAGAAAGTTCAAATTCCTGAAAATATAATGAAGGTGCATGATGATCCATCTCTTGACAAAGTTTTTGAAGAAATGAGAGAAAGAGAACAATATAAGTATGAAGCCTCCCAAAGAGAACTTGAGGAGAAGAGAATGAAATTCATTGAAAGAGAGAAAAAGGGAAAAATTGTTGTGGAAGAAGAGCAAATAAAGGAGGCAATTCAAATTCAAATTACTCTATTTGACCCTTCCAAATAAGTTGCCAAGAATCCTCAGGCTAAACTAATGGAAGACAAAGGACAAATGGATACAAAGGGTCATGGATGTAGTCAAGACTTAAAAGATCTGCCATATCTACAGAAGAGAAACATTGTATTCAAAATAGCTCCAGCTCCATGCACTACACAATGAACTTTCATAGTACCAGATCCAGACTCAGATAAACATGACCTGGTTGAAATAAATGAGTTGACTGACAAAATCATCAGTCTTGGATTCATGATCAAGGATGTCTACCCTGATGCAGAAGCTGACTTGGAGAAACTATTAAAAGGGCATCATAGAATTTAGAAGAATCCAGAGAAGGCCAAACTAGCCAACTTCAAATATGTAAAAACAAAATTCGGAAAGATCTATGAAACTCTATCTACTTATCTCAGAAAGAAAAAATTAGAATATTTCTCTTGGTAACTAACTTTAATGAACACTTATTTCCTTTAATCAGAAGTCTTAGTTTACTCTATTGTTATGTCATTATATACTTGTATGAAATTTGTTTTAATATGATTGAAATCACTTAAAAAGTCTGTAAAATTTGTTAAGATAAATAGGGTTAGATTGTTGGGAAAAACACTTTCTAGATTTATCTTACAAATTATATAAAAGTGATTTCATCACCTAGGATTCATAACCCATGTTGTATATCGAGGGTAATATGGTCATTAGATGTCCTAGGATGTCTCACTCTTTTTAGAGTGTCAAAGACCAATTAAAAGGAGTGCAAAATACAGTTGAGTTAATTCTGGGTTGAATGGAAGTCGACACAGCTTCGACTTTAAGTCAAAGTAACTTCGAATAGAAGTAAGGGCAACCCAGAATAGAAGTCGATGTATCAATTAAAGTCGATGCAATGTCAAAAGACATTCTACGCAGAAGACAGAGACAGTTAAAGCAACATTTGAAGTCGATGCAACTTCAAATTATATTCAACGCATAAGGCATAGCTCAAAGTCTAGGTCTTCCTATCAATGGATACATTGATAAGGAATTGACGTAATGTCGATATAAGAGTTCAATTTAGAGCTGAGGAAGATTTCGAAGCACCATTTATTAGAACTCAGAGGTGCGTTGATAAGAAGGCAAATGTATTCGATGTAACGCCGAATACAGACAAATAATTAGAATAGTTCCTAGATTCTATTCTAAAGTTCATTCAGACCATATATAAGGAAAGTATTTTAATTCTGAAGGGCCGTTCATTGTCAAGAATAGAAAGAAGAATTTTGGAGATACAAAGAAGATACATTTGGATGTTATTCAAATAGGTGTTTGATGGGTTGTCAACAGAAATGGAAAGAGCATAATACTACCTCTTGGATATTCCTATTAGGGAAATAATGTTGGGAAAAACTCCTTGCGATTTAACTTAACAAATTACTTATAAGTGATTTTACCACCTTATTTTATTACCCACATTGTATAGTAAGGGTAAACTGGTCATTAGATGTCTTAGGATGTCACACTCAACTTAGAGTGTCAGGGCAAAGTCAAAACAATCACAAAATAAGTTGAGTTAAGACTTGCGTCGAATAATGGTTGATGCAACTTTGATTGGATATCGACATAACTCTGACTTGAAGTCGGAGCAGATCATTCAGTCTGTCGAAGCATAAAGTCAAGTCGACGCAATGTCGAAAGGATCTCGAAGCAGGAGGAAGAGCCAGTCGAAGCTATCTGAGAAGTCGATGCAACATCGACTATAATTCGACGGAGAAGTTAAGAGATCAAGTCCAAGGCTTCAGCTCGACGGGTACGTCGATAAGATATCGACATAACATCGACATCTGAGTTCATCCAAAGCTAAGAAGAAAGTTGAAGCTACGCCGATAAGAACTTAGAGGTGCGTCGACATGATGATTGATGAAGTCGACGCAACGTCGAATACAGTATGAAAAAGAAAGACTTTCCAGGTGTCTCTCTATCACCTTTTTAGAAGGACCACCAGATTGATGACAGTTCTCCAATGGCTCGTTTATTGCCAAGAAACGAATGAAGCATTCCAGAAGGGAAAAAGCATTATTGGAATGTTTATCAAATATGATGGACGGGTCAGGAACAAAAGAAGCAAGAAGAATTAATGTACCCAATCAGAATTCCTTCTGAGTTCTGTCCAAAATTAGAAAGAAATTCAAAACTCAATGATGGACAATAAGTAGAGAAGAGAAGAAAACAATAGAGCATTCATTTCAAACATCTGGGCTGTCGATTTGGGTTTCTTAATCTTCTTCCTTCAACCATACGAGATAGAGACAGAAATCAAGTGCTCTCTATGCATGGGAAATATACAGGGCTGCTTATTCTTTTACATCTCACAGCAGTCAGATTACAAGAAGCTTAGAGAGAAAAGGATCTGAGAAACATAACCCTTGCAAATCATCACAATCATAAGCAAGGGTTCATCATCAGCAGATCTAGTGAAAGAAAACAGAGGCTGAACTTAAGAAAAGCTTCTAAAGAATTCTGAGAACAGAATTCTTTATCTTCTACTTCCTTCTTTCTTCTTACTCTATTTCTACTACTGTAATAGAGTTTTAAGAACCCCTCTTCCAAAGGATTCAGTAGTTCAAGAGCTCCTTATTAAATGATTTCAGTGGTTCAAGATCTCCTTATCAAAAATTCTGAGTGGTTCAAGATCTCCTTATAAAAAGATCTTTGGTTCTAAGAGTCTCCGTATCAAAAGACTCGGGCACAGGTTGTGCAATCCTACCAGGGAGGTAGAAGAGAGGACTACCCACATTTTGGGGAACCTTTATAAAATCTTGTGTCTTTTGGTTGTTCATAATGTGTGTTGTCCCTCATATAGCTTACTGTCTAGTTTGTTTTTATATTTACTGCACTTAATTTATTCTACACCTTGGTGTTGCTAAAGCATAATCCCTTAGTATTTTTATTGTATGCTCAGCTAGGATAGAAAAGATTTTAAATCTCTATTCACCCCCCTCTAGAGAATTCTTAGAGGCACACTATGCATTTTCAATTTGGTATCAGAGGGAGGTTGATCATTAAAAGGTCAACACCTTGATCAAAAGATCTCCTACTCTCATTTATTCATTTTTAAATTAATTAAAACTATTTTTAAATAAAAATGAGTTCTGAAGATTATGCATCAACAAGACCTCCAGTGTGTAATCTGAATAAGTTTACACTCTGGAAGGCCAGAATAAAACTATATATGAACTCTATTGATGAGGACATCTTTGATGTTATCATTTTAGGTCCTTTGGCCCCATACAAGAAGGATGCCAGTTGAGCTTCTACACAGGAACCTATACCCAGGGCTGAGTGGACAGAGACTGAAAAGAAGCAGAAGGCATGTGATGCCAAAGCTATGAACATTCTGGTATCCACCATGTCAGATGACATCTTCCAAAAGGTAGCTGACTGCCAATCAACCAAAAAGATATGGGAATCTCTTTCCAGAATGGTAGAAGGAAGTTCTGATGAAATAAATGATAAGAAGTCCCTTCTCATATCCCAATATGAGAACATTCAAAAGAAAGCTGACGAATTTGTTGCTGAGATGTATGACAGATTCAACATCATTGTTAATGAGCTGAGGAGTCTGGACAAGGAGATATCCTTGAATGAGATAAATGATAAGATCCTCATGTGCTTCCCTATCTCATGGGATTCAAGGATCTAGGCCATCCGAGAGTCCAGAATCCATAGAGAATTCTCTACCGAGGCTTTGCTAGGAAAGCTTAAGTCATATGAGATATTTCTGAATAATATAGCTGAATCAGAGGAAAGGGAGACAACTCCAGCTCATGTACAAGGGAGTCTTGCTCTGAAAGATACTGAAGGAGATCCCTCCACTCCTGAAGATGAAATGTTCAGTCTCCTAGCAAGGAGATTCAAAAAATGGGTCAAGACAGAAAACTCAAGGAGAAGAGGATATGATAAGACTCCAAAGAAGGAGATAATCTACTTCTCCTGCAACAAGCCAGGGCACATAGCTCCTGAGTGCCCACAGGAACAAAGGGTAAGAAGCAACAACAAGGATGAAAAGTAGAAGAAGTCTTTCAAGGAGAAAGACAAGGGTTTCATTGCTGAAACCTGGAGTGACTCTGAAGCAGAGTTAAGCTCCTCTTCATCTGAAAGTGATGAAGTAGCAGAAGAAGCTTGCATTATGGCTTTGGAGCTGTCATCAGATGATGATGAAGAAGAACAAGTATCTATGTTTGAAAATATTGATTTCAATTGTGATCAATTTAAAGATTGTTTTAAAGAGTTTTGAAATAATTTCCTTAATATACAAAAAGAATTAGAGACAAACAGGGAAGAATTAAAATAGTTTATGGAAGATGAACTATATTCAAGAAATCAAGACTTAGTAAAAGAGATTCATGAGAAGGAATCTGAATTAGCTGAAGTAAGAAACAAAAACTTAGGATTAAAAGAAGAGCTAACAATGGCAAAAGCCTTTGAGGACTCTCTCAATGGGAGGAGTCAAAAGCTCAAAAATATTACACAAATTCTCTCCATGATATTTAAGCACCTTGGTCTAGGAGCAGACCCATGCACTAGCACTGTAGTCCCTAGGAAACCTGCCTAGAAAAATCTAGTTAGATTTATTAGACCTAGTGACTATCAATCTAGTAAAGGTAGGGCAAAACCTAAGGATCAGAATAATAATCATCTCGATAAAACAACTGTGGTTAATAACATGAATCCAAGCAAAGAAAATAAACCTCTAGGAAGAAGTAATTCAGAGAAAGTAACCAACAACAACCAAAAGGCTAAAATCAAAACTAGAATAATAAAACACTTTGCTGATCTTTTATATTTAGATACATTTTATACACACTTTCAACATCAAGATGATAAAGTTAAATTTAATAAACCTATTCTCTGCCATCCTAAAGAATATCTTGAAAGACCTTTCTACTCTTTCATTTAACCTTACAATGGCAAAAGCAAAGGGCCCAAGGTAACCTGGGTTCCTTCTAATGTTTGAGCTAGTTGTGCGGGAATAAGTAGGATCCCTCCTAGGAGATAATGGAAGAGGAAGGAAGAAATTTGGTCTAATAAAGACCCAAATCCAACAGGGGAGTGTCCTCTACCTCGGATTTTCATATTATCTTCTTTAGGTTATGAAAATATTAAGTATAAATACTATTTTCATTAAAAATCATTGTTGGGAAAACAGCAAAAACTTTCTAAGAAAATAGAACTATTCACTCAGAGTTGCATCGAATAGAATTCGACGTACCGTCTAATTCTACTCGACGCCTGCTCTAAAAGAAATATGCATCTGTTAATTCAGAGTTGCGTCGAATAGAATTCGACGTACCGTCTAATTCTATACGACGCCAGCTTTGAGAGCCGTCCAAATCAGACAATTCGAATAGCATTCGACACAACGTCGACTTCATATCAACGGATAAGTCGAATGAATAGTTTCCCGTCAAATTTGAAGATGTGTCGAGGTTTAATCGACGCAACGTTGACATGACAGCGCACACAACTTTAATTCTAGAAGCTACTTAAACACATTTTGGCGCACTGTCTATTAATCTTTTTGACGGTGCTTTTGATAAAACACTAAGTTGCGATAAATCATCTTCTTTTAAGCAACTCCTGCGTCGAATTAATTACGCTTTCGAATTCTCTTATCTTTGATCTCGTTCTCTCCCCTTCTACATTTCTCTCTTCTTCGTTTCTCTCTCTCTCTCTCTCGGTTTATCTTGTGTTTACAGGTAGTACAGATTCTATGGCACCTCCAAAGGTCTACTCCGAGTTTGATGTGGATGTCGATTCCTTCAGTGCTGCAGCAGGAAAGATTCAAAGCCATTCTTAGCTTATTTCAAGATGCTGGTTTAACCAAACTAATATCTTCAAGGTGTAAGATTTTGGACATTGAATTGATAGAGTTAAAGGGCAACTTTCACAAAGGAGATGATGGCTCCATAAATGGAAACATATATGAAACTGCCATCAACATTACAGAGGAGATGTTAACTCAAACATATGATCTACCATCTGGTAGTGATTTTGATGAACTTTCAGCAGAAGAGACCAACAGGGCAATACAGATTATGAAATTCAGTAAAGAGAAGGCAATCAACCTGAAGAAGATTGACCTTGGGGAAGAATACAGATTTCTTGCAGACATTGAAGGGAAGGTGCTGCTCTGCAAAATCTCTGCCCATGATGCCATTCCAAAGCAGAAACTGTAGATAATGAGAGCTCTTGTTCTAAAGAAAAATGATAAATTGGGGGAGATGCCTCCTGAAAATGATTGGGCACAAGTACACTCATAAGGAAAATGCATATATGAGTGTTATGATTCCAGTACTTCTCCAACACTGTCATGTAGTGTGTAAATCAAAAGGAGTGCCTATTCCTCCAGGAAAAAGAATCAACATAGGAATCTTCTCAAAGTGGACCAGACAGATTGTGAAGCCTGGTCAAGCTCCATCTTCAACTCCTCCCTCTCCACCTCCTCAAGATTCAGAGAGACATCTACCAGATCCCCCAAGGGATAATGTACCTCCTCAAGATACTCTAGCTCCTCCACAGAATGATACTCCGGATGTTGATCAAGCCCCATTCAACCAGGCTAGTTCCTTCATTCCTCCCACAGAACATGAACCTCACATTCCTCCCTAACTATCCACCATACTTCTAGACAATCAGTCTTTTCCACGTCCACCACAAGATTATATCTCTCTAGAGACATACCAATCTATTTCCCATGTCTACCAAGATTATCCTGATCTGAATGAGAATCTCACACCCCCACTTGCCTCTACCTCTCAGTCTACCCCTTCCATTAACATTAAGCAAGTCATTTCTAAGGCAGTAGGTTTGGCCTCCAGCACATTTACTGACCTACTGGCCAGCCAAGCCAGAAGATTTGAAAAGAAGTACACCCAAATGGAGTCTGAAATCCTAGATTCAAAGAGGACACTCTTGGGTCTCAAAGAATTCATATCCTCCTCCTTAGTGACAAAGGATTTCTCAACCTTACTAGTCAGCAAGGTTAAGAAGGGGGATAAAATTCAGGAGGAGGAAAGACCTATTCCAGAAATAAGTGGACATGAAAAGGGCCATAATGTTGAATTCCTTGATAAAATTGTTATCTTACAGCAAGGAAATGTTCAGGGGGAGCCTCAAGAGGAGCCTCAAGAGAATCAGGGGGAGCTTCCAGCTCATGAACCAGCTCAAGAGACAGCTAGAAAATTGAACCAGGGGGAGGTGATTGCCTCTGCTCAGGGGGAGTCTGTTCTAGATATTCAAAGAAATCTGGAAAGGGAAATGATTGCTGAAGATACAACATTGAACCAGGGGGAGGTGATTGCCTCTACTCTGGGGGAGCCCTATAAATATTATATGCTGGATGATGATGCCAATATTGCTAAGGAGACTGCTCAGACTGCTGAACAAGATCAAACGCATCAAGAAGTAGTAATGTTTCCTGAAGATGATGAGCCTCTGATGTTTGCATAAAGGAAGGAAGTTCAGCATGTCTTCTCCAGAAAAAGGAAAACTCCTGATAAAGGACAGTGAGGTCCAGGTACTCTATTTTTGAGGAGTTCAATACACTTCTAGTTTCTGGTGGATACAATTATTATGAACAATATAATTTACTTGACAATGTATGAAATAGTTTGTGATTTCATACTGTCATATTTTATTATTTATGTTGTCTTGTATGGATTTCTGTGGATATAAAAGAATGTGTAAAATCACTTTAAAACAATCTATAAAATTTGTTAAGATAAATAGGGGGAGATTGGTATCAGAGGAGGTAGGCGGTCGTGGCCATGTAAAAAGCCGCCTCTAAGCCATGTGGTGCTCCACCTCTGAGCCATGTGGAGCACCTTTGAGCTTACAGGTCGTGTTGGACGCTGGGGGGGGGGGGATTATTGGGTCCAGCATTCCTTCACTTGACCCATAGCGCCTTTCTTGCTTCCTTAAAGAAAAAATAACGCCCTTCCCATCAGTCTGGGCTTTTTGGGATAGTTGGTTGCACTTGATCCTACAAATAACATAAGAGGAAAGTAATCTATCATTATTTGACAGAAGAATTATATAGGGAAAGAGATAGAGAATACATACACAAGAAGAGATATACAGATATTCTAATCTTCCCTCTTGGCTGCTCTCTATCTCTTTCATACAACTTATAGAAAACAAATCTCTGCACAAGCAACAAGGCTTCATCTTCCTCTATCTTTAACAGTAAGAAGCAATCAAATACAAAAAGATCATCTTCAAGATCAAAAGCTCTATAATCCTTGCATATCTTCTTCTCATGCAAGGATTCATCTACTGGACAGAGATCCACATAAATACCTCAGTGCTTGAATCTTCAGTGACTGCTACAGGAGGATTCAATAAGAAGAATCATCTTCCTTTCTTCTTTACTCTTTTTTTCCACTTTTGTAAACTGAGTAAAGAGTCCTTAGAATCCCTCATCAAAGGATTCAGTGGTTCAAGATCTCCTTATCAAAAGATCTAGATTGGTTCTAAGAGTCTCCTTATCAAAAGACTCAGTCCTTGGTTCTATGAGTTTCCTTATCAAAATACTATGTGGTTCTAAGAGTCTCCTTATCAAAAGACTCAGTCCTTGGTTTTAAGAGTCTTCTTATTAAAAGACTTAGTGGTTCTATGAGTCTTCTTATCAAAAACTTAGGTACTGTGATAGTGTATTCCTACCAAGGTGGTAGAAGAGTGGAGTACCCATATTTTGGGGAACCAATATAGATCTTGTCTCATTTGTGCTGTGATTTTCTATGCTACCCATTTACTTAATTTATGTATTCTGTGCTTATTTTTTTCTAGATTGGATAGTTGAATCTCCCGGAGGAGGTGAAGGACCTGGACACCACTAATTATATGTTAAATGGTTAGCGGTATTAATCTGGCTTACATACCTGCGGGTGCTGATAATGTCCTTTTCATGCAGATGTCTTGCGAGTGCTGATAATGTCTTTTTCATGCAGTCTTCCTATGGGCCCCTTCTGAGAAACCGTACGATTCCCCTGGCGATGTGCTGACACGGACAACAGCGGGTACTTCATGGACCAGAGTGAGCCTCTCCGTTGCTCTAAGGCATTCCACGCAAATTGATGGTGACGTAGGGGATGGAGAGCTCGTGTTTCCAGATCCTAGAAATCTGACAGATCTCGGCGGTGAACTGCTGATGATCCTGGATGAGCAATTGGTCACCCATAGTACCAGCCTTCCATCCTGGAAGGAGATGAGGAGGGTGTCTCCGCATTCTCATGCATTCTCGACTGCTATCATTAGTTGGGAGGACCCATAGGAGATGAGGGGGGGGGGTTTCCCCATTAAGCAGCTGTCGAGATGGGCGGCCGCGTCCAGCTTGAGTTCGCTAGACTAAAATAGTGCCTTCTGGCGTGCTCTGGAGGATACCCTGGTGTAGAACACGTGCCTATGAGTGCAAGTTAAGGTAAATTTAGATTTAAATGGAAACTCATGCATACCTTTTGCTCGGTTACTAACTTCATTATGTGTTCATCAGGCGAGCGTGGCCACTACAAACCCTATGTTTGTGAGGGCGGCCCTCATAATTGGAAGATGATCAATGAATCTCTCCCTAGACCTCCTTTAGGAGCATGGCACACTCAGGGACGAGTTTGCGGGTATCAACTATGATACCCTAAATGAGGGGTACGAGAGAGTCGATATTCCAGAATTCAAGGATGAAGCTACAGAGGATCCTGTGGGCTCTAACGGGGCTGTCATTGTTTATGAAGGAGAGTTCGGGTCCCCAAAATCTGAGACCGCATCAACGGGATTTTCCCCTTACGCGGAGCCCCAGAGAAAAGGTGGAAGAAGGGGAAGGGATTGTAGGCAGTGTTCGAGGATTATAGCAAATAGTGCTACCTTATATTTCTTTTTTTTTCTTTTTGGATTGATGTGTGACCACTTTTTGTTATCACGCTCATCTTATAGTGTAGATGTAAATGAAAGTAATGGAAATGTGACCCTTTATTCCTCGTACCCCCGCGATCATTATTAACCTGTATCCTTTTTCAATTGCATTTTCCTATGAACTTTTGCATACCTTACTTTTCGATCATTGCATGCTTTAAGCTTTACCTGTGGTTTTGACGCACTACCCTTACTAGGCTAGGACCTGCGCGAGATTGTTTGGATATCTGTGCAAGTGTTGTCATGGAGACTACTTCTCCTTGTGAGGAGAGAGTATATTCTTAGTCCACGCCTGCGTTAGCTACACCGCAAGTGCTTACACTAGCTGCCGCGGATACCGCTGTGTGCCGATATATTGTTGTGATGTGCCTCAAAGCGCATTCTTCTGGGTGCTCACTCTGAGTTTAGATTGATATGATTTGGATGCTGGATCATATGGATTGGAGTTATCCATGTTTCGTGTAACCACCCAATATGTTATGGCCAGATCTAAGTAGGGGAGAAGGTTTATGTGGTGTCTTCCTTGTCCTGAAAAGATCTAGTGGGGTTATGGGTGTCTGAGGACAAAGCGCTCCTCGGAAGAGACATTCCGTGGAGTTACAATGACCACTGCCTTAATCATGGGGCCCATCACCAGAGGTTATGGATGCCAGTTGAGCATATGATATCAGCAGGGTTCTCCTCCGCAAGTAGTGTCCGGATACACTCTTGGGGTATGAAGCACCAGTAGCTCGAAGCTTGTCCCCAGAAAGGTACCAGTAACAATAGTAATGCCATAGTCGATGTGCAGCTAGTTATCACATTCCTGACCTACCACATATACCAGATGCCAAATACTCTAACGAAGGCAATTGCAGTGGTCTTAGGGTGGAGAAAGCAGCCTACAAAGGCAGAGGGTCAAAAACTTAATGACCTCCTCAAGAGACATCCAGATATGTTTGAGGGGGTCCAAGCAAGTTTTGGTGGTCACCCGGACTGGAAAAGAAAGGGTGGGTGATTCTAGATGTACATCCCAAGCCTTGGTATGGCGCTTTAAGAGAATCTCGAAAATCCCTGGCTAATGAAAAGTTAGAAGTGACATAGATAATTTAGGATAATCAAGCCTCAACGAACCATTGAAAATTTAAGCTTAAAATATGAATGGAGGAATCTTCAACATAGAAGTAGTATCTTTTCAAGTCATTGCCACTCCAAGTGTTGGGTATCACTTCCTCTTCATGGGATTGCAAATGGAATGCACCATTTTGAGCACTTCTTTGTCGATGAAGGGTCCCACCCAGTTTGGGTTAATCTTCCCCACTAAGGCTGCTCTTCTTGCCACATCTAACTTTTTCATCATGAGGTCAGCCTCGGCGAACTGCATTATTCTGACGTGCTTGTCAAAATACTTAGACATTCTTGGCTTGGCTTCTGCCTGCCTGATGATAGATTGATCTCTAAGGTCTTCTATAAGATCGAGATTATTCCTCATTTCCTCGTTGTTGTTTGCCATACAACTTTCGCCATTTTATTTGGAGAAGAGTACTCTATTGGACATGTGCGTCACATCCCTTTGTTGGAGAATAACAAATACCAAATTGTATTTGGTCTTGCTTGTCGTGTGTTTATAGTGTGCAGGAACTATAGGTGCAATACTCCACAGGAAGAAAGCAGCTTGGAACCAACAAACTGAACTGAAGCACTACCGCCAGTGTTAGGGGTTAACAAAGGCGCTAACGCTACCGCCAGCGCTAGCACTACCGCCTGGCGCTAGCACTACCGCCTGGCGCTATCTCAAGTTCGTGCACAGTGCCACGCCGCCGACGGTTTCGCAACCGCTCCACATGAACGCTATTGCAGGCGCTAGGAGCTACCGCAGGCGCTAGGAGCTACCGCAGGCGCTAGCGAGGAGTTCTATAAATTGGAGCTTTGCTTCTCGTTTTGGTGTTCCATCCCAGAGAGATTGCTTGTGCCAAATTTCAAGAGCTGTTATGTTGCCAAAGATGGATCTCCCACAAAAACCTTAAGGAGAATTCTGGAGGAGGACTACGTCACGCTACATCCGATGGACGATCGCTTTGACCTCGCTCATACTACAATGATCCTTCATCTCCGACTTCATAAGATCTCATATAGGGAGTTTTTATTATTGTTATCATTATTTTCATTCCATACTTTTTGTAACCGTTTAGAGAATTTGCATTGTATTGGCGACTAGGTCTGGGTAGGACTTAGGGAGTAATTCACCTTGTGTTGGCGACTAGTTCTAGGTGATTAGATCTAGCGGGTGCTCGAGGCCATATCCGGGGAATGATTGGCTAGAGCGGCTTGAGGCCTTATCCGGGGAAGGATAGGCTAAAGCCAACCGGTTTGTGGGGATACAAGTCGGTATAGAAAAGGAAAATATATTTATATTTGTACGCCTCCGATTTCTAGCGATATTGAAATCAAATTTATGTAAACACCTTTTTATATCAATACAATCATGTCTCTATTTGTATTTATTTGATTTCTCTCATTTGGCATAATCTCTACTATATTGGTTACAAAGTTTTCAATTCGTATCACTTTATCTAAATTGTTTATTTCAATCTCTTTCATCATAAAACAATTTAGCACTTGTTTCTAAATCTAAAATTGCAAATTACAATATTCTCTTTCTTTAACTAAATTGTTATTTTGCCTTCTCCTTTTATAAAATAATTTAGTAATTTTCATAAAAATATAAAAAGAATTTTTATTCCCTTATTCACCCCCCCCCCCCTAAGGGCGCCTATCAATCCAACAAGTGGTATCAGAGATAGGTTATTCCAAACGGTTTAAAAACCAGGAATAATGGCATCTCATGATCTCGCTTCTACTAGTGGGGGAAATTTTCTTATAAATGAAAAATCTTTGGCACCACCTTTATTTGAAGGCAAAAAATTTAATGGGTGGAAATTCTTATGGAAAAATTTCTAAAATCTTTGGATATTGAAGTATGAAATATGACAATTAAAATGCCCCCAAGTATTTAAAATAAAAATCAAATATTTTTAAATGCCAAATCAATGAATAGTATATATTGTGCATTAGATCAAAATATTTTCAAACTTATTTTTACACTTCCTACTGCTTTTGAAGTTTGGAAATTTCTTGATAATACTTATAGTCTTCCTTCCACAAATGATGAACAAGAGGAATTCCTTATGGATCCAAGAGAAGAAATCGACAAGGACTCATTCTTGGAGGAAGATAAATCTAAGAGAGAAATCGACGAGGAATTCCTTATGGATCTAAGAGAAGAAATCGATGAACACTTATGCTTGGAGGAAGAAGAATACAACGTCACAATATTAGACTCATTTGTTGGCAACACATCAAGCAAAAGAGAAGACGGAAATTCAACTATGGAAGAAGAATGCGAAGATGTCAAAGGAACCCTTGGTTCAAATCTTGCCTCATCCCATAACAATGTAAGAAAATCAAAAACTTCTCTTTTTGTAGCAAATTCTATTTCTACATCTCTTATGCTTAAAATTGCTAAACGTAAAATTTTAAAGTTAAAAATTGCTAACTCCAAACTACATTTAGAAAATAACTCTATAAAAGAAAATGATAACGTAGAATCAAATATTGATGTGTTAAATTCTCTTTCATGCTCTTTAGTTAAAATTCCTACTCCTTGTTTAGATTGCAATCTATTAAAAGAAAAATTCAAGGATATTGAAAAAGGGCTCTTAGTTTCTAAAAAGCATAATGAAAATTTGATAATTGAAAATGATGCTTTAACTTGTAAGTTAAGACAATTAAAATCTTTTGTTGAAAAAGTTCTAATTTCTAGTAATGAGTTTCATCATAAGATTTTGAATAATGAAGATAAATTAACTCATAAAATTCTTAAGAGTCACTATTATAAGTCTCAATATATTTTCAATCATGACTCAAATTTAAAAACTCCTCTACATGAAAATCATCAAAATAAGAATCAATCTTTTAAAACATATTGTAACCCACTCTTTCAACAATCACTTCTAAATAAAGACAATCACTCTTATAAACTTTCAAAGAATCCATATAATAAAATTCATTATGATTATCAACATCAGAGTATTTTGAAAAATAATTTGAATAAACATAAATCTCAAATGAATTATTTTTCAAACAACTATCATCACAAAAAGATGTCAAATAATCATAATATGAATTTAAGTGATAAACAAACAATGTATGAATGGAGACCCATAAGGAAAAATGACATATCATCATTAATTAAAAAAGCCCATTCATCATTATCTTCCGAAAAGCCACCACAATGTATTTGGGTACCCAAAAGAACCATCCCACTTGGTCCCCTCTGGATACCTAAATTTCTCATTCTTTAGTATCCTATCATTTGCATGAAGTAGAATCAATTACAAATGAAACATCAATACTCTACTTCATGATGTGCTTTATTTCTTTTACTCTTGTTTGATATGTATTTTTTTTCCAACATGTTTATGGTCTCTTTGTATTTCATAAGATATGACTTACAAATCTTAAGCCTAATGTTTTAACAAATCAAATTGAATTGAAATTGAACATAAATTCATATGTTTTTAAAAGTGACTTATCTCTCATTTTTTATATGTTTTTTTCTTTTTAAATCCATTGCCTATAAATGTCTTATATTATCATTATAAATTGAATGCTAAATTTGCTAAATGATATTATCAAGACTAATGAAATTACATTCAAAATTGGATTTAAATGGATTTTTAGGGGTCTTATGCTAAAAATATTAAATGCACAACTTATTGTATATTTGTCTAATTTCTTTGTTGCATATGATAGCCCCTATATTGAATAATCATAACCAAGAAATATCGGAATCAAATGATATAAAAGAAACCATGTGTTTTTAAATAAAAAATTGTAACTCAAAATTGTAAATCAAAAACCATGAGTTGCTAACGCCAGTCGTTATCACTAAAGCCGGCGGTAGATTATTTTTAAAAAAAATTCTGATTTCTCTAATTATTATTTTCTGAAAAATTATGTCAAGTATCGTTATCTTCTACTTTCAGATACTTGGTATTAAAATCAAAAAGAAAATTACAAAACAATTCAAAATTACCAAAACATTTTTTTGTCCTTTATATAAATATAGTATAATATTCACTTTACAAGCAGTCACTACATATTAAGAAGGATGAATATGAACTATATAATCACCACAATGATCTATTAATATCATATGCTAAAATTCACTATAATCATATATCATAATTCATGATCTAACAAGAATTATCTTAAATCAACTAATACTATCAACATTAGGAATCATGAAATATGTGATGGCTATTGATATTATAGTTTCATATCTTATTTTGTGCGTGATATGTATCTCTATTGTTTGCATGTATCTCATTATATTTAGATCTAAGAATTAACTTGATATCAAGAAGATGAAATCAAATAGAATAATTATTTCATTCTAGATCTAAAGAAAATTAATTTGAAATCTTCTCATATTACATGAAACATTATCTCCATTAAATCATAAATAATAACATTGCACTCAAACTCATCATTCTAGCATCACTTCTTAGTTTATGCTTAAATTTATATGCTAGGTTTAACATTTACAATGTTATTAAAATATCATGATAACTATGTGATTTGAAATTATATAGAATACTAAAATTCCAACAAACACATAGTTTATGGATTAATCATTAGAATATTTATGAATATTGTTTCATGAATCATATATTATCATGCAAAACCAAAGATCAATAAATTTAATTATCCAATGCAATTTTATTATAAATTTCTAAATGTTATATATGTGATCTTTGACTTTGGTATGATTGGATGATCATCATTTTTCTAGGCTTACAAATCAAACATGCTCATTCAAAAGAAAATCACCAAATCATATTGTCATAAGTCTAGAAGAATTAGAATTTACATACATCGTGATGATCTAACATATATTCTATGCAAAATTCTCTGTAATCATAAATCATAATTCATGTTCTATCAAGAAATTTCTCAAATCAATAATAGGAATTATGAATCTTATGATAAAAATTATGAATAATGTTTTCCTTACATTATTGGATGTATGAATATGCTTTGCTAGTGATTGCATGTATCTCTCAAATTTGTAGACTCTAGATTCAACTTTGTAATGAAAGTATAAATCAAACTTAATCATCACTCTATTCTATATATATAATTTGAAACTCTACTTTGGAATACATGCAACATTAATGTTATTCTTATGACGTGACATTAAACCCAAAACTCATCATACTAGCATTATCACTTATTTGAATATTAGTAATTGTGCTAGTTATCTCATATCGTCATCTCATAAAAGTAGAAAAACTATGTGGATATATATAATCCTTCACATTAAACAAAAACCATAGTTTATAAATAAATCCATAGTTTAAAAGCATAGGTTGTCCAAAGATTATTCACCTATGACTTCATACCTCATAATAGCGGGGGCGTTAGGTTGTATGTATTAGAGACCTAACCTCTAAGTCATGTCTTGTTCTTAACCGGGGAGGGTTCCAGTGGGGCCTTGCGAGGCACTGAGGGAAATAGTGCTAGGTTGGCGTTCTCTAGTGTGTGCATATGGGACTAACACCCCAACCTACGGCATGTGTGCAGCTCCTCATGCCCATCCATCACTTAGTACGGGGCTAGGGTGTAGACATTTTGTCCGGGTAGTTTTTAATCTTAGGACACACTTATATTACTCACTGTATGAACAGTTTATTTTCCTATCACTTTAATCATGCATATTTTGGGTTGTTCAAAAAATGTCCTCTTGTGTTTTGCATAATTTATTTATTTATTGTGCTTAAATGATTTTGCAAAACTCAAGTTTTTGAAAAATCCAAAGTTTCATGCAAATTTGATCCACCTTGAGATCTCCAAAAATTTTGAATTTTCTGCATGACACTACTATAAAGACACTTATTCAAGATCAAAAAGTAAAAATTTAAAATTCACAAAAAATCAAGTGTTGTTTGCCGCGCTAGCACTAGCGCCGGCGCTAGCGTGGGTTTGTGATTTTTCTGTGTTTTAAATTTTCTAAAAATCTATAAAAATATGTTAGCTCATATGTACTACTTATTTGTTTTGTTTCTCACTTTTGTTATTTTTTTTATTCATATTAAGAAAAATCAACTACAAAAGTTCAAAATACAAAAATACAAAAATATATGTTTTTGAGATTTTCTATTTTTATCTATATTATGAAAAATCCACTACAAAACTTCAAAATTCAAAAATACAAAAATATGTTTTTGTGGTTTTCTGTTTTTCTTTCATTAAAACTTTTCAAAACAATAAAAAACTGTATGATCATTATTGCTAATATCAAGAATGTATGCATTCTATCATTTAGAATTATCTACAATATTAAAACTTGTTTCTTCATATTACTATGAAAATTGTTTTGTTTATCATGCTTTGATATATCTAATTAAGTGCATCAATTGTATTGAAAAATATGTGTAGATCCAAGCTTAGCATGCCTCTAAGTATGAGTAAATGTTTTATGATTGATAATGATACATTTCACTCACTTATTTTGGTAATCAACATGTGTGTTTAAATCTAAAATGCTTGCATGTGTGTTGTAATTGTACAATGAGGTAAAACTTGCATAAGTTTATTACCTACACTACATTTGAAATGCACTTAAGAAATTAAGAAAAGTGGTTGAGTTTAAAAATATTGTTTAGGTTTGCAAAACAAGTGTATTCGGAGAATGTTGTCTCACAAATGTGAACAAAAAATAGACAAATATAACTCCACTAAGCACTACTTGAACCTCCAGATAAGTCTTCATAAGAATTGTGAGGTTGAGCACCTTGGAAAGAATATTAAAGTGTTTTGTGCAAACCTTGGTTATTACACCACTTTGTTAAAAATTATGTGCATTAAAAGTGTGTGAAAGTAATATACTTGTTTTTATTGTGCACTTTACTCTACATATGTCTTGTATTTTGTGATTTAAATCAATTGTTAACATTGCTCAAAATACACTTATATGCACAACATTATCTTTCATAACACTTCTTCTCATGAGTATTGGATTCTAATGCTTTATCTATACTACATTTATATAAGAAATGCACTAGATAACCTAGCATGATCTCTACAATGTTTTGGTATCTCTTGAACTTAAATTTAAGTAAAATTATAGTATAATCTCTCTTTGATATGTTCATTTCATGTTTGGTATCTTTATGAAAAACTTTAAGATTTCAAAAAGGTTAAAACATCTTTCAATTTTGAACTAAAACTCATTTTTACTTTTGCTTTTCATGCTTTCAAAAAGAAGTTTCTTATAATCTTCCGCTTGCTTACAACTCTTATCTTTTTATTTGAAATCTCTTATATATACTATGCTTAAAATCTTTATCATTATTTATATTACAAAAGCTCAATCATGCTTTATCATTTATAATAAATGCCTCCTTACTACCCTCACCTTACCTTCTTTTGATAATACCAAAAGGGAGAGATTAATTGAAGAAATATATATAGGAGAAATATAGAAGAATAAGGGGAGACTAATTCATGTAATCTATCATTTAGGGGGAGTACAACATAAATCATATTTATGTAGGGGAGTATTAAGATAGGGGGAGTATGCACATTATCCACAATGATGTCAAATTCTACCTGGATGATAGCTTCACAACCATGTGTCAAGTTGAAGGGTGTCTCCCCAATGTCCTAGGAGGGGTGGTTCTAAGAGTACATGTTGGTAACACTACCCACAATGTTCCAGATTTGGAGAAGTCCCTAAGTCAATGATAAGTACAATTTGTATTTGATATCTATATTATGTGACATGAGCAGGTTATGACATCATACATCCTAAGTATAATATTTAAAGATCAAGAAAAAATGTCTAATTAATATATCATAATGTCAATAAGGAATACACAAAGATATCATTGTGATCACTCATAGAAGGAAGTAGAAGAAGACAGTAAACAATTGATGTGGCAATAAGAAGAACTCATTGATGTTGTCGTGTCAACAATGTATATGTGATGATATCATTGTGAGGACTCAAAAGTCAGCTAAGGCATATACCATCATGTCAACAAGGTACACAAGACGAAATCATTGTAAGAACTCAGGAAGAATCAGATAAGAAAAATATCATTGTGTCCACAAGGTAGACATGATGATATTATTGTGAGGACTTAAGAAGAATCAGCCAAGGCATATACCGTCGTAACAACAAGCATCACACGACGATATCTTTGTGAGGACTCAAGAAAAGTCAGTCAAGGCAGATATAGTTGTGAGGACTCAAGATGTAACATCCCCCAAACAACTAGACCCCTAGGATGGTTTTGTCATGACTAGTGCATGAAAAAACCATTGGAAGCATAGAGGGAGCATAAAAGCTTAGGAAGGTAGGAGGAAACCACCATGGTCTGCAAATAGCAATCTCAAGTTAACAAGCATAAGGTTGGACTTAAGGACCTAACCTTGATCCTTTGACCCCACCATAGCATACCTAACCATTTAGGGGCACCCTTAGAGCACTAAGGACCCATTGGGGTCAACCAGAGAGGCCAAGTTGGCCAAAGTCAACATTAACCCTAAATTGTACAAAGTAGGATAATTAGGGTCAATTGGCTTCCACATGCCAAATTGACCTTTCCCCTACCCTTATAAGTATATTAGGAACCCAATGGACCAAAAAGCCTCAACATGGGGCGACCAATTTGGCCAATTTGACCTAAGTCAACTATAGCCCTATTTTGTTCAAAGTGGCCTATTAATGGTCAATTGGCCCTCACTTTGCCAAATTAACTCTACCTAGATCTTCTTAACTCTTAGGGGAGGCCAATGGGTCACTAGCCACCCATTGGGGCAACTCAAATGGTCATATTGACCAAAGTCAACTCCACCCTAAATTTAGGTCAAAATGACCTATTTTGACCTAATCAAGCCCAATCCACTTGGGCTAGACCCAATTTAAGTGGTCCACTAGCTAATGGGGTTTGTAGTTACTAAAATTTCCATTCAATTTCAGAGAATTTGACGAGGAGATAGAAAACACCATTATCCCGAAAAATGGTTGAGAGAGAGAGAGGAGTAATGGCATTCATGGCCAAGGGAGGCCAATTGATCTCCCAATTAATGGGGATTCATCTCCTATGGCTGTTACAAGGAGTTTAGGAGTTTTCCCAGCCCACACGGGGGCTGAATTGGGAGGTTTCCACCATGGACGAAAATGGCCATTGATGGCCTTCATGGCAATTGATGCCATGACCCTCCCTCTCCCCAAATTGGCTAATAAAAAACCTTTAGAGGACTGAGAGGATTGTTTCCCCCATTCACTTGAAGGAATTGAGCTTGTTGGTGTGGAGGATGCAATGGCTCCAAGAGCTTCAAGGTCGACCATGGCCAACAGGAGATCGGCAATGAATCACCCCTCCACACAGGTCTGGTTCTTTCCTCTCTCTCTTTGGTGAGATCTTTCATCGTTGGGGGCTCGATTCTGGGCCAATTGGTCGTGGATTGGGATCACCAAAATCTCCAGAAATGGAGCTTTGATCCCACTCAAAAGCCCAATTCCGGCCACCTCTGGCCGGCCAACCACCGCTAATCGCCGACCACTACCTCAACGAAGGTGGTGGTGGCATTGGCCGGCCGGGGCAGCGCTCAGGTGGCCGGGAAAGTGGGGATATAGGAGCTCCAGGCACGGGCAATCGGGACCGTCGGCTCAAGCTTGAAGATTAATGGATGTCGTCAGTTCAGCGCCAAGATGTGTGCTGAGTTGATTTCCTTTAAATGTTTATATAATGTAATTTTGTCACACTTTATGCAGTATCTTTGAATAAATTGTAGGAAATACTTAGGGCCCTCTAAAGAAAAAGTGGTTAACACCAAAGTTGTAGCCCTTGGTGTGTACTTTAATTTAAAAGTTGTTTCAGCCCAAAAGGAGTTCTCTAGCTCCCTGTAGGGCCATTTTGGTTGGACTGGTCCCAAGGGTAGGACAACCATTATTTCTTGAATTACTTTTGATAGGGAAATGATATTGACATGAAAATTGAAACATAGGCTATTTGTACCTACACCCTTAACATATACAAAGATGGGAATTTTTTGAAAACATTTTTTAAAGTTTTTGTAATAATTTAATAATTCATGTATTATTTAATTATAGTGTCTAATGACCTCCAATCCCCTCCAAATTTTGCTGCGTGCTCTTTATGGTTATTATATGACCCTGGTTAAAATTTCAGCCCAATTGGGACTAATTTGGTTGGGTAATTACTGAACCCAAGTTTGGTCAAACTAGGTCAAAAGTGCACATGATAAAATTAGGTGGTCAAATCTCATCAATGTTGTGTGAAACTTTGTCCACTAGTTTAGGATCACATAAGACACCCCCATGAGTAATTTGGGGTGATGTGCCGGTGGATATGCCCTAGAACCCTAGTTCTAACCATAGGGTTGCACTTTAAGCCTTCTGAAGGACATAGGGGCATATTTCCTTGAATGGTCATGAAACTTGGTAGATAAGTTCATAGGGTGTAAATATGACCTAGGAAATTTTATGAACACTTATCCCCTCTGATTTAGGTTATAACCTTTTTAAGGAACCTTGTTATAAGGGAAATGTACATGCTCAAATTATCTTGGATGTTAATGAAAGTTTGGTAGTACCCTCATAATCATTATTTAGGCCTCTGATAATTTTTGTGTAATTATTGGATTGATTTAATTATCACTTCATTCACAAGTCATCTATTTTGTCTTAGAATTATATTAAGTAAATGAGGGCCAACTATCCTCTGGAAAATTATGAAACTTGATGATAGGACGTTTTAGGGCATTAGAAAGCTCTCTGAATTTTTGAATAATTTTTGGAATTATTTATTAGTAGGTTGCTTCAAAATTTTCCCTAGTAAGGGTTTACTTGGAATATTTAATTATATGACTAATTAGTTCTAATAAATTCTGAAATTTACTCAGTAGACTTTTCTGATTAATATAAAGGTCTGGTAATTTTCCCATAATTTTTGGACAAGTATTTTAGGTGTTTCCTTCTTTAATTTCTAATTTTGGGTAATTATTCAATATTATAATTAGAGGACCTTACTGCAAATTTGTGACATTCTATATTTACTGTTATTTTGATATCATATATTTTCCATAATTTTGTGGAGGCCATATAATAAGAAGATCTTACACTTCATGTTCAATTTCATACTTGACCAATGTTGGAGAAATTATAATAAATGCCAAATAAATAAGGAAAAATGTGATCCTCTGGATTTAGTCTTATAATATCATGATAGACTCCCAGTAATAATCTTAGGTCATTCGGATGATTATTTGGAGTATCTCCTCTTGTGTAACTTATATAGCTCATTTGGTCTGTGTATAGTAGAAAATGTAGAGTTAATAAAACTAGTAGACCATTAGATGAGAATGGAAGGTGTATGGTGTACTTAGTCTGGTTGAGAAGATTTGAGGTCACCAATAGGGGTCTATATGTTGAGTGTGCCCGGTAGTTAAGGGGCAAGCTTGTGCTCGGTATTGACGATAGACCGTCTTTCCCCTTAGAGGGTCATAAAGTACTTAGGGTAATCCAAGTGTAATGATAAGAAGGGTATTCTCATGGGTAGATACCAATAACACTAAGTGTCTTGAGAAAGGGAGCTTTGGGCTATCATCCCATTATAGCTCCTAGTACCGCTGCGAGCCCCTCACAGGGTAGACCTCGGGAAGTCCAAGATTAACCATAAATAGTAGGATTAAAATGTTGTACAAGATTAACTTAATAATATACCCACCCACACCCCGTTGTAACGAGAGGTTAGTTGGTTTGGTTTTACGAGCGGTAGGCTCGGTGGTTGTAGCGGTGGACTAGTTAGTTCGATGAGCTTGTGACTCAGTAATGCTTGTTGGTATGGACGGGTTGGTCCGGCGAGCCAGTGGCTCGGAAGGTTATGGTGACAGGCAGGTTAGCCCGGGAGCTTATGGCTCGGAGATAGATGGTAAACATATTTGCATGTGCATAAAGTGGTGGGTCTTCGGTATTTGACGATCATTCACACCGTCGTCAATATGTTGACTCGGTAAGTGTGGAATTTGCACTTAGCCATAAAAGTCTGGTGGTCCAGCCAGTAAGAGTGCGCAGATGCTTTACGGTTTTGCATTGATGCTTATGATAGGTCTAGGCTAGGTAGTGTGAATACCAACCTAGACGTGGGTGAGGCCTAACCCACCACTTCTGTTTGCCACTACGAGAGTATCCTGGGAGTCTTGCTAGCTCCAAAAAAGGAGGGAACTAAAGATCTGTGCTCATAGAGTCGTAGTGTGTGAGTTGCACTTATGTGAACATAGCATTAAACTGCATACCTTGCATGACATAGCATAAACATTGCATTTCAATCCCTACCCCTATCGTATAAATTGGTTATGGGACTTTTTATACGATAGGCCCTGCTAAATGACCCCTTGGTCTATCGGTTTGTATGGGCACTCCAATAAATCAATGGTTACTTTTCTATTGTATTTACTGTTCTCTACATGCTCTTTACTATTCTCAATTACTACATCAATTATCTATATACACATGTGTAGTGGTAGAACTTTCCATAGTTTGATTCACCATCATCTGCTCTTTGTTTATACCCCTTGCTATCCTCCGCTTCATTCCTCTCGTTCGGTGCCTAGGAGTCATTAGGGGAGGGGTGGGGAACATAAGGCTTAGTTTTTTTGCTAACGGTCGATGGACAATATCATTTTAGGGGACCAAGGAGACGCAGCAGCATCAAAGGCCGGTGCAGATGGAGGCGGGCCAGTCAAGTACAGAAGCACCAGTGTCAGGATCAGTGAGTGATTAATAGATTTCTTCTGCGAGTGACCTTGTAGTGTGGATATGATGTACAGGGCTTGAGCCTTTTATTATTGCAACCTTTGGTATTTCAGTTATATCATGTAGACATTTATTATATATAGCATATGATTGTGGACTTGAACTTATATTTGTTCGTTTATACTTTTCTTCTTCTGTGATCGATATGGCCGGCAGGATCGGTGTTTTGTAGTGGCGACCTTCTCGGGTGATGGTGTCACCGCAAAGCGGTGGTTCTTGGCATAAGACCCAGTTTTGCATCGAAAACATGGGGTCTTACCCAAGAAGAATCAGCCAAGGCATATATCGCCGTGACAACAAGCATCACAAGACGATAACATTGTGAGGACTCAAGAAAAGTAAGCTAAGGAAAATATCGTCGTGACAACAAGCTTCACACGATGATATTAGTGTGAGGAATCAAGAACAGACAACAATGGCAGATATCATTGTGAAAGCTCAAGTAAAACCATCTAAGTTTCTTATCATCGTTATAAAGAGATTCACCTGACGATATCATTGCATGAGCTCAAGAGAAGACTGTTAAGTCAATTATTGTTGTGAGTAACTAAACTTCACACAACGATATCATTTTTACAGGCTTAGAATGCGGGATTTCAAATCGACAGAAGCGACAAAAGCAAATGTCAAATCAATCATATCCAAAAAGTGGTCTGAGACAAAACCTTTTCAGAACTCACTCGTTAGACGAATCAGTGATATAAAAGGATAGGAGAGGGTCGTCTAACCGTAACCTCTGATCTTTTGTCGTTGAGAAATCAAAAGCAGAAAAGCTTGGCTGCCACTAAAAAGCAATAAAATAGTAACAAACAAGTATTTTTCAAATGAAGAAAAAGAAGAAGCCAAGCTTCAACAGGAAAGCTCTCACTCTTGAGAGCAAGAAGACTTCTTCATACAAGAAAGCTCAGAAATTATCCTGATCAGAAGGTTCATCTATTGAAGATCCAGTGCTGCTGCTAAAGAGAAAGCTTTCTATTTAGAAAGGCCTAAGAAGACTAAAGTTGTTCAAAGCTCTATCTTTCAGAGTCTAAAGCTGTAAAATCTTCTTCTAATATCTTATTGTAGGATCTCTTTGAGGTCTGAGGTAGGGTTATGCTGAAAGCCTGAGTGTAGGGCTTGTAAGAAGGCCTGAGTTGTAGGACTTTGCTGAATGTTTGAGGTAGGGTCTATGAAGACCTGAGCTGTAGAGTTTCTGAGGAAATTTGAGTTGTAGGATCATTGCTGGGGATCTAAGCTATATGAGTGCTTACACTTTGAGGTAAGGTTGTTGATGGCACTAGAGGTAGGATTCCAGGAGGGAATCTAAGTGTAGGGTACTTGCTGAGATCCTGAGTTATAAGATCAGATTGATCTGAGTTTTTGGAGGAGTTGGCGTAGTCTAGCACACTGCAAGATAGGTGAAGGGGGACAATGGAGTTCCCATCATCTACGGAATCACTATAAACAACTATGTGCTTTTCTGTTCATGTTTATTTTACACTCTCTGTGCTAGAATAGTCAACAACATAAAAGAAATTAAAATATTTTTAAAGCAGCTATTCACCCCCCCCCCCCAGGTAACTAGACTACAGATCAAACTTTCAAGTGGTATCAGTGGCAGGTTGTTCAAAAAGGACCTAACAGTCTAATCAAGTTCCTCAAGAAAATCTTTAGTCTATTCACCATTACTTCAGGTGAAAGCTATAAAGAGCTTAGTTCAATGAAGTTGCCTATCTACAGAAAAAAGAACCTTAGCATCTGAATGCAAATGGTTAGGCTATTTATGGAAGCCTCTGAACCTAGGATCTTTGTCACCGTTGAAAATGGACCCTTCATCCCCATAAAGGTTTCTGCAATAGATGCAAATCAATAAGTGTCAAAGAAGCCGACAGAGATGACTAAGAATGAGGTAGTATTGGCCACCATGTACAAAAGCGCCAAGAACATTATAGTTATTGCCATAGATGATTCCACATTCCAAAATTTGATTCACTGCCAAATTGCCAAGGAAATGTAGGATACGTTGATTGTGTACATGGAGGGCATAGCTGAGGTAAGAAATAACAGAAAATTCCTACAGAACCAGGAGTATGAAGCCTTCAATCAAGGGAAGAAGGACTCCATAGCTAAATGCTATGAAAGGTTCTTCATGATTGTTAATGGGCTGAGGACCTATAGCAGGGTCTTCACAAATTATGATTTAAATGACAAATTACTTAGATCCCTCAACATGGAATGTGATAAAAGATCCGTGCCATAAGGGAAATGGGAATCATAATGAAATCCAACCCCAGAATATGTTTGGGAAGTTCCTCTCCCATGAGCTGCAACTGAATACCAGAAAAGCTGAGGAAGAGGGCAGCAAGGACAAGTCTGTAGCTTTCAAAGCTGAAAGCTCCAGAAGAGGTAGAGAAAAAACCCCTCCCCTCCATGGAGAAAGGCTGATACAGACAGCTCAGAGCCCTCAACCTCTAAGGATGAGCTAACTTATGGAGAACTTACCTTGTTCTCCAAATAGTTCAAGAAGATGCTGAGCAAAAGGAGACAATGGAAGAACAAGTCTTCCTCTGCCTCCAACTCAAGGAAGCCCCACCTCAGCACTGATTGACAAAGAATAGACCCCAATGGGGAAAGGTATGTCTCCAAACAGAACAAACCTTTTAATACTAACATTGTTTGCTACTTTTGCAAACAAGTCTAGACATGTCATTGCTGACTGTCAAATCAAAAGAAATTAGAGAAAGGAAGTAGAGGAGAAAAAGCATTACAAGGCCAAGAGATCTGAGAAGAGTCTCCTGGAAAAGAAGAAGAAGATTTGGAGTGATTGTGACTCTAGCTCTTTAGATTCAGAAGATGAAGTGGCCCTCATTGGGCTGGTTGCTGTTGCTGAGGAGGACATATACCCTACTACCAAGGTGGGAATTAGGGCTCCGCTATCGTTATCAGACAGTGATAGTGAAGATGAAGAATGATGTGGTCTAATGGCCATGTCAGATGAAGAAGATCAGGATGAATCTCATCCTGATGAGGTAATCACAAAGACCCCCCCCCCCCCCTTCTTTATCTAATTCTAAGTATGAGACTGGTGCAGATTCATAGACATCCTGATCACATGTTGAAGAGGGTGAATCTGAAAATGATTTCAGTGATACGGTTAACCAATATGGTGTTCTATTGGAAGCACTCAGGAAGAGCAAGAAGCTTGCCAAGATGCAAGATGAGGAAATTGAATCCCTGAAACTTGCTAAATCTGTCTGTGATGAGACTGCTGAAAGCCTACCTCTTATGAGCACAAAGATTAACAAGTTGAGAGGTATGCCAATAATCCAAGTTGGGACCATAAGCAATAAGAACAAGATCATTGTGTATCTTGAGAAGAAGCTCCTCAATGATAGGATGTTAGTGGCAAAGTTTTCTAAGCCACGGATTGTATTGCGTATCATTGACAATTTTTCTGCCTAGTACAGGTGTGGCGTAGGCTATAACAAGGAGGCTAAGGCAAAGAAAGGAAATGTTGGAAAAGAGAACGTACAATAGATCATCTTCAAAAATCTGGTCTTTGCATCCAACAATTATGACCATGACAGCATGTATGGTTACTTGAAAATTGGATGCTCTTTAAGTGGGGTCAACAATGCTCCTCACTAGAAAGGAAGGAAAGACCTTGGGTCTAATGTATTTAAGCCTCCACATGAAGAAATACAAATGAAGCATCACGGGTCATTTGTATTTGGTCCAACAACACCAAGACCAGTAGCTAAAGGAAAGGGAAAGGCCACTCTGCAAAGGCCTTCCTGTAAGACGAATCATGTAGCTGTGCAGTCCATTCCACATCATGCACACATCCATAAGATCCTTTAGAGGAATACAAAGAATGACAATATCTTCTCTCATGAACATGAGCTTGCACATTAAGCACCTAAAGCTGTTCGGAAAATAAGGTATAATAGATATGAGTGTTGGTGCTGTGGAATGGTAGGTCACTTTGCCTTAGAATGTTGGTATAATACTACTGTGCCACAGGCTAAGAGTGTCATTTCAATTAGTGCATTTTTCAGTGAAATTCTATTGAACAACTAACAAGAACCAAAGACCCAAAGTTGGTTGGGTTCCTAAGGTAAATTAGTTCTTTCTTGCAGGTATGTCCAGAGCCCAATCACATGCCAATATGGTATTTGGACAGTGAATGTTCCAGATATATGACTAGAACAAGAAGCCTTCTGAAGGAGTATGCCCCAGTGAAAATGGTCTTAAAGTCATCTTTGGAAGTTCAGATGGAGCGGGTTACAATAGTCTATAGTATGATTTCCAATGGCATATTCTCCTTCATAAAAGTAGCTTATGTAGATGGGTTGCAATACAACCTCATAAGTATAAGTCAACTATGTGACTTAGGCTATGTGATTGAATTCAACAAGGATAAATGCCTTATCAAATATTCAATTGACTTGGAGACAATACTGTCTGGAACTAGGAGTGGAAATGCTTTTTTCTTAAATTTTATTTGTTCTACTTCATCCATGCCTATTTGTCTTGTGCCTAATGAGAAAGAATCTCTTTGTGTACAATGGCACAAGAGATTGACTCATCTTAACTACAAAACAATTAGCATGCTATTCTCTGAGAATCTAGTTAGAGATGCACCTAATCTAAAATGCATTAAATATGGTCCATGTCATGCTTGTCAGATGGGCAAGCAAACTAGGACAACCTTAAAGGAATTGCTCACAAGGATTCTGTAAGGTGCTTATATTTACCGCACATGGATTTTTTTGGTCCAATGCCAATTCAAAGTTTAAGAGGAAAGTTATATACTCTTGTGATAGTTCATGATCATTCCAGATTTACATGGGTCTTCTTCCTCAAAAAAAAAGTCAGATACTCTTGACATCTTAATGACTTTTCTCAAGACCATGCAGAATGAAATGGACTGTTTAGTGGTCAAAATGAGAAGTGACCATGGAACAGAATTCCAATCTGGTGCTATGACAAACTTCTATCAAGAACAAGGTACCTTACAAGAATTCTCTTCTCCTAGAACCCCACAACAAAATGGGGTGGCTGAGAGAATGAATAGGACCCTGATTGACGCTATGAGAATAATGTGTTGGGTTTTCTCTAAACTGCACATCACATGCGTGTAGCAGAATAAATAAACAAGAACAACCCAAAAGTGTTTCAGATCTTGCAATTTTATGAATCTAGACATAAAAGGAGCAACACATTGCAATATACCTGAGAGGGATTGACTTAATGCTCAAATAAGATGCTCCAAACGAAATCCAAAAATGAGTGACTGAGTTCCAAGCACAAAAAGTATATTCGTGCCTTTATAACACTCCATACAAGCGAAGGAGAACCACAAGCCTCTTATCGAACAAGTGCTAGGTCGGATAAGGAGTGCCGTCAGCGTCTCCCACAGATTGCTAGATCCGACGAAGAGAGAGGCGACGACAGTGGATGGGATCTCGATGAAAACCCTTGCGGAACAGTTCCGCCTCAATCTCAAAAGAAAGGCACAAGGGAAAACTAATCATTTCCCTATTTATACCCAGGGGCATAAAATAAGATATTTGCAGACCCAAGTCTTTAATAGGAGTATACAATGAGTATCATCGAGATCACTAAAAAGTCATCGAGATGATCTCGACGACATAGTCTTGATGACCTATATCATCGAGACGATCTCGGCGACATAGTCTTATTGACCTATATCATCGAGATGATCTCGATGACATAGTCTTGATGACCTATATCGTCTAGACAATCTCGACGTTATCGTCATGAAGATCTGTATCGTCGAGATAATCTTGATGATACTGTCTTGATGCCTGAAATATCATCTTGACAATCAAGACGATATCACACAACACTCAACGATACATCATAGGTGATAGTCGGTCATATTGTTGTGACCACTCGACGATATTCACAGCATCATTTTGATGATCTCGACGATACATCAATGTCGTCTTGAACACATGCCAACATGCTCTATGCAATATTCATAATATCTGTGGAACATTTAGCCGACTCGAACTAAATCAAATAAGTCCTAGGATTAGTCCTTCACTAATATCCAATATGAGTAAGGCTAACACAATCCTTCCTCCAACTTCTCAAAACACTCTTATGTGCGACCCTATAGGCTAATATTGCGCTGGCAGTGAGACTAACTGCTTGATTGCTTTGAGATCAATTTGAAAATACCAACAGTCTCCCACTTGATCACAAAGTATCACCAGAAGTCTCACAAACAATGAGTGGCATATAGCAATATATCATTGCTACACAAGCAATAAGAGTCCATAACTCAATAAGCCTGTTCTGGCCAATGTTTTACTGTTGTCATATCCCTTTGTCCCTTACATCTAGATAGAACTAGAGGCATGGACCGTGTCACCCTCATAATTGTTCAATCTAAGTTTCTTGATCCAGAATGGACTGCCTGAAATTGGTGAGCTCAATATCATATATTGACTCAACCAAGCATGGCCATGCATTTCTCAGTCTCATTCTATCATGGGGCCCATGGATGTAACTCCTGTCATATAGGAGGACAAATCTCATATCTGTCCACACCCAAACACCCAAATAAATCATAACATACCCAATAACCACTGTTATCATCAACCTTCTTCAAGGAAAACTTTTGATGGCATAAAAGTACGCTCTTACTCACTTAATGAATATTATGACTTCAGGTCAAAGAATCACAAACACCATTATTGCATGAGGTCTACTTGTGACAGGTTCATATAACAATCCACAAAGTAGTCTCATGGTGGGTCTGACCAGTATTACTTGTTCACTAACATGTACCCATATGAAGACTTGATATCACAATATCATGACCAGTGAGAACCGATCATCATTCAACGCACATGCTAGTCTTAATGTACCATCATTGCCCTTAGCTTCTAAGAAGATACACCGACCAGGGACTATTTAAGAATGAAGCTTCTTACAAACATAGGCCCTCACATTCAAGTCATGTACTTGAATTCCTATCAAAGCGAACATTCTACGGGCAATTTTTATGCTAATAAACTATCATATAGATACAGTTGACATAATAAAAGAACTTGCCATAAATGTAAAATAAAAATAAAGTACTTTATTCATCACATGAAAAACAACTGGCACAAATATAATCCACAAGACTCCCACTAGAGACGATCATTCAGGTATCTAATACCCATTGATCTAGTATGAAAATCATGCTTCCTCTGTGCAAGGGGCTTCGTCAGTGGATCCACAATATTCTCTTTAGTCGGAAATCTGCCTATGCTCACATCTCCTCGATCGACAATCTCTCGAATAAGATGAAACCCTCGAAGTAAGTGCTTCGAGCACTAATGCGATCTAGGTTCCTTAGCTTGTGCAATAGCACCGTTGTGGTCACAGTAGAGAACTACGGGATCAACAATGCTAGGAACTACACCAAGCTCCCTGATGAATTTCCTAATCCACACAACCTCCTTCATCGCATTTGCAGCAGCGATATACTCAGCCTTAGTCATAGAATCAGCAATAGTCTCTTGCTTAGAACTCTTCCAGCTAACAACTCCTCCATTCAAACAAAATACAAAACCTGATTGGGACTTTGAGTCGTCCCTATCAGTATGGAAGCTAGCATCCGCGTAACCCTTTACAATGAGCTCTTCCTCTCCACCAAACACCAAGAATACATCCTTGGTCCATCTTAAGTACTGTAGAATGTTTTTGACCACTGTCCAGTGACTATAACTGGGATCAGACTGATATCTGCTTGTCATGCTCAAAGTATATGAGACATCGGGTCAAGTATATAACATTGCATACATGATTGATCCAATTGTCGAAGCATATGGAATTAGCTTCATGCGATCCTTATCTTACAAAGATTTAGGACATTGGTTCCTAGAGAGACTCACACCATGAGATATGGGTAAGAATTCCTTCTTGGACTCAAGCATGCTGAACCGTTTTAACACCTTCTCAATGTATATACTTTGGGTCAAACCCAGCAACTTCTTCGATCTATCTCTATAGATCTTAATACCAACTATATAGGTTGCTTCACCCAAGTCTTTCATAGAAAAGCAGTTCCCTAGGTTGTTCTTAACAACATGCAAGGTCAGAATGTCATTCCCGATCAAGAATACGTCATCTACATACAATATCAGGAAGACAATAATGCTCCACTAATCCTCTTATAAACACAAGGCTCATCTTCGTTATTGATGAAACCAAACTCTTTGATTTTCTCATCAAAATATAGATTCCAACATCGAGAAGCCTATTTCAATCCATAAATGGATCTCAGTGCTTGCATATTTTAGTGGTTTCATTTGGAGATATAAAACCCCCGTGTTGTGTCATATACACTTCCTAAAGGAGTTTTCCATTTAGGAAAGCCATTTTGACATCTATTTGCCAGATCTCATAGTCATAATACACAACAATAGCAAGCAGAATTTTGATGGACTTAACCATAGCAATAGGGGAAAAGGTTTTATCATAGTCGACACCATGAGTTTGCATGAAACCTTTGCCAATAATGTCCCTTTGAATGTCAGTACATTCTCATCCATGTCAGTCTTCTTCTTAAAGACCCACTTGCACTTTATGGGTCAGACCCCTTTTGGTGGTTCCACAAAGGTCCAAACATGGTTTGCATACATGGAGTCCATTTCAGATTTCATGGCTTCAAGCCACTTCTCGGAGTTCGATTTATTCATAGCCTCTTGGTAGGTTGCATGCATATCATCATGATCCATAAGCAACACATTATCTATCTGAGACATGAGAAATCCATATCTCTCAGGCTTAAATCTTAGTCTACCAGATCTACATAGGACTTGTATTTCTTGAGCAGGCTCTCTAGCTACAACTACTTGTAGTCCTTGCTCAGGTTCCAATTCAGGTTCATTTTCAGTTTGTGGTTCTTAAACTTCTTTAAGTTCTACCTTTGCAGTCTTTCTGGATAAGAACTCTTTCTCCAAAAAGACGTCAGTCCTTGCGACAAACACTTTGCCCTCAGACGGCAGGTAGAAGTAGTAACCTTTGGTCTCCCTAGGATACCCCGCTAGGTAACACTTAACCTACTTGGGTTCCAGCTTGTCGGGAATTTGACGTCGCACCTATGCCTCACAACCCCAAATCTTTATGAAAGACATACTAGGACGCTTCCCAGTCCATATCTCATATGGTGTCTTTAGAACCATTTTTGTTGGAGCATGATTTAAAGTGAAAGCAATAGTCTCTAGAGCAAATCCCCAAAAGGAAACTGGTAGATCTGCATGACTCATCATCGACCACACCATGTCTAATAAGGTACGATTCCTCCTCTCAAAAACACCATTATGTTGTGGTGTTCTAGGTGGTGTGAGTTGTGACACAATACCACATTCTTTCAGATGATCATGAAACTCATTACATAGGTATTCGCCACCTCGATCAGATTGGAGTGCTTTAATCCTTTTTCTCAATTGGTTCTCTACTCCACTCTTAAACTCTTTGAACTTTTCAATGGTTTTGGATTTACACTTCATAGGATATATATTCGTATCTACTAAAATCATTAATGAATATAACGAAGTAGTAGTACCCACCTCTATCCATAGAACTCATGGGTCCGCATACATCACTATGTACTACATCCAAGTGATCATCAGTTGTCTCAGTACAACTAGTGAAAGGGGTTTTTGTCATCTTGCCTAATAAATATGACTCGCATCTCTCAAATGATTCATAATCAAATGAGTTCAATAGTCCATCTTTATGGAGCTTGGATATGCGTTTCTTATCTATATGGCTTAAACGACAATGCCAATGATATGTATGATTAGAGTCATTATTTTTTAGTCTTTTGGTATTTTCTATGTTATAGATTGGGTGATTTATGTTTAAAATAAACAAACCATTAAACATGTGAGCAACGCTATAACAAACATCATTCTTATAAATAGAATAACAATTGTTCTTAATCACAAAATAAAAGCCATTCATGTCCAAATATGAAATAGAAATAAGGTTTCTAGTTATAGCAAGAACAAAATAACAATTATCATGCTTAATAATAAGCCCAATGGGCAAGGATACACGGTACACTCCTACAACAACGACATCAACTCTTGCTCCATTTCCAATGCGCAGGTCTACCTCTCCTTTACCCAGCATTCTTCTCCTTCCCAGTTCCTGCACATTTGTACCAATGGGAGAACCACATCCAGTATCCAATACCCCAGCTGAAGGAGCAGACATGTTTATTTCTATAACAAAAATACCATAAGTGGAAGTCACACTTCCCTTCTTCTTCATATTTTCAATGTAGAGCAGATAGCTCCTCCTCCAATGCCCCGCCTTACCATAATGGTGGAAATTTCCTTCCTTAGCTAATCCCTTCTTTCTTAGTGCGGAAGATTTGGGATCAAGGAAGATTTAGGTCCCACCTTAGTCTTCCTGAATCTCTTGCCCTTGCCTTTATGCACCATAAATATGGGGCAAGCATGCTTGGTCTTCTTCATGTTGTTCTCAATAGTTCTTAACATGCCTAGGAGCTCGGGCAACATCTTGTCAATCTCATTCATGTTGTAGTTCATGACGAACTACTCGTAACTATCCGGCAATGATTGCTGGATTAGATCAGTAGCCAACTCTTGGCTTAAAGGAAACCCCAGTCTCTGAAGATTCTCAATGTACCCAATCATTTTTAGTACATGAGTTCCCACTCGGTCTTGAGCTCCCATATTACAATGAAACAAAGCCTTAGAGATGTCGAACCTCTCTTGTCGAGCCTTCCCTTGAAAGATTTTCTTCAGGTGCTCAGCAATTTCTAAGCCACACTTGGTCTCATGTTGCTTCTGAAGCTCGGAGTTCATGGTAGCTAGAATGAGGTATTCGACATCTAAGGTTTCATCAAGATACTTCTTGTAAGAATCTTTGTCAGCACATGATGAATTCCCGGTCGGCACTCCAGGGTGATCCTCTTCCAAAACATAAGGCTTGCGCTCTTGCCTGAGAACAATTCTTAGGTTTCTATACCAGTCTAGCAAGTTTGTCCCGATAGCTTGTCCTTCTCATGGATAGCTTTCAGGGATAAGGTGGAGTGAGATCCACTTTTTTTGGAGTGAGATCCACTTGCCATGGAAGTTCTACAAGAAATACACAAAATAAAATTTTTGTATTATATTTCAAAATACATTTTACTTTAATAAGGAATTTGATTAAATACTTCCAATATTTTATTCAAATTGATAACCCTTAATCTCAATTTAGAGAGTTTATGCGAGCTACTCTCTAGTGGACAAGATCCATATTTCACCGCTGTACAACCCTGTATTTGCCGAGTGGATCCCCGGGGCCCAAGAGGTTATTAGGCCCAATATCTTTTAAGAGGCACTGCCCCAGGTAAGAGGGGTGGGTGAGCTGTTGGACGGGCTACAGACTGAGGGGCGCATCCCCAGATTATTACAAAGAGGGGGGCGAGCAGGGGAGCTGGGCAGCCTTCTGCTCGCCCAACCCAAGGAGGGCAGAGGGGGCGAGCCAGAGGTAGGTGGCCTCCCAGGCTCACCCCTCCCCAGAGGGGGCGAGCCGGAGGCAGGTGGCCTCCCGGGCTCGCCCGCCCCAGCAGGGGCGAGCCGGAGGCAGGTGGCCTCCCGGCCTCGCCGCGCCATAGAAGGGGGCGAGCCGAAGGCATGCGGCCATTCGTGCTCACCCCTCCCCAGCATAGGGGGCGAGGTGGAGGCGTGCGGCCTCCCGGGCTCACCCCGCCCCAGTAGAGGGGGCAAGCCGGAGGCATGCGGCCTGCCGGACTCACCCCGCCCCAGCAAGGGAGTGAGACGAAGGATGGTGGCCTGTCAGGATCGCACCGCCCCAGCAGGGGGCGAGCTAGAGGCATGCGGCCTCCCGGGCTCACCGCGCCCCAGCAGGCGGCGAGTCGGAGGCATGCGTCCTCCCAAGCTTGCCCCGCTCCAGTAAGTGGTGCGAGTAAGGGAGGAGGCCTGCCCCTTTTTCCCGGCCCTAGGAAGTGGATATGTCTTATGTTTAGCATCTCGGATGGCGGGATTTGGCTATTGGCAGGCCAAACCTGAGGGTATTTTCGTAATCTCGTAGGCCGAAATTTGGCTATTGGCATACCAAGTCAAGAAATTTATAAATAGGACCAAGGGGGCACCATTTGGAAGGACTTCTCTTTTGGCCACTCTCTCCCCATGTTCTTTGGTGGGTGGAGAGAGCCTCCAAGGGTGCCCCAAGCTCAGCATTAGCTTGGAAGGGGAAGCGCTCTAAGATCTTGCTGGTGTGTGGTGGGACCTCCTCGCTGAGCCCTTGGTCTTGTTCCTAGTTTCCTTAAGCCTTCGGCCTAGTGCTCTCCCTTGAGAGAAGTAAGTGTGCGGTCACCCCCTTTTTGGAGACCTCGAACTCCATAAGTGACCAAGTATTGGTTTCAACATTATGATGCGGTGAGCGTGGATAGTGACCAACACGGAAAATCTCAAGCTGAGATCTATGGCTGGAGGTGGAGGAGATGGATCCGACCCGGGCCACTAGGAGTTGTCGGTGGCTGTGGTGACAATGGAAATGTTTGAATATTTCAAGCAGGAGGTCCTGCAGACCTTGCAGGTAGCTTTCTCTACGAGAGGCGAATGGGAGGAAGGAGGCAGTCCAGAGGTTCTGCCCCAGCAGATGGGCGAGAGCATTCCCGGTCAGTAATCCAGGAAGGAGGTGCTGGCGGGAGCAAGTGGGGAGGCATCGACACCCACTCGCCCGACCTCCAAAGAGGGAGCTAGTGGAGAGGCGGCCTGCCCCCACTCCCCCATCCCCAAGGTGGCGAGTGTGTAGGCGGCCTGCCCCCACTCGCCCAGCCCTAAGGGGGCGAGTAGGGAGGTGGCTGCCCCCACTCGCCAAGCCCCAAGGGGGCGAGTGGGGAGGCGGCCTGCCACCACTCGCCAATCCCCAACGGGGCGAATGGGAAGGCGGCTTGCCCCCACTCTCCCAGCCCCAAGGGGGCAAGTGTAACACCCCAAAATTCTTAGTTCAGCGAAGTAGGCGGAGTGGTAGGGTTGTGCTCGGGATAGGCTAAAAATTCCATAACAGTTCTCTGCGCACGACCATTGTCCTCTTCGCGCACGACCAGTGATCGTGCGCCAATGATCGTGTGTTCATTCGCAAGGAATCGGAGTTCTGTCTCGGCTTATCGCACGACCATTCTCCTCTTCGCGCACGACCAGTGATCGTGCCCCTGTGATCGTGCGCCCTGTTAATTCTGCTCCGCGATTTTGAGCGGAGAAGACGATCCGACCGTCCAAATGTTTTGGAATCCGATCCGATGGCTAGAATTAAATGCTGGAGGGTCTTAGGGCTTGTGAGAGGATATTAATCCTCATTCTTTTGAGGTGTTTCTCTCTCCTAGGCTAGAGGAAGAAGAAGCAGGTAAGGAAGAAGAAGGAGAGATCCCTCTATTGACGGAGCTCCGGAGCTCCGTTTCGCGAGCCGTTTCCAGATCTGGAGAGTGCAGCCCGGTGCGGTCGTTTCCCTCCGTCTAAAATCTCGGATCCATGGCGAAGAAGAACGCTCCTAGGGTAACGATTCTTCCTCTCGATTCTTTGGACTTGTCATTTGTCCTCTCCTTCATTTCTCTATGCTTGCGTGAGGAATCCCTTTCACCAAATGGGTGAAGTGTAGGATTTTCCTCAAGTTCTTCGAAACTCCGGGTCGATTGTGTCCGTCCCCGGCATATTGCATGTAGAAAATCCGGTAGTCGTGCGGATTTAGGCATTTTGTGTGAAGCCTATTCGTGGTCGTGAGCCCGAATCGGTGATGCTTGGTTTGCGACGTTGCATTTAGGTTAAGCCTAGAATGCGTGCCGGAGAATGACTCCGTGAAATCATCTTTAGTATTGCGGGATTTAAATTGTAGGCGTCTTGTGAAGATCCTAACGAAAGCCCCATGCTTTGAGATTGGATGAATGCAAACCTTCACCGCGAAATTGATGCGGAGTGTATTGTACCTCCTTTGCTGAATATTTGTGAAGCTTAGATCCCTGCGAAGGGGTTAGGTGCATAGCTTATATTTTGTGTAGCACGTGAAAGTGCTAAACTCTTACGGGCCGAGGTGAAGCCGTACCCGCGTCGTGCGATAGATCGCGACGATTAGAGCACGGGCAAAGCTAAACCGAACCCGTTTCCATGCAGATCGGTAAGAGGTCCCTACCTCATGTAAGCCGTGTGATCATGGGAGAGGTCATGGAAGGTGATTTACCTAGACCGACCAAAAGCTCTTTTTCCCACCTCAGGCGATGGCCCTTACGGTGGAGTGTTTTGTGGAATTTATGTTGTTAGCCTCATGCGGTTGTTTAGGCGGTTGTGGGGAACCTTCGGGTGAACCCAACCAACATCATGTGCATACCTAGGTTCCCTCCTTTTTGATGCTCAACCTAGAAGATTGAATGTGCTTGAAACCTCACCTTGTGTAGTTGCACCTTCTTTATATTAGTACTTGTGCTAGTATGGCTTGCTTGCAGGGTAGAAGCTCCGCCACCCCGGTAAAGGGGTGGGGTCGTTATAATTTGGTCAGCTGTGCTGACCGTTACCTTGTTTTCCACCACTTGGTGGAATGTTCTTACGCAGGTGCAGGTGAGCCTAGTGGGAAATAGCGGGCGGTGACCCCTTTGCTGAGTTGGCCCTTGAAGGCCAACCTCTTTTTTTAGCTTTCTCATGTATTGCCGGCCTGCGTGCCGATGTATGTTTTGGAGTTTTAGTACATTTGTTAAATGTAAGGCCTTAAGGCCATAACTCTATCTCATGGTTTCATTCCTATGATAGTGGACAATTATAATGGAAATGTTAAATCATTATGCTTCCGCTAGTGTTTAGTATACTCTGTTGTGGTTCTTTCTGTTTATCACCTTTTAACTCCTAGCTAGTGTGGTTTGTATGGCGTGGGGTCCCGGCCGGACCTACTTTTATACTATTCGTACTGGCAGGGTGTTACAATTTGGTATCAGACTTAAGGCGTCGATCCGTAGTTTAGCGAATTCGGGACGAATTCCTTTTAAGGGGTGGTGCGCACGGGTTGTGCATTCACCTAAAACGATAAAAACTAATAAGAATGTCCACTTAGGAATGAAAAAAAAACATACTTGTTTGCGGAACCTGAGCATTCCATGATTGATGTTTGATATGTTGTGGGTCACTAAATTGTGCCTTGCATGATTATAGGTGACTAGAAGTGCTGCGGGGCAGTCTCGACCCCGTAACACCGCTGAAAGTAGTGGGTCGGCTGAAGTGCCAGCGACCACTCCTTCGGCTGAGATGATCAGAGTGGTCGCAGAAGCGGTCTTCGCGATGATCAATGCTCAACCGCAAAGGCTTGCACAGCTTGCTACGCCTACTACAGCTGCGGCCCCGGTGATCGAACCTGCAGTGGAACCTGCGGTGGAACCGAGGGTTGAGGCCCCTGTGCCAGTAGCTGCAGTGGAACCTGCGGTAGCGCCAAGGGTGGAACGTCAAGTTGCGCAAGTAGCTGTGGGGCGAGCGCGTGACCAGCAATTAAAGCACTTCTTGAGCTTTAATCCTCCTACCTTCTCGGGATCTGAGTCCCCAACGGAGGCAGAAGACTGGTTGTCAAGAGTTAGAAGAACTCTGAGGGCGACAGCGACGGACGAAGCCATGATGGTCACCTTAGCCACTTTCCTTCTTGATGGAGAGGCTGTGCTGTGGTGGGAAGAGCAGGAGCTGCATAAGTTCTGCGGTAGAGATATTACTGAAATCACAATGGCTGAGTTTTCAAAGTCGTTCCTCCAGAGGTTTATCCCCTCTGGCCAGCGCATTGCGTTACAAAACTAGTTCTTGAGGTTGACACAAGGTGATCGCTCCGTTGACGATTACTTGCATGAGTTTACTAGACTAAGTCGTTATGCTGGGTCCTTGGTGGAGGATGCGGAGACAAAGACAAATAAGTTCTATGAAGGGCTTCGGGACGAATTGAGGCTGCTCCTCGCAGGCCCCATGACGTTTGGCTTCCAGGTGATGGTCCAAACTGCCAGATCCCTAGAGTTAGACATGAAGAGGGTACAAGCAAAAATCGTGGCAAAGAAACCTGAGTTTCATGCGCCGGCCTCTCAGTCCAAGTCAGAGTTCAGAAAGAACAAAAGGAAGTTCAAACCGGCGGAGCAAACCCGCTCAAATGTTTCGGGAGCAACGACTGTGCAGGGTCCTATCACGTGTTTCACCTGCGGGAAGGTAGGACACAAGGCCGCAGTGTGTCGAAGTGGTCCCCCGAAGGCAGAGAACCGAGCGTTGGACCATGCTCGTGCTGCGGAAAAGGGTAAAGCTGCGGAATCTTCGGCTTCCCAGCACATTATTCCGACTCAGCCGAGAGTCTATTCGCTTGGCCAGCAAGAAGCTATACGACAAACTGATGTCGTCACAGGTACGAATTAGAAGTTAGCTTTTACAGCTATATATATATAATTCATACTATTGTACGACTATATGCTTTTTTGTGTACAATTAGGTTTCGTCCTAATTTTCAACTATCCGGCGAGAGCTCTATTTGATACGGGTGCATCGCACTCTTTTCTGTCTGAGGACTTTGTGGTGCGAATCAGAGTGTCGTCTACCTTTGTAGAGGATAGATTGGAAGTAGTGCTACCCAATGGATCTCGAATGAGTGCGGATAGGAAGAGCCGTGTGGAGGTGCGGATCGGAAATCAGGATTTCGATTTGGAAGCATCGTTATTACCGTTAGCTGAATTCGATGTGATCTTCGGCATGGACTGGCTCTCGGAGCAGCGAGCATGCATAGATTGCAATTCAAAGGAGATCACTCTGGGAAAGAACACCGAAGGAGAAACCACATTCGCCGGTATGCGAGGAGCGAGCAAGACGCTGATGTCTGCTCTCCAAGTGGTTAAAGCGGTGAGAAAAGGCGCCGAGTTGTTCTTCACTTTGTTGGAGGCTTCGGAGCCAAAGCCCAGATTATGTGATGTCCCAGTTGTAGCGGAGTACGCCGACGTGTTTCCTAACGAACTCCCTAGGGCTCCGCCTCATCGGGAGATTGATTTCTGTATCGAGTTGGTGCCAGGTGCCAAACCTGTGGCCCGCTCACCGTACCGGATAGCGCCAAAGGAACTGGCAGAGCTGAAGGTCCAATTGCAAGAGCTGCTAGAGCAAGGCTACGTACGTCCAAGTTCATCGCCTTGGAGTGCACCGGTCCTCTTTGTGAAAAAGAAGGACGGGAGCTTGCGTCTATGTATTGATTATCGAGAGCTAAACAAGTTGACCGAGAAGAACCGATATCCGATTCCAAGAATTGATGATTTATTCGACCAACTGGTTGGGTCGACGGTTTATTCCAAGCTGGACTTAAGGTCCGGCTACTATCAACTGCGAATAAGGGAATGTGACATTCCAAAAACAGCGTTCAGTACCCGTTTTGGGCACTATGAGTTCACGGTGATGCCATTCGGTCTGTCTAATGCACCGTCGGTATTCATGGACTTAATGAACAGGACGTTTCGAGAGTATTTGGATCAATTTGTGATCGTCTTCATCGACGACATTTTGGTATACTCTCGGTCGAAAGAGGAGCATATAGGGCATCTGCACGCAGTTCTGAGCACCTTGAGGAGGAGTCAGCTATATGCCAAGTTCTCCAAGTGCGAGTTTTGGCTATCGTCAGTAGCATTCCTTGGTCATGTTGTTAGTGGAGAAGGAATTGCAGTTGATCCGTCGAAGATAGAAGCGGTCCGAGCGTGGCCTTTGTTGAAAAACGTAGCGGAAGTCCGAAGTTTCTTAGGACTTGCCGGCTATTATAGGCGCTTTGTGGAAAACTTCTCGAGGATTGCAGTCCCTCTCACTAAACTGACTAGGAAAGATCATAAGTTCATTTGGTCGCCCGAGTGCGCACGAGCTTTTGAAGAGCTGAAGAGCCGTCTGACCACGGCGCCCATTCTATGCTCGCCTTGTGGTACGGAAGGCTACGAAATTTATAGCGACGCCTCGGGGAGTGGTTTGGGTTGTGTCCTAGTGCAGTTCGGAAAGGTAATTGCCTATGTCTCCCCGCAACTGAAGGTTCATGAGAGGAATTACCCGGTCCATGATTTGGAGCTAGCGGCCGTGGTATTTGCTCTTAAGATGTGGAGGCATTATTTGTATGGCGTGAAGATCGACATCTTTACCGACCACAAGAGCCTCAAGTACCTGCTGGATCAAAGGGAGTTGAATATGCGTCAAAGGAGGTGGATGGAGTTCCTTGGGGACTACACCTTCGACATCAAGTATACTCCTGGAAAGGGGAATGTAGTTGCGGACGCGTTGAGTCGTCGGGCTCCCGCTCAGGCAAATTGGGTTTTGATGCACGATGAGCGTCTAATCCGCGAGCTGGAAGAAATGGAGATCATTTGCGTTGATCGAAGAGCGTCTACTTCAGCATGCTTGAACTGGACGGAGGTTCAATACCACCTTGCCGACCGAGTTCGACAGGCATTGGAGCTGGACGAGAGCATGAAATGCTATAAAGCGGAAACCGTTGACGGGTTAAACGCTGATTTCTCTTTCGAAGATGGCCTTATGTGGAAGAATGGTAGATTGTGCGTCCCAAACGTTGGTACTCTACGGGCGGAGTTGATGTACGAGGCTCATCATACCAAGTACTCGATGCACCCTGGGAGCACGAAAATGTACATGGACATGAAGAAACTTTTCTGGTGGCCGGGTATGAAGAAAGACATTGCCCTCTACGTGGCCAAGTGTAACACTTGCGCGATGGTGAAGGTGGAATGTCAACGTCCCGGTGGATTTTTGAAGTCCTTGCCGATTCCGGAATGGAAGTTTGACGATATTTCGATGGATTTTGTGCACGGATTACCGAGATCGCAACAGGGAAACAACGCCATCTGGGTGATCGTGGACCGATTGACGAAGGTATCGCATTTTATTCCGAACCGGAAGGATGATTCTGTAGAAAAGCTAGCGAAGCTCTATGTCGATAGTATTGTGAGGCTGCACGATGTCCCTCGTAGCATCGTCAGCGATCGTGACGGGCGTTTCACATCGAAAGATTGGAGGCTTATCCATGAACTGTTGGGCACTAAATTGAAGTTCAGCACGGCCTTCCACCAGCAAACGGATGGACAGACCGAGAGGACCAACAGGACTATGGAGGATATGCTCTGAATGTGCGCTCTAGATTTTGGAAAGAAGTGGGAAGATCATCTCTATATGATCGAGTTCGCCTACAATAATAGCTACCAAGCCAGTATAAAGATGGCTCCTTTCGAGGCCCTCTATGGTAAGAAGTGTCGCACGCCGTTGTCTTGGGCAGAAACGGGCGATACTAAGCTATTAAAGCGAAAGGATGTTGAGGAAGCAACTTCGACGATCCGAACTATACGTGAAAGGCTATTGATTGCCGAGGATAGGCAAGCAAAATATTTCAACGCCAAGCATAGGAACCTAGAGTTCGCCGTCGGTGACCGGGTTTACTTGAAGATCAAACCGTTCAAAGGGGTATCAAGGATCCGACGATTGAAAAAGCTCAGCCCAAGGTACTTAGGACCGTTTGAGATCGTGGAGCGTATTGGTGATGCGGCTTATCGGCTTGCACTATCTGCAGAGCTGAGCGGTCTACACGACGTGTTTCACATTTTAGTTTTGAGAAAGGCGGTTGATGAGTATGATTTATACTTATTTTAATTATATAATTTTGCATAATTTTAATATAAATTTATAAATTTATTTCTATTTTAGTTAATAACTCATATATTTTAATTTTATCTCACTAATTTATATTTTATATATTTTTGTAGGATTAATGTCGCGACCGCGCTCATGGTGTTGAAAAATGAAGTATTCACTGAAATTGCCGCGTTGGTCGCACTCGTTCGAGCCGCACTCGTCCAAATAATTTCATGTCGTCTTAACGACCGCTTCGCCGCGCCATCTTCGCCAACTCGCGCAAGCTGTCATACATATCTACATATATATATATATATACATATGTATATGTTTATATATATATATGTATATATGTTTATTTATATATATATGATTATATATATACGTTTATTTATATATATATGATTATATATATATGATTATATATATATGTTTATATATTATATATATGTATACGTTCATATATATATATATATTAGAAGATAGCCGCCGGTCCTCCACCATGCTCCGGCCACCACTACATCAAAGCTCTGCCCGAGCCTCCTCCCTGTGCGCCTCCTCTACGATGCAGCATCCCCACCATCTCCATGCAATGCTCCGGCAACCACCTCTGCATGAAGCCAACACCACCGTCCACGTCCACCTCCAATAACCATGCAGCAGCTCCTCCGGCAACCACCCTGCAGCTACCATCCAGCCGAACTCCTCCACGTCAGCAAACCTTGCAGCAGCACCTCCCCCGCCCAAGCTCCACCGGCTGTCCATCCATGCTCTAGAGAAACGCCTCCAGAAATTCTGCCGCCACCTCAAATCACGCTGCTGCCATTTAACCTCCAACAAAGCGACTTATTTTCTCCATTTAATTAGCCATGGGCCCCACCCCTCTATTTATTTCCCTTCTTCAATTGCTTAGGCCGGCAGTTTCAGTTCCCATCTATAAATATGACTCATTGGTAAAGGGGAAGAGGCAGATTAGTTTTGAAAAAGAATTTCTTACTCCAGAAGCTCGTTGAGAGTTTGTTCCGAGAGAAAAAGTAGGATTTAGTTTTTATTCATTTTTTCATTGCTTGTAACCTCGTGTTATTATTTGTTTTTGTATTTTTACATTTTTTGTAACCTCTCTTTCTACTAGCAATAAAATATTATTTTGATTATTTCTATTTCAATTTTTGTCACAATCTGTTCATCGTCACTTTCTTCCTATTTCATCATGCCGTTTAATAATGATTTCCCCTCTCTACATGAGTAGCTAATTTTTTATAGTGTTCGATCGCGATGATCCGAGAATGAGATAAGTTTTGTTATGGTTTTTTAGATTTGTTTTTCTTTAAATGTTGAACGCGTACGATTTACCCTTTGATCTAAAAAGTTATTATGAGGCTATATCATCAATATATATAGTCCTCATATTGTTTTCGTTCTTTAATTAGCCGAGAGGCTTGTAAGACGAATCGATCGCTCATTGGTAAAAGGAGTAGAACGCAACCCTCGAGAGAGGACGACGTAACTCTTCCGGATTGAAGTAAAATTCAATAGCGGGATTCACCTCGTTAAAGCGAGTTTTAGGGGTTTCGATTAGAACGAGAGTTCAGTCGATCAACCTAATCTCAGGTGGGCGTATTCCTTGAGAGAGGTGCGTTCATAAATCGGGAATCTCCACGGTCAAATCCTCTTCAACAAGAGAATTGCATTCCATTCTCATTTTTATATTCTCTATTTCCGAGGTGATTCAAAGATCGGGTAGTAGCTTTTTAACCATCAGATTAATTTATTCAGTATTTCTAGTTTTTACTTTTCGCAAACCAACCCAAAGTATTGTTGATAGAATAATAAACATTCACTCGAAGTAGAAGTACTTAACATGACCCGAGTCTAATACGACCTTGATCTTGCGAGATCCTATACTTCACTCGATACGGTACACTTGCCGTTCTCGTTTGTCGTAGTTATATTTTGCGCATCAAGTATTTATAACTCGATGCATTTTTATGCATCAAGTTTTTGGCGCCGTTGCCTGGGAAATTTGTTGATATTTTGAAAGAGTGAATTTAATTAATTTTATCATTTTTTTATTTATTAAAATATAAAAAAAAAATTATTTTCAATTAAAAGCGCAACCTAAATTCTTGGAAGGGGAGATTTGGGTTTTCATCCCATCACATCTCCTAGTACCGCTGCGAACCCTTCACCGGGTAGTCCTCGGGAAGTCCAAGACTAATATTAATCCGTTTTTAAAAGAAAAGAAAGAAAAAAAAAATATTTTCTTATTTTTATTTCAATTCCATTCTTTTAAAATCCGTTTGTTTTTCAAAAAAAAATATGTTTTGGCTATCCTCCGCGCTTGAGAATGCTAATAATGTCTTAGAACTTTCTGCTTCTATTAACGCGCTTCAAGATAAAATCAATGATTTAGAAGCCGCGGTTAGGATAAATAATGTTATTAGGGAACATTCTTCGCAAAATTCTCAAAATTTTAATAAAGAAAATAGCTTTCATAACAATTATCAAAATAATTTTTCCTATGAAAGTAATTTTTGTGAAAACAATTTTTCAAATTTCTACGAGAATAATTTTCCAAACGCTAATATTTCTAATTTTCAAAATTCTCAAAATTTTAATAGTGAAAATAATTTTTATTCTAATTATGGAAATAATTTTTCTCAAAATAATTTCTATGATTCTTATGAAAATAATTTTTCTAACTCTTATGAGAATTCTAGCTATAATTTAAATTCTCAAAATTTTTCTTATGAAAATATTTTTAATTTTAATAAAGGTAATTCTCATGAATCTTATGAAAATAATCTTTATGATTTTTATTCTAATAATTTTCATGAGGAAAATAATTATTATAAGAAAAATACTTTTTATAATCCAGATAACGCTGGTGATTCTTTTTCACTCACCGACGTGGATTATTCATGGTGGGCAGGCCACCCGGATAGTCTTCGCGGCGATGAAGAAATTTCATCTCCTAAAAATTTTGATTCACTAATTTCTCCTCCCTCCCAGATTTTAGAAAATTCGTTAAGTCAAAATTTTTCGCATTTTCATGATAATTCGCTAACGCCACCTATTTTTGAAAATGAAATAAATGAAAATGATGATTCTACGCATTTTGACATAATGATTATTTTAGGGGAGAAAACCTTTATTTTAAACGAACAATCGGATTTTAATCTTTTTCTTTCACAAGTGACTCCTCCTTGTGAAATTGTTTCTGACCCCTTTAATTTTGATTCTTCAATTCCTAATGATTTTCATGTAGAGGATGAGCCGTAGCAACTAAATGTCGTCGTGGACCCATTTGCCGCTCATCTACAAAAATTCAAATCACCTCAGGTATGGATAGGTGATTCGAATTTACACTCTCAACCTAAAAGCAACAAGGAGAATCAAATAGCAAGTGGAGGAGTCGTCGGGCAACGGATCACATCCAAGTTCCCGCAACGCATATTCAGGGAGTTGCCCGTGCACCTTAAATTTTATTTTCCTTTTAGCTAACACTAACCGTCTAGCTTAAAGACGGGAAAAACAAAGCGCTCTTGGGAGGCACCCCATGCTTATCTTTCTTTTTGCTTTAAATTTTTTTTTTAGTGAACTTTTTTCTTTTGTTTTCCCCCTTCCCCGTGCTTTATAAACATTGGGGACAATGTTTATCTTTAAGTATGGGGGAGTGTCTCTTTTACTTTTCACTTAAATAAAAACACAAAAAAATTGAAAAATAGAAAAAATAAACAAAAATAATAATAAACCCCATCTTACCCTTTTCTCGCTCACAAAACTATTTTGAGAATATTTATAAGCATTTTTTTATCATTTTAATTTGCTAAATCTTTTATTTTAATCATTGTTAGTTAGATTTAGTTTTTAGGCGATTTTAACTTAAGAATCATTTTATGATGTTAATCTAATTAGAGTGATTTAGTTAGCATTTATTCTCGCTTATTTTTAATTAGTCTCAATTTTGTAGTGATAATGTGTAACATGTTTAGATTCTAATTATTTCAATCTCATACTTTTAGATCCTTAGAAAATTTGAAATCTACTAAATGTTGCTCTCTAGTATTTTTGTTTAATCTAAAATAAAATTAAAATAGCCTTTAACCCTTTAGCCCAAATCCTTTAGCCTTCCCCTAACCCAAGAAAAGATCATACGGCATGGGAATAAGAGGATAAAATTCATTATTCCCTAAACGTATGCACCCTTATTATGAAAAAAAAATTATGAAAATAATATATGTCACGGAAATTAGAGGATAAAATTCATGATTTCCTAAATATATTCAAATCCAAAAAGAAAATAAAAGAGAAGGAGGTGAGAGGATAAAATTCATCACCTCCAATCAAAGCTCTCTTCATAAAACCCCCAAAAAACCCTAGCCAATATAATTGCATTTTAGTTTTAAATTAAAATATTTGGAGAGCATAAGTAGTAGTTCTTACTTTTCTTCAAGTTTCTTCAAGTGTAGGTTTTAATAATTTTTATCTAAAGTATTGTTTGCAAAATTACTCAATTTTGTGTGCTAGTAAATTTATTTGAGAATTCTTAGCTAATCATTTCTTCTCTTTTTATTTAATCTCATAATTTAGGACTTAAGCCGAAAATCCTCGAATTCTAACTCTTAACTCTCTTTTGATGTAAATAAATTTTTAGTTGAATTCTAAATGATATTAATGACTTATGAATACCTCTTATGGTTTTGCTCGGGACGAGCAAAAGCTTAAGTATGAGGGTATTTGATGAGTATGATTTATACTTATTTTAATTATATAATTTTGCATAATTTTAATACAAATTTATAAATTTATTTCTATTTTAGTTAATAACTCATATATTTTAATTTTATCTCACTAATTTATATTTTATATATTTTTGTAGGATTAATGTCGCGACCGCGCTCATGGTGTTGAAAAATGAAGTATTCACTGAAATTGCCGCGTTGGTCGCACTCGTTCGAGCCGCACTCGTCCAAATAATTTCATGTCGTCTTAACGACCGCTTCGCCGCGCCATCTTCGCCAACTCGCGCAAGTTGTCATACATATCTACATATATATATATATACATATGTATATGTTTATATATATATATATATATGTATATATGTTTATTTATATATATATATGATTATATATATACGTTTATTTATATATATATGATTATATATATATGATTATATATATATGTTTATATATTATATATATGTATACGTTCATATATATATATATTAGAAGATAGCCGCCGGTCCTCCACCATGCTCCGGCCACCACTACATCAAAGCTCTGCCCAAGCCTCCTCCCTGTGCGCCTCCTCTACGATGCAGCATCCCCACCATCTCCATGCAATGCTCCGGCAACCACCTCTGCATGAAGCCAACACCACCGTCCACGTCCACCTCCAATAACCATGCAGCAGCTCCTCCGGCAACCACCCTGCAGCTACCATCCAGCCGAACTCCTCCACGTCAGCAAACCTTGCAGCAGCACCTCCCCCGCCCAAGCTCCACCGGCTGTCCATCCATGCTCTAGAGAAACGCCTCCAGAAATTCTGCCGCCACCTCAAATCACGCTGCTGCCATTTAACCTCCAACAAAGCGACTTATTTTCTCCATTTAATTAGCCATGGGCCCCACCCCTCTATTTATTTCCCTTCTTCAATTGCTTAGGCCGGCAGTTTCAGTTCCCATCTATAAATATGACTCATTGGTAAAGGGGAAGAGGCAGATTAGTTTTGAAAAAGAATTTCTTACTCCAGAAGCTCGTTGAGAGTTTGTTCCGAGAGAAAAAGTAGGATTTAGTTTTTATTCATTTTTTCATTGCTTGTAACCTCGTGTTATTATTTGTTTTTGTATTTTTACATTTTTTGTAACCTCTCTTTCTACTAGCAATAAAATATTATTTTGATTATTTCTATTTCAATTTTTGTCACAATCTGTTCATCGTCACTTTCTTCCTATTTCATCATGCCGTTTAATAATGATTTCCCCTCTCTACATGAGTAGCTAATTTTTTATAGTGTCCGATCGCGATGATCCGAGAATGAGATAAGTTTTGTTATGTTTTTTAGATTTGTTTTTCTTTAAATGTTGAACGCGTACGATTTACCCTTTGATCTAAAAAGTTATTATGAGGCTATATCATCAATATATATAGTCCTCATATTGTTTTCGTTCTTTAATTAGCCGAGAGGCTTGTAAGACGAATCGATCGCTCATTGGTAAAAGGAGTAGAACGCAACCCTCGAGAGAGGACGATGTAACTCTTCCGGATTGAAGTAAAATTCAATAGCGGGATTCACCTCGTTAAAGCGAGTTTTAGGGGTTTCGATTAGAACGAGAGTTCAGTCGATCAACCTAATCTCAGGTGGGCGTATTCCTTGAGAGAGGTGCGTTCATAAATCGGGAATCTCCACGGTCAAAGCCTCTTCAACAAGAGAATTGCATTCCATTCTCATTTTTATATTCTCTATTTCCGAGGTGATTCAAAGATCGGGTACTAGCTTTTTAACCATCAGATTAATTTATTCAGTATTTCTAGTTTTTACTTTTCGCAAACCAACCCAAAGTATTGTTGATAGAATAATAAACATTCACTCGAAGTAGAAGTACTTAACATGACCCGAGTCTAATACGACCTTGATCTTGCGAGATCCTATACTTCACTCGATACAGTACACTTGCCGTTCTCGTTTGTCGTAGTTATATTTTGCGCATCAAGTATTTATAACTCGATGCATTTTTATGCATCAGCGGTGCAAGAGCCTACTCACATCGTTGTAGTTGGCAAAGTGTCGGTTGATAGTGGGTTGTCGACGAAAGTCAAGCCCTTACGCAACGAAGATACCGAAGTAAAGCAGTTGCGGAACAAGTCCATTCGGATGGTGAAAGTCCGGTGGGATAATTGCGGCCGAGAGGAGCTATCTTGGGAGAGAGAGCAAGCGATGCTTGCGGAGTACCCCGAGCTATTCCTCTCAAGTAATTTATAACTGTAATTCCTGCTATTACTGTTTTTGAAATTTCGGGACGAAATTCTTTTAAGGGAGGTGGAGTTGAAACACCCCAAAATTCTTAGTTCAGCGAAGTAGGCGGAGTGGTAGTGTTGCGCTCGGGATAGGCTAAAAATTCCACAATAGTTCTCTGCGCACGACCATTGTCCTCTTCACGCACGACCAGTGATCGTGCGCCAATGATCGTGCGTTCATTCGCAAGGAATCGGAGTTCTGTCTTGTCTTATCACACGACCATTCTCCTCTTCGCGCACGACCAGTGATCGTGCACCTGTGATCGAGCGCCCTGTTTATTCTGCTCCGCAATTTTGAGCGGAGAAGACGATCCGGCCGTCCAAATCTTTTGGAATCCGATCCGATGGCTAGGATTAAATGCTGGAGGGTCTTAGGGCTTGTGAGAGGAGATTAATCCTCATTCTTTTGAGGTGTTTCTCTCTCCTAGGCTAGAGGAAGAAGAAGGAGGTAAGGAAGAAGAAGGAGAGATCCTGCCATTGACGGAGCTCCGGAGCTCCGTTTCGCGAGCCGTTTCCAGATTTGGAGAGTGCAGCCCGGTGCGGTCGTTTCCCTCCGTCTAAAATCTCGGATCCATGGCGAAGAAGAACGCTCCTAGGGTAACGATTCTTCCTCTCGATTCTTTGGACTTGTCATTTGTCCTCTCCTTCATTTCACTATGCTTGCATGAGGAATCCCTTTCACCAAATGGGTGAAGTGTAGGATTTTCCTCAAGTTCTTCGGAACTCCGGGTCGATTGTGTCCGTCCCCGGCATATTGCATGTAGAAAATCCGGTAGTCGTGCGGATTTAGGCATTTTGTGTGAAGCCTATTCGTGGTCGTGAGCCCGAATCGGTGATGCTTGGTTTGCGACGTTGCATTTAGGTTAAGCCTAGAATGCGTGCCGGAGAATGACTCCGTGAAATCATCTTTAGTATTGCGGGATTTCAATTGTAGGCGTCTTGTGAAGATCCTAACGAAAGCCCCATGCCTTGAGATTGGATGAAGGCAAACCTTCACCACGAAATTGATGCGGAGTGTATTGTACCTCCTTTGTTGAATATTTGTGAAGCCTAGATCCCTGCGAAGGGGTTAGGTGCGTAGCTTATATTTTGTGTAGCACGTGAAAGTGCTAAACTCTTACGGGCCGAGGTGAAGCCGTACCCGCGTCGTGCGATAGATCGCGACGATTAGAGCACGGGCAAAGCTAAACCGAACACGTTTCCATGCAGATTGGTAAGAGGTCCCTACCTCATGTAAGCCGTGTGATCATGGGAGAGGTCGTGGAAGGTTGTTTACCTAGACCGACCAAAAGTTTTTTTTCCCACCTAAGGCGATGGCCCTTACGGTGGAGTGTTTTGTGGAATTGATGTTGTTACCCTCATGCGGTTGTTTAGGCGGTTGTGGGGAACCTTCGGGTGAACCCAACCAACATCATGTGCATACCTAGGTTCCCTCCTTTTTGATGCTCAACCTAGAAGATTGAATGTGCTTGAAACCTCACCTTGTGTAGTTGCACCTTCTTTATATTAGTACTTGTGCTAGTATGGCTTGCTTGCAGGGTAGAAGCTCCGCCACCCCGGTAAAGGGGTGGGGTCGTTATAATTTGGTCAGCTGTGCTGACCGTTACCTTGTTTGCCACCACTTGGTGGAATGTTCTTATGCAGGTGCAGGTGAGCCTAGTGGGAAATAGCGGGCGGTGGCCCCTTTGCTGAGTTGGCCCTTGAAGGCCAACCTCTTTTTTTAGCTTTCTCATGTATTGCCGGCCTGCGTGCCGATGTATGTTTTGGAGTTTTAGTACATTTGTTAAATGTAAGGCCTTAAGGCCATAACTCTATCTCATGGTTTCATTCCTATGATAATGGACAATTCTAATGGAAATGTTAAATCATTATGCTTCCGCTAGTGTTTAGTATACTCTGTTGTGGTTCTTTCTGTTTATCACCTTTTAACTCCTAGCTAGTGTGGTTTGTATGGCGTGGGGTCCCGGCCGGACCTACTGTTATACTATTCGTACTGGCAGGGTGTTACAGCAAGTGGGGAGGCGGCCTGCCCCCACTCGCCCAGCCCCAAGGGGGCGAGTGGGGAGGCGGCCTCCCCCACTCGCCTAGTATCAAAGGGGGGAGTGCGGGGAGGCATCCAGCCCCCACTCGCCCCACCCCAAAGTGGGCCGAGCAAGCGGGCGGAGTCCTTTTTGTGAGCTGATCCTCTCGGCCCTGGTTCCAGAGGGGTTTAAGGGCCCGAAGATGTCTTACTACTCCGGCAAGGATGACCCAGTCCTACATTTGCAGTGGTTTGAGGACATGGTCTCTATCAGGCCTATGTCAGATGCCTTCTGGTGTCGTCTCTTTGCCACCACCCTAAAGGAGAAGGTGAGGGGCTGGTTCCACCAGCTCCCGGTGGGGTCTATCTATGCCATCGAGGATCTGGGTCGAGGTTTTCCACTGCGCTTCTCGACGCCGAAGAAGAGGTAGAAGGATGCCAAAACACTCTTCAAAATCAAGCAAGAGACAAGGGAGTCGCTCGCTCGCTACGTTGACAGGTTCAAGGAAGAAGTCCTGCAAGTCCAGGAGGTGCAAGGGTTCACCCTCCAGCTCGCCTTCATAGTGGGGCTACGGGAGGGGTTCTTCAAGATGAGCCTGAAGTGGAAGACCCCCCTATCCTTCAAAGAATTGATGGAAAGGGCGGTAGGGGAAATTGAGAGTGAGGAGGCCAACCCGGAATTCGCAAAAAGGCTAGCCAAGATGAGTGAGCCGGAGGCAAGGCAGCACAGAGGAAGCATGGAAGATCCAGGAAGGAAGTTTGACCAAGGAAAGGGTAATTTCCAGGGGGAGAGGTCCGACCACCCAGGGTGTAAGCAATGACCAAAGACACTCCCTCCACTCCCTCAGCAAACCATGGCGATTGGCGGGGGAAGAAGGAGGAGATCTAGGAAAGAAGAAAGGAGAGGAAGAGGAGAGGATAGGGTTGCATTACCCTACTGTGACTTCCATGAGGTTGAAGGTCACGCGACGTCCACCTGCCCTGAGTTTTTGGAAATGATGGAGGCAAGGGGTCCGAGGCAGCAACATCAGCAACCGGAGGGGGTCGAGGAAGACCGGGCATGGGAGTAGGAGACCAAGTTTGGGTTTCCATACTTAATTTTTTCTACCCTTAAGTCCATGTATTGCGAAGTTTCATTTCCATACTTAGTTCTTTTCTTGCATGTAATATGATGACTAATGTAATGGAGGTTTTTCAAAGTACATAGCCCCGATGCTGGCCTGCTGACCAGGCTCCCATCAAGCTGGCAAGGCCGGGAACCGCTCGGTGGCTGGAGGTTTCAGAAGTACTTAGCCCCGATGCTGGCCCGCTGACAAGGCTCCCATCAAGCTGGCAGGGCCGGGAACCGCTCGGTGGCCGGAGGTTTAAGAAGTACTTAGCCCCGATGCTAACCCGCTGACTAGGCTCCCATCAATATGGCAGGGCCGGGAACTGCTCGGTGGCTGGAGTTTTCAGAAGTACTTAGCCCCGATGTTGGCCCGCTGACCAGGCTCCCATCAAGCTGGCAGGGTTGGGAACTGCTCGGTGGCCTGAGGTTTCAGAAGTACTTAGCCCCGAGATGGCTCCGCTAGCCAGGCTCTTGCTAGCCGACATGGTAGGATGGCCTCTCGGGGAGGCTAAGTGATTTTTCCCCCGAGATGACTCTGCTAGTCAGGCTCTCGCTAGCCGGCAGGGTAGGATGGCCTCTCGGGGAGGCTAAGTGATTTTGCCTCGAGATGGCTCCGCTAGCCGGGCTCTCTCTAGCCGGCCGGGTAGGATGGCCTCTCGGGGAGGCTAAGTGGTTTTTCCCCCGAGATGGCTCCACTATTCGGGCTCTCGCTTGCCGACAGGGTAGGATGGCCTCTAGGGGAGGCTAAGTGATTTTCCGCTGAGATGGCTCCGCTAGCTGGGCTCTCGCTAGTCGGCAGGGTAGGATGGCCTCTCGGGGAGGCTAAGTGGATTTTACCCCGAGATGGCTCCGTTAGCCGGCAGGGTAGGATGGCCTCTCGGGGGGGATAAGTGGTTTTCCCTCGAGATGGCTCTGCTAGCCGGGCTCTCGCTACCCGACGGGGTAGGATGGCCTCTCAGGGAGGCTATGTGGTTTTCCCCCGAGATGGCTCCGCTAGCCGGGCTCTCGTTATCCGGCAGGGTAGGATGGCCTCTAGGGGAGGCTAAGTTGTTTTCCCCCCGAGATGGCTCCGCTAGCTGGGCTCTCGCTAGCCGGCAGGGTAGGATGGCCTCTCGGGGAGGCTAAGTGATTTTCCCCAGAGATGGTTCCGCTAGCCGGCAGGTTAGGATGGCCGCTCAGGGAGGCTAAGTGGATTTTCCCCCGAGATAGCTCCGCTAGCCGGGCTCTCGCTAGCCGGTAGGGTAGGATGGCATCTCAGGGAGGCTAAGTGATTTTCCCCCGAGATGGCTCCGCTAGCTGGGCTCTTACTTGCCGGCAGGGTAGGATGGCCTCTCGGGGAGGCTAAGTGATTTTCCCCCGAGATTGCTCCGCTAACCGGGCTCTCGGTAGCAGGCAGGGTAGGATGGCCTCTCGGGGAGGCTAAGTGGTTTTTCCATCGAGATAGCTTCGCTAGCCGGGCTCTCGCTAGCCGGCAGAGTAGGATAGCCTCTCGGGGAGGCTAAGTGGTTCCCCCCCCCCCCCCCCCCCCCCCCCGAGATGGCTCCGCTAGCCGGGCTCTCGCTAGCTGGCAGGGTAGGATGGCCTCTCGGGGAGGCTATGTGGTTTTTACCACCGAGATGGCTCCACTAGCAGTGATCTTGCTAGCCGGCAGGGTAGGATGGCCTCTCGGGGAGGCTAAGTGGTTCACCCCCCCTCCCCCCACCGAGATGGCTCTGCTAGCCGGGCTCTCGCTATCCGGCAGGGTAGGATGGCCTCTCGAGGAGGCTAAGTGGTTTTTCCCTCAAGATGGCTTCACTAGCCAGGCTCTCGTTAGCCGGCAGGGCAGGATTGGCCTCTTTGGGAGGCTTAGGTAAACTTTTCCTAGGGCCATATGGAATTTTCTCAATTTCCCTCAGCGCCACTCACCGAATAGGTAGGGTTGGACTTTTCTTTCCGAGCGTGTATCCCGCTCGAAAAGAGCGGGGATTGTGTACAACCCTGTATTCGCTGAGTGGATCCCCGGGGCCCCAAGAGGTCATTAGGCCCAATATCTTGTAAGAGGCACTGCCCTAGGTAAGAGGGGCGTGTGAGCCATCCGATGGGCTAAAGACCGAGGGGCGTAGCCTCAGTTTATCTTGAAGAGGTGGGTGAGCAGGGGAGGCGGGCAGCCTCTCGCTTGCCCAGCCCAAGGAGGGCAGAGGGGGCGTGCCGGAGGCAGGTGGCCTCCCAAGCTTGCTCCGCCCCAGGGGTGGCGAGCCAGAGTCAGGTGGCCTCCCAGGCTCGCCCCACCCCAGCAGGGGGAAAGCGGAGGCGTGTGGCCTCCCAGGCTCGCCCATCCCCAGTAGAGGGGATGAGCCAGAGGCGTGCGGCCTCCCGGGCTCTCCCTGCCCCAGCAGAGGGGGCGAGTCAGAGGCGTGCGGCCTCCCAGGCTCGCCCTGCCCCAGCAGAGGGGGCGAGTCAGAGGCGTGCGGCCTCCCGGGCTCACCCTACCCCAGCAGAGGGGGCGAACCGGAGGCGTGCGGCCTCTCGAGCTCACTGCGCCCCAGCAAGGGGGCTAGCCGGAGGCAGGTGGCCTCCCAGGCACGCCCGCCCCAGTAGGGGGCGAGCCGGAGGCATGCGGCCTACCGGGCTCACCCCACCCCAACAAGGGGGGCGAGAATGTAGGAGGCTTGCCCCCTCTCGCACGGCCCCAGGAAGTGGAGACGGCATGCGTTTAGCGTCTCGGATGGCGGGATTTGGCTATTGGCATGCCAAACTTGGGGGTATTTTTGTAATCTCGTATGCCAGAATTTGGCTATTGGCAGACCAAGTCCAGAAAGAAGGACTTGTCTTTTGCCCACTCTCTCCCCATGTTCTTTGGTGGGTGGAGAGAGCCTCCAAGGGTGCCCCAAGCTCAGCATTGGCTTGGGAGGGGAAGCGCTCTAAGATCTTCCGAGTGTGTGGTGGGACCTCCTCGCTGAGCCCTTGGTCTTGTTCCTAGTTTCTTTAAGCCTTCGCCCTAGTGCTCTCCCTTGAGAGAAGTAAGTGAGTGGTCACCCGCTTTTTGGGGACCCCGAACTCCACAAGAGACCAAGTATTGGTTTCAATAACCTCCATCATAAGTCAGCATTGGCTGATCACCCATAATATGGTTATTTAGGTATGCAACTTTTGCTAATTGCATCATCATGCAACTCTTGTATGATTGGTGAATAACTTGTTATTAACATCCATCATATGGTGCATGCCAACCATATGCCTCTAGGCACTCAACCTTTGAGGTCACCTAGTTAAGTTGCCCCTGATGTCGACTGTGGGATATCACAATTATCCTCTCGCAACCTTACCAATATAAATTAATGCACCTTGGTTTGGCAAGCCCACACTTCATCGATCGAGGCAGGAAGAGTGTCATCCATCAGAAGGCATCCGTATACTTAATATTGGATAAGGGATTTTATGATAATCGATAAACATTTAATCATTGTGCACATTCACGAAAAGAATTACAACATTCACAATCCAAATACATCCCAGATGTGCACAAAACAAAATTATGAACACTTTGATAAAAGGGCTAAATCTGAGCAATTAGAACCCTCCTAAATCTCCAGATTTACATGCATTGGATACATGAACAACAACTCCACTTATGCAGTGGACAAGCTCGTCTCTTAATGTCAGATTCAAAATCTAAGACATTTGGTTTCACAAACCATTTTGAGGGATGGTTACTGCAAAGGAGAAAAAAATTCTGAAACATAAAAATCACAACGCAATCACAGGCATTCCTGGTGGAGTTCCAAAGGGTCGCGCCCCTGGCGGGGTCTTAAAGGCAGAGCCCCTAATGGGGTCCAAGGGGCAGTTCCCCTAGCAGTGGTCTCGTTGACTGATCATCGAGCGTGGTCAAGGGGAAGTGCCCTTGCAGGGTGCAGGGGCAGAGCCCCGACCAAATTTTTGAAAAGACCACACTAGAAACCATTCAAAAATACATCAAAAATGATGTTCCAGGAAGAAATCTAGACATTTAGAACACTTCTAAATTTTCGATTTACAGACACTGGATCGTATAACCTCGCTCTAATACCACTGTTGGATTTCCTCTAAACAACACATCAAATGCGCGCAGCGGAATAAATTAAAAAATCAACCCAAAAGTATTTCGAATCTTGCAATTTCATGATTCTAGAAATAAAAGTAGCAACACATCGCAATATACCTGAGAGGGATTGAGTTAACATTCAATCAAGATGCTCCAAACAAAATCCAAAAATGAGTGGCTGAGTTCAAATCACAGAAAGTATATTTGTGCCTCTATAGCAGTCCTCACGAGCGAAGTAGAACCCCAGGCCTCTTGTCAAACAAGAGCTGGGTCGGAGAAGGAGTGCCATCAGCATCTCCCACGGATTGTTAAATCCGACGAAGGGAGAGGCGGCGACGGCGGACAAGATCTCGCAGAAAACCCTTTTGGAACAGTTCCGCCTCAATCTCAAAAGAAAGGCACACGAGAAAACCTAAACGTTTCCCTTTTTATACCCAGGGGCATAAAATAAGGTATTTGCAAACCCAAGACTTTAATAGGAGTATACAGTGAGTATTGTCGAGATCACTAGAATGTTGTCGAGACGATCTCGACAACATAGCCTTGATGACCTATAACGTCGAGACGATCGTGACAACATAGTCTTATTGACCTATATCGTCGAGATGATCTCGATGACATAGTCTTGATGACCTATATTGTCGAGACGATCTCGATGATATCATCATAAAGATCTGTATCATCGATACAATCTCGATGATACCATCTTCATGCCTAAAATATCATCTTGATAATCAAGATGATATTGCTCAGCACTCAACGATACATTATAGGTTATAGTCAGTCATATTATTGTGACCACTCGACCATATTCACATTATCATCTTGATGATCTCGACGATACATGTAATGTCATCTTGAACACATGCCAACATGCTCCACACAATATTCATAATATCTTTGGAACATTTATCCGACTCGACCTAACTCCAATGAGTCATAGGATTGGGCATTCACTCATATCCAATATGAGTAAGGCGAACACAATCCTTCATCCAACTTCTCCAAACACTCTTACGCGCAACCATATAGGCTCATATTGCATTGGCTGTGAGACTAACTGCTTGATTGCTTTGAGATCACCTTAGAAATACCAACATAATGTTGAGTGACTCCTCATTGCCAAAATATTTCTAGGCCGGGGATATCCAAACAACATGTCATGTGCTGAATAGAGTATCAATCACCAAACATCACAGGAAAACTCGTTATTAACTAATGAAGGCAGAAAACCCACTGTATCCTACTTTATAATCTTTGGGAGCAAGTGCTTCTATAGGAATAATGGCAAATCTTATTTAACTAAGCTTGCAAAGAAGATCAGTGATGGAATTCTTGTTGGATACAACTTCCATTTCAGAGCATATAAGGTGTTCAACAAAAAGATTTAAGTTGTAGAAGAGTCTATTCATGTTGTACTCTATGAGATAAGCCTGATCTACAAGGGAAAGTCTAGTTGTTTTATTGTTGCAAGTACTGAACTGAAGATGAAAGAGCTTTCCATAGTGGACAAGCCAGCTTCCAATGAAATCAACTCACCTGATGTAATAGTCAGAGAAGAAGGACAATCTTCATTTGAAACACAAGGTGATGGCGAAGAAGAACAACATGAAATTCAACCTGTTGAACGTAAAGCTGGAGGTGGTGCACAGGGAAATGCAGAAAGGTTGCCAATTATTATCAGATACCTGATAGACCTTCCCAGAAATCTGATCATTGGAGATGCAAGTCAAGGCGTCACAACCAAGAGCAAAACTCACAATGAGGCAATGTTCCTGAGTTTCTTCTCCCACGTAGATCCAAAGAAATTTGAAGAGGCAAATGGAGATCCATTCTGGATACTAGCTATGCTGGTAGAACTGAATCTCTTCAAAATATGCAAGGTGTGAAAGTTGGTTCCAAGACCCATAGGACAAAACATTACTGAAAAAAATTGGTCAAATTGATCAGACTTTTGCACCAGTAGCTAGACTAGAAGCCATTAGATTATTCCTTGCATATGCTGCCCACAACGGATTCAAGGTTTACCAAATGGATGTGAAGTCAGCCTTCCTGAATGATGACCTTAAAAATGAAGTATATGTAGAATAACCATCAGGTTTTATCAATCCCACTTTTCCTGAATATGTGTATTATCTTAGAAAAGCTTTATATGGCTTAAAATAAGCACCGAGGGCTTGGTATGAGACCTTCTCTACCTTCCTTCTTAAGAATAAATTTTCAAGGGGAAGATAGACAAGACATTATTCCTTTGAGAAGTGAAGGGCAAGAGTCTCTTAGTCCAAATATATGTTGTTGACATCATATTTGGGTCTACAGATTATAACCTTTGCAATAGAATTGCTAACCTGATGCAAGGGAATCTGAAATGAACATTATGGGAGAGCCTAAGTTTTTAGGCCTATAAGTGAAACAATCTGAAGATGGAATATTCATCTCCCAGACTAAGTTTACCAAAGAGTTGGTTAAGAAATTTGGGATGGAGAGTGTCTCCACTATGAAAACTCCTATGGGGTCAAATATATCCCTCGACAAGGATAAGAAAGTGAAAACATTTGATGAAATCTTGTCAGGTGTATAATTGGCTCCCTCCTCTATTTATGTGTATGTGATAGGTACCAGGCATGCTTTAAGGAATCTCATTACTCAGCTGCAAAGAGGATCCTGAGATTCCTTAAGGGCACACCTCATCTTGTCCTATGGTACCCTAAGAACAATGATTTTGAACTAGTAGGGTATTCAAATGCAGATTTTGCAGGCTGTAAAGAAGACAGGAAAAGTACCTCAGTACCATGTCAATTCCTTGGGAGAAGATTAATTTCCTAGAGTAGCAAGAAGCAAACCAGTGTTGTTATTTCAAAAATTGAATCAAAATATATATCAGCTTGAAGCTTCTATGCACAATTATTGTGGATCCAACATCAACTTTAGGATTACAACTTACAACTAAGTAAAACTTCTATGTTTTGTGATTCATCTAATGTAATTTCAATTGCTAAGAATCTTGTGTCACACAACATGACTAAGTACATTGAAATTAGGTATCACTTCATCAGAGAGCATGTTGAGAAGGAAGACATCTGCCTTGAGTTTGTCCCCACTGACAAATAAGTGGATGATATCTTCACTAAGCCTCTAGATGAAGCAAAGTTCAATTTCATCAAAATTGTGCTGGGCATGCTTAATTTAGAATAACTTCTACCGAGCTGCCCTTAGTTATTATTGTAACAATTTACTTTTAGGAAATGTTAGGTCACTAACAAAGTATGTCAGTTGTAATTGTGAAAGTTGGGAGTGACTTACAAAAGTGGTGTACATAATATTTTTGTATAAGAGCAATCAAAGATCCTATTGTTTTGACCACAGAATGATATTGTCTTGATGAACACAATGATATTCTATTACAATTATGTATGAAGGTTGGAAAAGAGTAAAGAAATGAAGTTGCAAGTGAGGGGGCATGACTGACAAAAATAATATAGATGATGCTGCGAGTGAGGGGGAGCTTGACACTGAGCTCCTTACTCAAGTAGTAAAGGTGATACATAAAATAACTAAGGTTAAGGATGCTATCCAAAATGGGTTAGCAGTCCAAGAAGGTCTATCTGAAGCTGCTTGAGGAGATAAGACAAGAAAAGTGTGCTGTCAACACAAGTCAATCTATAGAAGGACCTATCTAAAGAAGTCCTAAAGGGGGAGGGATGAGTAGGATTTACGCGTATTATAATTATAATATTTAGGTAAAGTTTAATATAAAATTGTAAATATTATTTATATTTTAGTTAAAAATCACTTCTTTTATAATTTATGTTCTAAATATAGTTGTAATTTTATTTTGTAGACTTTCTGAATTTTTTGCTCAAAATTGGCATTACACGCCCTAGGTCAGGCCCGTGACCAAGGGCGTGTAACTTTAATGGTAGTCCAGATTGATGTCGCGCTGTTTGAGCTCGTCCACATCAAGTCACGCCCTCGGTCACACTCGTGACCCAAAGGTCACGCCCATGACGAAGGGCATGTAAACATAGAATCTTACCAGCAGTGATGCCATTGAGAGAGGAGCTGCCGTCAATTAGTTGACCCAGGTCACGCCCGTGACCCATTGGTCACTCTCGTGACTTTCACGTGTGATCTCTGCTCCCCTCCGCGCCGTAGTAAAGCCCATGCTGCATTAATGAAGTCGCCCAATTCAGTACATGCCCGTGACCCAAGTTACACGGGCTTGTAATGTCCTTCTTTTACCGCGCCGTCACGCAATAGCCCACACCGTTGTCCCAGCTGCAGAACAATTATTACACGCCCTTGGTCATGCCTGTGACCGAGGGTGTGTAACCTCAAATTTTCTCCTATAAATTCAAGAGCCCATTTCCAGCAAATGGATCTTCTCCCCCCTGCCCATTTGGAATGTTCTTGTATAGTTTTTATTTATTTTCATTTTTTAGGTTTGGTTTTTAATTAATGTATTTTATTTTTTTTAGTTTTCTTTATATGTCATGTTCTTCTTTAATTCATGCAAGTTAGTTTACATTTACTTTCATGCAATGTAAATTAGTCCTCAACTCATGTAATGAACTCTTTTTATGGTAATGAAATTTTAGTTTTTTTTTCATTTATGCAAAATCTCCTCTTTCCTCCTTATTTCTTTTTCTTAATTTTTCCTATTGTTAATATTTAGTAGTTCTTGGATTTTACAAGCTTTGTTTTGATATTATTTTTTCCTTATTATCATTTCTCCTCTCCTTCGATTTATGCTCGAAAAAATAACGATATTGAGTTCATATGCTGGTTATGAATTTCGGTATTTGTTTTTGAATTCTAGTTAGCCGAGAGGCTCGTGCAAATGAATTGATCATTCGAGAATAAAAAGAGTTGCACGCACCCCTCGAGAAAGGATGACGTAAATCTTCTAGATAGGAGTCAAATCCTATAGTGGGATTCACCTCGTTAAAGCGAATATTAGGCATTTCGGTTATAGGACAAGAGTCCGGCCGATCAACTTAATCTCAGGTGGGCGTATTCCTCGAGAGAGGTGCGTTCATAATCTAGGAATCTCCACAGTCAAGGCATAGTTTAGAATAATAATATTTATCTTTTTATTTTCATTTCAAAGCAAGTTCTAATCAGGTTTCATTTTCTTTATTTTATTTTTGTTCTCTTTTTAATTAGTTTTAATTATTAACCTTTTTCCGCTCTTTTCGATAAAATGATAGTTTGTTTTCATGAAATAGAAGTACTCGATAGACCCGTGTTTAATACGCCCTTAATATTTTTCTTAAGTATCTTATACAATAGACGATAAGGTATGCTTGCCTTCATCGGATATTGATTTGGAGAACATCATCAACAAATCTCTTAAATTCATATAATCTAAATCACAAAATTTTATATCAAGTATTTGGCGTCGTTGTCGGGGATATTTTGTCGATATTTTGAAAAGAGAAAGCACTATTACTTTTATCTTATTTTTAACATAATTAAAAAAAATTTAATAAGTTACTTGTATGTTTAGTTCTTTTTATTTTTTGCTTTTTGTTTTATTGTTTTAAAAATAATTTTGCAGGTGATCGTGGTAGTCGTCCGTCTCCAAATCATGGGTGTGCTTCTTTCTTCTCTCCTTGTTCTTTTTTTCATAATAATGTGCTTGTATTTTATTTTTCTTCTTCATACTTAGCTTTCAACATTGGGGACAATGTTGAATTTTAAGTATGGAGGTGTATTTCTTTTTCTTTTAAATTATAGAACCGTAGAAAATTTCGGAAAAAAATATAAAAATCCCAAAATTCCAAAAATATTTTGTTTGCACATAGTTATTTTCTTTTTGTACATAGTGTATTTCCTATTTTGTTGTCTTTTACAAAAAGAAAAATTAGCTTTTTCAAAAAAATTAGAAAACACAAAATCTTCAAAAAAATAGAAAATAGAAAATTTAGTTTCTTGGAAAGGGACGTTTGGGTTATCATCCCAGCACATCTCCTAGTACCATTGAGAACCCTTAATGGGGTATACCTCCGGAAGTCCAAGAATTAGCAAAACAAAATTTGGCTTTTTAGTTCATGTTTAGCTTTTTTAGATAATATCAAAAATCCAAAAAAAGATAATATCAAAAATCCAAAAAAAGATAATCGAAAATCCAAAAAAAAAGATAATATCAAAAATCCAAAAAAAGATAATATCAAAAATAAACAAAAATAATATGAAAATTTTCAAAAAATTAAAGAAAACTTAGAAAAAACCCAAAAATATAATAAGCCCTTACTTTGGTTTTTGTTATTTCCAAAATCATTTTTTATGAGTTTATTTATAAGCATCTATTTTTTTGTTTTTAATTTGCAAATCTCTTATTTTAAAATGGTTTGCTAAATCTATTTTTGTTTAGGTGATTTAGTTTTAAGAAATATTTTATGATTTTAATTTGATTTAAGAAATTTCTTTAGCACTTCTTCTCTTTTATTTTAAATAGTTTCAATTTTGTAGAAACTTTGCTTAACACCTTTAGATTTAATTATTTCTACCTCATGTTTTTTGAATCTCAGGAAAGTTTAATTTACTATAGTTGCTCTCAAAATATTTATTTTAATCTAAAATTTTTTTTAGCCCTTTACCTCTAGCGTTTACCCCCCAAAAAAGATTATTAAAAGATCATATGTCATGGGAATGAAAGGATAAAATTCATCATTCCCTAAACATATGAACCATATCTTTTGTATGAAGAGTATTAAGAAAAGATTATATGGCATGGAAAATGAGAGGATAAAATTCATCATTTTCATAAACATATACAAATAGAAAAAAAAATGTGTGGGGTGAGAGGATAAAATTCATCACCTCCAACAAAAAAAATCTTTTCATATTTATCCAAACCCCTTTTAGTCAATTCAATGGTTTTTAATTTAAAATTAAAATATTAAGAGAGCATATGTAGTAGATTGTATTTTTCCTTTAGTTTCTTTCAAAGTAATGGTTTTTATAATTTTAAATCTAAATTTGTTTACAAATTACTCAATCTTGTTTACTAGTTATTAATTTTGCGAATTCTTGGCTAAATATTTTTCTCTTATCATTCTACTTTCATAATTTAGGACTTAATTCGTCAATCCTTAAATTTTCTTCGAAGCTTACTTGTGATTCAATAAATTTTTAGTCTAAGTTAATTTTTTTATTAAATGTCTTATAAATATTTCTCATACTTTTACTGTGAAATAGCAAAAGCATAAGTATGGGGTATTTGATGAGTAGGATTTATGCGTATTTTAATTATAATATTTAGGAAAAGTTTAATATAAAATTGTAAATATTATTTATATTTTAGTTAAAAATCACTTATTTTATAATTTCTATTCTAAATATAGTTGTATTTTTGTTTTGCAGACTTTCTGGAGTTTTTGCTCAAAATTGACAGTACACGCCCTAGGTCACGCCCATGATCAAGGGCATGTAACTTTAATGCTAGTCCAGATTGATGCCGCGCAGTTTGAACTCGTCCACAACAAGTCACGCCCTCAGTCACGCCCATGACCCAAAGCTCACGCCTGTGACCGAGGGCGTGTAAACATAGAATCTTGCCAGCAGTGATGCCATTGAGAAGAGGAGCTGTCATCGAGAAGTTGACCCAGGTCACGCCCATGACCCATTGGTCACGCCCGTGACTTTCGCGCGTGATCTCTGCTCCCCGCTGCGCCGTAGTTAAGCTCATGCTGCATTAATGAAGCCGCCCAAGTACACGCCTGTGACCCAAGTTACACAGGCGTGTAATGTCCATCTTTCACCGTGTCGTCATGCAAACGCCCACGCCGTTGTCCCAGCTGCAGAATAATTATTACACGCCCTTAGTCACGCTTGTGACCGAGAGTGTGTAACCTCAAATTTTGACCTATAAATTTAGGAGCTCATTTCCAGCAAATGGCTCTTCACCCGCTGCCCATTTGGGCTGTTCTTGTATAGTTTTTCTTTATTTTCATTTTTAGGTTTAGTTTTTAATTAATGTATTTTTTTTTAGTTTTCTTTTTATGTCATGTTCTTCTTTAATTCATTCAAGTTAGTTTTGATTTACTTTCATGGAATGTAATTTAGTTTTCAATTCATCTAATGTTCTCTTTTTATGGTAATAAAATTTTAGTTTTTTTTCATTTATGCAAAATCTCCTCTTTCCTCCTAATTTCTTTTTCTTAATTTTTCCTTTAGTTAATATTTAGTAATTCTTGGTTTGTACAAGCTTTATTTTGAAATTATATTTTTCCTTATTATCGTTTCCCCTCTCCTTCGATTTATTCTCGAAAAAATCACGATATCGAGTTCATATGCCAGTTATGAATTTTGGTATTTGTTTTCGTATAGTAGTTAGCTGAGATGCTCGCGCACACAAATCAATCACTCGAGAATAAAAAGAGTTGCACGCACCCCTCGAGAGAGGATGACATAAATCTTCTGGATAGGAGTCAAATCCTATAGTGGGATTCACCTCCTTAAAGCGAGTATTAGGAATTTCGGTTATAAGATGAGAGTCTGGACGATCAACTTAATCTCAGGTGGGCGTATTCCTCGAGAGAGGTGCGTTCATAAGCTAGGAATCTCCACGGTCAAGGAATAATTTAGAATGATAGTATTTATCTTTTTATTTTCATTTCAAAGCGAGTTCTAATCAGGTTTCATTTTCTTTATTTTATTTTTGTTCTCTTTTTAACTAGTTTTAATTATTAACCCTTTTTCCGCTCTTTCCGATAAAATAATAGTTTGTTTTTTTGAAGTAGAAGTACTCGACAGACCCGTGTTTAATATGATCTTGATATTTTTCTTAAGTATCCTATACTATAGACGATAAGGTACACTTGCCTTAATCGGATATAGAATTGGAGAACATCAACAACAAATCTCTTAAATTCATATAATCCAAATCACAAATTTTTATATCAGGGAGATGAGATCAATGATTAAGGCCGGTGATACTACTACTCCTACCACATCATAAGGCAAAGGGAAGGGGATTGTTTTACTGTTTGCTCAAATTGTTTCTTAATTCTCATAATTGTGCTTCATCATTGACTTGGTTGTACAACCCCAGTGTCCGCCAGGGGGTGAGCAGAGACAAAGGATCCATCAGGTGAAGGGAGTAACGAGGCTAGCGAACCAGGGTGCTGGGCGAGCCAGACTCTCGCCGTCGTTCGCAGGAAGGCGAGTGAGCCAAGCCATTGTCGGTTGTTCGCATGGAAGAGAGTGAGCCGAGCCACTAGGTTCGTGAGAGAGACACATGTGGGTGGCTCACCCAGGAACTGTCTAGGGGTGCTTTTACCTAAAAACCCCTGGTGGTCTGTAGTTAGCCCCTCCGAACAGCGGAGTTTGGCTGTTGGCAGACCATTTTGGGTTGTGTATAGCAGGAGAGTAAGGCGGAATCCCGCTATTAGCAGACCAAGCTTGAAAAACTATATATAGACCCTGAAGGGCACCTTTGGATCGGATTCCAATCTCAGTTTTCTGAGCCTCTTCCTCCCTAGGTGATCTTGGCTTAGCTTTCAGGCTCTCCAAGGTGCCCAGTCTGGGCTTTGGCTTGGGAGGGGAAGCGCTCAAAGGTCTTCCGGGTGTGTGGTGGGACCTCCTCGCCGCGACCAAGGTTCTGTGTGTAGTTCCGAGTCTCCGATTGGTTCCTTCCAAGAAATTAGTAAGTGCTAGATGCCCCTCAACTCGTTGAGGGCCCGAGCTCAATAAAGAAGCAAAGTCCTGGTTTCAACATTTTTGGGGCAGTGAGCGTGGAGTGCAGTTAGTTCAAGAAAGCTCTAAGGAAGAGATGGCTGGAGACAACGAGCGAGAGAAGAATTTTGGCTGCTCGCCGCCACCCCGCGCGCCAGCAATAGTGGAGATGCTGGCCGACACGAAGAGAGACCTGCTCGGTGCTTTCCAATGCACCCTCGCCTCGGCACTTGGGGGGCTCGCAACTCCTGCCCCCCAAGTGGCCCCTCCGGCTGGAGTAGGCGAGTGCGCACCTGGACAGAGGCCACGGAAGGAGGCAATGTCCCAGGTGCCGGAGCGAGATCTAGCGGGGCGGGAGATCTTCCCCAGCCTGGTGAGTGCGGGTGGGGTCCAAGCGAGCACCATCCCAAGAGGAGGGATCCCGGCCAGTGGGATGCCAGCGAGTGGACACTCGACGAGTGCGAGACCGGGAGCTGGAGTGCCCCAGATTGATTCCACTGTAGGGCTCTTATAGACGGTGGGTCAGGTTGATCTCTGGAGCGGCTAGCAAGGTGGAAAGTATTGGTGCTGGAGTGCCCCAGATCGATTCCGCTATCGGGCACTCAAAGTTGGTGGGTCAGGTTGATCTCTGGAAAGGCTGGCAAGGTGGAATGTTTTGGTGTTGGAGTGCCCCAGATTGATTCCGCTGTCGGGCTCTCAAAGACGGTGGGTCAATTTGATCTCTGGAGAGGCTTGCAAGGTAGATTGTTTTGGTGCTGGAGTGCCCCAGATCGATTCTGTTGTCGGGCTCTCATAGACGGTGGGTTAGGTTGATCTCTGGAGAGGTTGTCAAGGAAGAAAGTTTTGGCACATGGGTGCCCAGATCAATTCCGTTGCCGGGCTCTCATAGACGGTGGGTCAGGTTGATCTCTAGAGAGGCTGGCGAGTGAGTTATTCATGTTAAGGGGCTCGGCTCGCCAAATCTCTCAAGGCCTGATAGGGCGAGGCCTGGGTGTTGCTCGCAGGAAACAAAACGTAGTAGTCAATGAAAAACACCAAGTCCAAGGGTAACCGCGAGACGGCTGGGTACGGTGGTCGCTTGACTCGTCGGGTCGGGCCCTGGCTCGCAAAAATACTTGGAAAATTCATACGCGATGCCTAAAAATAGCGAGTCAGGGAGACCCACCGACACAGTGGTTCGCAAGCAGCGTTGGATGCTCGCAGGAGTTGATGGAGCGAGGCAGAGTAACATCGACCCCGCTCGCAAGGGGCCCTATGGTGCGAGTCAGAATTGTGAAGCGACCCAGCCCTTACCCGGGTTTGAAAGCAAATAGAGGGTCACTCTTCTATCGTACTTCGGAACTAATCCTCCTGGGATGCCACCGGTTTTTAAGCGAACAAGATATAAAAGCAATTCAAAGATAGAAAAAATACTTGGTTTCTTCTCTAAAAGTTCATTACAAAATGACGGCGAACGCGCCGGTCAAAAATAGAAGATTTACATTAGAAATAAAAAAGCTAAGGCTGATCGCTGGACAGCTCTTCCTCGCTCCCGCGATCGTCGGGCTCTAGGATTGGCTCGAACAGGTCCGGGACAACGTCCTCGATTCCGAGCTCCAGGGCATCTGGGTAAGGCATACCCGCCCCTTTGAGGGTCTCGAAGACAAGGTCGGCAACACCCATGGAATATTTGTGGTTCACCTCTTGTTCATCTCGAGAGGTCTTGCGATTCCCAGCTCGTAGAGGGGATGGAGGGAGCACTGCTCGGGTTAGCTCGCAGATATGCGCCTTTAGGAATGCGACCTCCTTCTCCAGGTCAGCATTCCACAAGAGGAGTCGGCTACCCGTTCAGCATCCTGTGAAAGCAGACCCACCCCATTGAGGGCCTTTAGGAATGCGAGCGAGCTAAAAGTTGTACGAATGACTTACCATTCCACCCTGAAGGCTGGTGAGTAGGCCTTCCGAGATATCCCCCCTTCCCTTGAGGCTCGCGATCTCGTCCGAGGCCTCCTTGAGCTTGCACTGGAGCTCCTTGGAATCCCTCTCCATGGTGAGGTACCGCCGTGCCACAATGTGGCTGAGCTCCATGGACCGGAAGCGGGCTCGCATGGCCTAGTTGGCGAGCAGCAGGGATCGCAGGGCGCTGAAACCGGTGGCATCCCAGGAGGGGAGGAGCGAGGAGCATGAAATCCTATTGTGGTCAGGATCCCACGCGAGTAGTGGCTCATCGAGCGCATCAGGAAGCCTTGCGCCGAGGCCGTTGTTCTTGTGGCTCCCCGGCTTGGGCTCGCCGGAAACATCCGCGGCCCTGCTTCCCTCCTTGACAACTTTTTTACTTGCGGGCGGAGGGAGCGAAACCTCCTCCTCGGTGAGGTCCACGACCTCTTTAGCCTTGGATGTGGAAGGAGAGTCCTTGTTCTTTTCCTTGGCGAGTGATTTGCATCGTGCTGGCTTCCGGGAGGTGGTCGTTTCTTTCCAGAGGTCGAGCCGAGGGGGTCTCGGCATGCCTCAGCAGCCACAACGTCGAGAGAGCTAGAAGAGAGGGCAGCGCTCCTCGTATATGGGAGATGGAGAGAAAGATCCCGCTCCCCTGCAAAGGCAAAGAAAGAGTTAACAGATAGAATGAGAAAAATGTGAGAGCTTGCGAGTGCGAGTCGAACCTTCCCTTGCGGGACCGGCAGCAGTGTTGGAGTTTCTGAGGTGATCTCAAAGCAATCAACAGTTAGTCTTACTGCCAACGCAATATGAGCCTATAGGGTCGCACATAAAAACGTTTGGAGAAGTTGGAGAAAGGATTGTGTTGGCCTTACTCATATTGGATATGAGTGAAGGACCAATCCTGTCACTGCTTGGAATCAAGTTGAGAATGTCTCAAAAGGAAATCATTTAATGTGTTTAAACGAATGGATTTATACTAGATAATTCGGCTAAAGGGTTTAGACGAATTCGGCTAAAGGGTTTAGACGAATTCGGCTAAAGGGTTTAGACGAATTCGACTAAAGGGTTTGGACGAATTCGGCTAAAGGGTTTAGACGAATTCGGCTAAGTCAAATTCGGCTAAAGTGTTTAGTTGAATAAATGACAAATTCGGCTAAAGGGTTTCGCCGAATTTATATAGACGAAATTGTTTCGTTGAAATCATATAACCGAATTTATATAGCCGAATTTATATAGCCGAATTTATATAGACGAATTCGTCGAAATGGTTTCACCGAATCTGAGTCGAATTCGGTTATATTGCTTAGTCGAATTGTCGAATTCGGCGAATGTGTAAATCTATACAGAAATGTTCTGTTTTTCCTCTGGTCTGCGGATAGCATGTTTTATACCTTGCGTATAAAAGGAACGCAATTAGGTCTTCGAAAGAGACGGAATAGATCGAACCTTTTTCGCGATTGAAGAAGAGAATGGCCGTTCGGATTAGTTCCGCAAGAGGAGTTTTCGTTCTTCCCGTCCACCGAGATCCGCCGCCAACGGTCGCCGCCTCCCCTGTCTCGGACCTAGCAGTCTATGGGGACGTTGAGAGCTTCCTTCTCCGACCCATTCCTTGTTCGACAAGGCTTCGGGGTTCTCTATCATTCGTGTGGATCGCTGTAGAGGAGCCGATACATTTCGGTTCTTGGAACTCAGATTTAGTCTACCGGATTTCTTCTTGGAGCACCTTGGTTGAGTATTGACTCAATCCCGCAAAGGTATATTGCATTTTGCTTTCCTAATCTTTTGATTCATGAGATCCGCAAGATCCTTACTCTTCTGGTTGTTCTAGTTTCTCCGCTGCGCACATTTGATGTGTTCATATCATTATGATTGGTATTTAGAAAACCCAACAGTGGTATCAGAGCAGGTTGCGATCAAGTGCGTGAAAATCTAGAAATTTGGAAGCGTTCTAAATGTATAGATTTCTTCTTGGAACATCAATTCTTGGAACATCAGGGCGCTGCCCCTTGGAACCCCTCCAGGAACGCATGTGATTGCGTTGCGATTTCATTGTTTCAGAGATTGTTTCTCCTTAGCAGTAACCGTCCCTCGATATGGTTTATGAAACCAAATGTCGTGGATTTTGAATCTGACATTGAGAGACGAGCTTGTCTACTGCATAAGTGGAGTTGCTTTTCTTGTGTTCAATGCATGTAAATATGAAGATTTAGAAGTGTTCTAAGTATTCAGATTTAACCCCCTTTTATCAAAATGTTGATAATCCTTTTATGTGCACATAGGGGATGCATTTGTTTTGTGTATGTGCATGGTGATTAAATGTTAATCACGATGAAATGTTCATCTATTGAATGATAAAATCCATTATCTAATATTAAGTATATGGATGCCTTCCGATGGATGACACTCTTCCTGCCTCGATCGATGAAGTGTAGGCTTGCCAAAGCAAGGTGCATTAATCTATCTTGGTAAGGGTGCGAGCGGATAATTGTGATATCCCACTGTCGACATCGGGTCTAACTTAACTAGGTGACCTCAAAGGTTGAGTGCCTAGAGGCATAGGGTTGGCATACTCCATATGATGGATGCGAATATAAGTTATTCACTAACCATAAAAGAGTTGCATAGTGATGCAATTGACAAATGTTGTCTACCTAAATAACTGCATTATGAGAGGAACACCAAAGAGGACTCGTTGTGTTGGTGAAATACGGATCTTGTCCACTAAGAGAGTAGCTCGCACAAACTCTCCGAATCGAATTAAAGGGTTGTCGATTTGATTAAAATAGTGGGAGCTTTTAATAAAAGTCCTTATTAATATAAAATGTATTTCGAAATACAGTACTAAAAGTTTTGCGAATTCATTGTAGAATTTCCATGGCAAGTGGATCTCACTCCACCCTGTCCCTGATAGCTATTCTTGAGAAGGACAAGCTCAATGGGACAAACTTCCTTGACTGTTACAGAAACCTGAGAATTGTTCTCAGGCAAGAGCGCAAACTCTATGTCTTGGAAGGTGAAGCCCCCACAGAGCTGACTGGAAATGCTCCGCGAGCAGATAAGGATGCTTACAAGAAGTATCAATATGATACCTTGGATGTGGAATGCCTCATGCTTGCTACCATGTCCTTTGAGCTTCAGAAGCAACACGAGAGCATGTGTGGTTATGAGATAATCAGGCACCTCAAGAAAATGTTCGAGGGGCAAGCCCGGCAAGAGAGGTTTGACATTTCCAAGGCATTATTTCAGTGCAAAATGGGAGCTCGAGACTCAGTTGGGACTCACGTACTCAAAATGATTGGGTATATAGAGAACCTTGAAAGAGTGGGTTTTCCCATGGGCCAAGAGTTGGCCACGGATCTGATCCTGCAATCGTTGCCGGACAGTTATGAGCAGTTCATCTTGAACTATAACATGAATGAAATAGACAAGACACTGCCCAAGCTCCTAGGCATGTTGCGAACTGCTGAAAATAATATGAAGAAGGTTAAGCCTGCTAGCCCCATATTGTTGGTGCATAAAAGCAAGGGCAAGACTAAGGGATTCAAGAAGACGAAGATAGGATCTAAGTCTCATCTTGATCCCAAATCTTCTGCACTGAAAAAGAAAGGTTTGGTGAAGGAAGGAAAGTGCCACCACTGCGGTAAGGCTGGGAATTGGAGGCAGAACTGTCCCCTCTATATTGAGGATCTGCAAAAGAAGAAGGGAAGTGTGACTTCCACTTCGGGTATTTATGTTATAGAGATAAACATTTCTGCTCCTTCATCTTGGGTATTGGATTCCGGATGCGGTTCTCACATTTGTACAAATGTGCAGCAGCTGAGAAGGAGAAGAATGCTGGGTAAAGGGGAGGTAGACCTGCGCGTCGGGAATGGAGCAAGAGTTGCTGCCGCCGTCGTTGGTGTCTATTGTCTTTCTTTGCCCACTGGGCTTGTAATAGAATTAAATAACTGTTATTTTGTTCCAGCCATAACTAGAAACATTATATCCATATCATGTCTTGACATGAAAGGCTTTTCATTTATAATTAAGAACAATTGTTCGATTTTTATGAATGATGTTTGTTATGGTGTAGCCCAATTGCTTAATGTTTTATATGTTTTGAACTTGGACCATCCGATCTATAATGTAGAAAATGCTAAAAGATAAAAAATAAATGATTCAAATCCAACGTACCTTTGGCATTGTCGTTTAGGCCATATAAATGAGAAATGCATATCCAAGCTCCATAAAGATGGACTACTGGACTCTTTTGATTATGAAACATTTGAGAGATGCGAGTCATGCTTGTTGGGCAAGATGACGAAAGCTCCTTTCACTAGTTGTAATGAGAGGGCTAATGATCTCTTGGGTATAATACATAGTGATGGGTGAGTTCTATGGCTAGAGGTGGGTTCTACTACTTCGTTACATTTACTGATGATTTCAGTAGATACGAATACATATTTCTTATGAATAACAAATCCGAGACCTTTGAAAAGATCAAAGTGTTTAAGAATGAAGTAGAAAACCAACTGGGAAAAAGGATAAAAGCACTCTGATCTGATCGAGGTGGCAAATATCTGAGTCATGAGTTTCGTGATCATCTGAAAGAGTGTGGTATTGTATCACAGCTCACTCCGCCCGGAACACCTCAACATAATGGTGTTTTTGAGAGGAGGAATCGTACCTTGTTAGACATGGTGCGATCGATGATGAGTCATGCAAATTTGCCCGTTTCCTATTGGGGTTTTACTTTAGAGACTGCTGCTTTCACACTAAATCGAGTTCCAACAAAAATGGTTCTAAAGACACCATATGAGATATGGACTGGGAAGCATCCTAGTATGTCGTTCATCAAGATTTGGGGCTGTGAGGCATACGTGCGACGTCAAATGCCTGACAAGCTGGAACCCAAATCAGATAAATTTTATCTAGTGGGGTATCCTAGTGAAACCAAAGGATACTACTTCTACTTGCCGTCTGAGGGCAAAGTGTTTGTCGCAAGGACTGGTGTCTTTTTGGAGAAAGAGTTCTTATCCAGAAAGACTGCAAAGGTAGAACTTGAAGAAGTTCAAGAGCCACAAATAATGAACGAACCGGAATTGGAACCTGAGCAAGGACTACGAGAAGTTGTAGTTGGAGAGCCTGCTCAAGAAACACAAGTCCTACGTAGATCTAGTAGACCAAGATTTGAGCCTGAGAGATATGGATTTCTCATGACTCAAATAGGTAATGTGTTGCTTATGGATCATGATGATGAGCCTGCAACCTACCAAGAGGCCATGAAATCTGAGATGGATTCCATGTAGACAAACCAAGTTTGGACCTTGGTGGAACCACCTGAAGGGGTACGACCCATAGGGTGCAAGTGCGTCTTCAAGAAGAAGACCGACATGGATGGGAATGTACAGACATTCAAAGGCCGGCTGGTGGCTAAAGGTTTCAGGAAAATTCATGGTGTTGACTATGATGAGACCTATTCCCCTATGGCCATGGTCAAGTCCATCAGAATTCTACTTGTTATTGCTGCGTATTATGATTACGAGATCTGGCAAATGGATGTCAAAATGGCTTTCCTTAATGGAAACCTCCTTGAGTAAGTGTACATGACACAACCCGAGGGTTTTGAATCTCCAAGTGAAGCCACTAAAATATGCAAGTTGAATCGATCCATTTATGGATTGAAACAAGCTTCTCGAAGTTGGAATCTGCGTTTTGATGAGAAGATCAAAGAGTTTGGTTTCATCAAGAACAAAGATGAGCCTTGTGTTTACAAGAAGATTAGTGGGAGCATTGTTGTCTTCCTGATATTGTATGTAGATGTCATACTGCTGATCGGGAATGACATTCCGACCCTGCAAGTTGTTAAGAACAACCTAGGGAACTGCTTTTCTATGAAAGACTTGGGTGAAGCGACTTACATAGTTAGTATTAAGATCTATAGAGATAGATCGAAGAAGTTGATGGGTTTGACCCAGAGTACATGCATTGACAAGGTGTTGAAACGGTTCAACATGTTTGAGTCCAAGAAACGATTCTTACCCATGTCACATGGTGTGAGTCTCTCTAAGGACTAGAGTACTAAATCTTTGGAAGATAAGGACCGCATGAATATGATTCCATATGCTTCAGCAATTGGATCAATCATGTACGCAATGTTATGCACTCGACCCGATGTCTCTTATGCTTTGAGCATGACGAGCAGGTATCAGTCTGATCCTGGTGATGGTCACTGGATAGCTGTCAAGAATATCCTAAAGTACTTGGAAAGGACTAAGGATATGTTCTTGGTGTATGGTGGAGAGGAAGAGCTCGTTGTAAATGGTTACACGGATGCTAGCTTCCAAACTGATAGGGACGATTCAAAGTCTCAATCAGGTTTTGTATTTTGCCTTAATGGAGGAGCTGTAAGCTGGAAGAGTTCCAAGCAGGAGACAGTTGCCGATTCTACGACAGAAGCCGAGTATATTGTTGCCGCAAATGCGGCAAAGGAGGCTGTGTGGATTAAGAAATTCATCGGCGAGCTAGATGTAGTTCCTAGCATTGTTGATCCCGTAGTTCTCTACTGTGACAACAACGGTGCAATTTCCCAAGCTAAGGAACCTAGATCTCATCAGCGCTCCAAGCACATACTTCGGCGGTTCCATCTTATTCGAGAGATTATCGATCGAGGAGATGTGAACATTTGCAGAGTACCGACTGAAGAAAACACAGCGGATCGACTGACAAAGCCTTTTGCGCAAAAGAAGCATGATGGTCATGTTAGATCAATGGGTATTAGATACTTGAATGATCGTCTTTAGTGGGAGCCTTGTGGATTGTATGTTTGTCGGTTGTTTATTCATTTGATGAATTGTGTTATGTACTGTATGTTTCATTTTACATGTATGGCAAGTTCTTTTATTATGTCAACCATTTCCATTTGTTAGACTAATTATCATAATGAATGCCCTTAGAATGTTTGCTTCCATAGGAATTCAAGTACGTGACTTGAATGTGAGGGTCTATGTTTAAATGAAGCTTCATTCTTAAATGGTCCCTGTTCGAGGTATCATCCTAGAAATTTAGGGCGAGGATGAGACCATAAGACTAGCATGTGCGCTGACTGATTATCGGTTCTCACAGCTCATGATATTATGATATCAAGTCATCACATGGGTACTTGTTAAGAACAAGTTGTACTGGACAGACCCCCCATGAGACTACTTTGTGGATTGTTATATGAACGTGTCTGTTGAAACCAATAAATGATCTCGGTGGTGTTCAGGGCCCCCAACGGGTGGGGGGCGACTGGGTCTTACTAATCTCGCGAGAGAACAGACCGGAGCCTCGGAGTTGAACACTGATCCTTAGGCTCAGCTAGGAGGACCCACCACACGCCCGGAAGATCTTTAGAGCGCTTCCCCTCCCATGCCAAAAGCTAAAGCCTGGGCACCTTGGAGAGCTCAAGGAAGGCCTGAGGAGAGAGAAGCTCCAAAAAGAAGAACCTCCCTCCAAAGGTGCCCTTTGGATCCTATTTATAGATTTTCTGATCTGGCCTGCAAATAGCAGGATTCCGCCTCTCGATTTTACTATACGCACCCCAAATTTGGTCTGCTGATAGCCAATCTCCGCTGTTTGGAGGGGCTATTGGCAGGCCACGAGTGTAAAAGGATAATTTCCTTCATTTGCCTAGGGACAAAGGGTCTGCGAGGACAGTACTCGCGAGAGCTCTCGCTGGCCTCCTCGCGTACCTCGCTCGCCAGTCGGCGAGTCCCCCTTTTGGAGGGTACATGCCGGGGTCCGACCTCGCAAACCTGCCGGGGTCCGACCTCGCAAACCTCCATGTTGCCGAGAATAGGTCATCTCGCGGGTGCCCGGCGAGTACTCATCTCGCCCTCCTACCAGCATGTCGTCGGCGAACACCCGTCTCGCCTGCCCCTTTGTGAGAGAACCTTGACCGTTTGGTCTTTTCCCGTCTATCTCTCATCCTGGCGAATATCGGGGTTGCACACAATCCCCGCTCTTCGCGAGGCTACCTAGGCTCGCGAAGAAACATCCAACCCCCAGTATTTGCCAGCCTGGTGGTGAGCTGTCAAAAATCTTTAGTGGGGCCCACCGGAGGGTTATATATACGTCTCCTCCTTCCACAGCGGCGTGTGCCACTATTTCTCTCTCCGCTATTTCTCTCTCCTTTTCTTTCTCTTTACTGTAGCAGTCGCTGATGTCACTGTCCAAAGATTTCGAGGATCGGATAAAGGCCAACAAGGCCAGCGGGATGACTTCCATGGCGAAAGTCCCCGCTTGGATGAAGCGCCCCCCCCCCCCCCCCCCCCCCCCCTCGGGTGTCAAAAACCAAAAAGGCGAAAGCGGTCTGCCGAGCCGGGGATGAGTCTGGTCTGCTGGGGTCTTCCCCCGTTAACCAGCCCGGCGAGAAGGTATGAAATATCTACAGTTGGGTCAGTGAAAATCATCTTACTAAGTCTCGCCCGCCGGCAGGATAACGCGCTCACAAGGGTGGTGACGAGCACAGAGGTGTATCCCCACATGCTTCCCCAACGCTCACAGTCCTCGCCACTGAGAAGGCTACCGGTACGCGTTCTCCCTCGCTAGCTTCCCTGCATGTTGTCGACCGCTCACCTTCCTTTTTCCTCCCTCGCAGGCTCGCCCGCGAAGACAATGACCCGCCAGAGTTCGCGACCGGTCTCCTCCGTCATCCCCGACAGTACCCTAAAAATGTCGGGCTTTGCTCTTCTGCAGAGCGATGACTCTAGGGGCTCGCGACCCCTAAAGATTCCTCCTGTCAATGACAAGGCCTACCGTCCCGGCCTGGGTAAGTCATCATTGCCTCACTATGGCCACATCTTCGAGGGTCGGCCAGACCCTTCTCGCCTTCCTCCGGGTAAGGTCTCATTCCTTTGCAACGTTTGCAACCTTCCTTTTGATGCTAAACTCTCTTAAGGTCACTCTCAGGGACCCCCGAATCTCCTCACACCGATTTCGACTACGGGGATGAAGAGATGTCCCCCATCCCGGAGCAGTTGGAAGGCTTCCTTGGAGATCCGCGGGACCCCGAGGTGATGAAGCAGAAAACCGTTGAACTGTTCCAAAAACAACAACGAATGCTGCTGGACCTCAATCTCCAAGCGATGCGGGATAGGGAGGCTGCTGAGGCCAGCAATGCAGCTCTGAGGGACGAATGCGCGAGACTCCAAGCCGCGATACCCCAAGAACATGTGGAGGGGGCTTCCTCGCCGGAGGTGTACATCGCGCAGATGAGAGACTACGCCTTCTTGACATACCGGGCAGGTCGTTCCGCCCTCGAATACTACAATCCGAGAATGCCGCCGTTGTCTGGACCGCGAGGGGGTGGCAGGTGAAAATGGCTCCCGCATTAGCCTCGCGATCTTTATTTCTTTCAAAAACACTTCGTATTGTTATTAGGGCAGATGATTGTGTTTGCACTATTGCTCGCTATGAACTTTCGTTAGTCGAGCGACGATTGACTTCATTTATTTATTCTCGCTCGCTCCTTGTCCGGGAATGCTATTACCTTGTTGAATGCCTGATATTCTGCCGAAAATTTGTTGGTGCTAACTTCGCAGGTCCTTTTCGCTCGCCATTAATTTCGCGGACTAACATTCTCTCTCACCAACGACACCGATGTGACATCCCGACTACCCGCACCCCGCGGAGCTTGGACTTCTTCCCACCTTTTTTAATTTTCTTAAATAAGGTCTCATAACTACGAGTCACCTACCGCATTTATCGCCAGCCTTCTTTCTTCTCTGCTCGGGAGCTCTCGCTTCTTTCCCCCTTCTCGCAGTTTTGTGTATTCTACAGGTCTCTCTCAAGATGGTTAACGACGCTGCTGAGGCAGAGGGTCGCCGGAAGTGCGCCTGGGCCTTTGCAGACCACACCTTCTACCACCATAACTTGACCAAGGAGGAGTACCTCAGAGTCATCTCCGCCTTCGTCCCTGCCGGGTTCATTCCGCGTTGTCCTGGCGAGGACGACATGATCAACCTTCCCTATCCTGGCGAGCTAGCCATCCCCACGACCCACTTTACGGTCGGGCTGCGGCTGCCTCTATGGCCGGAGATCCGCCAGGTACCTCCTTGCCTCAACTACTTTCTCTTCGCCGATAGATCTCTCACCCGTCGTTAACTAACTTTTCCCAGCCTTGCTCGATAGGTGCTCAAGCATTATGGCGTGGTCTCCGCCCAGATCACCCCCAACGCCGTCGCGGTCATCGTCGCCTTCGCCTGCTACATGCGCGAGGAGCGCATTGAATTCAGCTTGCCGGTGTTCCGGAAGTTGTTCTCCTTCCGAGCCTACAAGGACGGCACCGCCTACTTCGTGGGGTCGGGTCTCAAGGTCGTCAAGACCGTGAACAAGGCCCACAACTGGGCCCAGAAGTTTCTCTTAGTGAAGGGGAACTTCGACAACATTCCGCTCTCGCCGATCCAATACAGCGAAACCAACTACAAGCCACCGACCCTTGGTGGCCATGACGCCACCTTGTGCCAGTTCTTCAGCAAGAAGAACTTCGAGGTGGCCCATCTCCGCCGCAACATCGACTCGCTAGCTCCAGTTCCTCCAGGGGAAGGTAATAGTCTCGCTCGCTACTTTCCACTTTTGTGACCTTATCTAAAAGTTAATCATCTAACCTTTCAGGACTGCGAGACCTATCATTCAACCCTCCCTACTTAAGCAACAGAAAACCCTCCTCCGCCTTCGATATCGCGACCATGGGCGATGAGGCCTGCCGCGAGACCGTCACCCCTGCTCCGACGTCCTCTCGCAAGAGGCCTGAGGCCTCCAGCAGCCACGACCATCTTTCCAAATCTCCCCCGAAGAAGAAACAGAGGAAGGGTCAGGGCTCGCACCCCTCCGAGAAAGGGAAGGGCCATGCCGAACTAGAGTTCGACAAGGTCGACCTCACCATCCTATCAGATGGGCAGGAGGCCAACGAGCAAAGCGAGGAGGTCATGAAGACCTCCGACCCGCCAATCCCTGTCAATCACGTTAACTTCGGCCTGGGTCAGAGGCATCGCGGCGACTCGAGTGTGCTCCTGCTGTGTTTGAGGCCTGAGGACAACAAGGCCGAGGTCTCCACCATCCTCCCCTCCTGGGTGGAGAAATCCACCGTCAGCGGTCACGCCTTCTCCCTTTCCTTCGGCTTGCATGGCTGCGAGGATGCAGGAGCATATAAGGACGAGACGGCGAGGACCCTCGCCTATGAGAGCGCGAGGTCGCAGATGCGTTCCCTCGAGCTCGCTCACATGACCGGGAGGCAGTGCCTACAACTGGAGTGCCAGAATGTTGGGCTCGCCAATTCCTACCGGGGCGTTCTTGCCGAGAATGCTCAGCTGAAGGACCAGCTGCGGTCTTCCGAGGGGGGCATGGTGAGTCTTTACATCGCTCCACTACTTATTTCTTCATCAAGTTCAGATCTCATTTCTTTTCTGTGCAGGATGTCGAGACTGCCGAGAGGGAGACGCTCGAATTCGAGATCTGGAGGGTGAGGTTGCAGGGTTGAAGGCCCTTATCAAAGATTTGGTTCACGCGGTTTTACCTCCCTCTCCTCATCGCCTGAGAAAAGAGAAGCGAGCGCGAGACGAGGAGATCCGGAAGGAGGCCTCCGAATCATCGCTATACATATTTCAGCTAATGCAAAAGTCTGGCATGTTAACTGCCGAGGCGGCCGCCCTGCGCCTTGAGGACATCGTCCCCGAACTCTTCCTTCCTCTTCCGCCAGTCGGGGGAAGCGATGAGGACGAGGGGTCGGCGAGCGACCGCGAAGACTGATCTTTTTGCTTGGGTTTTATTTTTGTAACCCATTTTGGGCTGGCGAGACCGCCGCAAGATGTAAATGAACAAGGAATATTTTCATTATGTAGGCCACTGGCTCCATTTTGTGCTCGCGTTTTTATTTTGTGATGTGTCTTTTTCTCGCCTTTATATCTTGTTCTCGCACATTTTCTAGAGTTCTCGCGACACTTATTCTTGCGAATGGTACCTTTGGATAGCTTCTGTATAGGATAAGTACTTTCGCCTGGTGCCTCTATCCTCCACCTTTGGGCCATGGATTTTCTAGGATCGTTTCTCCATCTTGACCTCGTGAGGACCCGTCCCCCTTTTTTTTCAATATCACCCTTTATAAGCGGCTCTTGCGCGGGGGCTTCGCATCAGCCAACGGGTATTTTCCTATCCTTGCGGGTCAGTTCACGTTTTGCCGAGCGCTAGCCGTCGAGAATAGGAATATAAGGTTCTCGCCCCTACTTATTTAGCGAGAGTACCCTGGTCGATACGAAAGATTCTCCGTCCGAAGACGTCGCTCCGGTCATTACAAGGACTTATACATCTCGCCAACCTCTCCGCGAGATCCACCTGACCCACCGGCTAGTGAGAGCCCGGCAGCGGGATCGTCCAGGGAAATCCAGCACCAAGGACTTATACATCTCGCCAGCCTCTCCGCGAGATCCACCTGACCCACCGGCTAGTGAGAGCCCGGCAGCGGGATCGTCCGGGGCAATCCGGCACCAAGGACTTATACATCTCGCCAGCCTCTCCGCGAGATCCACCTGACCCACCGGCTAGTGAGAGCCCGGCAGCGGGATCGTCCGGGGCAATCTGGCACCAAGGACTTGTACATCTCGGCAGCCTCTCCGCGAGATCCACCTGACCCACCGGCTAGTGAGAGCCCGGCAGCGGGATCGTCCGGGGCAATCCGGCACCAAGAACTTATACATCTCTCCATCTTCTCCGCGAGATCCACCTGACCCACCAGCTAGTGAGAGCCCGGCAGCGGGATCGTCCGGGGCAATCCGGCACCAAGGACTTGTACATCTCGCCAGCCTCTCCGCGAGATCCACCTGACCCACCGGCTAGTGAGAGCCCGGCAACGGGATTGTCCGGGGCAATCCGGCACCAAGGACTTATACATCTCGCCAGCCTCTCCGCGAGATCCACCTGACCCACCGGCTAGTGAGAGCCCGGCAGCGGGATCGTCCGGGGCAATCCGGCACCAAAGACTTGCACATCTATTAGCGTGATTAGCTGCTATCAGTATGCAATAGACAAATCAATAAAGGTTTATAGTAGGAAATCTTTTTAAGGGTAAAATCGCTTTAAATCATCTCCACTCCTGGCACGGTGGAGGGGTATCCCTTCCACATCCTGGAGGTGGTACCCTCCCAACTTGAGCACTTCACTTATAATATATGGACCCTCCCAGTTAGGGTTAAGTTTTCCGACCGCGGCCCCTCTACCCGCTGCATCGACCTTCTTCAAGACCAAGTCCCCTTTTTGGAAATGCTTCACCCGAATGTGTTTGCCAAAGTATAGGGCCATTCGTCGTTTGATCTCCTCTTGTCGAACAGTGGCTAGGTCCCTGAGCTCTTCTACTAGGTCCAGAGATAATCTCTGCCCCTCTTCATTGTCCGTTCGCCATTCCTCATCTCCTTCCCCCGCGCCGATCACCCTTGGCGACTTTACCTCAAACTCGACTGGGAGGACGGCCTCTGACCCGTAGGAGAGCTTGAAAGGAGTCTCTCCGGTAGCTGTGTTTGGGGTGGTCCTTAGGGCCCAGAGGACCGAAGGCAACTGTTCCACCCAGCTTCCCCTAAGGTTTTCCACCTTCTTTTTCAATAGGTTCACAATGATTTTGTTTGCTCCCTCTACCTGTCCATTGCTCCTGGGGTGATGGACCGATGCAAAACGGAGGTCTATGAGAGTTGGGCGCAGAAGCTAACGAATTCGTCACTTGCGAACTGTGGCCCGTTGTCCGTGACTATGGCCAGAGGGAGCCCATGTCTGCAAATTATTTTGCCCCAAACAAAATTTCTCACTACTTGGGAGGTTACCTTAGCGAGGGCCTTCGCTTCGATCCACTTAGAGAAGTAATCCACCATTACCAGCAGGAACTTTCTTTGGCCGCTCGCCGGAGGGAAAGGTCCCACCAAATCCAAACCCCATATCACAAAGGGCCAGGGGGCTGTGATCGTCCGGAGCCTCTGAGCGGGAAGGAGCTAGAGGGGGGCGTAGAGTTGGCACTTGGAGCATTTCTTAGAAAACTCCGCTGCATTTTTGCTGAGGTGGGCCAAAAATAACCCTGCCTTAGTACTCTCCCTTCTAGGGTCCTGCCTCCCGAATGACTGCCGCACTCCCCCGAGTGGATCTCCTCCATGACCTTTGGGGCTTCCTCCTCCGAGACACAACGGGCTAGGAGCCCCGAGAGGGTCTTCCGATATAGCGACCCTGCATGCAAGGAGTAATATGCCGATTTATACCTGAGCCAGCGCTTGTCTGCCTCTTCCTCGGGGAACTTCCCCATTGTTAAGTAGGTGATGAAGGGATCCATCCACGACACCCGCTGGTCCACCTCCATCATCTCCCCCTCCTCGATGGAGGGTCGGAAAAGCTCCGACACCGTTCCCCCGGCCCGGGGACCAAACTTGGCCAGGAGGTCCGCCTGGGTGCTTTCTCCTCTTTGGATGTGTTTGATGGAGAAGGTGCAAAACTGTCCCACTATCCCTTTAACCTTCTCCAGGTACCGTTGGAGAGTTGGTTATTTGACTTCGAATTCCCCCCTGATCTGGCACGCCACCACCATGGAGTCCGTCGAGACCTCCACGTCCTGCACCCCCAATTCTTGTGCCAAGCGGAGGCCTGCTACCACGGCCTCGTACTCGGCTTGGTTATTAGTGAGGGGGAAATGGATTTTTATCGCTTGTTCTATCTTGGTTCCTTGGGGACTCACCAACACCACCCCTCCTCCAAAGGAATGCTTTCCCGACGCACCATCGACCAGCATCTTCCAAGCCTCCGGGTGGGGTATTTCAGATTCCTCTAACTCGGTCACGTAGTCGGCCATGAAATCCGCCACCGCCTGTGCCTTTATGGATACCCTGGGCACGTAGGAGACATTGAACTCACTCAATTCTACCGCCCACTTTGCCAACCTCCCAGAGTGCTCTACCCCTTCCATGATGCCACGAAGGGGGTGGTCAGTCACCACTTTGATTGAGTGTGCCTGAAAGTAAGGTCTGAGCCGCCTAGCCGACATTATCAAGGCAAACGCTAACTTTTTGAGGATAGGATATCTGAGTTCGGCCTTCCTGAGTACCCTGCTGACGTAGTAAATGGGGAGTTGTTTCTTCCCCTCCTCTCGAACCAACACTGAGCTAACCGCTTCCGACCCTACCCCCAAGTACAGGTATAGATCTCCCCCTTGTCTCGACCCTTGTAATAATGGGGCCTGGGTCAGTTGTTCCTTTAGCGCTTGAAAAGCCTTTTCGCACTCGGGAGTCCATTCGAATTTTTGGTTACCCCTTAATACCTTGAAGAAGGAAGAACATTTTTCTCCTGCCTTGGAAAGAAACCTGCTCAGCCCGGCTAACTTCCCTGTCAGACGTTGGACCTCTTTCGCACTCCGTGGAGATCTCAACTCAAGGAACGCCTTTACCTTGTCTGGATTAGGCTCCACTCCAAGAGGGGTGAGCAAATGACCCAAGAACTTCCCTTGACTGGCCCAAAAGACACACTTGAAGGGGTTAAGCCTCATTTTAAACTTTCTCAAGGTTTCAAAAGTCTCTTCGAGGTCACTGAGATGGGACTCAAGATTCTGGCTCTTGATCATTAGGTCATCCACATAGACCTCTAAGTTCCTTCCCTTCTGCTCGCGAAACACCATATCCATCATACGCTGATATGTGGCCCCTGCGTTCTTCAAACCGAACAACATCATTTTGTAACAATAGCACCCATCCCAGGTGATGAAGGACATATCTTTAATGTCGGGAGGGTGCATGCGGATCTGGTGATAACCTGAAAAAGCATCTAAAAAAGACATCACGGAAAAACCGACGGCTGAGTCAACCAGTGCGTCGATTCTAGGCAAGGGATAACAGTCCTTGGGGCACGATTTATTAAGCAAAGAAAAGTCCACACACATTCTCCACTTACCCTCCCCCTTTGTTACCATCACAACATTGGAGACCCAGCCTGGGTACTGGATCTCCGATACAAAGCCATCTTTGAGGAGCTTGTTCACCTCCTTCCGGATGGGCACCTCCAGCTTGTCCTCTGTGGACCTCCTCTTTTGGTGGATGGGGCGAGCGCCGGGATCAAGGTTGAGGCGATGACACGCCACATCCGCGTCGATTCCCGGCATCTCTGCAGCGCTCCATGCGAAGACATCCACATTGTCCTGGACGCAAGCCAAGATCTTCGCCCGATCCTCCTGGCTGAGCTCCCCATTGATCTTGATCTTCTCGATCGCCCCGGCTTTAGTGGTGATCTCCACCTCCACCACTTCATCTACAGCCTCTAGCCTGGATTGCTCCCCCCAGGGGATCTGCTCCTCTTCTTTCTCTCCCTATTTCTGCCCCGCCCTGAGCCATTCAGCGACCCCTTCCTGGGCATGAACTACTTCTCTCCTCCCTTCCTCTCCTACCTCCATTAGCTCCTCCTCCCCTCCCCTCCGGGGCCTCCTCTTCTCCCTGCTCTCCTTCTTCCTCACCCGTCCTGGGTCACTCACCGACCCCTTCCTGGGCACGAACTACTTCTTCCTCTACCTCTTCCGTCGCGGCCACTTCTTCCAGTACCTTATCCCACTCCTCCGCCTCCTCCATCCAAGAGATGGTGTTGATGGCGGTCATATAGCATTGCCTCGCCACCTTGGGATCTCCCCTGACCCGGACCTGGATTCCACCTGTGCTGAACTTGAGGCATTGATGGAAAGTGGACGGGACACACCGGAACGCGCTGATAAGAGGCCATCCGAAGATAGCACTATAGCTACTGGGGGCATCCACTATCACAAAGCAGCAGTTCCGGGACTGCCCTCCCAGGGTCACATGAACTCCTACTCCCCCTTCTACTTCTTTCCTTTCTCCTGAGAATCCGAACAGCGGGCCATCCGAGGCCAACACCCTCCTGGGCTCTACCTGCATCCCGTCGAACGCCTTCTTGAAAATAACATTGACCGAGCTCCCGTTGTCCACCAAGATTCAAGAGACTGTGAAGTTCTCGATGGCTGTCTAGATGACCAGCGCATCGCAGAATGGGTCTTCGTGACCGGGCAGGTCCTTCTGGGAGAAGGTGATTTTCTCCGCAGGGGGTGGGGCTTGGGAGGTCGAAGCTACACTCCGGCAATACATGGCATAGAGGCTCGCCTTCTGGGTTGCCTCGATCCACACCCCCCCATGGATCACTCTGATCCCTCCGCGGGTCCCCACGTCCGCCCGATCCTCGCACCTTTCATCCTCATCCCCCTGAGGTAGAATCTCGTCTATCCTTGCTCCCCCTTGCTACGCTTGTGGTGCTGGGACTCTCGCCCATCTGACTTCCAAGAACTCAGGGCAGGTGGCTGTTGCGTGGCCTTCCTCCTGATGGAAGTCACAGTACGGAAACGCCGCCCACCTTGCTTCATCCTCGACTCCTCGGTTCCTTCTTCTGGGACAGGCTCCTCCGGCTCCCCCTCCTCTACCTCTTCCTGCTCTTCCTCTACCGATCTCCATCGCCTGATGAGGGGGGGGGGGGGGGGGGGTGGAAATGGCCTCAGGCCCTGTCTCCACCCCAGCTGGTGAGGTCTTCCTTGCCCTCCTTGGAAATTACCTCCCCCATGGGGAAACCCCTCCCTGGGCCTTGCATTCCTCCACCCTGCTGCCTCCACCCCAACTCCGGGGCCCTCGCTTCCTCTCTCCTCCTTGGTTCTTGCTGCCTCAAATCCGGCTCGCTCAGCCGTGCCAATCTCTTCGCAAACTTGGGGTTTGCTGCCTCCCCTTCTACCTCCTCTGCCGCTCTCTCCATCAGTTCTTCATAAGATTGAGGAGCCTTCTTCTTGAGGTCCATCTTGAAGAAGCCTTCTCACAGCCCCAACGTAAAGGCGAGCTGGAGGGTATACCCGGGACCTCTTGGACAAGGAGGACCTCTTCTCTGAACCGCTCCAGATAATGAGCCAACGACTCTCCTGGCCTCTTCTTGATGTCGAAGAGCGATTTTGGATCCTTCTTTCTTTTCTTCATGGCGGAAAAACGTAAGAGGAAACCTTTACGCAAGTTCTCGAATGTATAGATCGATCCTGAGGGAATCTGGTGGAACCAGTCCCTCGCCTTCTCCATCAGGGTAGTAGCAAAGAGTCGACATTTGAAGGCTTCCATCATGGGTCTGATCGAGACCATATCCTCGAACCACTGCAGGTGTTGGATGGGGTCATGATGAGTCCTGATCATATACACTTTTATGGACTCATCTGGGCCATCTATTTAGTCTTTTCACTGCACTTTAGCCCTGTTTTAGCTCATATTGGTCATTCTATGCTAGGTGCACTTATAGGCCCTATTTGGTGTAAATTCGTATCTTTCTTCGTTATTAGTTTTCTTGTGCTGATTAAGTTCCACTTTCAGTGGCTAGACTGGTGTCGTATGCTGGAACAAGAGTCGTGCAGGTATTCCCGGTACAATTCTGTACAGGAACACTGCGCACGATCACTGGTTCTATTGCGCATGACCACTGGTCGTGCGCCGCTGATCGTGTGCGCTTAACCTTATTTTTCCGAGTTCTGTTTCGAGCAGTGCGCACGACCATCTACGAGAGTGCGCACGACCACTGGTCATGCGCCACTGTTCGTGCGCACTTATCATCAATTTCATGAGTTCTGTTTCAACCAGTGCGTACGACCACCTACAATAGTGTGCACGACCACCGGTCGTGCGCCACTGGTCGTGCGAACATGTTATTTTATAATTTCTGTCTTTGCAGGCTCCGTCCAGGCAGAGCGCACGATCACAGGATTCTAGTGCGCACGACCACTGGTCGTGCGCCAATGACCGTGCGCACTGTTTAATTCCAGCGCCTATAAATTCCGCTGCTCGCGATTTAGGTCAGATCGCTCGCTGTTTTCCGCCATTTCTGCTCCAGTTTCGTCCGACTTCGCCCCTCCACCGCCGCCCACCATCTGGAGGTGCTCCGGGCTTGTTATTCACGCCAATCTTGAGCCGGAGTTTCCTCTCGGCCTCCTCCTTCATCCAAGAGCTTCAAAGAGAGATCTAGCCGCCATCTCCATCGAGCAAGAGGAAGTTTGCAACCTCTACCGGATCGTGACACGAAGAAGACGGGTCCATTGGAGAGTCGTGACAGCTCTCTCTACCCCGGACGTAGTTGCGGACCGAGCTTGGACGCGGATTGACAACCCGGCGATTCCAACCGTGAATCTACAACGAGACTTCGGATTCGGTCGATTTCTTGCCTTATTCTTCTCTTTTTGATGTATATGTAGCTAGATCTAATCATTATGATGAAGTGGCACTTGAATTAGTGATGGCGCAAATCTCACACACCGCTATAGGCGGTAGCTCGACTGCGGCACGAAACGGCAGTGTACCGATCGTTCAAGTAATATAAAGCGAGGAGTAATCCCCGAGTATCGAATCTCTCAAGGAACACAGTAAGGTGGAGTTTATTATCGAGGAAGGACTTTTCTCTCAGATTCTTCCTCTCCAGAAAACTCACACGACTGTGTTCCCCGGCAACGGCGCCAAAAACTTGATGGCGCAAATCTCACACACCGCTATAGGCGGTAGCTCGACTGCGGCACGAAACGGCAGTGTACCGATCGTTCAAGTAATATAAAGCGAGGAGTAATCCCCGAGTATCGAATCTCTCAAGGAACACAGTAAGGTGGAGTTTATTATCGAGGAAGGACTTGAGATTGAAGTCCTGCGAAAGGCGGAATGCGAATGAAAGGGCTTTGGGGGTTTGTGAATACTTAAAATAAATATTACCACTACTCCTATGCAATGCTGCTATGCAATGCTTCGATAGGCGGATGGAGACTAGGCAGGCCTTGAGCGCGCTGCGTCGAAAGAGCGGATGGACGAGAAGGCAAGCGGAGTGAGGGTCGCGAGCACCTCTTCGTCAAGCACGCCACTAGCAATTGCTAGTGCGGCACCGATCGTGGCGGTGGAATGGAAAATGAAATAAGGCGCACCTCAATGACACAAATGAACAAAATAATTTCATAAACATGAAATAAGCAATATTAGGCATGATTCATAGTGTTCATCATCAAGATAAAGAGAATACATCACACATAACCACAAAAATAGAGGAAAAAGGCAGGAGATACGACCGAATCTGGAGTCTCGTTGTAGATTTACGGTAGGAAGCACCGGGTTGTCAATCCGCGTCCTAGCTCGGTCCCAACTGCGTCCGGGGTAGAAGAGGGCTGTCACACCTCCCAATGGACCCGTCTTCTCCAGCGATTTACAATCCGGCCACGTCTATTGCGGAGAACCTCTTCTTTAGCGGTCAAAGTGAGTGTAGGGACCCTTCCTTTAAGCCTTTGGATGATGGAGGAGGCCTAGGGGGTGAAAATCCCCTGAAAACGGCGAAAACGGCGGACTGAACGGAGCAGAGTTGCGTCCCCCCGACCTAATTCGCGAACAGGTCAATAAATAGGCGCTGGATTAAACACTGCGCACGATCATTGGCGCACGACCAGTGGTCGTGCGCACTGGAATCCTGCGATCGTGCGCACCGCCTGGACAGAACCTGCACGAGATGAAATCATAAAATAAAATGTTCGCACGACCAGCGGCGCACGACCGTTGATCGTGCGCACTAGCGTCGGTGGTCGTGCGCAATAGGTGAGACAGAACTCATGAAATTACAATTAGGTGCGCACGGACAGTGGCGCACGACCGGTGGTCGTGCGCACTGGAGTTGATGGGCGTGCGCACTGCACTAGACAGAACTCGTAAAAAGGGGCTAAGTGCGCACGATCAGTGGCGCACGACCAGTGGTCGTGCGCACTAGAACAAGTGATCGTGCGCAGTGTTCCTGTGCAGAATTGCACCGGAAACACTTGCACGCCTCCTATGTGCACCTAGCATGGGTTATCAATTATAAACTATAATAAGGCTAAAGTGCGTGATATTGACTAAATAATGGCCCGGATGAGTCCATGAAGGTGTATATAATCAGAACTCATCAATTAGTTATATTTACATATATATTTCATGTCTATGTGATTGTGTAATTTATCTATTTGAGTTGCTTGAGGTGCGCCGCCATCCATTTTCCACTCCACCACCGTGTCCGGTGCCGCACTAGCAATTGCTAGTGGCGTGCTTGTCGAAGAGGTGCTTGCGACCCTCATCCGTATGCTTACTCTTCCATCCGCCTAGCGAAGCGTGGCATAGCGGTCTGTGTAATCCATTCCGACTCCGCCGGTGCGAACCATTCCATCCGCTAGCCTTCTCGTCCATCCGCCTACCGAAGCGTGGCATCGCGGCCCGTATTCCATCCCGCCTAACGAAGCAGCGCGCTCAAGGCCTGCATTGTTCGATTCCGCTTGCCTACTCGTCCATCCGCCCTTGCGACGTAGCGCGCTCAAGGCCTGCCTAGTCTCCATCCCGCCAAGCGAAGCATTGCATAGCGGCATTGCATAGGAGTAGTTGATAGCTTTTATTTTATTTTCCAAAAGCCAACCCAACTCCCCCGCATTCCATCCGACGTTAAGGACTTCAATCTCAAGTCCTACCTCAAACGTTAACTCCACCTTACTGTGTTCCTTGAGAGATTCGATACTCGGGGATTACTCCTCGTTTTATATTACTTGAACGATCGGTACACTGCCGTTTCGTGTCGCAGTCGAGCTACCGCCTATAGCGGTGTGTGAGATTTGCGCCATCAAGTTTTTGGCGCCGTTGCCGGGGAACACAGTCGTGTGAGTTTTCTTGAGAGGGAGAGCCGAGAGATAGTAGTTCTTCCAGTGTGTATAGCCGCTTTATTAGTTTTGTTTGCCTTTTAATTATCTTTTGTTTGTTTTTATTTTTTCCTCCCCTATTTTAAAGTTTTAGGCAAGTTTTATTCAAGGAGTTTTTCTAGTTGTGTAGATTTCCTTGCAAAGAATTTCAGTTTCTTTTTATCTGCTTTGAATTTTGAAAATGTCGTCATGGGGTATTTCGCCTAGCTTTAATGATAAGATGGTTTATTATATAGACCAAATGAATGAGTTGAATGCTAGGCAGTGTAGGAACTTTGTTTGCTTGTTGTGTCGAGGAGAGGGTCATGAATTGAAGGACTATCCTAGTCTTTTCAAGCCTGACCGACACTCCTCCACTCAGGACAACATTGTCCCTATCGCTCATTCTTTACCCATGGAGGCAATTGTGCCCTCTACCCCTGAGCTTGTCTCGTGCACGAACTCCTCACTCCCTATTTATGGCTTCACTCCCAGTTATAATGATCACTCATCTGTTGGCCAACAAGGAGAGGAATGGGAGCTCCTAGATGCACCTGAGTTTGATGAGGAAAGTATTCTTTCCATCGGGGAGGCTTTAGCAGATCTTTTTGCGGAGGAATCGAATCTTTTTGTCCCTCCATTTTCTTTGCAAGATTTTTCTACACATATTTTTTATGATCCTATCGAAGTAAAGGAGCTGGGTGATGCTTCTGACTCGGAGGGTACTCCAAAGTGGGATGAGGATGTCATTTTCCCTGAGGGGGAGAAGGAATACTTTGAACACGATGATGCACCTCGGTGGGATGAGGAGGATACTCTCTCTGATGAGGAGGTTTGCACTTCTTCATGGGACGAGGAGGTCCAAATCACCACTGAGGCTCCTGAGTTCTCAAGTCCCCCTTGTTATGATATTTACGATGATGATAGTGATCTATCCTTGGATCCTGCCGGGAGTGAGACCGGGATCACTCCCCCGATTTTTGATTATTTATGTTCTTCGTCTTCTTTATTTCTTGATCCCCCTCCTTCTTCCGAGCCTGTGCAGGTTGAGTCTTTACAGGTGCCCCAGGAGGACTTGGAGCTTTTTGCTCAAGTCAATGATGAGAGTATCCTCTCATGTGAGGAGGTTTATTCCCCCTCCGTTGAGGAAGCGCCACTCATTGCCTTTTCCTCCTGCTGCCTCCCTGTTGACGATACCTTGCTAGGCAAGGATGTGTTTTGTGAGATGAGTGAGGACCAGGCCTCCTCCTTTTCTTACATTCTCTACCCTCTACCTGTGAGGAGCAGGTATCTATATTTAGGTAGAGGGGTGACTGTTCTATCACCGTATCGGTACCCGCTACCGACACGGATATTAGGCCAGTTACCTGTCCACTTGTCCTTCCATAGGCCCATTAGCTAGAACTCTTAAAGTTTGAATAAGTCGTGCTGGGAGGACAATAACCCCAGTAGTTATCTTTCTTTTCCTGCATTCTTATTTCTTCTAATCATGTTTAGTTAGTAGTACTTTCTTTTCAGTTTTCTTTTGTCTTTTGTTTTTGCGGAGCTGACCCCTGCAGTATCTTCTCTGGATGGCGGATGCTGCAGCTTAGTCTTGGTTTAAACGCCAATCTTCTGGTATGCTCACTTGCTGAGCATTGGGTACTCTCTTCCCCTAGCCTTTGCTGGTTTCATGTCATATATTATGCGGATTGTTTAGTTTAAGTCTGGGGGAGAGTAGTTTTGTTTACCCGCTCACGTGCACTATTGCACTGCATGCTAGAAGATTTCATTTAAAATGTTTTGTTTATTTTCATTGCACACCACATCACCCACATGAGCGCGTACTCATCTGTTTGCTTGCTCTATTGTGAATTTAATTCTTCTGCTTATTTGGGAAAGTCTAGGTGATGGCTTAGGACTATGTAGCAGAGTAAAATGTTGACTCTAGTAGTGCTCCTAGTCGAGTGCTCGGTTGCATAGAAATTCGTGTAGATTAGATTTCTCTTTATACTATGGTTTTATATTTTTCTCTATTAGTGTAAATGTTGTTTACTCTACTCAAATGGTGAATCCGGTGTGAATCAAACGGTAGCGTAGGGATGTGTGTAAACGATCGCTAGACTCGTATTGCTTGAGTCGGGAGGAAGGAGAATCTTTCTCAGTGGCTAGAACTTGCCCCAAGCGATTCTTGAAGCATTGGCATAGGATAGTTCTAGTGCGTGAGAATGACGTAGGCCATTATTTTGGCCCGGTTGAACTTTTTATTTCATACCTATCGTCTACCCTTGCTAGCCCCTTTGTGCCTACCCTTTTCTTGATTCAGCTCCACATTTATCTCACCAAAGCCTAAAAGCCTAGCCTAGTCGCACACCCAAATCTGAGCTTTAGTTGTAGTTTCATTTACATTTTGGTGGGTGTTGATTGTGGTGTCTATTATGTGAATCTGTGGATGTGCTCATTTGAAAATTTTGCTGAAAGAAAAAAAGACAAGAAAAAGAAAGATAGAAAGAAAAATGAAAGGAAAAGAGAAAAAAAAAAGAAGAAAGAAAAATGAGTTTTATTGAAAAATCATGTAGAAAAATTATGTATTGGGAGTAGGCGGTGCACACACCTATGTTGCAAAAGTACAAGTCTGGGGGTGTGGTGCACCTGCATTCGATTTTGGTGCGTGGGTAGTTATTTTAAAAAGCTCAATTGGGTTATGTGTTTTAAGCCATTTTGTTTATCATTGTTTACCTCACCGTAACCCAAGCCTCAATTAAAACCTGAAAGTCCTACCGACTCACGCTATGGACCAATCTAGTGTCGTGGAGAGGATGTGACCGGGTGAGCTTATGGTCACCGACACTGATGGATTTCAGTGGAGTTTGTCCTGCATCCCGATCTTGAGCAATGCTCGTCTCAGCGTTTAGTTTACTTTCTCCGTATGCATGACCGAATGATTCACCGTTGTTCACCATTTTGAGTAGTTGTAATATGCTTTTACTCTTTTAGAAATATATAAACTGTTTTTATAATCAAAAATCTTTTCTACTATTTTTCTTATGCACGTGAGCATGCGACTTCGCATGGTACTCTGTAGTGTAATCATTAAGCCATCTACTGTTCTTTCCTAGTTCGCTTAGAATTTGTTTGCTCGGGACGCGCAAACAGTTAAGTCTGGGGGTGTGATGAGTCCTGATCATATACACTTTTATGGACTCATCTGGGCCATCTATTTAGTCTTTTCACTGCACTTTAGCCCTATTTTAGCTCATATTGGTCATTCTATGCTAGGTGCACTTATAGGCCCTATTTGGTGTAAATTCGTATCTTTCTTCGTTATTAGTTTTCTTGTGCTGATTAAGTTCCACTTTCAGTGGCTAGAATGGTGTCGTATGCTGGAACAGGAGTCGTGCACGTATTCCCGGTACAATTCTGTACAGGAACACTGCGCACGATCACTGGTTCTATTGCGCACGACCACTGGTCGTGCGCCGCTGATCGTGTGCGCTTAACCTTATTTTTCTGAGTTCTGTTTCGAGCAGTGCGCACGACCATCTACGAGAGTGCGCACGACCACTGGTCGTGCGCCACTGTTCGTGCGCACTTATCATCAATTTCATGAGTTCTGTTTTAACCAGTGCGCACGACCACCTACAATAGTGCGCACGACCACCGGTCGTGCGCCACTGGTCGTGCGAACATGTTATTTTATAATGTCTGTCTTTGTAGGCTCCGTCCAGGCAGAGCGCACGATCACAGGATTCTAGTGCGCACGAGTTTCCTCTCGGCCTCCTCCTTCATCCAAGAGCTTCAAAGAGAGATCTAGCCGCCATCTCCATCGAGCAAGAGGAAGTTTGCAACCTCTACCGGATCGTGACACGAAGAAGACGGGTCCATTGGAGAGTCGTGACAGCTCTCTCTACCCCGTACGTAGTTGCGGACCGAGCTTGGACGTGGATTGACAACCCGGCGATTCCAACCGTGAATCTACAACGAGACTTCGGATTCGGTCGATTTCTTGCCTTATTCTTCTCTTTTTGATGTATATATAGCTAGATCTAATCATTATGATGAAGTGGCACTTGAATTAGTTATATTTACATATATATTTCATGTCTATGTGATTGTGTAATTTATCTATTTGAGTTGCTTGAGGTGCACCGCCATCCATTTTCCACTCCACCACCGTGTCCGGTGCCGCACTAGCAATTGCTAGTGGCGTGCTTGTCGAAGAGGTGCTTGCGACCCTCATCCGTATGCCTACTCTTCCATCCGCCTGGCGAAGCGTGGCATAGCGGCCCGTGTAATCCATTCCGACTCCGCCGGTGCGAACCATTCCATCCGCTAGCCTTCTCGTCCATCCGCCTACCGAAGTGTGGCATCGCGGCCCGTATTCCATCCCGCCTAACGAAGCCGCGCGCTCAAGGCCTGCATTGTTCGATTCCGCTTGCCTGCTCGTCCATCCGCCCTTGCGACGCAGCGCGCTCAAGTCCTGCCTAGTCTCCATCCCGCCAAGCGAAGCATTGCATAGCGGCATTGCATAGGAGTAGTTGATAGCTTTTATTTTATTTTCCAAAAGCCAACCCAACTCCCAATAAGGATCTGGGAAGTTTATCTAGTTTTGCAGGTTCTACACAGAAATTGAAGGAGATGAATATCAATAAACAGCAAAAATTTTGTGGAAAAACAAAAGGACCCAAGGTAGTCTGGGTAAAAAACAACTATTTTATTTTTTCTGTTGTGCAGGTACATGGCTATCCAAAAATAAAAGAATATTGGTATCTGGATAGTGGCTGTTCAAAGCACTTGACAGGAAACAAGGCCAACTTAAGCAGCTACAAGGCAAGGCTTGGACCCAAAGTAATATTTGGAGACTCCAACTGTGGACACGCATTCCATCCGACGTTAAGGACTTCAATCTCAAGTCCTACCTCGAACGTTAACTCCACCTTACTGTGTTCCTTGAGAGATTCGATACTCGGGGATTACTCCTCGTTTTATATTACTTGAACGATCGGTACACTGCCGTTTCGTGTCGCAGTCGAGCTACCGCCTATAGCGGTGTGTGAGATTTGCGCCATCAGGTCATCATTGCCAGAATACAGCATCATGTTTGGCTCCCTGAATCCATCGGGGAGTGGTGCCGAGAGCACCATCTCGCAGAAAGGACAGCCCCATTTACCTTCTGAACTTGCTCTACCCTTCTCGCGAGCTCCTCGGGCGACCCTACTCCTACCGATCTCACCAGAGGGCAGCTCGCCGGGACCTCCCTGGCCGAGCTCCCCCCCCCCCCCCCCCCCCCCGCGAGAGTCTCCCTTGCCGGATTCTCGCTTCCCCCAGTAGGGCTGGGGAACATCTCTCGCACAGACAGATCTCGCCCTCCTCCCTGGGCCGTCACCTCCTTTCCCGCCCGATGAGCCGGCTCGCTCTCGTCGACTCCAGGTTGATGAGCCACCTGGGGCGCCGGGGTCGCGAAACCGCCGAGCGCAGTGGCGAGAGCGTTCTGAAAAGCTCCAAGAAGATCTCGCCTAAGATCCGCCAACATCTCCACCGTGGCTGGTGCTCCTGGGGGTGGCGAGCCTCCGGGGTTCGCGTCCCGCTCGTCCTCGCCGGTCATGTTTTCCCTGAGATTTTCTTGAGCTATCCGCACTCCACGCTCACCGCACCAAAAATGTTGAAACCAATAAATGATCTCGGTGGAGTTCGGGGCCCCCAACGGGTGGGGGGGCGACTGGATCTTACTAATCTCGCGAGAGAACAGACCGGAGCCTCGGAGTTGAACACTGATCCTTAGGCTCAGCTATGAGGACCCACCACACACCCGGAAGATCTTTAGAGCGCTTCCCCTCCCAAGCCAAAAGCTAAAGCCCGGGCACCTTGGAGAGCTCAAGGAAGGCCTGAGGAGAGAGAAGCTCCAAAAAGAAGAACCTCCCTCCAAAGGTGCCCTTTGGATCCTATTTATAGATTTTCTGATCTGGCCTGCAAATAGCAGGAGTCCGCCTCTCGATTTTACTATACGCACCCCAAATTTGGTCTGCTGATAGCCAATCTCCGCTGTTTGGAGGGGCTATTGGCAGGCCACGAGTGTAAAAGGATAATTTCCTTCATTTGACTAGGGACAAAGGTTCTGCGAGGACAGTACTTGCGAGAGCTCTCGCTGGCCTCCTCGCGTACCTCGCTCGCCAGTCGGCGAGTCCCCCTTTTGAAGGGTACATGCCGGGGTCCGACCTCGCAAACCTGTCGGGGTCTGACCTCGCAAACCTCCATGTTACCGAGAATAGGTCATCTCGCGGGTGCCCGACGAGTACTCATCTCGCCCTCCTACCAGCATGTCGTCGGCGAACACCCGTCTCGCCTGCCCCTTTTTGAGGGAACCTTGACCGTTTGGTCTTTTCCCGTCTATCTCTCGTCCTGGCGAATATCCAGGTTGTACAGTGTCACAAGTAGGTCTCAAGTGACAATGGTGTTTGTAGTTCTTTGACCTGAAGTCACAGCATTCATCAAGTGAGGAAGAGCATACTTTGATGCCATCTAAAGTCTTCTTTGAGAAAGGTTGATGATAAGGGTGGTTATTGGGTACGTTACGATTCATTTGGGTATTTGTGTGTGGACAGATATGGGATTTGTCCTCCTTTATGACAGGAGTTACATCCATGGGCCCCTTGATGGAATGAGACAGAGAAATGCATGGCCATGCTGGGTTGAGCCAATATATGATATTGAGCTTACCACTTTCATAAAGGTCTATTCTAGATCAGGAAACTAGGATTGAACAATCATGAGGGTGACACGGTCCATGCCTCTAGTTCTATCCGGATGTAAGGGACAAAGGAACAAGACAATGCTGATACATTGATTAAGACAGGCTTATTGAGTTATGAACTCTTATTTCTTTTTAGCAATGATGTATTGCTAGATGCCGCTCATTGTTAGTGAGAGTTTTGTTGATACTTTGTGATCAAGTGGGAGACTGTTGAAGTTTCTGAGGTGATCTCAAAGCAATCAACAGTTAGTCTTACTGCCAACGCAATATGAGCCTATAGGGTCGCACATAAAAGCATTTGGAGAAGTTGGAGAAAGGATTGTGTTGTCCTTACTCATATTGGATATGAGTGAAGGACCAATCCTGTGACTGCTTGGAATCAAGTTGAGACTGTCTCAAAAGGAAATCGTTTAAAGTGTTTACGAATGGATTTATACTAGATAATTTGGCTAAAGTGTTTAGACAAATTCGGCTAAAGGGTTTAGACGAATTCGGCTAAAGGGTTTAGACGAATTCGGCTAAAGGGTTTAGATGAATTCGGCTAAAGGGTTTAGACGAATTCGGTTAAGTCAAATTTGGCTAAAGTGTTTAGTTGAATAAATGACAAATTCGGCTAAAGGGTTTCGCCGAATTTATATAGACGAAATTGTTTCGTTGAAATCATATAATCGAATTTATATAGCCGAATTTATATAGACGAATTCGTCGAAATGGTTTCGCCGAATCTGAGTCGAATTCGGCGAATGTGTAAATCTATACAGAAATGTTCTATTTTTCCTCTGGTCTGCGGATAGCCTGTTTTATACCTTGCGTATAAAAGGAACGTGATTAGGTCCTCGAAAGATACGGAATAGATCGAACCTTTTTCGCAATTGAAGAAGAGAATGGCCGCCTGGAAAAGTTCCGCAAGAGGAGTTCTCGTTCATCCCGTCCGCCGAGATCCGCAGCCGACGGTAGCCGCCTCCCCTGTCTCGGACCTAGCAGTCCGTGGGGACGTTGAGAGCTTCCTTCTCCGACCCATTCCTTGTTCAACAATGCTTCGGGGTTCTCTATCGTTCGTGTGGATCGCTGTAGAGGAGCAAATACATTTCGGTTCTTGGAACTCAGATTTAGTCTACCAGATTTCTTCTTGGAGCACCTTGGTTGAGTATTGACTCAATCCCGCGAAGATATATTGCATTTTGTTTTCCTAATCTTTTGATTCATGAGATCCGCAAGATCCTTACTCTTTGGGTTGTTCTAGTTTCTCCGCTGCGCACATTTGATGTGTTCATATTATTATGAATGGTATTTAGAAAACCTAACAAGCAGCGAGTACAACCTCTACCGGAGGTAGACGACCTCGAAGTTCTTACCACCCAGGTATTGGTTGAGCCTCGCGTCGTCACCGCCGAGTGAGGCAGGAGGTCAATAGGTTGCATCATCCTGTTGGAGGGGGGAGAAGGGGATGTTGTCTAGCGATCCTTTCACCAGGACAAATTTTTGGTTCCGATAATGGGCTTTGTTCACCGTCTCGCAGACGGTGACATGCTGGCTCGCAATGTGGGTCATCCCTTCCTTGTAAGCATGGAAGGAGAAGACTTTGCAAAAGACGAGTAGGCTGAACTCAATCTTCTCCTCCCGCAGGTAGCAGGCAAACGCGACCACCACGGCGTTCACTTTCGGCGTCAGCTTGCTCGCCAGAACGCCGTAGTACTTGATCACCTGAAAATTCACCAAGGTATAGTTAACATGCTCCCTGCGATGCGAGTAAGAATGGAAAGGATCAAATAACTTACCTGACGAACTTCTGGCAAGAGTGGGTGTCGCAACCCATTCTCAAAATAAGCAATGCGGATGGCGAGCTCGTTGGTGGACGGGTCATTGAGGGTGGCGTTGCTCGGCGGGCAGCAAGTTACATACCCCGAAGGGATGTACTTGTCCACCGTGGCGAGGACTTAGTCACCGGTGAGCATGTCGCAGAAGAAACTATGGTCGCGAAAAGTCCCGGCACACCTGGCTCGCCCTTCAGATTCGCCCTCGACAAACATAATGGTGGTATTTGCGAGACGGGAAAAGAAGCGAGTGCGATCCTAAATTTGCGAGAGGGCCTGGAAGGAAAAGAGAAGCTAGAGAATAGTTAATGTGGTAGTTAGAAAGTAAAAGAGGATGACAATTTATAGAAATGAAAAGGGCAGGAAGGATACAAAGCGTCGGGGGGTGCGGATAGCGGAATCGCGTGGTGATTTTTCAGCACCCTGGGGTCTTATCTGCTCCAAGTGTGTTGGCGTCCTGGCGAAGTCAGCTGGATTGCCACTTGCGAGTCAAAACTGCAGGAAGAAAAAGCAAATGCCGCGGGGGCGAGGTGATGTCCCGCGAGCCCGACATATTCGAGCAAAAAACAAGCAAGGTGCGAGCACTGTTAACATAATGATAAAAATCATATGAAGCGAGAAATAAAGCCCGCGAGCGAGCAGGAATATCCTTATTACAATTGACCTAATTGTTCAGAACCCCCAGAGGCGGGGGGGGGGGGGGGGGGGGGGGGGGGGGGGGGGTGGGGGATGGTAGCGAGAGCAAGAAACAAATAACATCAAAATATAACTATTCAGTAATTGTGCCATTTCCAGCGGTCGCGGCCTCGCATACGGGAGCACGGTGGAATCCTCGGATAGTAGTATTCTCTGACCGACTGGACCTCGCGCTGCATTAGCCGCATGCAGTCCTCTATTCACGCGAGGTCCACCCCAGGAGAGGTGACCTCACCGTGAGCCACCTGCTACACCTCGGCGAGGACGCGGGCGTTCACATCCTCCATGGCAGAAAATCTCTCCTCATAAGCAGCCCTGTTAATCCGGTCCTGGTCATATAGCTCTCGCAACATCAAGGCATGCTTCAGGAATATCTCGATGACTCGTCTCTTCATCCATTCTTGGTCGCTGGGGTCCCCCAAGAAATCCACGACCTGGCTCAGTGAGGGCGGGGGCGACATCTCCACCTCCCCGTGCTCTGACTCGGTAGTCGGTGTCAGAGGAGCACCTGTGAATAAAAGAAAGTCAGCATAAGGGGCAGCGAGAGAGATAAGCAACATAATTTATCTAACCCTGCGAGATGAGAATGGTACGGGGTCACAGGTGAGAAGTGCTCGGATGGCCCTTGAAGGCCTTAGTAAGGACTGGGTGATATACTTTCCCAAGCCAGGGTGGTGCGTCGCCCCGTCATCAGCCCAGGGTTCGGCATGTAACGAACCACCCGGGCTCCGTTTGCCCAAAGTGCTGAACCCGGGGGTAATGATGTTCGTTTTCTCTGGGGCCGGCGAGCCCACCTGAGTGGGGACTCGCCTCTCTGAGTTCACGAGACGAGACTTTACAAAAAGAAATGAGGTGGGTTTGCTACCAAGGAAGAGAGAAAGGATAAGACAGACGGCTTACCAGGATGTGAGGGTGAGGCCCACAGTCCAGAGGTCCTCGCATCAGGGTGGGATCAGTCCTCCCGGGCGACGGGGGCGAGACCCCATTGGAGATGGCCTGTTAAGATTCTTCTCTGCGGGAAGATCCTGCGATCAAGGAAATGGAGTTAAGCGAACACTATTTGGGATATCGAGTCCTTTTTAGCAGAACCTGCGAGGCGAGATCGTGGCGGGGAGAGCGAGATAGCGCAGATGACTCATCCTCCCCGGATGGCCGTCAGATGGTCTTAGCCCTCTTAACCTGAGGTGGGGGAGGGGCTGGTTGCGGAGAGATCCATTGGGCGAGCTCGGCAGCTTTAGTCTTCTAGACCGTCTATGAGACCTTAAGGCGAGCGAGTATCTCCTCCTTTTTGGACCACTCGCAGGGAGCAGTGGCGAGCGGGAAGAGAAGTGAGAGGGAAGGAAAAAGTTCACGCACCGGCTAGAATGAAGGGTTTTTATAGCACTGGGCATGGGTCCCACCAAAAGATTCTCACCACGTCACCAAGGGGCTGGCGAACACTAGGGGTTGGATGTTTCTTCGTGATTCTAAAGTAGCCTCACGAAGAGCGGGGATTGTGTACAACCCCGGTGTCCGCCAGGGGGCGAGCAGAGACAAAGGATCCATCAGGCGAAGGGAGTAATGAGGCTAGCAAGCCAGGGTATTGGGTGAGCCAGGCTCTCGCCATCGTTCGCAGGAAGGCGAGCGAGCCAAGCCCTCATCGGTTGTTCGCATGGAAGAGAGCGAGCCGAGCCACTAGTTTCACGAGAGAGACGCCTGTGGGTGGCTCGCCCAGGAACAGTCCATGGGTGCTTTTACCTAAAAACCCCTGTGGGTCTACAGTTAGCCACTCCGAATAGCGGAGTTTTGCTGTTGGCAGACTATTTTGGGTTGCGTATAGCAGGAGAGTAAGGCGTAATCCTGCTATTAGCAGACCAGGCTTGAAAACTACATATAGACCTTGAAGGGCACCTTTGGAGAGGATTCCAATCTCAGTTTTCTGAGCCTCTTCCTCCCTAGGTGATCTTGGCTTAGCTCTCAGGCTCTCCAAGGTGCCCAGCCTCGGCTTTGGCTTGGGAGGGGAAGCGCTCAAAGATCTTCCGGGTGTGTGGTGGGACCTCCTCGCAGCGACCAAGGGTTTGTGTGTAGTTCTGAGTCTCCGATCGGTTCCTTCCAAGGAATCAGTATGTGCTAGCTACCCCTCAACTCATTGAGGGCCCAAGCTCCACAAAGAAGCCAAGTCCTGGTTTCATGGTACAACCCCTATTCGGCAGATAAGAGCCAAGGGTGTCCGGCGAGTAGGCTGGCACCCCCTGGCGAGTAGAGCCAAGGGTGTCCGGCGAGTAGGCTGGCACCCCCTGGCGAGTAGAGCCAAGGGTGTCCGGCGAGTAGGCTGGCACCCCCTGGCGAGTAGAGCCAAGGGTGTCCGGCGAGTAGGCTGGCACCCCCTGGCGAGTAGAGCCAAGGGTGTCCGGCGAGTAGGCTGGCACCCCCTGATGGTCTGCCTATAGCCCTTCGGGACAGCGGAGTCTGGCTACCTGCAGACCAATTTGGAGTGCGTTTAGTAAAATAGTAAGGCGGAGTTACGCTATCCGCAGGTCATCCGGACCATTCTACCCCTGAGAAGTCTTTCCCTATAAATAGAACCCATTATGTCTCAGATCAGACAGATTCACCCCCCTTGAGAGAGCTTGTGCTTTCTTCCTTGTGCTGTCTGAGACAGGCTCAGCTTCTGGTTTTTGGGAGGGGAAATCAAGTTAGATTTCCGGGTTAGTGGCGGGACCTCCTCGCTGCAGCCAGTGGGTCATTCTTAGGGAGCTACTTACCAACCTGTGAGGGTCAGTTCCTAGCTCAGAATATTTAGTTCTAGGGATCCGACGAAGAGAGAAGTAACTCAAACTACTCCCCCAGTCTCGAACAAGTTGGACCGGTATCCGGGTTCCAACATTTTTGGTGCTTTGAGCGTGGACTGTAGCGAGAGAAGAAAATCTCATCTGACGATCCCATGACTGAACGTGACGAGCTGAGAACCGGCCAGGGGAACTCTCCGCCTTCGGGCGAGTTCGTGACCAAGGGTGTCTTCGAGCAGGGGATGAAGGCGATGGAGGATACCATCCGGAGCTTACTCACGCCTCGCTCCGAGGTGGGAGTATCCCCCCTGTCGCAGTCGCCTCGCCCACGGAGGCAGGTCCTAGTCAGCGCCTCGGCAGGGAAGCGCTACTAGGGGAGGAAGACAAGCCGCTCCGCGCGCGAGTGCTCTTTACCAGCCCGGCGGAGACTCGCCAGTCAGAGGGCGAGTACGACCAAGTTCGTCCCATCCGCCAGCTCGCCCCGCGCAGTCCGTTCTGTGAGTTGGTGCTGTCCGCTCCCATTCCTGCAGGATTCACGGAGCCCGCCATGAGTTTCTACTCCGGGAAAGAAGATCCCGTCAAGCATCTGCAGTGGTTTGAAGATATGGTCTCCATCAAGCCGATGACGGATCCCTTCAAATGTCGGTTGTTCGCCATAACCTTCCAGGAAAAAGCTAGAGATTGGTTCCACCAGTTACCGGCGGGAAGCGTCTACGGGTTCGATGACCTGCGCAGAAGTTATTTGCTCCGCTTCTCCACGTCCAAGAAGAGGAGGAAGGGTTCAGAAGATCTTTTCCTTATCAAGCAGAGACCCCAAGAGATGCTCGGGTCGTATTTGGATCGCTTTCAGGAGGAGATCCTCCTGGTCCAAGAGGTCCCTGGACATACCCTGATCTTGGCATTCAAGCTGGGGTTGCAGCCAGGGTTTTTCAAGATGGAGATCACTCGCAATCCCCCCTATCATTCGAGGAGTTAGTCGATCGGGCCGGAAGGCAGATCGCGGGGGAGGCAACCAGCCTAGAGTTCGTAGCCAAGTTAGCCAAATTGGAGGGAGTGGAGAAAGAAGGAGAGGGGAGCGGCCGGCGCGAGTCCAAGAAGAGGAGTGAGCCGAGGACGCGTGAAGAGGGAGGGTCCCGGGAGAACCGGGATCAGCGAGATCAGGAGAGGAGGTTCCAGGCTCCGCCCCGCCGGCCGGCCTGGAGACCTGCTGGAGGGGGCTACCAAGGGAGACCGGGAGGGAGGTATTCCCCGGAGCGACGAGACCGTTGTCACTCCCCCGAGCGGAGGCAAGGTCAGTGGAGGCAAAACCGAACACCGCCCAGAGAAGCTAATGTGATTAGGAGAGGACGAGGACAAGGAAGAGGAGGAAGGCCGCGACAGCCTCGAGGTGGAGAAGAGCGTCGGGCGATGCCCTACTGCGACTTCCATCAGTTGGAGGGCCACGCGACGGCCACGTGCCCTGAGTTCTTGGAGTTGAGGAGGGGAGCTGGAGGAGCCCAGGAAGGGCATGAGAGGCGAGAAGGAGACATGCTGAGGATCGAAGGGGGAGGAGCCCCCGCCCCAAGGAGGTGTGAGGATACGGGGGATCTGGGAGCCCATGGGGGGATAGGAGTCATCCACGGAGGAGCAGGGTTGGAGGCGACCCGGAGGGGGAGCCTCAACGCCGTGTATCGGAAGAGCGTGGCCTCTACCTCCCAGATTCCGCCACTATCAGGAGAGATCACTTTCTCGGAGGAAGACATGTTGGGGAACGAAAACCCTTTCTGCGACGCTGTGGTGATCAAGGTCGCGATAGAAAACTATACGGTCTCTCGCATCCTGGTGGATAACGGGAGCTCCGTCAATGTCGTGTTCAAGAAAGCGTTCGATGCCATGAAGGTGGAAGAGAAGAGGGTTACCTCGACGGAAGGGCCGCTCTTTGGATTTGCGGGAGAAAGAAAGGAAGTAGAGGGAGGTGTGGAGTTGGTGGTGACGCTGGGAGGAACCACCAAGTGGTGCAGGTTCGTCATCATGGACACCCCCAGCAGTAACAATTCCATCTTCGGCAGGCCGCTCATCAGCGCCTACAAGTGTGTGCCCTCCTCCTACCACCAGTGTCTTAAGTATAACCAAGGAGGGGTGCAGATCCGGATCCGAAGCGATCCTAATGTGGCAAGGCAGTGTTATCTTAACGCTGTCAACATGATCAGCTGGAAGGAGGAGGCAGAGGCGGTGGACCTGGTGATGGAGGAGATGGCGAGGCAGGAAGCGGCCGAAGAAGCAGAGAAGACGGCAAGGCTTGAAGCAGCGGAAGAAGTGGAGGAGAAGGAGATCCTGGCTGAAAGCGGGAGGCCGGGAAAGGTGAAGATCAGCAGGGAGCTGGAAGAGGAAGATAAGGAGAAGATCATGTCCTGCATCCGAAAGAACGCGGACATCTTTGCGTGGAGCGCAGCCGATATGCCAGGCATCGACGTGAATGTCGCCTGCCATCATCTCAACTTGGATAAAGGAGTCCACCCCATCCAACAGAAGAAGAGAGCAACCGCCACTGTAACGCCCCGGGTTTTTCTTATAATTATTTTATTTAAGTCATATGGAATTAATAATAATTATTCTAAAGCGAGATTTTAATTCAGGGCGTAGGTGCGTAGGGGCGTTACCGTTGCGTGATCGTCGTCGTCCGGCGAGTTATCCTCGATTGAGTCATTTATGCTGTTATGTGTACGTATATATATGCATGTTTGTAGGTCCATGCGGGTAGGTGTTTACAAATAAAAAAAATATATATATATATATATGTGAGAGTATGTATGAAGTTTTATGCGCACGTACGGTTATGTTTTTATATAGGTAAGTTTATAAGTAATTAGGCTTATATAGTTATAGATATAGAAGTTTATATTTAGGAAGAATATATAAGTGTATATATGTATTCGTAATTGTGCAAGAGGTTGTATAAGGGTATATGTTTGTACGTATAGTGGCGTATAGAGATTTATACAAACATAAATATGATATATATATATATATGCATAAAATGTGGTGTTTCATTAGGCATGTATTTATGCAGGTGGGTACATGTATGCAATCATATATAATATATATAAATTATATATAAAATTTATATATATGAAAGTTGTTTATTATTATTATTCTATACTTATATAGGCTGCTGTTTTTAGGATTTGCCTGCAGTTTTTATTCCTTCCTTCCCCGATGGCTCCATTCGAGAGAGAGAGAGAGAGAGAGAGAGCTGCGGGGTAGGGTTTGGCGTGGTCGGAGTGGAGCGGCATCGGAGACGTCGGAGATGAAGGGCTTTTCGTCGCCGGAGCTGGTTTCGTCGCCGGAGCTGTGGATCCGGGCGGCTTTTCCTCTTCTTGTCGCAAGTCCTTCGGGTCGCGGTTTGAATGAGGCAAGGAAACTCTTCTCCCCCATCTCCTCCTCTCCCCCCCCCCTCCTCTTCTTCTTCTTTTGTCTAACTGAATTCGGTCGATTGTGGGGTTGCGAAAGCATTATCCGATGTTGGTGCAGAAAATTTCGTCTAGGTCATATGCTTTGCACGACCCAATATCTAAGCTAAGAATTCCTTCCAGGTTATGCCTTCTTCTGAATTTGGCTTGGATATGGGGCTGAGAAGGCATTATCTTATATTGTGCAAGGAAATCTTGCTTCCAGGTCTTGTATTTCTTCATCTCCCAATTTTGTTTAGGGGGCTTTAGCGTATCCCTGTTAGAAATTTTGTTCAGGTTATATGCTTTGTCTTAACCATGGTTGTGCTGGAAACCCCTTCCAGGTTGCAAGTTTTCGTTGGTATCCTTTCCCTGATTAGGAATCTTATTAGAAAATTTAGTTAGAAATTTGTTTTTTTCGTTGGAAATTGGTTGGTGTATCTGATATGCTGCAATGTTAGGCTGCTTTGTGTTAGATTATGCTAGTAGTTTTTCTCCAAATTCTGTTAACATTTATTTTGGGGGTGTGTTAGTAGTGCTCCTAGTTCCGACTATCATCCTATTTTGGGGTTATCTTGGTTATACGCTGGGTTTATTATCGGCTAGTTCTGGATCGTATTTACTTGTTGAACCCTGCATTTTTCACATAACCACTTGGTTAATTACGGATGGTCTTGCTCGCCTAATTTCCCATCCTGCACTTCCCATCCTGCTCCTTGCGTATTATCTAAATAAGGGGGCTGCTGTGTATATTATGATTTGGGGGCTGCCATATTTGATTTGGGGGGGCGGCTATATTTTGTTTTGGTTTGGATTTACAAACCATCTATTGAGAGGCTGCTTTGGGCTTTTCCTGAAATTTTAATTTGCCTTTAATTATGCCGGGCTGGTGGTTGATTGTTGAGGATTCTGCATGAATTTTGGTTAGTATTTTTAGGTTATATATGGATTCCAGAATTGATATTAAGGTTCGTGAATTTCGCTAGAAGGCTAGGCTAAATCTAAGGTTTCACTTTTGTTTCTGAGGTGGATCTATTATTATGATTGGGATTTGGAAGGTAATCTCTTCCTGGTTTTTTTTATTGATCATGTGCAGTTGTTTGTTTCACCGTGTGGGATGATTCTTTAAGTTGTCAAGGTCCACCTTATATAAAATCAAAAAGCCAAACTTGCTTCATAAAATGAATAATTGACTGCCTTCAGCAACTCGATATTTAGAGTCAAATTTTTGGGAAAATATTGTTATAATGGAACGAAGGGAATCCTTTTTGGAATCAATCAATCCCTTAAAGATCTACCTATGTTTCTTTCACACTAATTCTCTTCTTCATGCCAATACTTGTGCCTGTTCCTTTTGCGCATGCTTTGATAAATTCTCTTTTCTTTGCTTTAAAATGTATGGCTTTAAAGCTTTTGATGATGCCACGCATTTAAAGTTTGCCCATTTTCTTACTTTTGAATATCATAAATTATGATTATATATATCACTTTTTGTATGATGGATAATTTGATGTTGTACTCCTATGCCCATATCTTGCTAGAACTGGCAATACCAATTGCTGCTGCAGTATTGAAGTCTCAGGATGTTTACTACAAATTCTCATACCTCCACAATCGCTCTTATACACATTTCTCTTCTATATTGACCTACCATATATTTCCTTGTTTATGATTGGTTGTTGCTGGTAGAATGTGAGGGGAATGTTAGGGAACTTTGGTTGGGCTGTTTTGTGCCTAAAACAGCATTTGTACTGTTGATATTGGGCTGATTTTCAGCAGCCCATAGGGCTGTTATGCTGCTGTCCCTTACTCTACCACTGCTTTGGTTGTTGCTATAACTCCTCCTTGTTGGCCGGCTGCTATAGTCCTAATCTATGGAGTGTCATTGCTAAATTTCTGCCGTATAAATTAGGCTAGGTGGTCATTCTTATGCAGTCCACTAAGTGTTGTCGTTATTTTCTTTTAAGTTGGAGGGCAAATTCCTTTATATAGTGTCTTTCCATGATCAAGTCTTGAAATCTTAAGTCATCCCTAGAGGTCATCGTCAACACTCTAACGGTGATGCAACCCCGATAAAATATGTTCATTAATATAAGATTTCCCTAGGTTTAGAAAGGTTTGCACACCTTATGATCGTGCAACTATTTCTTCTTCTATGAAGTTCCCCGTCGACTTTGAAGTGAAGTCTTCTAGTCATCTTTGAAATCAGTCCTCCTCGTCGACTTGATATAAGTCTTCTCCCGTCGGCTCCTGTTGAGTCTCCTGTCAATTTCATCGCTCATTCTGAATTGTTTCCTTATATATCTATATGTTCTTCTGCCGGGTGTTCCCGGGTATCTTAAACGTTGTTATCAAACCATTTAAATCCCTTTGGCTGGGACCTTTGATAAAGATATGCTATATTCTTGAGTTGCCCTGTATTTGGTCAGTGTTCATCTGTCGTGCCTTATTCATCGTGCTGTTACGAGAAGCTCTTTGGGAGTCAAGTTTGGACTCACCAAGTGTTTTTAAACGAATCGTTGAGTAGTGTTTATTTCTTTGTGACCCTATCCTTAGGGTGTTATGGTGCTGATATCTCGGGTTACGTCCCGTGTCTTGATTGAAAATTAATTTGATTATTTAGAACCTTTGTTTTAAGCCTTGCACGGTGGGTAGTTATTGGGTGGCAGTGGATAAAGGACCACGACCCGGTTTTGGGCTGCGGGCGTTAGTGGAAGATACCAACGGCGCAGTACCTTCTTTTGGGGGACGCTTTTCCCTCGAGCTGATCAGTCTCAAATTCTTAACCACATATGCTTATATATGTGTATTATGATAGTATATGTATGACCATCACCTCTGAGCCGCAAAGGCGGACACGTGGTGGGCTTTGATTGTGTTGACAATTACCTTCTGGTGCAGGCTTTTCTTCTTACCGAGTGCACTCGTTTGAGCTGGCTCGGGTTGTTGTAAGATTATAGATGTTTACCCGTTTAGTTTTCCTTTCTACACTCTCTTATTTCTTTTACTGCTAATCTTGGTTTTCTTGCACCCTTTGGGGCTGAGGCATTCTTTTCTTATGAATGTCTCAGGTTCAGGTCTTTAGCGGCCGCAGGAGTTAGAGCGGCGTTGTTCGGGTCTCCTGTCGAGGCCCTTCCTCTCTTCTAGGTAAGAGGCAGTTTTGTTGATGTTTTCCTTCGTTCCTGCGGGTTCGTGTCAGTTGTTGGCGCCCGTATGGATTTTATGTTTAGAGTACATGCTGTTTGCTTTGCTATTACTTTTGAGTACTTTACCTACTTGCTCTCTGGGAAGCCTTTTCGCTAAGATGTAGTAGTTACTTTATTGATATAAAAATGTCGTTCTTGCATATCATGCTTTTAAATAAAGATCGCATACTTTGAAACTCGTAGAAAAATCCTTTCTTACTATACTAAACCTAGATATATGCATATCATTTCTGGAAATGCTTACTTTCTTGCTCATGTAGGCTAAAAAAACAAACCTATTTTTCCGCTGCGTAAATATAGTTTTCTACTTGTGGACTAGATGATCCACCAGACCAAGGGACGTGGTCTTAAGCTAAAATGAAAATTTCTCTTTTAATCCAATCACATATATGTCCTTTGTAAAATTATCGTGAAGAGTGTTTGCCTGAGCGTCTGTAGTCGTCTCCTGCAGGCGTGGCATCATGACGCGCACTTTTCCCTTGCTCTGATATTACGTATTATATTTTTGGGGAAATGCGGGTTGTGACAGTTGGTATCAGAGGGAGGTTAGCCGGGTTGCTGTGATAGTTTGGTTGCCTGGTTAACCGCCTGGTAAGAATCGTCATTCATTGCATACACACACCGAAGGGTCATCAATATGTCTTGGCTGAAGCATGAACACTACACTCATAGCATGATAAGAAGTATACGGGGCATATTATGTAGTATGGGATGCATAATATGTGTTTGTATATGGATCCTCATAGGTGACAACATACGACTGTTATGTAGTATGGGATGCATAACGTAGGTCGCATGCGTGTCCATTAGATTTTCTTTTTCGTTGCATGCGATAATATGTAGTATGGGATGCATAAGATCGCATGTGTACGCCGCTCATAGCATGCATTAAGGCCTTTTTAGATTGCATAGCACTGCATATGCATCATAACATAGCATTAGCACACGTGCCAAGCTAAAGACATACATGATGACGCTTGTACACATGATTTGAAATAAAATTGGGCATTCATGCATTTATATTTTATGCACATAAGTTGATAGGATGATGGTATACCATCCTAAGTTAAGCATAATATCATTTCATGAATTCCCAGAGCAAGGTAACAGCAAGAGCAAGTATCTACACTTTTCTGATCTGTATCGAGTTAGGAAATTCTAGTTCTTAGCTGTTGTGTCTTAAGCTAGGTGTATTGAGGTGTTCGTTCATAATTACAGTCGATGACTCCAAAGCGTAGTGCATCAGAGTCGGCTCCCCAGTTAGAGGGCGAGTCTTCGGGTGCGCGCAAGGTAAAGTGTTTGGTCCTTTAGTTGGACATCGGTCTTTCCTTGAGTGCGTTGGCTTTTCGTGCTAGGTTTTTCCTCCGTTTCTTCCGCGACATGGGCTCGTAACGTTTTAGTTCCCGATGGGTTTGCTTACCTCGTTTTTATGCTAGAAAACGCTATCAGTTTGCCGTGAATCGAGGTTTTTTCCTGTGGCGCGGGAGTTCCCCGATGTCTTCCCAGTTAATCCCCCCGGTTTTCTCTGCCTGCGAGAGTTGAGGAGTTTATTTCTGACCTTGAGCCGGGTACCCGTTCTATTGCTAAGGCACCGTACCCTTTGGCCCCGCGCGTGTTGCGAGAGTTGCGCACTCAGTTTGATGAGTTGTTGCAACGTGGCTTTTCCCTGGCCTAGTTCCTTGCCCTGGAGTGCTCTCGCCTTGTTCTAGATTTTGTGCCAGTGTTGCAGCCAAGTCTGTCCTATGTAGACCAACCTGTTCGTATATTGGAGAAGCAAGTGTGGGAGCTGTGAAGAAAGTCTATCCCTATGGTGAAGGAGTCCTACCCTCACCTTTTCGGCTAGTTTTCCCCGGTAAGTCTTCGTCTCTGGTGTTCTTCCTTGGTTGGTATTGTTGTTGCATAGTTTCGGGGCGAAACTTTTTGTTAGGAGGGGTGACTGTAACGCCCCGGGTTTTTCTTATAATTATTTTATTTAAGTCATATGGAATTAATAATAATTATTCTAAAGCGAGATTTTAATTCAGGGCGTAGGTGCGTAGGGGCGTTACCGTTGCGTGATCGTCGTCGTCCGGCGAGTTATCCTCGATTGAGTCATTTATGCTGTTATGTGTACGTATATATATGCATGTTTGTAGGTCCATGCGGGTAGGTGTTTACAAATAAAAAAAATATATATATATATATATATGTGAGAGTATGTATGAAGTTTTATGCGCACGTACGGTTATGTTTTTATATAGGTAAGTTTATAAGTAATTAGGCTTATATAGTTATAGATATAGAAGTTTATATTTAGGAAGAATATATAAGTGTATATATGTATTCGTAATTGTGCAAGAGGTTGTATAAGGGTATATGTTTGTACGTATAGTGGCGTATAGAGATTTATACAAACATAAATATGATATATATATATATATGCATAAAATGTGGTGTTTCATTAGGCATGTATTTATGCAGGTGGGTACATGTATGCAATCATATATAATATATATAAATTATATATAAAATTTATATATATGAAAGTTGTTTATTATTATTATTCTATACTTATATAGGCTGCTGTTTTTAGGATTTGCCTGCAGTTTTTATTCCTTCCTTCCCCGATGGCTCCATTCGAGAGAGAGAGAGAGAGAGAGAGCTGCGGGGTAGGGTTTGGCGTGGTCGGAGTGGAGCGGCATCGGAGACGTCGGAGATGAAGGGCTTTTCGTCGCCGGAGCTGGTTTCGTCGCCGGAGCTGTGGATCCGGGCGGCTTTTCCTCTTCTTGTCGCAAGTCCTTCGGGTCGCGGTTTGAATGAGGCAAGGAAACTCTTCTCCCCCATCTCCTCCTCTCCCCCCCTCCTCTTCTTCTTCTTTTGTCTAACTGAATTCGGTCGATTGTGGGGTTGCGAAAGCATTATCCGATGTTGGTGCAGAAAATTTCGTCTAGGTCATATGCTTTGCACGACCCAATATCTAAGCTAAGAATTCCTTCCAGGTTATGCCTTCTTCTGAATTTGGCTTGGATATGGGGCTGAGAAGGCATTATCTTATATTGTGCAAGGAAATCTTGCTTCCAGGTCTTGTATTTCTTCATCTCCCAATTTTGTTTAGGGGGCTTTAGCGTATCCCTGTTAGAAATTTTGTTCAGGTTATATGCTTTGTCTTAACCATGGTTGTGCTGGAAACCCCTTCCAGGTTGCAAGTTTTCGTTGGTATCCTTTCCCTGATTAGGAATCTTATTAGAAAATTTAGTTAGAAATTTGTTTTTTTCGTTGGAAATTGGTTGGTGTATCTGATATGCTGCAATGTTAGGCTGCTTTGTGTTAGATTATGCTAGTAGTTTTTCTCCAAATTCTGTTAACATTTATTTTGGGGGTGTGTTAGTAGTGCTCCTAGTTCCGGCTATCATCCTATTTTGGGGTTATCTTGGTTATACGCTGGGTTTATTATCGGCTAGTTCTGGATCGTATTTACTTGTTGAACCCTGCATTTTTCACATAACCACTTGGTTAATTACGGATGGTCTTGCTCGCCTAATTTCCCATCCTGCACTTCCCATCCTGCTCCTTGCGTATTATCTAAATAAGGGGGCTGCTGTGTATATTATGATTTGGGGGCTGCCATATTTGATTTGGGGGGGCGGCTATATTTTGTTTTGGTTTGGATTTACAAACCATCTATTGAGAGGCTGCTTTGGGCTTTTCCTGAAATTTTAATTTGCCTTTAATTATGCCGGGCTGGTGGTTGATTGTTGAGGATTCTGCATGAATTTTGGTTAGTATTTTTAGGTTATATATGGATTCCAGAATTGATATTAAGGTTCGTGAATTTCGCTAGAAGGCTAGGCTAAATCTAAGGTTTCACTTTTGTTTCTGAGGTGGATCTATTATTATGATTGGGATTTGGAAGGTAATCTCTTCCTGGTTTTTTTTATTGATCATGTGCAGTTGTTTGTTTCACCGTGTGGGATGATTCTTTAAGTTGTCAAGGTCCACCTTATATAAAATCAAAAAGCCAAACTTGCTTCATAAAATGAATAATTGACTGCCTTCAGCAACTCGATATTTAGAGTCAAATTTTTGGGAAAATATTGTTATAATGGAACGAAGGGAATCCTTTTTGGAATCAATCAATCCCTTAAAGATCTACCTATGTTTCTTTCACACTAATTCTCTTCTTCATGCCAATACTTGTGCCTGTTCCTTTTGCGCATGCTTTGATAAATTCTCTTTTCTTTGCTTTAAAATGTATGGCTTTAAAGCTTTTGATGATGCCACGCATTTAAAGTTTGCCCATTTTCTTACTTTTGAATATCATAAATTATGATTATATATATCACTTTTTGTATGATGGATAATTTGATGTTGTACTCCTATGCCCATATCTTGCTAGAACTGGCAATACCAATTGCTGCTGCAGTATTGAAGTCTCAGGATGTTTACTACAAATTCTCATACCTCCACAATCGCTCTTATACACATTTCTCTTCTATATTGACCTACCATATATTTCCTTGTTTATGATTGGTTGTTGCTGGTAGAATGTGAGGGGAATGTTAGGGAACTTTGGTTGGGCTGTTTTGTGCCTAAAACAGCATTTGTACTGTTGATATTGGGCTGATTTTCAGCAGCCCATAGGGCTGTTATGCTGCTGTCCCTTACTCTACCACTGCTTTGGTTGTTGCTATAACTCCTCCTTGTTGGCCGGCTGCTATAGTCCTAATCTATGGAGTGTCATTGCTAAATTTCTGCCGTATAAATTAGGCTAGGTGGTCATTCTTATGCAGTCCACTAAGTGTTGTCGTTATTTTCTTTTAAGTTGGAGGGCAAATTCCTTTATATAGTGTCTTTCCATGATCAAGTCTTGAAATCTTAAGTCATCCCTAGAGGTCATCGTCAACACTCTAACGGTGATGCAACCCCGATAAAATATGTTCATTAATATAAGATTTCCCTAGGTTTAGAAAGGTTTGCACACCTTATGATCGTGCAACTATTTCTTCTTCTATGAAGTTCCCCGTCGACTTTGAAGTGAAGTCTTCTAGTCATCTTTGAAATCAGTCCTCCTCGTCGACTTGATATAAGTCTTCTCCCGTCGGCTCCTGTTGAGTCTCCTGTCAATTTCATCGCTCATTCTGAATTGTTTCCTTATATATCTATATGTTCTTCTGCCGGGTGTTCCCGGGTATCTTAAACGTTGTTATCAAACCATTTAAATCCCTTTGGCTGGGACCTTTGATAAAGATATGCTATATTCTTGAGTTGCCCTGTATTTGGTCAGTGTTCATCTGTCGTGCCTTATTCATCGTGCTGTTACGAGAAGCTCTTTGGGAGTCAAGTTTGGACTCACCAAGTGTTTTTAAACGAATCGTTGAGTAGTGTTTATTTCTTTGTGACCCTATCCTTAGGGTGTTATGGTGCTGATATCTCGGGTTACGTCCCGTGTCTTGATTGAAAATTAATTTGATTATTTAGAACCTTTGTTTTAAGCCTTGCACGGTGGGTAGTTATTGGGTGGCAGTGGATAAAGGACCACGACCCGGTTTTGGGCTGCGGGCGTTAGTGGAAGATACCAACGGCGCAGTACCTTCTTTTGGGGGACGCTTTTCCCTCGAGCTGATCAGTCTCAAATTCTTAAGCACATATGCTTATATATGTGTATTATGATAGTATATGTATGACCATCACCTCTGAGCCGCAAAGGCGGACACGTGGTGGGCTTTGATTGTGTTGACAATTACCTTCTGGTGCAGGCTTTTCTTCTTACCGAGTGCACTCGTTTGAGCTGGCTCGGGTTGTTGTAAGATTATAGATGTTTACCCGTTTAGTTTTCCTTTCTACACTCTCTTATTTCTTTTACTGCTAATCTTGGTTTTCTTGCACCCTTTGGGGCTGAGGCATTCTTTTCTTATGAATGTCTCAGGTTCAGGTCTTTAGCGGCCGCAGGAGTTAGAGCGGCGTTGTTCGGGTCTCCTGTCGAGGCCCTTCCTCTCTTCTAGGTAAGAGGCAGTTTTGTTGATGTTTTCCTTCGTTCCTGCGGGTTCGTGTCAGTTGTTGGCGCCCGTATGGATTTTATGTTTAGAGTACATGCTGTTTGCTTTGCTATTACTTTTGAGTACTTTACCTACTTGCTCTCTGGGAAGCCTTTTCGCTAAGATGTAGTAGTTACTTTATTGATATAAAAATGTCGTTCTTGCATATCATGCTTTTAAATAAAGATCGCATACTTTGAAACTCGTAGAAAAATCCTTTCTTACTATACTAAACCTAGATATATGCATATCATTTCTGGAAATGCTTACTTTCTTGCTCATGTAGGCTAAAAAAACAAACCTATTTTTCCGCTGCGTAAATATAGTTTTCTACTTGTGGACTAGATGATCCACCAGACCAAGGGACGTGGTCTTAAGCTAAAATGAAAATTTCTCTTTTAATCCAATCACATATATGTCCTTTGTAAAATTATCGTGAAGAGTGTTTGCCTGAGCGTCTGTAGTCGTCTCCTGCAGGCGTGGCATCACGACGCGCACTTTTCCCTTGCTCTGATATTACGTATTATATTTTTGGGGAAATGCGGGTTGTGACAGCCACCACCCTAACCGAGCCCATCAGGGAGGAGGTCAAGAAGCTGCTGGAAGCAGGGTTTGTGTCGGAGATCCAGTACCCAGGCTGGGTCTCCAATGTTGTAATGGTGAGGAAGGGAGAGGGGAGGTGGCGCATGTGTATTGACTTTTCTATCCTTAATAAAGCTTGCCCCAAGGATTGTTACCCTTTGCCTAGAATCGACGAGCTAGTAGACTCGGCCGTCGGATTCCCTGTCATGAGCTTTTTAGATGCTTTTTCTGATTACCATCAAATCCGCATGCATCCACTCGACGTGAAGCACCTATCCTTCATCACCAACGACGGATGCTATTGTTATAAAATGATGCCATTCGGGCTTAAAAACGCAGGAGCAACCTATCAGCGCATGATGGACAGGGTGTTCAAAGAGCAGAAGGGGCGAAACTTGGAAGTATACGTCGACGATCTCATGGTAAAAAGTAAGAGCGTGGGGGAGCACCTCCATGACTTGGAGGAGACCTTCGCCACACTGCGAAAGTATAAGATGAGACTAAATCTGGCCAAGTGCGTGTTTGGGGCTGGAAAGGGGAAGTTCTTGGGACACCTCTTGACTCCGGCTGGAGTAGAACCGAACCCGGACAAGGTGAATGTGATCATGGAGATGGAAGCACCCAGGAACGTCAAGGAAGTTCAGCGCCTGGCAGGTCGCCTGGCCGGACTAAGCATGTTCCTCTCTAGGGCAGGAGAGAAATGCTCACCTTTCTTCAAAACCCTCCGAGAGAATAAAAAGTTCGAGTGGTCGGCAGAGTGTCAGGGAGCCTTCGAAAGCCTAAAACTCCAGTTGGCCCAGGTACCCCTGTTACAAGGGCCTAGAGAGGGAGAAGATCTCTTCCTATACATAGGGGTGGGGTCGGAAGCAGTAAGCTCGGTCCTGGTCCGCGAGGAGGGGAAGCGCCAACTTCCCATTTACTACGTAAGTCGGGTCCTGCGGAAGGCAGAACTGCGATACCCCATCCTGGAAAAATTGGCGTTTGCTTTGATTGTATCGGCGCGGAGACTCCGACCTTACTTCCAGGCCCACCCAATCAAGGTAGTGACCGACCACCCTCTCCGGAATGTCCTAGAAGGAGTAGAGCATTCTGGCAGGATGGCGAAGTGGTCAGTGGAACTTAGCGAGTTCGACATCACCTACGTGCCCCGACTAGCCATGAAGGCCCAAGTGGTGGCAGACTTCCTAGTCGACTATACTACAGAAGTAGGCAAGGAGGAGATACCCCAGCAGGTGGCGTGGGAAGTGTTCGTGGATGGAGCGTCGGGGAGGAACTCATGTGGAGGAGGCATCGTCCTGATCCGCCCACAGGGCACCAGAATTGAGCAGGCCGTCAGCATTCGCTTCCCCGTTACCAACAATCAGGCAGAATATGAGGCCGTAATCGCGGGGCTACGCCTAGCCCAGGAGTTGGGAATCCATGACATCAAGGTCCACTCCGACTCACTGGTGGTCACCTCCCAGATCCGAGGAGAGTTTGAAGCAAAAGAGCCGGTACTGCAACGCTACCTGGTAAAATTCAAAGACTTGGTGGGCGTCTTCAAGACATTCTCCATACAACACATGCCAATGGAGGAGAACGCCCGAGCGGACCGGCTGGCCAAATATGGCCCCCTGGTCGGAGAAGCAATCACCGAGTTGTTTCGGCCTTCGATCGAGGAGGGTGAGGTGATGGACATCGACCGACCCGCTTCGTGGATGGATCCCCTGGTCACCTTCTTGACCACAAGATGCTTACCCGCAGAGGTTCAAGACAAGAGACGGTTTAGGTATAAGTCCGCTTATTATTTACTAACTGACGGGGTGCTCTACAGGAAGACTCTATCTGGTCCCCTAGCCAGGTGCCTGTCCGAAGAGGAGGCCTCCCGGGTCTTGGAGGAGGTTCACGCAGGCGAGTGCGGTAGTCATTCGGGAAGTCAAACCCTAGAGAAGAGGGTACTCCGAGCGGGATACTTTTGGCCCACCATCCGGAAAGATGCCGAAGAGTTCGCAAAGAGATGCTCAAAGTGCCAACTCTATGCCCCGCTCCAGTTACAGCCAGCCCAACGTCTCCGGTCAGTCACCACCCCCTGGCCCTTCGCCATTTGGGGGATGGATCTGGTAGGAGCATTCCCCCCGGCAAGCGGGCAGAGGAGATACCTCCTGGTGATGATCGATTATTTCTCCAAGTGGATGGAGGTGAAGGCCCTGGAAAAAACAACCTCACTGGTAGTGAAGAACTTCATTTGGGGGGAGATCATTTGTAGACATGGCCTACCCCTCGCCATCGTCACCGATAACAGCCCGCAATTCGCAAGCCTTGAGCTCACCGATTTCTGTGGTCAACTTGGCATCGACCTCCGCTTCGCTTCAGTTCATCACCCGCGAAGCAACGGCCAGGTTGAGGCAGCCAACAAAGTCATCCTCAACCTGCTCAAGAAGAAGGTAGAAAACCTGAAGCGAAATTGGGTGGAGCAGCTCCCCTCGGTCCTCTGGGCCCTGAGGACCACCCCCACCACGGCAACCGGCGAAACACCATTCAATCTATCACACGGCTCGGAGGCTCTCATCCTGATAGAGTTCGAAGTCCGGAGTCCCAGGGTGGTAGCGGCAGAAGGCGGGGATGATGGGTGGAGACTCTAGAACGAAGGGGCGCAGCGACTCGCCTTAGATTTCGTGGAGGAACTTCGCGACCAGGCCACGATCCGACAAGAAGAGATCAAGCGAAGGATGGCAAAGCACTTTGATAAGCAGGTCCGAGTCAAGCAGTTCACCAAGGGAGACCTGATTCTCAAGAAGGTGGACGCCGCAGGAAGATCCGCCATGGTGGGCAAACTTCATCCCAATTGGGAAGGCCCCTACATCGTGTCCGAGGTGTTGAGAACCGGCGGGTACCGCCTGCATAACGTTGAGGGAGAACTCTTAGGAAACACGTGGAGTGGAGACGACTTGAAACGTTTATACTCCTAGGATTAATGTAATACTTAGTCGATCCTTGATATGCTTGAAAATAATAACACTTTCCATGGCAAACATATAACGTCTCATCACCTAGGAGACAGGCATCGAGCAGTGAGTTCTAAGTCCTCGAGATGTGTTGTTGCCATAGACCAGGCCGTAGCACTGGGCTCCTCCCCTGCAGGCCGGCTACTTGCCACCTCGAGTGAGTTCTAAGTCCTCGAGATGTGTTGTTGCCGTAGACCAGGCCGTAGCACTGGGCTCCTCCCCTGCAGGCCGGCTACTTGCCCCCTCGAGTGAGTTCTAATTCCTCGAGATGTGTTGTTGTCGTAGACCAGGACGTAGTATTGGGCTCCTCCCCTGCAGGCTGGCTACTTGCCCCCTCGAGTGAGTTCTAAGTCCTCGAGATGTGTTGTTGCCGTAGACCAGGCCGTAGCACTGGGCTCCTCCCGTGCAGGCCGGCTACTTGCCCCCTCGAGTGAGTTCTAAGTCCTCGTGATGTGTTGTTGCCGTAGACCAGACCGTAGCACTGGGCTCCTCCCCTGCAGGTCGGCTACTTGCCCCCTCGAGTGAGTTCTAAGTCCTCTAGATGTGTTGTTGCCGTAGACCAGGTCGTAGCACTGGGCTCCTCCCCTGCAGGCTGGCTACTTGCCCCCTCGAGTGAGTTCTAAGTCCTCGAGATGTGTTGTTGCCGTAGACCAGGCCGTAGCACTGGGCTCCTCCCATGCAGGCTGGCTACTTGCCCCCTCGAGTGAGTTCTAAGTCCTCGAGATGTGTTGTTGCCGTAGACCAGGCCGTAGCACTGGGCTCCTCCCCTGCAGGCCGGCTACTTGCCCCCTCGAGTGAGTTCTAAGTCCTCGAGATGTGTTGTTGCCGTAGACCAGGCCGTAGCACTGGGCTCCTCCCCTGCAGGCCGGCTACTTGCCCCCTCGAGTGAGTTCTAAGTCCTCGAGATGTGTTGTTGCCGTAGACCAGGCCGTAGCACTGGGCTCCTCCCCTGCAGGTCGGCTACTTGCCCCCTCGAGTGAGTTCTAAGTCCTCGAGATGTGTTGTTGTCGTAGACCAGGCCGTAGCACTGGGCTCCTCCCTTGCAGGCCGGCTACTTGCCCCCTCGAGTGAGTTCTAAGTCCTCGAGATATGTTGTTGTCGTAGACCAGGTCGTAGCACTGGGCTCCTCCCCTGTAGGCTGACTACTTGCCCCCTCGAGTGAGGGTTGTACCCTATAGTGTACTAGAACCTTGTTACCACCTCAGGGGAGGATGAACAGGTGGGCGAGGCGAGTGGTATCAACATCCCTCCGAGGCGAGTCCGACACCGCCGCCATCTTACCGCCTCGCAGGAAGTCCCAGTGCGAACGCGTGAGCAACCAGAGCGGCGAGTCTTCCGCCAGCCTCCTCGCTTTAGGGACCAGGGAAGGGGGGCCTGGGCGCCGAATCTATAAAAGAACCCTCCTGTGCGAGTCACAGTCACGCGCGAGTACACCCTAAGGGCGAGTAGAAAATGTGTATGCGTAAAAATTGATCCTTAACATGAGCGACATAACCACAGAATAAAACAAAGCAAAACGCATCAAGGCAAATACGAGGAGAAGGGCGAGTACACCCAAAATAAACACGCCCAGATAAGTTTATTGTTACAAATCCAAAAGGGTTAGACGTCCGGACCCTCTTCTTCTGACCCGCTAGAGGAGTTCTCATCTTGGGCCTCGGTGGGAGCAGGATTCACCGCCTCGCGGTATAACTCTGGAAGAAGGGTGGCGAGATCAACCTGGGCCCCATCAGCAGTAAGCATGAAGCGGCGCTGGAGGGGCTCCCGCACGAACACCGCGGTCGCGATCGCCAGCTTCCGGCGCGTCTCGGCGATTTGAGCAGGGGTAAAGTGGAGGGTTGGCGCGTTCGACGACTCCCCCCGGCTGGGGTGGCGAAGTTCCTCTATTTCAGACTCGGCTTCGGCGAGGCGATTACCGAGATAATCGACCTGACGCTGTGAGGCGACGAGTTGCTCCTCCAGTTCTGATATCCGCGTCACTAGCGCCACCGCGGCCTCCTGAGAAACGAGACATTAGCCAATCCCAAGATTAAGCAAGTAGGACGGGGGCGAGGCGGGCTAAATACCTCGGGAGGGGGAACCCCCTTGGCTTGGAGCTCTGCTATCTCCCTATCCCTCTCAATCATCTTCTTCTCCAACTCCGCGTGGGCGGCGCCCAGGTCGCGGAGCCGCCTGTTCGACTGAATCCCCCGCCGCGCGGTCCGATGAATCAGCTCGGCTGTCCGAAGGGCGGAGCGGCAACTTAGGTTGGCCAACTCGCGGATAGGAACCTCCACGAGTACCTCGACGTCATCTCGCCCGTACAACCCAAAGATCAGATTGAACGCCTGATCGCCGACCTCCTCGAAATCCTCCCAAGAAGGGAGGAGCGCACTCACGGAAACCCGGTTCGCCTCGTGATCCCATATCATGAGGGGGTCACCCCGGGAGTCCTTACTCCGCATCCCCATCCCGTAATGCGGGTGAGTGGAAGGGTCGGGTGGGGGGGACTCGCCGGAAGGCGGGAGGAAGAACCCCCTGTCCTCCGCTTTTTTGGCTGCGGCTCACTTGCCGAGGCGGCTTCGGGATCTACCTGCCCCTTGCCCTTGTCCACCGGCGAGGCCGGTTTGCTGACCACCATGACCACCACACCTGCGAGAGACCCCTCCCTGGAAGGCTCACTTGACCGTTGCCGAGAAGCATCATGAGGGGGTAGGAGGGGGACGGTGCGCTCTCCTGCATTTAAACACGAGACAGTTAGTAACCACCCCCACTAGGAACAGATGATCAATGCCGCGAGGCGAATAAGATTTACCCGCTCCCGGATTAACGAAGGCGAGTTGATCCACGCCCTGCCGCAGGAAGATGACGTCCAAGACCTTGTCCTTCAGGAAACGGTAGAGTTCGAGCGCGTCTCCCCTCAGGCGAGGCGGTTGGTACTCTGCCTCCATCTTCTGGATGGGGGCGAAGGGAATGTTGCCGTAGTCTCCCCGCACCAGGATGAATTTGTCTGTCCAATGGTGGACCTTATTGAAGGTCTCGGCAACCTTGACGCACACGCTGGTGAAAAACAAGGTGCCGTCGCTGGTCGCCTTCAGGGTCATCACTTTGCGGAAGGTGGAGAGGTTGAACTCTATTTTCTCTCCGCGAAGGTAGCAGGCATAAGCGACCAAGACGCTGATCGCGTTGGGGTTGACCTGCGCATGGATCATCCCGAAATACCGGAAGACTTGTCGAACCTCAGCCACAGGGGAAGCCTCAACCCTACCTGGAAGTGTGCCAAGGGAAGGGCGAGCTCTCCACTATACAGCGAGTTGAGAAACTCGCATGGTCCTGGCCGCCTCGCGGTGTAGCCCGGGGGCAGATAACAATTCTCGATATCCGCTAACTCCTCGCCGAGGGTCTGCGAGTTGGGAAAGTTGTGCGCCCTGAAATTGCGGACGCAGAAGGCGCGCCCCTCCTCGGATGGTTCTTTCACCATAGCGGGCCGCGAGTAGGAGCAAGGGAATTTGGTGGAGGAGGTTCAGAGACAGGATGCCTGAGAAGGGTAGGGCCCTCTATTTATTGACCCTGCCCCGAGGCCTAACCGCGAGCGAGCAGATCATCTAGCGTGGCGAGTAGGCCCTAAGCAGCGAATAGATATAGAAAGAACGCATGCCCATCAGAAAAGGGAAGAATAACGAACGAAGGAAGCATACCACACAAGCACAATAAGAACATGTAAATATATGATAAACATTCTTGGGGCGCTGATGCGCGTCGGCAAGTGCACCGGTCGCTGTCAAGTAATAATTGTGGAGAATAAATTCCCCGGATGTCGGTCTCTTGAGGAATGCAGGATGGGTGATCGAATCGTGCAGTGAATATTGTTACACAAGCGTTTCACAAACACAACAAGGGGTTTTTGGTTGGTTTTCCTAATTTTAACAACAATAAAAGAGATGCGGGTCGAGAACACCGCTTCGCAACGTGAGGTGGATGCAACGGCCGCGATGCCGTGCTTCGTGAGGTGAATGAAGTGGACTCAGGCGCGAGAGAGTGAGGGTCGCAAACACCTCTTCACAACCGTCATTAGCTCTTGCCAACACGGAGCAAACGCCTTGCGTGCGTGTGTGAGTGAGTGCGCTTGAACGTGGTGAATCACAACCAACCCATGAATAAGAACACAGAAACATTCATTCTCATCAAGTAAATATCACAATATTCATTTAGTAAAAGATTCAAAGGGGTACAATCAAGGAAAGAGGAAGGAGATAACCGGCGGTGAAGACTAGCGGCCGTTCACGGCCGGAATGGTAGGTTGTCGGGCTACCTCCGGACTCGGGCGGACGATGCTTCCGGCGTAGAGGGCTGTCACAATCTCCCTACGTGCTCCGTCGTCTTCGACTCAAGGTCTCTTCTTCTTCTCACCGGGCGGAAAGCGAAAATGATTGCTTGGAGGCTTGCGGATGATGGAGAACACTCACGGGCGATGGAGGATGTCTAGGAATGGACCGAGGAAGCTTCCCCTTGCGTAGGAGATGAAGTAGGGGCGATCCAAGGGGGCGGTCGGCGGCGTACGGAACAGAAATCCCGCTCCCGGAATGAATAATCCGCCCTAAAATCGCAACAGGCGCTTAAATAGGCGCTGGATTAAACACTGCGCACGATCATTGGCGCACGACCAGTGGTCGTGCGCACTGGAATCCTGCGATCGTGCGCACTGCCTGGACAGAACCTGCAAGAGATGAAATTATAAAATAAAATGCTCGCACGACCAGTGGCGCACGACCGTTGATCGTGCGCACTAGCGTCGGTGGTCGTGCGCAATAGGTGAGACAGAACTCATAAAATTACTATTAAGTGCGCACGGACAGTGGCGCACGACCGGTGGTCGTGCGCACTGGAGTTGATGGGCGTGCGCACTGCACCAGACAGAACTCGTAAAAAGGGGCTAAGTGCGCACGATCAGTGGCGCACGACCAGTGGTCGTGCGCACTAGAACAAGTGATCGTGCGCAGTGTTCCTGTGCAGAATTGCACCGGAAACACTTGCACGCCTCCTATTCCAGCACAAACACAGATCTAGCCACCGAAAGTGGCACTTAACAACATATGAGTACTATGAAAGGAAATAAACACGAAAACACACCAAAGTGGGCCAAAATGTGCACCTAGCATGGGTTATCAATTATAAACTATAATAAGGCTAAAGTGCGTGATATTGACTAAATAATGGCCCGGATGAGTCCATGAAGGTGTATATAATCAGGACTCATCACACCCCCAGACTTAACAGTTTGCGCGTCCCGAGCAAACGAATCCGGCGGAAGTTGAAAAAGATAATTAAAAAAACGAATTACGCAGGGGAGTACAGTGCGAAGTAACATACGCATGCGAGTAGGAATTCTAGTAGAAGAAGATTCTAGCTATGCTAACTAATTTACGTAAGTACTAACGCGTACTCAAAGATTTAATTGTACTCAGTGGGTGAATTATGAAGAATTTGACGATCATGCCCGGTATGGAAGTGACGAGACGCTGAGGCGGGTGTTGCAAAAGATCGGGGCTTAGGAATAACTCCGCTGAAATCCATCAACGTCGTGAACCATACGCTTGCCCGGTCACACTCTCTCCACGGCGCTAGCAAACTCGCAAATCAAATCAGTAGGACTTATAGGATTAAAACGGGGCTTAGGTTACGGAATGATATGCAAAGATAAACATGACGGCTACGCAACCCAAATGAGCCAACGACACACTGCACCTTACAAAACCAAACAACTATGCTCGTGTGACACACCCCCAGACTTATCATGAAAACCAGGTGTGCACACAGCCTACTTTACAAATACCAACAGATTTTTCTCTTTAGCTTGGGAGGATTATTTTCAGGATACTCTTCTTTTTTTTCTTTTATATATTTTTCTTCTTTCAAGCAACCTCCAGTTGGTTCAAAATCAGCGGATAGACAATATTTTCTCTTCAAAACACAATGATACCACACACCACACAATTTGGAAATTATGAGCACAGTTAAAACATTTTTTTGGTTGCGGGCGTAGGATAGGCTTCAGGCTTTGGTGGATGAGGAGGAGCTGAACATAAAAATGGTAGGCACAAATTTGGCTTGCAAAGGTGAATGAAAGGGGCATGGAATAGCAAAGCTCAAACTAGCCAAATGGTGGCCTACATCATGCTTGACTCAACAAGTAGCTCTCACCCATGCTTCAAGAGTCGCTTGGGGCAAGTTCTTAGCCCACAAGAAAGATAAACCTTCCTCCCGACTCGAGCAACACACGTTTAGCGACCGCACACACACAACACCGGGTTATCATCAATTTCATTCGAATTCACCACTTGAGTACATTAAATCTAAATTTACACAGAGATACTGCACATAAATTAAATGCATAAAGAAAATCTAATTCTACGCAAATTCTACTATAGCATGCGAAGCGACTAGAACACTACATGAGTCGACACTGCGCTCCAAATAATAATTCCTGTGTTAATAGCCTATTTCACCTTCCGACCAGACTAGCTTAAACGGAACAACACAACAAGATAAGCACACACTCAAGTGGGTGAAGTGGTGTGTGAAGATGAACGATACTAAATAACAGAAATTAAAATACTTCTAGTATGCAAATGAGATGAGCATGTGCAGTGGGTGACAAAGAAACGGCTCTCCCCCAGACTTAATCAAAACCATACAACATAATGATATGACGGTGAAAATCAAAATTGAAAGCTAGGGAAGAAGTTACCCAATGCTCAGCACGTGAGCATACCAGAAGAATGGCGTTTAAAATCAAGACAATCCGCAGCATCCACCATCGAACACAAAACCTGCAAGCAAAACTCAAAACAACAAAAGCAAAACAAAAACTGAACTAGGAAAGGTTAGATAAAAGGAAATATATAAAAAAAAAAAACGGAAATCTGGGTTGTCTCCCAGTAGCGCTTTCATTTAACGTCCTTAAGCTGGACCAAATACCTGTATTAGCATTGTTTATAAAGAGTGCAGGAATTTAAAAAGAAAAAGTTCAGAACTAGAGTTTCACACAAAAGATAAGAGACAAGAATAGGAAATCAGCTGCCGGTGCTTGTATGAAGTCCATCTCCCAATGTCAACAACTGACGCTCCTTGTTAATAGTGGCGCCATCATATAACTTCAGCCGATGTCCATTGACCTTAAACTTGTCCCCCTTATCTCCAGATATTTCAATGGCACCAAAAGGCGAGACATCGGTCACGGAGAAAGGACCACTCCACCTCGATTTAAGCTTCCCCGGCAACGCCGCCAAAAACTTGATGCGCGTCGGCAAGTGCACCGGTCGCTGTCAAGTAATAATTGTGGAGAATAAATTCCCCGGATGTCGGTCTCTTGAGGAATGCAGGATGGGTGATCGAATCGTGCAGTGAATATTGTTACACAAGCGTTTCACAAACACAACAAGGGGTTTTTGGTTGGTTTTCCTAATTTTAACAACAATAAAAGAGATGCGGGTCGAGAACACCGCTTCGCAACGTGAGGTGGATGCAACGGCCGCGATGCCGTGCTTCGTGAGGCGAATGAAGTGGACTCAGGCGCGAGAGAGTGAGGGTCGCAAACACCTCTTCACAACCGTCATTAGCTCTTGCCAACACGGAGCAAACGCCTTGCGTGCGTGTGTGAGTGAGTGCGCTTGAACGTGGTGAATCACAACCAACCCATGAATAAGAACACAGAAACATTCATTCTCATCAAGTAAATATCACAATATTCATTTAGTAAAAGATTCAAAGGGGTACAATCAAGGAAAGAGGAAGGAGATAACCGGCGGTGAAGACTAGCGGCCGTTCACGGCCGGAATGGTAGGTTGTCGGGCTACCTCCGGACTCGGGCGGACGATGCTTCCGGCGTAGAGGGCTGTCACAATCTCCCTACGTGCTCCGTCGTCTTCGACTCAAGGTCTCTTCTTCTTCTCACCGGGCGGAAAGCGAAAATGATTGCTTGGAGGCTTGCGGATGATGGAGAACACTCACGGGCGATGGAGGATGTCTAGGAATGGACCGAGGAAGCTTCCCCTTGCGTAGGAGATGAAGTAGGGGCGATCCAAGGGGGCGGTCGGCGGCGTACGGAACAGAAATCCCGCTCCCGGAATGAATAATCCGCCCTAAAATCGCAACAGGCGCTTAAATAGGCGCTGGATTAAACACTGCGCACGATCATTGGCGCACGACCAGTGGTCGTGCGCACTGGAATCCTGCGATCGTGCGCACTGCCTGGACAGAACCTGCAAGAGATGAAATTATAAAATAAAATGCTCGCACGACCAGTGGCGCACGACCGTTGATCGTGCGCACTAGCGTCGGTGGTCGTGCGCAATAGGTGAGACAGAACTCATAAAATTACTATTAAGTGCGCACGGACAGTGGCGCACGACCGGTGGTCGTGCGCACTGGAGTTGATGGGCGTGCGCACTGCACCAGACAGAACTCGTAAAAAGGGGCTAAGTGCGCACGATCAGTGGCGCACGACCAGTGGTCGTGCGCACTAGAACAAGTGATCGTGCGCAGTGTTCCTGTGCAGAATTGCACCGGAAACACTTGCACGCCTCCTATTCCAGCACAAACACAGATCTAGCCACCGAAAGTGGAACTTAACAACATATGAGTACTATGAAAGGAAATAAACACGAAAACTCACCAAAGTGGGCCAAAATGTGCACCTAGCATGGGTTATCAATTATAAACTATAATAAGGCTAAAGTGCGTGATATTGACTAAATAATGGCCCGGATGAGTCCATGAAGGTGTATATAATCAGGACTCATCAGGCGCCCCGCGCGAGTACAAGTAAAGGGACATAAAAGGACGCCTGAGGATTACAAGGACCCGTGGGTCGCGAGTTAGATTGCTAAGCAGGCTCTCAAAAAAATCAAAAGAAAGAACAGGGACTATCCCTGAAGATCTCAACCATGATGCACCGGACCGCGACCCCGACGGCGAGGGCGTTGGGGGTGGCGAGCTCTCCAAGCGATTCCTTGGGCTGCACGCAAGTCTTCGCGAGCCCTCTCCAGGAACCCTTCGCTTTGGCTGATGTGTTCCTCGCCTCGCCTAATGTGCTCCTCCAAAAGGGAGTCCTCCCCCACGGTGCCCGCCACCTGAGCAAAGCGATGAAGGTCGTCATCGGTAGCCTTCTGGAGATTCTCCACCTCATATAACCTCGCCTCCGCATCATCCATCCGGCCAAGTAGGCCGTCTTCACCCTGCAGGTTATTGTGAAGTCCCTCCACTTCGGCGAGGAGATCACCCAGGTTGACCAATTGGTCCTTCACCTCGGCCGGCGGCATAGTCATCAAGAAGGAATCATGGGCCCGAAGGACAGCCATCAGGCGAGTCCATGACTCCTCGTTGAAGGCAGGGGGTCCGCGAGAAATTCCCTCAAGGGAGTGGACTCCGCTGGCTGCGGAGACCCCAAAATCGAGTCAGAAGACGGTAGACGACTAGACGGGAGGGACCCGTGGCTGCCTGAAGACGAGAAGTCAGGCGAGAAGGATAAGACGGAAAGAAGAATAGAGACGAGATAGCGAGTCGAATACCTTCCAACGCGTTTCCCTCTCCCGGAAGCCGAGGTGGATCTGTCCGCAACCCCTCGGTGGAGGTGGATAGACGAAGAACCACACCAGTCCTCCCCGGCAAGGGGCCCATCGTCAGCGACTCCCCCCCCCCCCCCCCCCCCCCCGAGGTTGGGCGGGCGGGCTGACCTAACCCAAACTGAGACAGGTGCTGTTGCAAGGGAGGAGCCGGAGTTGAACCAACCCGCCCCAAAATTGAAGACGACGCGGTCGCTAAATCCGTTGAGGGCGCCGCAACAGATTGCCCTTGTAAAGGAGGGCGAGTAGAGAGTGTTGCACGGAGCATGAAGTCAAGACCTGGTAGATATAATCGGAAGAAAACCGTAGCCTTACCCAACGTCAGGACGGTAGAAGCGGGAGGAAGCAGCAGGCCGGTCGTAAGGATTGGAGGCATTCTCGCGTCCTCAGTCCCACCGGTGGTGACTTCGACCCCGCCCTCCTTCTCTCGGTGAGGAACGTCAGCGTGGGGCTCTTCAGGGATCGGCGAAGCGGTAGACTTCTTATGTGGGGGATCGCACCGGGCCGTAGAGTCGGGATCGGTAGAGGACCTCTCCCGCAGCTCGGGTTCCGCCCTCTTTCTCCTATGCTTCCTTTTTCTCGCGGAACCTGGGAGGCAAGGCGTCAAAAACTCGCCAAGGATGTCTAGGAATGCGGCCGCCTCGGGTTCGTCGTCCGAGAGAACCCGGTTATCAGCCCGAGAAAAACCCGCCCCAGAAGACATCTTGGAATGAGGGGATCATGGTACACCCTCACCCTATTTATAGAAGAAGGCCCTGTCAGCGCGCAGCCCCGCCGAATAGTAGGTTGGACTCTTCTTTCCGACCTCTAACGAGCTCGCAAAGAGCGGGGATTGTGTACAACCCCTATTCGGCAGATAAGAGCCAAGGGTGTCCGGCGAGTAGGCTGGAACCCCCTGGCGAGTAGATCCAAGGGTGTCCGGCGAGTCGGCTGGCACCCCCTGGCGAGTAGAGCCAAGGGTGTCCGGCGAGTAGGCTGGCACCCCCTGGCGAGTAGAGCCAAGGGTGTCCGGCGAGTAGGCTGGCACCCCCTGGCGAGTAGAGCCAAGGGTGTCCGGCGAGTAGGCTGGCACCCCCTGGCGAGTAGAGCCAAGGGTGTCCGGCGAGTAGGCTGGCACCCCCTGATGGTCTGCCTATAGCCCTTCGGGATAGCGGAGTCTGGCTACCTGCAGACCAATTTGGAGTGCGTTTAGTAAAATAGTAAGGCGGAGTTACGCTATCCGCAGGTCATCCGGACCATTCTACCCCTGAGAAGTCTTTCCCTATAAATAGGACACATTATCTCTCAGATCAGACAGATTCACCCCCCTTGAGAGAGCCTGTGCTTTCTTCCTTGTGCTGTCTGAGACAGGCTCAGCTTCTGGTTTTTGGGAGGGGAAATCAAGTTAGATTTCTGGGTTAGTGGCGGGACCTCCTCGCTGCAGCCAGTGTGTCATTCTTAGGGAGCTACTTACCAACCTGTGAGGGTCAGTTCCTAGCTCAGAATATTTAGTTCTAGGGATCCGACAAAGAGAGAAGTAACTCAAGCTACTCCCCCAGTCTCGAACAAGTTGGACTGGTATCCGGGTTCCAACATTCAACATTGGTTATGACTTCATCAAATAGGGGGAGATTGTTGGGAACACTGCCTACAATGTTTTAGATTTGGATAAGTTCCTAAGTCAATGATAAGCACAATTTGTATTTGATATCTATGTGATGTGACATGAGTAGGTTAAGAAAGCATACATCTTAAGTATAATGTTTGAAAATCAAGCAAAATTGTCTAAGTTATATATCATTGTGCCAATAAGGTACACACGACTATATCATTGTGATCACTCATTGAAGACAACAGAAGAAATCAGTCAACAATTGATGTGACAATAAGAAGAACTCGACGATGTCGTCGTGTCAACAAGGTACATGCGACGATATCGTTGTGAAGACTCAAAAGTCAGCTGTGTCATTAAGGTACACACAAGGATATCGTTTTAAGAACTGAAGAATAATCAGTTAAGGCAAATATCATTGTGTCAACAAGGTACACATGACAATATCATTGTGAGAACTCAAGAAGAATCCGCCTAGGTATATATCGTCATGACAACAAGCATCACACAATGATATCATTGTAAGGACTCAAGAAAAGTCAGCCAAGGCAGATATCATTGTGAGTTCTCAAGAAGACTCAACCAAGGTAGATATCTTAGTGAGGACTCAAAAACAATTAGCCAAGGCATATATCCTCATGACAACAAGCATCACACGATGATATAATTGTGAGGAATCAAGGAAAGTCAGCTAAGGCAAATATCATCATGACAATAAGCTTCGCACGGCAATATCGTTGGGAGGAATCAAGAATAGTCAGCTAAGTCAGACATCATTGTGAAAGCTCAAGTAAAGCCATCTAAGTTGCTTATCATCGTGACAATGAGGTTCACATGATGATATCGTTGTAAGAGATCAAGAGAAGACTGTCAAGTCAATTATCGTTGTGACTAACTCTAAACTTCACACAACGATATTATAGGGAACAATGTCCAACAATGTTCCTGATTTGAAGAAATGCTCAGGTCAATAATAAAAGCACTTTGTATTTGATGTTCTATCTCATTTATGAATGTAGTGTATATTTAGTATGTCTAGTGCTTCTCAAATCTCTCTAAGTACAAAATCGTTGAGAAGGACCAGACATATCGTTAAAATAGCATAAGGCTATCATTGAAAAGAGTGTTTTGCAGAGATACTTCAGGAGTCAGTAGTAGAATTTAGACTAAGATATGTATCATCATGTATATAACATTTACACGATGATATCAACTTGATCACTTGAAGAAGGCAGCAGAAAAAGTTAGTCAAGAATTGTTGTGACAATAAGAAGATCACAAAGATGTTGTCGTGTCAATAAGGTACACGCGACGATATCATTGTGTGGACTGAAAGAATGTATGCCAAGGCAAATATCATCATTTCAACAAGGTACACATGACGATATCGTTGTGAGAACTCAAAAAAGTCAGTTAAGGCATATTATTTCGTCAACAAGGTACATACGATGATATCGTCATAAGAACTTAGAAGAATTAGCAATGTCATATATCGTCGAGATACCTATTTCAAGTGAAGATTTCAGAGGAATTGAATAGTTGTCTAAGTCCAAGATGGATTGCTAAAACGACAAGTTATGTCGTCGAGATATTGTTAATATCATTAAAATAGACCAAGATTTTTCAAAACGCGTTGTCTTCATTTAATGCCGCCATCTAAGGGACCAATCAGTGGATGTTGTTAAGGAATGGGATTCTGACTATCAAGAGACCTCAAAATAGACTGTTAGACATCCTTGTCATATATAATGATAAGTTGGTTGCCCTAATCAATACAGAACTAACGAATCAAAAGAAAGTAACAGCCATTAGTACGGCTGAAGGAACATTCACGAGAACTAACTTCTTGTAATCTCAGTTCTCTAAGGTTCAGCTAGGCACCATCGACTAATAAGTATTGTTACAGATTTAAGAAGAGGATCAAAGTGAAGCTTTTGTGCATCAGTCTCTAGTTCTTCAAAGCCTTCTCATCAGATCCAGAGCTCGTCTGCTTCAGGCCTTAGAAAACTCTCCAGGCCATCTCTATTCCTTATCTTGTGGAGTGTTCTTTTGTGTTGTAAACTCTTTACAATCAATATAGGATATACTGTAGATTATAGTTGTATGGCCTGTTATGGAAGAACCCCCTCCCAGAACACAAGACACACCCTATGGGAGTCTTATGCCCAGGACAGCCACCTTGCAGAAGTGCCAGCACACGAGCTAGCCCCCTCCACCGGACGCCTATCCTGCAGGCTATTCTAAAATATCATCATTCTAACCCATCAATAATATAAAAACCATAGAAGCCATAATTCACAAATAAGTAAAATTGTCCAAAATAACATGTAGCTACAAAAGCTCCTAAAAACATCAGAGTACATATTTCCCTAAGGCAACATCTCAAACACTCACTCACATTTGTCACTGGCGTAGCAAAAGTATCATAGTAGCAGGCCCTGTCACCCTAGCCTAGCTGTCCTCGTTTGTCTTACGCTGCTACTGTAAGACCCCCCTCCCGGAACACACGACACGGCCGAGGGGAGTCTTATGCCCAGGACAGCCGCCTTGCGGAAGCGCCAGCACACGAGCTAGCCTCCCCCACAAGACGCCTATCCTGCCGGCCCAACGAACTAAACAGTGCCAACCCATCAATAAAAGAAAGCATTAAAAGCCATAGATTCACTATAAGTAATAATGTCCAAACAGTAAGTACAAGAAAGACAGAAAGCTACACAAGCTCCTGCAATTCATCAGAGTATCAAGCTAAATGCCCCAAGGGCTACATCTCAAAACACTCGCTCGCCTCTGTCACTGACGGCAGTCAAGGTATCGTGGTCTCCGACCCTGTCACCCTGACCTGACTATCCTCCTCCAGCACCGTGCACTGCTGCTCTAAGGTACCCTCCTAAAAAGAGGGACGTAGCAACCGTAAGTCATAAAGACTAAGAGGCTTCACATCCGCTCCCCTAGCGACTCCAAGGCACCGGGCGAAAGGAAAGGAAGAAAAACTGCAATATAAGCAATAGTATATACAAGCAGGTGACAGGAATGGTTGTTCATATATGTCGGTTATTTAAGTACCCAAGTACTTGCAATGGAACTGACTAAGTTGTTCATAAGTATATAAGTAGCAATGGTTAAAAATGCAAGTACTGGTATCAGGTATAAGAAGCATAACTAACAAGTAATATAGCGATGACAAAATGTAAGTAAGTAGTGGAAAAGTACAGAAGTAAGCAGTTCATATCGTACCTTAACTTATATGAATGCCCATACAAACTTATAAGTTAAGGTTTCCAATTTGGGACCCATCATATAAAAGAGCTCATACTAATTTATATGATGGACCCGATGCGGTGCAATGCTATGATTATGCAGAATGAATGCAATGCAATGATTATTGTATGATGAACTCACCCATGCATTTTTCTAAGTCTGTTGGATCGGTAGGCGCCCTTAGAGGGGGGGGGGGGGGGGTGAATAAGGGTTTTAAAAACTTATATTATATTTTGAATAACTTTGAAAAAGCATTGATTATTAAACTAGAGAAGATCAAGACAAATCAAGTGAAGTAAAAGTAAAGACATGATTTTATTAACTTGAGAAGCATGATTACAAAACTTGATCTCTTATCGAAGCTAGAAATCAAAGCTAATAGAAAGACTCTTTTTGTTTTCTATACCGACTCGTATCCTCACGAACCGGTTGGCTTTAGCCGATCCTTCCCCGGATACGGCCTCAAGCTGCTCTAGCCAACCCTTCCCCGGATATGGCCTCGAGCACCCCCTAGACCTACACCTGAGACCTAGTCTCCAACACGAGGCGAATTTCTGCCCTAAGTCCTACCCAGACCTAGTCGCCAACACGAGGTGAATTCTCTAACGGTTATAAGGATATAAAATAACAACAACAATATTAAAAACTCCCTCTTTGTGGATCTCTTGGAAAAGTAGACGAAGATGTAGAGTATGATCATAGTCGATGCGGTCTTTCATCACGATGATGACGCGTGTTGAAATCTTCTCCACGGATCTCCTTTAGTCTTTATGGATTTTTGGGAGTATCTCTCTGAACCTTCCTCTCTCTGTTGTGGCACGAAGCTCTGGAATTCTGGATCTCTAGAGGATTAAGAAGACTGAGCCATGATGTCTTTTTTATAGACTCAGCACTAGCACCTACGCTAGTGGTACCGCCGACGCTATCCCATATTAGGACACATTCTGCACGGCAGAATCTTCAATCGGAGGAAACAATTCTCTATTGCCTACTGTGCTCCTCGCTATCGCCTGCGCTATCGGATACTGCCTGGCGCTATCTCCTTCTACAAGTTCTTCCGGCAATTTCGCTTAAGCCAATATTTCGTCGAATGAGATTTCGTCGAACGCCGCTAAAATTTCGTCGAGCAAATTTTCGTCGAACGCCGTGATGAGAATTTTGTCGAGCGCCGCTTTCAGTTTGTCGATCGAAATTTTGTCGAACTCAATTCGTCGGTCAGGCTTCAACATTCGTCGAGCTCAATTTCGTCGACCGGAGTTTGTCGAGCGGGCTTCAACATTCGTCGATCTCAATTTCATCGAGCGCCGCTAACAGTTCGTCGAACGACAGCTAGCGCCTGCGCTAGTACTACCTCCAGCGCTAGTAGGAGATTTGGATTTGATGGCTCAACTTTGGGGGCAACCTTCTTATGTAATCCTTGAGTCATGTGGACTTTGTTATCCTGCACACTTAAACACACAAGATTAAATACACATATGATTTATTATTCTCAAACCAAGGAGATGCGGAAGACCATGTTCCAACAAACTCCCCCTTTTGATAATAACAAATCCATTAATGATAAATCAGAGCATTAATATATAAGCATGAAAAAACATACTTGTGTGTCTGTGAGAGTGATGACTTGGGATAATTTATGATTTTAGCATTTAGAATTGCTCCCCCTAAATACATGCTCCCCCTAAGTGAATGCTCCCCTAATATGTAAGCTATCATCTTAATTAAGCATGTTAAATTTATATTTTGATAGCAGATTATATTTATCATGTTACTTCTCCCCCTTTTGTTATAAGCAAAAGCGGGTAAGGAGACACCACTTAAAAATTGATAATAAGATAAAAGCATGATCGAGCTTGTAGAGAAGGAAATGATAAGGAGTTTTAGAATACTAGTCATTTAAATAGATCAGAGTTTGAGTATTACAACATTTTCATAAATCAGAGTTTGTAGCATAAACAAAATGTAATGATTTCCAAGTAACTAAACTACCCAGACAATATGTCTACACCCTAGCCCCATACTAAGTGACGGATGGGCATGAGGAGCTGCAAACATGCCGTAGGTTGGGGTGTTAGTCCCATATGCAAACTGTTGGGGAAATGATTTATCTTAACCCCTAGAATTAAGAAGAATATAAATTCTAAGTATGAAAAATTAGGCTATGTAAATATGCGTCGAATGGTATTCGACGCAACATCGAAATATAGTCGACGTTTCTCTCAGGAAGAGTCGAAATAACTCTTAGAAGAATTCAACGTAATCCTAGTCGACGTACCTCTGACTTCCAGTCGACGCATGTGATAAAGTCGACGCATCCTAGTCGACGCACCTTCCTTATTCTCCTCTCGACGTCCAGCCAGGATGAAATCGATGTTTACGTCGAATAGTCATCGACGCACGTCGATTTCTATAAGTAATTCAAAAATACGCCAGATCTCTTTCCTTCTTTCTGTAGATCTGATTTTTATGGAATAATATTATTCTTTTATAGCCGTTCTGAATCAGCCTTTCCTTCTATTTGATTCTTGGCTTATTTGATTCAGATTATTATGGATATTATTTGAAATCAGAATGAATTCTTTTCCTTCTACAGAAATATTAATTATGGAAACTCTTACCTCTTTCTAATTCTTTGTCAGCTAATTGATTATTCTCCTTTAGCATTATATTTCAAATAGAGCTATAAATCAGAAGGAGGTCGGCAAAGAATAAGAACAAGTGATCCACCATATTCATTTTGAAAAAGAGGAAGAACTCCCAAGTGAAAAGAGAGACAATTGAGAAATAGTGCTGCAGCAAAGATCAAGCTTTCATCTTTTCCTTCTTCTTCTGAATCCATTCTGCTGCAAATTATGATAGCTCTCACAAAAGAGAGAAAAGCTTACGAATCTCCTTCTCACTATAGAAGAGAGATCATATTCACTATACTTGTGCTTCTAATCTTCTTGCTAGGAAGAAGATTCCTTCTTATATATATTGTCATCTATTTTTCTACTTGTTCTATTTCTTCTTCTCATTCTTATTTCACTTTTAAAACCTCGTAAAAGAGTTTTTAGAATCTCTCTTCAAAAAATTCAGTTGTACTGGTTCTAAGAGTCTCCTTCTCAAAAGACTCAGGCTGGTTCTAAGAGTCTCCTTATCAAAAGACTCAGGCTGGTTCTAAGAGTCTCCTTATCAAAAGACTTAGTGCAAGATAGTGAATTCCTACCAAGCAGGTAGAAGAGTGGACTACCCAAAGTTTGGGGAACCACTATATTTTCTTGTGTTGTGCTGTGATTTTCTTGTTGTCATTTTTCTTCTTTACTTGCTTAATTCTTGTTGGTGTGTGGGAAGCATAAATCTGTAATCATTACACATATATATATAATTATTAACTTTGCACAAAAATATTTTTAATTCTCTATTCACCCCCCCTCTAGAGAATTCTAGTATGGTTAACTGTGCACTTTCATTTGGTATTAGAGCTAGGTTGATCTAAAAAGGTTAACTCCTTGATCAAAAAGATCCTACCTCTTATTTTTATATATATATATTTCTGAAAACTATATCTTTTCACATGGCACAAATCAAAGATTATGCTTCCACCAGACCACCAATGTGCAATCTTGGAAAGTTTGCAGTTTGGAAAATAGGAATTAGGATTTATATGAATTCTATTGATGAATAATTATTTAATGTTATCTTGACAGGTCCTCCCAAGCCTTATAGAAGAGACTCAAGTGGTGAAGTGACTCAAACACTTGTCCCAAAGGCTGAGTGGACAGTTGAAGAAAAGAAGGCAGGAACATGGGATGCAAAAGCTGTGAACATTCTTGTCTCAACCCTCTCAGATGAAATCTTTCAAAAGGTTGTTGACTGTGAATCAGCCAAAGAAATCTGGGAGGCTCTCATAAAGATGGTAGAAGGAAGTGCTGATGAAAGAAAAGATAGGAAGGCTCTATTTATCTCTCAATATGAGACTTTCCAAAAGAAAAATGAAGAAAGCATCTCTGAGATGTATGACAGATTCAGTCTGATCATTAATCAATTAAGAGGCCTGGATAGAGGGATCTCCCTCACAGATATCAATGACAAACTGTTAATGGGTCTCCCAAGTTCATGGGACTCAAGAATATGGGGAAATAAGAGATACAAGAGGACAAAGGGAAATTTCAACAGATGCTCTCTTAGGAAAAATCAAATCCTATGAGCAACTGCTAAAAACTAGAGAAGAGAAGAAAAGAAGAGAAAACACTCCAACCTCTTCAAAAGACAGGAACATTGCATTAAAAGCAACATAAGAAAAAACCTCTGTCACTGAAGAAGAACTATTCAGTTTCAGGGTTATAAAATTCAAGAAATGGGCCAGGACAGATGGATCTAGAAGGAGAGAGTCAAAACCAAGGTATGACAAAACTCCCACTAAAGAAATTGTGTGTTATTCTTGCAAGAAACCTGGACATATTGCCTCAGAATGTCCAGAAAATGCTGAGACAAAGAAAGATCTCAAGAAAAAGGAGAAGAAGAAAGAAAGAGGCTTTATTGCAGAAGCCTGGAGTGAAACAGATTCTGAGGACAGCTCCTCTTCTAAAAGTGACAATGAAGAGTCTAAGCAAGAAGTTCTATGCTTAATGGCTCTTGAAAGCTCAAAGAAATATGATGTTGCTGAATCATGGAGTGAGACAGGATCAGAAGAAAGCATATCATCTGAAGATGAAAGAGAATATAGCCTTATTCTCATAGATGAATCTGAGGATAAGGATGAGGTAAGCATTTTTAATGAAATAGATTTCTCATGTGATGATTTCAAAAATACCTTTAGAGGATTATGTTTAGATCAACTAAAAGCTAAGCAAGAAATTAAGGATCTAAAAGAACAAATTAATATGGTTAAAAACCAGAGAAATAGAGAGGCTACATGCTCTAAAAACTATGAATTAAGGGCTAACATCATAGAAAAGGAAATAGAAAGGGCTAGAATAGAAAACCAGCTCCTTAAGGATAAGGTATCCCAGGCGAAAGCTTTTGAAGAATAAAAAAAAATGAGAAGCCAAACACTTAAGGAAATCACTGAACAACAAACAAGGAGACATAAAAATCTTGGGCTAGGGGCTGATCCCTCAACCAGCCTAATTCCATCCAACAAACCTGCTTGGATGAGCCCTGTTAAATTTACTAAACCCATCAAATCAACAAACCAAGAAGAAGACTCACAAAATAAGGTAGAAGACTTCAAGGAAATAAACTAATTTGATGAAACATCATACTATTCAGCTGATGACTCTCAAACTTCTTCTGAGAAGGCAACTAGGCCAAGAGAAACAACTTATAAAGAAATAAAATCAGAAAAAGGGAAAAATTAAATCTGTGAAGACACAATTGCGTCGACTTCATATCGACGCATGAATGATAGTGCGTCGAATTCTACTCGACGCAATCGCTCAGATGCCTCGACCTCAACTCGACGCTTGAATAAAAGTACGTCGACATCCAATCGACGCAACTTCTTCCATGCGTCGATACCAGATCAATGCAATCTGAAGAAAGCGCCGAATATAAATCAACGCAACTATCAACATACGTCGAATGGATATCGACGCATACAAACTCAGAGCAACTTGAATGCCTATCCTCCAAAAACCTTCCATCTTAACCCCAATTCAGGACCCTCTCATCCTGATCAAAATTTTTATCCTGATCAAAACTTCTATTCTAATCAAAAATCTTTTCATAATCAAAATTACTATCCTAATCAAAACTTTTATCCTAATCACCATCTCCATTCCTTTCTAAACTCAAATTTCCTTAGTCAAAAGAAAATTAGGTGTTATATTTGCAATAAAATTGGCCACACTGCCAAACAGTGTTGGCATAATCAAACAAATTATTCTTAAAATTAGTCCTAGAGTAACTTAGAAAACTTTAGGAATAGGAAGAAATAATTTCTCAAGGAAAACCTAGAATCTTTCAAATAAAGTCACGTCGACTTCGAATCGACGCACCGTCGATAACTTAGCTCCATAAATGAAATCGACGCATGCATCGACTCTAATCGACGCATACGTTGATAGGAAACCCTATCATCCCAAACCAGACTATATTGACGCTCACGTCGAATTCCATTCGACGTAACGTCGACTTCATGAAAATGAGCGGCAATACTAAAATATTTTCGGTCACATCCACTGTTGTACCGAATAAGACTCGAATTGTGCCTCGTTTCGACGTTTCACCTGACTTAAATAGACTCTTCAGTTAGAAACCTGCACGACCTCTGCATCTTCCATCATTCTTGCTCCTCAGTCCAATCATTTCTTCCTTTTTGTCACTGACCTAAAATGGCTCCTAAGACCAACTCAGGCTTTGACATTGACCTCGAATCTTTCCAAGCCGCCGCAGAAAATTATAAAAGCATCATAGCTCTGTTTAATGAAGCTGGATTAGACAAGCTCATCTCCACAAGATGCAAGCTCCTGAAGACAGAACTCACAGAGCTCATGACTCATGGTCAGATATCTGAACAAGGAGAAATCCAAGGAACAATCTATGAGACACCTATCTCAATCTCTGCAGAACACATTAGGACCACCTTTGATCTTCCATCAGGTATATTCCAATACTATCCTTGTTCAAATAGGGAAAGCAAATCATTTTCTAAAGAATAACTAAAATAATTCCCCTATCAGGTGATGAACCTATGGAACTTACCCCTGATGAAACAAAGAATTTGTTAATCACCATGAAGTTCTCCAAAGATAGACCAATCCACCTGAAGAAAATAGACTTCTCTGGGGAGTATAGACTGTTGGCAGACATAGTAGGGAAAATATTACTATGTAAGATCTCTGCTCATGATGCAGTGCCCAAGCAGCAACTGAACATGATGGGGGCCCTTGTGCTGAAGAAGAAGGTAGACTGGGCAAGCTGCCTGTTGAAAATGATAGGCTTTAAATACTCTCACAAAGAGAATGCCTATATGAGAATTATGAGTCAAGTACTCTTCCACTCCTTCCCTGACCTATGTAGGTCAAAAGGAATCCCTATTCCTCCAGGAAAAAGGATGTCAATAGCCCTCTTCTCTAAATGGACTAGGCTAATTCCCAAGCCTGGTTCCATTTCTAAAAGGACTCCCTCTCCTCCCAACTCTCCTGCTCATCCATCTTCACCTCCTCCTCCTGCTCATACAAACATCTCTTCTGTACCACCATCATCCACACCTTCCCAAATACCAAATCAGTCACCTGCTCAACCCTCTTCTATTGCTCCACCTCCTCCATCAAATACACCTCATCAACTTGATACAGTCCCCTCTCCACCTTCATCACATTCACCTCCACCATTATCTCCTCCTCCACCACCACATTTTGAACCATCTCCATCCACTGAAAGCCTCAACACTCAGTGCATCCAATCCATAGCTCAAAGATTCCAAGCAATGCTGGATGAGCACTGCTCCCAGATTCATTCCTCCATCCTACACATGCACACCCAAATAGATGGGGTCAGTGCCTCTGTTCAAAGTCTAAAGAGCTCTCTCTCTTCCTCTAAGGTCACCAGGTCTTTCTTAACCTCCTTGGCCAAGAAGGTCAAGAAGGGGGAGAAGTTAGAAGAAGAACAGCTCTCCAGTCATAAATCTCTCTCTCACAAGTCTCTCCCTACCTCAAAAACTGATAGTTTTGCACTGCTTAAGACCATTGGAAATGAAGTAGTACCAGAGCTACATACTGAAGAGCAGACATCAGATGTACTGATTATAGCAAGAGAAGCTGCATAACAAGTGGATCTATTACAAGGGGAGGCAAGTAGAGCAGAGAATGAAGAGGAAGCTGAAGCTCAGGGGGAGCCAGATGTTGTTATACTTGAAAATGGAGATAAGAAAGAAACTGAAAAAGAAGTAGAAGGCTCAAAAGAAGTTCCATCCCACGGGGAGCAACCTACTGTAACTCAGGGGGAGTTGAGTGAACTACCTGCTACTGAGAAGGGACAACCCACCTCTCCAAAAACAGTAGTATTCACTAGGAAAAGAAAAACTCCCCCAACCCCTCCTAAATGATGTGTTGAACAATATTGATACAATCTATATTTCTCTTCTCCATGCTTAAATTATGAAGTCTGTTTATATGATTCTGATTGCTTAGCATATTTCCTCTCTATATAAAATGCTTTGCTTTGTTGATTAAAAGACTGAGACAATTTCTCTCTATGCAGGGTTAAGACAAATAGGGGGAGATTGTTGGGGAAATGATTTATCTTAACACCTAGAATTAAGAAGAATATAAATTCTAAGTATGAAAAATTAGGCTAAGTAAATATGCGTCGAATGGTATTCGACGCAACGTCGAAATATAGTCGACGTTTCTCTCAGGAAGAGTTGAAATAAATCTTAGAAGAATTCGACGTAATCCTAGTCGACGTACCTCTGACTTCCAGTCGATGCATGTGATAAAGTCGACGCATCCTAGTTGACGCACCTTCCTTATTATCCTCTCGACGTCCAGCCAGGATGAAATCGATGTTTACGTCGAATAGTAATCGACGCACATCGATATCTATAAGTAATTCAAAAACAGGCCAAATCTCTTTCCTTCTTTCTGTAGATCTGATTTTTATGGAATAATATTATTCTTTTATAGCCGTTCTGAATCAGCCTTTCCTTTTATTTAATTCTTGGCTTATTTGATTCAGATTATTATGTATATTATTTGAAATCAGAATGAATTCTTTTCCTTCTACAGAAATATTAATTATGGAAACTCTTACCTCTTTCTAATTCTTTGTCAGCTAATTGATTATTCTCCTCTAGCATTATATTTCAAACAGAGCTATAAATCAGAAGGAGGTCGGCAAAGAATAAGAACAAGTGATCCAACATATTCATTTTGAAAAAAAGGAAGAGCTCCCAAGTGAGAAGAGAGACAATTGAGAAATAATGCTGCAGCAAAGATCAAGCTTTCATCTTTTCCTTCTTCTTCTGAAGCCATTCTGCTGCAAATTCTGATAGCTCTCACAAAAGAGAGAAAAGCTTACAAATCTCCTTCTCACTATAGAAGAGAGATCATATTCACTATACTTGTGCTTCTAATCTTCTTGCTAGGAAGAAGATTCCTTCTTATATATATTGTCTTCTATTTTTCTACTTGTTCTATTTCTTCTTCTCATTCTTATTTCACTTTTAAAACCTTGTAAAAGAGTTTTTAGAATCTCTCTTCAAACAATTCAGTTGTAATGGTTCTAAGAGTCTCCTTCTCAAAAGACTCAGGCTGGTTTTAAGAGTCTCCTTATCAAAAGACTCAGGCTGGTTCTAAGAGTCTCCTTATCAAAAGACTCAGTGCAAGATAGTGAATTCCTACCAAGGGGGTAGAAGAGTGGACTACCCAAAGTTTGGGGAACCACTATATTTTCTTGTGTTGTTCTGTGATTTTCTTGTTGTTATTTTTCTTCTTTACTTTCTTAATTCTTGTTGGTGTGTGGGAAGCTTAAATCTGTGATCATTACACATATATATATAATTATTAACTTTGCACAAAAATATTTTTAATTCTCTATTCACCCCCCTCTAGAGAATTCTAGTAAGGTTAACTGTGCACTTTCACAAACACTAGACACAACTTAACCTAGCACTTTTTCCCCCTAGTGCCTCGCAAGGCCCTACTGGAACCCTCCTCGGTTAAGGACAAGACATGACTAGAGATAAGGATATCTAATGTCTACAACCCTACGCCCCCGCTATGGTGAGAAATGAAGTCATGGATAATAATTATTGGAAACATTAAGCATTTTAAATCAAATTATAATTTCATAGCCAACGGGTTTTAATATTTGAATTCTTAAAGAAAAGATCCAGAGCTAATTTGAAATACATTAATAAATCAGAGTTTTATCATTACAATATTTGTGTTAGAATAACCAATATAAATTCTACCAAGCAAGTCTACCATTTATTGAAAGAAATGAATTTTGGTATTTAAGACTTTGCTATAAGCATGAAAGCGCAAGGTAGAAATATATGGTGATGATGCGGAAGACTTATAGAAATACAAGAAACATCTTATTGTAATGATGATCCATAAAAAGATATATGAGTTAAATTCCATGAAGAAGATGTTTTTGTAAATCATTTTTCAATTAAAATCTTTAAGTTTGATAATAAAGTAACCAAGCATGAAATAATGTTATCAAAAAGAGATTACTACAATGTTACTTTAATTCACAATTTCAAAACATACCAAACATTATAGAAAGCATGCTAGGTTATCTAGTGCATTTCATAAGTAAAGAGTAGTATAGAATTAGCATTAGCATCCAATACTCATGAGAAGAAGTGTTATGGAAGATAATGATGTGCACATAAGTGTATTTTGAATTGAGTAAACAAATGTTTTAATCAAAAATACAAGAAATTTGTATAGTAAAAGCACAATAAAACACAAATAATTTTACTTCCACACACTTCAATGCACAAAGAAAATGTACAACTACCAAGGTGCTTTGCACACACAATGCTCATTAAGACTTATCAGGGTGCAAAGTAGTGCTTGGGGATCACCTATTTTATTTTTAATGTTGAGACTAGTGATCCGGTGTACTTAAGAGTAAGTGGTTTTTATTTTGAAAGAAAGAGTTGGTTTGCACAAGATACTTTATTATTCTTTCCAAGGTGCTCAACCTCACAACGCTTATTAAGACTTATCAGGAGGTTCAAGTATTGCTTGGTGGAGTTATCTTTGTCACTTTATTTTATGATTTTTGTTTTGTACGAAGTTCTCCGAATACACTTGTTTTGCAAACCAATATAATTTATGAAAAATATAACCACTTTTCATAAGTTTTAAAGTGCAAATAAAAGTAGTGTAGGTAAGATACTTGTGCAATTTTAATTCATTGTACTAATACAAAACATACACAAGCATTCTTAGATTAAACACATATGTAGACAATGCCAAAATAAGTGAGTGAATAAAGATCATTATCAAACATAAAACATTTACTCATACTTAGAGGCATGCTAAGCGTAGTTCTACACAAGTTTTTCAATATAATTGATGCACATATTAATAGATATATCAAAGCATGATGAAAGCAATGTTCAAGGTAGTTTGAAAAGATAAATTGCAACATTATAGAAGTTCTAAATAATAGATTGAATCATGATTGATTTTCTCAATGATGTCCATACAGTATTTTTGATAATTTAAAGTTTGAACTCATAAGATTGATCTTGGACATCCCGAGGGCTACCATGTGAGAGGTTCGCCCGGTACTAAGTGATATGATGGGATGATAGCCCAAATCACCCTTTCGCAAGATACATGTAAATAGAAAAGTTAAGTTCAAAATACTAATTTTTGATAAAAAAAAAATTTTGCTTTATATTTTTGTATTTGATTTTTCCTTTTAGAAATAGAATTTAAACAAATGACAAAAAACACAAAGACAGAACATATTTTTTTTGTAATTTGGCTTTTGTATTTTTGTATTTGATTTTTCAAAAATGTAATAAAAGCAAAAGTGCAGAAATGAATTGTGCACATAGATTAATATATTTTTAGGGATTTTTCAAAATTTTAAAAATACAGAAAAAACACATAGAGTCGCTAGCGCCGGCGTTATCGCTAGCGCACGAAATAGTACACGATTTTTGATGATTTTGAAATTTTTGTTTGTTGTTCTTGATTAAGTGTCCAAATAGTAGTTTTATGCATAAATTCCAGAATTTTAGGAGATGTCTATATGGTGCAAATTTCATGAAACATTAGCGATTTTGTATATGACTTTACCAAATAAATTATTATATCTCCATTTTAATTTTTCTAAGGCTTGTATTTATCAATCTAGTTTGTAAAATGATAGGAAATGTAAGCATGAGAGGACATGAATGAACAAATCAAATATGCATGATTTTAGTGATTAAAAATAATGTTTATGCATAAGAACATCTTGCATAAGCCCTAGATGAGAATACCCAGCCTGTATATCTTGGTAAACACATAAAGCCTAACATAGACACAAATTCTGTAGGTGGCAATGTTAGAATGATAAGTTTGAGATTAATGTTATACCATGGTTTGATTGTGTTTCAACTTAGAGGCCTAGAATGAAGTGATGATTTATATCATGTTTGACATTAAGGAGTGAACACAATATAATTTTTTGTTGTGAACAAAGACAAACATATTGAAAGTTGGGCTTTTATTTAAGTCATGTTATTTCACTAAACCACTTGTTGGTGAAGGCTAAAAATCTAAATAACCTTATAACTAGATTTAATTTGAAATATATTATAGCAAATTTAGAGTTTGACTCATATGGATAATATAAGATATTTAGAAGCAATGAATATAAGAATAAAAATAAGTCATCAAAATATGATTTTGAATTTTCATCAATTTGATTTTATAAACATATTAAGCTTTTAAGAGATAAAATCATATTTTTAATACTGTATAGGATGACCATGACATGATAGTTCAAAAGAAATAAGAAAACAAGAAAAATTAAAAGACATGAAAGCATATCGTGAAGTAGATAATTGATATTTTATTTTTTTAGTTGATTTCTACTTCATGCAAATAATTGGATACTAATGAATGAGAGATTTAGGTATCCAAAGAGGACCGGGTGTGACAGTTCCTTTGGGTACCCAAATACATCGTGTTTGCTTTTGGGGAGATGGAAGTGAATGAGCCCTTTTGAGTGGAGTTTGTGTTTCATCTTTAACTTTGGGTCTCCATTCAAATCTTGGTTTAACATTATTTTTAATTTTCAAATTTCCATAATCATTTACTTGAACATTTGGATCAAAAAGGTTTTTGAATTTATAATTTGAATGAAATTTGTTTGCATTTAATTTTAGGTTGGGAGAAATATGATTTTGTAAATTAAGGTGATTTCAATTTTGATTTACAAATCCTTTATGTTCTTTACTCCCATTTTCAAACTTAGGTAAGATGTTCATATTCATATTCAACTTGTTTTTAGATATAGTTTGATATTGTGAATTTGTATTTACAATTTTTATACGCAAGTTGATTTTTGATTATAATTCATCATTTTTAATCTTTAAATTATGTCTAGCTTTATTATAAGCGATTGTGCTATTTTTAAGAGTTGAAACAATTGAATCTATATGATCTTGATAATTGTTTCTATATTCATCAAATGTTTCATCCATCTCTTTAATTCAATTTTATATTCTTTACACTTATCATAATCATTTTCCAAAGATGAATTTTCTAAACATAATTTTTTATTTTGTTCTTTTATAAAAAGAAGTTCCTTTTCAAGTTCCATGCAATTTTCTTTTAAGTCATCAAATTCCATACAAGGTGTAGTGTTTTCAACTAAGGAACCATGGATAGAACTAGATAAATTTGAATTTGATTGTTCATTAATTTTTGCCTTTAAATTTTTATTTTCTAAGCGCAAATGTTTACAAGCATTTTTTAATTTCTTAATTTTGCGCTTTGAGTTTGAAGCAACTATAATGTAGAAATAGAAGTACAGAAAATGGGATTTGATTTCCTTACATTGCTTTCAGGAGAGGCACGATTTGAGCATATCGTTTCTTTTACATCTTTTTGGCACTCCTCTTCTGAAGACAGTACTTCTTCTTCTTTTTCATTTGATGTGTGCTCCATTGATCCGTCATGAGAGGAGCATTCTTGAAGACTTGTGCAAGCTTGCATATTCTCCGGTTCTTGCGATTGTTCCATACATGTAGAAGGAGAATCATACATTTCTTCAAGAAAATTCCATACTTTGTATGCACTAGAAAAACAATATATTAATTTGAAAATGTCTTGAGATAAAGCACAAAAAATATAATGCATAGCTTTTGCATTTAGGTGACGCTTATATCCCATGCATTGATATCTAAATTTTTAATAAAATTTTCCAATAATAATTTCCACCCTTTATAATTTCTCCCTTCGAATAAAGGTGGTTTAGGAGATTTTTCTTCTTCATAAAAATTTACCCCACTAGTAGAAGCGAGATCATGAGACGCCATTATTCCCGGTTGTTAAGCCGATTGGAATAACCTAGCTCTGATACCACTTGTTTGATCGGTAGGGGCCCTTAGAGGGGGGGGGGGGGGCTGAATAAGGGTTTTAAAAACTTATATTATATTTTGAATAACTTTGAAAAAGCTTTGATTATTAAACTTGAGAAGATCAAGACAAATCAAGTGAAGTAAAAGTAAAGACATGATTTTATTAACTTGAGAAGCATGATTACAAAACATGATCTCTTATCGAAGCTAGAAATCAAAGCTAATAGAAAGACTCTTTTTGTTTTCTATACCGACTCGTATCCCCACGAACCGGTTGGCTTTAGCCGATCCTTCCCCGGATACGGCCTCAAGCCGCTCTAGCCAACCCTTCCCCGGATATGGCCTCAAGCACCACCTAGACCTATACCCGAGACCTAGTCGCCAACACGAGGCGAATTTCTGCCCTAAGTCCTACCCAGACCTAGTCGCCAACACGAGGCGAATTCTCTAACGGTTATAAAATATATAAAATAACAACAATAATATTAAAAACTCCCTCTATGAGGATCTCTTGTAGAAGTAGACGAAGAAGCAGAGTATGATCATAGTCGATGCGGTCTTTCGTCACGATGATGACGCGTGTTGAAATCTTCTCCACAGATCTCCTTTAATCTTTATGGATTTTTGGGAGTATCTCTCTGAACCATCCTCTCTCTGTTGTGGCACGAAGCTCTGGAATTCTGGATCTCTAGAGGATTAAGAAGACTGAGCCATGATGTCCCTTTTATAGACTCAGCACTAGCGCCTGCGCTAGTGATACCGCCGGCGCTATCCCATATTAGGACACATTTTGCGCGGCAGAATCTTCAATCGGAGGAAACAATTCTTTCTTGCCTACTGTGCTCCTCGCTATCGCCTGCGCTATCGGATACCGCCTGGCGCTATCCCCTTCTATAATTTATTTCGGCAATTTTGCTTAAGCCAATATTTCGTCGAACACCGCTAAGATTTTGTCGAGGGAATTTTTGTCGAACGTCGTGATGAGAATTTCGTCGAGCGCCACTTTCAGTTCGTCGAACGAAATTTGGTCGAACTCAATTCGTCGGTCAGGCTTCAACATTCGTCGAGCTCAATGTCGTCGACCAGAGTTTGTCGAGCGGGCTTCAACATTCATCGATCTCAATTTCATCGAGCGCCGTTAACAGTTTGTCGAACGACAGCTAGCGCCTGCGCTATTACTACCGCCAGCGCTAGTAGGAGATTTGGATTTGATGGCTCAACTTTGGGGGCATCCTTCTTATGTAATCCTTGAGTCATGTGGACTTTGTTATCCTGCACACCTAAACACACAAGATTAAATACACATAGGATTTGTTATTATCAAACCTAGGAGATGCGGAAGACCATGTTCCAACAATGTCGACATAGACCTGTAGTTCCCGCTTTTTGAGGGTTACTAACCACTCAGGCACCTCACGTCGTGGCCAGATGGAGACTGTGGACCGGGCTCCTCCACAACTACGTGGGTATGAACACTACCAGACCTAGGCCTATGTACGCTTCAACGCTAAGAACATACAGCGGAGACCCTGCGTACTGCTCGACGCTAAGAACACACAGTGGAGCCATCAAGGACGCAGAAGGGGACTTGGGTAGGTGAACACCAAGAGTCCAACCCAACCTGTCTAGAGTCTAACTGCCGGCTTCTGTTGGTGTCACGACTAGAAAGCCCGTAGACCCGCCACAAGTAATCCTCCAAACAAGATCCATACACCACCATGTGATTCCCATGCACACCCGTGCTATAAAGCACCCAAGGACTCACTGAAGGAGCCTTCTCACTTTTCACATCATACCCATTCAACCGATGCTAACTAGCATCCAAGTCCCCCAACGACCGGGCCTCCCAACGTTTCACCGTAAGATATAACCCGCATCAAGCCATCAATTCTACCCCTACCGAGTTATCATAACTCATGTGCAGTGGTGTGCGCAAAACATGGAAATTACTCTACAAGATCCTCCAAGACTACTTGTGGTCACGGTGTCATATTCATATTCTATTAATTAAGTAAGCTCGCACATATCACCAGTATCCAACCCTCATGCACAAATCACAACATGCCTTAACACGATCAAAGGTATCAACCTTATTGAAGGGTCATCACTAATCTAAACCATTCATAGATTATCACGTGATATAAACATTAGTTTGTACATGTGCTATTTACGAGTCCACGTAAACCACCGATTGAAGATTGGTTTTAGGAGACATCTCAAAAATAATAAGATTATAAACCTTCCTGATGCTGTCCACTAAAACTGAATTTCTGGGAGCTACACTCCTCCAATCTAGACGTGTCACCCCATTCTGGAAAGGTATTTACAAGGGCTACAACTTTTGTGTTGAGCCGAGGTACAGATTTAAGTCGGCCATACCTAGAAATGGGCTTGAACCCGACTGCACACCATAGGACAGAATCTGTCCATCACTACTGTTTATAATTTCAGACCCAGCCTATTTTGACCAAACATTGAGGGAGCTAACAGGCTCCACACAAGCCATGCAACCAGTCGTCGGAAAGGTATCACCAAGGGCTACAACTTTCTAGTTGAGCCCAAAGTCCACATCCAATCAGATCTCGTCTAAAAATCACGTTCAAATCTGCTCTTCCTTCAGCCAATAAGAAATCAGCACGAACCGTCAAGCAAACCCGATTTTACTGTTCATTGTCTTTTTCAACCGATGACTTAGGTTTTAGCCAGAATCTGTCTCCTCCAATACTCCCTCCACAGACCACCAGTCTTCACGGAATCAAGCTCTAAATCTTCGTATTGAAGAGAGGAGTTGATTGAAGATAATAGCATGACGAACGACGCCCTAGAACAAAAGTTCTAGCGTGGTCTCTTCCTACGAAACTTCATGAACTCACTGGATCAAACTCTTTTGAGTTCAATGTCTCGCCTAATATTCAGATCTAAAGATCTAACACCAAGGGAGAGGGGAGGAAGTCACCTGATTGTCCATGCATGCTACCCAATAGCCGCATATGCGGCATTTGTGCTTTGCTCCAGGTCATGGTTGGATTTGATGAAGACGGTGGTTGCTAAAATTCATCATGGCCCCTTTCTTCTTAGGATCAAGAAACTTCCTCTATGGAGTAGTCAGCCATAGGAGTTGCTGTCGGTTTGGAGAAAGCTAGTCGGAGCTTCTTGGAGAGGGAAAGGGCTCCTCTGCCATTCTGGATGGAGCCAAGACAAGAGCAGCATAGTTATAAAACTTCCCAACCAGAACATGTACATATAAGATAAATCATTTCCAACCAAAACCATGTACAGAAAGCATGTACAGATAACCCAAAGAAATAGAGTAGTAGGACTAGTTTAGTCCCAACTTGAATAAAACTGGAACGGAAAGGTTAAAGCCTTCGGCCAACAAAACCAACAATTTCCCAAAATCATTTCCAAGGCTACCTCATCTCTCCCAAGAATCTAACGGTAGAAGACAGGAATTAAGAGGGGAGAAGAAATTAGAGCTTACAGTGCTTAAGGATCAAACAACCGAGGCCCTGTTTTACCAACAACGACCACCCAACTTAGATCTAGATCAATCCCAGCTGTAAACCAATGATTCCAGAACGAGCCACAAATTTCCATAACTTCTATATAGGATTACGAGAGGAGTAGACTGGAGTTTGAGATCAGAGTTGTGCCCTAGTGCGACACCGCCGAGGAAGAGGTAAGAAATGAAAAGGTCTGATGAAAGAATAAGAACCCAAATGCCTCCGCCGCTTAAAACAACTTCATACCAGCCATGCCTATTAGCATCCCAACTTAAACCAAGGCCATTAAAGATGAAATTAAACAATAGCTATTGGCACACCATACTATAATAGTTTTTGGCAGTTCACAATTCCAGCCACATGACAAGCCCACATAAAACCAACTAACTCCCCATTTCAGCTATGCAAAAATACCCTTTTTAGCACAACAAAATTAACTAGGAGGCAACCTTTTATAGCACATTAAATTCCTTCAAGTTTTATTGCTCAAATTATGCTCTCCGGATGGCTTAGATCTCGATACAGCAAACATCGGGACAAAGAATAGAAATGGTACTCGCCGCATTCATCGAGTGCACTTCCCCGGCTCAGCTGCAAGCCTGGCCCTCAGTACACCCCGAGCATGAGTCAACTCGCTTGACTCAAAAATGCGCACAAGGGGTCTAGCTCGAATCGTGACGTTACAAATCCAATAAACGAAGAAACAATTTCATCCCCGAAATATTAGGTTGAGGCTATGAGGATTTTCTGGACGAGAGTAAAATATACTCATCATATTCATTCATGGGCACCTCATCCATAATAATTTCAAGCTTATATATGCATTCTCAATTATTGTGGTTTATACCTAGAAACTAGGTTGCATTGGCACACTTTCCTTGTGATGTCATATGAACTAATAATGACACACAATTTCAATAATCACTACATCAGTCTAACTGATTATGTTGTGATTAAATCTCAAGCCCACAACATACAAGAGAGCATTTAGCAAGGACTTGGTGTGAACGACATCAAGCAGGCTACTCATTTATAAAACCATGATGGAATAAGCTACTACTATTGTAAATTTGTTAACTTAACAACCATTTTGCAAAACCTTAGAACTATGAGTGCAACGATTTAAACCAATTATCCTAAATATGTCACCTTTAAACACACCTCTTTGATCAACAATCAAATACAACTCCAACTCAACAAATTTCAAGGCGTCCCCCAAAATTTGTCACGTGGTCGTCTTACCAACCATTGATCACTGAGGGCACTACAACACTATCAAGAGGATTCAAGTTTTCACTTAACTGTACCCATGAGGTTCTAATGATGGAACTCATGCTATCAAAACCCAAGGACTACCACCAAGTCCTTATGTCATCCAAGCACTTGTCAGGATCCGACTAGCGCATAGCAGCACTCAAGGACTGCCAACTCAAGTCCTTACCACCACATCAGGATATCATCACATCCTTCACATAGTATTGACATCCACCTAAAACCATGCAAAATTTTACTCAACGTTACCCACAAAGGTCCTAATTGGTACACATCAGGATGTATTCATATCCTCAATTACACAGCTATATGATTTATCTAGGAGTTCATGTATGAAAACTCGACAACCTCGGTGTATATCCCAAAAGGATTTAGATCACCATTTCGCCTTGGTCTACTTCTCCGCATAACCTTCGATCAGAGCGAAGACATAACCATCCTTTAGGTACTCACCTCTGTTATTCTGGTAGGGGACTCAACGTAATCCAAAACTTGGTGTTAAACCATTCACCTTGCTTAAAATGACTCATTCATCAAGGAGTACCTAATTCTAATATCGTCGAATACTAACGATTTAGATGAGAAAACCTCATTATAGCGAGGCTAAGTGAAGCAGTCTACAAAGATTTTTTTTAAACTCCTGGTGAAACCTCAGTTGGTCCATTAGCTAGGCCAATAAACTAAGAAATAAGGTTAGCCCCCATACACCTGAGTTATGTTTCTTCGACCACCAGTATGGTACATTCACCCCCTGTATGCACACCGACCCTATGGGAATGTCGTGGAGTTAGCAAATAGAACCACCATAATATTATCCATTTCTAGCTACTTGTAATCGAAGCACGCAGAAATTTTTTTTTGCGAGTAATGAAACCCAACAAGAGTGATGCAAAGAAGCCCTTAGGAAAAGCATAGCAGCAGCCCTTAGTTAGACAAGGAAGAAAAAACAAAAATAGAAGCAGCCCTTAGGAAAAGCATAGCAGCACCCCTTAGTTAGACAAGGAAGAAAAAAAACCAAGAAATAGAAGCAACCCTTAGGAAAAAAAACATAGCAGCAACCCTCATTTAGACAAGGAATAAGATGCAGCCCCCAACAAAAAACAAACAACAGCCCCTATAGCAGCCCCTAACATACGCGAACAGCATCCCCTATAGCAGCCCCTAACATAAGCAAATAGCTGCCCCAATTAGAACATATACAAGGCATCCCCAACTCAGATTATATATAACAGCAGCCCTCAATTAGAACATACTTAAGAAGCAGTCCCCCCAGATCAGATTATATATAACATCAGCCCTCAATTAGAACAGTAATAAGGCATCCCCCTAATTATGATATAAAACAGCAGCCCCTCCGTTAGACAAAACTCAAGGAGCAGCCCAACGAAAAAAAATCAAAACTGGAGCTGTAAATCGGCCCCAAATAAATCCCAATTCAGAATATAAGCATAGCATCCCTTTCCAAACAAAGTCCCAACTGGGTACTATATAGCAGCCCCAAACCGTAAGCAAAACTACAGAATTTTTACTAACCAAGATAGGGAGAGACAGCCAAAAAGAAATTATAAAGAACCTTGCCAACAACCAAGAGGAACACCACAAACAGCCCAAACCTTACCAACAAAAACCAACAATTTCCCAAAATCAACAATTTCCCAAATTCATTTCCAAGGCTACCTTATCTCTCCTAAGAATCTAACGGTAGAAGACAGGAATTAAGAGGGGAGAAGAAATTAGAGATTACAGTGCTTAAGTATCAAACAGCCGAGGCCTTGTTTCACCAACAACGACCACCCAACTAAGATCTAGATCAATCCCAGCTGTAAACCAATGATTCCACAATGAGCCGCAAATTTCCATAACTTCTATATAGGATTACGAGAGGAGGAGTAGACTAGAGTTTGAGATCAGAGCTGTGCCCTAGCGCGACACCGCCGAGGAAGAGGTAAGAAATGAAAAGGACCGATGAAAGAATAAGAACCCAAATGCCTCCGCCGCTTAAAACCACTTCATACCAGCCATACCTATTAGCAGCCCAACTTAAACCAAGGCCATTAAAGATGAAATTAAACAATAGCTATTGGCACACCATACTATAATAGTTTTGGCAGTTCACAATTCCAGCCACATGACAAGCCCACATAAAACCAACTAACTCCCCATTTCAGCTATGCAAAAATACCCTTTTTAGCACATCAAAATTAACTAGGAGGCAACCTTTTATAGCACATTAAATTCCTTCGAGTTTTATTGCTCAAATTATGCTCTCCGGACGGCTTGGATCCCGATACAGCAAACATCGGGACAAAGAATAGAAATGGTACTCGCCGCATTCGTCGAGTGCACTTCCCCAGCTCAGCTGCAAGCCTGGCCCTTAGTACACCCCGAGCTTGAGTCAACTCGTTTGACTCAAAAATGCGCACAAGGGGTCTAGCTAGAATCGGGACGTTACAATTACTCCACTTAAGAGTGCTCCTAAAAATAGTGGTGTAACAACCATTAGTCATAAAGACTAAGTTGCTGTAAGACCCCTTTTTTTTACAAAACCCGGGTCGTATGCCCAGAACCGCCGCTTTGCAGTGACACCCTCACTCAAGAAGGTCGCCACTACAAAGCGCCGATCCTACCGGCCATATCGATCACAAAGAAATAAAGCTTAAACAATCTTATAAAAGCCAAGTCCACATCACATAGAAAGTAAAAAACCATCAAGAGTTGTCCACATCAAATATCTAAATAAAAGGTACGATAATAATAAAGGGCTCATGCCCTGTACATCAATTCCTCACTACATTTTCTCTCGCGGAAGCAAAAATACTGAAGCTAAATGATGTTCATGGATCCTACCAATGGTGCTCCCATGCTAGACTGCCTCGTCTCCATCTGCACCGGCCTCTGGTGCTGCAACATCTCCTCGGTCCCCTAAAATGATAAGGTCCACCGACCGTTAGTCAAAAGACTAAGCCAATCCCTCACCCCTCCCCCGGTGAATCCTAGGCAGCGAGCGGGAGGAACGAAGCGGAGGACAACAAGGAGTGTAAACAATAGCAGATGACGGGAATGTATTCTACAGGGAATGTTTAAAAGTGAGGTTAGATCATAAAGTTACTCTAGAGAGGGGGGGGGGGGGGGTGAATAGAGTATTAAAAGGTTTTTCAGTTATTTTTATAGCGAAATTAAAATAGTGATATTTATATGTGTACTGAGTGAGTTATAAAACAAATAAAGAAAACAGCACAGCACAGTACAGAAAAAATAAACACAATCACAGAGGACACAAGGATCTATAGTAGTTCCCCAACAAACCTGGGTACGTCTACTCTTCTACCACCCTTGGAAGGAATCCACTAGGTTTTTGATCAGGTGCCCTATCACCAATGGGGTTTCAATCAGGTGCCTAATACACCAACTGAGCTTTTGATCAAGTGCTCAAACCAACTATATGTTTTTGATCAGGTGCCCTGCCACCAATGGGTTAACTTTTGAAGGGAGTTAGAACCCTATACAAGATGGGATAAAGAGGGTTATGAAGTTCTTCTCTATCAAAAATCTTAGAGATTTCTACTACAAAAGTGACTTTTAGCCACGCTCGTATTGCCCACGCCCATTAGTTGTGACAAACAGTCAAATTATCTTGGCTAAAAGTCTAAAATCTTGGCTAAAAGTCATAGAAAAAGGGTATTTACCACAGAAAGAGCATGGCAAATACTTTTTTGCCATGCTCATATTGCCCACGCCCATTTGCGATGGCAGTCCGTGGCTAAATGTCTTTTGCCATGGTTTTGGACTTTTAGCCACGACAATTTTACCTGGCTAAAAGTCAAATTTTTAGTAGTGACTAGTGGATTTGTTATTGTAAAGCTCCCCCTGTCTGATAGAAATAGTTGACAATAAGAGGATGGAGCTTTATCTTGAATGAAATATCTTCCTTGATAGCTGATGAATTTGAGAGACAAAGGTTTCTCAGATTATTGTTGCTCTTGAAGATTTTGAGAACATGCAGTAGAATACTGAGAGAATAATGTTGATGTTCTCAGAGATTGAGAGAGCTGCTGCTTGAGGAAGATGAACTCTTTTTGTTTTTCTTTTTGTATCGTTCTCTCGACTGATTCTTCTCTGTATATCCTATCTTCTTGTTGTACTGCTGTAATACTATAATACTTCTTATTTTTCTTTTTCTTTTTGAAATCTGACTGATTTGAAATCAAATCTTTTAATTTAAGAAATAAAATATTCTGAAGAGATATTCTTGGAACTGCAATCTGATAAACTTTATTTCTTTTCCTTTTCCATGAAAGTGTCCTTTTCCAATATATGTCAACGGCTACTTTTTTGAAATAAGAGAATAATAAAAGGAAAGGATTAAATCCTTACTTATCTGATAGGAATAGATCTGTTGCTGATAGTCGATCTTAGTTCAGAGAATAGAATAAAACTGATCTGTCTGAAATAATGAACTGTGGAGAAATTTCGTCGATCTGAGAACTGAGTTCGTCAAACTAATTGTTGAGTTCGTCGAACTGAATCTGGAGTTCATCGAACTGAGAGATAAACTGCTAAATTTGGCAGGAAGAATTGAATTAGTCGAACCGAGTAGAACTTTCGTCGATCTGAACATCTTGATACTTATTCTTCGACCGCAGAGCTGAGTTCGTTGAACGCAGAATGAAGTTCGTCGAACTGAAGAATAAACTGATTGACTGGCTGGAGAAGTGAGTGCGTCGAGCTGGAGAGCAAGTTCGTCTAACGCAGAGAGAAGTTCGTCGAACACAGAATAGAGTTCGTCGAACGCAGAACCTTGGCAAGTTTGTCGAACTAGAGCATGCCATTCGTCGAACGCGGGATGGAGTTCGTCGAAAACAGAATGTAGTTCGTTGAACGTAGAAACTTATTCTTTTCCTTAAGTTCTAGCAGCCTAAAACAACAGATAGTGATCCTATCCCAAATCAGTAATAGGGGTGTTCCAACAATCTCCCCCTATTTGGGTTAGGACACAATTTGACAAAAATCAAATAGTAAAAATAAACATCAAAACAACATAGCATATATATCTGACAGATTGTAAACATTTCAGCAGATATAAAATATGATACTCTGAGTTTTGAAATTTTACATTGAATACAGAAATAATAAAAACAAATAATCAGAACCTTTTATCTTTCTCTGAAGGAGGCTTGAATGTGATTTGCCTTTCAAATTCTTGCTTTCTAAATTCTGACATTGTAGAGAACTGAAAGAAATCCTTGCCTTCAGCTTTTGCTTTTGTTGATCTGAGCTATAACAATAACTGAAACTGCTTTGTTGAATCTGAATCTGCATTTTTTAGCTTTTGCTTTTGTTGATCTGAACTGAATCTGCTCTATCAAAAATTATTTTTGAATCTGCATTTGCATCTCTCATATCTGAATCTTCAAACTGAAACTGCTGGAGCTTCTTCAAATAACTGAAACCTATCATAAAGGAGCTTCTTCATCAAGAACTGATTTTTGCTTCTTCATACAGTATCTCCCCATGAAACTTGAGCTTCTACAAAAAGCATCTCCCCCTATCAAAAAGGAAAGCATCTCCCCCTATCAAAAAAGAGCTTCTTCAAAACATCTCCCCCTGCCTAGTTTCAGGGAGACCTGAAGCTAGGACCCTAGAAGAAGGGACAGTTGTATAGGAGGTCGGGAAGGATGCAATTTCTTTTTGAAGAAATATTGCCATTGTTCCTGCAAAAGAAAAAAAATCAAGTGCAAAGGAACTGGAAGGGAGAAGCAGATTTTGTAGGCATAAGGATAAAATTAAATAAAAGATTTGATTATAATGAAAGAGATCAGAAGTCGAAAAGACTTAGCTTTCGTCAGACTGCGTTCGATGAAAATTTAATTTTCGTCGATCTCAGTTCGACGGACGAGCTTGTCTTCGTTGATCCCTGGATCTAATAGATATCATCTCATCAGTTTGGTCTCAGTAGATCCAGACAGCTTCTCAACGGCCCAAGGCCTTGTCTCAGCGGTTCAGCTGAGATTAATAGCTTGTCTCAACTGTTTTGATGAGACTGAGAGCTTGTCTCAGCTGCTTAGACAGCAAACCAACTGAACTTATTTCCCACTGTGAGGGATAAATAAAAGATCTAAAATTTTTTAATTGATTGAATCTTCATCTATCATTCCTAGCTGATTTATAAAGAAGATATGTTTCTTTTCATCCAAGGGTTTGGTGAAAATATCAGCCCTTTGCAAATCAGTAGAAATGAATTGCAGGAAAATTTTATTTTTATCAACATTATCTCTGATAAAGTGGTGCCTAATTTCTATGTGTTTAGTCCTACTATGGAGTACTGGATTTTGTGCTATAGATATTGCACTAGTATTGTCACAAAATATAATTGAATTATTTAAGTTGATACCATAGTCTAGAAGTTGATTTTGTATCCATAGTATCTGTGAGCAGCAACTGCCAGCAGCAATATATTCTGCTTCAGCTGTTGATGTAGACACAGATGTCTGTTTCTAACAAAACCAAGACACAAGCCTATCACCAAGAAACTGGCAAGTTCCTGATCTGCTTTTCCTGACTACTCTGCATCCAACATAATCAGAATCTGAGAATCCAGTTAATTCAAATTCTAATGTGTTGGATACCAGAGTCCTAGATTTGGACAACCCTTTATATATCTCAAAATTCTCTTTAGTAAAATTAGGTGAGATTCTTTGGGGTTAACTTGGAACCTAGCACAAATACATGTAGCAAACATTATGTCAGTCCTACTAGCTGTTAAGTAAAGTAGTGAGCCAACAATTGCTCTATATACTTTTTGATCAACAGGATTCCCTGATTCATCAATGTCAACAATAGCATTGGAGGGCATGGGTGTTTTCATAGTGGAAGCATCAGACATACCAAATCTTTTCACTAGTTCCTTAACATATTTAGATTGTGATATGAATATGCTATTTGGAGTTTGCTTTACTTGAAGACCAAGGAAGTAAGATAACTCACCCATACTACTCATTTCAAATTTAGGTTGCATTAGGTTAGAAAACCTTTTGCATAGATTTGAATCAGTAGAGCCAAATATAATATCATCTACATAAATTTGAACTAGTAATGTTTGATTTTTATGTATCCTGAAAAATAGGGTTTTATTAACAATGCCTCTACAGAAATTGTTCTCCAAAAGAAAATTAGCTAAGGTCTCTTACCATGCTCTGGGAGCTTGTTTGAGACCATAGAGAGCTTTATTAAGCTTAAATACATAAGAAGAGTGAGTTGGAGAGATAAAACCTAGTGGTTGTTCCACATAGACTTCCTCTTTGATGTCTCCATTCAAGAATGCACTCTTCACATCCATCTGATAAACTTTGAACTTCTTGAATGCAGTAAAGGCAAGAAAAATCCTTATAGCTTCAAGTCTTGCAACAGGAGCAAAGGTTTGATCAAAATCAATTCCTTCTTCCTGAGAATATCCTTGGGCTACTAATCTTGCTTTATTTCTGACTATGATGCCTTGATAATCTAACTTGTTCCTGAAGACCAACTTGTTGCCAATGACTGGATGGCCCTTTGGTCTTGGAACCAAATCCCAAACCTTGTTCCTTTCAAATTGGTTGAGCTCCTCTTGCATTGCAAGAATCCAGTTTGGATCTTGTTCTGCATCTTTTATGGACTGAGGTTCAACTTGTGATAGGAAAAAAGTGTGCATCTGATTTTGGTGTAGTTGATGCCTTGTTTGAACACCTGCTGAAATATCTCCAATGACTTGAGATATTGGATGATCTCTAACTGTGATGTGATCAATAATTGGAGTTGGTTCAGCAATGGTTTCCTCTTGAGGGATTTGTTCAGTTGTCACTTGATTTGAACTGTCAGCAAGATTTGTATTATCCTCTTCTTTACTGTCTTCAATTATTTCATTTGATGGAAGTAGAGAATCTTTACTCTGTAGATCTAGTCCATTGACCTCTTCACATAGAGCTGGTACCTGCAAAATATTTTTGGTAGAGGTGGTATTCCTCTCCTCATTTAACATATTAGTTTCATCAAAAGATACATGCATGGACTCTTCTATCTTAAGAGTTGATTTGTTGTAAACTCTGTATTATTTACTAGAAAGAGAGTATCCAAGGAATATACCTTCAGTAGATTTTGCTTCAAATTTCCTGAGATACTTCTTATCATTGTTATGCACATAACATTTACATCCAAATATCTTAAAATAGTTAATCTTAGGCTTTTTATTCTTGAGTAATTCATAGGGATTTTTACCCTTAAGCTTATGTATCAGGCTTCTGTTCAACACATAATTTGTTGTGTTCACTGCCTCTGCCCAAAAAGAGAGTGGCAAGTGAGCATCAACAAGCAATGTAGTTGCTGATTCAATTAGTATTCTATTTTTCCTTTCAACTACCCCATTTTGTTGAGGAGTTCTAGGAGCAAAGAAACAATGTTTGATCCCTTCTTTTCCACAAAATTATCTCATCAGAAAAGATTCAAACTCAGTGACATGATAACTTCTGATCGATGCAACTAGAGTAGAGTACTCAATCTTGATGGACCTAAGAAAGTCTGTCAGAACACTGAAGGTGTCAGACTTGCTCCTAAGAAAGAACACCCAAGTGAATCTTGAGATGTCATCTACAATAACTAGAGAATGATGCTTCCCTCCTAGACTCTGTATTGCAGTGGGTCAAAAGAGATCCAAATGCAGTAAATACAAAATCCTAGGTGAATCACTCTTGGATAAAGATTTAAAACTACTCTTAGTCTACTTACCTAATTGACAAGCCCTACAAAGTCCTTCCTTCTTGTATGAACCAGAAGGCAGTCCTCTAACATGATTGTCCTTAGAAAGCTTAGATATAGTTCTAAGGTTAATATGTCCAAGCCTTTTATGCCATAATTCATTTGTTTTACTTATAGAATTAAATAAGCAAATATCTGAATTGGCAGAGTCAAAATTGACTAAATAAATGTTTTCATGTCTAATACCAGATAATACATTTATGTTTTCATTATTGGTAATACGACATAAGGAATGGTTAAAAGTTACCTGATAACCTTCATCACATAACTGGCTTATGCTGATGAGGTTGTGCTTCAGACCCTTCACATAAGCTACCTCTTTAAAGGTGACTGCTCCAACTTTGATTTGTCCATAACCATTGGTTTGTCCACAGTTGGAGTCTCCAAACATCACTTTGGTTCCAAGCCTTGCCTTGTAGTTGCTTAGGTTGGCCTTATTTCCTATCATATGCTTTGAGCACCCACTATCCAAGTACCATTGTTCTTTTATTTTTGGATAGCCCTGTACCTACAAAATAGAAAACATTCTAGTTGTTCTTGACCCATACTACCTTGGGTCCTTTTGTTTTTTCACAAAATTCTGAAAGGTAAGATATCTTAGGCTGATCCTTATAGACTTGTGGATGATATCTCCTTGGAGGAATTATCCACTCAGTAAAAGGATTTTTAGTTTGTTGAGAATAAGAATTCTTTAGATTTTTAGTATTTTTTCCATTCGACGAATTTGGATGAATTCATCGATCGCCGTTCGACGAAGTGAAGTGATTTCATCGAGTGCCGTTTGAATAATAACTATGCTGAAATTCTGTGTTCAGCTTTCGTCGATCTCCATTCGACAAAATTATGTTATTTCGTCGAGCTCCGTTCGACGAATTCTGCTGAATTGCTTTATTCTTAATATTCTTGCATGAAATATTCTTACTAGCATCTACTACCTCTTTGTTCTTAAGCAGAAATGAATTTTACTGGTGTAGATAAAATGTTTTTCTTAATCAGATATGGCTCACTTGATGATGCACCCAAGCACAGTCTGCCACTAAGTCTGGTATTCACTGTGCTTGTGATGTCCATCAGTTTGATACTTCTCCCATTGAGGGATTCTTCAAACTTCTTAGCTTCAGATAACTTGTTCTCAATGAGAACAATGTGTTCTCTGGAGGCAACCAATTCTTTCTTAAGATTGACAATATCTTCACTTAGTTGGTTCATTTCAGCCAACTGATTTCTGAGAGAGATTATCTCTTTCTGAGAGTTTTAAAATCATTTTTAAAATCATTTGAATTAAAATCAAATTTAGATATTACTTGATCACTGTCAGCTTCAGATTCTGATTCTTCAGAGTTGTTTCCTGAGGCATTAATAGCCATCATGTAGAAGTTTCTTTCTTCTTCATCATCACTGGAGCTAGATGATGTTGCATATTATGACTCTCTGCTTGAGTCGTATATAGCCATCAAGCATTGGTCCTTCTCATTTGCATCATTTTCATCTTCAGATGAGCTGGATGATGACTCTGTCTCTTCAACCATATTGTTGAGGGAGGTCCAGATTTCCCTGGCTGAGGTGCATTCCACAACCTTTTGACAAATGTCATCAGACATTGTCTGTGCCAATATATTCATTGCTTTGGCATCAGCACTTCTCTGCTTCTTTTGAGCTTCTGTCCACTCAGGAGGTGGAACAACATTGTTTGTTGTTGATGTTTCAGCACTTGTTGTTGTTGTAGGAGTAGGGGGTCCTGTCAAAATCACATTGAAAATATCTTCATCAATAGAGTTCATATATAATCCGATCCTTGCCTTCCATAGTGCAAACTTATTTAGAATGCACATAGGAGGTCTAGTGCTTGAGTATTCTTTCTTATGTGCCATCGATTTTTAGCAAAAGAAAATTCTAGAATAAATTAAGATCTAATTGATCTTTGGATTTAGGTGTTAGCCTGTAAACAATCAACCAACCTCTGATACCAATTAAAATTGAGATTAGATCTTAAAGTTACTCTAGAGGGGGGTGAATAGAGTATTAAAAGGTTTTTCACTTATTTTTATAGCGGAATTAAAATAGTGATATTTATATGTGTACTGAGTGAGTTATTAAAACAAATAAAGAAAACAGCACAGCACAGTATAGAAAAAAATAAACATAATCACAGAGGACATAAGGATCTATAGTAGTACCCCAATAAACCTAAGTACGTCTACTCTTCTACCACCCTTGGTAGGAATCAACTAGGTTTATGATCAGGTGCCCTATCACCAATGGGGTTTTGATCAGGTGCCCAATACATCAATTGAGCTTTTGATCAGGTGCTCAAACCAACTATAGGTTTTTGATCAGGTGCCCTGCCACCAATGGTTTAACTTTTGAAGGGAGTTAGAACCCTGTACAAGATGGGATAAAGAGGGTTATGAAGTTCTTCTCTATCAATAATCTTAGAGAAGACTAGTGGATTTGTTGTTGTAAAGCTCCCCCTATCTGATAGAAAATAGTTGACAGTAAGAGGATGGAGATTTCTCTTGAATGAAATATCTTCCTTGATAGCTGATGAATTTGAGAGACAAAGGTTTCTCAGATTATTGTTGCTCTTGAAGATTTTGAGAACTTGCAGCAGAATACTGAGAGAATAATGTTGATGTTCTCAGATATTGAGAGAGCTGCTGCTTGAGGAAGATGAACTCTTTTTCTTTTTCTTTCTATATATCTCTCTCGATTGATTCTTCTCTGTATATCCAATCATCTTGTTGTACTGCTGTAATACTATAATACTTCTTTTTCTTTTTTCTTTTTGAAATCTGACTGATTTGAAATCAAATCTTTTAATTTAAGGAATAAAATATTCTGAAGAGATATTCTTGGAACTGCAATCTGATAAACTTTATTTCTTTTCCTTTTCCATGAAAGTGTCCTTTTCCAAAATATGCCAACAGCTACTTTTTCGAAATAAGGGAATAATAAAAGGAAAGGATTAAATCCTGACTTATCTGATAGGAATAGATCCGTTGCTGATAGTCGATCTGAGTTCATAGAATACAATAAAACTGATCTGTCTGAAATAATGAACTGAGGAGAAATTTTGTCGATCTGAGAACTGAGTTCGTCAAACTAAATGTTGAGTTCGCCGAACTGAATCTGGAGTTCATCGAACTGAGAGATAAACTGCTAAATCTGGCTGGAAGATTTGAATTAGTTGATCTGAGTAGAACATTCGTCGATCTGAACATCTTGATACTTATTCTTAGACTGCAGAGCTGAGTTCGTCGAACGCAGAATGAAGTTCGTCGAACTGAAGAATAAACTGCTATACCGGCTGGAGAATTGAGTGCGTCGAGCTGGAGAGCAAGTTCATCGAACACAGAGAGAAGTTTGTCGAACGCAGAATAGAGTTCGTCGAACGCAGAACCTTGGCAAGTTCGTCAAACTGGAGCTTGTCATTTGTCGAACGCAGGATGGAGTTCATCGAACGAAGTATGGAGTTCATCGAACGCAGAAACTTATTCTTTTCCTTAAGTTCTAGCAGCCTAAAACCTTGACCCTTTAGACTATACAATGGGGGTCAACTTAGTCCTAGTCATCAGTTAGTGATCCTAGCCTGAATCAGTAATAGGGTTGTTCCAACAATGTCAACAACTACGCAATATATATCATAACTGAAGCAGTAAGTAAAGTAGCATAAGAACAAGTAAAGTAAACAAGTAGAGAAAATATATAAAGGTAAGTAAGGAAAAGTAACAGTTGATTTTTAGGAATGCCCACACAAACCTATAGACCAAGGGGTCGTTTAGCAAGGCCTATCGTATAAGGAGTCCCATAACCAACTTATACAATAGGGGTAGGGGTTTAAATGCAATGTTTATGCTATGTCACGCAAGGTATGCAGATTAATGTTATGTTCATACAAGTGCAACTCACACACTACGACTCTATGCGCACAGACATTTAGATCCCCACTTTTTGGAGCTAGCAAAACTACCAGGATACTTCCATAGTGGCAAACAGAAGCTGTGGGTTGGGCCTCGCCCACCTTTAGGTTGTTATTTGCACTACCTAACCTAGACCTAACGTACGCCTCAATGTTAAGAACATAACAGCGGAGCTCCTACATACACTTGCTGGTTAGACCACCAGACTTGTCTTGGTATAGGGTTGTCCACACTTACCGAGCCCAAGTATTAATGTCAGCGCAATAACCATCAACACTAAGGACCCACCACCTTATGCACATGCAAACATGTTTACCAACTATCTACGAGCCATAAGCTCCCCAGTCTAACCCGTCTATCACAATAAACATTGCTGAGTCACAAACTCACCAGACTAATGAGTCTACTCCTACAACCACCGAGCCTACCGCTCGTAAGACCAAACCGACTAATGTACCCGTGACAATGGGGTGTGAGTGAGTATATTACTTAATTAATCTTATATAACAACTTAGCCCTACAATTTATGGTTAATCTTGGACTTCCCGAGGATTACCCGGTAAGGGGCTCGCTACGGTACTAGGAACTATAATGGGATGACACCCCAAGGCTCCCTTTCTAAAGACACTTAATGTTATTGGTATCTACAAATATGCATAACCCTCTTACCATTTCACTTGTATTAACCCTAGGTGGTTTATGACACTTCCAGGGGAAAGACGTTCTTTCGTCCATCCCAAGCACGACCTTACCCTTAACCCACCAAGCACTCCATTCACATAAATTCCCTATTGGTGGCCTTAACCTCTTCAAGCTGACCATATGCACCAACTAAACCCCAATTCCTCTTAGTAGGTCACTAGTTACCCAAGTTTTACCATTTTACTATATGCAGACCAAATGAACTATATGAACCTCATAAGTAGATGTACTCCAAATATTCACCAATATGACACAAGATTATCACTGGAGGACTATCATGGTATTATAAGACTGAACCAAGAGATTCGTATTTTTCATTAACACTTTAGCATTTATTTTAATTTCTCCAATATTTGCCGTGTATGAAAATGAACATAAAGTGTAAGGTACTCTTATGACATGGCTCCCATAAAATTAAGATAAATCTATCATGTCAAATTAGCAGCAAATACAGAATATCACAATTTTACAGTCAAGAATTGTCCTCTATTTATAATATTTAGCATCTACCCAAAGTTGGAGGTTAATGAAGGAACCATCAAAATAACATATCAAAAAATTATGAAAAAATTACTAGAACTTCATATTAGTCAGAAAAGTCTACTGGCCAAATTTCAGAATTTATAAAGGCAAATTAATCACATAAATGAATATTCCAAAGAAACCCTTTCTGGGGAAAATTGTGAAGGAACCTACTGTTAAATAATTCCAAAAATTATGAAAGAAATATCAGATCTCTAAGATGATCAGAAAGGCTTACTGACTGAGTTTCACAATTTATGGAAATCAATTTCTCATTTAATTAAATATTTTAACAGAATCCCAATTAGGACTTGTTGTGAAGTAGCCTACTGGTAACAATCTCGAAAAATTCCACAAATATTCACAGATCTTCCTAGCGCTTTGAAATGTACTATCACCAAGTTGCAAATTTTTCCAGAGAGCATTGGTTCCTCAATTATTTTTCTTAAGACTAAGACAAAATAAGTGCCTTGTGAATGAAGTACTGGTTAAATTACTTAATTAAATACACAAAAATTACTAGAGGTCTTTCATGTGATTATACAGGCACTACCAAGGTTTCATTATCATCCAATACCATTTGAGCATGTAAATTTCTTTTATATTGAAATGCACTAAAGGGATTATAACCTAATTTAGGGGGAATAAGGGCTCTTAAAATCCTCCTAAAATTTCCTAGGGTATTATTACACCCTTTGACCCCATGTCCTTCACAAAGCTCAAAGTGCAACCCTATGGGTAAAGCTAGGGTTATAGGGCATATCCAACCCACATCACCCCAAATCACTCATGGAGGTGTTTTAGGTGATCCTAATCCAGTGGCCAAGGTTTCACATCATGTTGATGAGTTTTGACCACAATACCCCAAAATGAGCACCATACCCCATTTTGATCTAGTTTGACAAAACTTGGGTTAATCAATTACCCAACTAAATCAGTACCAATTAGGCTGAAATTTTTACCAGGGTCATATAATAACCCTAAGGAGCACCCACCAAAATTTGGAAGGAGTTGGAGGTCATTTGACCCTAATTTTAATTAACATATGAATTATGAAATTAATACAAAAACCTTCGAAAATAATTCTCCTAAAATTCCCTTCTTTGGGTATGTTAAGGGGGTTGATATAATAGCCTAAGTTTCAATTTTCATTCCCATAGCATTTCTCTATCAAGAGTTATTCAAAAAAAGGTGATTGCCCTAACCTAGGGACCAGTCCTACCAAAATGGCTCTACAGAGGGCTACACAGCCCCTATTGACCTGAAACAAATTTTCATTTAATCTACACACCAAGGGCTACAATATTTATGTTGGGCACTTTTTCATTGGAGGGGCTCTACTATTTTTAATAATTAAAACAAAACACTACTCAAAGTGTGACATAAATACATATCATAGCATAATATAAACATTTGATCTCTGCACGAATCATGGCACAGATCTGACGACTCCTAGTCGTCTTCTACCTACATCCAATGGGTGGGATTAGCCCATCCTGGGCTCACTTCCTCCTCACTTTCCCGGCCACCTGAGCGCCGCCCCGACCGACCAATGCCACCACCACCTTCGTGGAGGTGGTGGCCGGCGATTAGAGGTGGTTGGTCAGCCGGAGGTGGCCGGGGTGAAGGGTTTTTGTGTGGGAAAGAGGGCTCAAAATGAGCCCCAACGGAAGCTTGATTCGAGCCCGATTTGCCTCGAATCAAGCCCCAATCTAGATGATGATCTAGCACTAGAGGAGAGGAAGCGGATCGGACCTGTGTGGGGTCCTGGTGGCACTTATTCCGGTGAGTCACCATTGCCGGTGGTGGAGCTTTTGGTGCCATGGCGATCTAGGACTCCTCTGCACGATTCTCACTTGAAGGTTGGGGGTTTTCTTCCTCTCTGATCATTGAAGGTAATGGGGGTTTCAATTCGAGCTTGGGTGGCGTTATTCCTGAAAGCCATTAATGTCCATTAATTAGGATTTCGGTTACACTTGAAGGGGGATGAATTTGTCATCAATTAGGCCGGGAAGAGGCTGAAAACTTCTCCTCTCCCTAAGGGCAGATGAATGGTGCCATCAATTGCTCAGATTGGGTGTTTCTTCTTCCTCCCCATTAACTCCCCTTTCTTTCTCTCTCTTTCAAATTGGGCTTTCTCTCTCCTGGCCGATTCTCTTCAAATTGGATGGCCCAACCAGTAACACCCAACCCCATTGGTGGTGGACCACATAAATTGGGTCTAGATCAAGTGGATTGGGTTCAATTTCGTCAACATAGGTCATTTTGACCTAATTTTGAGGTATAGTTAACTTTGGGCAATTTGACCATTTGGTTTGACCCCAATGGGTGGCTTATGACACATTGGCCTCCCTTAAGTGTTAAGAAGGTTTAGGTGGAGTCAATTTAGTAAGGTGAGGGTGAATTACCTCTCAATGGGGCACTTTTGATCAAATTAGGGCTAGAGTTGACTTTGGCAAAATTGGCCAAATTAGAGGTCCCAAGATGGGGATTTTTGTATCATTAGGTCCCTCGTGTCCTAATAAGGGTAGGGGCAGGGTCAATTTGGCATGGTGGAGGCCAATTGACCCAAATTGAGTTAGTTTGAACAATTTAGGGTTAGTGTTGACTTTAGTCAATTTGGCCACTTTGGTTGTCCCTAATGGGTCCTTGGTGCTCCAAGGAGACCCCTAATGGGTTAGGGATACTATGGTGGGGTCAAGGTTCAAGGTGGGGCCCTAAAGTCCAACCCTAGGCTAGGTATATAAAAACTGCTATATGCAGACCACTTGGGTTTTCTCCTCACCCAAGCTCACATGATCTTAAGCACTTCCTATGTTTTTGTCATGACCTAGTCATGACACAAACCAACTTGGGGGTCTAGTTGTTTGGGGGATGTTACAAATCCCAATACATAAAAATAAAAATTTCGTCCTCGAAATTCAGGTTAAGCCTGTGGGTTTCTACTACAAGTAAGAAAATTTAACATCCCAGAAAAACTAAATTATACCTGCTGCAAAGAGCTCCGGGTACTTTCGCTGCATCAGGTCCAGTGGCTACTAGGTATGCTCTTCTTGCCCATGATTCCTCCATTGGACCTTGAACAGTAGAACGTTCTTGGGCCACAAGACTCACAACTCCGTGTCGTCTATCTGAATCAGCTCCAGGTGAACCGATCATTCAGTAGCTACTGGCCCCTCCATTGTAGATATCTGCTGCTCTGACCGTAGTAGAGCCCTCCTGAGCGAGGAGATATGGAAAACATCGTGCAATCTCACTAACTCCGGCGGTAGCTCCAGTATGTAAGCCATGGGACTGATCCGCTCCAGGATCCTATAGGGCCCCATGTATCTCGTACTGAGCTTCTTTCGCACGCGAACCCACACGAATCCATGCATCGGACGTATTTTCAAGAAAATCTGATCTCCCACCTGGAACTCTACCATACGATGACGCGCATCGTAGTACTTGGCCTGCCTTCTTTGGGCCTCCAGCATCCTGTCTCAAATCAGTCGCAACTGAGCCTCAGTGTCCTCCATGAACTCTGAGCTGAGTGCCTTGGGATCCTCATCCTGAATCCAAGACAATGGAGTCCTGCACCTCCGTCCGTATAATGCCTCGTAGGGTACCCTGCCTATACTTTCCTGGTGACTGTTGTTGTATGAGAACTCGACTAATGGCAACAGTCTCTCCCATGGCTCCCCGCGGTCCAGAATGCAAAAGCGTAGAAGATACTCTAGGGTCCGGTTGGTACGCTCCGTTTGCCTGTCTGTCTAGGGATGGAAAACTGTACTAAATGTCAACCGGGTGCCTAGGTAGGAATGCAGCGCTCTCCACTCCCTTGACGTAAATCGCCCATCTCGATCCGACACGATCGTCCTAGGCATACCGTGATACCGAACAAACTTCTCCACAAACCTCCGTACCAAAACACCGACCGGAGCGTCCTTCCTGACTAGAATGAATCTGGCCACCTTCGTCAATCTGTCGACGATCACCCAAATTGAGTCATTTCCCGCATGAGATCGGGGAAGACTGTGTATAAAGTCCATCGCGATGTCATCGAACTTCCACTCTAGTACCGGGAGTGGCTGCAATAATCTGGCGGGGTTTCGGCACTCTGCCTTCACGAGTTGGCAAGACTCGCAATGACTCACAAAATAGGTCATGTCTTTCTTCATACCCGGCCATTACATGGTACTCTTCAGATCTTCTACCATCTCGGTGATACCCGGGTGCACGGAATATCTACTGCAATGAGCCTCTATCATAATATCCTCCCGAATATGGCTCCCTGCCGGTATATACACTCAGCCTCTAAAACTCAACAGGCCGTCCTTCAAAGAATAGTCTCCAGCTGAGCCTGCCTCCAAGGCTCTGAATATCGGCTCTAGCTTGGCATCCTGCCTCCGCCTATCCCTGATGCGGTCCTGAATGTCATATGTGGTACCCATCACCACTAAATACTCCTCGTATAACTCTGGATCGTCCTCGGATACTAAGGAGATCTGCATGTCTTCGAACATCCGTACTAACTCCATGGCCATCAACTTGGGCTCTACTCCTAACATGGTAGATCTCCTGCTCAGTGCATCCACTACTACATTTGCCTTCCCTGGGTGGTAATGTATCGTGTACTGATAATCTGATAAGAGTTCCACCCATCGCCTCTGCTGGATGTTCAGCTCCTTTTGCGTATCTACGTACTTCAGATTCTTGTGATCTGAGAATATGTTCTTAGTGGACACGGTAGAGGTAGTGTCGCCAGATCTTTAGAGTGAATACAGCATCTCCCATCTCCAAGTCATGCACTGGGTAGTTCCGCTCGTGATTCTTCAACTGACGGGAAGCGTATGTTATCACGTGCCCGTTTTGCATCTGAACGGCACCCATCACCTGGTATGACGTATCCGTGTACACCTAGAATCCTTCCCTCCCCGATGAGAGGGCTAGGATGGGGGCCGTAGTAAGTCGACCCTTCAGCTCCTGGAAGGATGCCTCACACTGTGGTGTCCTTGTAAAAGTGGCATCCTTTTTCGTCAGGGATGTGAGTGGAAGGGCTATCTGGGAAAACCCATGCACGAACTTCCGGTAACAACCGGCAAGTCCCAAGAAACTCCTCACGTTGGTGGCCGTCTTCAACGATGGCCAATCCCGTACTGCCTGGATCTTTGCTGGATCCACTGCTAGGCCAGCTTCACTGATAATATGGCCTAGGAAGGCCACCTCCTTTAGCCAAAACTGGTACTTGCTGAACTTCGCATACAGACGGTGCTCCCGAAGCTTCTCCAATGTTAGTGCCAAATGTCGTGCATGTTCCTCCTCCATCCTCGAATAGATGAGGATGTCATCGATGAACACGATGACAAAAATGTCGAGATAAGGCTCGAACACCCGGTTCATCAGGCTCATAAATGCTGATGGTGCATTTGTGAGTTCGAACGGCATCACCGTGAACTCATATAATCCATATCGGCTACAGGAAGCCGTCTTTGGGATGTCCTCCTCTTGGATCCACAAATGATAATACCCTGACCTCAAATCCAGCTTCGAGAAGTAGTGGGCTCCCTTTAACTGGTCAAAAAGCTCATCTATCCTCGGTAAAGGGTATGTGTTCCGCACCATTAGCCTATTCAGTGCTCTGTATTCGATGCACAATCGGAGATTCCCATCCTTCTTCTTTATGAATAGCACTGGAGCTCCCCTAGGTGAGGAACTCGGTCTAACGAACCTAGCTTCCACCAGCTCCTATAGCTGGCTTCGGAACTCTACTAACTCCTTCAGGGCCATCCGATAAGGAGCTCTAGATACTGACTTTGCCCCCGACACCAACTGGATCTAAAAATCCTTCTCGCGGTGCGGTGGCAGCCCTGGCAACTTCTCTGGGAATACATCAGCTAAATCTTGTACTACTGGGATACTAGACACAGAATCCTTTGCCTCGATCGCCTCGAACAGCACCTGGTATACCTCACCTCCCTATAGGTTGGCCTTGACGGCCTGAACTGATGATAAAAAGATACGGGAGGGGGGTATGATACCTTCGACTACCACTTTCATGTCCTCGTGCTTCAGAATAATCCTTCTCGCTGGGCAGTCAATCCTTTCCTGATTCCCGTGCAGCCAGTTCATGCCTAGGATCAGATCAAAGTCCTTCATCTTCAAAAGTGTCATCGGTGCTTCGAAACGCTTCCCTCCAATCTCCACATTCATGTTGCACTTTGCATTCGTTATTATCTCTGATCCTTCCGGGAACCACACCCTCTTGTGTATGCCCTTGAAGTGATGGACTTGGTCTAAATCGTCCATGAATTCTTCCGAGATGAATGAGTGTGAGGCACCCATGTCGAATAAGGTGTATGCGGGCTTGCTGCAGACGAGTACTATAACTGGGTGATTTTTGTTTGTTTTGGTTCAATTTTAAGGTAAAACTAAGCTTTGCTAGGTACTAATGAACATAAACCCAAAAGTCATTAAAAGTACCTGTAATGACCCTTGCGGGGTCCCGGGGCTGAGCTAGGTCCAGAGCGTACATCTGGTCCCTATTCTGCCTCCGATCTCCACCCTGAAATCCATGTCCTCGTCCATGCCCCCGGCCCCCGAAATGTTGAGCCTGTGGGGCATCCTGTAGTGTTGGTGGCGCATTCCTCTGAGGGCAGTTTCTCCTGATGAGGATGGTCTGGTTGTAGTTGTAGCACTCTGGAGGTGGCCCACCTCCTCCAATACTCGACATCTCCCGCATCTGTAGAGGCTGAGAAGCCAATGCTACCCGCTCCCTTTGCTCTTGTCTCTCCTCCTTGCGGGATCGAACCTCCGTCCTTCTTTCCCCAGCATCTCGACCTCTCGGCTGGTCTCTTCTGCCTCCCCGTCCCTGGTCCTCCATCGTTCTCTACCTTCCACGAATAGTTTGTTGGTCTACCTCCAGCTTCTTGGCCATATCCAGGATCTTAGTCATACTGCCATCTGAGACGAAGAGGAGGGCCTACCTCAGCTCATCACGAAGGCCCTTATAGAACCTCTTTGCGTATCCCGCGTCATCTAGCTGATACGATACTGCAAACTGGGATAGGTGGGTAAGCTCCCGGTGATACTCAAGAACTGTCCTGCTCCCCTGCCTCAACTGCAAAAATCTGTCCTCCATCTCTTCTCTTGTTGACAGCGGCACAAAATGCTCCAGCAGTATTGTCTTGAAATCATCCCAAGAAACATCTGCAGCCTCCAGTCCTGCGTATGATGTGTCCAGAAACCTCTTCCACCATCTCTTTGCATGGGACTCCAAGCATGATACCACCATTGGTACCTCCATATCTGTCGGACACTGAATCCCTGTCAGCATCTCCTCCATGATGTCCACCCACTCCTCAGTCCTCACAAATGTCTCCATCCCGAGGTATGATGGAGTGGAGAAACCTCGGAAGACGTTCAGCTAGTTGGCCCCAGGGTTTTGCTGAGGAGCCGGTGCCTAATGTGCCCTGTATGTCTCCAGTAAGGCCGTCAGTGCTTATCCCATCTCCGTTTGCTGGGATGGAGTAGGAGCCGGTTGTGGTTGAACGACGTTTGGAGTCATTGGAACTCCATGCTGCGGTGTAGGGTTCGTCGCGGGCTACACAAGAAAATTTCATTCGTAAGGGACTTAGCTAAAGAATATTCAGTCAGAAGTGGACTTTTCATGTGATTTCCTTATGGGCACACCATTGCTTCCACTGCTAGTTTGTCCTCAAACTAAGCTCGCGCTTGGTGGCCCAGGGTTTGTGGACTTCTTTTCTTTTCTCCGGATTGAGGTTTGCTCTGATACCACTTTGTAAGACACTTTTTTTTTTACAAAACCCAGGTCTTATGCCTAGAACCGCTGCTTTGCGGTGACACCCTCGCTCGGGATGGTCCCCACTACAAAGCGCCGATCCTACCAGACATATCGATCACAAAGAAATAAAGCTTAAACAATCTTATAAAAGCCAAGTCCACATCACATAGAAAGTAAAAAACCATCAAGGGATGTCCACATCAAATATCTGAATAAAAGGTACGATAATAATAAAGGGCTCATGCCATGTACATCAATTCCTCACTACATTTCTCTCGCGGAAGCAAATATACTAAAGCTAAATGATGCACACGGATCCTGCTAATGTTGCTCCTGTGATAGACTGCCCCGTCTCCATCTGCACCGACCTCTAGTGCTGCAGCATTTCCTCGGTCCCCTAAAATGATAAGGTCCACCGACCGTTAGTCAAAAGACTAAACCAATCCCCCACCCCTCCCCCGGTGACTCCTAGGTACCGAGCGGGAGGAACGAAGCGGAGGACAATAAGGGGTGTAAACAATAGCAGATGACGGGAATATATTCTACATGGAATGTCTACCACTACGCAATATATACCATAACTGAAGTAGTAAGTAAAGTAGCGTAAGAATAAGTAAAGTAAACAAGTTGAGCAAATATATAAAGGTAAGTAAGGAAAAGTAACCGTTGATTTATAGGAATGCCCACACAAACCGATAGACCAAGGGGTCATTTAGTAAGGCCTATCGTATAAGGAGTCCCATAACCAACTTATACAATAGGGGTAGGGGTTGAAATGCAATGTTTATGCTATGTCATGCAAGGTATGCAGATTAATGTTATGTTCATACAAGTGCATATCACACACTACGACTCTATGCGCACATACCTTTAGTTCCCCCTTTTTGGAGCTAGCAAAACTCCCAGGATACTTCCATAGTGGCAAACGGAAGCGGTGGGTTGGGCCTCGCCCACCTCTAGGTTGGTATTTGCACTACCTAACCTAGACCTAATGTACGCCTCAACGCTAAGAACACATCAGCGGAGCTCCTGCGTACTCTTGCTGGTAAGACCACTAGACATGTCTTGGTAAAGGGTTGTCCACACTTACCGATCCCAAGTATTAATATCGGTGCAATGACCATCAACACTAAGGACCCACCACCTTATGCACATGCAAACATGTTTACCAACTATCTCGGAGCCATAAGCTCCTCGGGCTAACCCGTCCATCACAATAAACATTGCTGAGTCACAAACTCACCAGACTAAAGAGTCTACTGCTACAACCACCCATCCTACTGCTCGTAATACCAAACTGACTAATGTACCTGTGACAATGGGTTGTGAGTGAGTATATTATGAAAGTGTGGTTAGATCTTAAATTAACTCTAGAGGGGGGGGGGGGGTGAATAGAGTATTAAAATAGTTTTCACTTAATTTTATAGCGGAATTAAATTAGTGATATATATATATATATATGTGTAGCAGAGTGATTAATAAGAAACTGAAAATAAAACACTGCACAGCACAAGCACAGAAAAGTAAAACAAACACAGAGGACACAAGGAGCTATAGTAGTTCCCCAATCAACCTGGGTACATCTACTCTTCCACCACCCTTGGTAGGAATCCACTAGGATTTTTGATCAGGTGTCCTAACACCAATGAGCTTTTGATAAGGTGCCCAAAACCCAAACAGGATTTTTTGATCAGGTGTCTTGCCACCAAGAGGTAAACTTTTGAAAGGAGTTTTAACCCTGTACAAGAGGGGATAGAAAGGGTTAGAATGTTCTTCTCTGTCAACAATCTGAGAGAAGACTTACTGGATGTTGATGTAGAAAAGCTCCCTCTGTCTGATACGAAATTGTTTGACAGTAGATTGGCTGGAAGCTTTCTTTTGAATGTATAAACAAATCTTCCTGTAGCTGATTAAACTGAGAGAATGATTTCTACAGTTTGTTGTTGCTCTTTTGAAGATCTAAACTTGCAGCTGATCACTGAGAGATGAATGTAGATGTTCTCAGAAAATGAATGCTACTTGAGGAAGAGGATGAAGATGATCTGTGTAGCTTTTCTTTTTTTCTTTCATTCTTTCTTCCTATACTTCTCTTCCTGTATTCCTCTTTTTCTTTTTCTTTTTCTGTACAACTATGTGTAATATGTTCTGTCTATATTCTGTCGTGAAAAACTATGAGAGTATTACAATATATCTTCTTCCTTTTTCTCTTTTGAAATCTCTGACAGATATTAAATGCAAATCCCTTTTATTTAGAAATATAATATATCTGGGAAATGTAAATCTGCTGTGCCGTTTACCTTTTTCCTTTTCCTTGAAATGTCAACGACTATAATCTTGGAATAATAAAAGGAAATATATTATCCTTACTAATCTGATATAATAGATCCATTGTTGTAGTAGATCTGAGTTCAGAGAATGAATAACATAATCTTCTGAAGTAAATCTACTATAGAGAAATTTTCGTCGATCTCAATAAATTTCGTCGATCTCAGAGTTATGTTCGTCGATCTGAAGATATTCATCGAACACAGACTAAGTTTGTTGAACTGAGGAATTTGTCGATCGCTGATCCGCTGAATAAAGTCATCGACCGCTGAACTGAGCAAATTTCGTCGACCACTGAGACGGGGTTTGTTCGTCGACTGCTGAGACAGTCTGTTCGTCGACCGCTGAGAACAAGTCTGTTCGTCGACCGCTGAGATGGAATCTGTTCGTCGACCACTGAGCTGAGGCGCTGAGCTGCTGAGACATTGGGAGAGCGAGTTTGTCGAACGCAGGAGAAGGACGTTCATTGAACGCATAGAACATGCAGTTCGTCGAACGCAAAGAGCAAGCCGTTCGTCGAACGCAGAGTGGAGTTTGTCGAACGCAGAACCTGAATGATTTCTTGAGTTCTAACAGCCTAAACTCTTGACCCATTGACTATACATTGGGGTCAACTTGATCCTAATCAGCAGATAGTGATCCTAGCCCAAATCAATAATTGGGTTGTTCCAACAATCTCCCCCTATTTGGGTTAGGACACTATTTGACAAAAATTAAAAACAAACAAAACAATAGAGCATATATATATCTGATATATTTTAAATATTTCATCAGATATAAAATAAATAATACTCTGAGTTATGAAACATTTCAATGAAAATAAAACTAACAAAAATACATAATCAGAACCTTTGATTTTCTCTGAATTCTGCTTTCTGAATTCTGAATTCTGAAAATGTCTGAACTGATTTCTGCTATATTTCAGCTTTCTTAATTTGTTGATCTACTGTATCTTTATAATTTGAATATGATATCTGCTTTAACTGAAATTATTTCTTAATCTGCTTTGCTACCAATTAGAATTTGAATCTTGTCATAACAACTTCTTCTAAATCTGTCACAATCTAAATCTGTTGCTTCTTCTATATCAAAAGCTGTATTCTGAAATTGCAATATATATTAGCCTGAGAACATCTCCCCCTGAGACTGGAGCTTCTTCAGCTTTCTCCCCTTGCCTAGTTCATAGAACAACTCACCCTGAGCAAAACACTGCATCATATATGGAGCTCTTCATAGAACGGAAAGCAAGCTTCAGAAAATAACTCCCCCTTTCAAAATGGAAAGTATCTCCCCCTGACAAAAAGAGAGCTTCTTCAATACATCTCCCCTGCCTAGTTTCAGGAAGACCTGGATCTAGGCCCCTAGAAGAAGGGACTTTTTTTAGGAGGTAGGGAAGGATGCAATCTTTATATTGCTATTGTTCCTGCAAAATAAAATAGAGATCAAGTGCAAAGGGAACTAGAAAGAGAAGCAATTCTGTAGGCATTCAGATAATTAGAAAAACTTAGTTTGATATGAAGGGAATAAGGGGATAAATAGAACATTTAATTTTTAATTGATTGAATCTCCATCTATCATTCCTAGCTGATTTATAAAGAAGATATGTTTCTTTTCATCCAAGGGTTTGGTGAAAATATCAGCTCTTTGCAAATCAGTAGAGATGAATTGTAGGCAAATTTTATTTTTATCCACATTATCCCTAAGGAAGTGGTGCCTAATTTCTATATGTTTAGTCCTACTATTGAGAACTGGATTTTGTGCTATAGATATTGCACTAGTATTGTCATAAAATATAATTGAATTATTTAGATTGACACCATAGTCTAGGAGCTGATTTTGTATCCATAATATCTATGAGCAACAACTGCCTACAACTATGTATTCAGCTTCAGCTGTTGATGTAGACACAGATGTTTATTTCTTACAATACCAAGACACAAGCCTATCACCAAGAAACTGACAAGTTCATGATGTGCTTTTCCTGTCTACTCTGCATCCAGCATAATCTGAATCTGAGAATCCAGTTAATTCAAATTCAGATGTTGTTGGATACCAAAGTCCTTGATTTGGACAACCCTTTATATATCTCAAAATTCTTTTTAATAAAATTAGGTGAGATTCTTTGGGGTTAACTTGAAACCTAGCACAAATACAAGTAGCAAAAATTATATCAGGCCTACTTGCTGTTAAATAAAGTAAAGAGCCAACAATTGCTCTATATACAATTTGATCAACAGGTTTCCCTGATTCATCATTATCAACAACAACATTAGAGGGCATGAGTGTTTTCAAGATGGAAGAATCAGACATACCAAATTTTTTCACTAATTCCTTAGCATACTTAGATTGGGATATGAAGATTCCATTGGGAGTTTGCATCACTTGAAGACCAAGGAAGTATGATAATTCACCCATACTACTCATTTCAAATTTAGATTACACTAGGTTAGAGAACCTTTTGCATAAGTTTGAATCAGTAGAGCCAAAAATTATGTCATCTACATATATTTGAACTAGTAAAGTTTGATTTTTATGTATCCTGAAAATAAGGTTTTATCAACTATGCCTATACAGAATTTATTCTCTAAAAGAAAACTACATAAGGTCTCATACCATGCTCTGGGAGCTTTTTGAGACCATAGGGAGCTTTATTAAGCTTAAATACAAAGGAAGAGTGAGTTGGAGAGATGAAACCTGGTGGTTGTTCCACATAGACTTCTTCTTTGATTTCTCCATTTATGAATGCACTCTTCACATCCATTTGATAAATCTTGAACTTCTTATATGCAGCAAATGCAAGGAAGATCATGATTGCTTCTAACCATGCAACTAGTGCAAAAGTCAGATCATAGTCTATTCCTTCTTCCTGTGAGTATCCTTGAGCTACTAGTCTAGCTTTGTTTCTCACAATAGTGCCATCTGCATCTAGCTTGTTCCTGTAGACCCATTTAGTTCCAATGACTGGATGATTCTTTAGTCTAGGAACCAATTCCCAAACTTTGTTTGTCTCAAACTTATTGAGCTCCTCTTGCATAGCAATGATCCAGTTGGGATCTTGTTCTGCATCTTGTAGGGATTGAGGTTCAATCTGAGAGAGAAAACAAGTATGCATCAGATTCTGATTAGCTTGATGCCTTGCTTGGACACCAGTTGATATGTCTCCAATTATTTGAGATCTGGGGTGATCTCTAATATTGACATAATCAACAGGCATAGTGGGATCAACATTGTTTGTAATTAATTCCTCTTGTGGAATGTTATTTAATGCTTCCTTTTCAGGTATAGTTTCACTGATTTCTTCATCACTTTCTTCACCATCCTGATGTACAGGATTTAGAGATTCTTCCTTCTATAGAGCTAATTGATCTAGCTGCTCACAGAGTGTAGGTACCTGCAGGTTTTCTTTGGTAGAAGAATTCTGATACCCTTCATCACATAATTGGCTTATGCTGATGAGGTTGTGCTTCAGTCCCTTGACATAAGCTACCTCTTTGAAGGTGACTTCTCCAACCTTGACTTTTCCATATATTTTTGTTTGTCCACAGTTGGAGTCTCCAAATATCACTTTTGGTCCAAGCTTTGCCTTGTAGTTGTTCAGATTGGCCCAGTTTCCTGTCATATGCTTTGAGCATCCACTATCCAAGTACCATTGTTCTTTTATTCTTGGATAGCTGTGTACCGGCAAAAATAGAAAAACAATCTATTTGTTCTTGACCCAGACTACCTTGGGTCTTTTTGAATTTCCACAAAAATCAGAAATATAGGATATTTCAGGCTGATCCTTATAGACTTTTGGATGATATCTCCTTGGAGGAATTATCCATTCATTGAAAGGATTCTTAGTATGTTTAGAATAAGAATTCTTTAAATTTTCTGTATAATTTCTATTCGACGAACTGGGCTGAGTTCGTCAATCGCCGTTCGACGAATGAATGAGATTTCGTCGAGCGCCGTTCATATAATGACTATACTGAAAATCTGTCTTTGGCTTTCGTCGATCTCCGTTCGACGAATTGAATTCATTTCGTCGAGCTCCGTTCGACGAATTCTGCTGAATTCTTTTATTCTTAACATCCTTGCTTGAAATATCTTTATTTACATCTACAACTTCTTTGCTCTTAGCAGAAATGAATTTTATAGGTGTAGACAGTATGTTCTTATTAATGAGATGTGGCTCACTTGATGAAGCACCCAATCCTTGTTTGCTATTAAGTCTAGCATTAACAGTGCTTGTGATGTCCATCAGTTTGATGCTTCTCCCATTTAGGGATTCTTCAAATTTCTTTGCCTCAGAAAGTTTATTCTCAATAAGAATAATTTGTTCTCTAGAGGCAGCCAAATCTTTCTTAAAATTTGCATTTTCTTCACTTAATTTGTTCATTTCAGCTAGCTTATTTCTGAGAATGATTATTTCCTTCTCAGATTTGAGTAAGTCTAAGCAAAGTACTTTGAATTCATCTTTGAATTCAATTGAATTGAAATCAAAATTAGAAATTACCTGATCAGCATCATTGTCAGCTTCTAATTCTGATTCTTCAGATTTATGTCCTGAGGCATTGATAGCCATAATGCAGAAACTCTTCTCTTCTTCATCATCCTCATCATCACTGAATGATGATGCATTTCCTGACTCACTGCTTGAGTCATAAATGGCCATCAAGCATTGGTCACTTTCTTTTGATTCTTCTTTATCTTCAGAAGAAGTGGATGAATATTCTGATTCTGTTTCACTCCAGGTTTCAGCTACAAATCCTCTTCCCTTCTTTTTGTGTTTGTGGGAGGAAGACTTGCTGGAGTGTCTTCTTTCTTCTTTTTCGTTTTTCTTTTCCTTCTTGTCATTCTTGTTTTGATTCTCTGGACAGTCAGGTACAATGTGTCCTGGTTTCCTGCAACCAAAACATATAACTTCTTTAGATGGAGCTTTGTCATACCTTGGTTTTTCATAGCTCCTGGATGACTTTTTCCTGAAATCTTGTCTTGCCATCTTGTAGAATCTTTTGGCAAGTAGAATCATCAACTTCTCATTGTCAAGAGTCTCTGCTTCTTCTTCTGTAGCTTTCAAGGCAATGTTCTTTTCCTTCTTTGTTGTTGGAGATGAAGTGGACTATTCAGCTTCTCTGGATTTGACAAGCTGCTCATAGGATTTGAGCTTGCCTAACAATGTCTCAGTAGTAATCTCATTGAGGCTTCTGGCTTCCTTGATAGACCAGATCCTAGAGTCCCAAGTGCTGGGGAAGCACATTAGGATCTTGTCATTGATCTCAGAGATAGAGATCACTTTGTCCAAAGATTTCAGCTCATTGTTAATGAGACTGAGCCTATTGTACATATTAGCCACTGTCTCAACTTCTCCTTTCTTGAAATTCTCATACTGAGAGATGAGATGTGATCTTCTGTCCTTTCTTTCATCAGCAGATCCTTCAACCATATTGTTGAGAGAAGTCCAGATCTCTTTTGCTGAAGTGCATTCCACCACGTTCTGAAAAATGTCATCAGACATTATTTGGGCCAGAATGTTCATGGCTTTTGCATCAGCACTCCTTCGCTTCTTTTGAGAATCTATCCACTCAGGAGGTGGGACAACATTGTTATTTGTTGATGCATCAGTACTTGTTGATGCTGAGAGAGTAGGAGGTCCTGTCAAAATAACATTGAATATTTCTTCATCAATAGAGTTCATATATAACCTAATCCTTGCTTTCCATAATGTAAACTAATTTAGATTGCACATAGGAGGTCTTATGCTTAAATACTCTTTGTTTTGTGCCATGAGTTTTTAAACAGAAATAAATAAAATAAAAACTCTGAAAGAATTTAAGATCTAATTGATCTTTGTGATTCAGGTGTTATCCTTTAAAGAATCAACCTACCTCTGATACCAATTGAAAGTGAGATTAGATCTTAAATTAACTCTAGAGGGGGGTGAATAAAGTATTAAAAAACATTTTCACTTAAATTTATAGCGGAATTAAATTAGTGATATATATATATATATATGTGTAGCAGAGTGATTTATAAGAAACTGAAAATAAATCACAGCACAACACAAGCACAGAAAAGTAAAACAATCACAGAGGACACAAGGAGCTATAGTAGTTCCCCAATCAACCTGGGTACATCTACTCTTCTACCACCCTTGGTAGGAATCCACTAGGATTTTTGATCTGGTGTCCTAACACCAATGAGCTTTTGATAAGGTGCCCAAAAACCAAACATGATTTTTTGATCAGGTGTCTTACCACCAAGAGGTAAACTTTTGAAGGGAGTTTTAACCCTGTACAAGAGGGGATAGAAAGGGTTAGAATGTTCTTCTATGTTAACAATCTGAGAGAAGACTCTAGTGGATGTTGATGTAGAAAAGCTCCCTCTTTCTGATATGAAATTGTTTGACAGTAGATTGGTTGTAAGCTTTCTTTTAAATGTATAAACAAATCTTCATGTAGCTGATTAAACTGAGAGAATGATTTCTTCAGTTTGTTGTTGCTCTTTTGAAGATCTAAACTTGCAGCTGATCACTGAGAGATGAATGTAGATGTTCTCAGAAAATGAATGCTGCTTGAGGAAGAGGATGAAGATGATCAGTATAGCTTTTCTTTTTTTCTTTCTTTCTTTCTTCCTGTACTTCTCTTCCTGCATTCCTCTTTTTCTTTTTCTTTTTCTGTACAGCTATGTGTAATATGTTCTGTCTATATTCTGTTGTGAAAAACTATGAGAGTAATACTGTATATCTTCTTCCTTTTTCTCTTTTGAAATCTCTGACAGATATTAAATGCAAATCCCTTATATTAAGAAATATAATATATCTGGGAACTGTAAATCTGTTGCGCCGTTTACCTTTTTCTTTTTCCATGAAATGTCAATGTCTATAATCTTGGAATAATAAAAGGAAATATATTATACTTACTTATCTGATATAATAGATCAGTTGCTGTAGTCGATCTGAGTTCAGAGAATGAATAATGTAATCTTCTGAAGTAAATCTACTGTAGAGATATTTTCATCGATCTCAACAAATTTCGTGAATCTCGGAGCTGTGTTCGTCGATCTGAAGATATTCGTCGAACGCAGACTAAGTTCGTCGAACTGAGGAATTCGTCGATCGCTGAGCTGCTGAATAAAGTCGTCGACCGCTGAACTGAGCAAATTTTGTCGACCGCTGAGACGGGGTCTGTTCGTCGACCGCTGAGGCAATCTGTTCGTCGACCGCTGAGAACAAGTCTGTTCGTCGATCGCTGAGATGGAATCTATTCGTTGACCGTTGAGATAAGGCACTGAGCTGCTGAGACGCTGGAAGAGCCAGTTCATCGAACGCAGGAGCAGGCCATTCATCGAACGCAGTGAACATGCCGATCATCGAACGCAGAGAGCAAGCCATTCGTCGAACGCAGAACCTGAATGATTTCTTGAGTTCTAACAGCCTAAACTCTAGACCCATTGACTATACATTGGGGTCAACTTGATCCTAGTCAGCAGATAGTGATCCTAGCCCAAATCAGTAATAGGGTTGTTCCAACATATTACTTAGTTAATCTTATATAACAACTTAGCCCTACAATTTATTGTTAATCTTGTACTTTCCAAGGATTACCCGGTAAGGGGCTCGCTACGATACTAGGAACTATAATGGGATGACACCCCAAGGCTCTCATTCTCAAGACACTTAATGTTATTGGTATCTACCCATATGCATAACCCTCTTACCGTTTCAATTGTATTAACCCTAGGTGGTTTATGACACTTCTAGGGGGAAAGACGATCTTTCGTCAATCCCAAGCACGACCTTACCCTTAACCCACCAAGCACTCCTATCACATAAGTTCCCGTTTTGTGTCCTCAACCCCTTCAAGCTGACCATATACACCAACTAAACCCCAATTCCTCTTAGTAGGTCACTAGTAACCCAAGTTTTACAAATTTACTATACGCAGACCAAATGAACTATATGAACCTCATTAGTAGATGCACTCCAAATATTCACCCACATGACACAACATTATCACTGGAGGACTATCATGGTATTATAAGACTGAACCCAGAGATTCATATTTTTCCTTAAAACTTAAGCATTTATTTTAATTTCTCCAATATTTGCCGGGTATGAAAATGAACATGAAGTGTAAGGTATTCTTATGACATGGATCCCATAAAATTATGATAAATCTATCATGTCAAATTAGCAGCAAATGCAGAATATCACAATTTTACAATCCGGAATTGTCCTCTATTTCTAATATTTAGCATCTACCCAAAGTTGGAGGTTAATGAAGGAACCATCAAAAATACTTATCCAAAAATTATGGAAACATTACTAGACCTTCATATTAGTTAGAAAAGTCTACTGGCCAAATTTCAGAAATTATAAAGGCGAATTAATCACATAAATGAATATTCCAAAGAAACCCTTTCTTGGCAAAATTATGAAGGAACCTACTGTTAAATAATTCCAAAAATTATGAAAGAAATACCAGATCTCTATGATGATCCGAAAGGCTTACTGACTGAGTTTCACAATTTATGGAAATCAATTTCTCATTTAATTAAATATTTTATGAGAATCCCAATTAGGACATGTTGTGAAGTAGCCTACTGGTAACAATCTCCAAAAATTCCACAAATATTCACAGAGCGTCCTAGTGCCCTGAAATGTCCTATCACCAAGTTGCAAATTTTTCCAGAGAGTATTGGACCCTCAATTATTTTTCTTAAGACTAAGACAAAATAAGTGCCTTGTGAATGAAGTACTGGTTAAATTACTTAATTAAATACACAAAAATTACCAGAGGTCTTTCATGTGATTATAAAGGCACTACCAAGGTTTCATCTTCATTCAAGACCATTTGAGCATGTAAATTTCTTTTATATTGAAATGCCCTAAAGGGATTATAACCTAATTTAGGGGGATTTAGGGTTCTTAAAATCCTCCTAAAATTTACTAGGTTATTATTACACCGTTTGAACTTGTACACCAAATTCCCTGACCATTCATTAACATTTGACCCCATGTCCTTCACAAAGCTCAAAGTGCAACCCTAAGGGTAAAGCTGGGGTTATAGGGCATACCAAACCCACATCACCCTAAATCACTCATGGAGGTGTATTAGGTGATCCTAAACCAGTGGCCAAGGTTTCACATCATGTTGATGAGTTCTTACCACAATACCCCAAAATGAGCACCATACCCTATTTTGACCTAGTTTGACCAAACTTGGGTTAATCAATTACCCAACTAAATCAGTCTCAATTGGGCTGACATTTTTACCAGGGTCATATAATAACCCTAAGGAGAACCCACCAAAATTTGGAGAGAGTTGGAGGTCATTAGACCTTAAATTTGATAAACATATGAATTATGAAATTAATACCAATTATGTTAAGGGGGTTGGTATAAATGGCCTAGGTTTCAATTTTCATGCCCATAGCATTTCTCTATCAAGAGTTATTCAAGAAAAGCTGACTGCCCTACCGTAGGGACCAGTCCTACCAAAATGGCTCTACAAGGGGACACGGATCCCCTATTGACCAGGAACAAATTTTCATTTAATCTACACACCAAGGGCTACAATGTTGATGTTGGGCACTTTTTCATTGGAGGGGCTCTACTATTTTTAATAATTAAAACAAAACACTGCTCAAAGTGTGACATAAATACATATCATAGCATAATATAAACATTTGATCTCTGCACAAATCTTGGCGCAGATCTAACGACTCCAGGTCATCTTCTACCTCCAGCCAAGGGCTGGGATTAGCCCATCCTGGGCTCACTTCCTCATCACTTTCCCGGCCACCTGAGCACCGCCCCGGCTGACCAATGCCACCACCACCATCGTGGAGCTGGTGGCCGGTGATTAGAGGTGGTTGGCAGGAGTGAGGGGTTTTTGCGGGGGAAAGAGGGCTCTAAATGAGCCCTATCGGAAGCTTGATTCGAGACCGATTTGGCTCGAATCAAGCCCCAATCTAGATGATGATCTAGCACTAGAGGAGAGGAAGCAGATCAGACGTGTGTGGGGGCTAGGTGGCACGTATTCCGGTGAGTCGCCATTGCCAGTGGTGGAACTTTTGGTGCCATGTCGATCTAGGCCTCCTCTGCATGATTCTCACTGGAAGGTTGGGTGTTTTCTTCCTCTTCTAATCACTGAAGGTAACGGGGGTTTCAATTCGAGCATGGGTGGCTTTATTCCTGAAAGCCATTAATGGCCATTACCTAGGATTTCAGTTACACTTGAAGGGGATGAATTGGTCATCAATTAGGCCGGGAAGAGGCTGAAAACTTTTCCTCTCCCTAAGGGGAGATGAATGGTGCCATCAATTCCTCAGATCGGGGGTTTCTTTTTCCTCCCCATTAACTCCCCTTTCTTTCTCTCTCTTTCAAATTGGGCTTTCTCTCTCCTGTCTGATTCTCTTCAAATTGGATGGCCCAATCAGTAGCACCCAACCCCATTAGGTGGTGGACCATATCAATTGGGTCCACCTCAAGTGGATTGGGTTCAATTTGGGCAACATAGGTCATTTTGACCTAATTTTGTGGTAGAGTTGACTTTGGTCAAATTGACCATTTGGGTTGACCCCAATGGGTGTCTTATGACCCATTGGCCTCCCTTAAGGGTTAAGAAGGTTTAGGTGGAGTCAATTTGGCAAGGTGAGGGTGAATTACCCCACAATATGACACTTTTGACCAAATTAGGGCTAGAGTTGACTTTGGCAAAATTGGCCAAATTGGAGGTCCCAAGATGGGGATTTTTGGTCCATTAGGTCTCCAGTGTCCTTATAAGGGTATGGGAAGGGTCAATTTCGCATGGTGGAAGCCAATTGAACCTAATTTAGTTAGTTTGACCAATTTAGGGTTAGGTTTGACTTTAGTCAATTTGGCCACTTTGGTTGTCCCCAGTGGGTCCTTGGTGCTCCAAGGAGACCCCTAATGGGTTATGAATACTATGGTGGGGTCAAGGTTCAAGGTGGGGCCCTAATGTCCAACCCTAGGCTAGGTATTTGAAAACTGTTATATGCAGACCACTTGGGTTTTCTCCTTCTCACCCAAGCTCACATGATCTTAAGCTCTTCCTATGTTTTTGTCATGACCTAGTCATGACAAAAACCAACTTGGGGGTCTAGTTGTTTGGGGGATGTTACAGTTGTGAAATTTTCCGAATCTTTATGGAGTGAGCAGGAATTGTACAACTTGGAGTTCAAGCCAAACAACCAAAAGCACATGAAACAAACACGATCTTTATTGATAAGCAAATTTCTTCATTACAGGGCAAGGTATACATGGCGAGACATGATTTCGCCAGTACACAAATAACAGAAGAGAAAAACAACTGAAGAAGAAAACCAGCGGTCTGCCAACTTGAGACCGTCTGACCGCCCGACCTGACAGTCCGCCAGTCTAGAAAAACTGATCACCCGAACTGCCGACCTACGACTTGAGCCACACCAACTGAGAACCACGCGAACTCCCAAACTCCAGTGATCCTCCCGAATTCCAGCAACCCGCACTGCAAGCCGCGAGACCGCCCGAACACCTTCAAAAGAGGAGGTGACTGTTGCTGCCCGCACAATCCGCAGAAGCTGCACAAGACAAGTTCGATCAGCTAACCGGCCGGTTACAAAACACAAACTGCAAGAATAGGTCGCGAGCTCAGCTTACACTTGGTGCTATATATTTGCTGCTACAGTGGCTCCTATTTATAGGCTAGCGACCTGATCCAGTCACCACCCTATGAGATAGGATCACCACCCTCCAGATCGCGCGACCAGGACTGGTCAACCCGTGCGATCAGCAACAGATCCTCCTTCTTAGGTGAGATTGTCGGCTTCAATAACAGACCGCGAGAGATCGCCACTCCCAAAATGAAGCCACCCACCACCAGTGTTCGCCAACGAGACCGCGAACACATCCTGTTCGCCTGTCAGCCTCCTCCTGAGACCGCAAACATACCAGACCGACTAGGGCATAGCCCGCCAAGTCGATCAACCACCAGTGACCGCATATGCCAGCTGATCGCCGAAGGACCAGCCATGCGAACACAAACCGGAGACCGCGCGACTAAGACAACCTTAGTCCGCGCGCACAACAAGGAACCCGGACAGCCATAAGACCGGCTTCTGGAACCTTGAAACAACCTGTGCGGTCACACCAGACCGGCACAGCCCTGAGATAGACAGCCCGCCATGCGGTCACAGACCAGACCGCCAGCGCCTTTGTGAAGATGTCAGCAATGTTGTCCTGACTTCGAACATGCTCGACCGAAAGAGACCCCTCCAGCACCTTCTCACGAATGAAATGATGCTCGATCTTGATATGCTTAGTCCTCGCATGACAAACTGGATTGGTCACCAGTTTGAGAGCACTCTCATTGTCACCTCGGAGCAGAGTCGGCTCCCGAACCTCCTTATATACGTTTCCAACCAACCTCCTAAGCTATATGGCTTCCTGAGCTGCCAAGGCCGAAGCCTTGTGTTCCGCTTTCGTGGTTGAGACCGACACGGAATCCTAGTTCTTGCTGCACCATGATATAGCCGTGGGGCCTGCCATGAAGATGTATCCAGATGTCGACTTCCGATCATCCGAATCTCCCCCGTAATCAGTATCCATGTATCCATGCACCTCGAAGCCCGCATCCCTCCTGTAAAAGAGACCCATATCCGAGGTCGCCTTAACATACTTCAGAATGTTCTTGGCTGCTAGCAGATGAGGCATTCGTGGCTCCGCCATGTACCGACTCACTCTGCCAACTGCATAAGCAATATCTGGCCTAGTGATCGTCAGATAGATCAAGCTCCCGACCAGAGCTCAGAACACCAACGGATCTTGTAGAATCCTTCCCTCATCCTTCCAAAGCTTCATAGCCTTCTCCAGAGGTGTGTAGATGCACTTCCCTTCCTTCATGCTGAACCGCTCAACGATCCGCTCCGCATATACTGCCTGGGACACCAGCACTCCACTCTCCTTCCTCTGCACCTCGAGTCCAAGGAAATGGTGAAGCTCACCCAGATCCTTCATCTCAAACCTGATAGATAGCTCTGCCCGAAGCTGCGTTACCTCCTCCTTTGAATTCCCCATCACGATCATATCGTCGACGTAAAGTAGCACGATGACTTGAAGCTCCTCACTCTTCTTGACGAACAAGCTTGAGTCTGAGTATGAAGCACCAAACCCGCATAATAAGAGATACTTTGCAATCTTCCCATACCACGCCCTCGGCGCTTGCTTCAACCCATACAGGGCCTTCTTCAACTTGCAGACATGCTCCAGAAAATCTTTAGATACGAAGCCTGGCGGCTGGACCATGAAGATGTCCTTGTCAATCTCGCCGTATAAGAACGCATTCTTTATGTCGAGCTGCCAAATCTTCCACCCCCAACACGCCGTCAAGGCAATCACAACCCGAACTGAAGTCATTTTTGCCACCGGACTGAATGTCTCCTCATAATCTTCACTGTATTGCTGCGAGAACCCCCGAGCCACAAGGCGAGCCTTGTACCGCTCGATGCTGTCGTCAGCCTTCTTCTTCAGCTTGTAGACCCACTTGCATGTGACAGGAGTGGTGCCTTTGGGCCTGAGCACCAGAGACCAGGTCTCATTCTTCTCGAGAGATGCCATCTCTTCTTGCATCGCAATATCCCACTCCTTCATGCCTCTAGCCTTCTCAAAGCTCGATGGCTCCCTCATCCAAGGGACCAGCAAAGAAACACGAGACAAAGCTCACCATGTTTCCTCCTGTATAGCGATCAGGGGCAATGATAGTTCGCTTCGATCTCCGCAACGCCTACCCCTGACTCGCAGTATCTTCAGCTGCTTCTTCCCAGGCTCCTCTTCCAGACGTACTCGGAGCATCGCTACCCCTGCTTCCTGGCCCAGAAGCCTCCGCCTCAGAACTAGATATTGATGGACCACCTGGTGACACAGGTAGCTCCACCTGAAGATTTTCCGCAGCCCTCTCCAGCTCCTCCACCCTGCTCTCTGGTAGCTCAACACCAGAACTTCCCTTGTACGATGTCACCTCATCGAACACAACATCGCGAGATACAACAAATCTCCGCGTCTCTGGGTCCATGCACTTCCAGCCCTTCTTTCGTTCATCATACCCCACGAAGACTAGCTTCCTTTCTTTCACATCTAGCTTCGTTCGAAGCATATCTGGAACGTGCACAAAGTAGGTGGAACCAAACACCCGAAGATGTGCCACACTTGGCTTTTCCTTGAACATCAGTTCATGCGGGGTCTTCATATTGATGGGACACAGAGGCATCCTGTTAATGACGTAGGCAGCACAAGACATTCCCTTCACCGAGAAGGACTTTGGGATACTCTTGGCATGCAGCCAACACTTGCAGGTCTCCGTCTGATGACGGATCTTCCGCTCTGCAACTCCGTTTTGCTGTGGAGTATGCGCACAAGTAAGCTCCCTCCGGATGCCCGCTTTCCTGCAAAAAGTAGAGAACTCACTAGAGGTGAACTCCCCTCCGTTGTCAGTCCTCAGCTTCTTAACCCGCAGTCCAAGCCGACCCTCCACGAGCTCCTTGAACTCCACAAACTTGGCAAATGCCTCCGCCTTCTCCTTCAAGAAATAAACCCAGACATATCAGGTGTAATCATCGATCAACACCAGCATATATCTGCTGCCTCCGAGGCTTGGTGTAGAGTTCGGTCCCATCAAGTCACCGTAGATGCACTCCAACGGCACACTACTCCTTGTCTGTGACTTGTTAAATGGTAGTCGATGAGACTTGCCGAACTGACATCCCGCGCACACATGACCGTCTCCGTAGGAAGATAGACTAGGCAGGCCCTTGACCAGACCTTTCACCGCCATAGCTTTCAGCTTATCCATCCCTACGTGCCCCAACCTCTCGTGCCATATCACAGCACTGTCGTTTGTCCTCATCTTGTCAACATAAGAACTTGTTGATAAAATGAACAAGTCTTTGGCTATCCTCCCCACATGAACTACCTCAGCCTTCACCGCCTCCACATTCCGAAGAAACCTCACTTCTGCTGGGCCAAACAGAACGTGATACCCAGCGTCTACAGCGTTGGTACGGAGAAGAGGTTTTTCCTCATTTTGGGCACATGATAGACACTCTTCAAGGTTAGTGTCCCTCTATCACTGCCCAAGGAAACAACCCCCATCTTCTCTATAGCATGGACGGTATTATCAGCAGTAATAATGGCATCATTACCTGAATAAGGCTGCGCTGAAGAAAGCTTCGACTCGTCCCCGGTGAGGTGATGACCACACCCCGAGTTCACGATCCAGTCCTCCTGATAGTTGATAGGAGCCTCAGCTCCAACAGAAGCTGAGAAGGCTCCTCCCTATCCTCCATCAACTAGCCTGGCTTCAGCTTCTCCCTCTCCTGCAGCAGCATGCCCCGGCTGAAGATTCACCCGGCAATCCTTCCTGATGTGACCAACCTTTCCGCACTTGAAGCACTTGGGACCTTCCCCCTTATTCTTCCCTTCAGCCTTAGGAGCATAGCCCCTCTCTTGTTGTCCAGAAGTTGATGGCCCATTGCCTCCTCCAGCGGTCTTCTTCTTATCCCACTTCTTCTTCTTTCCTGTGAAGAGAACTTTGCCATCTCCCCCAGACACTGACACCCCCGCCATCTGCCTTGCTAGGCTCTCCTGCGAAGCAAGCAGATTTTCCAGCTCCAACAGAGACGGCTGATTTGCCCAACCCTGCACCGACGTCACAAAGGCAACATATTCCTTCTGCAAACCACGGATGATGTGCCTCTTCAGCTTCGCCTCAGAAATTGGCTCATCAGGATCCAACGCTGAAATCTCGGCGCACAAGTTCTTCATCTTAAAGAAGAACGTAGAGATAGAGAGGTCACCTTGAGCTGATCTGGCCAGCTCATTCTCTAGGATTTGAAGTCTTGCCACATTCATCTTGTTAAACAGCCCATCCAGGGCTCTCCAGATCTCCGCAGCTGATGCACATCCCAAGATGTGATCAAACAGATCAGGTGATATTGCCCTCTTCAGGGTGAAATCTGCTTTGGCATTAATCCGCCTCCAGTTCCTCACCTCATGATGGTTATCTCCAACCAAAAAAACTTCCTCTGTGCTTTATCCTCCAACTACATCCCAGAGGTCCTCACCCAGAAGATAGCTTTGCATACAAGACCTCCACTTCTTAAAGTTGGTCGAGTTGAGCATCTCAATTCCAAGACCCCTCGCTTCCATGGCTCTACCACTGATTCCTTCTTCACAAAGGCGATGGCTACTCCAAGTTGTTCACTACTCTATCCACTCCAACCTCCCTCAGATACCTTGTGAAATTTTCCTAATCTTTATGGAGTGAGCAGGAATTGTACAAGTTAGAGTTCAAGCCAAACAACCAGAAGCGCATGAAGCAAACATGATCTTTATTGATAAGCAAAATTATTCATTACAGGGCTAGGTATACATGGTGAGACAAGATTTCGCCAGTACACAAAAAACAGAAGAGAAAAACAGCTGAAGAAGAAAACCAGCGGTCTGCCAACTTGAGACCGTCTGACCGCCCGACCTGACAGTCGGCCGGCTAGAAAAACAGATCGCCCGAACTACCGACCTACGACTTGAGCCACACCAACTGAGAACCACGCGAACTCCCAAACTCCACTGATCCTCCCAAACTCCAGCAACCCGCACTGCATGCCGCGAGACCGCCTGAACACTTTCAGAAGAGGAGGTGACCGATGCTGCCCGCACAATCCGCAGAAGCTGCACAAGACAAGTTCGATCAGCTAACTGGCCGATTACAAAACACAAACCGCAAGAACTGGTCACGAGCTCAGCTTACACTTGGTGCTATATATTTGTTGCTACAGTGGCTCCTATTTATAGGCAAGCGACCTGATCCAGTCACCACCCTATGAGATAGGATCACCACCCTCCAGATCGCGCGACCAGGACTGGTCAACCCGCGCGATCAGCAACAGATCCTCCTGCTTAGGTGAGATCGCCGGCTTCAATAACAGACCGCAAGAGATCGCCACTCCCACAATGAAGCCGCCCACCACCAGTGTTCTCCAACGAGACCGCGAACACATCATGTTCGCCTGTCAGCCTCCTCCTAAGACCGCGAACAGACCAGACTGACTAGGGCACAGCCCACCAAGTCGATCAACCACACGTGACCGCATATGCCAGCTAATCGCCGAAGGACCAGCCATGCGAACAAAAACCAGAGACCGCGCGACTAAGACAACCTTAGTCCGCGCGCACCATAAGGAACCCGGACAGCCATAAGACCGGCTTCTGGAACCTTGAAACAACCTGTGCGGTCACACCAAACCGGCACAGCCCTGAGGTAGACAGCCCGCCATGTGGTCACAGACCAGACCGTGTGGCCTTACCTCAGCACCTAGAACACAGACCGGCGGTCACGCCGAATAGCCCGCGGCTAGACCAAAAAGGTCAGACCGCCAGAGGAGACCGCAAGACCTTGCGGTCAGAACAGAACGCGCGGTCTCCCCCCAAGACCACCAACACCCAAAATCCTCCCACTTCAATATTTTCAACAACAGTTGCATCATATCCTCTCCCCCAGTGACTCTTAGGCACCAGGCGGAAGGAAAGAAGAAAACGCTGCAATATAATCAGTATATATACAAGGACGTGGTATGCGACAATGTAATTAGAGAGCATCATATATATAGGTAAGCAACAAGAAATAATAGCATGCATAAAAGAACAACATCTAGCAGTTTAGTCAGCAACAAGGTATAACATAGCAGATTATATAAAGAACTGAAGTAAACTTAACTTATAAGAATGCCTATATAAGCTTATAAGTTAAAGATCTTTTGCAACAACAAGTAACTCATCATATAAAGGTGCCCATACAAGTTTATATGATGAGGATCTTTTTGCGGTGCAATGCAATGAATGTATGTATGATGACTCACCCATGATTTACACACGCACTCTAATTTGCTATGACGACATAGACTTGTACATCCCGCTTTTTGAGGGTAGCTAACCACTCAGGCACCTCACGTCGTGGCCAGACGAAGACAGTGGAGCGGATATCTCCACTACTATGTGGGTATAAACACTACCAGACCTATTCCTTACGTATGCTTCGATGCTAAGAACACAACAATGGAGACACTGCATACTCTTGTTTGCCAAACTAGCTGAGTCTTATAATGCCTAAGGGGTCTTTGGGAAGTAATCACCAAACGGCCAAGTCCAACCGGTTCTAGATCTATATGCCAGCTCCCGTCGGTGTGACGAATGACGAGCCCGTAGATCTGCCACAAGTAATCCTCCAACAAGGATCATTATGCAGTCGTGTGAAACTAAGCACACCCAAGTAATTTCACATGCTAAACCCATGCTATCGAGCACCCAAGGACTCCAACCAAGTTCATAACAGATGTTAATATTACTAGTTTTAACAATGCAACTTAGCATACAAGGACCTACCAACGGGCTCCTTAACATAACACTTTAGGATATAACCATATCATATTATCCACACCAAACCATCACTACTACACATACCGAGTCGTCATAACTCTTGTGCAGTAGTACGTGCATGAAAGGGAAATACTATCTTTGATCCTATCAGACTTCTTGTGCGTGTAATGTCATGTTCGAGTTCACTATGCAAATATGCCCATAGACAATAACCATACCACTCCTCATGCTCGATTCACAACCTGCTTTGAACACAATTGAATTCATAAGCATGATTCATTCACGCTTAGTCAATACCCATCATCTCACGCCCGTTCTCTTTGATGATCATCACTCATAATCTCTACTAAGCAGTTTGAAAGTGAGGTTAGATTTTAGATTTACTCTAGAGGGGGGGGGGGGGGGGGGTGAATAGAGTATTAAAAACTTTTTCACTTAATTTTATAGTGGAATTAAAATAGTGATACTTATATGTGTATTGTAGAGTGAGTTATAAAATAAAATAAAGAACCACAACACACAACACAATACAGAAAAATAAACACAACACAGAGGACACAAGGATTTTATAGTAGTTCCCCAATAAACCTGGGTACGTCTACTCTTCTACCACACTTGGTAGGATTCCACTAGGTTTTTGATCAGGTGCCCTATCACCAATGGGGTTTTGATCAGGTGCCCAAAACACCAAGGAGCTTTTGATCAGGTGCTCTAACCAAACCACAGGTTTTTGTTCAGGTTCCCTGCCACCAAGGTGTTAACTTTTGAAGGGTGTTAGAACCCTGTACAAGATGGGATAAAGAGGGTTAGATGTTCTTCTCTGTCAATAATTTGAGAAAAGACTCTAGTGGAATGATGTTGTAAAGCTCCCCCCTGTCTGATTGAAATTGTTGATAGCTTGAGGATGGAGCTTTCTCTTGAAACAAATATCTTCCTTGATAGCTAATGAATCTGAGAGACAGAAGTTTCTCAGATTATTGTTTCTGTTTGAAGATTTTAAATCTAGCAGCAGAGATTTGAGAGATTGATCTTGATGATGTTCTCAGAGAATGAGATGTGCTGCTTGAGGAAGATGATCTTTCTTTTTGACTGAATGAATATTTCTCTCTCGACTGATACACTGATATTTTCTTTCTGTTACTGATATCTTTCTACTGGTATCCTATTTCCTTTAGAGAGAATGATAACTGATTTGAAATTCAAATCTCTGAATAGGAATAGAATAATCAGCATTAATTATTTCCTTAGAACAACAACTGATTCAGCAAATCTTTAATCCTTTTCCTTTTCAATAAAAGATATCCTTTTCCAATATAACCCAATGGCTACTTTCTCGGGAAGAGAATGGAGAAGGGAATAAACAAAGGAAGGATAAAATCTTGTCTTATCGGGAAGAATAAATTGATTGCTGATAGTCGAACTGAGTTCTGAGAAAATATAACTGGTCTGAATAAACTTAGAGAAAATTTGTCGAGCTGAGATAGGAATTCGTCGATCTGAAAGTTGAGTTCGTCGAACTGAACATCTGACACTGATTCGTCGAACACATGCTGGAGTTCGTCGATCTGAAGTTAGAGTTCGTCGAACTTTTAAATAAACTAGCTGGAGAGCTGAGTTCGTCGAGCTGAGAAGGTTTTTCGTCGAACGCAGAAAGGGGTTCGTCAAACTCAATGTGAAGTTCGTCGAACGCAGAAACTTAGAGATTTCCTAAGTTCTAGCTATCTTATCAACCTAAAACTATGACCCTTAGACTATACATTGGGGGACAACTTAGTCCTATTTAAAACATAGTAATCCTAGCCCAAATCAGTAATAGGGTTGTTCCAACAATCTCCCCCTATTTGGGTTAGGATGCTATTTGACAAATTTGAAATAATAAACAACAGAAAAATAGCAGAGCATATATATATCTGACAGAATTTAAATATTTCAGCAGATAGAGAATATGATACTCTGAGTTTAGGAACATTATAATTGAAAAACAGAAATGTCAACAAAACCAAATAGTCTGAACCTTTATTTCTTTGTTGAGGGAGGCTTGAAAATAATTTCCCTGTTAGGGTCTTCAGATTTCCTCTTACTCATATACAGGTCCTGCGCTCCCAGAATGGTTTGAGATTTAGCTTGAGGAACCACAGCTTCTGGGTTCTTCTCTAAATAAACTTCAGCATTGAATAAATTCTTGGATTTATACTTTTCAAATTCTTTCTTCCTGTACTCTGACATGGTTGAATATTGGGAGTAATACTTGCCTTCAGCCTTTGCCTTATTTATCTGGGCTACTACAACATATTCTCTGAATCTGGTCATCTGTGCTATCCTTTCTTCTTCTAGATTGGGAGAAGGAGGCCTAAACTCAGAAGTACTGTCTTGAATTGAAGAAAGAGCTTGAGGGTTTTTGTCTCTATGAGATGAGCCATCAGAGATATGATACTTATACCCTGAAGATATTAATATTGAAGAACCTTAAGGAGGTCTTGAAGACCTAGAGCTCTGAGAACCACTGGAACTAGCTGGTCTCTTGGATTGCTGAGAAGAATATTTTTGAGAGGATGAAGATAACCTTGCTGGGCCAGCTGCACCTGCTGCTGAATGAGGAGGAGGAGGATGGTTATGCATGATAGGCTTGTCAGAATAGTAACCAGTCTTCCTCATCTTCTTTCTTCTATTAGCTTCATTTCTTGAAATCCTCATCCAGGCTGGAGAATCCCTAGTGAGTGTGATATTATGCAAGATGTAGAAGGGAATATCATTCTTTGGATTTGGAGGCTTAGGAGCAGCATTTGACTTATACTTTGCCTTTCTTTTCTTTGATGATTTATCATCTGAGTCATCATCATCACTATCATCATCATCACTATCATCAGAGGATTGAGGATTATCATATAGGTCATCAATAAGTTTTAAGGATTCAGAAATGTCTTTCTCAACATTAACATTTTCAACATTAACATTTTGATCTGGAACTAGAGAAGGAATTTCTTCAACAACTGGAACTGGAACTGATACTTCAAAACTCTTGAGAAATTCTTTCAATATAGCTTTATTTACAGGAGCAATATAAGGAATAATTGCTTTTGAACAAACTTGATACTCTGGCAAATTGCTGAAAGCTGTATTGAACTTAGAAAGCAAATAAATAATATCTATAGATGGACGAATAGAAATATTATTTATTTCTTCTATAATAGAAATAACTGCATCTGTCATCTCTGAATCACTAATTACAACAGAATCTGCTTGAACTAAAAATTCTTCAATCACAACTGCATCTGCACTGAAAACTGCAAGAACTGGAGCTTCTTCATTAGACATCTCCCCCTGCCTGGTTTCAGGAATTCCTGAAGCTAGGCCCCTAGAAGAAGGGACATGAGTAGAGGATGAAGGGAAGGAAGGAAGTTTAGCAGATAGGTCAGAAAGAGCTTGAAGCACTGGAGCAAGCTTTGTATCCAGAAGAGCATCTAGCTTTGGAGCAATGTGATCAAAGATCTGATCAGCAGTAGATGAGAAATCAACATAGACAAAATCTTGTTTATGGTGAGAAGATGATGGGATGGTGAATGGAAGAGAGATGTTAGTGGCATGTGCTATGGGTGGATGAAAATGTTCATGAATAGGACAATGAGGGTGGATAGGTGATTGAGGGATAGGAGACTGGGGAAGGGTAGGTGACTGAGGATCAATGTTGATGGGAGAATGAATGTCATTAATAGGGGTAATGGTAGCATCTGCGATGAAATATGAAGGCTCTTCAGATGGTTGAGTCTGAAGAATAGGAGAAGATGGCAATGAGGATGAAGGGATAATGGGAGAATTGCGAGGAGGAATTTCTTCAGAAGAAATTATAGGTTGAGAAAGGAGAGGAGGAGAAGATACAACAGGAGGAGCTTCTGGAAGGGTTAGGGGAGTGACCTGCACAGTCCTGGTGCCTTCTGAAGCTTTCCTGGGGACATCTGCCCTTGGAATCCTCTTTGGGATAACCCTATCCCACTTTCCAAAGAGAGCTGAAGTCAGCCTCTTACTAGCATTGATAAACACTGTTAAAGATACCAACAGTTCTGGGCACTTTGCCTGGAGAACTAATCCCAGAATTCTTCCATAACAAACACTTAACTTACTTTGCTTCTTCCTTATGGATTCAAACAGAATCAATCCCCAATTGACTTTCTTCTTTTCCACCAAAGCCACCATCAATAGAAATTGATGCCTGGTTATATAGTCATGAGCAGAAGTTTTGCCTAGCAAAACTTTTTCAACAATATCTGCTAAGAATTTGTATTCAATGGACAAATTCTTTTTCAGAAGGTGATTAGGGTTTCCACTGGAATAACCCATTTTCTCCAATTGAACATTAAAATCATCAGAGGTGATTTCCAAATCATCATCACCATTCAACAAACCAAAAACTTCTGATAAGATATCAGGGGTAAGAAGAACCTGATTCCCTGAGATAGTTGTTGCATTCTCCGACTGAATAGTATGTACCCATTCCTTTATCTCTGCCACTGGAAGCTTAATCCTTGTTGTCATGAACTTCCTTAGTTGTTGGTCTTCAAAGAGTTGAAGAATGTCTTTGAAGATTTGATCAGTGTGAGCAAATGATTCCATATCAATATCAAAACCTGCGTTGAACTTCATCGAAGAGATCACTGACTGAGAAATCGCCATTAGTACCTGCAAAGAAAAGCGAACAAGTGCAAAGGGGAACTGGAGGGAAAAGCAAGTTCTATAGGCGCAAAGATGAAATAAGATGATAGCTTTGATTATATAGAGAGATCGGAGAGGGCGCACACTTTCGTAGAACAGGGTTCGGCTAAACCTAATAGATTCAGAAGTCGAGAAGACTTAGGGCTTCGTCTGACTGCGTTCAACGAAAAGTTAATTTTCAACGATCTCCGTTCGACGATCGCGCTTGTCTTTGTCGATCCCGAACTAATAAGTATCGTCGATCTCCGTTCGATGAACGATAGCATTTCGTTGTTCTCTGTTCGACGAAATGAGGGGATAAATAGAAAATTTAATTTTTAGCAGATTGAATCTCCATCTATCATTCCTAGCTGATTTATAAAGAAAAAATGTTTCTTTTCATCCAATGGCTTGGTGAAAATATTAGCTCTTTATAAGTCAGTAGGAATAAATTGTAGGCAAATTTTATTTTTATCCACATTATCTCTGATAATGTGGTGCCTAATTTCTATGTGTTTAGTCCTACTGTGGAGAACTGGATTTTGTGCTATAGATATTGCACTTGTATTGTCACAAAATATAATTGAATTATATAGATTGACACCATAGTCTAGGAGATGATTTTGTATCCACATTACCTGTGAGCAGCAACTGCCTGCAGCTATGTATTCAGCTTCAGCTGTTGATGTAGACACAAATGTTTGTTTCTTACAAAACCAAGACACATGCCTATCACCAAGAAACTGGCAGGTTCTTGATGTGCTTTTCCTGTCTACTCTGCATCCAGCATAATCAATATCTGAGAATCTAAATAATTCAAATTATGATGTTGTTGGATACCAGAGTCCTAGATTTGGACAACCCTTTATATATCTCAAAATTCTTTTTAGTAAAATTAGGTGAAATTCTTTGGGGTTAACTTGAAACCTAGCACAAATACAGGTAGCAAACATTATATCGGGCCTACTTGCTGTTAAATAAAGTAATGAGCCAACAATTGCTCTATATACTTTCTGATCAATAGGTTTCCCTGATTCATCATTATCTACACAGCATTTGAGGGCATGGGTGTTTTCATGGTGGAAGCATCAAACATACCAAACCTTTTCACAAATTCCTTAGCATACTTGGATAATGATATGAATATGCCATTTGGAGTTTGCTTCACTTGAAGACCAAGGAAGTAAGATAACTCACCCATACTACTCATTCCAAATTTAGATTGCATTAGGTTAGAGAACCTTTTGCATAGATTTGAATCAGTAGAGCCAAATATGATATCATCTACATATATTTGAACTGGTAAGGTTTGATTTTTATGTATCCTGAAAAATAGGGTTTTATCAACTATGCCTCTACAGAAATTATTTTCCAAAAAATAATTAGCTAAGGTCTCATACCATGCTCTGGAAGCTTGCTTGAGACCATAGAGAGCTTTATTAAGCTTAAATACATAGGAGGAGTGAGTCGGAGAGATGAAACCTGGTGGTTGTTCCACATAGACTTCTTCTTTGATGTCTCCATTTAAGAACACACTATTTACATCCATCTGGTATACTTTGAATTTCCTGAATGCAGCAAAGGCCAGAAAAATCCTGATAGCTTCAAGTCTTGCAACAGGAGTAAAGGTCTGATCATAGTCAATTCCTTCTTCCTGTGAATATCCTTGGGCTACCAATCTTGCTTTGTTTCTGACTATGTTGCCTTGATCATCAAGCTTGTTCCTGAAGACCCACTTGGTGCCAATAACTGGATGGCCTTTTGGTCTTAGAACCAAATCCCATACCTTGTTCCTTTCAAATTGATTGAGCTCCTCTTGCATTGCAAGAATCCAATTTGGACCTTGTTCTGCATCTTTTATGGATTGAGGTTCAATCTGTGATAGGAAACATGTGTGCATCTCATTTTGGTGTAGTTGATGCCTTGTTTGAACACTGCTGAAATATCACCAATGACTTGAGATATTGGATGATCTCTAACTGTGATGTGATCAACTGTTGGAGTGGGTTCAGCAATAGTATCCACTTGGGGAATTTGTTCAGCTGTCACTTGATTTTAATTGTCAGCAAGATCTGGATTATCCTCTTCTTCACTGTCTTCAAGATTTTGAGTTGATGGAAGTGGAGAGTCTTCTTTCTATAGATTCAACCCATTAAGCTCTTCACATAGAGCTGGTACCTGCAAAGTATGTTTAGTAGAGGTGGTATTCCTCTCCTCAATTAACATGTCAGTTTCATCAAAAGATACATGCATGGACTCTTCTATCTTAAGAGTAGATTTGTTGTAAATTCTATATGCTTTATTAGAAAGAGAATATCCAAGGAATATGCCTTCAGCAGCTTTTGCTTCAAACTTCCTTAGATACTTCTTGTCATTGTTATGCACATAGCATGATATAGATTTTGCGGTTTTGAAATTTATGCGAAGGTTAAAGATTTTTATCCAAAACTATATTCGATTAAGGCAAGTGTACCTTATCGTCTATAGTATAGGATATTTAGGAATATCAAGGTCGTATTCCACGGGGCGCATTGATTACTTCTACTTCAAGGAAAATCACCATTATCTTATTGACGAAAATTGAGGTTTGTTTTTACTTAACTAAAATTAAAACTAATTGCAAGCTAAATGAAAAGATCAGACATTGCATGAAAGGAAAGAGAAATTGACAATGCATGAAAGGAAGAAATTACTTAAGGAGAAAAAGAGAACATGAAAGAGGAAACAAATTTTTATTGAAAATCAAAAACGATTACAAGCCTTAATTTAAGAGTGCAAAGCTAAAGAAAATGAAGGTTACAAGATTAAGAAAACTAGTACATGAAAATTTTAAAACATTGCATGAAAGGAAATAAGAGAACATGAAAGCTAAAGGAAAGACATGAACAAGCACTTGAAAAACTCACTCTCAGCTCTAACAGCACCTCCCCCACTCCAAAATTCTGAACCCTGGACTCAAGGAGAACCTCTGAATTTATAGGCAAAAATTTCAAGTTACACGCCCTCGGTCACGGGCGTGACCTAGGGCGTGACTGCACTATTCACATCAGATCTGACAGCAGCGTGGGCTTTCTGGACGGCGCGGCGAAAAGCGGACATTACACGCCCGTGTAATGTTGGTCACGGGCGTGACTTTGGACGGCTGCATTAAATGCGGCGTGGGCTGGAATTCAGGGCGGCGGCGAAGCAGAGACCACGCGGGCAAGTTACGGCCGTGACATGTGGGTCACGGGCGTGACTTAGGTTGACTTCTCGACAGCATCTCCACGTCCCGTCAGCAGCCAGTCTGGGAAGATTCTAAAATTACACGCCCCTAGTCACGGGCGTGACACTAGGTCATGGGCATGACCGAGGGCGTGACTCGCTGTGGACTAGCTCAATTGACGTGGCATCGAGTCTGAACTGATCTTTATGTTACACGCCCTTGGTCACGGGCGTGACTGAGGGCGTGTACTTGTCAATTTCTCCTATTTGTCCCAAAATTCTGCAAAAATTGAAAATAAGCTAAATTAGAAATAGAATTTCAAAATAAACACTTATGACCTAGAAATGACATAAAAAAGGAAAATACAAATTAAATATTTACAAAATTTTCTATTAAAAAGTTATAAAAATACTACTTATCAAATACCCCCATACTTGAGGTGTTATTCCAGATCAAAAGTGTGAGACATAATTTATAAGACATCCTTAAAAAAATTTAATTTTAAACTAAAATTTCATTTAAACCAAAAGTTAAGTTAAGAGTAAATTCAAGGGGGAGTTATGTCCTAAATTATGATGATGATTTGAAAAGATGAAAAAATGTTTAGGCAAGGACTTCTCAAGAAAATTAATTAGTTTGACAAAATTGTAGAAATTATAAAACTAAATTAAATTAAAATTATAAGAACTCTATCTTAAAAGAATCTTAAGGAAAAGTAAATTACTAAATATTGCTCTCTCCATAATTTTCAACTAAAACTAGAACAATGATAATTGGCTAAGGGGGATTTCATAAAATTTGGCATAAGAGATATTTTTGAATGTAGGAAATGGAATTTATCCTCATCATGAAATTTCTTTTTTTTTTCTTTTTCTTTTTTCTCTTCTAATAAAAACCCAAAATGTATATGGTTTAGGAGTAATGAATTTTATCCTCTTACTCCATGCCATATAATCTTTTCAAATATTTTGGGTGCATATGTTTTAGTGAATAATGAATTTTATCCTCTTATTCCCATGACATATGATCTTTTAAACTTCATCATTTTTTATGCCACAAAGGGGGTAAGGAAGGGAAATAAATCTAGCTAGCTTTAAATTATATTGAGAGCAAATTCTAGTAACATTAAATTTCCTAAGATCTACAAAGTTAGAAGAAAATATAATTGAAATTTAAAGAGGTTTAGGAAATTAACTACAAAATGAAGCCATTTAAAAATAAAAAAAGTCATGCTAAATAAATTCTCTAATCAATTTAAAATCATAAGATGATTCTTAAATCAAGATTACCTCAAATTTAAAATTAACAAACTATGATAAGCAAAAATTTAGCCAATTAAAAACATAAACATGCTTATAAACATTCTCAACTAGATTTCTAAGAAATCACAAAAACAACAAATAGGAGAGGTATAAGATTTAAATTTTTTTGTATTTTAAGTTTTTTCATATATATTTTTTTGAATTTTGATATTATCTTTTTTTTTTTGGATTTTTGATAAGAACTAAACAAAAATAAATACTAAAAAGCTAACAATTTTTTTTGTTAATTCTTGGACTTCCCGAGGTATACCCCGTGAAGGGTTCTCACGGTACTAGGAGGTGAGATGGGGTGAGGTCCCATACGTCCCTTTCCAAGATTTAAATTTTTCTATTTTCTAAATTTTTTGAGTTTTTGGGTTTTACAAGTGCTAAAATAGAAGAAAACATAAGAAAATATAAATTTTTTTGTTTTAAAAATTTTCTAATTTAACAACTATTTACAAAGAACTATTTACACCCCCATACTTAAAGTTAAACATTGTCCCCAATGTTTAAAACTAAGTCTGAAGTAAAAGAAAATAAAGTGCAAGACAACAAAAAGGAAATGCATGATAAAAGAGAAGGAAGAGAGAGAAAGGGCCTCCCTGATTTTTTGAAGTTTGCGCGGGGAAGCGACGATTACCTACAAAATATGTTAAAGAACAAGAGAAACAATAAAAAGATAACTTTGGGGTGCCTCCCAAAAGCGCTTTGTTTAAGGTCGCGTAGCTTGACCCACTTGTCGATCATATTATAGGTTGAAATACAATCGAATCACTCTTTTCATTAGTTAACTCTCCCGGAAGATATAATTTAAGGCGGTGCCCGTTAACTTTGAAGGTACCTTTTTCGGGTGGGAAATTAAAATTGTCCCATAGGACCAAACCTCTTTAACAATAAAGGGTCCGGACCATCGGGATTTTAGTTTTCCCAGAAAAAGGCGAAGGCGGGAATTATAAAGGAGGACGAGATCGCCCGGCGAAAAAGTTTTTGGAAATTGTATGTGCTTATCGTGATAAAACTTTGTTCGCTCCTTATATAATTTATTGCTCTCATACGCATTCGCTCGCCACTCATCTAATTCGTTCATTTGGAATTTTCTTTGTTCTCCCGCTAGAGTGGAATCGAGGTTTAAAAATTTAAGCGCCCAAAATGCGCGGTCTTCTAATTCAACCGGAAGGTGGCAAGCCTTGCCATAAACCATTCGATATGGTGTACAACCGATAGCGATCTTGTACGCCGTTCGATAGGCCCATAGCGCGTCATCGAGCTTTATTGCCCAATCCTTATGATTAATAGAAACTGTTTTTTCTAAAATCCGTTTTAATTCTCGATTAACAACTTCGACTTGGCGGCTCGTTTTGTGGGTGATATGCGGTGGATAATTTGTGTGTGACACCATATTTTGCTAAAATTTTTGTAAATTGACTATTGCAAAAATGGGTGCCCCGATCACTCACAATAGCGCGCGACATGCCATATCGAGAAAATAATTTTTTTAAAAAATTAACGACGACTCGCGCATCATTGGTGGGGAGAGCTTGCGCCTCCTCCCACCTTGATACGTAGTCGACCGCCACTAGAATATATTTATTTGAAAAAGAGGGAGGGAGAGGACCAACAAAATCGATACCCCAAAGGTCAAAAATTTCGCATTCTAAGAAAATGTTTTGGGGCATCTCATCCCGGCGAGAGATGTTCCCCGACGGCTGGCAGCTATCGCAAGTACTCACAAGGGTGTGAGCATCTTTGAAGAGCGTGGGCCAATAAAAGCCCGCCTTCAGCGCCTTCCTCGCGGTTCGGTTCGAATGATAATGACCACCGGTGGGTCCCTCATGACAATGACGTAAAATTTTAAAGTCTTCCTCAATTGAAACACATCTTCTCACAACCTGGTTTGCGCATACACGGAATAAAAAGGGGTCCTCTCAGAAGTAATTCTTTAAATCAGAAAAGAATTTCTTCTTTTGCTGACTCGAGAATTCTTTTGGCAGGACCCGGGCTACTAAATAGTTAGCCAAATCCGCAAACCAGGGGGTAGAAGATGAATTAATAGTTTCGAGAGCTAGGAGGCGCTCTTCGGGAAATTTATCGTTAATGTCGGCCTCTATTAATGCTTCCGAGGAGGGATTTTCTAAATGAGAAAGGTGATCGGCCGCCAAGTTTTCGGCTCCTCTTTTATCCCGGATCTCTAAGTCAAACTCCTGCAAGAGGAGGATCCATCTCAAAAGATGAGGCTTGGCGTCCGATTTACTCAAGAGATACCTAAGCGCGGAGTGATCTGTGAAGACGATAACTTTTGAGAGAGTGATATACGACCTAAACTTATCGAAAGAGAAAACGATTGCTAGAAGTTCCTTCTCAGTTGTGGTGTAGTTTGCTTGTGCCGACGTGAGTGTTTTGCTCGCATAATAGATCGGGTGAAAATACTTACTCACCCGTTGGCCTAAAATAGCACCAACCGCAATATCACTCGCGTCGCACATGATTTCAAAAGGGAGCGACCAATCTGGGGCAACTAGAATCGGGGAGTTTATAAGTTTCTCTTTGATAAGTTGAAAGGCTAAATTGCATTCATCGTTAAAAAGAAAAGATGTTTCTTTCTCGAGAAGATGGGTTAACGACTTTGTGATTTTGGAGAAATTTTGTATAAAGCATCGATAGAACCCCGCGTGGCCTAGGAAACTCCTAATATCTCATACATTTGTTGGAGGGGGAGCTTTTCAATTACTTCGATCTTGGCCCTATCGACCACGATCCCCTTGCCCGAAATTTTATGGCCAAGGACTAGTCCTTCCTTGACCATAAAATGGCATTTTTCCCAATTAAGCGCTAAATTCGTTTCCTCACATCGCTGCAACACGCGCTCGAGATTTTTTAAATAGTTTTCAAATGAACTTCCGTATACGGAGAAGTCGTCCATAAATACTTCCATCACCTCCTCTACTAACTCGTCAAATATTGCCAGCATACATCTTTGGAATGTAGCTCGCGCGTTACAAAGACCGAATGGCATCCTTCGATAAGCGAAGGTGCCAAAGGGACAAGTGAAAGTGGTTTTCTCTTGGTCGTCGGGCAAAATCAGGATTTGGAAGTATCCCGACAAACCATCGAGAAAACAGTAGTAGGAGTGACCCGAGAGGCACTCTAAAATTTGGTCGATAAATGGTAGAGGGAAATGATCCTTACGGGTGGCATCATCTAGTTTCCGATAGTCGATGCACATCCGCCAACCCGTAACAGTACGGGTTGGGATCAATTCATTATTTTCGTTTGCAACTACCGTGACACCACCTTTCTTTGGCACGACTTGTACTGGGCTAACCCAAGTACTATCTGATATCGGGTAGATGATTCCCGCGTCCAGAAGTTTTATAACTTCGGCCTTAAAGACTTCTTTCATGTTCGGGTTTAGTCGTCGTTGAGGCTGGACTGAGTTGCGGGAATTTTCTTCAAGAAAAATTTTATGAGTGCAGAAAGATGGGTTTATACCCTTAATATCCGACAATTGCCACTCAATTGCGTGGCGGTGCTTTCTTAAGACTATAGTCAACTCAGAAATTTCTGAGTTGCTAAGATCGGATGAAATGATGACAGGTAGCTTAGACTCTTTTTCCAAAAACAAATATTTAAGGTGAGGGGGGAGTTGTTTCAACTCTAATTCGGGTGGTTCTTCATAAGAAGTCTTGATTTTTAATTTTTCCAAAAGTAATGGTTCGGGTGGTGTGGGATGAGAAACTTCTTCTTCATCATAAAAGAGCTCTACGGGCTCGGAATCACTACTCGCCGATGAAACTAACTCGAGGGATGAATCGAACTCACTACACTCTTCTAAGTAAAAACCCGAATCGTCATTTTCTAGTGTGTTCTGCATCGAGGAATTTATTCCGAAGGTAACTTCATCGTCTCTAACCCGTAGGAGGAGCTTTCCGTTACTTACGTCTATAATAGCGCGGGAGGTGGCAAGGAAGGGGCGACCGAGTATGAGGGGTACTTCGGCATCCTCTTCGATGTCAAGAATGACAAAAACCACCGGGAAGATGAATTTGTCAACCTTGTCAAGCACGTCCTCCACTATTCCTATCAGATATTTTAAAGAACGATCCTCTAATTGGATACTCATTTGAGTGGGCCTTGGATTTCCTAGACCTAGCTTTTTGAACAAAGAAAACGACATAAGGTTGATGCTTGCTCCAAGATCCGCTAAGGCGTGTTTTACTAACGAATTGCCAAATAGACATGGGATGGAAAACCGTCCCGGGTCATTTGCTTTTTTAGGCAATTTGTTGAGTACAACCGCGGAGCATTCTGCGTTTAAAGAAATATGCGAAATATCTTCTAACTTTTTCTTATTGGAGAGCAACTCCTTAAAATATTTCGCATATTTAGGCATTTGTGAGATAGCCTCGCAGAAAGGTACATTAATATGGATTTGTTTTAAAACATCTAAAATTTTTTTATAATTTTTTTCGGCGCTTTCATTTTTAAATTTAGATGGATACGGAATATTAGAAGTAGGAGCGCGCGGATTTAAAATAGAAGTGTGCGGAGCTATCGTAGCGGGCAAATTTGAAGATGAATAAGTAGGAGGAGGAGGAGAGGAAATTACCTTGGGTTCATCCTGTTTTTGAACCACCTCCTTTCCGCTTCGGAGTGTAATCGCGTGGGCGCTCTCCTTTGGATTTTGCTCGGTATTCCCCGGTAGTGCTCCTTGTTGACGCTCATAAATCATCTTTGCGAGTTGGCCCACTTGATTCTCTAAATTTTTGATCGATCCGGTAAGGTTCCAGACGTTCGTTTCATTTGTAGCAACATATTTTGCAAAAACCTCTTCAAGCGGAGAGAGATTTTGCTGTTGCGGTGGAAAACTAGGTGGATTAAAATTTTGAGAAATCAAATTTGGAGGCGGAGTTAAGTTAAGAAGTTGATTAGGGGGAGGTTGATTTAAATTCATAGGACGCTGAGCATTTCCTTGGTTGCTCCATGAGAAATTCGGATAATTCCTATAACCCGCATTGTATGTGTTGTTATACGGAGCGGTGTTGGGGTTATAGGAAGGCCGAGGCGGATTTCCCATGTAGTCAACATGTTCTTCAATTAACACGTTATTAGCCCAAGGAGGAGTGGAGGAGGAAGCAGACATCTCCGCCACTTGCTTTGTTAAGCGCTCAACTTGTAAAGCCAAATTCGCATTTGCGTCTATTTCAAAAATTCTGTCCGGCTTATTAGGCCGCGCTTGGGGCATGTTCCATTGATACGCATTTGTGGCCATCTCTTCGAAAAGCTCATGAGCGGCGACCGGGGTTTTATTATTTAATGTCCCCCCGGCGGCCGCTTCAATCATTTGCCTCATTTGGAGATTTAAGCCATTATAAAATATTTGCACTTGTTGCCAAGTGGCAAGTGCGTGGTGAGGGCATCGACGCAAAAGCTCCTTGAAGCGCTCCCATGTGTCATAGAGAGTCTCCGAGTCGATTTGCATGAACGACGCAATATCCGTGCGCAATTTAGCGGTCTTTGATGGCGGGAAATATTTATTGAGAATTTTTTCCGCCATTTCGGCCCATGTAGTGATGGATCCCCTAGGTAGGGAGCCCAGCTACTGCTTGGCCTTAGACCGCAAAGAAAAAGGAAAAAGACGTAATCGAATGGCGTCATCGGTGACGCCATTGATCTTAAAAGTGTCGCAAATTTCAAGAAAGTAAGAAATATGTGAATTTGGATCCTCGTCCGGTTGACCATCAAAGGTCACCGATTATTGCACCATTTGTATGATGCTGGACTTGATCTCAAAATTATTGTTCACCACCGTGGGGCGAACAATACTCGATTGTGTGCCTTCCAAATTCGGCCGCGCATAATAGGACATGGTCCGTTGCGCGTCCTCATCAAGATTTGGCTCGTTAAGATTCGGAGGATTAAGATTATGATCCATATTCACTGTGCTAGTGTCCCTGATCGACTCTTCGGATTCTACTAGATTTCCCTAATCACGAGAATGGCGGTGCCTCAAAAGCGTTCGCTCGATCTCTGGATCAAAAGGAAGAATCGAAGTGCTGCCTTGGGTCATACACTAAAAAGAGAAGAAAGGAAGAAAAACAAACTAAATTTTTTTTTCTTTTTGAAATTCAGAAAAAGCAAAATAAAATAAAAATAAGCATGATAAAATTAATAGCTATCCTCTTTTCAAAATATCTACGCAAAGTCCCTGGCAACGACGCCAAAAACTTGATATACATTTTACGGTTTTGAAATTTAAGCGAAGGTTAAAGATTTTTCTCCAAAACTATATTCGATTAAGGCAAGTGTACCTTATCGTCTATAGTATAGGATATTTAGGAATATCAAGGTCGTATTCCACGGGGCGCGTTGATTACTTCTACTTCGAGGAAAATCACCATTATCTTATCGACGAAATTGAGGTTTGTTTTTACTTAACTAAAATTAAAACTAATTGCAAGCTAAATGAAAAGATCAAACAATGCATGAATGGAAAGAGAAATTGACATTGCATGAAAGGAAGAAATTACTTAAGGAGAAAAAGAGAACATGAAAGAGGAAACAAATTTTTATTGAAAATCAAAAACGATTACAAGCCTTAATTTAAGAGTGCAATGCTAAAGAAAATGAAGGTTACAAGCTTAAGAAAACTAGTACATGAAAATTTAAGAACATTGCATGAAAGGAAATAAGAGAACATGAAAGCTAAAGGAAAGACATGAACAAGCACTTGAAAAACTCACTCTCAGCTCTAACAGCACCTCCCCCACTCCAAAATTCTGAACCCTGGACTCAAGGAGAACCTCTGAATTTATAGGCAAAAATTTCAAGTTACACGCCCTCGGTCACGGGCGTGACCTAGGGCATGACTGCACTATTCACATCGGATCCGACAGCGGCGTGGGCTTTCTGGACGGCGCGGCGAAAAGCGGACATTACATGCCCGTGTAATGTTGGTCACGGGCGTGACTTTGGACGGCTGCATTAAATGCGGCGTGGGCTGGAATTCGGCGCGGCGGCGAAGCAGAGAGCACGCGGGCAAGTCACGGCCGTGACATGTGGGTCACCGGCGTGACTTAGGTTGACTTCTCGACAGCATCTCCACGTCCCATCAGCAGCCAGTCTGGGAAGATTCTAAAATTACACGCCCCTAGTCACGGGCGTGACACTGGGTCACGGACGTGACCGAGGGCGTGACTCGCTGTGGATTAGCTCAATTGACGCGGCATCGAGTCTGAACTGATCTTTAGGTTACACGCCCTTGGTCACGGGCGTGACTGAGGGCGTGTACTTGTCAATTTCTCCTATTTGTCCCAAAATTCTGCAAAAATTGAAAATAAGCTAAATTAGAAACAAAATTTCAAAATAAACAATTATGACCTAGAAATGACATAAAAAAGGAAAATACAAATTAAATATTTACAAAATTTTCTATTAAAAGTTATAAAAATACTACTTATCATAGCATTTACAGCCAAATATCTTAAAATAGTTAACCTTAGGCTTTTTATTCTTGAGTAAATCATAGGGAGTTTTGCCCTTAAGTTTATGTATCAGGCTTCTATTCAACACATAATTTGCTGTGTTCACTGCCTCTGCCCAAAAAGAGAGTGGCAAGTTTGCATCAACAAGCAATGTGGTTGCTGATTGAATTAGGGTTCTATTTTTCCTTTCAGCTACCCCATTTTGTTGAGGAGTTCTAGGAGCAGAGAAACATTGCCTGATCCCTTCTTTTCCACAGAATTCTCTTATCAGAAGAGATTCAAACTCAGTTCCACGATCACTTCTGATCAATGCAACTAGAGTAGAGAAAGTCTGTTAGAACAATGAAGGTGTCAGACTTGTTCCTAAGAAAGAATACCCAAGTGAATCTTGAGAAGTCATCTACAATAACTAGAGAGTAATGCTTCCATCCTAGACTTTGTATTGCAGTAGGTCCAATAAGGTCTAAATGCAGTAAATACAAAATCCTAGGTGAATCACTCTTGGATAAAGATTTAAAACTACTTCTAGTTTGCTTACCTAATTGACAAGCCCTGCAGAGTCCTTCCTTCTTGTATGAACCAGAAGGCAGACCTATAACAAGATTGTCCTTAGAAAGCTTAGATATAGTTCAAAGGTTAATATATCCTAGCCTTTTATGCCATAATTCATTTGTTTTACTTATAGAATTAAATAAACAAATATCAGAATTGGCAGAGTCAAAATTAACTAAATAAATGTTTCCATGTCTAATACCAGATAACACATTTATATTTTTGTTATTGGTAATAAGACATAAGGAATGGTTAAAAGTTACCTAATAACCTTCATCACATAACTGGCTTATGCTGATGAGGTTGTGCTTGAGACCCTTGACATAAGATACCTCCTTGAAGGTAACTGCTCCAACTTTGATCTTCCCATATCCCTTGGTTTGTCCACAGTTGGAGTCTCCAAAGACCACCTTGGGTCCAAGCTTTGCCTTATAGTTGCTCAGGTTGGCATTGTTTCCTGTCATGTGCTTTGAACATCCACTATCCAAATACCATTGTTCATTTTTGCTTGGATAGCCTTGTACCTGCAAAACAGAAAACATTCTACTTGTTCATGACCCAGACTACCTTGGGTTCTTTTGTTTTTCCACAAAACTCTGAAATGAAAGACATCTCAGGCTGATCCTTGTAACCTTGTGGATGATATCTCCTTGGAGGAATTATCCATTCAATGAAAAGATTCTTAGTATGTTTAGAATAAGAATTCTTTAGATTTTCAGTAAATTTTCCATTCGACGAATTTAGGTGAGTTCGTCGATCGCCGTTCGACGAAGTGAAGTGCGTTCGTCGGACGCCGTTCGAATGATAATTATACTTAATATCTGGCTTCAGAGTTCATCGATCTCCGTTCGATGAAGTGAATTCGTTTCGTCGAGCTCCGTTCGACAAATTCTGCTGAATTCCCTTATTCTTAACAGCCTTGCCTGAAATGTTTTTATCTACTTCTACAACCTCTTTGCTCTTGGCAGAAATGAACTTTATTGGTGTAGAAAGTATGTTCTTCTTAATAAGAGGTGGCTCACTTGATGATGCACCTAAGCCCAGTTTGACATTGATCCTGGCATTCACTGTGCTTGTGATCTCCATCAGTTTGATATTTCTCCCATTTAGGGATTCTTCAAATTTCTTAGCTTCAGATAACTTGTTCTGAATGAGAACAATGTGTTCTTTCGAAGCAGCCAATTCCTTCTTAAGAATAGCATTTTCTTCACTTAGTTGGTTCATTTCAGCCAACTTATTTCTGAGAGAGATTATTTCCTTCTCAGATTTGATTAATTCTAAGCAAAGAACTTTGAATTCATCTTTGAATTCAATTGAATTGAAATCAAAATTAGATATTACCTGATCAGCATCATTGTCAGAATCTGATTCATCTGAGTTATTTGCTGAGGCATTGATAGCCATCATACAGAAGCTTCTTTCTTCTTCATCATCCTCATCATCACTGGAGCTGGATGAAGATTCATTTTCTGACTCATTGCTTGAGTCATAGACATCCATCAAGCATTGGTCTTTTTCCTTTGATTCTTCTACATCTTCAGAAGAACTAGATGAAGACTCTGAATCAGTTTCACTCCATGATTCTGCTACAAACCCTCTTCCCTTACGCTTGTGTTTGTGGGAGGATGGCTTGCTGGAGTGCCTCTTTTCTTCTTTATCTTTTCTCTTTTCCTTCTTTTGATTCTCTGGACACTCAGGCAGAATGTGTCCAGATTTCCTGCTGCCAAAACAAATTATTTCTTTAGAACTTGATTTGTCATACCTTCGCTTTTCTCTTGATCTGGAATCCTTCTTTCTGAAGTCCTTCTTAGCCATCTTGTAGAACCTTTTGGCTAGAAGGCTCATGAACTCCATATCTACTGGAGCTTTTTCTTCTTCTTTAGTAGCTTGGAAAGCAATACTTTTCTCCTTCTTGGATGCTGGAGATGAGGCAGACTGTTCAGCTTCTCTGAATTTGATAAGCTGCTCATAGGATATGAGTTTGCCTAACAAGCTCTTAGTGGAGATCTCATTAAGGCTTTTGGCTTCCTTGATTGGCCAGATCCTAGAGTCCCATGTGATAGGGAAGCACATTAGGATCTTATCATTAACCTCAGTGATTGAGATCACTTTGTCCAAGGTCTTCAGGTCATTGATTATGAGGCTGAGCCTGTTGTATATATCAGCCACTGTCTTAGATTCTCCTTTCTTGAAATTTTCATACTGGGAGATTAGGTGAGATCTTCTAACTTTTCATTCATTTGCCGATCCTTCAACCATATTGTTGAGTGAGATCCAAATTTCCCTTGCTGAAGTGCATTCCACAACTTTTTGGAAAATGTCATCTGACATTGTCTGTGCCAATATATTCATTGCCTTGGCATCTTCCCTAATCTACTTCTTTTGAGCATCTGTCCACTCAGGTGGTGGAACAACATTGTTGTTAGTGGTGGCTTCAGCACTTGTTGTTGCTGTAGGAGCTGGAGGTCATGTCAAAATAACATTGAAATTTTCTTCGTCAATAGAATTCATGTATAATCTGATCCTTGCCTTCCATAGTGCAAACTTATTTTGATTGCACATAGGAGGTCTTGTGCTTGAATATTCTTTGTTTTGTGCCATGAGTTTTTAAGCAAAAGAAAACTCTAAAATAAATTTAAGATCTAATTGATCTTTTGATTCAGGTGTTAGCCTGTATACAATCAACCAACCTCTGATACCAATTGAAAGTGAGGTTAGATCTTAGATTTACTCTAGAGGTGGGGGGGGGGGGGGTGAATAGAGTATTAAAAAGTTTTTCACTTAATTTTATAACGGAATTAAAATAGTGATACTTATATGTGTATTGCAGAGTGAGTTATAAAACAAAATAAAGAAACACAGCACAAAGTACAATACAGAAAAATAAACACAACACAGAGGACACAAGGATTTTATAGTAGTTCCCCAATAAACCTAGGTACGTCTACTCTTCTACCACACTTGGTAGGATTCCACTAGGTTTTTGATCAGGTGCCCTATCACCAATGGAGTTTTGATCAGGTGCCCAAAACACCAAGGAGCTTTTGATCAGGTGCTCTAACCAAACAACAGGTTTTTGTTCAGGTGCCTTGCCACCAAGGGGTTACCTTTTGAAGGGAGTTAGAACCCTGTACAAGATGGGATAAAGTGGGTTAGATGTTCTTCTCTGTCAATAATCTGAGAGAAAACTCTAGTGGAATGATGTTATAAAGCTCCCCCTATCTGATTGAAATTATTGACAGCTTGAGGATGGAGCTCTTTCTCTTGAAACAGATATCTTCCTTGATAGCTGATGAATCTGAGAGATAGAAGTTTCTCAGATTATTGTTGCCCTTTGAAGATTTTAAATCTAGCAGCAGAGATCTGAGAGATTGATCTTGATGATGTTGTTCTCAGAGAATAAGATGTGCTGCTTGAGGAAGATGATCTTTCTTTTTGACTGAATGAATATTTCTCTCTTGACTGATATACTGATATTTTCTTTCTGTTACTGATATCTTTCTAGTGGTATCCTATTTCCTTTAGAGAGAATGATAACTGATTTGAAATTCAAATCTCTGAATAGGAATAGAATAATCAACATTAATTATTTTCTTGGAACTGCAACTGATTCAGCAAATCTTTAATCCTTTTCCTTTTCAATAAAAGATATACTTTTGCAATATAACCCAACGACTACTTTCTCAGGAAGAGATCTGAGAGATTGATCTTGATGATGATGTTCTCAGAGAATGAGATGTGCTGCTTGAGGAAGATGATCTTTCTTTTTGACTGAATGAATATTTCTCTCTCGACTAATACACTGATATTTTCTTTCTATTACTGATATCTTTCTACTGGTATCCTATTTCCTTTAGAGAGAATGATAACTGATTTGAAATTCAAATCTCTGAATAGGAATAGAATAATCAGCATTAATTATTTCCTTAGAACAACAACTGATTCAGCAAATCTTTAATCCTTTTCCTTTTCAATAAAAGATATCCTTTTCCAATAAAACCCAATGGCTACTTTCTCGGGAAGAGAATGGAGAAGGGAATAAACAAAGGAAGGATAAAATCTTGTCTTATCTGGAAGAATAAATTCATTGCTAAAAGTCAAATTGAGTTCTGAGAAAATATAACTGGTCTGAATAAACTGAGAGAAAATTCGTCGAGCTGAGATAGGAATTCGTCGATCTGAAAGTTGAGTTCATCGAACTGAACATCTGATACTGATTCTTCGAACACAGGCTGGAGTTCGTCAATCTGAAGTTAGAGTTCGTCGAATTGAAGAATAAACTGGCTGGAGAGCTAAGTTCGTCGAGCTGAAAAGCTTTTTCGTCGAACGCAGAAAGGGGTTCGTCGAACTCAATGTGAAGTTCATCGAACGCAGAAACTTAGAGATTTCCTAAGTTCTAGCTATCTTATCAGCCTAAAACTATGATCCTTAGACTATACATTGGGGTCAACTTAGTCCTAGTCAACACTAGTAATCCTAGCCCAAATCAGTAATAGGGTTATTCCAACACGGTTATCACCAATCTAACTCTCTATTAGATTACCAAGTGATAAATATACAGTTTTATGCACGTTTCCAAAATTCTTGTCTAAATGAGCAACTTAACATTTCATTTCAGCGTAATAAATTATAATGAAATATTTAATTCAGGACTCATCTCAAGGCCAAATTTGCTGAAACTTCTATCATAGCTCATAATTAATGCCTGAATCATTCCCACCGAATTTCGACCTCATTGTATTAAGCAATACTTTTCTACGGTGCTCTACATTTATATGATACGACAAGCAATTTCATGGTAAATATGTATTCAAAAATTTTGAAACTAAGCAGGGGTGATCACAATATCCTCAGGCACATTCCTACAAAATTTCATAAGCATCCGATAAATATTTTGCGAGAAATCAGTAAAACATCAAAAATCCGAACATATTCAACAATGTTTACCAAAACTGATTTCTGGGAGCTACCGACCGCACAAAATTATGTCCCACCCTATTCCGAAAAGGTATTGCCAAGGGCTACAACTTTTGTGTTGAGACCAAGGTCCAGATCTAAGCCTAACTATCTAAAATCGGGTTTGAACCCAGTAGAGTAAATCTGGACAGCAATTTGTCCTGTAGATACTACGGATAAAATTCTGTACAGCCATTTTCGATTCCATTTTTCTGGAGCTATAGAGATCCCCTGAAAACCCACAACAACTCGTTGGAAAGGTATTTCCGAGAGCTACAACTTTCATGTTGACCCCGAGGTCTAGATCCAGTTGTATCATGCCTAACAATTGCCTTGTACCCAGCTGCGCATATAAAAACAGATTTTCGTCTAAATATTATGAAATCTTCAAGGATCTTAAGACAGACGAACAACATCGGTTCACCTTCTTCCTCCAGCACTCAAATATTATTATTTCGCCTCCTCTCCTCCAATACTCCCTGAATAGACCATCGTTCTTCATGAAATCAGTTCCTACAACTTCGTATTGAAGAGAGGACTTGATTGAAGAGATTCTTTCGGCGAACGACGCCCTAGAACAGAAGTTATAGCATGGTCTCTTCCTAGAAAACTCCATTAAAATCACCAAGGTCAAGCTCTCTTGAGTTGACATCTCTCCTAAATCATATTTAAAGATCTAGCTCCATGTGAGAGTGGGCGGAAGTCACCTGATTTTTGGCGATGGAGCGGGTTTGTCTTCTTGGCGGCATGATGGTGGTCGGCCATGCTCGAAACATTCTCTCTAGGCTTGTTCCTTCAAGAAAGTTGCTGGTTAGTTTCTTTAGGTGTGAGGAAGAGGAAGAAGAAGAATGATCGGCATTTGGATAAGGGGTGAAGTTCAAGGTTAAGGGAGGAGAGGGAAAAAGGAGGCTAATTTGACTAGAATTAATGGTGGAAATATTTCACATGCTTTGGATTGGAGTATTGGACAATCCATCCATGTGTCACTATCATATTGCCCTAAGACACCTCCCACCCTTGAAATAAGCAAGGATAAGATATCACATCACCGTCAACATATTTTTGAAGGTTGCCGCATTAAAGGAACAAACTACACGAAGGAAACAAAAATCGACTCGAGTTCCCGTCGATCGACGGGACGGTCCAGTCGATCGACGGAAGCCCGGTCGATTTTGAGTTAGACCCTAGGGAAACATCCTCCCATCTAATGGCAAAGGTCGACCAGAGCTCCCGTCGATCGATGGGAGGGCCCATCAATCGATGGGAAGCCCCGTCGATTTCGTCTTAGAGACTTAGAGAAACACCTTTCCCAGCTGATGCCAAAGATTGATGGGATGGTCACGTCGATCGACGGGAGGTCCTGTTGATCGACGGGAGGTCCCGTTGATCGACGGGATGTCCCATCGATTTTGACTTGGCACATTTCATTTTATAAATTTTTCTAACCTAACCTAACCTACTTTTATCAAAGCCTATTTCTAGACTGCCGGGACATACTTATACTTACAACATTGCAATTAGAGTAGATTAAATCAATCATCACTAATTACCAAGATAAAGAAGATAAGAAAGGAGAAGGAATATGGAGAAAATAGGCCAAGGGGGAAGAAAACAAACCACCACTTGCTGACCGTGACTCAAACCTGACCACCTCAGGTTCTTAGGGCTTCTACCGAGCCTGAGTCAACTATCGGAAACACAACACACCCCCGAGGGGTCTAGCTCGAATTGGGATGTTACATGTTATGCCTGAGATGAAGGGTTTCAGAAACCTGAGATATGATCTACTGTAGATCTGAGTTGTAGGTCCTATTGTGCCTGAGATGTATGGTTTTACGAACCTAAGGTAGGATCCTAAGTGGATCTGAGTTGTAGGGCTTGTTGTGTCTGAGTTGTAGGGCCTGTTGTGCCCGAGTTGTAGGATCTGTGAAGATGATCTGAGAAATTGGAGGAGTTTGCCTAAGCTAGCTGCTTGCTAGATAGGTGTTGGGGGAAAGTGGATGTACCCATCTTTGGGAAACAACTATAAATTTGGTGTCTCTGTGTGCTGTGTTCTACGACTGTGTTTTATTTTAATTGCCATAAGCTTAACTTTAAAAATAGTCACATCACATATCCCCCCTCTAGGTGATAGTTCTAAAGAAAACAAGTGATATCAGATCTAGGTTCATCAAAAAGTGACTTAACAGTCAGATCTAGATATTTAGATTTATTCTCAATGGCTGGAGGTGATTAGTATAGAGAGATGAGGTCTATGAAGCTTCCAGTGTGCTTTAAAGAAAACTTCCCTATTTGGAAAGAAAGAGTTAGGTTGTTTATGGAGGTTGCAGATCTGAGGGTCTTTGTTGCTGTTCAAGAGGGACCCCACATACCCATGGCGACCTCTACCATAGATTCTACTCAGAGAGTACCAAAGAAGTACTCTGATATGAGTAAGGATGAGCTTGCCTTGATTTCCCTTGATAAAAGGGCACAAAATATTATAGTAAGTGCAATTGATAACTCAACCATCTAGAATCTTATTCACTTCAAATCTGCCAAGGAGATGTGGTACTCCTTAATTGTCTACATGGAGGGGACAAAGGAGGTAAGCGATGACAGAAAGTCCCTTCTGAACCAATAGGAGGAGACCTTCAAGCAAAGAAAGAATGAAACCATTTATAACTGCTATGAGAGGTTTTTCAAAATTGTGGATGGAATAAGAAATTATGGAAGGGAATTCACAAACACTAATCTTAATGGCAAATTCCTTAGATCCCTCACTAAGGAAAAGTGGCCCGTCGGCCCTATTTGAAATAAAGCAGTGCGAATACGAGACGTGGGCTCGTTTTGTTGATCACTTTCAGAAGGAGATCATGGAGATACAAATCATTGATCCAGAATTATACAGGTTTGCTCTGATCCATGGCCTAAGAGAAGGGCCACTCAAATTCGAAGCCAATATCAGAGAACCAAGGACTTATCAGGAGATGATCAACCTAGCGAACATGTTCATCAGGGGGAAAAGAGTAACCCTGGTTATGTCGCGAAGCTGCTTGTTGAATCCAAAATTGACCCCAAGTCCTCGATTCTCAATCCCGGATGAAAGAGAGGGGGTAATGGTCGAGCAACTGGTTACTTGAGTCACAAATGAAGAGCTGAGTGAGAGGGAGAGAAGAGAGGGCCGCTAACATGCGGCGAGGCCAGACTTCGCCCGCAACGGCAAAAGCCACTCCTGCGACGGCCTTTCCCTTTATTGAATAATCTGTATTACAGCTTGCCATTTTTAGTACACAGAAACAGAATGAATACTAGAGAGTAGCAGGTAAGAAAAGAAAGCTGCCCGAGCTGATGGCTGAGACCGCCCGGACTGCTTGCTGAGACCGCCTGGGCTGCTTCCTGAGACCGATCGGACTGCTTGCTGAGACCGCCCAGGCTGCTTCCTGAGATCGCCCAGACTGCTTACTGAGGCTGCCCGGGCTGTTCGCCGAGGCCGCCCGGACTGTTCGCCAAGGCCGCCCGGACTGTTTGCTGAGGCCGCCCGGGCTGTTCACTGAGGCCGCCCGGGCTATTCGCCGAGGCCTCCTGGGTTGTTTGCTAAGGCCGCCCAGATAGCCCGCAGCTAGGTGCGGTCTGGCTGTTTCTAGCCGCTGGTTTTGTCCCCCAACTTGCATGTCCACTGTTCACACCGAGGGTCCTATTTATAGGCTCTGGGTCGATGTCGTCCTCGCCGGTGAGCCGGTGACTGGATCTCTACCCGCGCGGTCTGAATGATGGAGGTCGCCACCTTGGCGATTTCAAGAAGGAGACCACTGCCTTGGCCGCTTTGAAGGAGGAGACCGCCCCTACTGGGCGGCTTGAAGGAAGAGACCGCCTCTACTAGGCAGCCTGAAGGCGAAGACAACCCCTGCTGTACAGCCTGAAGGCGGAGACCGCCCCTGATGGGCAGCCTGAAGGCGGAGACCACCCCTGCAGGGCAGCCTGAAGGCGGAGACCGCCCTTGCTGGGCGGCCTCAAGGCGGAGACCGCCCCTGCTGGGCGGCGTGAAGGCGGAGACCGCCCCTGCTGGGCGGCCTGAAGGTGGAGACCGCCCCTGCTGGGCGGCCTCAAGGCGGAGACCTCCCTTGATAGGCGGCCTGAAGGTAGAGACCGCCCCTGCTGGGTGGCCTGAAGGCGGAGACCGCCCCTGCTGGGCGGCCTGAAGGCCGAGACCACCCCTGCTGGGCAGCCTGAAGGCGGGGACCGCCCCTGCTGGGCGTCCTCAAGGCAAAGACCGCCCCTGCTGGGCAGATAGGAGGTCGCTCATATGGAATTTGAACCTCCTTAGGTGCATGACCTACAGGAGAACGGAGAAAACCTCCTCGGAGAGGATCGTCGATTTCTGGGTATACACTGCTCAATGATAAAGATCCGCCCAATTCTTCTTCCACCTATCATCAGCAATACAACCATCCACCCTGGTTGGATTTTGAACCCCATGATCAAAGGGGGAGAAATTTCAGGCGTAAACAACCTTCCTTTGGCCATCAACGGTTTCAGGAGCAGAAATTGCAGCCAGCCGCCGCACCAGCTCCATCCATTACAATTCCACATATAAAGCCGGTGTATCTACCATAATACACTGCGCCATCACCTCTAGTTGCTCCGTCCACTTAGTATGATGATTCTCAAGAATCATTTACTCCCCTCAATATCACCATGGATAAGGTTGTCCAAATTTTACAAAAGAGGCCTGATTTCAAGAAACCTGCTCCCCTGAGGTCGGATGTCAAAAACCGCAATCCGAATCTCTTCTATTAATACCACAAGGAAGGTGGGCATCTAACCAAAAATTGTCGATCCCTCCAATTGTTAATTGAGAAGTTTTTGGGAGAGGGAAAGCTCCAAGGTCTGGTTCGAAAAGATATGCCTACTGAACAATCAACTTCAAAGGGGAAGGAAATAGTAGAAGTCAGCTGGGAGTGTGGTGATGTGGAGGATATCAGTTGTTGTGGTGACATCCATCCTACTATATAATGTATCGAAGTAAATGATGAGGGACCCCTCAGTAACATTTATTGCATTCATGGAGGGGCTAGGCCCGAATCTTCTAGAAAGTCAAGCGTTGCAAGAGTCTTCAAACAAGAAGTGGCAGCCACTTCTACTTCTGCTCCAGAAAGGTCGGTCATTACCTTCGGCCAGGATGACCTTACTCCGAATGCAAATCCATTTGACGATGTCGGGGTAATTAAAGTTATCATTGAAAATTACAAGGTGCATAAGATCCTGATTGACACAGGCAGCTCGGACAATCTTCTCTTCCTACCAACCTTCGAAGCCCTAAAGATTGGAAAGCCATTGATTTCCACTGAAGGGCCCCTCTACGACTTCTTGGGAGAGAAGAAGGAAGTAGAAGGATGCATGAAACTTCTAGTATCATTAGGAGGAACAACGAAACTTATTAACTTTGTGGTGGTGGACGCCCCAGCAGCTATTGTGCAATCTTCGAAAGGCCCATTTTGAATGCTTATCGGGAAGTGGTGTCTACTTTCCACTTGGCTCTCAAATTTGCTGCAGAAGGGAGGAAATATCAGATTGAAAGTGATCCAAAGGTGTCTCGAGAGTGTTATTTCCGAACAGTCAACATGATTACCAATACTCCACTTTCCGAGCTTCCGGCTGTTATCCTTGATGTGGACAAGCTTCCAGAATTTGCTGAAGAGAATAAATAATGAGAATGGGCTCACCTGGAACCTGCCCAGGTAACTTAAGAAGTCCCGATTGCTGAGGAAGATGTGAAGAAGCTCGTCAACAATGCGAAACTGCCTGAAGAAGAAAAGGTTCAACTAATCTTCTGCCTATTGGAGAATTTGGATGTCTTCGCCTGGTCGGCGAAAGATATGCCTGGAGTGGACCCAGACGTTGCTTTCCACCATCTCAATGTCTCCCCTGACTTCAAGTTGATTCAATAGAAGAAAAGGGAGGTGTCAACTAAGCTGGCCGTGCCAATCAGAGAAGAAGTCACCAAACTTCTTAAGGCCAATTTTATTTCTTAAATTCAATGCCCCACCTGGATGTCAAACATTGTAATGGTGAAAAACTCATGGGGGAAATGGCGGATGTTTGTGGATTTTACAAAACTCAATAAAGTGTGTCCTACAGATTGTTACCCTTTGCCTCAGATAGATGTTTTAGTTGATTCCGCGATCAAGTATAATTTTATGAGCTTTCTAGATGCATTCTCCGAGTATCATCAAATTAAAATGCATAAGCCTGACATCCCTCATACGTATTTCATCATGAATGACAGTTGTTATTGTTATCTTGTAATGCCCTTTAGCCTCAAGAATGCAGGCGCTACATACCAAAGAATGATGGACATGGTCTTTAAACAACAAAAGGGGAGGAACCTCGAAGTTTATGTTGATGATCTCCTCCTAAAAAGTAAAACCATTTCAATGCATCTGAAAGACCTCATAGAGACATTCACTACTCTATGGAGGTTCGAACTAAAATTAAACCCGTTGAAATGTGTGTTTGGAGCAAACAAAGGGAAATTTCTCGGACATCTTCTCACTCCAGATGTCCTTGCACCAAATCCAAATAAAGTGAAGGCCAATCTTGATATGGCCCCTCCTCGCAATACGAAAGAAGTTAAGCAGTTGGGAGGAAGGTTTGCAGGTTTGAGCCGATTCATCTCCAAGTCAGGAGATTAAAGCGCTCGATTCTTTAAAACACTCCGGGGAGGATCTAAGTTTGAGTGTAATAAAGAGTGTAACAACGCTTTTGATCAATTGAAGGTACAACTAACGTCAACCCCTCTACTCCAAAGCCCTTGTGAAGGGGAAATACTATTATTATATTTGGGGGTTGGCCCAGATGTGGTAAGTTCCGTCCTTAGCTGGGAGGAGAAGGAAAAGCAGTTTTCGATTTATTATGTCAGCCATATCCTTAAAGATGCAGAAACTAGATATTCAATCTTGGAAAAGCTAGCTCTAGCTTTGGTAATGTCCTCTGGTAGACTTTGTCCCTACATTTAGGCCTATCCAATTTAGGTGGTTTTGGATTATCCTCTGAGAAGTGTCCTGGAGAAACCAGACCATTTGGGAAGATTAGCTAAGTGGGCCATAGAGCTAAGCGAGTTTGAAATATCTTACTTCCCCCGGATAGCAATCAAGGCACAAGTACAAGCAGATTTCCTGATAGATACGGCAGAGATTGATCCCAAGTAGATAGAAAGATCTCCTTTGGCCTGGTTTATTTATGTAGATGGGGCCTCAGGCATAAACTCCATATGTAAGACCCCATTTTTTTTTTCGCTACAAAAACCCGGGTCTTAGGCCCAGAACCGCCGCTTTGTAGTGACACGTTCACTCGGGAAGGTCACCACTACAAAACAACAATCCTGCTGGCCAAATCGATCACAAAGAAAAGTGCATTAAAGAAGACAAGCCCACATAATCAACATGCTATATATAAATGTCCACAGATAATAACTGAATAAAAGATTACAATAATAAGAAGAAGGGCTCATGCCCAGTACATCATATCCTTACTACAAGATCACTCGTGTGAGCTAACTACTAATCACTCACTGATCCTAAATCCTGTGCTCTTGTACTAGACTTGTCCGCCTTCGTTTGCACCGGCCTCTGGTGTTGCGCGTCTCCTCGATCCCCTAAAATGATATGGTCCACCGACCGTTAGTTAAAAAGACTAAGCCTTATGTTCCCCACCCCACCCCCAATGCCTCCTAGGCACCGTGCGGGAGGGATGAAGCGGAGCACAACAAGGGGTATAAACAAAAGCAGATGACAGCGGATCTAGTCTACATGAAATGTTCTACACTACACATGTGATTATATATATAATTGAAGCAGCAAATAAAGCATAGTAAAGAGCAAGTAAAGTACAGTAAGTAAAGACAAGTAAGTAAAGCAGGTACATAATAGAAAAGTAACCATTGATTTATAGGAATGCCCATACAAACCTATAGACCAAGGGGTCGTTTAGCAGGGCCTACCGTATAAGAAGTCCTATAAACAACTTATACGATAGGGTTAGGGGTTGAAATGCAATGTTTATGCCATGACATGCAGAGTTATGCTATGTTCATATAAGTGCAACTCACACACTTCGACTCTATGCGCACAGACCTTTAGTTCCCCCTTTTTGGAGCTAGCAAGACTCCCAGGATACTCCCGTAGTGGCAAACGGAAGCGGTGGGTTGGGCCTCGCCCACCTCTAGGTTGGTATTCAAACTACCCTACCTAGACCTATCATAAGCCTCAACGCAAAACCGCGGAGCTTCTGCGTACTCTTACAGGCTGGACCACCAGACTTTCAAGGCTAAGTGCAAACTCCACACTTGCCGAGTCAACGTATTGACGTCGGTGTGAACGACCGTCAAATACCGGAGACCCACCACCTTCATGCATATGCAACATGTTCTACTATATCCCGAGCCATAAATTCCCCGGGCTAACCTGGCCGTCATCAATAACCTTCCGAGCCACCGGCTCGACGGACCAACCCGTCCGTACCAACAAACACTACTGAGTCACAAGCTCACCGGATTAACTAGTGCGCTGCTTCAACCACCAAGCCTATCGTTCATAAAACCAAACCAACTAACCTCCCATAACCACGGGGTGTGGGTGTGTGTATTGTTAAGTTAATCTTGTACAACATCTTACACCTATAGTTTATGGTTAATCTTGGACTTCCCGAGGATTACCCTTTAAGGGGCTCTCTACGCTACTAGGAACCACAATGGGATGACACCCCAAGGCTCCCTTTCTCAAGACACTTAGTGTTGTTGGTATCTACCCATAAGAACACCCTCCTTGTTATTACACTTGGATTATCCTAAGTATTTTATGACCCGCTAGGGGAAAGACGATCCTTCATCAATCCCGAGCACAACTTTACCGGTAACTCACCAAGCACACCCTCATCACCTAAACTCCTTTTGTTGACCTTCAATCTCTTCAACCTGACCATGTACACCAACTACATGCTACTTCCACTTAGTAGGCCACTAGTTACACAAGTTTCACAGTTTTACTATACGCAGACCAAACTAACTATATGAGGCTTATAAGTAGATGTACTCCAAATATTCATCCAACTGACTCAATATTATTACTGGGAGTCTATCATGATGTTATAAGACTAAATCCAGAGAATCATATTTTTCCTTATTTATTTAGCATTTATTTCAATTTCTCCAAACATTTGCCAAGTATGAAAATGAACATGAAGTGCAAGATCTTCTTATAATATGCCCCCCATAAAATTATGATAAATCTATGATGACTAAATATCAGCAAATACAACATATCATATTTTTACAGTAAGGAATTGTCTTCTATTTCTAATATTCGACATATATCCAAATTTGTAGATTTATGAAGGAACCACCAAAAATACTTACACCAAAATTAGGAGAAAATTACAAGACCTTTGTATTCATCAGAAAAGTCTACTGACTTAATTTAAGGATTTATGGAAATCATTTTCTCACTTAACTAAATACTGTAAGAAAACCTAAAATTAAATAATTTGTGAAGTAGCCTACTGATTTAAGTCTTCAAAAATTCTATAAAAATTTCAAAACTTCCTTATACTCTGAAATGTCCTATCACCAATTTGTACAATTTAACAATGAGTATTGGACCCTCAACTATTTTTCCTAAGCCTAAGATAAAACAGGTGTCTTGTGAATGAAGTACTGATTAAATAATTTATATAAATACACAAAAATTACCAGAGGTCTAAACCATGATTATAAAGGCACTGCCAAGGTTTCATCATCATCCAAGACCTTTTGATCTTGTAATCATCTCTTATAAGAAATTTCTCTAAATGGATTATGACCTAATTCAAAGGGAATAATTTCTCCCAAAATTCTTATAAAATTACCCATGGCCTATTTATATCCTATGAACTTATCCACCAAGTTTCATAACCATCCAGGGAATTTTGACCACATGGCCTTCACAAGGTTCTAAATGCACACCTAGGAATAAAACTAGTGTTCTAGGGCTTAATAACCTCTACACCACCCCAAACCACTCATGGGGATACTTTAGGTGATCCTAAACCAGTGGACAAGGTTCCATCTCATGGTGAGGAGATTTGACCACAAAATTCCAAGATAAACACCATGCCCTAACTTTGTCCCAACTTGACCTAACTTGGGTTTACAAATTACCCAACCAAAACAGTCCCAATTGGGCTGAGATTTTTACCTGGAACATAACTTAACCCTAAAATGCACCCACCAAAATTTGGATGGCATTGGAGGTCATTTGACCCAATAATTAATTAGTATATGATTTATGAATTTATTACAAAAACCTTAGAAAAATGTTCTCCTAAAATTCACATATTTGGATACGATGTGTATAGGTATAATTAGACTATGTTTCAAATCTCAAGTCCATATCATTAGCCAATCAAAAGTTATTCAAGAAATGGTGGCTATCCTACACTAGGGACCAGCCCCACAAAAATGGACCTACAGGGAGCTACATAACTCCTTTTGCGGTGAAATCAATTTTAAAATAAAGTAGACTCCAAGGGCTACAACTTTTGTCTTGACCACTTTTCTGTGGAGGGGCCTAAGTATTTTTAATAAATTAATCTAGGTACAGAAAAAGTGTGACAGAAAATATAATTTCATAAGGATTTATAATATATGATTCAACACGAATCCTAAAGCAAATCCGATGGTAGCTGGTCATCTTCCTCCTCCAGCCAAGGGTGGAGATTTACCCGACCTGTAGCCTATCTACCATGGTTTTCCCGGCCACCCACGCCCCTCCCCGGACGGCCAATGCCACCACCACCTTCCTTGAGGTGGTGGCCGGCGATGGGAGGTGTTGGCCGGCCGGTGGTGGCCGGAACCGGTAGTTTTGGCAAGAAGAAAATCTCCAATAAAAGGAGACTTCGGCCATGAAGATGGAGGACCAATTAGCCCCAATCCTTTCCATTTTTTGAAGTAGATCTACCCACTAGAGAAGAGGAGAAGAACCAGACCTGAGTGGAGCCATGAAGCCTTGCGGTTTGGCCCATCACCATGGCCGACCTTGGAGCTTGGATGCCATGCTGATATGAGACTAGGATGCACGATTTCTTCTAGAATGTTGGGGGTTTCACTCCTCTCAGTCTTTTGAAGATGATATAGAGCTTAATTGAGGGAAAGGGAGTGTGTAACCTCCATTTGCCATGAATGGCCATTAAAGCTATTTTCGGCCACCATGAAAATCCTCCAAATTCAGCCCCCTTGTGGCCGTCCCTGGATATTAAACTCCTCCAAATTAGTTAGGGGGAATGTACCAATCCATGGGAGGTGAAGAGAGGAAGCCTTTGGCCTCACAAGTCATGAATGGCCATTATTTCTCTCTTTCTCTCTCCACCATTATTGGGGAAAATGTGGTTTCTCTCTCCTAATCATCATTTACAGAAATTGGATGGTTCTTTGAGTAATTATCAGCCAATTAGACAAATGGGATACTCCAATTGGGCTTAGCCCAAGTAGATTGGGCTTGTTAGATCAAAATAGGTCATTTTGACCTAAATTTAAGGGGATGTTGACTTTGGTCAATTTGACCATTTGGGTTGGCCCCAATGGGTGGGTAGTGACCCATTGGCCTCTCTAAAGGGTTAGGAAGGTCTAGGTAGGGTCAATTTGGCAAGGTGGAGGCCAATTGACCCACAATAGGGCAATTTGACCAAAATAGGGCTAGAGTTGACTTAGGTCAAATTGGCCAATTTGGTGGCCCCATGATGGGGGTTTTTGGTCCATTGAGTCCCTAGTAACCTTATAAGGGTAGGGAAAGGGTCAATTTGGCTTGGTGGGGGCCAATTGACCTTAAGAGCTAGTTAGACCAATTTAGGGTTAAGGTTGACTTTAGTCAAATTGGCCTCTTAGGTTGACCCCAACGGGTCACTGGTGCTTCAAGGAGACCTTTGATGGGTTAGGGATGATATTGTGGGGTCAAGGTTCAAGGTGGGGTCCTAAAGTCCAACCCTAGGCTTGGTATCTGAAAATTGCTATTTGCAGACCACTTGGGTTTTCTCCTTCTCACCTATGTTCACAAGGTCTTGAGCTCTTCCTATGGTTTTGTCATGACCTAGTCATGACAAAACCAACTTAGGGTCTAGATGTTTGGGGGATGTTACACCATAGGGGCTGGAGTCATCTTGATCAGCCCAAATGGTATCAAATTGGAGCAAGCCATCAAGTTATTTTTTCCGATCATAAACAATAAAGCATAGTTTGAATCACTCCTGGCTAGTCTAAGACTTGCGAAAGAACTGGGGATAGAACATGTACATGTTAAAACATACTCCCTTGTAATGGCTTCACAAGTACTGGAAAATTTTGAGACAAGGGAGCCAATGCTGAGGAAGTACCTATTACTGGATAAAAAAGAAATTGGGAGATTCAAAACTTTCATCATCGAACATATCCCAAGGACACAGAATGAAGAGGCGGATGAACTATCAAAATTTGGACTTCCATTAGGACGGGTAACCTCAGAACTCTTCCATCTGGAAATAGAAGAAGGAGAGTTAATGCAAATTGATCAACAACCTTCTTAGAAGGATCCCTTCGAGTTGTATCTATCTAAAGGAGAGTTTCATCCATCCATACAAGATAAGAAGAGATTCAGGAGAAATGCATCGTATTATTGCTTAGTGGGAGGAGTTTTGTAAAGAAAAACTCTTATCTCTCCTCTAGCAAGGTGTGTCTCAGAAGAGGAAGTTCTTGTAATACTCCAAGAAGTTTATTCAGGAGAATGTGGGAGTCATTCAGGAGCAAAAACTTAAGAAAATAGAATCCTGAGACAAGAATATTTTTGGCCAACAATGAGGAAAGATGCAGAATCATTCGCCAAGCGTGGCGTTCAATGTCAAAATTTTGCTCCACTTCAGCTTCAACCTGCCCAGACACTCAGATCAATAACAGCGCCTTGGCCATTTGAAATTTGGGGGATGGAACTTATCGAATCCTTCCCAACCGCTAGTGGACAACGCCATTTTATAATCATTATGATTGATTATTTCTGCTAGTGGATTGAAGCAAAAAGCGTTGGCCAAAACCACCATGCAGCTTATCAAAAACTTCATCTGGGGAGAAATTGTCTGCCGACATGGAATCCCGTTGGCTATTATCACCGATAATGGCCCTCAATTTAACAATCCAGAGATGATCAGTTTTTGCTATCATATTGTAATTCAGCTTCGATTCTCCTCAGTATATCATCCTAGAAGTAATGGGCAAGTGGAGGTTGCGAATACATAAATCTTGTATCTTTTGCAAAAGAAGGTTTTGAATCAAAGAGGGAACTGGGCAGAACAACTCCCTTTAGTCCTTTGGACTCTTTGAACTACGCCAACTTCGGCCACAGGAGAAACATCATTCAAATTATCTCATGGATCAGAACCACTCATTCCCGTAGAATTCGAAGTAACCAGTCCCAGAGTTAGGTATGCAAAACAAGGGAATGAATCTTGGATGGAGACCAATGATGAAGCAATAAAATATAGTTTGGATTTCAACGAAGAAAATCAGGATGAAGCAACTATCATAAAGGAGGAAGTAAAGAGGAGAATAGCTAGACACTTTGATAAAAATGTCAGAGTTAAGCAATTCGCAGTCAGGGACATTGTATTGAAAATGGTGGATGTTGCAGCCAGAATAGGTATTATTGGAAAATTAAATCCCAATTGGGCAGGACCATTCATAGTCAAGGAAGTATTAAAGAGTGGGGCTTATCGCCTCCAGACAAGTGACGGAGAATACATCTCACGTACTTGGAGTGGTGATGATCTCAAAAGATTCAATCCTTGAAATATTGTCTTTCATTATTTGCATTTTGGATATTCAATGAAAAGCCCCATACCGACACTTTTCCTTGTCTAGTGACTCTGTACTTTTTATATATCCCTCAATGAACCTTGGAGACATTGCCAAGTTCTGCTTGAACCCCCTCGGATTATAGTCATTAATGTAATACCACGAGGACCACATGTAGCGGGGAGTTTTTGCCCATGTATAGTGGAAGCTTGCCAATTCCTGTGCGGAGGTCTTCAGAATATTGTATCCCGGCCGGTATCTAACACACCTCTGCATCAAGGGAGGTCCAGGTGACTGTTAGCTCTATCTTGCTCCGAAAGGGATATAGTTACATATTTGATGATCTTTCAGAGGAAAGCAATGTCGGTATAGCCTCTGCGGCATAACCACACCTGCCCAACTGATCATCTTAGTCTGTAACCATCGAATACACCTAAGGTACACTCGAGCGGTGCATATAGGGGACCCACAACAAGGATAATCTCTCTGAGGAAAGCAATGTCGGTATAAACCTCCGTGGCTTAACCACACCTGCCCAATTGGTCAACTTAGCTTGTAACCCTAGGCAAGAGAGCAGTTGAGTCGTTGAAATTCTTACAGCTCTTATGACCACTTGCTACCTAAGCGCACCTGCCCACTTGGTCATCTGAGTCTGTAATTCTTTTACTTCTTTACAGGAAGTTATTTTTCTCTTATGGTTTTTATGACCATTTGGGAGAAGCAGTATTTATCAGGTACTAGTACAAGCATTTGTCCACCAGGTTACTTAAAGATACATGACTTTAAGACCAGGCATCTTAACCTGTTAAGACGGTCATCTTGAATGGTAACACCACAGGTTGAGGAAAATGGCAGCATATTATGCTAGCCGGACAGATAACACATATCTGGCTTTAAAAGCTAGAAAACAGGTTATTTTAGGAAACCGCGAGGCAATATTTTTGACTTGAAACAATCAAGTCAGGGTTTTCTCTAATAATTTATTATTCTCGGCAATTAAAAATGTTGTCAATATTATTCGATCGGCTTATGACAATACTATTCGATCGGCTTATGACAGTAATATTCGGTCGGCTTATGATTAATCCGATCATAATAATTACAGACTAATGTTATTCCCTCAGTTTGAATCTATTTGCCTGTGCTGATAAATATTGCTAGCTGACATTATTCGCTCGGATTGAGCTGATTATAGGAGTTATGAACCAGCATGATTCATTGATGATTATGAGCATTGCTCGCTCGGTTTGATTCGCTTACAAGGAATTGGTCATGGTTCGCTTGGTCTTATGTTCCATAACATCAAGGAGATCACTCAACCGAAATACAGTCTAACCGGATGAGATATAGTCTAACAACGCGAATGTAAATACTTGGTCGCCCGAGATACAGTATTTCTTATATTGAATAATCAAAATGTGAATTATTGGTTGCCCGAGATGTAGTCTAACCGCGCGACTTGATCAGTACTTGTGAAAAATATTATTTTCGGCGGTTTCAGGTCGTGATTCATCTTCAAAGAATCAAGATCCATCTCAGGAACAAAGGCGATAAAACCGCCCGAGCAATGCAAATAGTTAGTCGCCCGAACTGGTCGTTGATCGCACGACTCAATGCTTATTCTCTGGAAAATTCAAAGACTTGCAGTTTAAAAGAAAGAATGCTAAAACAAAAGGTCTCTAATGAACATCCACAGGTAAGTAAAGCCGTAAAGACAAACAGTTGAATAGATAACTGTATTTTCCATTAAGATTCTCAAAAAATACATTTAAAGTGGTTCGAATCGACCGGCTACAAAATTAAGCCGTCAGGCATATAAAGTAAGTACAATTACAAAAATAACTAGTCGCCCGATCTAAATCTTTTAGCCGCAGGAGAACTTGTGTCTTCGCCGCCTTCAATATCCACATCGGGCGAATAATCTCCACAATCTGATGAAGAACTTGTTGATCCGCTGTGATAAGTAGTATTTATATAACTTTTTAATCGAAAGTTTTGTAATTATTTAATATGAATTTTTCTTTTTCATGTCAATTTTAGGTTATAAGTAGTTCTTTTGTAATTTTGATTCTAACTTAGCTTAATTTCAATTTTTGTAAAATTTTGGGACAAATTGTAGAAATATACAAGTCACGCCCTCGGTCACGCATGTGACCATGGGCGTGTAACCTGAAGATCAGTCCAGAATTGATGTCGCGCTGATTGAGCTATTCCACAACAAGTCATGCCCTCGGTCACGCTCGTGACCCAATGGTCACGCCCGTGACCAAGGGCGTGTAAACTTAAAAAGAAGCTCTCAGCAATGTCGTCGAGAAAAGGAGCTGACGTCGAGAAGTTGACCCAAGTCACGTACGTAACCCATAGGTCACGCCTGTGACTTTCGCGCATGATCTCTGCTTTCCATAACGCCGCAGTCAAGCCCATGCCGTATTAAATTTAGCCATCACAGGTCACGCACGCGACCCAAATGTCATGGGCATGACTTGTAACTTTTCGCCGCGCCATCACGCAAGACCCACGCCGCTGTTGGAATAGAGCTGAATAGTGATTACATGCCCTTGGTCACGCCCATGACCAAGGGCGTGTAACTTGTAATTTTTTTCTATAAATTCAAAGGTTCTCCTTGACTCCAGGGTTCAGAATTTTGGAGAGGGGGAGGGGGGGTGCTGCTAGAGCTGTTAGTTAGCTTTTTCTTGTAGCTTTCATGCTTATTCATGTCTTTACATTTCATGTTCTCTTTCTCTTCATGCCATGTATTGTTTTAATTTTCCTTCTTGCAATAGCCTAGTTTAAGCTTGTAATCGTTTCCTTTCTAACAGTGTAATCCCTTTTAAAGCTTGTAATAGTTTCGGTTATCAATACAATTTAGTTTGATGTCTTTCTTTTTCTCCTTCTATCTTAGTAATTTATTCCTTTATGCAATTTTATTTTTCTTTCTCTTTCCCCTCCACCATGATTAACTAATTCTCATTAGTGCTCGATCGAAATGATCCGAGGATGAGATAATCTAGTTATGACTTTCTAAGCTCTCTATTTCCATTTTTGTAAGCACTTGAATTACCCTTGATGTTTAATTAGTGAGACCATATTTTCGATGTATGGTTTTCGCTTAGGTTTTCATACTTAGTTAGCCTAGAGGCTCAAAGTATGAATCGATCACTCAAGGGTGAAGAGAGTTGCACGCACCCCTCAAGTGAGGATGACGTAAATCTCCCGAATTGGAGTAAAATCCAATAGTGGGGTTCAGTGCGTGAAGCAAGTTTTAGGTAGCAGTTATAGGACGAGAGTTAGATTGATTTTTCCTAAACTTAGTTGGGCATTAACCTCGAGAGGGGCATGTTCAAGCTTCGGGAAAATCCACTGTCAAGTAGTTTAATTAAACTGAATTAGATTTATTTTTCTTTCACTTGATTATTCTCACTCCAATGTGATTTTAGATTGAGCACTAATCTTTTTACCATCATTTAAACCCTACTTTTAGTTTGCAAATTTTCTCTTTTAGCTAACTAAAACAAAACCTCAAAAATCTATTAGATAAGATAATAGTGACCTCCTCGATGTAGAAGTAATAAACGCGCCCTGAGGAATATGACCTTGGTATTTCTAAATATCCTATATTATAGACAATAAGGTATACTTGCCTTCATCGAATATAGTTTTGGAAAACAACTTTAACCCTTCTCTTAACTTAAATCTGAATATTTCTATATTAAGTTTTTGGCGCAGTTGCCGGGGACTTTGAGTAGAAATTTTGAAAAGAGGATAGCTAAAAATTTTATCATGTTATTTTTATTTTACTTTTTCTAATTTTGAAAATCGTAAGGGTGTAATTGAAATCTTAGAAAGGGACGTTTGGGCTCTCAGCCCATCTCATCTCCTAGTACCATTGAGAACCCCTCACAGGGTATACCTCGGGAATTCCATGACTAACCTAATCTGCCTAAAAGAAAAAAAATATTTATAATAATCAAGTTTTCCTCTTCTTTATTTTTAGTTTTATTTTTCTTTCTTTTCTCATTATTCTTTCTTCATTGCCTTTTTAATTTTTAGTGTATGACCCGAGGTAGCACTTTGAATATTCCTTTTGATCCAGAGATCGAGCAAACCCTTTCGTGGCACCGCCATTCTCATGATCAGGAAATACAATTATTATTCGAAGAGTCGATCGGGGACACTAATACAACAAATATGGATCCTAATCCTAATCTTCCTAATCATAACGCGCCAAATCCTAATGAGGCCGTGCAACGGACCATGTCCTATTATGCGCGGTCAAATCTGGAAGGCATACAATTAAGTATTGTTTGCCCCATGGTGGCGAACAATAACTTTGAGATCAAGTCCAACATCATAAAAATGGTGCAACAATCGGTGACCTTCGATGGTCAGCCGGAAGAAGATCCAAACTCGCATGCTTCTTACTTTCTTAAAATTTGCGATACATTTAAGATCAATGGCGTCACCGATGATGCCATTCAATTACGTCATTTTCCTTTTTCTTTGCGTTCTAAGACAAAGCAGTGCCTGGGCTCCCTACCTAAGGGGTCCATCACTACATGAGCCGAAATGGCGGAAAAATTTCTCACTAAATATTTCCTGTCTGCAAAGACCGTCAAATTGTGCACAGACATTGCGTCATTTATGCAAAGCGACTCGGAGACTCTCTATGATATATGGGAGCGCTTCAAGGAGCTTTTGCATAGATGCCCTCACCACGCACTTGCCACTTGGCAACAAGTTCAAATATTTTATAATGGCATAAATCTCCAAACAAGGCAAATGATTGATGTGGCCGCCGGGGGAATGTTGAATAACAAAACCCCGGACTCCACTAAAGAGCTTTTCGAAGAGAAGGCCATGAATGCGTACTAATGGAATATGCCCCGAGCTAGGCCTAGCAAGCCCACCGGATTTTTTGAAATAGATGCAAATGCAAATTTAGCTTTACAAGTTGAGCGCTTAACAAAGCAAGTGGCGGAGATGTCTGCTTCCTCCGCCACTCCTCCTTTGGCTAATAATGTTTTAATTGAAGAGCAGGTTAACTACATGGGAAATCTGCCTCGGCCTTCCTATATCCCAAACTCCGCTCCGCACAACAACACTTACAACGCGTATTATAGGAATCATCTGAAATACTTATGGAACAACCAAGGAAATGCTCAGCGCCCTCTAAATATTAATCAACCCCCTATTCCCCCTCTAATATTTAAATTCTCAAAATTTTAATCCTCCCAGTTTTCCACCGCGACAGCAAAATCCCTTTCCGCTTGAAGAGGTCTTTGCAAAATATGTTGCTACAAATGAAACGAACATCCGGAACCTCACCGGATCGATCAAAAATTTAGAGAATCAAGTGGGGCAGTTAGCAAAAATTTTCTCTGAGCACCAGCAAGGAACTCTACTAAGAAATATGAAGCCAAGCCAAGGGAGAGTGCGAATATGATTACACTTCGAAGCCGGAAGGAGGTGGTTTCAAAACAGGACGAACCCAAGAAAACTTCTTCTTCTCCTCCTCCTACTCCTATTTTATTGTCAAATTTGCCTGCTACGCTAGCTCCGCACTTTTCTAGTTCAAATATTCCGTATCCATCTAAGCTTAGGAGCGAGTGCGCCAAGAAAAATTACAAATTTTTTTTAGAAATTTTAAAACAAATTCATATTAATGTACCCTTCTGCGAGGCTATCTCTCAAATGTCAAAGTATGCGAAATATCTTAAGGAGTTGCTCTCCAATAAGAAGAAATTCAAAGATATTTTGCATATTTCCTTAAACGCAGAATGCTACACGGTTGTACTCAACAAATTGCCTCAAAAAGCAAATGACCTGGGACGGTTCTCCATCCCGTGTCTATTTGGCCATTCGTTAGTAAAACATGCCTTAGCGGATCTTGGAGCAAGCATCAACCTCATGCCTTTTTCGTTATTCAAAAAGTTAGGTCTAGGAAATCCTAGCCCCACTCGAATTAGTATTCAATTAGCGGATCGTTCATTAAAATATCTGGTAGTGATAGTGGAGGATGTGCTCGTTAAGGTTAACAAGTCCATCTTCCCGGTGGACATTGTCATTCTTGACATTGAAGAGGATGCCTAAGTACCAATCATACTCGGCTGCCCCTTCCTTGCCACATCACACGCAATTATTGACGTAAGTAACCGAAAGCTCCTCCATCGGGTTAGAGATGATGAAGTTACTTTTTGTATAAATCCCTCAATGTGAAACACCTTAGAGAATGATGATTCATGCTTCTATTGAGAAGAATGTTTTGAGAACGAATTGTATTCACTTCCGGAGTTAATCTCCACATCGAGTCACGATTCCGAGCTCGCCGAGCTCTTTTGTCTAGAAGAAGAAGTTTCTCACTCCACACCACCCGAACCACCATTTTTAGAAAAATTAAAAAACAAAACTTCTTATGAAGAGCCACCAGTTTTAGATTTGAAACCACTCCCTCACTACAACAAAATACACTTTTAGTAAGGACTAAATTGCAACGAAGAAAAAATTTGTTACTAATAGCTATATTTAGTAATGAAATTTCGTTATCATTACAAAAGCTTAACTTTTTGTAACAAGTATTTTATGATTCGTTACAATAACTAAATAATTGTTACAATAAGAGCAGGTATTTGTAACAAGACTAGTTTTACGTTACAAATAGTAAAATATCCTCACAATAAGTAGCAATTGTGATAACACCATAAAAGTATTTATAACAATTAGAATTTTCTTACAATTAGTATTTTTTGGTAACCAAAGTTTTGTTATAAAAATATATTAATTAAATTTTAAAACATGAGCGAGCATTTTAGGCCCTAGAGCGTATTTTTTCGCCCGTGCATGTGTTTTTCACTTGTGCGTGCGATCTTTATCTGGTGGCATGTGTTTTTTTGACTGCGTACACTTTTTGGCTCGGGAGCACAATTTTGTTTGCGCACAAGTTATTCGCTCATGAGCGTTTTCTTCAAAAACACATTTTTTCGGACGCGCTTTTTTCGTCCTGATGCTTTTTCTCACCCGGGCACATTTTAGCCTAGCTAGTTACGCATTTTTTCACGCGCACGCATTTTAAACTGTGTGTAAGTACGTACGTACTGTTAGCCCAAGCATGCATTTGTCCTACGGGCGCGCGAGAGATGACTATTAATTAAATATCGTAACATGAAAAATATCTAATGTATCTTTTAAATTTTTGTATAAAAAGAAATATATTATTACTAAAAAATAATTTTTTTATTTATTATCACCACTTATAAGGAAACGTTTACGACGACGTTTTTTTGTAGCGGTTAAAAAAACAAGACTAAATATTTTAAATTTTGGGTATTTTTGCGCGCATGGGTTTGTGAGCTGCATGAGCATCGTCGCACTGCGACAGTATGGAGGCGGGGGTAATTAATGTCGTGTGGGGCACGTGCGCTTTTCCTATGCATGCACTGTTAGTTATTGATCGATCGAGCGTCTGAGAGTGGGAGAGTACAGTTTTGGCGGAGGTACCGTCGCTGCCGGGGTACTGTCAAAGCAGAGAGTATCGAGCACGCGCGTACCTCTATAATATATATATATCTAACCTGTTACATATATAATAAATTATAATTTTAATTTTAATTATATATAAACTACCGTGTATAAAATTTTATATAAAAGTTTATTAAACGTTTTTATAAAAATTTCATATAAAGTTTTTATATAAAACTTTACGAGCAGCTCCGCATGGGCTTCGCTCGTGCTCGCTCGCTCTGAGCGGGCTGAGCCCGCATTCGAGCGGGGTGCACCCATATATATACTACGGTACTCGGCCGACGACGACGGGCTTTGCCCGCCCCCTGTTGGGCTTCGCCCGCAACATATACATATGAGTACTCAAAATGATCGTAAAAAAATATACATCAAAATTTTATAATTATTTTTTTCTAAAACATTTATATTTTAACAAAAAAATTCTTTTAAAATTTCTTTATATATAGCAGTTAAAGATATATAAAGTTATATAAAGTTTTTATAAAATTTTGAAAATGTTTTAATAAAAGTTTTTCTTCTACTCTCCCCCTCTCTCTTACATGAATGAAATATACGGAGAAAAATTTCCCACCATAAAATTTTGAAAAAATAAATTCAAAAATTAAAAAACATTAAATTTAAAAATGAATGCAAATTTGACATTAATTTATTAACATAATTTTAGATTAAAAATAACTACGCGCACAGGCCCCGCACGAACGCAAAGACATGTGGTTTAATGAAATTAGATATACAAAAAAAGTCATAAATACATGTCATATCGATAAGTGGTACTATTGCGGCGTGAGTATTTTCGCACGCGCGGGGTTTGCAAGCTGCAGGTGCGTTGTCACATTGGGACAGTAGTACTATTGTGGCGGGGCTAATGTCATAGTGGCACAGACGACATAGACAAACACAAACACAGACACAGACACCAACACACACACACACACACAGACACACCGACAGATGGATGACACAGACAGACATAGACACACAAACAAAGACACAAACACAGACACACATGCATGCAAACACATACACAGACACACAGACACCGATACACACACATAGACACAGACATATACACAGATACAGACAGACACAGACACACAAACAAAACCACAAACACACAGACACAAACACACACAAGCAAAAACACAAATAGACACACAGACAACACAAACGACACAGACATATGCATACACACAGATATAGATATGCATAAACTCCGATACACTACACACACAAACACAGATACACATACACATGCATGCATAAACATGCACAGACGACCCCAACACAAACACAAACACATACAGACAAACACACACACACAAACACACGCACTCACACACACACACACACACACACACACCAACAAAAATAGATGACACAGACAGACATAGACACACAAACAAAGTCACAAACACAGACACACATGCATGCAAACACATACACAGGCACACAGACACCGACACACACACACACACACACACAGACATAGACACAGACACAGATACAGACAGACACAGATACAGACAGACACAGACACACAAACACAACCACAAACACACAGACACAAACACACATACACAAATACACACATGCACAAACACACACATGCACAAACACACAAAGACACACAGACGACACAAACGACACAGACATAGTATAATGTTACTTTAATGTTCATATACTGAGATCATGTCTTGTTTTCAGGAGCCTCTTCAAGTATACTCGAGCCGTAGAATTCGAGAGGCTCGAGAAGAACCTGAAGCTGTCAGGGAAGCTATGTCTGAAGAAAGTGATAATGGGCATAAAGCTGCCCCGCTTCAAATTGCATATATAGCTCAGGCTATTGCGGCAGCCATTAGACTGGTACAGGATACTCCTCCTGTAGCTGCACCGGTTGTACCGGCTATGCCTCCTCCAGCACTGATTGTGCCGGTTGTGCCTCCCCCAGCACTAGTGGATACGTATTTGAGGCCGTTTCTTGATTTAAAGCCGCCAACCTTCCGTGGAGGTCTTTCACCGATAGAGACCGAGGATTGGATTTTGCGAATTGAGACTATATTTGAAGTGATGCGGTGCCCAGCAGAGCGGAAAGTAGAACTAGCTGCATTTTTGCTAGAAGGAGAGGCAAAGCGTTGGTGGCTTAATATGATGAAAGGAAAATTTGCTGCGAGAGGTGTGACGAACGTAACGTGGACTGAATTTACTGGTGTGTTCATGAAGTGGTTCGTACCAAGGACTGAAAAGAGACAACTCTAGGAAAGATTCTTGCATTTAGTGCAAGGAAATCGTTCTGTTCCGCAGTACGAAGCGGAATTTGCTAGTTTGGCCTATTATTCTGAGTCTGCAGTGGCCACAGAAGAGGCAAGATGCTTGCATTTCCAGGAAGGCTTGCGAGATGACATTCGCGCAGATGTTGTTCCGTTTGATATTACGGATTATGCAGTCCTTGTAGAAAAAGCTCGAATGGTTGAACTAGATGCTGAGAAGAGGCAATGCAGATCTGAATTTAAGAAACAATTCAAAGAAGGAATCAGTCCAGAGTCGTCAAGCAAAGCAAGTACACCGCCGTGGAAGAAGAAGAAGCAGCAACAATCTTCGTCGACCGTTAGTACACAGGTCTCTCAATCAACGGTGACGAAGTGTGCCATGTGTGGCAAGATGCATAGGTGGGAATGTTTGACTGGTGTCTGCTTTTACTGTCGCCAACCAGGACATCAGCGGAAGAATTGTCCGAAACTACAGCGGACTGAAAGCCAGAAGGGAGCTCCAGCCTTGCCAGCTCAGAAAATGTTTCATATAGGGACTTCCAAGGAAGGGGAGTCTATTGCATCGGCATCTGTTCCTGCTGAAGGAGACAAAGAAGAAAGGTTGGTCCAACCCCGAGCTTTCAATCTGGGGCAACAAGAAGTGAAAGTTGATAATACGGTGGTTACAGGTATGATAAATGTGCACGATCAATTATTATAGGTTTTATTCGATACTGGTGCTAGTCATTCCATTATTTCGTCATATATTCTTGATTCTGTTCATACATACCAATATCAAGTTGCAAAACCTTTGAATGTTCTTATGCCAAATAATACGGTGCTGACTACTCAAAAGCGAGCCGTGGTACCGTTATCTTTTAACGAGAAAAGAATTGAAGCAGATGTCGCAGTGCTACCATTAGTTGAATATGATATTATCCTTGGTATGGATTGGCTGTCGAATCACGAAGCAGTAATCAACTGCAAATCGAAGGAGGTAGTTCTTAAATATCCAGACGGGAGTTTATTTGTCTTTAGGGGACTGGGAGAAGTCTCCAAGATTATGATTTCTGCCATGAAGGCATGGAAGAAAGTAAGAAAAGGCAGCGATGCCATTTTAGTAATGATTAAGGAGTTCAAGGAGGAATAGAAGGAAATTACAGCGGTGCCTGTAGTGCGGGAATACTTGGATGTATTTCCCAAGGACTTGCCTGGTATACCCCCGACTCGAGAAGTTGAATTTGAAATCAAGTTAATTGAAGGAGCTTCTCCAGTAGCCAAGGCACCTTATTGGATGGCGCCTAAAGAATTGGCGGAATTAAAGGTGCAGTTGCAAGAGCTGTTAGATAAAAGTTTTATTCGACCGAGCACTTCACCATGGGGCGCTCCAGTGTTATTTGTGAAAAAGAAGGACGGATCTCTCCGTTTATGTGTTGATTATCGTGAACTGAATAAACTGACAATCAAGAATAAATACCCTTTACCTCGAATTGATGATTTATTTGATCAACTCGTGGGTGCGCGTGTATTCTCAAAAATTGATCTTCGATCAGGATATCACCAGCTGCGAATTAAAGAAGAAGATATTTTGAAGTCTGCATTTAGTACCAGGTATGGGCATTTTGAATTTGTTGTAATGTCTTTTGGTCTAACAAATGCTCCTGCAGCTTTTATGGACTTAATGAATAGAGTCTTTAAAGCTTTTCTCGATCAGTTCGTGATCATTTTCATTGATGATATTCTGATCTATTCTAAGTTGGAAGAAGATCATTCCCAGCACTTGCGTCTAGCCTTGCAGACATTGAGAGAGCAATGTCTTTTTGCCAAATTTTCGAAGTGCGACTTCTGGTTAAAAGAAGTGGCTTTTCTGGGCCACGTGATTAATGAAGAAGGCCTATCGGTTGATCCAGCTAAAATTGAAGCAATTGTGAAGTGGACTCTGTAACGGCCCAGCCCCGACCACCACACCAGAGGCCTACGGCACCGCCCCATCCCTGGTGGGCCGGCTAACCGACCGTTAGACAAGGACTGCAGTCCGGTGCACCCCACCCATGGCTGAGCCTGTTTCTCAGCTACAGTGGGATGTTGAGGCCGGGATTCGATCCCGCGCCCCCTTGATAAGGCACCTTCAACAGTCCTCATCACCAACTGAGCTGCAGCTCAGTTGGTGATGAGGACTGTTGAAGGTGCCTTATCAAGGGGGCGCGGGATCGAATCCCGGCCTCAACATCCCACTGTAGCTGAGAAACAGGCTCAGCCATGGGTGGGGTGCACCGGACTGCAGTCCTTGTCTAACGGTCGGTTAGCCGGCCCACCAGGGATGGGGCGGTGCCGTAGGCCTCTGGTGTGGTGGTCGGGGCTGGGCCGTTACAAAAAAGTGCACTTTTTTGTAACGGCCCAGCCCCGACCACCACACCAGAGGCCTACGGCACCGCCCCATCCCTGGTGGGCCGGCTAACCGACCGTTAGACAAGGACTGCAGTCCGGTGCACCCCACCCATGGCTGAGCCTGTTTCTCAGCTACAGTGGGATGTTGATGGCGGGTCTCGATCCCCCGCCACCCTTGATAAGGCACCTTCAACAGTCCTCATCACCAACTGAGCTGCAGCTCAGTTGGTGATGAGGACTGTTGAAGGTGCCTTATCAAGGGGGCGCGGGATCGAGACCCGCCATCAACATCCCACTGTAGCTGAGAAACAGGCTCAGCCATGGGTGGGGTGCACCGGACTGCAGTCCTTGTCTAACGGTCGGTTAGCCGGCCCACCAGGGATGGGGCGGTGCCGTAGGCCTCTGGTGTGGTGGTCGGGGCTGGGCCGTTACAAAAAAGTGCAGCTCAGTTGGTGATGAGGACTGTTGAAGGTGCCTTATCAAGGGGGCGCGGGATCGAATCCCGGCCTCAACATCCCACTGTAGCTGAGAAACAGGCTCAGCCATGGGTGGGGTGCACCGGACTGCAGTCCTTGTCTAACGGTCGGTTAGCCGGCCCACCAGGGATGGGGCGGTGCCGTAGGCCTCTGGTGTGGTGGTCGGGGCTGGGCCGTTACAAAAAAGTGCACTTTTTTGTAACGGCCCAGCCCCGACCACCACACCAGAGGCCTACGGCACCGCCCCATCCCTGGTGGGCCGGCTAACCGACCGTTAGACAAGGACTGCAGTCCGGTGCACCCCACCCATGGCTGAGCCTGTTTCTCAGCTACAGTGGGATGTTGATGGCGGGTCTCGATCCCCCGCCACCCTTGATAAGGCACCTTCAACAGTCCTCATCACCAACTGAGCTGCAGCTCAGTTGGTGATGAGGACTGTTGAAGGTGCCTTATCAAGGGGGCGCGGGATCGAGACCCGCCATCAACATCCCACTGTAGCTGAGAAACAGGCTCAGCCATGGGTGGGGTGCACCGGACTGCAGTCCTTGTCTAACGGTCGGTTAGCCGGCCCACCAGGGATGGGGCGGTGCCGTAGGCCTCTGGTGTGGTGGTCGGGGCTGGGCCGTTACAGACTCAACCAAAGTTGGTAACCGAAGTGCGCAGTTTCTTGGGTTTAGCAGGGTATTATAGAAAATTTGGGAAGGATTTCTCCAAGATAGCGCTACCTTTGACTCAACTAACTCAAAAGAATGTACCTTTCAAGTGGGAAGGCGAGTGCCAGCAAGCATTTGAGGCACTGAAAGATCAATTAACGACTGCTCCAGTTTTGGTAATGCCTGAATGATCAGATGAGTTTCAAATTTATAGTGATGCATCCTATAAGGGATTAGGTTGTGTATTAATACAACGTGGAAAGGTGATTGTCTTTGCTTCTAGGCAATTAAAGGATGCTGAAAAGAATTATCCAACGCATGATCTGGAGCTTACGGCAGTTGTGTTTGCGCTAAAGATCTGGCGTCACTATTTGTATGGTGTGCATTGTGAAATCTTCACTGATCATAAGAGTTTAAAGTATATTTTTGATCTGAAAGAAATTAATCTGCGATAGAGAAAGTGGCTGGAACTTATTAAAGATTATGATTTGGATATTCAGTACCATACTGGTAAAGCAAATGTTGTTGCAGATGCCTTGAGTCGAAAAAGTGTAGCCACAATATCTGTAATGCCACAGTTTAACAGAAAGCTCTTACGAGAGTTGCAAGAAATGAAAATTGTTTTTATTTTGTCGAATGAAGACAAGCGAGCGCAGTTATTCCAGATGCAGATCCAGTATTCACTGAAAGATCGAATTCAGAAGGCAATGCCACAAGATTCGTTTCTGATGGGTGTGTTAGAGAAGATAAAAAGGGGAGAAGCAACTGCTTGTACCCAGAAAAATGAACTGCTATTTTTGAATGATAGAATTTGCGTCCCTGACGCGGATAATTTAAGAAAAGATATTTTATATGAGGCTCATAACACACCGTATTCGATTCATCCTGGTCGAACAAAAATGAATCATGATCTAAAGCAGGAGTTTTGGTGGCCTAAAATGAAGCAGGATGTGACCAATTATATTACTCGATGTCATACCTGTCAGGTGGTGAAAGCTGAGCATATGAAACATGTTGGTTATCTTCGGTCACTTCCTATTCCTGAATGGAAATGGGATGATGTGGAAATGGATTTTGTTTTTGGCTTACCTCGTAGTAAGCCAGGTAATGATGGAATCTGGGTAATTATTGATCGCTTGACGAAGAGCGCTCATTTTATTGTAATGAAGCAAGGAGGACCTACTGAAAAGTTAGTGGAATTATATATCAATGTAATCGTTAAGCTACATGGAATTCCGCGAACTATCGTATCAGATCGAGATGGAAGATTTACATCGGATACATGGAGACGAGTGCATAAAAGGCTGGGAACAAGATTAATTTATAGTACAACTTTTCATCCTCAGACTGATGGTCAATCAGAACGCACTATTCAGATGCTCGAAGATTTATTGAGAATGGTAGTTCTGGATTTGAAAGGTTCGTGGGAAAAATATTTAGCGTTGGTAGAATTTGCGTATAATAATAGATACCAATCGACAATTCAAATGGATCCATTTGAAGCTCTTTATGGAAGATGATGAAGAACTCCATTGAGTTGGGCGGAAGATGGGGAAAAAATTATTTCTGAGGCAAGAGACAAGCAAAATTGAAGAAAAAATTTGAATAATTCAGCAAAGAATAAATATTGCGCAGGACCATCAACAGAAGTATTATAATATCCGGCATCGTCGGGTCGAATTTAATGTTGGCGATCAAGTGTGCTTAAAAATTAAGCCTTTTAAAGGAGTTTCTAGATTTCGACGAATCAGGAAACTCAGTCCAAGATTTGTTGGCCCTTTTCCAATCCTTGAGCGTATTGGCGACGTGCCCTATCATTTGGCTCTTCCTGATGAATTATAGAAATTACATGATGTGTTTCATGTTTCTGCTCTCCGGCGATATATTCCTGATCCAGATTTGATGATCTCTGCCAGTGATGTGCAGATAGAATCTGATTTGTCTAGCCCGACAGAACCTTATTAAATTATTGATCGTCAGAGCAAGAATCTACGAAATCGCGATGTGAACTTTGTCAAAGTATGGTGGAAAGGTCACCCTGCAAATGCTGCTACTTGGGAACGAGAAGATACGATGATGAACTTATATCCAGTGTTCTTTCTGAACCCAGAAGATTGAATTTTCGAGGGCAAAAATTTTCTTAAGAAGGGGAGAATTGTAAGAACCGAACCTGATGATATGTATAAATGGTGTAAAATATAATAGAGAAATAATTTCCCTGATGATGAAAAATAAGATTCAGTGCCTATTTGACGTCGCACCTTGTATTTTCGAAGTTCGGGATTTTTGATGTTTTGCGGCATTCGTTTCGTATTATTTGAAAGGGGAGGTGGACTGGGTCGGCTTGGTGCATGGCTGACTTGGAAATTTAGCCTGGCGGGTTGCTGTTTGGATTAGCTGTGCCTTGCTGTGATTACTGGTCTCCTTTAAATGATATATGATATGATATAAATAGATATAATATTGATATAATATTAGATTATATCTATAGAAATAGATATAATATTAATACATTCCCTTCTTAAGCAGTGGCTGGTTTGGCTGATTTTGGGCTTGTTGATGGCTGTGCTGATACATATTATTATTATTATTATTATTATTATTATATATCTTATATCCCTTAGGCAGTGGCTTCATTCTGTGTCTACTCCCGATACCTTACTCTTGGAGCCTTGCCGATCTCAGCCCCTCTTCTTCCCGCTCCTTTCCGTGGCTGTGCTGGCTGTGTTGGGAGCCTCTTTCCGTGGCTGTACTGGGAGCTCTGATTAGGGCCTTGCTGCTCTCCTTCTGTGAGCTCTTCTTCTTTATCTTTACCCTCATCTCTTTGTTGTTAGAGATGTATGTTATGCTGCTGAAATTGGTAAGGGAGGAGTTAGGGTTTTAGTCGTTGGGGGATTTAATTACTTTGGATTGCTAGGGTTTTGATTTATTACCTCTACCTCTACCTCCATATTTGAGCTGATTTCTTTCATGCCTTGTTGGTTGTTTGCTGTCGTGTGCTATTGCTGTTGGCTGACTTATTGTTGGATGTTTTGATTGCTCTCCCTCAGCTGCTGTTGTGCCTATGATGGAGGCTCATGAACTCTGTTTTTGGCTGTTATTCCTCTTGTTTCCTCATAGCCGGCAGCTGTGTTGGTTCCCTCTTGTTGGCATGCTGTTTTGATAGTGTTTTGCCTTAATTTTCCTTGGATTTGGAAGCCATGAGAGGGATGTTTTGAGTCTGATTGGTGGCTGCTTTTGATGGTGCAGACCGACTGGTATATAGATTCATGAAATCTGTTTGTGGTGGCTGTTAGTTGCCTGCTCTTACTTCTAGTTGTGGGCTGTCATTTTGCTGCTTTATGGGGTGTTAATTGCTGTAATATTTTTTGGGAATTGTCAAGGGCTGAAATTTGATCTTTCAAAATCTGATTTTTTTATATCTTTCAAGTCACCCAAGCTTGTCCCTTCCTAGGAAACTCCTAGGGGTCGTAGTTGTGGCCATCTTAAGGACTCAATTCGTAGCTATTTAAAGACTCAACCCTATAGTATATGATTTAATTGATGCTGCAGAGGATGGCGTCCGGCGATAGACGCGACGAGAATCCTGCGAAGGACAAGGACAAAGGAAAAGCTGCGGTGAATCCTTACGGCTTTGATTTCGTATACATTCGAATATTTTGCTGAATATAAATTGCTATGATATAGAATGTGGAAGATTTGAAATCACTGAAATGTATGAAATCACTAAAAAGCTAAATATGGATTAGCAAGCGATACAATTTCTGAGGGGAATAAAAAGAATTATTTCCTATATTTATGTTTTGAATATGAAATGAAATGAATAAGAAAAAGAGAGTGCGTCGACGCATCGAAACACTAAGGGTCAGCCTAGTACGGGGTAAGCTTCAGACTCCTACACCCAGTGGAGGGGTAGATCTCCGACGGAAATTGATACTGAAATGTCCAAAATAGGAGGCATGAGAGCCTGTAGCGTGGTTGAACGCCCTAGAATGGACATTGATTTTGATGGGCCCAGATATTTGATTGAGAATGACCCTCAGTATTTCGAGATAACGAAAAGAAAGATAAATGAACATGAAAACGAACTATCATAAGATATATGAACTGAATTAACAGAATTATCTATTTCTATGCCCCAGTTTACTTTACCTATCTACTTTCATGTATATACAGTTTTTTTAGATTTATATAACTGCTTATTATAGCTGACTCTTCGTATTTGCCTGTAGGGCGGTCGAAGAGGTAAGGAACTCGCTTAGTTTTCTAAAAACTAATTGGATGTTAATTTTGTTTTTAGGATCAAACCGCCAACGTGCTAGGCCCCGCTAGAAGGAGACCTGCGGAGGTAGAAAGGAAACAAAGGGAAGATACATTTCGACCGAGGGTTAGAATGTATTTTAGTATTGTAAAGTTCAGTTTGATATGAACTTTTGTATGTTGGTCTTTCCTGTAAATATGGACATCATGTAAATTATGAGAATAAATACAAGTACTTTTATGTCTTTTAATGGTACCACTCCTGGAATCCGATTAGCTGCATTATTTAATTATGTAAAAACCTGCTAGAAGAAGATTTAAATTGTGGCGGGCTTCGGGCCGTTACACCTAGGACCCCCCCAGCCCCCCCCCCCCCCCCCCCCCCCCCCCCCCCCCCCCCCACACCCCAACTAAATGGGGTGGCTGAAAGGAAAAATAGAACCCTAATTGAATCAGGAAGAACATTGTTAGTTAAATCTAACTTGCCAAAGTCCTTCTGGGCTGAGGCAGTAAATACTGCAAATTATGTTCTGAATAGAAGTCTCATCCACAAGACTAAGTTGAAGACTCCCTATGAGATGCTGAAGGGAAAGGCACCCATAGTCACCTACTTTAGAATCTTTGGGTGTTCTTGCTTTATCCTTAACAATGGGAAAAACCATCTTGCCAAATTTGACAAGAAGGCTGATGATGGAATATTTTTAGGATATTCTTCATCAAGCAAGGCATATAGGTGCTTCAATAAAAGCTCTCTCAAAATTGAGGAGTCAGTGCATGTAGTTTTTGACAAAACTTATATGGTATATAAGGGGAAGGAAACTTCCACCAGTCCTATTCTACGGAAGAAGATCAGCTTGCAGAGCAGGTTGAAAGGATGAGCATAGTAGATCATCCATCAATATGTCAAGAAAAGGAACCACAAGAAATTGACACTGACTCTGGTGAGGACTCTACAGCAGATGAAGACGAAACTGCAGCACCAAGGGTACCAGCTACAAATACTGTTTCGGTACTTGAGGCTGAAATTCCAACTGTCACTGAGCAAGTGATAGCCCAGGAAGAAGAGCAGATCCTAGACCACTCAACTAGATCTAGGATGACCCAAAAAGACCATCCTTCAACTCAAGTGATAGGAAACTTGATAGCAGGAGTCAAGACAAGGAATCAACTCACAAGTAAGACTATGTTGCAGTGTTTCCTATCACAATATGAACCCAAGAAGTTTGAAGAAGCAGACAGTGAACCACACTGGATATCTGGCATGCAAGAGGAACTGACCCAGTTTGAGAGGAACAAGGTGTGGACTCTGGTAGAAAGACCAAAGAACTACCCAGTCATTGGCACCAAGTGGGTGTTCAAGAATAAAATGGACTGAACAGGAGTCATTATCAGAAACAAGGCTAGACTTGTGGCACAAGGGTGCAGACAAGAGGAAGGCATTGATTTCAGTCAGACATTTGCTCCTGTAGCAAGGTTGGAGGCAATCAGAATGTTCCTGGCATATGCTGCTCACATGAAAATAAAAGTCTACCAGATGGATGTTAAGAGTGCTTTCCTGAATGGAAATCTACAAGAAGAGGTGTTTGTGTAACATCCACCAGGTTTTGTCAATCCAACCTTTCCCTCTTTTGTATATAGACTAGATAAAGCACTATATGGTCTCAAGCAAGCTCCAAGAGCTTGGTATGAGACCTTATCCACTTTTCTTCTTGAACTCAAATTTAAAAGGGGGAAAGTGGATAAAAACTCTTTTCACAAAGCACAAAATAATCAGCTACTTCTTGTACAAATATATGTGGATGATATTATATTTGGGTCCACAGATCAATCTTTATGCAAAAGGTTTGCTTACCTAATGTAGTCAAGATTTGAAATGTGTATCATGGGGGAGTTTTCCTATTTCCTTGGACTCCAAGTTAAAAAGAGTTCAGATGGCATTTTCATATCTCAATCCAAATATACCAGAGAACTCATTAAGAGGTTTGGGATGGAAAATGCATCTGTTATGAAAACACCCATGGATACTAATGTTGTTCTAGATAGAGATGAACAAGGTAAGTCATTTGAGAAGAAGACTTACAGAGCAGCCATTGGCTCTCTTCTCTACCTAACAGCTAGCAGACCTGATATAATGTTTGTACATGTATCTGTGCAAGATTTCAGGTTGACCCAAAGGAATCCGACATGAGTTCTATCAAAAGAATCCTCAGATATCTTAAGGGTACTCCTGACCTTGGCTTATGGTATCCAGCTGAATCTGGATTTGAATTGGTTGGATATTCAGATGTAGACTATGCTGGATCCAGGCTTGATAGAAAAAGCACTTCAGGAACATATCAATTTCTAGGTGGTAGACTGATATCATGGTTTAGCAAGAAGCAAACCACAGTCTCCACTTCTATAGCTGAAGCTGAGTATATAGCTGTAGGAAGCTGCTGTTCACAAATTTTATGGATGCAAAATCAGTTGTTAGATTACAACTTTTCCTTGGCAATTCCATATATTGTGACAGCTCTAGTGCATTTTCAATTTCTTCCAATCCTGTTCTACACAGCAGAACTAAGCACATAGAGATAAGGCACCACTTTCTCAGAGACAATGTAGAGAAGGGTAAGATCAACCTTCAATACATATCTACTGACACTCAAAGGGCTGACATCTTCACTAAGAATCTTGATGAAAGTAAGCACAAGTTCTTCATCAATGCCTTGGGGATGCTTGATGGAGCTTTGTAGTTCCCCTATTATTATAAAGATCTATTTTATGTAGAAAATTATTGCTGGGAAAAATAGCAAAAATCTTGAATAAAATCATACAAGTTTAATCAGAGCTGCGTCGAATTCAAATCGATGTAACATCGACTTCTACTTGACGTAAGCTTCGAGAGCTCTATGGGGAGGATCCTTCGAATACCACTCGACGTAACGCCGAATACTTATCGACATTTACGTTGACATCATGATTAAAGACTATATCTTGAAGCCACATCGACACCAACTCGATGCTCCGTCGATTTGGCAGATCGTGCGCTTTGACATATTTTGACATGCTGAGTTCTGCTCCTCTCTCGACGTTGCTTCAAATAAAACCCTAAGTTGTGATGATTCATCAACTCAAAGCAACTTTTGCATTTAGTTATTGTGCTATTCAAATTCTCTCCTTCCTGATCTATTCCTTCTTCCCTCTCTTCATCTATTTTCCTTTTTTAGTGCAGGTACGCGCAGTGTTTCAATGGCCTCTCCACTCAGTTATGAAGATATTGTAGAGGCAGTCAACCTAGCTCTTGAAACAGTCTTATCCAAGTTTGGCTTACTCTATCTGGACTTCTCCACGGACTGTTATCGAAAACTGCGCCATCAACATAAATGATTGCAAGACCTTACCTTTGACCTAGAGGTCTTTGACAGGGAAGTGAGATCCGCAGTTGTGTATGATGATGGCTTTATGTCCTTCTTCAAAAATATAAAGCAGGGGGGAGAGCAGTACCAACAGACAACAAACTCATCAACAACAGATCCCTCAAGATTCTTTCTATATGACAACAATCCCTCTCTCCCTCATCTCTGAAGGAGAACCTATTGTTTCATCTAAGCTACAGACTGATGCAGCCATCCATGGGGAGTCATACTCACCAAGAATCCAGCCCTCAATACAGGGGGGAGTCTTCAATACGGGGGAGAGTCCTGTATGTTCAGATGATCAAATACAGGTCATGCACACTCAGGGATACACTGCTAAAACTGAGAATTTCATTCCTGATCCCCTTCAATTCATGGTGTCTTCTGGTTACTCTACCACAACACCTGCTTCTTCCAAGGAGCCTGATCAAGAATGTGATTCAATTGAACTTGCCTTAAATTATCCTGTCACAGATCAGTTATCAGCACCACCTCAGCCTCCTTCTCCATCACCTGTCCCAAGACAAATAACTGAACCTATCCTTCCAACACCTTTCTACAGAGGAAGACCTCCTTATCAAGGCAAAGGAAGAGGATGAAGGGGAAGGGGAAGTGGAAGAGAACCCATCTGGGAAATGTACACCAAGGAACAGAGAAAAGATTACAGAAAGGATAAGTCTTATTACAAGAAGTATGAAAAGGTTGAAGTTCCAGAAAACACAATGAAGACCTACTTTAATCCAGAACTTGATAGAGTGTTAGAAGATATTGGTGAAAGAGAAATGTATGAATATGAGACAGCTCAAAAGGAGCTTCAAGGAAAGAAAAACAGATTTATTGACAGTCTAAAAAGAGGAGAAGAGGTTGTTGAACAGGTGGAATTGGCCAAGGCAATTCCCATTAAATCAACCTGGTTTGATCATACAAACTACCTTACAAAGAACCCTCAAGCTAAAATGCTAAAAGGAGTAGGAAAACTTCACAGAGGTGGTATTGGTTGCAATCTCAAAGATGCAGTACAATTCACACAGAAGAGAAAGAAATGGAATAAGTCACCTGAAGAGGAGATCAAGATAAAGAAGGACATGTTCACAAAAGCTTCAACTTCTGGAAAGGAACAAGCTACTGTCAGTGAATCAGAAGTACTGCTTGTTGAATCCATATTAGAGAAGGCCCCTGAATCAGCTGACCTGAATCTAGAAATTATAAATCTGATGACAGCTAAAGTTTTTGGGTTGGGCTTTACACTCAAGGATGTTAATCCTAACATAAAAATGGATCTGGAAAAGCTCTTCAAAGGCCATGGAAAGATACAGAGGAATCAAGCAAAAGCTACTCCAGCAAATTTTCAATATGTGGAAAGAAAATATAGGAGAGTATATGAAGATCTATTTCTATTCCTCAGAGAGAAGAAGTGAAACTCACGTTTGAGTAAGTTATGTCAAACCTCTGACTAATCTGGTATTATCTCTGTTATCAGTTCATATGGGTTATTCATTTAATGTGTGTGCTATTTTGTACTGCATGTATTTTATGAAATGAAAAATTGTATAAAATCACTCTGAACAAACTATAAAATTTGTTAAGATAAATAGTGGGAGATTGTTGGGAAAAACCTTGATTTAACATAACAAATTAACTAAAAGTGATTTTATGCTCTAGGAGTAAATTACTCATTGTATAGTGAGGGTAATCTGGTCATTAGATGTCTTAGGATGTCATACTCAATATAGGGTATCAGGACCAGATTAAGGGAAGTAAAATTGGGCTAAGTTAATATTTGCGTTGAATAGAATTCGACGTAACATCGAGTCCATTTCGACGCTGCTCTGACTAGAAGTCCATGTGGGTCAATCCTTCTATCGAAGTGACTCAAGTCGACGTTACGTCAAATATATATCGACGTAGAGGTCAGGGACTTATGGGAGTAACTAGTGAAGTCGACGCAACTTCTACTTCAACTCGACGCAGAAGATGTCATCTGTCGAAGCCATCTAAAGTCGACGCAATGTCGACTTCATCTCGATGCAGAAGATGAAGTTCAAAGCTAGGCAGATCAACTTAACGTACTCATTGATAATATGTCGACGTAACGTCGACTAGCATAGTTCAATCAGAGCAGAGATGAAATCGAAGCTACTTCTACAAGAACTCAAAGTTACGTCGATAAGAGAAGAAATGAATTTGACTCAACGTCGAATAAAGTCTGTACAAGTTTATCTTTTCACCTGTCACTCTAATCCTTCTTTAATGGCTCACATCCTTTAAGACCGTTCCCCAACGGCTCAATAATTACCTGAAATAGATATGTGCATTAAAGAAGGACACAAAAGGTTTCTTGGAACTATATTCATTGTAAGTGAACAGGCCGAGAATTAAAGAGAAAAGAAAGAGAATGTCATCAGAAGATTACCTTTTCAAGGCATACCAGAAAGGGAAAGAAATTTGAAATTGAATCGAGAGAATAAAAGGAGAAGAGAAGATAGAAACAAATAGTGCATTAATCACAATCGGCTGTGTAACACCCCAAATCTGGTAGTTCCGCGAAGTAGGCGGAGTGGTAGTGCGGCACGTGAAGCAGGCTAGAATTTTCCCTGTCTGCTCTTAGCGCACGATCAGTGGCCTCATCGCGCACGACCAGTGATCGTGTGCCAGCGATCGTGCGTTAATTCAGAAGAGAATCGAGTTCTGTCTCGGACAGTGCGCACGACCATTTCCCTCTTCGCGCACAGACCAGTGATCGTGCGCCAGCGATCGTGCGCTTATTCGCAAGAATTCAGAGTTCTGTCCCGGATAGTGCGCACGACCATTGCCCTCGTCGCGCACGACCACTGACCGTGCGCCTGTGATCGTGCGCCCTGTTTATTCTGTCCCGCGATTTTGAGCGGAGAAGAAGATCGGGCCGTCCAAATCTTTTGAGATCTGATCCGATGGCCAGGATTAGATGCTGGAGGCTATTAGGGCTTATGAGAGGAGATTAATCCTCATTATTTTGAGGTGTTTCTCTCTCCTAGGCTAGAGGAAGAAGAAGGAGGCAAGGAAGAAGAAGGAAGATCCCGCCATTGACGGAGCTCCGGAGCTCCGTTTCGCGAGCCGTTTCCAGATCCGGAGAGTGCAGCCCGGTGCGGTTCTTTCCCTCCGCGTAGAATCTCGGATCCATGGCGAAGAGGAACACGTCGAGGGTAACGATTCTTCCTCCCGAACTTTGGACTTGTATTTGTCCATTTATTCCTCTTTCTTTGCTTGCATGAGGTATCTCTTTCACCAAATGGGTGAAGTGTAGGATTTCCTCAAGTCCTTCGGGACTCCGGGTAGATTGTGTCCGTCCCCGGCATATTGCATGTAGAAAATCCGGTAGTCGTGCGGATTTAGGCATTTTGTGTGAAGCCTATTCGTGGCCGTGAGCCCGAATCGGTGATGCTTGATTTGCGACGTTGCATTTAGGTTAGACCTAGAATGCGTGCCGGAGAATGACTCCGTGAACTCACCTATAGTATTGCGGGGGTTAAGTGTAGGCGTCTTGTGAAGATCCCTACGAAAGCCCCATGCTTTGAGTTTTGGATGAAGGCAAACCTTCACCACGTTATTGATGCGGAGCGTATGTACCTCCCTTGTTGAGAATTCGCGAAGCCTAGATCCTTATGAAGGGGTTAGGTGCGTAGCGTATATTTTTGAGGAGCACTTGAAAGTGCTAAACCCTTACGGGCCGAGGTGAAGCCGTACCCGCGTCGTGCGATAGATCGCGACGATTAGAGCACGGGCAAAGCTGAACCGAACCCGTTTCCATGCAGATCGGCGAGAGGTCCCTTCCTCATGAAGGCCGTGTGATCATGGGAGAGGTCGTGGAAGGTGTCATACCTAGACCGACCAAAAGCTCTTGTTTCCCACCTAAGGTTGTGACCCTTAGGGTGGAGTGTTGTGAATTTGATGTTATGTTTAGCCTCATGCGATTTGCTTAGGCGGTTGTGGGAAACCTTCGGGTGAACCCAACCAACATCATGTGCATACCTAGGTTCCCTTCTTTTTGATGCTCAACCTAGAAGATTGATTGTGCTTGAAACCTCACCTCGTGTAGTTGCACTTTCTTTAGTTTAGTACTTGTGCTAGTATGGCTTACTTGCAGGGTAGAATCTCCGCCACCCCGGGAAAGGGGTGGGGTCGTTATAATTTGGTCAGCTGTGCTGACCGTTACTTTGGTTGCCACCGCTTGGTGGAATGTTCTTATGCAGGTGCAGGTGAGCCTAGCGGGAAGTAGCGGGCGTTGGCCCCTTTGCTGTGTTGGCCCTCGAAGGCCAGCCTTTTTCCTGCTTTCTCATGTTTTGCCGGCCTGCGTGCCGATGCATGTTTTGTTGGAGTTTTGTACATTGATTTGATGTAAGGCCCTAAGGCCGTAACTCTCATTTCTGGATTCATTCCAATGATAGTGGACATGTCTATTTGAATGGTTTAATTAATGCTTCCGCTTACGTTTTGTACTCTCGTTAGTTGTTACTTTTCTGGTTATCACCTTTTAACTCCTAGCTAGTGTGGTTTGTATGGCGTGGGGTCCCGGCCGGACCTGCTGTTATACTTTTTGTACTGGCAGGGTGTTACAATTTGGTATCGGACTTAAGGCGTCGATCCGTAGTTTAGCGAATTCGGGACGAATTCCTTTTAAGGGGTGGTGCGCACGGGCTGTGCATTCACTTAAAACGACAAAAACTAATAAGAATGTCCACTTAGGAATGAAAAAACATACTTGTTTGCGGAACCTGAGCGTTCCATGATTGATGTTTGATATGTTTAGGGTCACTAAATTGTGCCTTGCATGATTATAGGTGACTAGAAGTGCTGCGGGGCGGTCTCAACCCCGTAACACCGCTGAAAGTAGTGGGTCGGCTGAGGTGCCAGCGACCACTCCTTCGGCTGAGATGATCAGAATGGTCGCAGAAGCAGTCTTCGCGATGATCAATGCTCAACCGCAAAGGCTTGCACAGCCTGCTACGCCTACTACTGATGCAGCCCCGGTAGTTGAACCTGCAGTGGAACCTGCGGTAGCACCAAGGGTTGATGCCCCTGTGCCAGTAGCTGCAGTGGAACCGGCGTTAGCACCGAGGGTGGAGCGTCAAGTTGCGCAAGTAGTTGCGGGGCGAGCGCGTGACCAACAATTAAAGCACTTCTTGAGCTTTAATCCTCCTACCTTCTCGGGATCTGAGTCCCCAACGGAGGCAGAAGACTGGTTGTCAAGAGTTAGAAGAACTCTGAGGGCGACGGCGACGGACGAAGCCATGATGGTCACCTTAGCCACTTTCCTTCTTGACGGAGAGGCTGTGCTGTGGTGGGAAGAGCAGGAACTGCACAAATTCGGCGATAGAGACATTACTGAAATATCAATGGCTGAGTTTTCAAAGTCGTTCCTCCAGCGGTTTATCCCCTCTGCCCAACGCATTGCGTTACAAAACCAGTTCCTGAGGTTAACTCAAGGTGATCGCTCCGTTGACGATTACTTGCATGAGTTTACCAGACTGAGTCGCTATGCGGGGGCATTGGTGGAGGATGAGGAGACGAAGACGAATAAATTCTATGAAGGGCTTCGGGACGAGTTGAGGCTGCTCCTTGCAGGCCCTATGACGTTTGGCTTCCAAGTGATGGTGCAAACCGCCAGATCTTTGGAGTTGGACATGAAGAGGGTACAAGCAAAGAGTGTTGTAAAGAAACCCGAGTTTCATGCGCCGGCCTCTCAGTCCAAGCCGGACTTCAGAAGGAACAAGCGGAAGTTCAAGCAGGCGGAACCAGCTTCTTCGAATGTTTCGGGAGCCACGACCGCGCGGACTCCTATTACGTGTTTCACCTGCGGGAAGGTGGGACACAAAGCTGCGGTGTGTCGAAGTGGTCCCCCAAAGGCGGCAAATCGAGCGGTGGATTATGCTCGGGCTGCGGAAAAGGGCAAAGCGGCAGAGTCTTCGGCCTCCCAGCACATTCCGACTCAGCCGAGAGTCTATTCGCTTGGCCAACAAGAAGCTATACGACAACCCGATGTCGTCACAGGTACGAATTAGAAGTTAGCTGTTACAGCTATGTTATGATTCTTACTGTGGTACGACTATATGTGTTATTTGTGTACAATTAGGTTTCGTCCTAATTTTCAACTATCCGGCGAGAGCTCTATTCGATACGGGTGCATCGCACTCTTTCCTGTCTGAGGACTTCGTGGTGCGAATCGGAGTGCCGTCTACCTTTGTAGAGGATAGATTGGAAGTAGTGCTACCCAATGGATCTCGAATGAGTGCGGATAGGAAGAGCCGTGTGAAGGTGCGGATCGGAAGTCGAGATTTCGACTTGGAAGCGTCGTTACTACCGTTAGCTGAATTCGATGTGATCTTCGGCATGGACTGGCTCTCGGAGCAGCGAGCATGCATAGATTGCAATACAAAGGAGATCACTCTGGGAACGAACACCGACGATGAAACCACATTCGCCGGTATGCGAGGAGCGAGCAAGACGCTGATGTCTGCTCTCCAGGTGGTTAAGGCGGTGAGAAAAGGCGCCGAGTTGTTCTTCACCTTGTTGGAGGCTTCGGAGCCAAAGCCCAGGTTGTGTGATGTCCCAGTTGTAGCGGAATACGCCGACGTGTTTCCTAACGAACTCCCTGGGGCTCCGCCTCATCGGGAGATTGATTTCTGTATCGAGTTGGTGCCAGGTGCCAAACCTGTGGCCCGCTCACCATACAGAATAGCGCCAAAGGAATTGGCAGAGTTGAAGGTCCAATTGCAAGAGCTGCTAGAGCAAGGCTACGTACGTCCAAGTTCTTCGCCTTGGAGTGCACCGGTCCTCTTTGTGAAAAAGAAGGATGGGAGCTTGCGTCTATGTATTGATTATAGAGAGCTAAACAAGTTGACCGAGAAAAACCGATATCCGATTCCTAGAATCGATGATCTTTTCGACCAACTGATGGGGTCGACGGTTTACTCCAAGCTAGACCTAAGGTCCGGCTACTATCAACTGCGAATAAGGGAATGCGACATCCCAAAGACAGCGTTCAGTACCCGCTTTGGGCACTTTGAGTTCACGGTAATGCCGTTCGGTCTATCCAACGCACCGTCGGTATTCATGGACTTGATGAATAGGACATTCCGTGAGTATTTAGATCAATTTGTGATCGTCTTCATCGACGACATTTTGGTATACTCTCAGTCGGAAGAGGAGCATGTAGGGCATCTGTACGCAGTCCTGAGCACCTTGAGGAGGAGTCAGCTATATGCCAAGTTCTCCAAGTGCGAGTTTTGGCTACCGTCAGTGGCATTCCTTGGTCATGTTGTTAGTGGCGAAGGAATTGCAGTTGATCCGTCGAAGATAGAAGCGATCCAAGCGTGGCCTTTGTTGAAAAACGTAGCGGAAGTCCGAAGTTTCTTAGGACTTGCCGGCTATTATAGGCGCTTTGTGGAAAACTTCTCGAGGATCGCACTTCCTCTCACAAAACTGACTAGAAAGGATAATAAGTTCGTTTGGTCGCCTGAGTGCGCACGAGCTTTTGAAGAGCTAAAGAGCCGTCTGACCACGGCGCCCATTCTATGCTCGCCACAAGGTACGGAAGGCTACGAAATATATAGCGACGCCTCAGGAAGTGGTTTGGGTTGTGTCCTAGTGCAGTTCGGGAAGGTAATTGCCTACGGCTCCCGGCAACTGAAGGTTCACGAGAGGAATTACCCGGTCCATGATTTGGAGCTAGCGGCCGTGGTTTTTGCCCTCAAACTTTGGAGGCACTATCTATATGGCGTGAAGATCGATATCTTTACCGACCATAAGAGCCTCAAGTACTTACTAGATCAAAGGGAGTTGAACATGCGCCAAAGGAGGTGGATGGAGTTCCTTGGGGACTACACCTTCGATATCAAATATACTCCTGGTAAAGGAAACGTAGTTGCAGACGCGTTGAGTCGTCGGGCTCCCGCACGAGCAAATTGGATTTTGATGCACGATGAGCGTCTAATCCGTGAGCTAGAAGATATGGAGATCATATGCATTGATAGGAGAACGTCTACTTCAGCATGCTTGAACTGGACGGAAGTTCACTACGACCTTGCCGACCGAGTTCGACAAGCATTGGAGTTGGACGAGAGCTTGAAACGATACAAAGCGGAAACCGTTGAAGGGTTAAACGCTGATTTCTCCTTCGAAGACGACCTTATGTGGAAGCAGGAAAGATTATGCATCCCAAACGTTGGTACTCTACGGGCGGAATTGATGTACGAGGCTCATCATACCAAGTACTCGATCCACCCGGGGAGCACTAAAATGTTTATGGATATGAAGAAACTGTTCTGGTGGCCGGGCATGAAGAAGGACATTGCCCTTTACGTGGCCAAGTGTCATACTTGCGCGTTGGTGAAAGCGGAATGTCAACGTCCCGGTGGGTTTCTGAAGTCCTTGCCGATTCCGGAATGGAAGTTTGATGATATTTCGATGGATTTCGTGCACGGATTGCCGAGATCGCAACATGGAAACGACGCCATATGGGTGATCGTGGACCGTTTGACAAAGGTATCACACTTCATTCCGAACCGGAAGGATGATTCCGTAGAGAAGCTAGCAAAGCTCTATGTGGATAGTATCGTGAGACTGCACGGTGTCCCTCGTAGCATCGTCAGTGATCGTGACGGGCGTTTCACATCGAAAGATTGGAGGCTTATCCATGAACTGTTGGGCACAAAATTGAAGTTCAGCACGGCCTTCCACCCGCAAACGGATGGACAGACCGAGAGAACCAACAGGACTATGGAGGATATGCTCCGAATGTGCGCTCTAGACTTTGGAAAGAGGTGGGAGGATCACCTCTTTATGATCGAATTCGCCTACAATAATAGCTACCAAGCCAGCATAAAGATGGCTCCTTTCGAGGCCCTCTATGGTAAGAAGTGTCGTACGCCGTTGTCTTGGGCGGAAACGGGCGATACTAAGCTATTGAAGCGAAAGGATGTTGAAGAAGCAACGTCGACGATCCGGACTATACGCGAAAGGCTATTGGTTGCCCAGGATAGGCAAGCAAAGTATTTCAACGCCAAGCATAGGAACTTAGAGTTCGCCGTCGGTGACCGGGTTTACTTGAAGATCAAACCGTTCAAAGGGGTATCAAGGATTCGACGCTTGAAAAAGCTCAGTCCGAGGTACTTAGGACCGTTCGAGATCGTGGAGCGTGTTGGTGATGCGGCTTATCGGCTTGCGCTATCTGCAGAGCTGAGCGGTCTGCACGACGTGTTCCACATTTCAGTGTTGAGGAAGGCAGTGCAAGAGCCTACTCATATCGTTGCGGTCGGCAAAGTTCCGGTCGATAGTGGGTTGTCGACGAAAGTCAAGCCTTTACGCATCGAAGATACCGAAGTAAAGCAGCTGCGGAACAAGTCCATTCGGATGGTAAAAGTCCGGTGGGATAACTGCGGCCGAGAGGAGCTCTCTTGGGAGAGAGAGCAAACGATGCTTGCGGAGTATCCCGAGCTATTTCCCTCAGGTAAAGTATAACGGTAATTTATGCTATTACTGTTTCCTGGATTTCGGGACGAAATTCTTTTAAGGAGGGTGGAGTTGTAACACCCCAAATCTGGTAGTTCCGCGAAGTAGGCGGAGTGGTAGTGCGGCACGTGAAGCAGGCTAGAATTTTCCCTGTCTGCTCTTAGCGCACGATCAGTGGCCTCATCGCGCACGACCAGTGATCGTGTGCCAGCGATCGTGCGTTAATTCAGAAGAGAATCGAGTTCTGTCTCGGACAGTGCGCACGACCATTTCCCTCTTCGCGCACGACCAGTGATCGTGCGCCAGCGATCGTGCGCTTATTCGCAAGAATTCAGAGTTCTGTCCCGGATAGTGCGCACGACCATTGCCCTCGTCGCGCACGACCACTGACCGTGCGCCTGTGATCGTGCGCCCTGTTTATTCTGTCCCGCGATTTTGAGCGGAGAAGAAGATCGGGCCGTCCAAATCTTTTGAGATCTGATCCGATGGCCAGGATTAGATGCTGGAGGCTATTAGGGCTTATGAGAGGAGATTAATCCTCATTATTTTGAGGTGTTTCTCTCTCCTAGGCTAGAGGAAGAAGAAGGAGGCAAGGAAGAAGAAGGAAGATCCCGCCATTGACGGAGCTCCGGAGCTCCGTTTCGCGAGCCGTTTCCAGATCCGGAGAGTGCAGCCCGGTGCGGTTCTTTCCCTCCGCGTAGAATCTCGGATCCATGGCGAAGAGGAACACGTCGAGGGTAACGATTCTTCCTCCCGAACTTTGGACTTGTATTTGTCCATTTATTCCTCTTTCTTTGCTTGCATGAGGTATCTCTTTCACCAAATGGGTGAAGTGTAGGATTTCCTCAAGTCCTTCGGGACTCCGGGTAGATTGTGTCCGTCCCCGGCATATTGCATGTAGAAAATCCGGTAGTCGTGCGGATTTAGGCATTTTGTGTGAAGCCTATTCGTGGCCGTGAGCCCGAATCGGTGATGCTTGATTTGCGACGTTGCATTTAGGTTAGACCTAGAATGCGTGCCGGAGAATGACTCCGTGAACTCACCTATAGTATTGCGGGGGTTAAGTGTAGGCGTCTTGTGAAGATCCCTACGAAAGCCCCATGCTTTGAGTTTTGGATGAAGGCAAACCTTCACCACGTTATTGATGCGGAGCGTATGTACCTCCCTTGTTGAGAATTCGCGAAGCCTAGATCCTTATGAAGGGGTTAGGTGCGTAGCGTATATTTTTGAGAAGCACTTGAAAGTGCTAAACCCTTACGGGCCGAGGTGAAGCCGTACCCGCGTCGTGCGATAGATCGCGACGATTAGAGCACGGGCAAAGCTGAACCGAACCCGTTTCCATGCAGATCGGCGAGAGGTCCCTTCCTCATGAAGGCCGTGTGATCATGGGAGAGGTCGTGGAAGGTGTCATACCTAGACCGACCAAAAGCTCTTGTTTCCCACCTAAGGTTGTGACCCTTAGGGTGGAGTGTTGTGAATTTGATGTTATGTTTAGCCTCATGCGATTTGCTTAGGCGGTTGTGGGAAACCTTCGGGTGAACCCAACCAACATCATGTGCATACCTAGGTTCCCTTCTTTTTGATGCTCAACCTAGAAGATTGATTGTGCTTGAAACCTCACCTCGTGTAGTTGCACTTTCTTTAGTTTAGTACTTGTGCTAGTATGGCTTACTTGCAGGGTAGAATCTCCGCCACCCCGGGAAAGGGGTGGGGTCGTTATAATTTGGTCAGCTGTGCTGACCGTTACTTTGGTTGCCACCGCTTGGTGGAATGTTCTTATGCAGGTGCAGGTGAGCCTAGCGGGAAGTAGCGGGCGTTGGCCCCTTTGCTGTGTTGGCCCTCGAAGGCCAGCCTTTTTCCTGCTTTCTCATGTTTTGCCGGCCTGCGTGCCGATGCATGTTTTGTTGGAGTTTTGTACATTGATTTGATGTAAGGCCCTAAGGCCGTAACTCTCATTTCTGGATTCATTCCAATGATAGTGGACATGTCTATTTGAATGGTTTAATTAATGCTTCCGCTTACGTTTTGTACTCTCGTTAGTTGTTACTTTTCTGGTTATCACCTTTTAACTCCTAGCTAGTGTGGTTTGTATGGCGTGGGGTCCCGGCCGGACCTGCTGTTATACTTTTTGTACTGGCAGGGTGTTACAGGCTGCTCTTCTTCTTGCTTGGGCTTCCTCTTCCCCTCTCTCTCTCTCTCAGGAACCCTAACACAGAAAAGGGAAAAGAAAATAAAAGCTCTGCTGATCTTCATCTAATAGAACAGAGGATCTGAAATCTGCTCATCATCACAATCTCATAGCAGCCAGATCTCAATCAGCAGAAGCATAAAGGATCTGACAAACAAAGCACGTACAATTCATCACTATCTAAAGCACGGGCTAATCAAGAGCAGATTTTGTGGAACATAATGGGCTGTTCTGTTAGGAATCGTGCCCACATGATTCCTGATTTGAAGAAGTCATCATGTCAAGAATACTTCACTTTATATTTGATCACACATCTAGTTCATAATCTCAGGAGAATACAAGTATACAAGTATACATCGTCGAGAAGGACATAAGGGATGGTCGGCAAAGTATGCTTATCGCTGTAATGATAGGCAAAGCAAACGCAGAGATACTATCAATGAAAGGCGTGTCGTCGAGAAGAATGGAGTATCGTCGACATCAAAATAACGGCCATGTCGACAAGACAATACTACAATTACAACGACAGAATGAACAAAGAAGGTTCCAATGACACAGTCAAAGTCAGCATATCGTCGTATATACAGGAACGCCAGTATGTCTCGTATCGTTGGATTGCAAGCGGCGGAGGCAGAAGCAAGAAGATCTGAGAAGAATTTCCAAAGCACAAGGAGCCGACAAAGGGATGTCGTCGAGAGATATTCCATGTCGTCGTAGCGATGGAATATATCGTCGAGGCAAATTTAAATCTTGTGGATGCGTGCTGTCAGCAATTAATGCCGCCGCCTGGTTGTTCAATCAGCGCGTGCACTTAAAGTTTCGAGGTATTTACGCGTGCTAAAAAGATTTGGAGATCTGACACATAAAGGAACTTTTCAGAAGACCGTTGGGTGACCCCTCTCAGTCTTATAAAAGGACATATGAGGTTGCCCTAAAAGATCGATCATTCAAGAAAGAACTTGCATACGAAGCAAATCGAACAATACAAGCACCGCAAGAAAGAAAGAAGCAGTCACCCCCATCGACTGCTAAGAAGCCAATCCACATCCGGCTAAGAAAGAATTGAAGAAGAACCGTGCATTCAAGATCTGATTCAGAAGCATTCTCTTCATTCTCAAGAAGCCGATCATCATCATGCTAAGGTTGCCGATCAACATCAGGCAGAAGAAACAGTTTATATCTGTAATCTCTTGTAAGGCTTGCGGGCCATATTATCTATCTTGAGGGCTGGAGAGCTGTGAGGTTTGAGGGGCCAGGGCAGTGCACTCGCGGGTGTGATTTGTCGAGCTTGCGGGCTCAGGGGGCAGTAGGGGCTTGCGGGTCAAGGCTTTTGGGACTTGCGGGTCCGAAAGGTAGGGCTTGAGGGCCTGAGTGTTGAGCTTGCGGGCTCGGGGGCAGTAGGGACTTGCTGGTCTAGGCTGTTGGGACTTGCGGATCTGAAAGGTAGGGCTTGAGGGCCTGAGTGTCGAGCTTGCGGGCTCGGGGGCAGTAGGGGCTTGAGGGCCTAGGCTGTTGGGACTTGCGGGTCCGTGCTGTAAGGCTTGAGGGCCTGAACCTTTTGATGGAGTTTGCCGAGCCTAGCGGATCGCTGGGTAGGCGCAGAGGGACAGAGGACTACTCAAGACACCCGGTCTTGAGGAACCTCTATAGATCTTGTGTCTTTGGTGAAATTTGTTTGCGTCTTTTCTTTTGTGCATTACTTAGTTTCTGATAACTCACGCTCGTAATTCAAAAAGCATCAAGATCACCTAAACCCCCCACCCCTATAGGTGAACGTTCCATAACCAACAAGTGGTATCTGATGCACAAATCTCGCACACCGCTATGGGTGGTGGCTAGACTGCGGCACGAAACGGGAGTGTACCGATCGTTCAAGTAATATAAAATGAGGAGTAAATCCCCAAGTATCGATCTCAAAGGAACACAGTAAGGTGGAGCTATCTATCGAGGAGGACTTGAGATTGAAGTCCTTTAGTCGGATGGGTTGCGGAAACGGGGGTTTTGGTTTGGAAAATAAAGAGAAAATGCTATAACTACTCCTATGCAATGCTTCGCTTGGCGGGATGGAGACTAGGCAGGCCTTGAGCGCGCTGCGTCGCAAGGGCGGATGGACGAGTAGGCGAGCGGAATCGAACTGTGCAGGCCTTGAGCGCACTGCTTCGTTGGGCGAATGGATTACACGGGCCGCTATGCCACGCTTCACTAGGCGGATGGAAGAGTAGGCTAGCGGATGGAGTGGAGAGAACGGCGGAATGAGGGTCGCAAGCACCTCTTCGCAAAGCACACCACTAACAATCGTTAGGGCGGCACAACACAACAAACAATCCACACCACAAGGCACACCTCAAATGAAAATATAACAAGATGACTCAAATCACATAGACATGATTTCATACTAATGTTAACAAATAAAAGTATACTTCATCAAAAATAAGGAAACCTAACTAAGTTATCAACTGCAAGAGGAGGTGAGTGTGCGAAATCGACCGGCTCCAATGTCTTGTTGAGGATTCACGGAAGGAATCGCCGGGTTGTCAATCCGCGTCCAAGCTCGGTCCTCGACTGCATCCGGGGTAGAGAGAGTTGTCACTACTCTCCAATGGACCCGTCTTCTTCGTATCACGAACCGGTGGAATGATCACACAAGCTACTCCGATCATGAATGTGAGAGCTAGGTTGACTCCCTTCTTGAAGCTCTTAGATGAAGGAGATGGCCAAGAGGAAGCTCCGGCGAAGATTTGGCCTTGAAAGCTTGCCCGGAGCTCCTCCCTAAGGTGGGCGGTGAAGAAGGAGGCGAAACACTGCAAAAAACGTGGAAAACGGCGGAGGAAATCGGTCTCAATCCCTATTTTTGCGGAGCAGCGGTTTAAATAAGGAGCAGAATAAACACTGCGCATGGTCAGTGGCGCACGACCAATGGTCGTGCGTGAAGGAATGCCTGTGATCATGCGCAGTCAACCTGTAGCAAAGAAAAAGATGGGAATTAACGCACGGGCAGGGGCGCACGACCAGTGGTCATGCGCGAAGGAATCCCTGTGATCGTGCGCAGACGCTCTGTCAGGGAAGGGAATTAACGCACGACCACTGGTCGTGCGCCTGATCGTGCGCGAAGGAATGCACATGATCAGAGGCTTTTTAGGCCAAAAATTGCCCCACTCCATCCCGAACGTTCACGCGATCCCAGTGCCTGCAGGAAAAATACTAGACCACAAAAATACATGAAATCACACCAAGATGGGGCATAAATGTGCACTAAGCAATGAAATGGGCAACGTGATCAAATAGAATTAAATATGGGCCTAAAGTGAAGTGCAAGTGCATGAAACCTAGCCCAGATGAGTCCGGAAATCACTATATAAACTGGACTCATCAGTATCAGAGGTAGTTTGATCAAAAGGAGACTTAACAGTCTGATCTAGATCTGGATGTCTCACCATGGCCGGTGGAGATCAGAATCGTGAAATGAGAGCTATGAAGCTTCCTATTTGCACGAAGGAGAACATTCCCATCTGGAAGGAAAGGGTCAGGCTCTTTATGGAAGAAGCTGACCCAAGAATCTACCTGACGATCAAGCAGGGCCCCTTCGTCCCTACTGGTACCTCCACTATTGACCCAACCAGGCAGGTAATAAAGAAGTAAGAAGACATGAACAAGGATGAGCTGATCTTGGCAGGTCTGGACAAAAGGGTACAAAACGTTATTGTCAGTGCCATAGATGACTCCACCCACCAAAATCTAATCCACTACAGAACGGCCAAGGAGATGTGGGACTCCTTGATCGTATATATGGAGGGTACCGATGAGGTAAGGGATGACAGAAAATCCCTCCTCAACCAGGAGTATGAAGCCTTCAAACAGGGCAAAAATGAAACAATCTCCAGCTGCTATGAGAGATTTTTCAAGATAGTGAATGGCCTGAGAAACTATGATAGGGAGTTCACGAACTCTGACTTAAATGACAAGTTTCTCAGATCCCTCACAAAGGAATGGGATATCAAGATATGCGCCATCCGAGAGATGGGTCAGCTAGGCATCATTGAGCCCAAGAATCTCTATGGGAAACTGCCGTCCCAAGAACTTCAACTCAACACAAGGAAGGCTGAAGAAGAAGAAAGCTCAAAGGCGAGCTCAAGAGAAAGATCGGTGGCTCTAAAGGCTGAGAGCTCCAGAAGATCTAGGGGAAGATCGATGCTTCTCAGAATAGATCTGAGAGCAGTGAGGAATCAGGAGCCAGCTCCTCTGAATCTGATGACACTGATAGAGAGGCGGCCCTCCTCTCAAAGCAATTCAGAAAGCTGATACATAGAAGAAGGAGGGATAACAGCAGAAACTCCTCCTCAAGCTCCAGAAGATCTGACCATCGGGACAGATCGAGGGCTCCCAGGGAGGACAGGTACATGTCTAACTCCAGTAGACATGATTTACATAATACTGTTTGCTATTCTTGCAGCAAAATAGGACACATGGCTGCTGACTGCCATTCGAAGAAAAAGGAATCAAGGAATCATGAAGAGAGAAGAAACTCCAGGAGCAAGAGAACCTCTGAAAAGGGGTTTGGGGCAAAGAAGATCAAAACATTGAGTGATTCTGACTCAAGTTCCTCCGGGACTGAGGATGAGGCACTCATTGGACTGATGGCTATTAATGAAGGTAACCAGGATGACAACTCTCCTGGAATGGTAAAACATAGAACTTCTCTATCTGCCTCTGATTCTGAATCAGTAGCAGATTCCTTGCATGATGATGAGGAGGTGTCTGCTGCCAACAACACTGCCTCAGGATCCCAATATGAAGTTGAATCTGAACTGATAAGGAAATATAAAGCCTTATGGAAAGCCTTCAAAGGCAGTAAGAAACTCCTCAAGGTGCAAACCAAGGAGTTAGATTCCTTACAACATGTCCAATCCAAGCTCCAGGAGACAACCGAGAGGCTAACTTCCATGAGCAAAGAAGTGGACATACTTAAGGAAACCATAAGGCTTAAGAATGCTGAATTAGGACAGAAGAACAAGGTCATTAGGGACCTTGAAGAATTGTTGCTGGCTGAGAAGAAGCTTGCTTCCAGCTTCTCAATGCCCAAAACTATCCTGCCGATTATTGACACCTTCGCTGGATAGTTAGGAGCTGGTATCGGTTCTCATCAGGAGCCAGTCATGGGCAAAGATCCTGAAGCCAGACCTTCTAACAAGAAGGTGCTGAGAGCAAGTTCTTCAGCCCACAGACCTTCAGCAACAATAGCTAAAAGTATGGGAGAGGCTGTTATCACAAAGCCTGCTCCTAAGAAGGTGAACCAAAGGGTTGTGAAGCCAATTCCTCCCCCGGCTCACACACACGAGGTTCACCCTAGATCTGTAAGGCAAGAAACATTCTCTTCTGCTCATCAGCACTGCCACACTACACAGATGATGAGGCAGAAGAGAAGATACAACAGATATGAGTGCTGGTGCTATGGGAAAGTAGGCCACTTTGCACTAGACTTTTGGTTCAACCCAACAGGGCTCAATGCTAGGAAAGTGCAGAGTTCTCATGAGTTTGCGATTCCGTTCTATCATCCTAACAGGAACCAAGGACCCAATCCTTATTGGGTACCTAAGGGGAAGTAATTTATTTTGCAGGTAAGTCCAAATACCAACCAATCTTCAATTTGGTATTTGGACAGTGGCTGCTCCAGGCACATGACTGGAGTCAGAAAGTATTTGAAAGAATTCATCCCTGTGGAGAATGGACCGACCGTCATCTTTGGAGGTTCAGAAAAGGGAGTTACCAGGGGCTACGGAAATATCTCTAATGGGTTAGTCACCATCACAAAGGTAGCCTATGTGGAGGGGTTGAGACACAACCTCATAAGCATAAGTCAGATTTGTGATCTAGGTTTTGTCATTACCTTCCACAAGGATAAGTGTCTGATTAAGAAGTCCTCAGATTCCAAGACTATCTTAACTGGCACTCGGAGTGGGAATATTTATTGCTTAAATTTCCTGAATATAAATTCTTCCATGCCCATATGTCTAGTAGCCGATGATAAAGAGGCTCTATGTGTACAATGGCACAAGAGACTTGCACACATCAACTACAAGACAATAGGCAAGCTTTTCTCGCTAAACTTAGTCAGAGATGGACCTGATATTAAGTGCATCAGAGATGGTCTTTGTCAAGCCAGCCAACTTGGAAAGCAGACTAGGACTAGCTTCAAAAGCATTTATAACAAAGAGTCGTCAAGGTGCTTATTTTTATTGCACATGGATCTATTTGGTCCCATGTCAGTTCATAGCTTAGGAGGGAAGGCATACACCCTTGTAGTTGTTGATGACTACTCAAGGTTCACTTGGGTCTTCTTCCTCAAAAAGAAATCAGATACACTAGACATCTTGAAGAATTTTGTCAGGCAAATCCAGAATGAGATGAACTGCTCGGTGGTCAAATTCAGAAGTGACCATGGGAAAGAATTTCAGTCAGGGGCCATGACAGAATTCTGCCAAGACCTAGGCATCTCCCAAGAATTCTGCTCCCCCAGAACTCCTCAACAGAATGGAGTTGCTGAAAGGAAGAACAGAACCTTGATAGAGGCCAGTAGGACATTGCTGAGTGACTCCTCATTACCAGAGTACTTCTGGGCTGATGCTGTCAACACTGCTTGTCATGTGATAAATAGGGCCTCAATCATCAAAGACCATAAGAAAACTCCCTGTGAGCTAATGAAGGGCAGAAAACCAACTCTATCCTACTTTAGGATCTTTGGTAGCAAATGTTATGTCCTTAATAATGGGAAATCCAAACTTACTAAGTTTGCTGAGAAAAGTAGTGAGGGTATTTTCGTTGGATACAGCTCCTACAGCAGGGCATACAGAGTATACAACCTCAATACCCAAATAGTGGAAGAATCTGTTCATATTGTATTTGATGAAACTAGCCTTATACATAAGGGCTGGTCTAGTTCTTTAGTGAATGCAGGTACAAGGGAAAGATTGGAGAAGCTTTCCATTGCAGACAATGCTGACACCACACTCAACTACAAGAATCAGTCAGTAATGGTGGAAATAGAAGTGGAACCTGCAGAAGATACAGAAATAGATGAAGAATTGCAGGATGAAGAAGTAGCTCATACTGATATACCCAGAATATTACCAACTGCACTGAGACAAGTAAGAGATCATCCTCAAGAGCAGATAATAGGAAATGTCAACCAAGGTGTGTTGACAAGAATTAGAGCTGCAAATCAAGCATTGTACCTGAGTTTCCTTTCTCAAATTGAACCCAAGAAATTTGAGGAAGCAAATAAGGATCCATTCTGGACTACTGCAATGCAGGAGGAACTGAATCAATTTAAAAGATGTAAGGTGTGGAAATTGGTTCCAAGACCCCAAGGACACAACATCATAGGAACCAAATGGGTCTACAGGAACAAAATGAATGAAAATGGAGTAATCACCAAGAATAAAGCAAGATTAGTAGCAAAAGCTGCAGACAAGAGGAGGGAATCGATTTTGATCAGACATTTGCTCCAGTAGCCAGACTGGAAGCAATCAGATTGTTCCTAGCCTGTGCAGCATTCAAAGGCTTCAAGATCTACCAAATGGATGTGAAGTCAGCCTTCCTAAATGGTGACCTTAAAGAGGAAGTATATGTAGAGCAGCCTTCAGGTTTTGTCGACTCTACTCATCCTGACTATGTTTACTTTCTTAGAAAAGCCCTTTATGGCTTAAAGCAGACACCTAGGGCCTGGTGTGAGACTCTGTCAAGCTTTCTAATTGAGAACAAGTTCTCAAGGGGAAAGATTGATAAGACATTGTTCCTAAGGGAAGTAAAGGGAAAGATCTTGCAAGTGCAGATCTATGTTGATGACATTATCATTGGCTCTACAGACAACAATCTCTGCAAAAAGTTTGCCAACTTGATGCAGGGAAAGTTTGAAATGAGCAGTGTGGGTGAGCTCAAATACTTCCTAGGTCTCCAAGTGAAATTATCTGAAGATGGCATTTTCATCTCTCAGACCAAATTCACTAGGGAGCTAGTCAAGAAATTTGGTTTGGAGAGTGCTTCTTCCATGAAAACTCCAATGGGAACCAATGTGTCTCTGGACAAGGATGAAAAGGGCATACCCTTTGATGAAACCAAGTACAGATGCATGATTGGATCCTTGCTTTATCTCACTGCCAGTAGGCCTGACATAATGTTTGCAACGTGTGTCCGTGCTCGATATCATGTGAATCCCAAGGCATCTCACTATGTCTCTGTGAAGAGAATTCTAAGATACCTAAAGGGTACATCTAATCTTGGCCTATGGTACCCTAGGAACAATGAATGTGAACTGACGGGTTATTCAGATGCAGATTATGCAGGATGCAAGGAAGATAGAAAGAGCACCTCCGGAACATGTCAATTCCTTGGAGGAAGACTGATTTCCTGGAGCAGTAAGAAGCAGACGAGTGTGGCAATCTCAACCGCAGAATAAGCGTACATCTCTGCTGGCAGCTGCTGTGCCCAACTGTTATGGATTCAACATCAACTTGAAGACTACAACATAAAGATGACCAAAACACCCCTGTTTTGTGACTCTTCAAGTGCTATCTCAATTGCTAAGAACCCTGTATCTCACAGCAGGACTAAGCATATTGAGATCAGGTATTACTTCATCAAGGATCATGTGGAGAATGAAGATATCACACTTAAATTTGTCCCAACAGACAAACAAGTGGCTGATATATTTACCAAGCCCCTAGATGAAGCTAAGTTTAACTTCTTCAAATTCCAATTGGGGATGTTAAACTTAGAATGAAACTCAACTCTATTATTTACTAATGCCTTTCTAGATGAGTTGTTAGAAATTCTCACAGGACTTCAATGAATCACGACTAAGCAAGGGGAGCCATTCCCTACTTAGAGGAGCAACTAGGTCAAGAATACTTGAAAGCTTTGAATGAAGGCAAGAAGTCAGAAAGGGGTAGAAAGAGTGCTCAAAGAAGAAACATCAAATCAAGGGGAAGCTACAAAATTGATGTACTCAAAGACACCCTAAAGACAGGGGGAGCAAATCAAGGGGGAGCTAGCTCAAAGATAAGTTATATCTTGACACACCTTCTGTTAAGATTATGATATTTATTGTCATGTGAAGTAGTCTTGAAATGAGATTCTGACTTCTTTAAATAGGGGGAGATTGTTGGGAATCGTGCCCAAATGATTCCTGATTTGAAGAAGTCATCATGTCAAGAATACTTCACTTTGTATTTGATCATACATCTAGTTCATAATCTCAGGAGAATACAAGTATACAAGTATACATCATCGAGAAGGACAGAAGGGATGGTAGGCAAAGTATGCTTATCGCTGTAATGATAGGCAAAGCAAACGCAGAGATACTATCAAAGAAATGCATGTCGTCGAGAAGAATGAAGTATCGTCGACATCAAAATAGAGGCCATGTCGACAAGACAATACTACAATTACAATGACAGAATGAACAAAGAAAGTTCCAACGACATAGTCAAACTCAGCATATCGTCGTATATATAGGAACGCCAGTATGTCTCGTATCGTTGGAATGCAAGCGGCGGAGGCAGAAGCAAGAAGATCTGAGAAGAATTTCCAAAGCACAAGGAGCCGACAAAGGGAAGTTGTCGAGAGATATTCCATGTCGTCGTAATGATGGAATATATCATCGAGACAAATTTAAATCTTGTGGACGCGTGCTGTCAGCAATTAATGACGCCGCCTGGTTGTTCAATCAGCGCGTGCACTTAAAGTTTCGAGGTATTTGCGCGTGCTAAAAAGATTTGGAGATCTGACACATAAAGGAACTTTTCAGAAGACCGTTGGGTGACCCCTCTCTGTCTTATAAAAGGACATATGAGGTTGCCCTAAAAGATCGATCATTCAAGAAAGAACTTGCGTACGAAGCAAATCGAACAACACAAGCACCGCAAGAAAGAAAGAAGCAGTCACCCCCATCGACTGCTAAGATGCCAATCCACATCTGGCTAAGAAAAAATTGAAGAAGAACCGTGCATTCAAGATCTGATTCAGAAGCATTCTCTTCATTCTCAAGAAGCCGATCATCATCAGGCTAAGGTTGCCGATCAACATCAGGCAGAAGAAACAGTTTATATCTGTAATCTCTTGTAAGGCTTGCGGGCCATATTTTCTAGCTTGAGGGCTGGAGAGCTGTGAGGCTTGAGGGGCAAGGGCAGTGCACTCGCGGGTGTGATTTGTCGAGCTTGCGGGCTCGGGGGCAGTAGGGACTTGCGGGTCTAGGCTGTTGGGACTTACGGGTCCGAAAGGTAGGGCTTGAGGGCCTGAGTGTCGAGCTTGCGGGCTCGGGGGGCAGTAGGGACTTGCGGGTCTAGGGTGTTGGTACTTGCGGGTCTGAAAGGTAGGGCTTGAGGGCCTGAGTGTCGAGCTTGCGGGCTCGGGGGTAGTAGGGGCTTGAGGGCCTAGGCTGTTGGGACTTGCGGGTCCGTGTTGTAAGGCTTGAGGGCCTGAACCTTTTGGCGGAGTTTGCCGAGCCTAGCGGATCGCTGGTTAGGCGCAGAGGGACAGAGGACTACTCAAGACACCCGGTCTTGAGGAACCTCTATAGATCTTGTGTCATCTGGTGAAATTTGTTTGCGTGTTTTCTTTTGTGCATTACTTAGTTTCTGATAACTCACGCTCGTAATTCAAAAAGCATCAAGATCACCTAACCCCCCCCCCCCCCCCCCCCCCCTTTAGGTGAACGTTCCATAACAAACATGTTCTTCATACAGCCCTCTCAAGAATTCCGAGAATAGAATTCCTACAACCTTCTTTCCTCTCCTTCTTTCTCATTCTGTAAAAGAGTTTTATTAATTCCTCTTCAAAGGATTCAGTGGTTCAAGATCTCCTTATCAAAAGATCTGGTGGTTCAAGGGATCCTTATCAAAAGATCTGGTGGTTCATGATCTCCTTGTCAAAAGATTAGTGGTTCTAAGAGTCTCCTTATAAAAATACTCAGGCACTGTGGTCAATCCCTACCAGGTGGTAGAAGAGCGGAGTACCCATATTTTGGGGAACCCCTATAAAAAATATGCGTGTCTTCTGGTTGCAAATTTTCTGTGTTGTCCGAAGATCTTTCTATTCTGCCGTTATTTCTTGCACCTTATTTATTCTGCCTGTTGTCTTGTTCAGCATATATCCTTAGTTAAGTTAATTGTTTTCACAGTTAGGATAGAAATAAATTTAAATCTCTATTCACCCCCCTCCTCTAGAGGATTCTCAGAGGCACACTGTGCACTTTCAGGACTGTACTAATGTTTAAATTTGTGTGCATAAAGGAGGTTGTTCTACCACTAACTAGCAGTGGTGTCTGGACAGTGGATGCTCCATGCATATGACTGGAGCAAAAGAGGTGTTGGAAAACTACATGGCCATGGAAGGCCCTAAGGTAATTTGTGGTAACTCCCATTCTGGACAGACTAGAGGATATGGTGTGCTCAAAGTTGGAGAAATCTCTTTTTCTAAGGTAGCTTATGTTGAAGGACTTCAACACAACCTAATTAGTATTATTCAATTATGTGATGGTGAATACAAATTAGTCTTCACTAAGTCCTTATGTCATATAGTTAGCTTTGCAACTAATTAGTATTAACAGGGCTTAGAAAAGGTACGGTATATGTAGTAGACTTAGACTGCACTAAATCTGAAGTGTCTATTTATTTCAATCTTAGAAAATAATGAGTTATGGCATAGGAGACTCAGTCATCTAAACTTTAAATCAATAGCTAAACTATCCAAACACAATTTAGTAAGAGGCTTACCAATTGGTAAGTTTAGGAATGACCATCCCTGTAGATCATATTAACTAGCAAAACAAACCAGTTCATCATTCAAACCAATTGGCAAAAATGATTCCCCTAGAACCCTTTACCTGTTGCACATGGATCTATTTGGTCCTATCTCCACTCAAAGCTTAGCAGGTAAGTACTATACATTAGTCATTGTAGATGACTTTTCTAGATTCAGCTGGGTGTTCTTAATAAGAGCTAAGTCAAAAATCTTCAAGATCCTCTCAAGAATCCTTAAACAGATTCAATCTGAATTCAATAGTCAGGTTGTTATGATCAGAAGTGTTCATGGTACTGAGTTTGAAAACTAGTTAATTTGTAGATTTTGTGAGGATGAAGGGATAAGACAAAGTTTTTCAGCTCCTAGAAATCCCCAATAAAATAGGGGGGTTGAAAGGAAAAAATAGAGCTCTAATTGAATCACGAAGGACATTATTAGCCGAATCCAATTTGCCAAAGTCCTTTTGGGCAGAGACAGTGAATACATATAACTATGTTCTAAATAGAAGTCTCATCCACAAAACTTAGTTAAAGACACCCTATGAAGTATTGACGACAAAGACACCTATAGACACATTCTTTAAAAATTTTGGGTGTACTTGCTTCATTCTGAACAATGGAAAAAACCAACTTGCCAAATTTCACAAGATGGTTGATGATGAGATATTCTTGGGATAATACTCATCAAGCAAGGCCTATATGTGATTGTCACAACCCGCATTTTCCCAACATTTAAAATGCTATCAGAGTAGGGAAAGCTACGCGTTGTGATGCCACGTCACGTAGGGGACGCCTACTGACGTTAAGGCAACTCATCCTTCTTCGCAGTTCAAGCAATTATTTTTATTAACACATGGCGATTCAAATATAATTTGTGCAGAAAATTAACAAGTTGCGTCCCTCGGCTAGGTGGATCAACTAGTCCACGCTTTTAAAATATAGTTTTACGCAGCGAAAAAATACTTGATTTAATTACTTAGTGGCCTAAGTGTACATGAAGACCAAGTAAGGTGCACCATGCATGATCGAATGTGTGGATTTACTATATATAAAAGTAGATTTATCATGCGCAGAAAGTAGTGAGATTAACATTTCAAATCATGATATGCAATGCTACAATTACCTTAGCATATCTAAGCAAGGGGCTATAAGCCAACCCACATCTAACTATTCTAGAGCAAGTGTTCAAAAGTAAACAATAAATAACAACAGCAGAGAAACAAAAGTTTAACCACACGGCACCACGGGCGTCAACACCTGACACGAACCCATGGCCCGACAAGTCCACAGAATACCCTACCTCAAGAGAGTCAGAAGACGGTAACTAAAGCAACTCCGCACTAACACCTGCTACTGCCCAGAACCTGAGGCATTCAAAGAAAGAACACCTCAGATGCAAGTTAGAAGTGCTGCAGAAAACAAGAAAGTAAGCAAACCTCTGCGAGACCGGAGGGAAACAGAAGCTGCAAGGATTAGTGACGACAACACTAGCCATAAATAATCATCAGGAAAAATGAAACATGATAATCAACAGGAAAAAGAAACAGCAAAAGTAACTGATATTCAGCAGAAAAACACTCATCAAACGAAGGTGTGGAAACAGGCAAGGTCAAAACTCGCCACAAGCAGATAACCATCAACTTTCAAATTATTAATCATGTTACTCTTGTTCAGAATTATAGAGACTGATTAGCTCATCAGAAAAAGAGAAGCCGTGCGGGGATAATTCCATCACACATCGTCACGACCCTCAGAGCACCGCACCGGTGGCACCGCCAACATCGTGTACGACCTCCAACAGAATTTATTATTTTAAAAGAGCATCGCACCGGTGGCACCGCCAACATCGTGTACGACCTCCAACAGAATTCACATTTTCATGCATTTTCAAAGGAATAGGGGCGAGGCCCATCAGAACATTTGGCAACATTTTTGGTTAACAAGATGAGCAAAATTATATTGAGTAAAAAGGAGCAAAAGTGAGGCAGATGATAAAACTCAGCATAATACTAAATATTGGAAGCAAAGGCGAGAAAAAAATAAAGGGGTTTTAGCAAAGAGAAGGAGCAAGATCACCACTTGCCTTCAAATCACCGGAATCGTTCTCCGAACAACTCCTCGTCATAGATCGGCCCAAAAGGAGGCACGACGAGGCGAGATCTACAGAAAAATGGCCAAAACGAAGGTTAGGGCCGAAAAACCTAACGAAAAAGTTTCACGAAACGGAAGGAAATTACCACGAGGACGAAGCTCTCGTCGAGAGCTTTACGAATCTATGCTCGGCTCGCGATTTGGACCACCGGAGCTCCGTCGGCGGCGACCGGAAGATTCAAGAAAACGCCGCCCCCGTCGCTCGTTTTTCTCTCTGGTTCAGACAGAATGAGGAAGAAGAAGAGGGGCTGAATTTTCTTTCTTTTATGTAACATAACATAATTTAATAATAATAATAATACCATTATTATTATTATTATTAGAAGGAGAAATAATAATAAAAATTTCCTTATTATTATTAATAAAAGAAAGGGCTAAAGTCGAACGGGTAAATTTGTCGAGCAGGACAGATTTGACGAACGGCGCTGCTTATATTCGTCGAACGGAGTAGAAGCTGGTTTGTCGGGCGGAGGCTGAAGCTGGTTTGTCGAGTAGAGGCTAATTTGTCGAACGGAGGCTAATTTGTCGAACGGAGTCTAATTTGTCGAACGCGCATGCCTGAATGTATATATTTATATATAAGGTTTAATAAGGATTCGTCGAACGCATATGGAGGGGGGAGGTAGACGAATGGAAAACAAAAACTGAAATTTAAATCTTCGAACGAAGCTCTGCACGTGTATATATATATGATAATGTTTATATAATAATAATATGCGTTTAATTATATATATGAAGGGAGGTCGACGAATGCAACTGCTGAAGGGAGGTCGACGAAATCAGCTTGCATGAATGAATATATATATATATATATATGTTTATTTATAATAAGAATAATAATATTATTATTATTATATCACTAAAAATTAAACGAACGCCGAATCCAACGAAAATTTCGCCTAAGGTGAATGGCGGCGCTACGAATCCAACGGCAAAGTCGGAATCAAAATCTGACGTGTCGTTCTCGAGATATAAATGGCCGAAGTTACGGCGAACTTTAAATATATACAAAACTTCTAAAATGCGCTGAGGCTCCAAAATGGCTCGGATCGCGACGAAACTTGACGGGCAAGTCTAAAATTAAATAATCTAATTTTCTAACGTAAAATTTTTCAATTCTGGGTCGTTGCAAAATTTGGTCGACTTAACCCAAACGGACGCGAAAACGCACAAATGACGACGCGCCGCTAAATCGACGTTAAAAGTAACGCGCCGACGTCAAAAACACGCCACCACTGAATTAATTAAATACCGAAAAAATTACGGGCGTTACAGCCACTCCCCCTAAAAGAAAGTTTCCTCCCGAAACATGACGCATAAGCAGGAAATAACATTTGGACAAAACAAATGGTGCAGGAGACAACATTTGGACAAATAAATGGTGTAGGAAATAACATTTGGACAAATAATTGTGCAGGAAACAACATTTGGTCAAATAAATGGTGGAGAAAACAACATTTGGACAAATAATGGTGCAGGAAAAAAAAGATTTTACCTGAGCCAATTAAAAGAATAGGTGAGGATGAGACTCCTGCATAGCTGATTTCAGCTCCCATGTTGCGCTCTCGACGTCATGACTCTGCTAAAGAACTTCTACCATGGGAATAGATTTCCTCTGCAACACACGCTCTTGAGTCTCTAAAATACGGACAGGTTCCTCAACATAAGACAAATTAGGCTGAAACTGAGGTACCGAATCGAGAACTTGACGTTTGCTGCAGATACACTTCCTTAACTGACTCACGTGAAACACATCGTGAACATTAGGGAAGGAAGCAGGTAAACCCAATCAAAAGCTGACACTCCGACGCGCTCAATAACCTGGAAAGGTCCCACATACCGGGGGTCCAACTTGTGGTTCCTTCCAAATCTCTTAACGCCCAGCATCGGAGAAATTTTCAAGAACACCAAGTCCCCAACAATGAACTTCAGATCCATCCTTCTCCGATTAGCATACTTCTCATACCGCTCATGTGCAATGCGAAGCTTCTCGCGGATATGAGTCACAACAACGCTCATCTCTTCCAAAGATTCTGGTCCTAACAACGGACTCTCACCAACCTCGGCCCAAAATAAGGGAGTCTGGCTACGCCTCCCATATAGAGACTTAAACTCCCAACTGATTAAGCATAGCATCCCCCGATTATAACTTTAAGTATAAAATTTCAGGAAGGGTAAACCAACCACCACCAATAGCCAACACATTCCAAAATGATGAGGTTTATGTGTGTAAACTCCAAACAACCACTATAACCCAAGATGGTGATACTTCTAACGAATATAATTCATGGAGCATAAACCCAACCAGCCTCCATACCCCAAAATGATGAATTTTTCTAATGAATGAAATTTCCTGGAGCTAATAAATGAAATTTCCTAGAGCTTAACCCAAACAACAAGCAATGAATAGTGAGATTGTCAATAACAACACTTTCCTGAGAATTGTTATTGTAGGCAAATTCCATCAGTCCAAGACGCTTATCCCAAGCTCCTCCATGCTCCAATGTGTAACATCTGATCATATCTTCCACGATCGGATTAACTTTCAGACCCTGAAACTTCTACCAAACTCATCTAGATACGCGACATAAAAAAACAAATCCTGGGGTTTCGATCTGACTTCAAACTTAAGGACATATTTTATCCATTTATTCATGATAGCTCACACAATTTGTGTCTTCGGAAAAACCTCATCAAACTGATAACTAATTAATACCAGCAAACAATATGTTTCAAATTTCTATACATCCTAGTGGAATCCGGGTGGTAACGAATGTCAATGCCAGAATTCGCAATATATTTTATTCATTTTCTCTGGCACAGAATCAACTCCTTCTGAGCGAAGATATGCTTCAATTCTTATGGTCCGTAAACCTTACACAATACGTTGTACCAAAAATAATCTCCAAGGCTCAATAACTAGATTACTGGGGTAAATTCCAAATCACGCGCATGTAAATTCACTTCATGAATCTTCGATTGCCTCAAACCATATGCGATCACCTTTTTTTTCTCGAGACATACCTGGGCTCAACGTACAACTTATCCACATAAACAGTGCACCACTTCGATAGATATGATCCAAAGCTGGAGCAGTGCTCAATCTTCTCTTCAATTCTTGAAAGGCTCCTTCGCACTAGTCACCCCGAACAAAAAATTGGATTCTCCTACATAAACCTAACCAAAGACGCAAATAATCACATGAATCATTACACAAGCCTTCTATATCATCCTGCCAACCCTACAAAATTCCATATTCTCTTGGATGTTGTAAATGTCTTCCCAATCAATCACTCAACGATCTATACTGGGTCCATCGAAAACTCATCCTCATTAATAACATGACCCAAATAGGTAACTAAAGACATCCAAAACTTGTACTTGCTCATCTTGGCAAACGAACTTGCGCTCTCACAATGTAGACCGCACCCAATCACAAATGCTCAGCATGATCCTCTGCACTCTTAGAGTGTATCAACACCACTTCTAAGGACGGCCACAAGATGGTCTGAAAATTCTGTTAACATTCTATTCATCGAATTCATGAAGGCAGAGGAGACATTAGCTAAATCAAAGGTCACGACTAAGATCTCAAAGTAAAGCCCATAATGGGAACGAACAGGCAGTCCATGGAACATCCGACTCACGGATCCTTTACAGACAAAAGTCTATACGGAGGCCGATCTCCGAGAACACTGATCCATCTCACAACTGATTAAGCAAATCATATATTCGAGGTGATGGACATTTATCTCGATAGTCAACTCATTCAACTATGCTCAATTTGCTCATAATCTTCTAAAAATATTCTTCTAGCTCACGCAGGGCCATGCGACAAGGTGCCCTCGCAAAAAGACAAGCATCTGGCTCAAGACCTTAAAACAAACTCTGCCTTTTTCTCAAGGGGAAGACCGAGAAGACTAGCCGGAGAAACATTTGAAGCTCTCACACAACAGAAAGCGCGGCACAACGAGAGCAATTTTCTAGAACAGAAACAGAGACGAGAAAAGACTCGCTGCCACACTCTAAGGATTGACGAGCAAGAATCGCAGAAATAACCGGAGAATCTTGATACGGGAATCCAACACTCAAGGGTTGGTCAATATCCAACGAGAAGTCCAGGCGCTTATCCTCTCACCGGTCTACAATGCCAAACTAGATCTCCAATTCATGCCCAAGAAATCATACTATCATCTTCCAAATTTGGCACTTTCAATCGACATACTATAGAAATCAAACCCAAGGAATGGTTCAACACCACCGAGTCACCCGAGGGAAAACTTAGCACGAAACAAATCACTAACTCGATCGGGAGTTAAGAAATGACCATTACAAAGATCCTAGCCACGAACAAGTGGATAACACCAAAATCAAAAGAACGCGTGCTCATCGGTTAATTATCTTAACTTCCCTAAAAATCGCACGCATAGCCAGCTAAACAGAAATTGAGATAGCGAGGAACTATTAACTGAATCAGAATCTAACCTAAGATCACCAGGGTTGAAGACTGAGCTTCTCCCTCGCTCACCACGATCATTTTATCCTTCCCTTCATCCGACACCGGATCTCATCGAGCCCCTCTTTATTACTTGCAGTGCAACCCAAATCACTTTTAGGTGCGTCTTGAGTTATGATTACCCGTTGCTGCCTCTGAGCTTCTAGTTTCTTGAAACATTTTCTGAGGGAATGGCCTGACCGGCCACAGAAACTACACGCTTTCTCCCATCCTTTCCTAAGGGGTGGGGCCAGATGCCCATAGGCTTTCGCCATCCCCAACCTTTCTCTTTTCCTGTAACGAGGACATACCGCGATCTTTGGCATTTACAATTGCCTCAAACTTCAAGACAGCTTCAACTGCATTCGCATCAGTCTCGGATTGGTAGGCATTAGCAAACTGTTGGATGTTACCTTGAGGATCACCCAAGAAATTCCTGACCTTGCACTCCTCTGCAGCTATCAACTCAGGAGTGAATCTATTCGATTTACCGATCTCACTCTGGTATTCAACCAACACAGGAAACTGCACACCAGGCTACTGCCTCAAGGTGGCAGTAAGCAATGCCTGCAACTGCGTTTGTATTAAAAACACCTGCCTTGACATTGTTTCAATGCTCTGACATAGTTCATCTAGTATCGCTTCGATATGAGAATCTGAAGACTCACCCTCAAACTGGGAAATCGCCCCCATTGCAAAACGCTTCGGGGTCATCTTCTACAAATACAAACAGTGACTCATCAAGACCTAGCTTAAGACACCTAAGCTAGCAAACTCGACCGCGTCGCTCTCCTACGAGACATGTCTATAAGATAGATGGACATCCAATCAGAAATAGGCTTAAGACGCTTAAGCCAAACAGACTCGGAAATATCCCAGATCAATTCGGAACAGGAAAGAAAACGACCTGCTATTGTTGTTACCTTGCTCTGGAATTTCATGAAATGATGCAACGATTAAACTTAGGATGATGCACCATCATCCTATTGACTCTTGTGCTATGACATGAGTGCATGAACATTTAAATTTCTTTTCAAATCATGTGTGTACATATGTCATCTGGTATGTTTTTAACATGGCACGCGTGCTTATGTGATGATATGAATGCATGCAGTGCTATGCATTCTAGAAAGAGGCCTTAATGCATGTTATGAGCGGCGTACACATGTAATGTTATGCATCCCATACTACATAACATTACATGTAACGAAAAAAGAAAACGTGCTAATGGGCATCCATGTAATGGTGGTTATGCATCCCATACTACATAACCGTCACATGTTGCCACCTATGGTGGATCCATATACGAACATATATTATGCATCCCATACTACATATTATGCCCCGTATACTTCTTATCATGCTATGAGTGTAGTGACCATGCTTCGGTCAAGACATACTGATGACATATCGGTGTGTGTATACAATGAAATGATCTTATGAGGTTCTGCTTTGGATAGCGGTCGTTTGGCTCACACGCCAAACCACCCAACTATGTTTTTCACAGAACCTCCCTCTGATACCAACTATCACAACCCGCATTTTCCCAACATTTAAAATGCTATCAAAGTAGGGAAAGCTACCCATTGTGATGCCACGTCACGTAGGGGATGCATACTGACGTTAAGGCAACTCATCCTTCTTCGCAGTTCAAGCAATTATTTTTATTAACACAAGGCGATTCAAATATAATTTATGCAGAAAATTAACAAGCCGCGTCCCTCGGCTAGGTAGGTCAACTAGTTCATGCTTTTAAAATATAGTATTACGCTGCGGAAAAATACCTAATTTAATTACTTAGTGGCCTAAGTGTACATGAAGACCAAGTGAGGTGCACCATGCATGATCGAATGTGTGGATTTACTATATATAAAAGTAGATTTATCACGCGCAGAAAGTAGTGAGATTAACATTTCAAATCATGATATGCAATGCTATAATTACCTTAGCATATCTAAGCAAGGGCCCATAAGCCAACCCACATCTAACTATTCTAGAACAAGTGTTCAAAAGTAAACAACAAGTAACAGTAGCAGAGAAACAAAAGTCTAACCACACGGCACCACGGGCGTCAACACCTGACACGAACCCATTGGCCGACAAGTCCACAGAATACCCTACCTCAAGAGAGTCAGAAGACGACAACTAAAGCAACTCCACACTAACACCTGCTACTGCCCAGAACCTGAGGCATTCAAAGAAAGAACACCTCAGAAGCAAGTTACAAGTGGTGCAGAAAACAAGAAAGTAAGCAAACCTCCACGAGACTAGAGGGAAACAGAAGCTGCAAGGATTAGTGAGGACAACACTAGCCATAAATAATCATCAGTAAAAAGGAAACATGATAATCAACAGAAAAAAGAAACAGCAAAAGTAACTGATATTCAGCAGAAAAACACTCACCAAACGAAGGTGTGAAAACAGGCAAGGTCAAAACTCGCCACAAGCAGATAACCATCAACTTTCAAAATATTAATCATGTTACTCTTGTTCAGAATTATAGAGACTGATCAGCTCATCAGAAAAAGAAAAGCCGTGCGGGGATAATTCCATCACACATCGTCACGACCCTCAGAGCACCGCACCGGTGGCACCGCCAACATCGTGTACGACCTCCAACAAAATTTATTATTTTAAAAGAGCATCGCACCGGTGGCACCGCCAACATCGAGTACGACCTCCAACAGAATTCACATTTTCATGCATTTTCATAGGAAGATGGGCGAGGCCCATCAGAACATATGGCAACATTTTTGGTTAACAAGATGAGCAAAATTATATTGAGTAAAAAGGAGCAAAAGTGAGGCAGATGATAAAACTCAGCATAATACCAAATATTGAAAGCAAAGGCGAGAAAAAAATAAAGGGGTTTTTGCAAAGAGAAGGAGCAAGATCACCACTTGCCTTCAAATCCTTGGAATCGTTCTCCGAACAACTCCTCATCATAGATCGGCCCAAAAGGAGGCACGGCGAGGCGAGATCTACAAAAAAAATGGCCAAAACGAAGGTTAGGGCCGAAAAACCAAACGAAAAAGTTTCACGAAACGGAAGAAAATTACCACGAGGACGAAGCTCTCGTCGAGAGCTTTCCGAATCTATGCTCGGCTTGCGATTTAGACCACCGGAGCTCCGTCGGCGGCGACCGGAAGATTCAAGAAAACGCCGCCCCCGTCGCTCGTTTTTCTCTCTGGTTCGGACAGAATGAGGAAGAAGAAGAGGGGTTGAGTTTACTTTCTTTTATGTAACATAACATAATTTAATAATAATAATAATAATAATACCATTATTATTATTAATAAATGAAGGAGAAATAATAATAATAATTTCCTTATTATTATTAATATAAGAAAGGGCTAAAGTCGAACGGGTAAATTTGTCGAGCAGGACAGATTTGACTAACGGCGCTGCTTAAATTCGTCTAACGGGGCAGAAGCTGGTTTGTCAAGCGGAGGTTGAAGCTGGTTTGTCGAGCGGAGGCTAATTTGTCGAACGGAGGCTAATTTGTCGAACGGAGGCTAATTTGTCGAACGGCGCATGCCTGAATGTATATATTTATATATAAGGTTTAATAAGGATTCGTCGAACGCATATGGAGGGGGGAGGTCGACGAATGGAAAACAAAAACTGAAATTTAAATCTTCGAATGAAGCTCTACCCGCCCCCCCCACCGGAGGGCTTCGCCCGCCCTGCACGGGGGGCCCCCCGTGCCTCACTTTAAAGTACCCGCCCCCCCACCGGCGGGCTTCGCCTGCCCCCGAACGTCGGACTTTGCCCGCCCATGACCGGCGGGCTTCGCCCGCACCGGAACGGCGGGCTCCGCCTGCACCCGGCCGGCGGCTTATTTTTTAAAATTATTCATTTTAATTATTCCTTTTTTAAAGCTTTTTTATTTTTCAAAAATTTCTATTATAATTTATATTTTAAAATTATTGTATTTTATTAATTTAAAGGACATAGAAAAAAAAGAATTTTAAAAAATTTAAAAAAACAATCCGCCCAGGATCTCAGTGGCAGGGCCACCCCCGCCGGTAGCCCCACCGGATTACCGCAGGGATACCACCGGCGAGTTCGTGGATCTCACGGGCAGGGCTATCGACGGCGGTGGCCTTGCCAGAGGGCCGCCTGGATACAGCCGGCGAGTTGGACTGGTTTCCTCCGGGAATGTAAAGACTTGGAGTAATAAATGGCGCAATAAAAACTTCCATCGTAAAACTATAGGAGTACAGATAAATATTGATTAGCTATTAATTATATTGTAATAATAAAAAAAGGTAAAATCCCGTAAAACAGCGACGTCATCATCGTCTCTCTCCTGGATTCCTGCGCTCCTGCCATTTCCCGCCTACCACCATCTCCGAAACTGCAGGATTCTGAATGCCGAGGTCGACGCGCCACCATCTCCCCCTCCTTCTCCCTCTCTTCTTCCTCCTCCTCATGCACCGGCTCTGTCTCGTCCCTCACCATTTCCTCCGATTCCCCTCGCCATCCCCTCCCTTCCTCTCTCTGCTCCGCCTCCAGCCTCACCGCCGCCATCCCGTCCTCCAACCTCACCGGCGCCAACTCTGATGTCCTCGACCTCAGCTCCAACTCCCTCTCCGGCCCCATCCCCGACTCCCTCTTCCGCCTCCCCTCCCTCCACTCCCTCATCCTCCACTCCAACTCCCTCTCTGGACAATCCCCTCTTCTCTCGGCGAAGCCACCGCGCTCCATGAACTTCTCCTCTACGACAACCGACTCCGTAGTGGAAATCTTCCGCGCCGGAGGAAACCGCGACATCTCTGGACCCATACCCGTCTCTTTTTCCCAATATGCAAATGAAACAATAATGAAAAAAATGGGATTCGGGTTTTCAGAGGCTTGGAGAAGGAGGAGCCAACAGTAAATGGCTATTTGTAGTCCACCGGGAGCTATTTGCAGGCCATTTTGATGGAAACGGAGGGTTGTGATTAATTTTGTGGCACTAATTTAGCTTCAATTTGGTCCAAAATGTTTTTCTTTATATAATATAGATATATATATATATATGATAATCTTTATATAGTAATAATATGCGTTTAATTATATATATGAAGGAGGTCGACGAATGCACCTGCTGAAGAGAGGTCGATGAAATCAGCTTGCATGAATGAATATATATATATATATATATATATACACGTTTATTTATAATAAGAATAATAATAATATTATTATTTTATCACTAAAAATTAAACGAACGCCGAATCCAACGAAAATTTCGCCTAAGGTGAACGGCGGCGCTACGAATCCAACGGCGAAGTCGGAATCAAAATCCGACCTGCCGTTCTCGAGATATAAATGGCCAAAGTTACGGCGAACTTTAAATATATACAAAACTTCTAAAATGCGCCGAGGCTCCAAAATGGCTCGGATCGAGACGAAACTTGACAGACAAGTCTAAAATTAAATAATCTAATTTCCTAACGTAAAATTTTCCAATTCTTGGTCATTGCAAAATTTAGTCGACTTGACCCAAACGGACGCGAAAACGCGCAAACGGCGACGCGCCGCTAACTCGACGTTAAAAGTAACGCGCCGACATCAAAAACACGCCACCACTGAATTAATTAAATACCGAAAAAATCAGGGGCGTTACAGTGATATAATAAGAGCTCTCTCAAAATTTTAGGAGTCAACGCATGTAGTGTTTGATGAGACTAACATGTTTTCCAAGGAGAAGGAAACTTCGACCAATGCCATCTTGCAGGAAGAAGACCAACTGGCTGATCAAGTTGAAAGGATCATCATTACAGATTACTCATCAGGTTGTCAGGACAAAGGAAAATAGCCAACTGATAATGATTCAGATGAAGACAATGCATTAGATGATAAAAACATTCAGCCACCTGCTCTGCCAGACACAAAATTTATTCTGGAGAATGAAAATTGAGCTTCCACAATGAATGAGGAAGAAGAAATCCATGAGGATGTCAATCCACTAAACAATTTAACAAGAAATAGGATGATCCTAAATGATCACCCTCCAACTCAAGTCATAAGAGATATAACAGTTGGTGTGAAGACAAGAAACCAAATCACAAATGAAACTATGATGCATTGCTTCCTCTCACAGTATGAGCCCAAGAAGTTTGAAGAAGTAGATAGTGATCCTCACTGGATAGCTACCATGCAAAAGGAACTTGCACAGTTTGAAAGAAACAAAGTCTGGTCTCTAGTTAACAAACCAATAAATTACCCAATCATTGGAACAAAGTGGGTATATAAAAATAAGATGGACTCAAATGGAGTCATAGTCAGGAACAAAGCAAGACTGGTTGCTCAAGGATACAGGCAAGAGAAGGGTATTGACTACAATCAAACATTAGCCCAAGTGGCTAGACTGAAAGCAATCAGAATGTTCCTTGCCTATGTTGCACATATGAAAATCAAGGTATATCAAATGGATGTGAAGAGTGCCTCCTAAATGGAACTATTGAGGAAAATGTATATGTGGAGCAACCCCTAGATTTTGTCAATCCATCTCATCGCTCTTCTGTTTATAGACTAGATAAATAACTGTATGGTCTCAAGCAAGCTAGAAGAGCTTGGTATGAAACTGTATCCACCTTCTTCCTAGAACACTCTTTTGTAAGAGGTAAGGTCGATAAAACAATTTTCACTAGAGCACATAAAAATCATCTACTCCTAGTACAGATATATGTAGATGATAAAATATTTGGCTAAACAGACCAAAGACTTTGCAAAAGGTTTGCTGACCAAATGCAGTCTAAGTTTGAAATGAGTAGCATAGGGGAACTGTCCTACTTTCTTGGTCTCCAAGTAAAGCAAAATACAGATGGCATTTTCATATCTCTATCCAAGTATACCAAAGAGCTTATCAAGAGTTTTATGTTGGAAAATTCCTCTATCATGAAAACCCACATGGCTACCAATACTAAATTGGAAAGAGATGAAAAGGGTAAGTCATTTGATCACAAGACATACAGAGCAGCCATTGGCTCACTCCTATATCATGCAGCTAGCAGACCAGATATCATGTTTGCTATATTTATTTATCGAGAAATCGACGATCCATCCAAATACGAAGAAAGCAATCCGCATGGTGTTAGAAACCCGGGCGGTCTCGCAGTGCCTGGGGAGACCTCCTCCGGGTTTCCATCTCTTGGTGAACTACTCCAGTTTTCCAGCTCTGGGAGAACTCCTCCAGGTTTCTAGATCTGGGCGACCTCCTCCTGGTTTACAGCTCTGGCCGATCTCGCCAGGTCGCCAAGCCTGGGCGATCTCCCACTGCCGGGGTGATCTTGCCAGGTCACCGAGCCCGGGCGGTCTCCCACTACCCGGGCGATCTCGCCAGGTCGCTGAGCTCAGGCGGTCTCCCACTGCCCAGATGATCTTGCCAGGTCGCCGAGCCCAGGTGGTCTCCTACTGCCAGGGCGATCTTTCCAGGTTGTAGAGCCCGGGCGGTCTCCCACCGCATGGGCGATCTCGCTAGCTCACTGAGACCGGGCGATCTCCCATCGCCCAGGCGATCTCGCTTCCAACGGTCACTTATGGCTCAGGCAGCCCGCTTTTCCTGTCCCTACCCATTCGGGCAGGTCCCACACCTATAAATATAAGGGCAAGGGTACACGTTAAAGGACTTTGGTGAGTTCCCAGGCCTTGTCCACTGACTTGAACGGTCTCCAATTTTGAGACCACGACGACCTCTCCCCCCTACCTGGGCAATCTCCCCCTGCCTGGGCGATCTCCCCTATGCCTGGGCGATCTCCCACTTGCCAAGGCGATCTCCCTTTGGTCAAGTGATCTCCCTCAGCTCCCATCTCCCCCGACGACCTCTCTCCTGCTCGTAACCATCTCTTTTCTCCCTCTCTCACTCCTTCACTCGTAGCTCAAATTAACCGACCACCCAAACGTTTTCCCCTCCATTTCTATCTTGAGCAAGTGTGGAATTGGTAGATTTTTGATGCCAACAGAACTAACATGCGACCTTCAGATCTTGATTGGTTGATGAACAGTAGTTGCGATAAAGATGTGGGATTTTGCCGAGAATGACACTCAATCTTAAAACAACCACAACTTTTGATCTGTTTGTTCGTTTTCAGCCCACAATAGCTTTTTGGAACCGGTTCAGAGCCGTCCATCCAATGGTGAAAGACATTTGAGTTCATTTTATGCCATTATATTGCCAAAATTCAACTTCTTTTAAAAGTTATTGCAGCTTTTCTCTTTCGGCAATTTCGACAATTTTTGTTTTTGTGTGAGAGACTAGCCATGGCTGACCGCGAGTTCGCCCAAGCTCCTTTTGAGGAGGATCCTGATGAGTCCGAGAATTACACTGTTTTCGGGACTCATCTGGGCTATTTTTCACGCTTGTGCACTACACTTTTAGCTACTTTTCATTCATATTAATCTATATAGGATTTCACGCATGAGTGCACTATTTTGCCAAGTGTTTGCATGTTATTAATAATTTCCTAAGTTTTTATTGTTGAATGCCTAATTTCTGGGATCCTTGGGAGTTTTCATTGCAGCCTGGAGGCATTTGGGAGAGATCGGGCCTTTTCGTGCACTTCTGACCAAACACACGGTCGTGCATTTTCGAACGCACGGTTTGCAGACCGTGCGCGAAGAAGGGCTCTGAATCGGGGGCCTGTCTTTACCCGTGCATTTTTCTTCACGCACGGGCACCTGCCCGTGCGCGAAGGAGAACGCCTGTGCATTTTTGACGTTTCTCTTCTTATAAATAGGGGCTCGCCCTAATGTCGTGGGATCCATCTCCGCCCCGTAGCCGCCCATCCACGGATATTTGGGAGTTTTTCCGCCCATTCGCTTCCCTTCATCCATCCATCCTCTGTTCAAGATCCGGGCATCGATTCATCATCCGAACGCTCCGCATCCTCCACTCCGGCGAGTTCTCAACCAAGCAATGCTATTCCGGTGACTAGACGAAGAAGACTCGGAGATTCGGTGCAAGTTTTAGAGGTTCAAGTGAAGAAGACGGGATGTTAGCGGAGGATTGACAACCCTTTGAGTATCTCTGACGTTAGCCGAAGCCGAGCCCGGATACAGATTGACAACCCGGAATTTTGGCCGAGAACGACGGCGAGTCTTCATCCTTTGGTGACGAAACCTCTATCTCTCGTTTTCATATTATTATTCGTTGTGTAATTTCTGAGATTTTGATGTATTGAACAATTAGTTGTGATAATATAATCGTGTCTCGTTATGTTATTGGTTGATGATCTCATTGTGACAATCATTCTGTTACATTCACGTTGACAATCCACGCTATAGCAAAAGTGCTATTAGCATTTGTTAAGAGGTGCTTTCGACCCTCAACACTTCCGCCCTTGCGATCACCCATCCGCGTGCATTCTCGTCCATGCGCTTTCCGAAGCACGGCATCGCGGCCGTTGCATCCATCCCGCCTTGCAAAGCGGAGTTTTGACACGCATTTCATTTCTGTGTAGTAATTTAGGAAACCAAAATCAAAGCCCCTATTTTTCCTTTACTTTACTCTTGTTATTATTTTCTCAATCCGAATTGTCAAACTAACCACGCGCATTCCTTGAGAGACGATATTCGGGGACGTACTCCCAACTTTCTTACTTGTTCGATCGGTGCACTTGCCGAATACGCATCAGGTTTTTGGCACCGTTGCCGGGGAATGCAGGCGTAGTTTGATTTTGGTGTTTGAGTTAATAGTTATAGGAGTTGTTTTTTGTTTATTTCTATTGTTTTCGGGTTGTGTGTATGCAGGAGTGATGTCATGTTCTTTACTGCCTCTGTCACAACATGATGAGGATACAACCTATTTGGAGGTGAAACTCTTCAAATTTGCTCAAATTATAATTCAATGCCTTGAAACGCAGCAAGAGTATATTGATAGATTGACTATGCAGGTTGAGACTTTGTTGTCTCTTGCCTCGACCGTGTTGCAAGAACCTCCTCATGATGTGATAGTTGTACAATCAGAACCTTCAGGGAGTGAAACTGGGATCACTCCCTCAACCAATAATTCTTTATGTTCTTCATCTAGTTTGTTTCTTGACCCTCTTTCATTGGTTATAATTCAACGGGAAGAGTTAGCGTTGGTCATCCAGGTGGAATCTGATCATCTCTCACAGGAGGATGTCACTTGTGACATTTCTTCCTCCAGCTTTGCTCCTACGGATGTTGAGTCTACTCTCGCTCCACCTCTTCCTGTTATTTCTAACATCGTTTCATTTATGCCCCCGCATAATTTGGAATATGATGACCCATTTTTGGGCAGTCGGATGATGCATTCTTGGCCGGATAAGCATGTTGCAGTGGCAGACGATATTGCTTTGTCCACTCCAGTGTCACCGCATATGCTTCCCCTAAAGGACTGGCTGCAGGGGGAAAGGGATTTTCTTTGAAGAAATACTCTTGGAAGAGAGAAAGAGAGCAAAAAAAGCGGAGACTTGGGGATGGAGGCTAAACCTGTTACTTCGTTGACATCAATTGTGGGTCTCCGAACCTTTTTCTTCTATCTGCAGTTACTATTTTAAATCAACGTATAGTTAATTTCTGCATATGGTTGTGTAATAATACTATGTAGACTTGGATGATCTCCTCTCTTTAATATTGCGTGAACAATTCTATAATCTGCTAATACATTTATTTGGTCCACCTTAAGGACGGTAAACAAAAGGGCTTCTTGGGAGACAACCCATGGGAACCACTCGGTTCCATTTGGTTATTTAATTTCTATTATGTTTTGTTTGTCTATTTTTATGCTAACAATGCAGGTGTGAACTCGCTTGGAGGAAGAGGAGGGAGAAGCTTAAAGATGGAATTGACTGCTCTTCTGGCATGCTCTTATGAGCATAGGTACTCCTAACCTAGCTTTATTTTTGCTATGAAATGTTATATTTGATTTGTTTTTCAAATCAAGTCTGGGTCGAGCGGGCCTTTGCTTACCCTACAAGCACATACATGCAAGAATGTTGTGTTAGGAAATTTTATTGGTTGTCTCATTGCATAACACACACCACACGTGTTTTATTTTTTACTTGTGCGCAATTATCGTGTAAGTGCTTGATGTATATGTTTAGAAGTTTGATTATTAGTTTAGGATTGTGTGGCTGAACGGGATGTGACTCGTGCGGTGCTACTAGTAGAGAGCTCACGCAGCTTAAAAATTCACGTAGAATAGATTTAATTACAAAGTTATAGTTTTATTTACTTCATTTGTGTAATTACTTAATACTCTACTCAAACGGTGAATTTGGTGAATCTGGCGGTAGCCCTAGGTCGAGTGTAGTAGAGCTGTTAGCATCTTGTTGTTTGAGTTGGAAGGAGAGGAGACCTCGCTCGGTGGTTAAGAACTTGCCCCCAAGCTATTTTCAAAATGAGTGCGTTGAATGATCTTGTTGGGAGCATGACGTAGGCCATCATTTGGTCCGGTTGAGCTTTGATTTCCCAACCTAACGTCATCCTTTGCTAGCCTCGTTGAGCCTTACCTCTCCTATTTGTTATACTCCACTAAACTTTCACCAAGGCCACATATCCTAACCTAATACGCACTAGAGTCGAACTTTGGAATATATACATATTTATGATGATTTTGCGTTGCGGAGAAATATTTGTGTGCGAGCAAAAAAAAGAGAATGAATTAAAATTTTGATCGATCCTAACTTTTTATGGATCTAGAGAAAAAAAGAGAGTAAAAGAACTCTAAAAAGAATCGAACCACAAGTGTGGTAGTCTCGCACGCACCATCGTGCTTAAATGAAGTCTGGGGGAGTGTGCTTCAAGGTGAAGATGTTGAGGTTGAAATATGTTATTTACCGGAGGATGAGTGCGTTTAACCTAAGTTCTTCTACTTCATTACCATACCTCAACCCAAGCCCTATGTCTAGCCTAAAAGCCCTACTGATTCTTGATAAGATTGTCTCATGAAGTGGAGAAGGTGCGAAAGGGTAAGCGCATGTCCACCGACCTTGATGGATTTCTTGGAGAGCTCTTCCTTGAGATCCAATTTGAGCAACGCTCACCTCAGCAGTTCACACTATTTTCCCAAGGGCGCGACTGTTCGATTCACCAGTGATTCACCTCAGAGTAGTAGTATTTTATATTTTACACTTGTAGAAGTTCTTAAAATATAGTCTTTGTTTTAAAATCTTTTCTACTTTATTTTTACGCTCGTTAGTTCATTACTTCCCATCATGTTTTGCCTGCACAGTTGCTTCTTTAACATCAATTTTTCTATCATAGGATTGAGTGTTTTCCAGAGACGTGCAAACGAGTAAGTATGGGGGTGTGATGAGTCCGAGAATTACACTGTTTTCGGGACTCATCTGGGCTATTTTTCACGCTTGTGTACTACACTTTTAGCTACTTTTCGTTCATATTGATCTATATAGGATTTCACGCACGAGTGTACTATTTTGCCAAGTGTTTGCATGTTATTAATAATTTCCTAAGTTTTTATTGTTGAATGCCTAATTTCTGGGATCCTTGGGAGTTTTCATTACAGCCTGGAGGCATTTGGGAGAGATCGGGCCTTTTCGTGCATTTCTGACCAAACGCACGGTCGTGCATTTTCGAACGCACAGTTTGCCGACCGTGCGCGAAGAAGGGCTCTGAATCGGGGGCCTGTCTTTACCCCTGCATTTTTGTTCACGCACGGGCACCTTCCCGTGCGCGAAGGAGAACGCTCGTACATTTTTTACATTTCTCTTCTTATAAATAGGGGCTCTCCCTAATGTCGCGGGATCCATCTCCGCCCCGTAGCCACCCATCCACAAATATTTGGGAGTTTTCTCCCCCCATTCGCCTCCCTTCGTCCATCCATCCTCCGTTCAAGATCCGGGCATCGATTCATCATCCGAACGCTCCGCATCCTCCACTCTGGCGAGTTCTCAACCAAGCAATGCTATTCCGGTGAAAAGACGAAGAAGACGCAGAGATTCGGTGCAAGTTTCAGAGGTTCAAGTGAAGAAGACGGGACGTTAGCGGAGGATTGACAACCCTTCGAGTATCCCATACATTAGCCGAAGCCGAGCCCGGATCCGGATTGACAACCCGGAATTCTGGCCGAGAACGACGACGAGTCTTCATCCTTTGGTGACGAAACCTCTATCTCTCATTTTCATATTATTATTCGTTGTGTAATTTCTGAGATTTTGATGTATTGAACAATTAGTTGTGATAATATAATCGTGTCTCGTTATGTTATTGGTTGATGATCTCGTTGTGACAATCGTTCCGTTTCATTCACGTTCACAATCCACGCTATAGCAAAAGTGCTATTAGCATTTGCGATGAGGTACTTTCGACCCTCAACACTTCCGCCCTTGCGATCGCCCATCCGCGTGCCTTCTCGTCCATGCGCTTTCTGAAGCACGACATCGTGGCCGTTGCATCCATCTCGCCTTGCGAAACGGAGTTTTGACCCACATTTCATTTCTGTGTAGTAATTTAGGAAACCAAAATTAAAGCCCCTTTTTTCCTTTAATTTACTCTTGTAATTATTTTCTCAATCCGAAGAGTCAAACTAACCACGCGCATTCCTTGAGAGATGATATTCTGGGACTTACTCCCAACTTTATTACTTGTGCGACCGGTGCACTTGCCGAACACGCATCAGATCATCCTCCTCCTGCAAGTTTTGGACATCTGATTGCTCCTCTCCCATCTCAATCTGAGGAGTTCACAACCACTTGCCATGACCATTTCAGAACAGTTGTCTAGGAAGATCCAACAAAAGTGTTGAACTTTCAGGAGGACTGTGCTTATTTTCCGGCCCCTGCTGCTGCTGCTTATCCTTCAGCTCCTCCCGTTATTGTTGAAGTGGAAGATCCTTCCCCCCTTCTCAAATCAAGTTTGTTCTAAGCATGTTTCTAATGAGTTTAGAGAGCCCCATCTTCCGGTCTTCTCGGGAGGAGAAGATCCTGTCAGCCATCTACAAGCTTTCGAATCTACTATCTCATTGAGGACTATCTCAGATGGGATTAAGTGCAAATTATTAGTTATATCCTTTGATGGTCAAGCTTGAGAATCTTTTTACAAGCCGACACCTCAATCAATCACTTGCTTCGCCGATCTTCGAAGACCACTTCTATTGAGGTTTTCTACCTCGAGGAAGCGAAAGAGAGGACCAACAACTCTTTTTCAAATCAAGCAAGGAGATAATGAGACTCTTGCTCAATTTGTTTACAGGTTCCAAAAGGAAATTCTTCAAATTTTTGATGTTAATCAGGACTTGTATAAAATCGCCTTGATAAATGGATTACAAGAAGGTCCTTTGAAATTTGAAATCAGCATAAATGAACCTGAGACTTATGGACATCTTATCAGAATAGCAAATCAATTTATTCAAGGAGAGGCAACCAATCCAAATTACGCTTCTTCTCTAAATCGAAGGACCCAACAATGGCAAAAGAATTCTTATTATCATCATTCGTCTTCGTCACAAGATTTCCAGTGAGATGATTACTTTAGATCTTACTCTTTTCCTCAGAATATACCTACTTGACACCAAAAGCACGATGCAGCACCTAAATTTCTGGAAGCTTATCCAATCTAGTCTTACAATTCGAGTACACATGAATTCAAACACTATCCAGGAGAGTATACTCAGCTTAATGTTCCCATGGAAAAAGTTCTTATGATCATTCATAACATGCCAGAGTTTAGAGTTCCTCGCCTTTTGAGATCAAAGGCCAAGTATCGTCATGAAGATCTCTTCTGCAAATATCACTTAAACATTGGTCATGATACAGAACATTGTCGAGCTCTTCGGAAGCTAGTAGATGAAATATGGGAAGCAGGAAAGTTACAAGACTATCTTGCTCAATAATCTGGCAATTTATCCTCCACTAGAAGCAATTTAACAAACAAAGGGTTTTTTCATTCAATAAAAGAAGTGCATAGTGTAGAGATAAGATAAAATGTCATTTTATTTCTTGATTCATATACCTCCCATTTGTTTGGAGTTTTTCTGCATCTTTTCTTTTCTAGCATTACTTATACTAAGCATATCAGTAACTCGGGTCCTATCATCAACCTTTATTATGAAGTCCTTCTCAGCAGTCAGATATATCAAACCTTATATCCATACCAACTGTCGTATCCTTCAGTGCAGACTTTTATCCAATTATGAATTAGGTTTTTTCATTACTCTACTTCCTGCTGTTTACTTTAGTACATATAAAAATTGTGTGGATATGAAGGGTGGGAATACCACATCTGTTGTTTGATGTGAAGGGTGGATATACCACCTTTGCTTATTTCATCTGGGGTCGTACAACCCACCAAGACCACATCGCGCAAGTATTATCTGCAGATGTGTAGTGGTAGCCCCTCTCTACTTCTTAGAATGTCACAAACTTAATGATCTCTTGAGGAAAGCAATGCCAATGTAGCTCCTGCAGCCTGATGCCACCTGGCCTTTTGATCATTTTTGAGTTATGCATCTCTCTATCCCTCTCTCTCTTTCACTCTCCAATCCTCTATGATTGATTATCAATGATTGCAATGATGTTTCTGTCGAGTTATTCGACTTGCTTTGCATGAACATAAATGATTCCATTTGATAATGGATTGATTGTGATAGACTACTAACAACTGATGTTAGATGGTGCGATATTATATGCAAGAGAAACAGACTAATTTTTGTATGTATCATAATACACTGCCAAATAATTATGCAATTATTTGTCGGGTACTAATTTCCAGGTACCATAAAATCCCATATTTTCTTCATGTTGGGATTCCTAGATTTTTGAATTTTTGGACTTCGGCATGAATGATTAATCTATTTATGACCTCAAATTTCTCAAATCATATATTGAGTTGGGCATCAGTTGACATAATATCATTAATAACATTATAATGAGCCTGGAGCGACCTCCTCCATGTTTCCAGCTCTGGGCGACCTCCTCCAATTTTCCAGCTTCGGGCGACCTCCTTCAGGTTTCCAGCTATGGGTGACCTCCTCCAGGTTTTTAGCTCCGGGCGATCTTGCCAGGTCGCCGAGCCCGGGTGGTCTCCCACTGCCCGGGCGATCTCGCCAGGTCGCTGAGCCCGGGCGGTCTCCCACTTCCTGGGCGATCTCTCTAGGTCACCGAGCCCAGGCGGTCTCCCACTGCCCGGGCGATCTCGCCAGTTTGTCGAGCCCGGGTGGTCTCCCACCGCCCGGGCGATCTCACAAGCTTGCCGAGTCCGGGCGATCTCACAAGCTTGCCGAGTCCGGGCGATCTCCCATCGCCCAGGCAATCTCACTTCCGCCGATCACTTGTGGCTCAGGCAGCCTATTTTCCTGTCCCTTCCCATTCAGGCAGGTACTGCGCCTATAAATAGAGGGGAAGGGGTACCAGTTAATGGACTTCGGAGAGTTTCCATCCCTTAGCTAGTAACTTGAACGGTCTCCAGTTTTGAGACCGTGATGACCTCTCCCCCCTGCCTGGGCGATCTCCCCCCTACCTGTGCGATCTCCCCCATGCCTGGGCGATCTCCCCCTTGCCAGGGCAATCTCCCTCTTGTCAAGTGAACTCCTTCAGCTCCCATCTCCCCCGACGACCTCTCTCCTGATCGCAACCATTTCTTTTCTCCCTCTCTCACTCCTTCACTCGTAGCTCAAAGTAACAGACCTCCCAACAATTTTCCCCCTCCTTCTCTAGCTTGAGCAAGTGTGGACTTGGTACATTTTTGGTGCCAACAACATGTATATGTGCCATATTTCAGGTTGACCCCAAATAATTCCACATGAGTTCTGTAAAAAGAATACTCAGATAACTAAAGGGTACACCTAAACATGGCTTATGGTATCCAACATAATCTAGATTTGATTTGGTAGGCTATTCAGATGTAGATTATACTGGATGCAGGATTGATAGAAAGAGTTCCTCATGAACTTATCAATTCCTGGGTGTTAGAATGATCTCCTGGTTTAGCAAGAAGTAAACCTCAGTCTCTACTTCTACAGCTGAAGATGAGTATATAGTTGCAGGAAGCTGCTGCCCACAAATATTATGGATGCAAAATCAGTTGTTAGATTACAACTTTAGTCCTGAGAACTCCACAATATTCTGTGACAGTTCTAGTGCAATTTCTATAGCTTTCAATCATGTTCTTCACATTAGAACTATGCACATAGAGAAAAGGCACCATTTTGTCAGGAATAATGTAGGGAAGGATAAGATCAACCTTCAATACATTTCCACTGATAATCAAAGGGCTAACATATTCACTAAGCTCCCTGATGAAAGTTAGCACAATGTCTTCATTAAAGCACTGGGAATGCTTGATGGAGCACTTTAGGAAAAACTTATTATGTATTAAAACCTATTTTCGTACAAAAACTTATTTTGTTATTTTTGTGGAAAAATAACAAAATATTTGAGAAATATATAACTGTTCATTCAAAGCCGCGTCGAATACTAATCGATGCACCATCTATTTCTACTCGACGCCAGCTCTAAGAGCTGGCCGGGATAGTTCATTAAAATGACACTTGATGTAGCGTCGAATTCTTAACGACACTTAGGTCGAAACTAACGTTGCTACTTTCATTCGAAGTCACATCGACTTCTACTTGACGCCACGTCCACTTCTTACAATGCGCGCAGACTTGATTTCTAGAAGCTACTTCGACATGTTTTGGTGCGCTGAATCCACTCCTTCTCGATGTTGCTTCGAATGCTACCCTAAGTTATGACGATTCGTCTTCTCAAAGCAACACAGTCTATAGACTTTAATGTGCATTCAAGTTCTTTCTCTTTCAATCCTTCTTTTATGTCTCTCTACCTCATTCATTCCCTTTTCTTGCAGGTATATGCTGATACTCAATGGATCTGACTAAAGCTTAAAGAGATGTTCTAGATGTAGTCAATTTTACTTTAGAGGCATTATTTTCTCAGTACTCTTCCTTCTACCTCAACTTCTCAGACGATTGCTATAACAAATTGTGTATTTAACATCAACAACTTCGAAAACGTATTGCCCAGACAAAAGCCATAGAAGAGAAGTTAAGATTATTAGGGCTGCCTTCCTAAGTCTTTATATCCTTTCTCAAAGATATAAAGCAGTGGGAGAAGTGTGATAGCAGCCCCCCTCTAGATTCATTATACACTGCAAAACTTCCGTCTCCTAATCTTTCTGAAGGAGAACCAACCATCACCTACAAGTTCTTCTTGACACCTGCACCATCGTCTCCCCCCAGAACCCTATATGCATTCCAAGGGAGTCATCACAACAGGGGGAGGATGATCTCTTTTCAAATGATAAGGACTATTGGAAAAGTCTGAAGGAGTTCTAAAAATGGGTTGATTCACCCATTCCTGAGACAACTGACATCAGACCTGATTCTAAAGATTCCACAAAAGCACCTTCTGTAGAGCAGCCTACTCCTGCTTCTGATTCCACACCAACTCAGGTCCCTCCAGTACCAACTATAACAATTCTAGAACCAGCATCCAGAGGAAGACATACATTCAGAGGAAGGGGTTATGCGAGAAATATAACCATTTGGGAAAGGTACACAAAGGAATAAAGAAGTCAATTCAAAAGGGATAGGTCATATAACAAGACCTATGAGAAAGTTCAACTTCCTGATATTGGATCTTTAGGCACCCTTAGGGGGTGAATAAGGGTTTTTGAAAACTTTGGGATTTTAAGACAAGCTTTTGATATTTTATATGAAGTTAAATCAAAAGTATGGAGCAAGAAATCAATTTTATTAAATAAGAAAAGACAAGATTATTATTTATAAAATTGATTACAAAATTGGATTTCTATGATGCTAGAAATCAAAGGCGAGCATAAAAAACTCTTTGGTGTTCAATACCGACTCTTATCACTAAGAACTGGTTGGCTTTAGCTAATCTATCCCCAGATCCGGCCTCAAGCTGATCTAACCCTTCTATCCCGAAAAAGGCCTCGAGCACCCCTAGATCTAACCCAGCGGCAAATTCCTCCTAAGCCACAGATAGACCTAGTTGCCAACAACCGCGATGAATTCACTAAACAATCATAAAGGATAAAGGTACAACAAATTATAAAAGACAAATTAAAAAACTCACTATGAATAATATTGGAGAAGGCGAAGACCCGCTGAATATCGTTGAAGTTGAAGCGTGCGTTCTTAGCGTTGGGTTAGCATTGATCTGATACTCCTTTGAATTCTTCTCTTGAATGTGTGTGGGAGATGGTGGTCTAGAAATATGGCTCTGACAGATCTTCTGAAGTGCTGGAATAGGGCTCCTTGGGATCAATAGTTGAAGAGAACAAATGCCACCAATTTATAGAACAGGAAGCTAACATCGACGTTTAAGCTAATGCCAGACTTTGACTCTATATAGAAATAACTTGATGGCTCAGATCTTCAAAATAGGAAGAATATTCTGCATCTCTGGAAACATTCATTTAAGGCACCTTAACACTAGCGTTGAGGCTAACGCGTGGCGTTAAGCCAAATCTTTCCCAAAAATGCTCCAACAATCACGGCAACTTCCCTCCAAGTCATTTCATCTTGGTGGGAACAAAACTCAATGCCGTCGTGAAGTCCTAACACCTTGCGTTAGACCACATTCTTCTTTTCATCTTGTGAGCAAGTCCAGACCAACAATACAACATCCTGGTGTCATTTTTGTTCATACATGCATGCTAAAAACACAATGGCAAACTAGATCAAATACAAGTAGGATTTGTTATTCTCAAACCAAAGGGATGCGGAAAAACCATGTTCCAACCATCTCCCCTTTTGGTAATAACAAATCCAATTAAGATAAATCATATTCAGATATTAAAGATATGTTCTTATAAAAAGATATGACACTATGCTACAAAGAGATTTTAATATCAAAGTATATTTAGAGATGTTTGTGTTGGATCTGATGGCGCCCTTAGAGGGGGGTGAATCAGGGGTTTACAGTTTTTGGAATAAACTGAGTGATTTTTAGGAAATAGAAACTTTCTGATTCTGTTACTATTGTTAGGCGTTAAGAGTCAACGCTGGGCGTTAGCTCTCCAGAAAATAATTTTCACAGAAATATGTCAAAGTGATTTTACTTATGAAATCCTAAATGAAATACAATCAGAGATAATGAAAATGAACATTATATTTCAAAAGAGAATTACAAGATAAAATTTCAATAATGCTTGAAATTAAAGGCGAAAAAGTAAAATACACTTTTTGTTACTTCACCGGTCCTTCTACCAAGGACCGGTTGGCTATAGCATATCTTTCCCCAGTTAAGACCCCTAGCCACCCCTAGATCTACCCTAGACCTAGTCTGCATGCTCAATGTGGTGAATTTCCCCTACATCGAACTTGGCCTAGTCGCCACATGCAAGGCGGTGAATTCACTACCGTTATAAGAAAATAAAGAAAAGTTAAATGAAAATTCAGAATAAAAGACTTACTATATTTTAGAGCGCTGAAGGAAATTTTGAAGACACGCAATGACCATCATCGGAGTTGAAGCGAGCATCCTTTTTCAAATTTGATCATTGGAAATCTCCTTCTCACTCTTGTTCCTCAATGGTGGTGTTGGGAGTACTCTCTGAATTTTGGATGAAATGCTCTCACAGAACTCTGGAACGAAGGCTTGAATGCATGTAACTTTTAGCAACGAAATCAGCTCTTTAAATAGGCTAGGGATCTAACGCCTGGCATTAAGAATTAATGCCATCGTTAAGGATTATGTATGGTTGTGGCTGAGATCGTGTAACCATCGGGATCATGGCAGATCGTGGACACAACGCGATCGTTAACTCCAACGTTGGCGTTGTCTCTGGCTTCTCGACGGATTCCTTCTCGGCATCATTTCATCTCGACGGATTCTTTCTCGATGAAAGTTAACACGGGGCGTTAACTTCTAATGCCGAGCGTTTGATCTCTTTTCAGAGAATTGTCATTAATAACAATCCAATTCATAAAGATATGTACTTATAGTACCTGCACACTATAAACACAAGATCAAATACATAGTGTGATTTTTTATTCTCAAAGTAAGAGATGTGGAACACAAGCTCCAACAATCTCCCCCTTCTGATAATAACAAATTCACTAATAAGAAATAAAACATAATTAGAGGAGTGTTTTTAGTATATATTAAGCATGATAATCATGCATACTCCCCCTATGTGGATACTCCCCCAACATGAATGCATTTTCTAATGTACTCCCCCTAAATCATAGATTTCTCAAATTTATTTCTTCAATTTATTCTCTCCCTTTTGTTGTAATCAAAAGGAGGTAGGGATGAGTAGTTTCAATTTTCCTTTGTGCACTATGTAGAGATAATTAGTGAACGCAACGAAAGAAATTTTGAACATCTTTAAGCACTTGTAAGCACTAAATAGAATAAGCGTTTAAGTCAAATAAGTAGATGTTTGATTTACAAAAGTTGCAAGTACATTTGAAATTTGTAATATAAAATTAGCAAGCAAGATTATAAAATATCAAGGAAAGATATGTCTACAATGTAAATTAATTTGCATTTTAAGTAAACATAAACATTGTAAAGATCATGCTTTGCTATCTAGTGCAATTACTCATGATTATTGAAAATAGTGTAGGTAAGCTTTAGGTCCAATTCTCATGAGTGGAAGTATTATAAATGATAATGGTGTGTTCAATAAGGGTGTTTTGATAAAGTATACATGTGTATAAATCAAACCACATGAAACTATGTAATGTAAGAACTTAACTTGAATTGAACATAAACAACTTTACTTCCACAATTTTCAATGCACATAAATATTTTTTATTTATAAAGAGAAGTGGTCAAAATTTTATTTGCACAAGACACTTTACAATTTTTGGTGGAGTTTTCCTTGTCATATATTTTTCATTATTTTGAATTGTTTTTTCGTGTGAGCAAGGACTCCAAATTTACTTGTTATTACAAACATTGTAATATTATTTTATATACCACATTTCTCTAAATACAAGTGCATGAAAAACAAAGGATTCAAGAAAGAATTCAATGTTGTGTAGGTAAACCATTTACGAAATTCAAAATAAGTTCTTATGCTACACAATCATGCAAAAATAAGATTTAAAACACATGTAAATTAACCAAAAAGGTGTAAGTGAGAAAATCATTATCAAAGATAAAAACATTACTCATACTTAGAGGCATGTAAAAACATTTCTACACATGTAATCTATAACCAAATTCTTTGCACATTTTAAGATATTATTCAAGGCATGATAAAATCAAAATAATGCTTTTAAGAAACTTGAAGGTTTAAATTAAACATTGAAAATAATCTTTAAGCAATATATATAATCATCCTTGAATTATCCATTTAAGCAAATTTTTGTAAATTTTTTGGAATGGAAATAACAAAAAATAGAAAACTTTTAAAAAATAGAGAAATAGTACAAAATACTGCAATAAAATAATACCAGAAAATTTTCAAATAAGACAGAAAAATTTTTGGAGCAGAGAGGCTAACGCCAGGCGTTAGCTTCTTAACGCCGAAACAGAGTACCATATTTTGATATTCTGAAAAATCTTTTTCATGATTCATTTATATTATAAAGAGACCATCTTACCGTTGAAATTTCAGACATTATGGAGTTGGTTTGAAGGCTCTTTTAGTATATTTTTGGTGGTTTTTCAACAGGTTTTACATTTTTATTGATTTTTTGAATTTTTTTTAAGAAAATGCAAACAAATATAACAAAGCACATAAGATAATTTTGATAGCCTTTTATAAGGGTTAATGTGACATTTCAAAGACACCTAATTCTAACTTAAGCATGTGAAAACATGTATTGGGTAGAGGTTTGGTAAAAATGTCGGCAAGTTGTGATTCAGTCCCTATAAAGCTAATTTTAACATGTTCTTTCTTAACATGATCTCTAAAAAAATGATGTCCAACATCTATATGTTTAGATCTAGAATGATGTACGAGATTGTTTGTGAAATCTATAGCGCTTTTGTGGTCACACTTTAATTCTATGTGATTTTGATAAACACCAAAGTCCTCAGACGTTTGGGTCATCCATAAGGCTTATGCACAACAACTACCTAGTGTGATATATTCGGCCTCGAATGTGGAGAGGGCAACATAATTTTGTTTCTCACTCGACCATGATATGAGTGAAGGGCCTATAAATTGACACGTGTCACTAGTGCTCTTTCGAATTAATGAACATCCCAAATAGTCTGAATCAGAAAAACCGTGTAAAATAAAAAAATCATTATGAGGATACAATAAGCCTAATTTAGATGTTTCGATTAGATATCTAAAAATATGTTTGACCGCTTTTAAATGTGATTCTTTTGGGTTAGCTTGAAATCTAGCACATAAGTAAACAGAAAACATAATATAGGGTCTAGATGCGCTTAGATATAGCAATGAGCATATCATTCCTCTATATAATGTTTGATCAATTGAAATACCGGCTTCATCATTTCCTAACTTTAGTGATGCACTCATTGGTGTATTAGCTTATTTTAGGTTTTCAAATCCAAATCTTTTTAGAATATCTTGAACATATTTAGATTGACAAGTAAATATACCTTCTTGTTTTTGTGAGATTTGAAATACAAGAAAATAAGTGAGTTCTCCTACCAAGCTCATTTCAAATTCATTTTATATCACAAAAATTACTTCATTGCATAACTCTTCATTAGTGACTCCAAATATAATATCATATGTAAGACCCCATTTTTTTCAAACAACCGGGTCATAGGCCCAGAACCGCCGCTTTGTGGTGACACCCTCGCTCGGGAAGGTCGCCACTACAAAACACCGATACTGCCGGCCAAATCGATCACGAAGAAGCAAAGAATAATAAGCTAAAAGAAAGCCAAGTCCACATCACATAGAAAAGTAATACATCCACGAAAAGATGCCCACATAAATATAACTGAAATAAAGAAATAGATAACAAGTGCTCCTGCCCGATACATAAAGCCTCACTACAAATTCACTCGCGGAAGCAAAATAACTAGAACTAATAGCCACTCACGGATCCTGTCATCGGTGCTCCAGTGCTAGACTGCCCCACCTCCATCTGCACCGGCCTCTGGTGCTGCTCCGTCGCCGCGGTCTCCTAATATGATAAGGTCCACCGACTGTTAGTCAAAAAAACTAAGCCAATCCCCCACCCCTCCCCCGGTGACTCCTAGCCACCGAGCGGAAAGGAGGAAGGGGAGGACAAACAAGGGGTAATAGTGATGGCACAAATCTTAGCACACCGCTATAGGTGGTAGTAAGACTGCGGCACGAAACGGCAGTGTACCGATCGTTCAAGTAATATAAAATGGGAATGAATCCCCAAGTATCGATCTCAAAGGAACACAGTAAGGTGGAGCTATCTATCGAGGAAGGACTTGAGATCGAAGTCCTATAGTCGGATGGATGCGGAAACGAGGTTTTGGATTGTGGAAAATAAAGAGAAAATACTATAACTACTCCTATGCAATGCCGCTATGCAATGCTTCGCTTGGCGGGATGGAGACTAGGCAGGCCTTGAGCGCGCTGCGTCGAAAGGGCGGATGGATGAGTAGGCAAGCGGAATCGAACTGTGCAGGCCTTGAGCGCACTGCTTCGTTAGGCGGGATGGAATACGGGCCGCGATGCCACGCTTCGGTAGGCGGATGGACGAGTAGTCTAGCGGAGTGAGGGTCGCAAGCACCTCTTCGACAAGCACGCCACTAGCAATTGCTAGTGCGGCACACGAACGTGACGACGGAATGGAAATGGACGGCGGCGCACCTCAAGCAACTCAAATAGATAAATTACACAAACACATAGACATGAAATATATATGTAAATATAACTAATTCAAGTGCCACTTCATCATAATAATGAGATCTAAAACATATACACATCAATAAGAGAAGAATAAGGCAAGAAATCGACCGAATCCGAAGTCTCGTTGTAGATTCACGGTTGGAATCGCCGGGTTGTCAATCCGCGTCCAAGCTCGGTCCGCAACTACGTCCGGGGTAGAGAGAGCTGTCACGACTCTCCAATGGACCCGTCTTCTTCGTGTCACGATCCGGTAGAGGTTGCAAACTTCCTCTTGCTCGATGTAGATGGCGGCTAGATCTCTCTTTGAAGCTCTTGGATGAAGGAGGAGGCCGAGAGGAAACTCCGGCTCAAGATTGGCGTGAAGAGCAAGCCCGGAGCACCTCTAGATGGTGGGCGGCGATGGAGGGGCGAAGTCGGACGAACTGGAGCAGAAAATGGCGGAATACGGCGGGGGCCTCTGACCTAAATCGCGAGCAGCAGAATTTATAGGCGCTGGAATAAACAGTGCACACGGTCATTGGCGCACGACCAGTTGTCGTGCGCACTAGAATTCGGTGATCGTGCGCTCTGCCTGGACGGAACCTGCAAAGACAGAAATTATGAAATAACATGTTCGCACGACCAGTGGCGCACGACCGGTGGTCGTGCGCACTGGAGTTGATGGTCGTGCGCACTACAGCAAACAGAACTCGGAAATTAAATGGTAAGTGCGCACGAGCAGTGGCGCACGACCGGTGGTCGTGCGCACTAGCGTAGATGGTCGTGCGCACTGCACCAAACAGAACTCATAAAAAGGGTTAAGTGCACACGATCAGTGGCGCACGACCAGTGGTCGTGCGCAATAGAACTGGTGATCGTGCGCAGTGTTCCTGTGCAGAATTGCACCGGAAACACCTGCACGACACCTATTCCAGCGTATACCACTAATCTAGCCACTGAAAGTGAGACTTAACAGCGCAAGAAAACTAATAACAAAGAAAGATACGAAATTACACCAAAATGGGCCAAGACGTGCACCTAACATGGGATGACCAATATGAGCTAAAACAGGGCTAAAGTGCAGTGAAAAGACTAAATAGATGGCCCAGATGAGTCCATAAAAGTGTATATGATCAGGACTCATCACACCCCCAGACTTACCTGTTTGCGCGTCCCGAGCAAACAAATTCCATGCGAACGGGGAAAGAAAAGTAGATGGCTTAAAACTACAATACAGAGTACCATGCGAAGTCGCATGCTCACGTGCATAAGAAGAATGGTAGAGAAGATTTCTGATTATATAAATAGTCTATATATTTCTAAAAGAGTAAAAGCATATTACAACTACTCAAAATGGTGAAAAGCGGTGAATCGTTCGGTCATGCATAAGGAGAAAGTAAACTAAATGCTGAGATGAGCATTGCTCAAGATTGGGATGCCGGACAAACTCCACCGAAATCCATCGGTGTCGGTGACCATAGGCTTGCCCGGTTACATTCTCTCCACGGCACTGGTTTGACTCAAATGCGTGAATCAATAGGACTTTAGGTTTTAAATGAGGCTTGGGTTTAGGTGAGGAAAAACAAAGATAAAAACAACGGCTAAAGCACTAAACCCAAATGAGCTAATGCAGGAAACTATCCTCATTCACCACATAAACACGCGGGTACACAACACCCCCAGACTTGGATTTAACAGCATGGGTGCGTGCACCGCCTACTCCCAAATATAAATCTCAAACAGATTTTTTTTTTCAATCAAACTTTTCATTCTTCTTTTTCTTTTCAAATCTTTTTCTTCTTTTCTTTTTCTTTCTTTAACAATTTCAGCAAATTTTTAAAGATGCACAACCACATTTTCACAATGTACTACCACAATCAACACCACCAATTTGAAATTTAAACAAAATGCATGCTTTTTGGGTGTGCGACTAGGATTGGAGTTTAGGCTTTGGTGAACAATAGTGGGGCTGAACCAAAAGAATGGGGTAGGCACAACTGGGCTAGCGAGGAAATGATAATAGGAATGGCACAAAGGCTCAACCGGGCCAAGATGATGGCCTATATCACATTCACACAATTGACTAACCGTATACCCATGCTTCAAGAATCGCTTGGGGCAAGTTCTAGCCACCGAGAAAGATTCTCCTTTCTCCCGACTCAAGCAATACGAATCTAGCGATCGTTTACACACATCCCTATGCTACCGTTTGATTCACACCGGATTCACCATTTGAGTAGAGTAAACAACATTTACACTAATAGAGAAAAATATAAAACCATAGTATAAAAAGAGATCTAACCTACACAAATTCCTATGCAACCGAGCACTCGACTAGGAGCACTACGGGAGTCAACATTTTACTCTGCTACATAGTCCTAAGCCATCACCTAGACTTTCCCAAATAAGCAGAAGAATTAAATTCACAACAGAGCAAGCAAACAGATGAGTACGCGCTCAAGTGGGTGATGTGGTGTGCAATGAAAATAAACAAAACATTTTAAATGAAATCTTCTAGTATGCAGTGCAATAGTGCACGTGAGCGGGTAAACAAAATTACTCTCCCCCAGACTTAAACTAAACAATCCACAGAATATATGACATGAAAATCAGAAAAAGCTAGGGAAAGAGAGTACCCAGTGCTCAGAAATGAGCACACCAGAAGATTGGCGTTTACACCACGACTAAGCTGCAGCATCCGCCATCCAGAAGAAGTACCTGCAGGGGTCAGCTCCGCAAAAACAAAAGACAAAAGAAAACTGAAAAGAAAGTACTACTAACTAAACATGATTAGAAGAAATAAGAATGCAAGAAAATAAAGATAACTACTGGGGTTATTGTCCTCCCAGCACGACTTATTCAAACTTTAAGAGTTCTAGCTAATGGGCCTATGGAAGGAAAAGTGCACAGGTAACTGTTCTAATATGCGCATCGGTAGCGGGTACCGATACGGAGACAGAGCAGTCACCCCTCTACCTAAATATAGATACCTGCTCCTCACAGGTAGAGGGTAGAGAATGTAAGAAAAGGAGGAGGCCTGGTCCTCACTCATCTCATAAAACACATCCTTGCCTAGCAAGGTATCGTCAACAGGGAGGCAGCAGGAGGAAAAGGCAATGAGTGGAGCTTCCTCAACGGAGGGGGAATAAACCTCCTCACATGAGAGGACACTCTCATCATTGACTTGAGCAAAAAGCTCCAAGTCCTCCTGGGATACCTGTGAAGACTCAACCTGCACAGGCTCGGATGAAGAAAGGGGATCAAGAAATAAAGAAGACGAAGAACATAAATAAACATCAATCGAGGGAGTGATCCCGGTCTCACTCCCAGTAGGATCCAAGGATAGATCACTATCATCATCGTAAATATCATAGCAAGGGGGGCTTGAGAACTCAGGAGCCTCAGTGGTGATTTGGACCTCCTCGTCCCATGAAGAAGTGCAAACCTCCTCATCAGAGAGAGTATCCTCCTCATCCCACCGAGGTGCATCATCGTGTTCAAAGTATTCATTCTCCCCCTCAGGGAAAATGACATCCTCATCCCACTTTGGAGCACCCTCCGAGTCAGAAGCATCACCCAGCTCCTTTACTTCGATAGGATCATAAAGAATATGTGTAGAAAAATCTTACAAAGAAACTGGAGGGACAAAAAGATTCGGTTCCTCCGCAAAAAGATCTGCTAAAGCCTCCCCGATGGAAAGAATACTTTCCTCATCATACTCAGGTGCATCTAGGAGCTCCCATTCCTCTCCTTGTTGTCTAACAGATGAGTGATCATCATCACTGGGAGTGAAGCCATAAACAGGGAGTGAGGAGTCCGTGCACGAGACAAGCTCAGGGGTAGAGGGCACGATTGCCTCCATGGGTAAAGAATGAGCGATAGGGACAATGTTGTCCTGAGTGGAGGGGTGGCGGTCAGACTTGAAAAGACTAGGACAGCCCTTCAATTCATGACCCTCTCCTCGACACAACAAGCAAACAATGTTCCTACACTGCCTAACATTCAACTCATTCATTTGGTCTATATAATAAACCATCTTATCATTAAAGCTAGGTGAAATATCCCATGACGACATATTTGACAATTAAAGCAGATATAACGAGACTGAAATTCTTTGCAAGAAAATTTACACAAACTAATAAAACTTCTTGGATTAGACTTGCCTAAAACTTTAAAATAAGAGGGAAAGAAATAAAAACAAGCAGAAGAAAATTAAAAGGCAAACAAAAATAATAAAGCGGCTATACACACTGGAAGAACTACTATCTCTCGACTCTCCCTCTCAAGAAAACTCACACGATTGTGTTCCCCGGCAACGGCGCCAAAAACTTGATGGCGCAAATCTTAGCACACCGCTATAGGCGGTAGTAAGACTGCGGCACGAAACGGCAGTGTACCGATCGTTCAAGTAATATAAAATGGGAATGAATCCCCAAGTATCGATCTCAAAGGAACACAGTAAGGTGGAGCTATCTATCGAGGAAGGACATGAGATCGAAGTCCTATAGTCGGATGGATGCGGAAACGAGGTTTTGGAATGTGGAAAATAAAGAGAAAATACTATAACTACTCCTATGCAATGCCGCTATGCAATGCTTCGCTTGGCGGGATGGAGACTAGGCAGGCCTTGAGCGCGCTGCGTCGAAAGGGCGGATGGACGAGTAGGCAAGCGGAATCGAACTGTGCAGGCCTTGAGCGCACTGCTTCGTTAGGCGGGATGGAATACGGGCCGCGATGCCACGCTTCGGTAGGCGGATGGACGAGTAGGCTAGCGGAGTGAGGGTCGCAAGCACCTCTTCGACAAGCACGCCACTAGCAATTGCTAGTGCGGCACACGAACGTGACGGCGGAATGGAATTGGACGGCGGCGCACCTCAAGCAACTCAAATAGATAAATTACACAAACACATAGACATGAAATATATATGTAAATATAACTAATTCAAGTGCCACTTCATCATAATAATGAGATCTAAAACATATACACATCAATAAGAGAAGAATAAGGCAAGAAATCGACCGAATCCGAAGTCTCGTTGTAGATTCACGGTTGGAATCGCCGGGTTGTCAATCCGCGTCCAAGCTCGGTCCGCAACTACGTCCGGGGTAGAGAGAGCTGTCACGACTCTCCAATGGACCCGTCTTCTTCGTGTCACGATCCGGTAGAGGTTGCAAACTTCCTCTTGCTCGATGGAGATGGCGGCTAGATCTCTCTTTGAAGCTCTTGGATGAAGGAGGAGGCCGAGAGGAAACTCCGGCTCAAGATTGGCGTGAAGAGCAAGCCCGGAGCACCTCTAGATGGTGGGCGGCGATGGAGGGGCGAAGTCGGACGAACTGGAGCAGAAAACGGCGGAATACGGCGGGGGCCTCTGACCTAAATCGCGAGCAGCGGAATTTATAGGCGCTGGAATAAACAGTACGCACGGTCATTGGCGCACGACCAGTGGTCATGCGCACTAGAATTCGGTGATCGTGCGCTCTGCCTGGACGGAACCTGCAAAGACAGAAATTATGAAATAACATGTTCGCACGACCAGTGGCGCACGACCGGTGGTCGTGCGCACTGGAGTTGATGGTCGTGCGCACTACAGCAAACAGAACTCGGAAATTAAATGGTAAGTGCGCACGAGCAGTGGCGCACGACCGGTGGTCGTGCGCACTAGCGTAGATGGTCGTGCACACTGCACCAAACAGAACTCATAAAAAGGGTTAAGTGCACACGATCAGTGGCGCACGACCAGTGGTCGTGCGCAATAGAACTGGTGATCGTGCGCAGTGTTCCTGTGCAGAATTGCATCGGAAACACCTGCACGACACCTATTCCAGCGTATACCACTAATCTAGCCACTGAAAGTGAGACTTAACAGCGCAAGAAAACTAATAACAAAGAAAGATAAGAAATTACACCAAAATGGGCCAAGACGTGCACCTAACATGGGATGACCAATATGAGCTAAAACAGGGCTAAAGTGCAGTGAAAAGACTAAATAGATGGCCCAGATGAGTCCATAAAAGTGTATATGATCAGGACTCATCAAATAGCAAAAGCAGATGACATGGTATATTCTACAGGAAGAGTTCTACCACTACTCAAGTATATATATACATAAATGAACCAGTTAATAAGCATAGCAAGAGCAGGTTGACGCGCTATTTCCACACCGCTAATTAGCGGGCACGAAATGCGGTACGAAGGCAGTGCACCGGTCATTGTCAAGCAATAAAAGTAGGGAGTAGCTCCCCGAATATCATTCTCAAAGGACCGCAAGTTGGGTAGTACGATTTGCCTGTTAGGAGATTAATTATGAGGGTTTCTAAGTTAAACAAAAACAGGGGGCTTTTTATTGGTTTTATAGAACAGGAATGAGAAAACTAAACAAGCTATGCGGGTCGCAATCACCGCATCGCTTGGTGGATGGATTTAGTGCAGGCCGCGATGTCGTGCTTCGCTTAGCGGATGGCCGGTGAGCAAATGGATGAGGTGAGTGCAAATGCGAGAGTTGAGGGTCGAAGACACCTCTTCGCAATCGCTTCCAGATTTTGCTAGAGCGAGTGCTAGAACGTGAGTGTGTAAGTGGATCGGGGGCGGAGCGCATCACGACACAACATCAAGTAAAGAACAAGATCATAAACAAACTCCCATTCATAGACAAATAAAGGTTCACTTAGTTCATTACAACAATGAAGAGTACATATCAAAAAAAAGGAGAAGGGGTAGAAGGAACCACGAGATGAGAAGCCTCGCCGTGGATCTTGGTCGGAATGGGGGGTCGTCACGCCTCCTCCGAGCTCAGTCCTTGGTTGCTTCCGGGGCTTAGAGGATGTCACTACCTCCAACCGTTGCCCGTCTTTTCTCAGAGCTGGGTCACTTCTGCTTCGCCCAATGGATATGTCCTCCTCATGGAATGCTGGCTGCAGATGGCGGAGAATGCTTCCGAGATCCTAGATGGACCTTAGGATCAATGGATGTTAGGATCAATGGATGAATCCTTCCCAAAGGTGGGAATGGATGGGAGGAACTTGGAGAGGTGAAACGGCGGACTGGCGCGGAGAAATCGCGCCCCAAAACAATGATGAATGCCCTAATTTCGCGGAGCAGCGGTTTAAATAAGGAGCAGAATAAACACTGCGCACGGTCAGTGGCGCACGACCAATGGTCGTGCGCGAAGGAATGCCTGTGATCATGCGCAGTCAACCTGTAGCAAAGAAAAAGATGGCAAATAACGCACGGTCAGGGGCGCACGACTAGTGGTCGTGCGCGAAGGAATCCTCTGATCGTGCGCAGTCGCTCTGTCTGGTAAGGGAATTAACGCACGACCACTGGTCGTGTGCCTCATCGTGCGCGAAGGAATGCACACGATCAGAGGCTTTCTAGGCCAAAAATTGCCCCGCACCATCCCGAACGTTCACGCGATCCCAGGACCTGCAGGAAAAATACATATGACCCCGATCCGTGCACACCACCGGATCCATAACATAGGCATACAGTGATATATAAGAAAAACATGACACAAAGGGGGAAGGATTGCACAAAAGGCGCAGATACGCCGTGATATCAATATAAGCATATATGAACAGCAATTGAAGTGCAATGACACTAACACAAACCCAGATGAGGCCGGAAATCACTGTATAAACCAGACTCATCACACCCCCAGACTTACCTGTTTGTGCGACCCGAGCAAATAAATCCGGCGGAGCGAGAAAAGACATAGTTGGGTTAGAAATTGCAAGGACGGAGTAATATGCGAAGTCTCATACACATGTGCATAAAAATCTAGTAAAAAGAATTTTTAGTTATGCAAAATAGTTTACATAATTCTAACAACGTAACTATATATTATTTCTACTCAAAAGTTGAATCATTGGGAATCACTCGGTCATGCGTAGGAAGAAAGTAGAAAGGCTGCTGAGGCGAACATTACTCAACACCGGAGTTCGGAACAACCTCCACTGAAATCCATCAGTGTCGATGACCATAAGCTCACCCGTTCGCACTCTCTCCACGGCATTCGAACGATTCGATGCGCAAATCAATAGGACTTTAGGTTATAATTTAGGCTTAGGCTATGGTGCGGTAAACAATGATGAATGCGGGGGCTGAGCACACATGACCCAAATGAGCTTGCAAAAGAAACACTATCCCAGCAATAATAAAAATATGTGTACACCACTTATTCCCAAATATATCTCTTTATACATTTTTTTTCTCTTTTTTTTACTTTCTTTTCTTTTCTCATTTTTTCAAATTTCATAACTTTGTACAATTTAGATACAAAACAGCTATATCTTCAATAACGCATTTCCAACACAATCACAAATATACACCGCATCAACACCCAATTTTTTAAATGCACAAATTGCTTGAGCTCAGAATTTGGTGTGCGATTAGGATAGTCATTTTAGCTTTGGTGAATTGAAGGTGGAGCTGAATCAACGGGATCGGGTAGTCACAAGGGGATAGCAAGGATAAGATGTTAGGACCGGAATACAAAACTCAAACTGGCCAACATGATGGCCTACGTCACACTCACGCACTGAACTAACTCAGACCCATGCTTCGAGAGTCGCTTGGGGCAAGTTCTTAGTCACCGAGAAAGATGATTCTTCCTCCCGACTCGAGCAATACGAGCCTAGCACCCCTCTACACACATCCCTACACTACCGATTGATTAACACCGGATTCACCGCTTTTGAGTAGAATAAACTAGAATTACGCTGACAGAATAAAATGTAAAACTAAAAGCATAACGAAAAGTTTAATCTACACAAATTTCTATGCGAGACATGAATAAATGAATAGAGCACTACACGAGTCAACAAAGTACTTCGTCTCGCAATCCTAACCCAGCACCGTGATTTCCCATTCACACAACCGAGACGAGTTAGACTCGTCGCGCGCCTCAAGTAAGTTCGCTCGCGTGGGTGTCGTGGTGTGCCATGAGATGAACAATGCTACAATATAACACAGATTGTAAATCCTAGTATGTTGTGCACTGTGCATGTGCACGTGGTAACGATAACTCTCACTCCCCCAGACTTACACTAAGCAAAAAGTATGTTTGATAGCGGCATAAGCTTAAGAGGGCTAGGATGAGAGATTGCCCCATGCTCAGAAATGAGCATACAAGAAGATATGGCGTTTTGTTCAGAATGCGGTGATTCCGCCGTTATCCAATAGATGCGGACCTGCGATTAAAGAGATCCCAAGCACAACAAAAATATAGCAAAAAAGATAACAAGAAAGAACGGAACCAAATGGTCCCAATGGGTTGTCTCCCAAGAGCCCTTTTGTTTAACGTCCTTGAAGGTGGACCAAATACCTGTATTAGAGTTTGATAGCAATAGTCTTATAATAAAAAAAACTAAAGAGACAATACGACGCAACAAATAACTTGAAACAGAGAAGCACAGAAACATAACAGATGGCACACAACACAGCCCGGAGACGAAAAGCTTCAGAAATAATAGTTTCCTCTTGGGGACAATACTCTGATTGACCAGATTAAGTCTTAACAATGTGGATTACCATTACATCCACCTTAGCACCAAAAAAAGGAAAACAACACGACCAAACAAATTAACCACACACCCACAAAGTCGAGAAGAGCTGTTTAGTCAACTAAATGTACCACTTGATGGTCAGACAAGGCCGTGCTTCCCTCGTAGATCTTTAGGCGATGCCCGTTCACCTTGAATTTTTCTCCTTTTTCTCCGGATATTTCAATTGCTCCGAAAGGCGCAACGTCGGTAACCACGAATGGACCATTCCAGCGAGACTTCCTCTTTCCCGGGAATAGACGGAGACGGGAATTGTAGAGAAGGACATGGTCTCCAATTTTGAATTCTTTTTGCGCAATACGCTTATCATGCCACTATTTTGTCCTTTCTTTATATATGCAGGCATTGTCATAAGCAAACTGCCGAAATTCATCAAGTTCGTTCAACTGGGCGAGTCGTCGGCTTGCTGCGGCATGGAGATCCATGATCAATAATTTGGTTGCCCACAGAGCTTTATGTTCTAGTTCCACAGGTAAGTGACATGCCTTTCCATAAACTAGCTGAAATGGGGACATCCCGAAAGGGGTCTTGAAAGCTGTTCGGTATGCCCAAAGTGCATCGTCCACCCTCAATGCCCAATCCTTTCGATTAGAGTGTATTGATTTTTCTATTATCCTTTTAAGCTCTCTATTAGAAACTTCCACCTGTCCGCACGTTTGTGGGTGATAGGCTAAAGCGACTTTATGATGCACCCCAAACTTCTTCAATAGTTGAAGGAACAGTTTGTTACAGAAGTGGCTGCCTCCATCGCTAATGATTGTCCGCGGTGCTCCGAATCTGGAGAAGATGTTCTTGTGGATGAACTTTAAAACTGTGCGGGCATCATTTGCAGCAACGACTTCAGCCTCCACCCATTTTGAAACATAGTCCACTGCCACTATCATGTAAAGCTTTCCATGGGACATTGGGAATGGTCCCATGAAATCAATCCCCCAGACATCAAATGGTTCGCAGACCAACATGCTATTGAGCGGCATTTCATCCTTCCTCGAGATGTTCCCAGTCCTTTGACATTCATTACATTCCTTCACGTGCACGTACGTGTCACGGAAGAGGGTGGGCCAATAAAAGCCACACTGAAGAACCTTCTGTGTTGTCCGCGCAGACCCCATGTGGCCACCTGCTTCATGATCGTGACAATGGAGTAATATAGACTTTTGCTCCAATTCGGGAATACACCGGCGGACGATCCCATCAGCGCACGTGCGGAATAACAGCGGGTCTTCCCAAAAACAGTACTTCGCATCTGAAAGAAATTTCTTTCTTTGCTGAAATGAAAGATTCGAAGGAAGTTTACCGCACGCCAAGAAATTAGCGATATCCGCAAACCATGGAGAGTTGCTCGGGACCGTTCCCACTGTGAACAACATCTCTTCCGGAAAAGAGTCAGAGATTGGCGGGGGGCTGAGCTGAGAAAGATCTCCACACTCAATCCTGGACAAGTGATCCGCAATCACATTCTCGACTCCCTTCTTGTCGCGGATTTCGAGGTCATACTCCTGAAGCATCAGGATCCAACGGAGGAGCCTTGGTTTGGCATCCTTCTTCTGCTTCAGATACTTTAGAGCAGCGTGGTCCGTGTGCAAAATTACTTTGGACATAATGAGGTAGGAATGAAATTTCTCAAGAGCGAAAATCACTGCTAACAGCTCCTTCTCAGTGGTTGTGTAGTTCTGCTGAGCTCCATTCAGGGTGCGACTAGCATAGTGAATTGTGCAAAAGATCCTGTCCCTTCTTTGTCCCAAAACGGCACCAACAGCGATGTCACTGGCATCGCACATAAGCTCAAAAGGGAGCGACCCGTCCGGTGATGTCAACACCGGAGCGGTCGTCAAACAGTCCTTCAACACGTTGAACGCATGCAGACACGCATCATTGAAGTCGAACCTCTCGTCCTTCCCTAAGAGATTGGATAACGGCTTGGCTATAGATGAGAAATTTTTGATGAAGCATCGATAGAATCTTGCATGTCCCAAGAAATTGCGAATCCCTCTCACAGATGTTGGAGGGGGAAGCTTCTTGATAATGTCCACCTTGGCTTGATCAACCTCTATTCCCTTATTTGAAATCTTGTGTCCCAGAACAACTCCCTCCCGGACCATGAAATGACACTTCTCCCAGTTCAGCACAAGGTTTGTACTTTCGCAGCGCGTGAGAACTGCCGAGAGATTCCTCAAGCAGGAGTCAAAATCAGCACCGAAAAGAGTGAAATCATCCATGAAGACCTCAAGGAACTCCCCTACCATGTCGTGAATGATAGAGAGCATACATCGCTGAAAGGTGGCAGGGGCGTTGCACAACCCGAATGGCATTCGCTTGAATGCGAAGGTGCCGGACGGGCAAGTGAACGTAGTTTTCTCTTGGTCCTCTGGATCAATGAGAATCTGATTGTATCCTGAGTTGCCATCCAAAAAACAGTAATAGTCCTGTCTAGCCAACCTCTCGATCATCTAATCAATAAACGGGAGAGGGAAATGATCCTTGCGTGTTGCGTCGTTTAGTTTCCTATAGTCGATGCACACTCTCCATCCTGTAACAATCCGAGTTGGCAACAGGTCACACTGCTCGTTTTCAACAACGGTGATACCACCCTTTTTTGGGACAAGCTGCACTGGACTCACCCACTTGCTGTCGCTGATTGGGTATATGATTCCGGCATCAAGCAGTTTGATCATCGCTTTCTTGACAACTTCCTGCATCCTAGGGTTGAGTCGCCACTGAGGTTGTGCAGTCGGTTTGAAGCTCTCTTCCAGCAATATTTTGTGCATACATACAGCAGGGCTGATATCTTTTAAATCCGTGATGTTCCATCCGAATGCGCCCTTATGCGTTCGCAAGAGATCTCCCAAACGTTGCTCATGCTCGAGTGGAAGCAGCGCCGAGATAATAACTGGGTGAGTTTGCTGATCTCCCAAGAATAAATATTTCAGATTTGTTGGCAGGGGTTTGAGAGACAAAGCTGGAGGGGCATCGAAATATGCCGCAGATGTACATTCCACAGCAGACGTGTTGTCGCTGTTGACATTCCAAGAAGCATCCTCAACAACATTGCCCCAAAGAGATGGAGACCGAAGGTCGGGTTCATCTTCCACAAGCTCGAGTGCGTCAGCGTCTGCATGATGATCTCTGCCAATGGCTTTATACATGTCAAAGGTAGTCACATTGTCACCTAGACGGAGAGTCAACCTCACCTTCTCAGCGTCAATAAGAGCGCGAGCTGTGGCAAGAAACGGCCTTCCCAAGATAAGAGGGACACCAACATCCGAAGCAATATCCATAATTACAAAGTCAGCAGGGAATACCAAGTCATTGACCGATACCGCTAGGTCCTCGACAACACCAATAGGTTTCTTAATAGACCGATCCGCCAGCTGTAGATTGATGTTCGTAGGCCTCAAGTTACCAGATCCCAGCTCCCGGAAGATTGAAAGAGGCATCAGATTAATTGAAGCACCGAAATCGCATAATGCCTGGTAGCGGCCCGAATGCCCAATGGTGCATGGAATGGTGAAATTCCTTGGGTCCTTACGTTTAACCGGCCATTGTGCAACAACAAAAGTGACACCCTCAGTTAGGGTGGATATAGACTTGGAAGTCTCCAGGCGCTTGTTTTGAACAAGAAGATCCTTTAGATATTTTGAGTAGCTCGGAATTTGGGTGAGGACGTCTAGTAGAGGAATATTAACTTGCACCCCTTTCATAATCTCTTGAAACTTCTGGAATTTTTTTTCCTTTTTCGTATTCTTCAGTCTGTGCGGGAATGGGGCGGTAGTGGATGATTGAGCAGGAGCTGGGCTAAGAAGCGGTTGAGGAGTGTCGGCATCAGCAAGTATCTTATCCTTGCTTGATGGGTTTCGCGACTCTTCTTGAGACTCATTTCTTCTGATGGGTTCCACGGGTGACCTTCCGCTTCTCAACTGCATGACATTCAATCTCTCATTTGGGTGGACCACCATTTTCGATACCATAGATATGATGCTCACAACCATGGACTGGAGCCTTAGCAAAGCACAGTTCTGGGCCTCTATGCATCCCAGGATACATTCGGTAAAAACACGAAATTTATCAACAGAAGGCTCAGGTGGGACGCTGTCATCCGGTGGACATGTCGTAGAGGTGATGCTCATGGTCTCACCACACCTTGCGGGAGCACACCACATCACACTGGTTCGTGCAACCTTTTCAACAATTTGCCACCCGTCGGCACTTGTTCTGCTGAATAAAGATCCACCCGCAGCCATATCGAAGTATGGTTTATACCCAGCCGATACCCCGAAATAAAATATCTGAAGGCGTGCTGGTTCTGTGAGGCTATGCACAAACCAGAACTTCTGAAGGGAAATGAACCTCTCCCATGCGTCAATCAATGTTTCGTCTTCGCCCTGCATAAACAATAACAGTCTATTGTGCATTTCCAGAAGATAGTGGCGTGAATAGAATTTAACGAGAAACTCCTCTTCCACTTTGCTCCAAGATTGACCTTCGTTTGCTTGCATCTCCCGATACCAAACCCGAGCTTTTCCTGCCAATGAGAAAGCGAACAGCTGAATCCTGACTCTCTCTGAATTGCCTTCAGCGTGCTGAAAAGTACTGCACACTTCAAGAAAATTCTGCAAATGGGACAATGCATCCTCACTAGGAGTCCCGGAAAATATGTCAGCTTGAGACACAAAGGTGATTAGTTCCGTAGATATTTCAAAGCAGTTGTTAGCCATGTCAAGTATGTAGATAAAAATAAAAGACTATAAGTATCCCAACAATCGCACACAGGCTAGCAAGACAAGGGAACCTACATAAATGAAAAATATCAAAAACCAAAATACCCTTAAACTAATTTCCCAAGAAATACAAATCATACGCGCTTGCAGTCCGCGGCAACGGCGCCAAAAACTTGACGCGCTATTTCCACACCGCTAATTAGCGGGCATGAAATGCGGCACAACGGCAGTGCACTGGTCGTTGTTAAGCAATAAAAGTAGGGAGTAGCTCCCCGAATATCGTTCTCAAAGGACCGCAAGTTGGGTAGTACGATTTGCCTGTTAGGAGATTAATTATGAGGGTTTCTAAGTTAAACAAAAATAGGTGGATTTTGATTGGTTTTATAGAGCAGGAATGAGAAAACTAAACAAACTATGCTGGTCGCAATCACCGCGTCGCTTGGTGGATGGATTTAGTGCAGGCCGCGATGCCGTGCTTCGCTTAGCGGATGGCCGGTGAGCAAATGGATGAGGTGAGTGCAAATGCGAGAGTTGAGGGTCGAAGGCACCTCTTCACTATCGCTTCCAACTTTTGCTAGAGCGAGTGCTAGAATGTGTTTGTGTAAGTGGAGTGGGGGCGGAGCGCATCACAACACAGCATCAAGTAAAGAACAAGATCATAAACAAACTCCCATTCATAGACAAATAGAGGTTCACTTAGTTCATTACAACAATGAAGAGTACATATCAAAAAATAAGGAGAAGGGGTAGAAGGAACCACGAGATGAGAAGCCTCGCCGTGGATCTTGGTCGGAATGGGGGGTCGTCACGCCTCCTCCGAGCTCAGTCCTTGGTTGCTTCCGGGGCTTAGAGGCTGTCACTTCCTCCAACCGTTGCCCGTCTTCTTCTCAGAGCTGGGTCACTTCTGCTTCGCCCAATGGAGATGTCCTCCTCATGGAATGCTGGCTGTAGATGGAGGAGAATGCTTCCGGGATCCTAGATGGACCTTGGGATCAATGGATGAAGCCTTCCCAAAGGTGGGAATGGATGGGAGGAACTTGGAGAGGTGAAACGGCGGACTGGCGCGGAGAAATCGCGCCCCAAAACAGTGTTGAATGCCCTAATTTCGCGGAGCAGCGGTTTAAATAAGGAGCAGAATAAACACTGCGCACGGTCAGTGGCGCACGACCAATGGTTGTGCGCGAAGGAATGCCTGTGATCGTGCCCAGTCAACCTGTAGCAAAGAAAAAGATGGCAAATAACGCACGGTCAGGGGCGCACGACCAGTGGTCGTGCGCGAAGGAATCCTCTGACCGTGCGCAGTCGCTCTGTCTGGGAAGGGAATTAACGCATGACCACTGGTCGTGCGCCTGATCGTGCACGAAGGAATGCGCATGATCAGAGGCTTTCTAGGCCAAAAATTGCCCCGCACCATCCCGAACGTTCATGCGATCCCAGGACCTGCAGGAAAAATATATATATGACCCCGATTCGTGCACACCACCGGATCCATAACACAGGAATACAGTGATATATAAGAAAAACATGCCACAAAGGGGGAAGGATTGCACAAAAGGCGCAGATACGCCGTGATATCAATATAAGCATATATGAACAGCAATTGAAGTGCAATGACACTAAAACAAACCCAGATGAGGCCGGAAATCACTGTATAAACCAGACTCATCACAGGTAAAGAGTAAGTAAAGTACAGTAAGTAAAGACAATAGTAATAGAAAGGTAACCATTGATTTATAGGAATGACCACACAAACCTATAGACCAAGGGGTCGTTTAGCAAGGCCTATCGTATAGAAATGCAATGTTTATGCTATGACAGGCAAGGTATGCAGTTATGCTATGTTCATACAAGTGCAACTCACCCACTTCGACTCTATGCGCATAGACCTTTAGTTCCCCCTTTTTGGAGCTAACAAGACTCCCAGGATACGCCGGTAGTGGAAAATGGAAGCGGTGGGTTGGGCCTCGCCCACCTCTAGGTTGGTATATGCACTACCTAACCTAGATCTATCGTACGCCTCAACGCAAAACCGCGGAGTATCTGCGTACTCTTACTGGCTGGACCACCATACTTTTATGGCTAAGTGCAAATCCCACACTTGCAGAGCCGAGTATCAACGTCGGTGCAACAATCGTCGACACTAAGGACCCACCACCTTGTGCACATACAACATGTTCTACTAACTATCTACAAATTCCAAACATAAACCACCTGGGCTTAACTTGCCCAACAAAGAACCAAACTGAGTCACAACTCACCGGATCCACAATCCGCACCAACCATCACCGAGCCTACAACTCGGGGTACCAAACCAACTAAACTCCCGTAACAACGGAGTGTGAGTGAATGTATTATTAATTAGTCTTGAGCATCATCTTACTCCTACGACTTAAGGTTAGTCTTGGATTTCTCGAGGGTTACCCTGTGAGGGGCTCGCTACGGTACTAGGAACTGTAATGGGTTGACACCCCAAAGTTCCCTTTCTCAAGATACTTACTGTTATTGGTATCTACCCTTAAGAATTCCCTTCTACCATTTCACTTGAGTTAGACCTAAGTGCTTTAGGACCCACCAGGGAAATGACGATGTTTCGTTAATCCCCAGGACAACCTTACTCTTAACCCAACAAGTACACTATCCTCACATACACTTCCTGGAGAGGACTTCTAACTATCTGATCAACACATGTGCACCATCTGCACACCCTTCCCACCTTGTAGGCCACAAAAAATCTAAGTTTCACAGTTTTACGATACGCAGACCAAACTAATTATATGAAGCTCACAACTACAGGTACTCCAAACATTCATCCAACTGACCCAAGCTATTTACTGGAGGTCTATCATGACGTTATAAGACTAATTCCAGAGAATCATATTTTTCCCTAATTAATTATTATTTATTTTAATTTCTCCAAACATCTGCCAAGTATGAAAACGAACATGAAGTGTAAGTAAATCTTATGATATGGCTCTCCAAAAATTATGACAAATCCACGGTGACTAAATAACATCAGAAACAACATATCAATTTTTTACAGTAAGAAATTCTCCTCTAATTTAATTATTTATCATCTATCCAAAATCAGGGTTTTATGAAGGAACCACCAATAAGATCAACACTAAAATTATGACAAAATTACCAAGCTCTTGTATTAACCAGAAAAGGCTACTGACTAAGTTTCAGGATTTAAGGAAATCATTTTTGTACTAAAATAAATAAATTAATAAAACTTAAAATTAAATAAACTGTGAAGTAGCCTACTGATTTAAGTCTTCAAAAATTCTATAAAAATTTACAGAGCTTCCTAATGTTCAGAAAAGTCCTATCACCAATTTTCACAATTTAACAAAGAGTTTTGGACCCTCAAATATTTTTCTTAAGTTTAAATCAAAACAAGTGCCTTGTGAAAGAAGAACTGATTAAATCATTTTATAAAATTCACAAAAATTACCAGAGGTCTAAAACATGATTATAAGGGCACAACCAAAGTCTCATCATCATCCAAGACTTTTAAGCATGTAAATGTTTCTTATCAGAAGTTTCCCTAAAGGGGTTATGTCCTAATTCAAAGGGGATGTTGGCTCCTAAAATTCTTATAAAATTATCCAGTGCCTATTTATACCCTATGAATCTATCCACCAAGTTTCATAACCAACCAGGGACTTTTGACCACATGGCCTTCACAAGGTTCTAAATGCACACCTAGGAGTAAAACTAGTATTCTAGGGCTTATCCAGCTCTACACCACCCCAAACCACTCATGGGGATTCTTTAGGTGATCCTAAACCAGTTACCAAGGTTTCATTTCATGGTGATGAGTTTTAACCACCATACCCCAAGTTAAACACCATACCCAAACTTTGACCTTATTTGTCCTAATTTGGGTTTACAAAATACTCAAACAAAACAGTCCCAATTAGTCTGATATTTTTACCAAGGTCATACAGTAACCCTAAGGGGCACCGACAAAAATTTGGAGGGCATTGGAGGTCATTTAACCCACTATTTAATTATTAGATAATTTATGAATTTATTTCAAAAACCTTAGAAAAAGCTTCTCCTAAAAATCCCATCTTTAGATATGATGTGTGTGTAGGTATAAGTAGACTATGTTTCAAATCTCAACTCCATAACATTTCCCAATCAAAGGTAATTCAAGAAATGGTGGCTTTCCTACACTAGGGACCAGCCCCTCCAAAATGGACCTACAGGGAGCTACAGAACTCCTTTTGGGGTGAAATCAATTTTAAAATAAAGTAGACCCTAAGGGCTACAAATTTGGTGTTGACCACTTTTTCTGTAGAGGGGCCTAAGTATTTTTAATAAATTAATCTAAGTGCTGCCAATAATCAGAATATAAAATAGAATAACAATCATTATTATAAAAAACACTGCACAGGATATAAACCGATGGCCCTGATTACGTCTTCAAGCTCCAGCCAACCGACGTGATTTCCTCTTCCTGTAGCCGATCCCAACTTGATTTTCCAGCCATCCGTCCACCTCCCCGGCCGGCCACCGCCACCACCACCTCCGTTGAGGTGGTGGCTATCGTCGGGCGGCGGCACGGCCGCCGGAGGGGACAATTCCAGCGAACCCGACGGAAGAAATTCCATGAAAATTCATGGATTTCGCTCACCGGATCGGGCTCAATTGAGCCCGATTTCTCACCTATTTTGATCTAAGATATATCCACAGAGAGAGAGGAGAAGAGCCAGACCTTCTTGGAGCCCGGCGACGATGGCGGCGGTGATCGGCCATGGCTTTTCCCTTCTCCGGCGAGCTTGCCCGATCTCTCCATTCTCCACCAAAACCTTCGATCCAATATATGATTTCGACTGCCATCCACCTTTTGAAGCTAATGGTGGAGTTAGATTTGAGAATGGGGGGGCTGCATAGGGGGAATTTGAGGAGAATAGATTTCGGCCGTGATGGTTGGGCTCCTCCATTGATGGTGGCTAGATGGAATTTATGGGGAAACTCCTCCCGAGCATCATGTAAAATGAATGGAGGGGCTTGGGGGGATGAATGGAGTGACCCATGGCCTCCCACCATTAACTTTCCTTCCTTTTTTCCTCTTTCTCTATCTTCATTAAGGGGAAATTGCACTTTCTCTCTCCTACTCATCATTTCCAAAAATTGAGTGGTAACTCCTGGTAATTATCAGCCTCCTAAGCTAATGGGCTACTCCAATTAGGCCTAGCCCAAGTGGATTGGGCTTGAGTTAGCCTTTTCCCCTCTTTTTGGACAAGGTTGACCAAGTGTTGACTTGAGGTGTTGACTTGGTCAACTGATGGGTTGACTAGTCCATGTGGTGTGTCTTGAGTCCCTTGACACCACCCAAAGTTGGTTGAGTCATGGTGGTGCGCCAATTGGGCTAATTAATCCAAAAGGTGTTGGTTTGACCAAAATATGGCTAGAGTTGACTTTGGTCAATATGACCATTTGGGTTGACCCCAATGGGTGGATAGTGACCTATTGGTCTCTCTTAAGGGTTAGGAAGGTCTAGGTAGGGTCAATTTGGCAAGGTGGAGGTCAATTGACCCTAATTAGGCTACTTTGACCAATTTGGGGTTAGGGTTGACTTTGGTCAATTTGGCCTCTTTGGTTGACCCCAATGGGTCCTTGGTGCTCTAAGGGGACCCCTAAATGGTAAGGTATGCTGTTGTGGGGTAAAGCGTCAAGGTGAGGCCCTAAAGTCTAACCCTAGGCTTATTAATTGGAAATTGCTATTTGCATACCACTGTTGTTTCCTTTTCTTGGTTAAGGCCAAGTGGTCTCTTCAAGCTTCCTAGGGTTTTGTCATGACCTAGTCATGACAAAACCACTCTAGGGGTCTAGTTGTTTGGGGGGATGTTACAAATCCCAATAAACAAAAATAATAATTTCATCCTCGAAATTCAGGCTAGGCTTGCGGGGTTTTTCACCGAGAGTGACTGAACGTAACATCCCCTAAGAATTGAAGTTATTCCTGACTCGAAGAGCACCGACTATCTCTGCTACATTAGTTCTAGAGGCTCCCTGATAAGCTTCTCATGTCCATGATTTCTCCATAGGACCTTGATCAGCGGGACCTTCTTGCGCCGCAAGACCCGCATCTATGTGCCATATAACTGGACCGGCTCAAGGTGAATCAATCAATTGGAGGCTACCGGGCCATCTATAGTAGAAATTTGCTACTCCGGCCGTTGTAGATATTTCCTAAAGGAGGAGACATGTAAGACGTCGTGCAATCCTGCTAACTCCGGCGGCAACTCCAGTCTATAAGCCAATAGGCTAATCCACTCCAGGATCATGTAGAGCCCCATCTATCTCAAACTGAGCTTCTTCCGCCTGCAAACCCGCAAGACTCCCTGCATCGGACGTATCTTCCGGAACACCCGGTCTCCAACCTGGAACTCTACTTGATGATACCACACATCATAATACCTGACCTGGCTTCTCTGGGCCTCCAACATCCTGACCCAAAACCTCCGCACCTGGGTATCTATGTCCTTCACAAATTCAGAGCCGAGTCTCCTTAAATCCTCATCCTGGGTCCAAGAAGGTGGAATCCTGCGCCTTCATCCCTATGATGGTGGAAAGCGGTGCTGAACGCCAACCGAAAGCTGAGATAAGCCTAGACTGATCTTCACTCTTGGAGATAACCTGTTAATCCTGATCCGACACGATCGTCCTGGTCACACCACGATAACAGACAAACTACTCAACAAATCTCATCAAACACCAATGAGAGCGTCCTTCCAGTCCAGGGTGACCCTAGCTAGCCTGATCAATCTATCCTCGAGCTTCAACTCCCTAACATGGGCAGTGACTATAGTAGTTCCCCAAAGATTCTTGCACTTGGCCTTCACCAACTGACAAGCCTCATAGTGCGTCACAAAACTTATGTTGTCTTTCCTCATTCCGGGGAAATATACATTTCGCAATACACCATTTTTCCGGTGACTATATATCTCATCTATGTGGGTAGGCAGCGACTCTATAAAAACTTCTCTACACAATCAGCTTCTTTTTTCTATGAGTACGCCCGAGTCATCAACCAACTCAACTTTATGATTTTAAACGATTCTTATCATTTCGTGGGACTGATCGCATCATCAAGCGTCCCAATTATCCTCAGAATTTAAGGGGGTGTACACATTGATCTTATGATCATATGTTAACCAATCAACACTAGTATCAATGTTTGAAGATGACTCCCAATCACTTTCTAGGTGGAGTTTGATTCATAAGGTATACAGGTAGAATCTATTGAAACCTTATGATTTTTCACAAGTTAATTTCATTAAGAAAATATCTTCACGTTTATTTCACCAAATTCCTATCACTTCCACATATGCTAGTCTCGATCACTTTCGAATGGTCTAAAGTAAGATAAACTTAGATCGTTCTTATCATAGTAAACTAAACACTAGATTCTAAATCCAATAAGTCATCGTCTAAGATCTCTGGTTATTTATCATCAAAGCTCCCAAGGTATAAGGCTATTATTGTAATTAAGATTCTCTACCATGATAAGGTGTGATTTTTAACAAACCATAAGTTAATCACTTCCGAATGCCCCAAACCTCAAGAAATGTCGGATATAACTACAACTTGTAAGATCTAATTTCCGTCCTCAACTTCTAGACTAGGACATCGACATCCTTAAGTGATTAATCCTGGCGACTTTACATTTCCAATGATTCTACTAAGGTCAAGTTGTTGTTTGATCAACGATGTTTATCCATTGTCCTGGTAATACTTCAGATCATTATTCCAGACCTACTTTTACACTATCTCATCCTTGTCCGAGTAACGTCGAATATGATCAACTTCAAAATCATTATGTTCAAGACGCAACACTTTCTAAATTAAATCTAAGGGAAACCTAGGTCAATCATTAATTTGCACAATAAACAAAAGGTAAGCCCCAATAAACAAAAGATAAGCCCCAATAAACAAAAGATAAGCCACTATCTATTTTGGTTTGAGTATCTTTAATATCACCAAGTTATATTCATCCTAAGTATGCAAACAATTCTTAGGTCACACAACCTTAGACTTGGGGTTCTATCTTGAGGCTCATTGGTATACTCCACACCTTAGACTCTTCTAGGTACCTTCTACGACAACCTTATCAGGGTCAATATGTCACCCAATCCCAAACGGGTCCCTTCTTAACTTCATTTCTTATCCGACCCTCGGTGTTTGTCGTGGTGGTTGTCTCAATGTAATCATGTCACCGGTACGAGGGTTGAGATCTACGAGTCCCCTACCATTCTATTTATGTGTCAATCTCTCTTTCTATAGCCTCTTTGGGGTATCCTCGTACCTTCACCAAAGTTATACCTACGGTCTATTTCAGACCAGGGCATGCATGGTATAAATTGTCATGGTAAGTCACGTGTCCTAGTGGAGTTTAAATCTAACTCATTGACTAAAGAACTATCTAAAGAAATCTTTGTAGCCGGAGGTATTCCCTGCTGGGAGCAGGGTTCGCCGCAGGCTACAAAAGAGATCTTGCCACTCGTAAGGAGATTTGGCTAAAAAGATTCAGTTAAAAGTGGACTTTTTCATGTGATTTCCCCATATGGGCACACCATTGCTTCCGCTGCTTAGTTTGTCCTCAAACTAAACTCGCGCGGGGTGGCCCAGGGTTTGTGGACTTCTTTTCTTCGGATCGTGGTTTGCTTTGATACCACTTGTAAGACCCCATTTTTTTTTCAAACAACCGGGTCTTAGGCCCAAAACCGCCACTTTGTGGTGACACCCTTGCTCGGGAAGGTCGCCACTACAAAACGCCTCTACTGCCGGCCAAATCGATCACGAAGAAGCAAAGAATAATAAGCTAAAAGAAAGCCAAGTCCACATCACATAGAAAAGTAATACATCCACGAAGAGATGTCCACATAAATATAACTGAAATAAAGAAAGAGATAACAAGGGCTCCTGCCCGATACATCAAGCCTCAATACAAATTCACTCACGGAAGCAAAATAACTAGAACTAATAGCCACTCACGGATCCTGTCATCGGTGCTCCCGTGCTAGACTGCCCCGCCTCCATCTACACCGGCCTCCGGTGCTGCTCCGTCGCCGCGGTCTCCTAATATGATAAGGTCCACCGACCGTTAGTCAAAATGACTAAGCCAATCCCCCACCGCTCCTCCGGTGACACCTAGGCACCGAGCGGAAAGGATGAAGCGGAGGACAAACAATGGGTAATAGCAAAAGAAAATGACATGGTATATTATACAAGAAGAGTTCTACCACTACTCAAGTATATATATACATAAATGAACCAGTTAATAAGCATAGCAAGATCATGTAAAGAGTAAGTAAAGTACAGTAAGTAAAGACAATAGTAATAGAAAGGTAACCATTGATTTATAGGAATGCCCACACAAACCTATAGACCAAGGGGTCGTTTAGTAAGGCCTATCGTATAAGAAGTCCCATAACCGACTTATACGATAGGGGTAGGGGTTGAAATGCAATGTTTATGCTATGACAGGCAAGGTATGCAGTTATGCTATGTTCATACAAGTGCAACTCACCCACTTCGACTTTATGCGCACAGACCTTTAGTTCCCCCTTTTTGGAGCTAGCAAGACTCCCAGGATACTCCCGTAGTGGCAAACGGAAGCGGTGGGTTGGGCCTCGCCCACCTCTAGGTTGGTATATGCACTACCTAACCTAGAGAAGTGAAAGTACTCAATAGTTAAGCGTGCTCGAGATGGAGCAATTATGGGATGGGTGACCTCCTGGGAAGTCCACGCGCTGCCACTTAACTGGCTCAATTCTCATCAAAGGGGGACTTTGGTCTCCAACAACCCACTGTGCCCTGTGGTGGGACAGAGAGGGGTTGGGGTGCATGGTCTGCAGACCATCTGGTTAGGCTGAACCCTGCCGGTGCCAGCTGGGTCCCGTGTTGACAGGCCTGTGCTGGGAGGGTGCTGGCGGTCCAGCTAGGTCCCGTGTTGGCGGGACTAGATCGTTACATCATCAACATATATTTGCAATATAATCAAATCATTATCTACATGTTTAATGAAAAGTGTATTATCCACACTTCCCATTTTATAACAGTGCTTTATTAAAAATAATGTTAATCTATGACACCAAGCACGTGGCGCTTGCTTTAATCCATAAAGCACTTTTTCTAACTTATACACATGATTTGGAAATCTTTCACTCACAAAACCGGGGGTTGTTCTACATAAACTTCTTCTTTTATAATCTCGTTTAAAAATGCACTATTAACATCCATTTGAAACAATATAAATCTTTTAAAACTCACAAATGCAAGAAATATTCTAATTGATTCTAGGCGAGCAACAAGTGCAAAAGTTTCATCAAAATCTACCCCTTCGTGTAACGCCCCGAATTGATTTAATTCGGATTTTGGTGTGCGTTTAGATTGTTTTGGGGTGCGGGTATGGGTGTGGTCTGCGAATAGCAAATTGGGGTGCGTATAGGCTTAGGTTTTTATAAAACCTCCTCCCCCTCTCAACCCTAAACACCCGACCTCCCCTCTATTTCTCCCGCTCTCGTTGCCAGTCGCAAAGCCCCCTCCCGATCTCCCGTCGCCCATCCTCTTTCTGTTCGCGTGAGGCAACCCGAGCTCCTCCCCGACCTCCCTATCCCTTTCATCGGCCTAGAGCAGGGAAGCGCCGCCCCCCGATCTTTCCTCCTCCCTCTCTCACCGTCGGTCTGGAGTAAGGAGGAGTAGCGCCCCGTCTCCCTTCCTCACTCTCTTTCCCGTTGCCGACTAGGGCAAGGAGGGCTTGTCTCCCTCCTATCCCTCTCGTTTGCACAGGGAGGCCGATCCCTCCCCTCTCCCTCTCCTTTGAGCTCTCTTTAGGGCTGCTACAAAGGGAGACTGCAAGCCGCAGCGTAAGCTTGGAGCGTCGTTTAGCGACTCAAAGCGTCGAGTGGAGGCCGGATCTGCAAAGAGGACAGCCATCTTGAACGTTCTCCATGGTTCAGAAGCGCACTTTAAGGGTAACGATCTCTTCTACCCTCATTTGGACGTGTCCTAGTCCTTTTCCGTGCAAGGTTGAGGCCCCTACCCAAAAGGGTGAGGTCGTGGCCTCCGACCGGTCGATTCGTGTTATCCCCGTCAAATCTTGCATACATGTAGAGTCCATGCGTGAAATGGACGTAGGCGCGCTGTGTGAAGCCCATCCAAGACGGTTCATCCGGATTGGTGATGCTTTTTGATATTATGCGTGCCGGGGGAAAACTCCGTGTTGATATCTTGCTTTGTAGGACTAGAGGGTGCTACTGCATGCGCAGCAACGCCTGGGGGTGTGCCCCGGGGAGTACCCAAAGTTAGAAACAGAAATGGAGTTTCTGTTCACTACCGTCGGCGTTAGCGTTATCGCCGGGCGGTAGCTCCCAGACTTGGTTCTGGTGAATTTGTGCATTCTGAGGCAGTGGGAGTGCTACTGCATGTGCAGCAATGCCTGGGGGTGTGCCCCGGGAAGCACCCACAGCTAGAAGCCAAAATAGGGTTTCTGTGCGCTATCGCCAGGCATTAGCGTTAACGCCGGCGATAGCTCCCAGACTGAGTTCTGGTGATGTTGTTGTGCCCACCTGTTGAGAGGACCTGAGGCCTGTGTGCCCGACCTGTGAGGGTGTCCCGGTGGATGAATTAGCGGCCCGTAGAGATGGCTAGTTGAGAATACCTGGGCTGAGGGGACGCCATACCCGCTCTTCGTGTTGTACAACGAGAGCTGTGAACAACGAGCATTTGGCGAACCTGAAACCGCACCATCGCAGCACCTGATTAGTAAGTCTCGTACAACATGTCGGGAAGCAATGGGAAAAAGTCTTCGGACTACGGGATGTTTACAAGTAAAGCACGGGAGAGCCCTGGTATTTGGGCCACCGACTTTAGCGTCGAAGGGCAAAGCCATCAAGAGTGGATGGTGGTGGAAGGCGGAGTACACCAAAGAGTGCCTGAGAGCACGAGACGTGGAGGCCATTCCCACGTTTGTGATTGATGCATATGTATGAATTGTTGTGGGCCGTGTCAGCCGCTTCATTCTGTTATATATATATGCTGTGATGCTCTTGCAGGGACGGGAAACTGTCACCCCCTCGAAGGGGTGGGGTCGTTATAATTTGGTCAGCTGTTGCTGACCGTTGCCCTGTTTTGCCACCGTTTTTGGTGGGCTTGTTGTAAAGGTTCTGGACCGAGCAGGAACAAAGCGGGCTCTTAGGGGGTTGAAGCCCCTGCGCTGCTGCGGCCCTTGAAGGCCTTTTTGACGTTCTCTTGTTTCATTTATGGCCGGCCTGCGCGCCGATGTTGGTAATTTGTAAGGCCGTCGTGCCTAAATTTTGTTGTAAAACATTTATTCCTATTTAGTAAAGGTGGACATGCCCGGGTACGGGTTTTGGGGTTTATCTTGTCTCTTTACAGCTTCCACATAGAATGCTCTGAGTTAGGCTTCGTTGTATAGCGTCGTTCGATATTTCAATTAAGTGACGTTCCCTTTTGTTTTGTAGTATATGGCGTGGGGCCCCGGCCGGACCTTCTGTTATATGCTCCCGAACGGATGGGGATGTTACACTTCGATTTGTGAATATCCTTGAGCAACTAGTCTAGCTTTATTCCTCGTTATCCTGGAGTCACCATCTAGTTTATTTTTGAATATCTATTTGACTCCTATAACCGGATGATTAGATGGCCTCTCTACTAAATTCCAAACCTTATTGCGTTCAAATTGATTTAATTCATCATTTAGAGCGGTTAAGATGTTTTTAGGTTCTATTTCGGATAGAAAACAAAGGTTGGAAAAAGACTTGTGTAGAGAAGAATGAGTACATACCCCTTTTGACAGTTGTCCTATCACAAGCACCCTTGGATGTTCTTTAGTAAACTACAACACACTTGGAGGAACATATTCTTCTATCTCATCCTCTTTCTCTTGTTTTTCTTCTTCTTTTTCTCAAAGCAATTCATCATCCTCGTGCTCTAAAGGGGGAATGGGTTCATCTCATTTCATCTATGATTAGAATCTACATAAGGAACAAACTCATCAAATCTTACATGTATAGACTCTTCAACTACTTTAGTTCTTTTATGATATATTCTATAAGCCTTACTAGTTGAAGAGTACCCAATGAAAATTCCCTCATCACATTTTTCATCAAATTTTCCTAGTGCATCTCTAGTGTTTACAATGAAACACTTACAACCAAACACATGAAAATAATATACGTTAGGTTTTCTTTTAAAATAAAGCTCATAAGGTGTTAATTTTAAAATAGGATGAAGCATGACACGATTTATAATATAACATGAAGTATTAACCGCTTCGACCCAAAATGATTTAGGCAACCCATATTCCCAAAGTATTCAATTTTTCCTCTGTACTACACCATTTTGTGGTGGGTGCGAGGAACGGAAAATTCATGTTTAATTCCTAAATAATTACGAAAAGAAGAAAACTTATCATTTTCAAATTCTCCTACATGATCCGAGCGTATGCATTTAATTTTTAGATCATGTTCATTTTGAATACGAATGCATCGTTTAGTAAATTCAATAAATGCATCGGATTTGGAAGATAGAAATAAAGTCCAAAAAAATCTAGAATAATCATCAATTATTACAAAAGTTTATTTTCTACCTCTTAGACAAGAAGTGCTAACCGGTCCAAATAAATCCATGTGAATTAATTGAAGTGGCCTAGTGCTAGAAATTAAATTTTTGCTTTTAAAAGAATTTTTTGAAAATTTCCTTTTTGGCAAGGCGTACAAAGAGAAGATAAATTACCATTAAGCATAGGTAAACCATTATATAATTTATCTTTTGATAATTTCAAAATAAGCTCGGTTTTAGAGTGACCAAGACGCCTAGCCAAAGTTCTAATTCATCATTTTTAGAAATAAAACACTTTAAAGACGATTGTGAAAGATCATTAAAGGGCAATCATATACACATTATGAATTCTAGGTGCGGTGAGTACGATATCATTTGTTTTAGAATTTATAATTTTGCAAAGATTGGTAGATGATTCAAATAGTACATTTAAACCCTTATCACATAATTGACTAATTGAAATTAAATTAGGTTTTAAACCATCTACATGCAAGTAAAGCATTTGAGATTGAGAAAGAATCGTTACCCACAGCGTCGAAGCCCATGATCCTTTCTTTTCCGTTATCACCAAAAGTCACCAAACCTCCTTTCTTCATCTCAAGGCTAAGAAACTTTGCTTTGGTGCCCGTCATGTGTTTGGAGCATCCCGAGTCCAAATACCACACATCATTTTTGTCCTTAGCCTGCCAACATACCTAAAAAGGAGATAAGAGTAAAGATCCGGATACCCAAGAGGTTCCTCCCATAGAATAGGTGGAAACCTTAGGCACCCAGATTTGCTTTATTGCAATACAACCCTTCTTCCAACAGGAGTTTGAGGTGTTTCCAAATAAATGACATTTGTCACATGACATAAAAGGGGATGAGACCCTTTTAGGAGTTTTGGATAAACTCTTGCTGGAATATGAGGTAACATTTGAATTTTGAAATAGTTTTTTATTAAAAGAATTTAAGTTTTTAGATTTATTGCTAACGCCGGCGTTAAGAGCTAACGCTGGGCGATAGCTTCCAGTAACATAACCAAGGCCATATTTGGCACTTCCATGGCATTGGTTGGCCAAGATCATGTTTAGAGATCTTTGCCCAACTCCAAATTTCTTAATAGCCATATTTAAATCATGAATACGAGCTTTGAGAGCAGTGTTTTCCGTTACTAACATAATGCAATGATTCGCAAAAATGTTCTTTCCTTCTTTTATTTGAGAATGAGTGGTTTTTAAGGTACTTTCTAAATCCTCCTTCTCCTTAGTAAGATTTTCAATATTGGAGTGAGAAGAAAGAGCTTTTTCAAGTTCATTCACTCTTGCCAAGGAGTGATTGCACTCTTAGCAAGATACCTTTTTTTCCATAATTGTTTAGATAATTTTTTGTTTTCTTGTAACAAAAGTTTATTTTCAGAATTTAAAAGATCAATATCTTTTAAACTTTTATCAAAAAATTTGCATGTTTGTAAATACTCAATATATAAATCATCAAAAGTTGTAGGAAGAGTTACCTCAGTGTCGCTTTGGACACTGCTTTCATCATCAGATAGTGTGTTGCACTTCGTCATGAGGCACACATTGGCTTCTTCTTCACTGCTGGAGGACAAGCTGCTTAATTCGTCGGAGGAGAAGTCATCCCATATAGCCGCCTTTAGGACCTTCTTCTTCTCTTTTCCTTTGTGCCCCTTTTCTTTGCGCTCTTTCAGATATTTCAGGCAATGGCTCTAGATGTGTCTAGTCTTTCTACAATGATAACACTCCGGTGGTGGTCGTTCATCATCATCCTCGTCGCTACCTCTTCCTTTCTTTGATGAAGATCAATTCTTGATGAAATATTTTCGGAATATGTTTCTCCTTTCCGGATTCTTCATGAACCTTTTGAACTTTTTCAAAAAAAGGCTCTCTTCATCCTCTTCATCATCATCTCTATCAACCTCCATCTTTGACTTCAATGCTAAGGACTTCTTCTTTGGCTCCATGTTGTACTCTTGTTGTTGAATCTTGAGTTCAAACTCATGGGTCTTGAGGTTCCTAATGAGGCTCTCAATTTGGAGCTTCTTCAAATCGTGCGACTCTGAGATAGCCATCACCTTTGGATTAAACTTTGGAGGGAGAGACCGTAGAATTTTTCTCACCAAGTCTCCATTGGAGAACACCTTTCCAAGTACTTTTGAGCCAATGACGATCTTGGTGAACCTTGTCTACATTGAATCTACGTCTTCGTCTGCCTCCATCTGGAATAAATCGTATTCGGATTCAAGTTGGGAAAGCTTTGAATCCTTGACCTGATAAGTACCTTCATGAGTGAGTTCTAATAAATTACATATATCATAAGCAGTTTTGCAAGCACAAGTTCTATTAAATTCCGTTCTATCCAAAGCACAAAATAAAGCATTCATAGCTTTAGCGTTATTCTTGCATCTTAACTTGTCGTTATCATCCCATTTGTCTCTTGGTTTCTCAATAGTAACTTCTCCAACAACAAATGTTGGTGGAGAGTAACATTGTTCTACCATACCCCACACATCATTATCTAAAGCAAATAAAAACAACGCATTCTTATTTTCCAATAATTATAATTAGTACCGGTAAATAGGGGAGGTCTACTAATCCCTTGACCCACAACGAAAGCATTATCATGATGCACCATTATTCCCGGTTATGAAACCATTTTTGAATAACCTTGATCTGATACCATGTGTTGGATCTGATATCGCCCTTAGAGGGGGGGGGGGGGGGGGGGGGGGGTGAATAAGGGGTTTACAGTTTCTGGAGTAAACTGGGTGATTTTTAGAAAACAGAAAGTTTTTGATTATGTTACTAACGCCAGGCGTTAAGATTCAACGTTGGGGGTTAGCTCTCCAGAAAATAATTTTCATAGAAATATGTCAAAGTGATTTTACTTATGAAAACCTAAATGAAATACAATCAAAGATAATGAAAATTAACATTATATTTCAAAAGGGAATTACAAGATAAAATTACAATGCTTGAAATTAAAGGCGAAAAAGTAAAGTACACTTTTTGTTCCTTCACCGGTCCTTCTCCCAAGGACCGGTTGGCTATACCATATCTTTCCCCAGATAAGGAATCTAGCCACCCCTAGATCTACCTAGACCTAGTCTCCATGCACAAGGTGGCAAATTTCCCCCTACTCCGAACCCAGCCTAGTCGCCACACCCAAGGCGGTGAATTCACTACCGTTACAAGAAAATTAAGAAAAGATAAATGAAAATTCAGAACAAACGACTCCCTATATTGAAGAGCGCTGAAGGAAATGTTGAAGACACGCAATGACCATCATCGGAGGTTAAGCGAGCGTCCTTCTTCAAATTTGAGCAATGGAAATCACCTTCTTACTCTTGTTCCTCAATGGTGGTGTTGGGAGTACTCTCTGAATTCGAGATGAAATACTCTCTCAGAACTCTGGAATGAAGGCTTGAATGCATGTAACATTGAGCAACAAAATCAGCTCTTTAAATAGGCACGAGAGCTAACGCCTGGCGTTAAGAATTAATGCCAGCATTAAGGATCATGTACGGTCGTAGATGAGATCGTGCAACCGTCGGGATCGTGGCAGATCATGGACTCAACGCGAGTGTTAACTCCAGTGCTGGCGTTGTCTTTGGCTTCTCGACGGATTCCTTCTCGACGTCATTTCATCTCGACGGATTCTTTCTTGAGAAAAGTTAACGCGGGACATTAACTTCTAATGCCGAGCATTAGATCTCTTTTAAGAGAATTGTCATTAATTACAATCCAATTCATAGAGATATGTACCTATAGTACCTGCACACTATAAACACAAGAAAGATCAAATACATAGTGTGATTTGTTATTCTCAAACTAAGAGATGTGGAACACAAACTCCAACAGCGTGTTCCCCCTATTTAAGTGCTCCCCCCTTAGTGTATGCTCCCGTAGACTAGATTTATGCTCCCCCTTAATCTAGTGAATCCTACTCCTTAATCATTAAGATTTATCATTTTATTCTCCCCTTTTGTTCTTAGCAAGAGTTGGTGGAGTGAAATAGAACTAGGATATGGAGGTGAAAGTTGGGACAACTAACAGAGGACTAAGAGTTTTGTTGAAAATAAACTAAGTCATGATCGAGCTAAGAGAGGGTAGCAAACTGGAAAATGAATATGATAAGTGTGAGTAATAACATCCCATGTACTTTACCAAGCCATTGTACCACTTGTTAGAAAATAATGAACAAATGATTTTGAAAGATAACACTTGATGAAAAAAGTGAAAAAGTTTGAAAGACACAAGTGAAGAAGAGACCTTAAAAAGTCTAAAAAATCATGGTATAAATACTTGATCAAATCAATAATGCGAAAAAGGAAGGTAAGGTAACCAAGATAAGCAACAAAAATTATTTTTGTTATTGTTTGACAATTCCAACAATATTTCTAGACTTTTCACATATAATGAGCATTATCCTTGAAAATTTTTCACAACTAATAGGCAAGCATGTTTCAACATATTCAATAAGATAATAACTACAATGTAACTAATTCATATTTCAAGTAAAGAAAACATTGTAGAAATCATGCATTGCAATCTAGTGCTTTTACTTAAGTTTTGAGAGAATCATGTAACTATACATTAGGATCCAATTCTCATAAGTTGAAGCTTTATGAAAAACAATGATGAGAGCAAATAGTGTTTTAATAAGAGTATACAAGTGATATAATCAAAACACATGACATATGTAAGGGAATAATAAAAACAATATTAAGATTGTAATCAAAGCACAATAAAATAGTACAACTATCAATGTGCTTCGCCCACACAATGCTCATTAAGAATTATCAGGGAGCGAAGTATTGTTTGGGGGATCACATAAGTATTTTTATAAATTTTTTATTTTGAGTGATCTAGTGTACAAATAGAAGTGATAAAGAAAATGTGTTTGCACAAGACACTTTACAATTCTTTCTAAGGTGCTCAACCTCACAATGCTCATTAAGACTTATCAGGAGGGTGAGTAGTGCTTGGTAGAGTTATCTTTGTCATTTTATTTCATATTTTTTAATTTTGGGACAAAGGTCTCCGAATTCACTTATTTTACAAACACTAACAATATTGAAATAACACTTCTATATGTGCAAGAAATTTATTGTTTGAAAGAAGGTGTAGGTAATTTAACATACAACTTAATATGTTCAAACTATTACACTACTCAATCATGCAAGACTAAGACTATGAGCACATGTATATTACCAAAATAGTGAGTGAATGAATCATTGATTAACATAAAACATTACTCATACTCAGAGGCATGTTAGACAATCTTACATAATTTTCAATAGACCATTTCATTACACATAATAATATTAAGGTCAAGAAATGACAAGATAAAACAATGTTTAGGAAACTTAAAATGAAAATTAGACATTGAAGAAATTATTTATAAGGATGCCTAATCAATTTTGACCATTTGTAATGAAACTTCAATGAGTTCGGATCATGGAAGTCTTATAGTCAAAACATAGTTTTGTAAACATTTAAGACAGAAGAAATGACAACATATATTTCAACATTTTGGAATATTTGGAAAAAAAATAGTATTTTGGAATAAAAAAACCAAAAGAAAAAAAAAATTTTCAAATCAAAGAAATAAACAGAAAATATGCATGAAAAAAATACCAATTTTTTTTTAGAAAAACAAGAATGAAAATTGTGCCAAAGAAGCTAACGCCTGGTGTTGACTTCTTAACGCCCAAACAGACCACTATTTCCTTAGGATTTGGAAAACAAATTCTTTGACTTAGAGTGGATATATATAGGCCTTCTTATTGTAAAAAATTCAGAGAATTTAGAGATGACTAGAAGGCTTTTGAATCAAACTTTTGGTAGTTTTAAAAGATTTTTAATTTTTATTAAATTTTGATTTTTCTAGAAATGAAAAAAGTAACAAAGATGCAAACATAGATATAAAGATGTAGATAAATAGAGAGGCAGAAAGAGATAATCAAAGTTAGATAAATTTGCTAATGCTGGGCGTTATCTATAACGGGTAGCATTAGAACTTTATAGTTCAATTTGAATAATTTTGATGAAGGCTGATTCAGGCAATGTACTATGTGATGAGACACAACAGGATTGATAGATTAGTATAGAAATTTGTTTTGAGGAGAAATAGCTTTTGATGGGTTTCAATTTGATATATCTAAGACTCCTAGTTCTATCCTAAGCATGTTGAAATGAGCATCCAGGAGAGGTTTTGTAAAGATGTCCGCAAGTTGGGATTCTGTGTCTATGAAGCTAACTCTCACATGTTCTTTCTTAATGTGATCCCAAATGAAATGATGCCGCACATCTATGTGTTTGGACCGTGAATGATGAACGGGATTGTTGGTTAGATCAATTGCACCTTTGTTGTCACATTTTAATTCAACATTGTTTAGATGCACCCCAAAGTCTTCTAGTGTTTAACTCATCCAAAGGGCTTGTGCAAAATAACTTCCTAGTGTGATATATTTGGCTTTAGTGGTGGAGAGGACAACAAAATTATGTTTCCTACTCGACCAAACTACTAGTGAGGGGCCTAATAAGTGACATGTGCCACTTGTGCTTTTATGATCTAGTGAGCATCCCACATAATCGGAGTTAGAATATCCATGGAATATAATTGAATCATTATAAGGATACCATAGGCCTAGACTAGATGAACCGATTAAATGTCTGAAATTTTGTTTAACCGCTTTTAAATGAGATTCTTTAGGATTAGCTTGAAATCTAGCACATAAGCAAACAACAAACATGATATCGGGTCTAGACACACTTAAATATAATAATGATCATATCATTCCTCTATGTAGTGTTTGATCAAAAGAGATTTTGGCTTCATTTTTTCTTAATTTTAGAGATGTGCTCATAGGAGTGGTGGCTTGTTTTAAGTTTTTAAATCCAAATCTTTTCAACATATCATGCACATATTTAGATTGATTTATAAATATTTCATCATTTGCTTGTTTGATTTGAAAACTTAGAAAGTATGTGAGTTCTCCAACCAAGCTCATTTCAAATTCTTTTTGCATTACACATACAACTTCAATATATAATTGTCATTAGTGGCTCCAAAAAGAATGTCATATACATAAATTTGTAATATAATTAGATCATTATTAACATTTTTGATAAAGAGTGTATTATCGTCTTTTCCATTAGATAATCGTGCTTGAATAAAAATGAAGTTAATCTATCATACCAAGCATGTGGTGCTTGTTTTAAACCATAAAGTGATTTATCTAATTTGAAAACATGATTTGGGAATTTTTCATTTATGAAACTAGGGTTTTGTTCAACATAAACTTCTTCCTTAATAATTCCATTAAAAAACACTTTTAGCATCCATTTGAAATAGTTTAAATCTTTTGAAACTTAAAATGGCAAGAAAAATTCGAATGGATTCTAAGCGGGCAATGGGTGCAAATGTTTCATCAAAATCTACCCCCTCAATTCGCGAATACCCTTGTGCTACTAAGCGTGCTTTGTTCCTAATAATCCTAGATTCACCATCTAATTTATTTTTGAAAATCCATTTTACGCCTACTACCTGATGATTTGATGGCCTCTTTACAAGATTCCAAACCTTATTGCGTTCAAATTGTTCTAATTCTTCATGCATAGCTAAATTGCAAAATTTATCATTTAGTGCGGTTGAAATATTTTTTGGTTCAATTTCCGAAACAAAGCAAAGGTTGAAAAAGATTCATGTAGGGAAGAATGAGTTGTTACCTCTTTAGATGGATATCCAATGACAAGTTCCTTTGGTTGATGCTTTGTGAATATTAGCACGCTTGGAGGTACATACTCCTCTTGATTTTCCTCCACTTCCCTGTTCTCCTCTTCATTTGACTTGTCATCTTCATGCTCTAATGGGGAGAGAGGTTCCTCGTCATTTCCTGCAATAATTTTCTCTTCACACGGAACAAGGTCATCAAATCTAAAATGAATAGATTCTTCAACTAATTTTGTTCCTTTGTTATAAACTTTATACGTTCTACTAGTTACGGAATAGCCAAGAAAAATAGCTTTATCATATTTTTCATCAAATTTTCCAAATGAATCCTTTATATTTAATAAATGACATTTGCAACCAAATACACGAAAATAGGATACGTTAGGCTTCTTTTGAAAATAGAATTCATAAGGGGTTAAATTTAAAAGGGTTCGAAGCATGACACGATTAATAACATAACATGATGTGCTAACGGCTACGACCCAAAATGATCTAGGCAACCCAAATTCAGAGAGCATAGTGCGTGCTAATTCTTGAAGGGTTCTATTTTTCCTCTCCACAACACCATTTTGTTGTGGGGTGCGTGAAGCTGAAAATTCGTACTTAATTCCTAGATCACTATAAAAAGTGGTAATATTTTTCATTTTCAAATTCTCCCCCATGATCCGAGCCTATGCATTGAATTTTTAGATCAAGTTCATTTCGAATACGTTTACATAATTTTGAGAATTCATAAAATGTGTCTGATTTTGCAGTGAGGAAAATTGTCGAACAATATCTAGAGATATCGTCAATTAAAACATAAGTATATTTTCTACCACTTAGACTTGATTTGCTCATTGGACTAAAAAGGTCCATATGAATTAGTTGTAAAGGTCTAGTAGTAGAAATTTCTTTTTTTAATTTTAAAAGATGTTCTAGAAAATTTTCCTTTATGGCAAGATGGACAAAGTGAAGATAATATTCCATTATGCAGTAATCCTTTAATTAATTTATCTTTTGTTAGTTTTAAAATAAGTTTAGTGCAAGTGTGTCCTAGACGCCTATGCCATAATTCTAATTAATCATTTTTTGAAATAAGATATTTGATAGATGATTTTGAAAGATCATGAAAAGTAATCATGTAAAGATTATGAGTTCTTGATGCGGTGAGTACAACTTCATTTGTTTTAGGATTTATAGTTTTGCAAAGATTTGTTGAAGATTCAAATAAGATATTTAGTCATTTGTCACATAATTGACTAATAGATATTAGATTGTGTTTTAAACCTTCAACATATAAAACATTTGAAATAGAAATAGAGTCGTTACCCACTACACCACTGCCCATGATCCTTCCCTTTCCATTGTCGCCAAACACCACCATCCCTCCTTTCTTCATAATGAGGCTAAAGAACTTTGCTTTATCGCCCGTCATGTGCTTGGAGCAGCCTGATTCTAAGTACCACATGCCTTCCTTGTCCTTAGCCTGCCAACACACCTAAGAAGAAGATGTTAATAAAGATCTAGATACCCATGAGGTTCCTCCCATAATATTGGTGGAGACCTTAGGTACCCAGATTTGCTTTAAAGTGCGCTTTCCCTTCTTCCTACAAGAGTCAATGGTGTGACCAAAAAACAAACAGTTGGCATATGCAATAAAAGGGGTTGACACCTTTTTCAAAGAAATTTGTTGATTTTTGCAGGTAGAAAGGGTAATAGATGACTTTTTTTTAAAAAAATATTTTGATTTTTGGAAATAGAGCTAACGCCAGCAACCCCAAATTTTTTTATTGCCATATTGAGATCATTGATGCGGTTTTTCAAAGAGATATTTTCGGTAACAAGCATTACACATCGATTTGCAAATGATTTCTTTCCTTCATTAATTTGAAGAAGAGAGGTTTTTAGTTTTTTTCTATGTCCTCCTTCTCTTTTACTAGAGTTTTTTCATGTTCTTGAATTTTTACCTTAGAGAGTTTCTTCAAGTTCTTGAATTTTTGCCAATGAAAGATCATTATCTTGGCAATCTCCATTTTTCTTTTCCAAGAGTTATTATTTTTTTTTAAGTTTTGAAACCGAAGAGTCATTTCCAAGAGTTTTTATTTCTTTATTTAATTTTTTATTTTCTTTTAATAAGAGTTTATTTTCAGTTTTTAAAAGATCAATATCTTTAAGACTTTTTTCAAAATATTTGCAAGTTTGAAGAAATTCATCATAGAGTTAATCATAAGTGGGAGGAGGTACCTCAGTGTCACTTTGTACACGTTTTTCATCGTCGATGAGATCGTTGCTCCTACCCATGAGGCATTTGTTTGCCTCTTCATCCTCATCTGAAGATGATCCACTTGACTCCTCTGAGGAAGAATCATCTCATGTAGCCACCTATAGAAATATTTTCTTTTCTTTTCCTTTGTGCCTCCTTTACTTTCCGTCATTCAGGTATTTTGGGAACTGACTCCAGATGTGTTCGGTCTATCGGCAATGCTAGCACTCCTTCGGTGGTCACTCATCATCGTCGTCGCTAACTTTCTCTTTTGTAGTGGATGATCCCTTCCTTTTTGCATCTTTCACGAAGTATTTTCGGAAAGAGTTTCTTCTCTCCGGATTCTTCATGAATTTCTTGAAATTCTTTACAAAAAGGCTTTCTTCGTCTTCTTCTACATCATTCACCTCCTTCTTGGGCTTTAGAGCCGCGACCTTCTTCTTTGGCTCCGCATTGTACTCTTCATATTGAATCTTGAGTTCTACCTCATGGGTTTTATGATTCCCAATGAGGTTCTCAATGTAAAGTTTCCTTAGATCATGAGATTCTGATATTGCCGTCACCTTTAGATTGAATTTTTGTGGAAGCGATCTAAGAATCTTCCTCAGTAGGTCTCCGTCTGTGAAGGTCTTTCCAAGGATTCATGTTGCATTTACAATTTTTGTAAATCATATGTAGAAGAAGTTGATATCCTCATGAGGTTCCATGCAGAACCTTTCATACTCCGATTCCAATTGAAAAAGCTTTGAGTCCTTCACCTGCGAGGTACCTTCATGAGTAATTTCCAATAAATTCCATATATCATTTGCAGTTTACAAGCACAAACACGGTTATATTTAGTTCTATCTAATGCACAAAATAATGCGTTCATTGCCTTAGCATTAGTTTTACACCTAAGTTTGTCTTGATCATCCCATTTATCTTTAGGTTTTTGAAGCATAACTTCTCCTAGTACGGTGGTAGGAGGAGAATAGTGTTGTTCTAACATTCCCCAAACTTCTATGTCTAAAGTCATTAGAAAACATCACATCCTAGCTCTCCTGTAGCTATAATCGAACCTGGTAAATAGTGGTGGTCTACTAATTCCATGTCCCTCATAAAAAGCAAGATCTTGGTGCACCATTATTCATGATGGTGAAACGATTTTGGAATAACCTCGCTCTGATACCACTTGTTGGATTTTTGGCACCCTTAGAGGGGTCAATAAGGGTTTTTGAAAACTTTAGGATTTTAAGACAATCTTGTGATATTTTATATGAAGTAAGTTAAATCAAAAGTAAAGAGCATGAAATCAATTATTTTAAATAAGAAAATTCAAGATTATCATTTATAAAATTGATTACCAAACTAGATATCTATGATGCAAGAAATCAAAGGCGAATATAAAAGACTCTTTGAATTTCTATACCGACTCTTCTCACTGAGAATCGGTTGGCTTTTGTCGATCTATCCCCAGATCCGGCCTCAAGCTGCTCTAGCTCTTCTATCCCTAGAAAGGCCTCGACCACCCCTAGATCTAATTCCTAGACCTAATCACAAACAACCGCGGCAAATTACTCTTAAGCCGCGCATAGACCTAGTCGCCAACAACCGCGATGATTTCACTAAATAATTACAAAGGATAAAGGTACAATAAAATATAAAAGAAAAATTAAAAAACTCCATATGAAGAATTCTGGAGATGGCGAAGACCCGCTGAATATAATTGAAGTCGAAGTGTGCATTCTTCGCGTTGGGTTAGCGTTGTTCCGATCCTCCTTCGAATTCTTCTCTTAAATTTGTGTGGGAGATGGTGGTCTAAAATACAGCCATCACAGATCTTCTGAAGTGCTAGAATAGGGCTCCTTAGGATCAATAGTTAAAGAGAACGAATGCCACCTATTTATAAAACATGAAGCTAACATCGGCTTTGACTCTGTATAGAAATAACTTGATGGCTCAGATCATCAAAATAAGAAGGAGATTCTGCATCTTTGGAAACATTCATTTTAGGAAACCTTAACTTTGGCATTGAGGTTAACACCTGGGGTTAAGCCAAATCATTCCCAAAATGCTCCTACAATCATGGAAGCTTCCTTCCATGCCATTTTCATCTTGGTGGGAATAAAAGTCTAAAGTCCTAATGCCCGACGTTATACCACATTCTTCTTTTCAGCTTGTGAGTAAGTCTAGACTAACAATACAACATCCTAGTGTCATTTTTGTTCAAACCTACATGCTAAAAATACATTGGCAAACTAGATAAAATACAAGTAGGATTTGTTATTCTCAAACCAAAGGGATGCAGAAAAACTGTGTTCCAACACCTGAAAATACAATAAAGATGTATTCTGATTCAGCTCCTGACAAAGTATTTGAAGAAATTAGAAAAAAATGAACAATTTGAGTATGAGGCTGTTCAAAGAAAAATTGAAGAGAAGAGAAAGCAATTAATTGAAAGACTGAAAATGGCAAGGATGTTGTGGAAGAAGAATAATTAAAAGAGGCAATTCAAATTCCTAGCACTCTGCTTGATTCTTCCAAATATACTGCCAAGAATCCTCAGGCTAAACTCATGGAAGGGAAAGGACAAATGGATACAATGGGTCTTGGATGTAGTCAAGACTTAGAAGATCTGCCATATCAGAAGAAGAGAAAGATTGTGTTCAAAACATCTCTAGTTCCAGTCATTACACAATCAACTTTCATAGTACCAGATCCGGACTCAAATGAACTTGACCTAGTTGAACTGAATGAGATGACTGCAAAAATTATTTGCCTTGGATTCAAGATTCAAGATGTCTATCATTATGCAGAATCTAATCTAGAAAAGCTATTCAAAGGACATGACAAAATCCAGCAAAATCCTGAGAAGGCCAAACTAGCAAATTTCAAGTATGTTGAGAGGAAGTTCAGAAAGGTTTATGAAGCCCTATCAATGTTTCTCAAACAGAAAAAGTAGAACACCTTTTGGGTAAGTAAATTCTGATGAATCTTCATTTATATTAATCAGAATTTTTCGTTTGTTTTCATTTTGGTTTATTGCATATTTGTTTGTGCTCAATTTTTTTGTCTTAGTATGATTGAAATCACTTAAACCATTTGTAAAATTTGTTATGATAAATAGGGGAGATTATTGGGAAAAACACACTTAGATTTATCCTCCAAATTTATACAAGGGATTTCATTATCTAGGATTTATTACTCATGTTATATAGAGAGGGTAATTTGGTCATTAGATGTCTTAGGAGGTCACACTCTAATTAGGGTGTCAAACACTAGTTGGAAAAGAGTTCAATATTCAGTTGAGTTAAATCCGAGTCGAATAGAAGTCGACGCAGCTTCGACTGCAAGTCGAAGTAACTTCGAATAGAAGTAAGGATAACCCAGACTGAAGTCGATGTATAAGTTAAAGTTGACACAATGTTGAGATGTACTCTATGCAGAAGATAGAGTCAGTCGAAGCAGATCTTAAAGTCGACGCAACTTGGACTTACATTCAACGTAGAAGGAAGAGCTATGAATTCAGGATTTCATCTCGACAGATATGTCGATATGTATTCGATGCAGAATCAACTGCAGAGTCAATTTCTAAATTAAGGAGGATTTCGATGCAGCTTCTAATAGAACTCAGAAGTGTGTCGATTAGAAGACAAATGCATTCGACGCTACATCGAATACAGACATAATTAGAATATGATCTTTATTCTTTTCTAAAGATGATTCAGAGGTTATACATGGAAGTGTTTAGATCTCTAATGGGTCGATTATATCCAAGAATAGAAAGGACGTCTCCAGAGACACAATACAACTATTTCTAGAAGATATTCAAAGAGATTGGTGGGTAGTCAACAAAGATAGAAGGGGAAAATGATTATCCCTTGGACATTCCTAATATGGATATGATAACACATAATTTAGCTTAAATTATTAACGTAAAAGCATTTGTTTTCATATATTAAAATATATATTTTCACCAATTAATATATCAATTTAAATTTTTATTTCTCATTCCCTTATAAATTGCACTTAAATTATTTTGCAGGAATTTTACGCACGTTTAAAGAAAAGGCCCGGCCATATTTACGTAAATATCTTCCAAGCAGATTATTATTTTCATGCAAGCCATGCACCTGGATTCAACTCAACATTTTTATCCAACTTCATGGATCTCCATGCAGCCAATTATTTCCCTAGTGCAGTCGTATCCAACACAATTTAGAGCAGCCTGTTTACATTTAGATCCATTTCAATGCTGTTGTTTCCCCTCCAATTTAGTGCAGCCGGTCCGCTTCTCTTCCAAATTAAGTGCAAGCGTGCAGTCTAGTTCAATCCTCCTCACCAGCTGAATTCCTCTTGGAATTCAATAGGCCACCTTCCAACCCTTCATTTCCTTTCCCCTCCACCCCAATTAATTCTTCCAATTAATTCATGTGGTCTGCCACCCCTTGGTTCTTAATTTTTTTCTCTTCTCTAGATCCTTCCATTTGGTTATAAAAAGGGAAGAATCCAAGGAATTGGGGGGTGGGAGGAAGGAATGAAGTCCACATTTTAAGGGAGTTAGAGAGAATTTCAATTTTGTATGAGTGCTACATGTTTGAGAGTTAATTTTAGAAGTTTCTTTTTATATGTATGTTTTCCTTTTTTTCTAATATCGTAGTTGCATTTAGTTTATACCCTTCTCTTTTTCCATATTAATGAAAAGGAAGATTTCTCTTTCTCTTATTCTTGTCTCTTATTTCACTATGAGTAGCTAAATTCTTTCTTAGTGCTTGATTAATTAGTATTGGGATAAGGATTAAATTATAATCCGCCGTCTCTAATTTTTTGAAGTTTTTCTTCGATTTATTTCCGATTAATATTTGGTTGCGAGTTTATATTGCTAGTATATAAATTTCGTTATCTGGTTGGTGTCCTAGTGCCCGAGAGGCTCGCGGATACCATAGATCTATCCATACTTGGGTCGAACTCTCTGAAAATTTTTTATCGAAGTTCTTTCCGCCTGCGAAGACGGCTAAATTAAGAAGTGATATTTTTTCATTTGCTCAAATTGATTCGGGCTCATTACGACACATGGGAGCATTTTAAAAATCTTTTACATCGTTGTCTGCACTATGCACTACTCACCTGGATTCAAGTCCAGACATTTTATAACGGTTTAAATGCAACTACTAAATAATCTATCGATGCAGCTTCCGGTGGAACTCTGAACTGCAAAACCCTGGAAGCCGCATTGGAGCTCTTCGAGGATATGGCTATGAACTCCTATCAGTGGAGTACACCCTGGGCGCATCCAAATAAGCCGGTCGGGGTATATAAAGTTGATACAGTATCCCAGCTTGCGTTATAAATTGATATGCTAAATAAAAAAATATCTGCGATGTCGCCTTCTTCTTCATATTCTTCTTGGGATGCTTCTAATAATGATGTTTTATTGACAGAAAAGGTAGATTATGTCGGGAACCCGAATTGGCCTTCCACAAATTTGGGTAGCAACACGTTTGGAAACACTTATAATCCAAATTTGAGGAATCACCCGAATTTCTCATGGAGCAATCCGGGGAATGCGGTTCGCCCTCCAAATGTTTTTCCACATGGTTTTCCACCCACTGCACCTCGTGCACACGCATTTGTTTTTTTTTTCAAAATATGTTGCTAATACTGACGCTACTTTGTCAAATTTAGTCGGCTCTCTCCGGAATCTCAAAAATCAAGTCGGGCAGCTCGCCAAGTTTTTAAATGAACGCCAACCTGGAACTCTACCAGGAAACATGGAGACAAACCCACGGGATTCAGTTGATGTCATTGCTCAAATTGATTTTCTAACTCCCTCTGATGATTCTCTTGAAATTTTAAATACTTTATCAACCGATGAAGTTATTCCAAATTCTACACTTTTTGAAAATCTTGAAAAAGAAAAAAATATTTTATCTACATCTTATGAATCCCCGCCTATGTTAGAACTAAAACAACTTCCATAGCATTTAAAATATATTTTTCTTGAATCAAATTCTCAATTACCTGTAATAGTTTTTGCTTTTCTTTTAGATTTTGAAAATGAAAAATTAATTAAAGTTTTAAAACAACACTGTCACGTCATCGCTTAGTAAATTTCTGATATACACAGAATTAGTCCACAATTTTGCACTCATAAAATAGTTTTGGAAGATAATTCACGTCATTCGATTCAACCTCAACGCTGACTTAACCCAAAAATGAAAGAAGTGGTTAGGGAAGAAATTATTAAATTACTCGATGCGGGAATTATTTATCCAATATCGGATAGTTAGTGGGTTAGTCCCATACAGGTTGTACCTAAGAAGGGTGGAATCACAGTTGTTTTTAATGATAATAACAAATTAATTCCTACTCGTACTGTAACCGGATGGAGAATGTGCATTGTTTTCGAAAATTAAATGATGCTACTGGGCAGGATCATTTTCCTCTCCTGTTTATGGATCAAATTTTAGAACGTCTTTTCGTACATGAATTTTATTATTTTCTCGATAGTCTCTCGGGCTACCTTCAAATACCAATTGCTCCCGAGGACCACGAGATAACCACTTTCACATGTCTGTTTGGAACATTTGCGTATCGTAGAATGCCTTTTGCATTATGCAATGCATTAACCACATTTCAAAGATGTATGCTGGCTATTTTTAATGAACTTGTAGGCGACGTTATGGAAGTTTTCATGGATGATTTTTCAATTTTTGGTAATAACTTTTATTTTTGTTTAAATAATTTAAAATAAGGTTTATAAAGATGTGAACAGACTAATCTTGTCCTAAATTGGGGAAAATGTCATTTTATGGTCAAGGAGGGGTTAGTTCTCGGTCATAAAATTTCAAATAAAGGAATCGAAGTCGATCGTGCAAAAATTAAAATCATCGAAAAGCTTCCTCCACCAACTACGGTTAAAGCGATTAGAAGTTTTCTCGGTCATGCTGGCTTTTATCGCCGTTTTATTAACGACTTTTCTAAAATCACTAAGCCGCTGACTCGTCTACATGAGAAGGATGTTCCTTTTGATTTTGATTCTGATTGTCTTTCTGCTTTTTCTATTCTTAAGAATAAACTTATTAATTCTCCTATTTTAGTTGCTCCTAATTGGAACTTGTCGTTTGAACTTATGTGTGATGCCAGCAATTATGTTGTCGGTGCTGTGTTAGGGCAACGTATTAATAAACATTTTCATCCGATTTATTATGCGAGCAAAACTTTGAATCCTGCTCAAGAAAATTACTCCACTACAGAGAAAGTACTTTTGGCGGTAATTTTTTCCTTCGATAAATTTTGCTCTTATTTCTCATTTTCTAAAGTTATAGTTTTCACCGATCACTCTGCACACCGCTATTTGCTCAACAAAAGCGACGCCAAGCAACGGTTGATTAGGTGGATTTTTCTCCTCCAAGAGTTCGATTTGAAGATCAAAGATATAAGCGGTGCGGAGAACTTTGGTACTAATCATCTATCTAGATTGGAGAGCCAGGCTCAGGAGCTGTTGATGAAGAAATTGATGACACTTTTCCTGATGAGCACCTTCTTTCTTTGGCTAAGCTAAATTCTCTCCCTACCCCTTGGTTCGCTAATATTGCTAATTTTCTCATAGGAAAGGTAATCCCAAAGTCCTTTTCAACTCAGTAGAAGAAAAAATTATTCTCTGATTTGAAATTCTACTTTTGGGAAGACCTTTTCCTCTTCCAAATTTGTGTAGACCAAGTGGTAAGGAGGTGTGTTTCCAAAGAAGAAGGTTTTCAAATTTTGAAGCACTGCCATGAAGGACCAACTGGGAGCCATTATCAAGCTAGCAGGACAACACATACAGATCTTAGTGTCGGGTTCTATTGGCCGTCTCTTTTCAATGATGCACATCATTTTGTAAGTACTTGCGCCGCTTGCCAATGAACATGTAATATCTCTGCCAAAAATGAAATGCCTCAAAATTACTTCTTAGAATGCAAAATATTTGATTTATGGGGCATAGATTTTGTTGGGCCTTTTCCTTCTTCACTTGGTCATCGTTATATTTTAGTTGTTGTCGACTATGTCTCTAGGTGGCCGGAGGCCCAAGCTTTTGCAAAAAATGATGCTAGAGTTGTTATTGGATTTAAAAAAAATATTTTCTAGATTTGGCACTCCACGGGCTTTGATTAGCGACCGGGGATCCCATTTTTGTAACGCTCAACTTACAAAATTGCATGCACAATATGACGTTACACATAAGTTATCCAAGGCCTATCACCCCCAAGCTAATTGTCAAGTGGAAGTGGTCAATAGAGAACTAAAACGAATATTAGAAAAAACTCTTTCTACAAATTGGAAGGATTGGTCGATCACGTTAGATGACGCTCTTTGGGCCTATCGTACTGCTTACAAGATGGCAATTGGTTGTACGCCATATCACTTAGTCTATGACAAAGTGTTTCATCTTCCGGTTGAGTTAGAGCATCGTGTCTATTGGGCACTTAAAGTTTTTAACCTTGTTCTGACTTTATCTGCTGATTTGTGAAAATTTAAACTAAATGAGTTAGATGAGTGGCGAACTAACACATATGAGAGTAATTATCTTTATAAACAAAAGGTAAAATTGTTTCATGATCAATGACTTAAACACCCCAAAAGTTTTAAGCCGGGTGATCTTGTTTTTTTATATAACTCTCGCTTGCGTCTTTTTCCGGGAAAACATAAATCTCGGGGGTCCGACCCTTTTGTTGTTAAAGAGGTTTGGCCATACGGGACGGTGCTTTTAACGCACCCAGAAAAAGGTGAATTCAAAGTTAATGGTCACCGTCTAAAATTATATTTTCCTGGTGAGGAGTTGGAGTGTGACAAAGTTTCTTTTCTACTTCCTAATGTTTAGTTTTTTTGTTTTGCAGGAATAATCGCATTGGCGGCTTAAATCTATTATTTCTTCTCTTTCTCTTTCTTCTCTTTATCTTTTTATTTAGTTTTTCTTTTCTTGTCTTTCAAACATTGAGGACAATGTTTCCCTCTAGTCTGGGGGAATATTGGTTTTCATGTTTATTTCAAAAACAAATAAAAAATATTTTTCATATTTCTTAACAGTTTTTTTATTTGCACTTTTTCTAAAAACAAAAAAAATAGAAAATTAAAAAGATCTAATTTCTTGGAAGGGAGATTTGGGATGTCATCTCATCACATTTCCTTGTACCGGTGAGAGCCCTTCCTAGGGTATACCTCGAGAAGTCCAGGAATTTAAAAAATATATATATTGTCTTTTTAATGACATTTTGCTTCCTTGCTTTGATTATAAAACTTTTAATTTATATATGCAAAAAAACATGTAATAATTTGAGTTAATTTTTGTTTTGTCTTTAGTACCCCATGACTATGTCTTTTCTTGTTTTAATCAATTATATACTAGCTTAGTTAGAATAAATTTCTCTAATTTTCATTTTGCCTATGTTGCACGAGTAATATGTTGACTCAGGCAGTGTTTCTAATTAAGGTAGCATGTTAGTTTTGAAAAACTTTCTTGAATATTTGCACTTTTTCATAGCTATCTTTTTATACTTTTCACTTTTATAAAATCTAACATCTCTTATTTTCTTTTCTAGAAATCTTTGTAATGTTGATTAGTGTTGAGTGTAGTAGATGCGAACCAATCTAGATGCTTGTTATTTTCATTTTCATGACAAGTTAATTCTTTTTATTTTCCATCTAGAATTTACTTCTCTTGAATTTTTCAACACTTTGCTTTAAATAAATTTGGAAGCATGAATATGTTCAAGGCATTTTATTGAATAGATTAAGCCTTTGTATTCCAATCCTTAAATGTTTAATCATTGTTAGCCAACTTGTGCCTTTCCCTTCCTTTTGGTAGCTCCACTTATTTTTCACCAAAGCCAAATAGCATACCTATGTTGCACAAAAATTTATTTTGAGCTTTATATATTGCTAGTGTGTACTACATTTTATGAAGATGGTGGAAGTTTTAATTATTTCATGATGACTACAAAAGAAGGAAATAAATAGCAAAAAGCAAACAAAAACGATAAAAAAAATATTTGAAAAATTTTGTGAAACAAATTATGAAAAAAGCTATTTTTGATCCCAATTCTATATATCAAAAATAATATGGGGTATCAAAAATTATTTTTAGCTACATCATTTCATGCAAAGCTCTCCCTTATGTTTAAGTATGCTTGAACCCGTCATTTCTATCTTTTTTTGATTTCCACATGTTTAAACACAAGCCAAAATGTTACGCCTAATGAAAGTCCTTTTGATTCATGCTTCCTAGGTTTATTTTTAGTAAGGTAGCGATGAAGTAAATTGGGTAAATTTTTAGGTAGGAGTATGGATTTTTCACTTTGAATTGATATGATTTTAAAATGTATTTAAGATTTTAGTAGCAATTCAATGCGCTATTCATTCGTCATGTTACTCAATTTTTACTTTTGCTAAAATATGGGATGATTTATTTTATGCCAGGGGAATTTATAAAATTATTTGCTAAGATTAAGTAATAATTTTCAGTTTGTTTTTCATTCTTTCCCTACCTTTAATTTCGCATCGTACTCGTGTATGGCATATCCATATTGTTTGATTAGTTTATTTTACTTTTGCTAGCTCATAAGTGTTTGCTTGAGGACATGCAAAATACTTAGTCTAGGGGAATTTGATAACACATAATTTAGCTTAAATTATTAACATAAAAATATTAGTTTTCATATATTAAAATATATTTTTTTCACCTATTAATATATCAATTTAACTTTTAATTTCTCATTCCCTTATAAATTGCGCATATATTATTTTTATTATTTTGTAGGAATTTCACGCAAGTTTAAAGAAAAGGCCTGACCATATTTACGTGAATATCTTCCAAGCCGGTTATTATTTTCATGCAAGCCATGCATGTGGATTCAACTCAGCATTTTTAACCATCTTCATGGATCTCCATGCAGCCGATTATTTCACTAGTGCAGTCGTATCCAACTCAATTTAGAGCAGCCGGTTTACATTTAGATCCATTTCAATGTTGTCATTGTTAAAAAACTTGAGGTCCGGAGATGAAGTAAAATGCGGAACACTTCACAAAACTTTCCACAAGTATAACAACATAATGATGATGAGAAGACCGAATAGTGCTATGGTATTATCTATCTCTTTACAATTCGAGGTATACATGGTGAGACATGATTCATATGAATCACGGAAGAGAGAAGCACACACACAAAAAACAACAAGCTGCTGAAGACTTGACAACTTGAGATCGCCAGACCGCGCGAACAGAAAAGCCGTTCGGTTAACTCCTGAGACCGCGCGGACAGAGCAAACTGCACCTGTAAGCCCGCAACCACAGACCGCCCGACCTACTGCTTATTCCACTATTGAAAACACTTGAAGAAGAAACTGCTTCCTGCTGCAGACAGCAACTCAAGACCGCCTGGCCACTTAAAACTGCCTGATCAACTGAGTTTGCTGCACAGTCCAAGAACACCTAAACACAGTCCGTCCAGACAGACCGATGCCGGACTGGTTTATTCAGAGATGGAAGAAGCGAGAATGCTGACCGCGAACTGCAAGCCGCTAACCTGCAAACACACAAACCAGTCAGGCAAAACTCAAACCGCGCGACCTCAGAATGAGACCGGCACATTCAAGCCAACTTTGGTTCTTACAGTTCTTCGTTATGAATGACAGGCCCTGCACCCCTATTTATTGGCGAGCAAATGGATGTCATCACCGCACAAACTAGGATACAATAACCGCCCATCAGATCGCCAGCGATCTCATAAGATAGACCGCCCGAGCTCAACAAGGCTAACATCTCCCTTACTAAACCATACAGTTATACACAAACCACTCGGTTACCGCGGTCATCAAAACAGACCGCCTGGTCTTATTGCATAAGCAAAGAACTTCTTCAGTAACCCAGACCGACTAGAACAACATGTTAGACCGCCCGATCACTGCCAGAAGGCTGACCTACTTGAACACCTGGCCGACTTGAACAAGTCGCCAGAACAACCCACGCAAGCCGCCGGACAAATAGCGGTCTCCCAGATTAGACCGCCCAGAGCAGATTGCCTGAGATAAAACCTCCCAGAGCACCAGCGCAGACCGCGCGGTCTATGCGATCTCCAATATGCAGACCTCCCAGCACCATTCCACTTCCACTTCAAAAGTTTAACACTCCCCCTTGAAGTGGGAAGTGGAAGTCAGCCCAAGCAAACTCCGCAACCGACCAAATGGTACCTTTGTCAGCGGCTTAGTAAATATGTCAGAAACATTCTCCTTGCTCTGCAAATGCTCCACAGTCAGAGATCCCTCCAACACCTTCTCACGAATGAAATGGTGTTGAATCTCTATGTGCTTCATCGCGCATGACAAACTGGATTGTTCACCAGTTTGAGAGCACTCTCATTATCACCACGTAGCAGAGTAGGACCTCGCACCTCCCTATGAATGTCCTCCACAAGCTTCCTAAGCCAGATCGCTTCCTGAGCCGCTAAAGTCGAAGCTTTGTACACTGCTTCTGTGGTAGAGACAGACACAGAATCCTGCTTCTTGTTGCACCATGATATAGCTGTAGAGCCTGTCATAAAGACATATCCAGATGTCGATCTCCGATCATCTGAATCTCCTCCATAATCAGCATCCATGTACCCGTTCAAGAAAAAGCCCGAATATCTCCCGTAGAAGAGACCCAAATCTAAGGTGGATTTGACATACTTCAAGATACTCCTAGCCGCCACAAGATGAGGCTTCCGAGGCTCTGCCATAAACTGACTCACCCTGCCAACTACATAAGCAATATCTGGCCTCGTGATCGTCAAGTATATCAGACTTCCAACCAAAGCCCGGAACACCAAAGGATTGGTAAGAACCTTCCCTTCATCTCGTCGAAGATGAACTCCAACCTCCAGTGGAGTAGAGCTGCTCTTTCCCCTTCCATGCCGAACCGCTTCACGATTCGATCCGCATAGCCATTTTGGGAAACAAGCATACTGCTCTCTTTCCTCTCCACTTCGAGCCAAAGGAAATGGTGGAGCTCACCCAAATCCTTCATCTCGAATCTGATAGATAGCTCAGCACGAAGCCTAGCTACCTCCATTTTAGAATTCCTCATGACGTTCATATCGTCAACGTATAGCAACACCGAGACCTGAAGCTCCCCCGTCTTCTTTACCAATAAGCTTGAATCTGAATCAGAAGCAAAGTATCCGCAAACCTGGAGGTATTCTGCGATCTTCCCATACCATGCCCAAGGTGCTTGCTTCAAGCCATAAAGAGCCTTCTTGAGCTTGCAAACATATCTTGGGTGCTCTTCGGATACATAACCAGGTGGCTGATCCATGAAGATATCCTTGTCAATCTCACCACATAAGAAAGCATTCTTCCCGTCGAGTTACCAAATCTTCCACCCTTGGCAAGTTGCCAATGCGATCACCACCCGGACCGAAGTCATCTTGGCAACGGGGCTAAACGTCTCTTCATAGTCCTCCCCATACTTCTGAGAGAAATCTCGAGCTACAAGGCGAGCCTTCTACCACTCAATACTTCCATCAGCCTTCTTCTTTAGTTTGAAAACCCACTTTCAAGTCATTGGAGTAACTCCCTCAACCTTAGGCACCAAGTCCCAAGTCTCATTCTTCCTGAGGGCAGCCATCTCTTCATCCATGGCTCCTTCCCACTCCTTGACTCCAACGACATTTTCATAACAAGACGGATCTCTCACATCCAGGGGACCTGCGAAGAAACATGAGACAAAGCTCACCAAGTTTCCGCCCGTATACCGATCAGGTGGAATAATGGTCCTCTTGGACCTCCTCAAATCTTAACTCTGAACCACCTCTTCAACTGCAGTTTCTTGACTAGCTCTCCTTTCAGGAAAACATGGAGCATCGCTCCCCCTGTTTCCAGAACCTGGAGCACCTGACCGAGAGCTAGAGATTCCTGGAGCACCTGGAGAAATAGGAAACTCCACCAGGACTTCCCTTGCAGCTTCCTTTGGTCCACCATCTATCCTGCTAGAGATTCCTGGAGCACCTGGAGAAATAGGAAACTCCACAAGAACTTCCCTTGCAGCTTCCTATGGTCCACCATCTATCCTTCTCCTTGTAACTCTACAGTAGAGATACCTTGGTATGACATTAGCTCATCAAATAACACATCCCTAGAGACCACATATCTCAGTGTCTTGGTTTCCCTGCATCTCCACTCTTTCTTCCGTTCATCATAACCGACGAAGACTAGTTTCCTTGCCTTTGCACCTAGCTTCGTTCGAAGGGCATCAGGAACATGCACATAGCAGGTAGAACCAAACACTCGAAAGTGTTCCACGCTTGGCTTCTCCTTGAACATCAACTCCTGGGGGGTCTTCATGTTGATGGGATTGAGTGGCATCAGGTTGATAACATAGGCCGCACAAGACATTCCCTCTGCCCAGAAGGACTTTGGGATACTTTTGGCATGAAGCCCACATTTGCAGGTCTCTGTCAGATGACGGATCTTCCACTCTGCAACTCCGTTCTGTTGTGAAGTGTGAGCACAAGAAATCTCTCTTTGGATGCCATGATTCCTGCAGAAGTTAAAGAACGCCTTGGAGGTGAACTCCCCTCCATTGTCAGTTCTGAACCTCTTGACCTGCAGGTTAAGCTGACCTTCAACCAGCTCCTTGAACTCCACAAACCTCTCGAACGCCTCCAACTTCTCCTTCAGAAAATATACCCAAATATATCTGGTGAAGTCATCAACCAAAATCAGCATATACCTGCTACCTCCAAGACTGACAGTGTTGGTAGGTCTAAACAGATCACCATGTATACACTCCAATGGTCTTTTACATCTGCTTTGTGATTTGTCAAATGGAAGACGTTGAGCCTTACCAAACTGACAACCTACACAAACGTGACCATCCCCGAAAGATGACAAGCTAGGCAGACCTTTCACCAGGCCTCTTCTCGCCATAGCTTTCAACTTATCTATCCCAACATGCCCAAGTCTTTCGTGCTAGATAGCGGCGTTGTCGTTATCCCTCATCTTATCAACATAAGAACTTGTTGAAAGAACAAAGTCCTTCACATGTATCCCAACATGAGTGACCTCAGCTTTCACGGCTGAAACATTTCGGAGAAATTTCACTTTTGTTGGACCAAACAGAACGTGATAGCCAGAATCCACCGCATTGGTCACCGAGAAGAGGTTCTTCTTCATCCCCAGAACATGATAGACACTCTTCAATGTTAGAGTACCTATATCATCGTTCAAAGAAACCACACCCTCCATCTCTACTGCATGTATAGTATCATCAGCCGTAATGATAGCGTCATTACCTGTATATGCCTACAATGAGGAGAACTTCGACTCATCCCCGGTGAGGTGATGAACACACCCAGAGTCCACTATCCAATCATCCTGATAGTTGATGGAAGTCATAGCCCGAGCACACGTGCCCATCATGAATGCACCTCCACCACCCCAACTACCTTCAGAATTGGAACCAGCCCCCTGATGCGCGTCGGCAAGTGCACCGGTCGCTGTCAAGTAATAATTGTGGAGAATAAATTCCCCGGATGTCGGTCTCTTGAGGAATGCAGGATGGGTGAACGAATCGCGCAAAAACTTGATGCGCGTCGGCAAGTGCACCGGTCGCTGTCAAGTAATAATTGTGGAGAATAAATTCCCCGGATGTCGGTCTCTTGAGGAATGCAGGATGGGTGAACGAATCGCGCAGTGATTATTGTTACACAAGCGTTTCACAAACACAAAGAGGGGTTTTTGGTTGGTTTTCCTAATTTTAACAACAACAACAGAGATGCGGGTCGAGAACACCGCTTCGCAAAGTGAGGTGGATGCAACGGCTGCGATGCCGTGCTTCGTGAGGCGGATGAAGTGAACTCAAGTGCGAAAGGGTGAGGGTCGCAAACACCTCTTCACAACCGTCGTTAGCTCTTGCTAACACGGAGCAAACACCTTGCGTGCGTGTGCGAGTGAGTGAGTGAGAACGGAATGAATCATGAGCAAACCATGGAGAAAAACAAAGAAATATTCATTTTCATCAAAGTAAATATTACAATATTCATCTAGTACATGGTTCAAAGAGTGCAATGAAGGGAAAGAAGGAAGAAATAACCGGCGGTGAAGACTAGCGGCCGTTCACGGCCGGAATGGTAGGTTGTCGGGCTACCTCCGGACTCGGAAGGGCAATGCTTCCGGCGTAGAGAGCTGTCACAATCTCCCTACGTGCTCCTTCGTCTTCGACTCAAGGTCTCTTCTTCTTCTCACCGGGCGGAAAGCGAAAATGGGTGCTTGGAGGCTTGCGGACGATGGAGAACACTCACGGACGATGGAGGAAGGCTTGGAATGGATGGAGGAGGCTTCCCCTTGCGTGGAAGATGAAGTAGGGGCGTTCCAGGGCGGTGGTCGGCGGCGTACGGAACAGGAACCTCGCTCCCGGAAGATCGATGCGCCCTAAAATCGCAACAGGCGTTTAAATAGGCGCTGGATTGAATACTGCGCACGATCATTGGCGCACGACCAGTGGTCGTGCGCACTGGAATTCTGCGATCGTGCGCACTGCCTGGACAGAACCTGCAAGAGATGAAATTATAAAATACAATGTTCGCACGACCAGTGGCGCACGACCGGTGGTCGTGCGCACTGGAGTTGATGGTCGTGCGCACTACAACAAACAGAACTCAGAAATTTAATGGTCAATGCGCACGAGCAGTGGCGCACGACCGATGGTCGTGCGTACTGGAGTCGATGGTCGTACGCACTGCACCAGACAGAACTCGTGAAAAAGGGTTAAGTGCGCACGATTAGTGGCGCACGACCGGTGGTCGTGCGCACTAGAACAAGTGATCGTGCGCAGTGTTCCTGTGCAGAATTGCACCGGAAACACTTGCACGCCTCCTATTCCAGCACAAACACAGATCTAGCCACTGAAAGTGGCACTTAACAACATATGAATACTACTAAAGATAATACACACGAAAACACACCAAAGTGGGCCTAAATGTGCACCTAGCATGGGTTATCAACTATAGACTATAATAAGGCTAAAGTGCGGTGAATTTACTGAATAATGGCCCGGATGAGTCCATAAATATGTATATGATCAGGACTCATCACACCCCCAGACTTAACTGTTTGCGCGTCCCGAGCAAACGAATCCGGTGGAATGTGAAAACGATAGCTAACATAGAGAATTACACAAGGGAGTACGGTGCGAAGTAACGTACGCATGCGAGTAGAAATTCTAGTAGAAGAAGATTCTAATTATGCTAACTAATTTACATAAGTATTAAAGCGTAAGTAAAGATTTAGTCCTACTCAGTTGGTGAATTATGAAGAATTTGACAATCATGCCCAGTATGAAAGTGACGAAACACTGAGGCGGGTGTTGCAAAAGATCGGGGCTTAGGAATAACTCCGCTGAAATCCATCAACGTCGTGAACCATACGCTCGCCCGGTCACACTCTCTCCACGGCGCTAGCAAACTCGCAAATCAAATCAGTAGGACTTATAGGATTAAAACGAGGCTTAGGTTACGGTATGATATTCAAAGTTAAACACGATGGCTGCGCAACCCAAGTGAGCTATCGGAACGCTGCACCCCACAAAACCACAAACTACGCTCGTGTGACACACCCCCAGACTTATCATGAAAACCAGGTGTGCACACGGCCTACTTCACAAACACCAACAGATTTTCTGTTTTTAGCTCGGGAGGACTTTTTTTTTTTTTTCAAACTACTGTTTTTTTTTTCTTTTACATATTTTTTCTTCTTTTATGTATCCTCCGGTTGGTTCAAAGTCAGCGGATAGACAATATTTTCCCTTCATAACAAAATGATTCCACACGACACGCATATTGAGACTTATGAGCGCAGTTAAAAACAATTTGGTTGCGGGTGTAGGATAGGCTTCAGGCTTTGGTGGATGAAGATGAGCTGAACAAAGGATTGGTAGGCACAAATTTGGCTCGCAAAGGTGAATGAAATGGACATGGAACAACAAAGCTCAAACTAGCCAAATGGTGGCCTACGTCATTTTTAACTCGACGAGTCGCTCTCACCAATGCTTCGAGAGTCGCTTGGGGCAAGTTCTTAGCCCACGAGAAAGATAAACCTTCCTCCCGACTCGAGCAACACACGACTAGCAATCGTGCACACACAATACCGGGTTATCGTCAATTTCATACAAATTCAGCATTTGAGTATACTAAATCTAAATTTACGCAGAAATACTAAATATAAATTAGATGCATAAAGAAAATCTAGTTCTACTCAAATTCTACCATAACATGCGACGTGACTAGTACACTACATGAGTCGACATCGTGCTCCAGATAATAATTCCTATGTTAACAAACTATTTCACATTCCAACCAAACTAATTTAAACGGAACAACACAAAAAGACAAGCACGCACTCAAGTGGGTGAAGTGGTGTGTAAGGAATGCAACAATGATAATGATAATGAAAAATAAAAAGCAACCTTCTAGTATGCAATGCAGCTCGTGCACAGTGGATAATAACAACCGCTCCCCCAGACTTAAGCTAAACACGATATCTAGAAATTTGAAGCTGAAAGAGGGGAGGAAGTGTTACCCAATGCTCAGAAATGAGCATACCAGATGATTGGCGTTTACGATCAAGAATAGTCCGCAGCATCCGCCATCGAACACGAAACCTGCAAGCACAAACTCAAGGCAACAAAAGCAAATACAGAAGCTGAACTAAAAAAAAAAATACGAAAACGGAAATCTGGGTTGTCTCCCAGTAGCGCTTTCATTTAACGTCCTTAAGCTGGACCAAATACCTGTATTAACAGTGTTTATAAAGAGTGCATGAATTAAAAAGAAATACTCAAAAATAGTTCATCACAGCAAAAGAAAACACACATCAACTAAAAGCGCTCTTATGGTGCGCTTCTCCCGTAGCACGTAGGCGGGAGGTGAAGGCTTTAGGGCCAGCACTGGTATTACCCAATGCTCCCCTAACCTCCGCCACCTTGCCACGGAGAGCAGCAGCACGAGCGTCACGCAGAAGTTTTTCCTTTTTAAGTTTGGTGACAGTTGGAGACTGCCACCGCTGAGAGTTCTCAGATTTTTCTGCCTTAGAATCAGGTGGCGTCACTTCCGGCATCGTGGTGACTACCGGATCGGCCCACGAGATGGAGCGCTTACATAGTTTATTACATGATTCATCACACGGAGATAAATAAATATCATCCCTAACTATATTCAAGTCAACGTTTCCCGAACTGTCGTCTTCCTCCATCTCGGAGTCGAACTTTTTCCGGAAGTCGACCTCTTCTTCCTCATCCGATTGGAACTCTTCCATTCCTCCTTCACCTGTTTCTTGAACATGTATCTTTCCTGCACCGCTTAGAAATTCATCAGAAATAACGAGAGGGGGCGGAGTGAATATTTCAGTTGTGGCTTCAGGGCAAGTAGGTTGCTGCACCACATTGGTTAGGGAAATGCACCCCGTAGCAAAATCAAGGGTAGCACCGCTCTCTTTCAAGAACGGCACCCCCAAGATAGGAATGGACTGGTTTTCTTGCGGGCCTAGAACCTGAAAATCAGCTACTACAGTTGTCCCCTCAACCGTTACCTCCACATTCTTTACTTCCCCCTCAGATTGGATAATCGTGCCATTAGCGAGAATCAGCGATTTCCTTTCCTCCGTGTTCATCTCCAGCTGTAACTTCGCAACATCTTGCAGTGCAATAACGTTGCGGGAGGAACCGGAATCGCATAAAGCCTTGGTTTCAACCTTATTGATGGAGCACGAGATTACCAGCTCACTCGGTTTGGCATCTACCGCATCTCCCAGACTTTTCCCTTGATCAATAGGGTTCTTTTCCGTGTTGCTGGGAAGGGTTCCCTGCGAACGCTCGGTTAGCGCTTGAGCCAATTGGCCCAATTGCGTCTCCAAGTTTCGCATAGATGCGGTTTGATTTACCATGTTTGAATTAGCTGCAAGCAGGAATTTCTCCATCATCTCTTCTAAATTACTTTTCTTTTGGGTGGGGGGGTGCTTGGTTATAATCCGGGTGCGGCGGCCTCGGTTGGCTCCCGGAGGCGTAAGCATCATTTTGATGCTGCCCCGGTGACCATCGTTGGCCGGGCGTGTTGGGATTCCAAGAGAAGTTTGGATGACTTCTCGCTCCCGGATTATAGGCATTATTGTAAGGCGCCCCCTTGGGTTGATTTCCTACATAGTTCACAGATTCATTTAAGGTCAAGTGTGCGAAATCACCTGCCATGTGGTTCCCCGAACATTCATAAGCATGATGGCCTCCGCCTCCACATCCTACACAAGTAATGATAACAGCAGGCGCAGATGGAGTGGGGAGTGAGTCGACCATGAAAAGACCTCGGCCGCTTCTCGGGGCATTTCTCCCTGCAGTCCAGAACGTACTGTGGGAGGCAGTGTCACGCAAAATCCGAAGGGCTTCGTCCGGAGTGTGGTTCATCAGGGTACCACCCGCTGCGGCATCGATCATTGCCCTGTAGTGGGGCTCGATTGCAAAGTAGAATAACTCGACCACATTCCATGGCTGGAGCTCGTGGCCAGGACAACGGCGAAGGAGCTCGTTAAGGCGCTCCCATGCTTCAGCAAGGGTCTCTTGGTCCAGTTGACGAAATGTGGCGATCTCCCGCCGTAAGCTCACGATCTTGTCCACAGGATGGAATTTAGCGAGGAACTTGGATGCAAGGGCATCCCAAGTTGCAGCAGTCCCGGGCGGAATGGAGTGAAGCCACACTTTTGCCTTGTCCCGGAGAGAGAAGGGGAACAGTCTCAGCTTGACTGTGTCATTAGCAATCCCGGCATAGCGGAAGGTTCCGCAGATATCAGAAAATTCTGCCAGATGTAGATGCGGGTCTTCGCTAGCCAGCCCTGAAAACTGAGCATTGTTGCGGATAATGTTTAAGATCGCTGGCTTGATCTCAAACTGATTATTCATGATGTTGGGCCCAAACCCCGGGTACACACTCCCAGCAGTGGGGGTGGTGTAGTCTCTCATCGTGCGGGGTCGAGGCCTCGCCACCTCCTGCTCGTCGCCAGGCAGATGTTGCCCCTCGTTGGGCATTCTCGCATCATCATCGTTCGGGTTTACTTGATCACCCATGGCCGCTTGTACGGCTGCAGCGCGCCTTCGCGCGCGAGCAGTCCGTTCGATTTCTGGGTCAAAAGGTGCGAGTTCACCGGCGGTCTGTCTCTGCATACACTGTCAGAAACAGGAGAAAACAAGGAAGTTCAAAGACAACAGCTCGTATAACGAAAATCACTACACAAGACGATACACGTCTGTATTCCCCGGCAACGGCGCCAAAAACTTGATGCGCGTCGGCAAGTGCAATGGTCGCTGTCAAGTAATAATTGTGGAGAATAAATTCCCCGGATGTCGGTCTCTTGAGGAATGCAGGATGGGTGAACGAATCGCGCAGTGATTATTGTTACACAAGCGTTTCACAAACACAAAGAGGGGTTTTTGGTTGGTTTTCCTAATTTTAACAACAACAACAGAGATGCGGGTCGAGAACACCGCTTCGCAAAGTGAGGTGGATGCAACGGCTGCGATGCCGTGCTTCGTGAGGCGGATGAAGTGAACTCAAGTGCGAAAGGGTGAGGGTCGCAAACACCTCTTCACAACCGTCGTTAGCTCTAGCTAACACGGAGCAAACACCTTGCGTGCGTGTGCGAGTGAGTGAGTGAGAATGGAATGAATCATGAGCAAACCATGGAGAAAAACAAAGAAATATTCATTTTCATCAAAGTAAATATTACAATATTCATCTAGTACATGGTTCAAAGAGTGCAATGAAGGGAAAGAAGGAAGAAATAACCGGCGGTGAAGACTAGCGGCCGTTCACGGCCGGAATGGTAGGTTGTCGGGCTACCTCCGGACTCGGACGGGCAATGCTTCCGGCGTAGAGAGCTGTCACAATCTCCCTACGTGCTCCGTCGTCTTCGACTCAAGGTCTCTTCTTCTTCTCACCGGGCGGAAAGCGAAAATGGGTGCTTGGAGGCTTGCGGACGATGGAGAACACTCACGGACGATGGAGGAAGGCTTGGAATGGATGGAGGAGGCTTCCCCTTGCGTGGAAGATGAAGTAGGGGCGTTCCAGGGCGGTGGTCGGCGGCGTACGGAACAGGAACCTCGCTCCCGGAAGATCGATGCGCCCTAAAATCGCAACATGCGTTTAAATAGGCGCTGGATTGAATACTGCGCACGATCATTGGCGCACGACCAGTGGTCATGCGCACTGGAATTCTGCGATCGTGCGCACTGCCTGGACAGAACCTGCAAGAGACGAAATTATAAAATACAATGTTCGCACGACCAGTGGCGCACGACCGGTGGTCGTGCGCACTGGAGTTGATGGTCGTGCGCACTACAACAAACAGAACTCAGAAATTTAATGGTCAATGCGCACGAGCAGTGGCGCACGACCGATGGTCGTGCGCACTGGAGTCGATGGTCGTGCGCACTGCACCAGACAGAACTCGTGAAAAAGGGTTAAGTGCGCACGATTAGTGGCGCACGACCGGTGGTCGTGCGCACTAGAACAAGTGATCGTGCGCAGTGTTCCTGTGCAGAATTGCACCGGAAACACTTGCACGCCTCCTATTCCAGCACAAACACAGATCTAGCCACTGAAAGTGGCACTTAACAACATATGAATACTACTAAAGATAATACACACGAAAACACACCAAAGTGGGCCTAAATGTGCACCTAGCATGGGTTATCAACTATAGACTATAATAAGGCTAAAGTGCGGTGAATTTACTGAATAATGGCCCGGATGAGTCCATAAATGTGTATATGATCAGGACTCATCACCCCCTCCTTTCCTGCAGCATGCCCTGGTTGAAGATTAACTTGGCAATCTCTCTTGAAGTGACCAAGCTTGTTGCACCTGAAGCATCTAGGTCCTTCCTTCTTCTTCCCATCACGCTTAGGAGCATTGCTCCTCTCCTGCTGATATGAAGTAGAATGTCCATCATCTCCAGATGTCTTCTTCTTCTTGTCCCATCTCTTCATCTTGCCAGAGAAGAGAACCTCACCTTCTCCCCCAGAGACAGACATCCCAACCATTTTCTTAGCTAAACTCTCTTACGAAGCAAGTAAGTTCTACAGCTCCAGCAACGATGGATGATTGGCCCAGCCTTGAACAGAAGTAACAAAGGCCAAATACTCCCTCCGCAAGCTGCGGTTTATGTGCCTCTTCAGCTTAGCTTCTGAGATAGGCTCATCCGGGTCCAAAGCAGATATCTCTGCACAAAGGTTCTTCATCTTCAAGAAGAACGTTGAGATAGAAAAATCTCCCTGAGTTGCTTTCGCCAACTCATTCCCCAAGAACCATAGCTAGCTACATTCTTCTTATTGAACAAGCCATCCAAGGCTGTCCAAATTTCAGCAGATGATCCACATCCGATGATGTGATCAAACAGCTTTGGAATGATACACTCTTGAGAGTGAACTCCGCCTTAGCATTCATTCTCTTCCAAGCCTTCACGAGCTCAGCATTCCCTTCAGCAGGAATAACAGCTTATCTTGCTTCTCCTCCTACAACCTCCCACAAATCCTTGGCAAGAAGATAGCTCTCCAAGCAAGACTTCCACTTTTTGAAGTTAGTCTGCGTAAGGAGCTCAATACCAAGACCTATAGCATATCCTCCTTCCATTACTATCCCACTGGTGGCTAACAAACTTGAGGAACCCGAGAGAAGTTTAAGCAACTTCTTCTCAGCAACCTCAGCAACCTGGCTCTGATACCATGTTAAACTACTTGAGGTCCGGAGAAGAAGTAAAATGCGGAACACTTTACAAAACTTTCCACAAGTATAACAACACAATGACAATTGGATGACCGAATAGTGCTTTGGTATTAACTATCTCTTTACAATTCGAGGTATACATGGCGAGACATGATTCAGAAGAATCACGGAGGAGAGAAGCACAAACACAAAAGACAACAAGCTGCTGGCGACTTGACAATTTGAGATCGCCAGACCGCGCGAACAGACAAGCTGTGTGGTTAACTCCTGAGACTGCGTGAATAGAGCAAACTTCACCTGTCATCCCGCAACCACAGACCGCCCGACCTGCTGCTTATTCCACTGCTGAAAACACTTGAAGAAGAAATTGCTTCCTGTTGCAGACCGCAACTCAAGACCGCCTGGCCACTAAAGACAGCCTGATCAACTGAGTTTGTTGCACAGTCCAAGAACACCTAACTATAGTCCGCCTAGACAGACCACTGTCGGACTGGTTTATTCAAAGATGGAAGAAAGGAGAATGCTGACCGCGAACTGCAAGCCACTAACCTGCGAACACACAAACCGGTCAGGAAAAACTCAAACTGCGCGACCTCAGAATGAGACTGACACAATCCACCAACTTTGGTTCTTACAGTTCTTCGTTATGAACGACGGGCCCTGCACCCCTATTTATAGGAGAACAGAAGGATGTCGTTACCGAACAAATCGGGATACAATAACCGCCCATCAGATCGCCAACGGTCTCATAAGATAGACCGCCCGAGCTCAGCAAGTCTAACAGCTCCCTTATTAAACCATACGGTTATACACAAACCGCTCGGTTACCACGGTCATCAAAACAGACCGCCCGGTCTTATTGCATAAGAAAAGAACTTCTTCAGTAACCCAGACCGACTAGAACAACACGTCAGACTGCCCGGTCACTGCAAGAAGGCAGACCTACTTGAACAACTGGCCGACTTGAACAAGTCGCCCGAACAACCCGCGCAAGCCGCCCGGACAAATAGCGGTCTCCCAGATCAGACCGCCCAGAAAAGATTGCCTGAGACAAAACTGCCCATAGCACTAGCGCAGACCATGCGGTCTCTGCAATCTGCAATCTGCAGACCTCCCAGCACCATTCCACTTCCACTTCAAAAATTTAACAGTCGTTTCCCCTCCAATTTGGTGCAGCTGGTCCACTTCTCTTCCAAATAAACTGCAAGTGTGCAGTCCACTTCAATCTGTTGGAACATGGTCTTCCACATCTCCTAGGTTTGAGAATAACAAAACCTATGTGTATTTGATCTTGTGTGTTTAAGTGTGCAGGATAACAAAGTCCACATGACTCAAGGATTACATAAGAAGGTTGCCCCCAAGTTTGAGCCATCAAATCCAAAACTCCCACTAGCTCCGACGATAGGACCTAGCGCCTGGCGCTAGCGCTAAGAAACAGCTGAGAACGGATACTGAGCTCGACGAATGTTGAAGCACGCTCGACGAATTCTGGTCGACAAAATTGAGGTCGACGAATGTTGAAGCCCGCTCGACGAACTCCGGTCGATGAAATTGAGCTCGATGAATGTTGAAGCCTGACCGACGAATTGAGTTCGATGAAATTTCGTTCGTCGAACTATAAGCGGCGCTCGACGAAATTCTCATCACTGCGTTCGACGAAAATTCACTCAACGAAATGTTAGATGCGTTCGACGAAATTTTGATCGACAAAAAGTTTGCTTAAGCGCAAATTCTGGGAGCACTTATAGAAGGAGATAGCGCCTGGCGATATCCGATAGCGCAGGCGAGAGCGCAAAGCACATAAGGCAAGAGAGAATTGTTTCCTTGGATTAAAGATTCTGCCGCGCAGAATTTGTCCTAAAATGGTATAGCGCCTGCGGTAGCACTAGCGCAGGCATTAGCGCTGAGACTATAAAAAGGACCCCTTGGCTCCGTCTTCCTCATCCTCTTGAGATTCTAAATTCCGGAGCTTCGTGCCATAACATAGAGAGGAAGGTTCAGAGAGATACTCCCACAAATCCATAAAGACTAAAGGAGATCCGTGAAGAAGATTTCAACACGCATCATCATCGTGACGAAAGACCGCATCGACTACGATCATACTCTGCGTCTTCATCTACTTATCCAAGAGATCCACATAGAGGGAGTTTTATATTATTGTCCTTTTATTTCACATCTTTTCTGTAATCGTGTAGTAAATTCTCCTCGTGTTGGCGACTAGTTCTGGGTAGGACTTAGGGCAGAAATTTGCCTCATGTTGGCGACTAGGTCTCGGGTGTAGGTCTAGGGGGTGCTCGAGGCCATATTCGGGGAAGGGTTGGCTAGAGTGGCTTGAGGTCGTATCCGGGGAAGGATCGGCTAAAGCCAACCGGTTCGTGGGGATACGAGCCGGTATAGAAAACAAAAAGAGTTTTTCTATTCGCTTTGATTTCTAGCTTTGATAAGAGATCAAGTTTTGTAATCATGCTTCTCAAGTTAATAAAATCATGTCTTTACTTTTACTTTACTTGATTTGTCTTGATCTTCTCTAGTTTAATAATCAAAGCTTTTTCAAAGTTATTCAAAATATATCTAAAGTTTTTAAAACCCTTATTCACCCCCCCCTCTAAGGGCTCCTACCGATCCAACAAGTGGTATCAGAGGCAGGTTATTCCAAATTGGCTTAACAACCGGGAATAATGGCATCTCATGATCTCGCTTCTACTAGTGGGGTAAATTTTTATGAAGAAGAAAAATCTCCTAAACCACCTTTATTCGAAGGGAGAAATTATAAAGGGTGGAAATTATTAACCGAAAAATTTATTAAAAGTTTAGATATCAATGCATGGGATATAGCAATAGTTAGACCAGCGGACGAATCAAATAAACAAGAGCGTCACCTAAATGCAAAAGCTATGCATTATATTTTTTGTGCTTTATCTCAAGATATTTTCAAATTAATATATTGTTTTTCTAGTGCATACACAGTATGGAAATTTCTTGAAGCAATGTATGATTCTCCTTCTATAGGTATGGAACTATCGCAAGAACCGGAGGATATGCAAGCTTGCACAAGTCTTCAAGAATGCTCCTCTCATGACGGATCAATGGAGCACACATCAAATGGAAAAGAAGAAGAAGTACTGTCTTCGGAAGAGGTGTGCCAAAAAGATGTAAAAGAAATGATATGGTCAAATCGTGCCTCTCCCAAAAACAATGTAAGGAAATCAAATCCCATTTTCTGTACTTCTATTTCTACATTACAAATGCTTCAAACTACAAAGCGCAAAATTAAGAAATTAAAAAATGCTAATAAACATTTGCGCTTAGAAAATAAAAATTTAAAGGCAAAAATTAATGAAGAATCAAATTCAAATTTATCTAGTTCTATCCATGGTTCCCTAGTTGAAAACACTACACCATGTATGGAATTTGATTATTTAAAAGAAAAATGCAAGGAACTTGAAAAGGAACTTCTTTTTATAAAAGAACAAAATGAAAAATTATGTTTAGAAAATTCAACTTTGAAAAATGATTGTGATATGTGTACAAGTTATAAAATTGAAATTAAAGAGATGGATGAAACTTTTGATGACTTTAGAAACGAATACAACAATCATATTGAGTCTATCGTATCCACTCTCAAAAATAGCACCATAGCGTATAATAAAGCAAGACATAATCTTAAAGTTAAGAACTATGAATTGGAAACAAAAGTAAACATGCTTAAGGAAATTATAAAGAAAAATTCTCAACACATAAATCAACAATTTCAAGCAAATTCCAAAAGCAAGTTAAATCTGAATTTTCATAATATGTCTAAGCCTAACAAAGGAAATAAAAAATATCAAATGAAATTCCAAATCATTATTACTTACAAAATCATGTTTCTCCCAACATAAAATTAAATGTTCACAAATTTCCTATAAACAATGTTTTACAAAATCATCATGGAAATTTGACATATAAGAATAATATTAAACCAAGGTTTGAATGGAGACCCAAAGTTAAAGATGAAACACAAACTCCACTCAAAAGGGCTCATTCACTTCCATCTCCCCAAAAGCAAACACGATGTATTTGGGTACCCAAAGGAACCGTCACACCCGGTCCTCTTTGGATACCTAAATCTCTCATTCATTAGTATCCAATTATTTGCATGAAGTAGAAATCAACTAAAAAATAAAATATCAATTATCTACTGCATGATATGCTTAATTTCCTTTTTTGTTTTTTGTTTTTATTTTTGTTGAACCATCATGATATGATCACTTTATATGACTTGTGATATGACTTTCTCATATTAAATCAAAATTCATAAATAAATTAAATTGAATAAAATTGAATAAATAGTCATGTCATTTTTCAAGTGATCTACTTATCCTTTTTATTTCTATCCTTCTAAATCCATTTCCTAAAAGTCTTATAAAATTTGAAAACTAAATTTGTTATATGATATTATTAAGACTAAATGAAATAAGTGTCAAAATGGATTTAAAAGGTGTATTTTAGGGGTATTAGGCTAAATTTATAAAATGCGCAAGTTTTGCTTAGGTAGTTAATATATTTGCGTCATTTTCAATTACCCCAAATATGTTTAATCATAATCATGTTTAAATCGGAATTGAGAAATTGCATGAATATTATTTCACTTATTTATGATCATTTCACTCATGCATATGTTGTGCAAAACTCAATAATTAAGGTTTAATAAATATGAAACTCTAATTAAGATGAAACTCATGTACTAATTTTAACTTTCGCAACTTTTTGCGATTTCTTCTCGTCTCATCACTTCATGTCTAGGCCATACATTGCAAAAACATAATTAAGAAAAATCGAAAGCAAAATCAAAGAAATCTAGGCCATATGATTAAAATAAGCACTCTCTGTGAGCTAACGCAGGCGCTAGGACCTAACGCCAGCGCTAGCTCGAGTCTCCGATTTTCTGAAATTTTAAAATTCTGAAAAATCAATAAAAATATATTATTTTATATGTACTACTCATTTTTGCAATTCTGCCTGTACTTGTTTTTGAAAAACTAAAATACAAAATTACAAAAGCCAAATTACAAAAATATTTTGTTTTGTCTTTGGTTATTTGTTTGATTTCTATTCCTACATGCAAAAATCAAATGCAAAAATATAAAACAAAAATAAGTATCAAAAATTAATATTTTGAACTTAACTTTTCTATTTACATGTGTCTTGCGAAATGGTGATTTGGGCTATCATCCCACCATATCATCTAGTACCGGGCGAACCTCTCACAAGGTAGTCCTCGGGAAGTCCAAGATCAATCTTATGAGTTCAAACTTTAAATTAAAATTATTTCGCAAAAATATCAAAAATACTGTTTGGACTTTATTGAGAAAATCAAGCATGATTTCTTCTATCATTTAAGACTTTCTACAATGTTGTGATTCATATTTTCAAACTACTTTGAACATTGCTTTCATCATGCTTTGATATATATATTAATATGTGCACCAATTATAATAAAAAGGTTGTGTAGAACCAAGCTTAGCAAGCCTCTAAGTATGAGTAAATGTTTTATGTTTGATAATCATATTTATTCACTCACTTATTTTGGCATTGTCTACTTATGTGCTTAATCTAAGAATGCTTGTGTATGTTTTGTATTAGTACAATGAATTAAAATTGCACAAGTATCTTACCTACACTACCTTTATTTGCACTTTTAAAAGTTAAGAAAAGTGGTTATGTTTTCATAAACTATATTGGTTTGCAAAACAAGTGTATTCGGAGAACTTTGTACAAAACAAAAATCATAAAATAAAGTGACAAAGATAACTCCACCAAACACTACTTGAACCTCCTGATAGGTCTTAATAAGCGTTGTGAGGTTGAGCACCTTGGAAAGAATAGTAAAGTATCTTGTGCAAACCATAACTTTCTTTCAAAATAAAAACCACTTATTCTTAAGTACACCGGATCACTAGTTTCAATATTAAAATAAAGTAAAATATGTGATCCCCCAGGAACTACTTTGCACCCTGATAAGTCTTAATGAGCATTGTGTGTGCAAAGCACCTTGGTAGTTGTACATTTTTTTGTGAATTGAAGTGCGTGGAAGTAAAATTATTTTTGTTTTATTGTGCTCTTTACTTTACATATTTCTCGTATTTTTAATTAAAACATTTGTTTACTCAACTCAAAAATATAGGTATGTGCACATCATTATCTTCCATAACACTTCTTCTCATAAGTATTGGATCCTAATGCAAATTCTATACTACTCTTTGTTTATGAAATGCACTAGATAACCTAGCATGCTTTCTACAATATTTGGTATGTTTTGAATTTGTGAATTAAAATAACATTGTAGTAATCTTTTTGATAACATTATTTCATGCTTGGTTACGTTATTGTTAAATTTAAAGATTTTAATTGAACAAAGATTTACAAAACCATCTTCTTTATGAAATTTAACTCATATATCTTTTTATGGATCATCATTGATTATAATAAGATGTTTCTTGTATTTCGATAAGTCTTCCGCATCATAACCATATAATTATTTTACCTTGCGCTTTCATGTTTATTTAAAGTCTTTTATTTTGTGTGCATCATCACTTGAATCTTCAAATTCCTTTCTTGCAATAAGTGGTAAACTTGCTTGGTAAACTTTATATTGGTTGCTTTTAACATGAATTTTTTTTGCTATAAAACTCTGATTTATTTCTATGAAAATATTATTACGCTAAAAACTCTGATTCATTAATGGATCTCAAAATAGCTATGTGAGTGTTTACATAAATTCAAATTAAAATATAAACCCATAGGCTATGAACTTACCACTAAATTTAAATGCTTAATGTTTCCAAAAATTATTATCCATGACTTCATTTCTCACCATAGCGGGGGCGTAGGGTTGTAGACATTAGATAACCTTATCTCTAGTCATGTATTGTCCTTAACCGGGGAGGGTTCCAGTGGGGCCATGCGAGGCACTAGGGGGAAAGAGTGCTAGGTTGAGTTGTGTCTAGTGTTTGCATATGGGACTAACACCCCAACCTACGACATGTTTGCATCTCCTTATGCCCATCCGTCACTTAGTACGGGGCTAGGGTATAGAAATATTGTCTGGGTAGTTTTGTCACTTGGAAATCATTACCATTTTATGTTTAAAACTCTTATATAAAGGAGAAAACTAACATTATTCATCTTTAAGCTAAAAACTCTGATCTGTCTCTATAAAAATTATTCTATAACTCATTATTATTTCCTTCTCTCTACAAGCTCGATCATGCCTTTATCTTGTTATCAACTTTTAAGTGGTGTCTCCTTACCCGCTTTTGCTAATAACAAAAGGGGGAGAACTAACATGATAAATATAATCTGCTATCAAAAAAGAAAACTAACATGCTTAATTAAGATGATAGCTTACATATTAGGGGAGCATTCACTTAGGGGGAGCATGTATTTAGGGGGAGCAATTCTAAATACTACAATCGATAATTATCCATGTCATCACTCTCACACACACACAAGTAGTTCATCATGCTTATATATATATATATTAATGCTCTGATTTATCATTAATGAGTTTGTTATTATCAAAAGGGGGAGTTTGTTGGAACATGGTCTTCTGCATCTCCTAGGTTTGAGAATAACAAAACCTATGTGTATTTGACCTTGTGTGTTTAAGTGTGCAGGATAACAAAGTCCACATGACTCAAGGATTACAAAAGAAGGTTGCCCCCAAGTTTGAGCCATCAAATCCAAAACTCCCACTAGCGTCGGCGATAGGACCTAGCGCCTGGCGCTAGCGCTAAGGAACAACTGAGAATGGATACTAAGCTCGACGAATGTTGAAGCCCGATCGACGAATTCCGGTCGACAAAATTGAGGTCGGCGAATGTTGAAGCCCGCTCGACGAACTCCGGTCGACGAAATTGAGCTCGACGAATGTTGAAGCCTGACCGATGAATTGAGTTCGATGAAATTTTGTGCGACGAACTGTAAGCGGTGCTCGACGAAATTCTCATCACTGCGTTCGACGAACATTCGCTCGATGAAATGTTAGCTGCGTTCGACCAAATTTCGATCGATGAAAAGTTTGCTTAAGCGCAAATTCCGTGAGCACTTATAGAATGACATAGCGCCTGGCGGTATCCGATAGCGCAGGCGATAGTTTTGAGCATAGAAGGCAAGAGAGAATTGTTTCATTGGATTAAAGATTCTGCCGCGCTGAATTTGTCCTAAAATGGGATAGCGCCGGCGGTAGCACGAGCGCAGGCGTTAGCACTGAGACTACAAAAGGACCCCTTGGCTCCGTCTTCCTCATCCTCTTGAGATTCTAAATTCCAGAGCTTCGTGCCACAGCATAGAGAGGAAGGTTCAGAGAGATACTCCGACAAATCCATAAAGACTAAAGGAGATCCGTGGAGAAGATTTCAACACGCGTCATCATCGTGATGAAATCCACATCGACTACGATCATACTCTGCGTCTTCATCTACTTCTCCAAGAGATCCACATAGAGGGAGTTTAATTTTATTGTCTTTTTATTTCACATCTTTTCTGTAATCGTTTAGTAAATTTGCCTCGTGTTGGCGACTAGGTCTGGGTAGGACTTAGGGCAGAAATTCGCCTCATGTTGGTGACTAGGTCTCGGGTGTAGGTCTAGGGGGTGCTCGAGGCCAAATCCGGGGAAGGGTTGGCTAGAGAGGCTTGAGGCCGTATCCTGGGAAGGATCGGCTAAAGCCAACCGGTTCATGGGGATACGAGTCGGTATAGAAAACAAAAAGAGTTTTTCTATTCGCTTTGATTTATAGCTTCGATAAGAGATCAAGATTTGTAATCATGCTTCTCAAGATAATAAAATCATGTCTTTACTTTTACTTCACTTGATTTGTCTTGATCTTCTCTAGTTTAATAATCAAAGTTTTTCAAAGTTATTCAAAATATATCTAAAGTTTTTAAAACCCTTATTCAACCCCCCTCTAAGGGCGCCTACCGATCCAACACAATCCTCCTCACCAGCTGAATTCCTCTTGGAATTCTATAGGCCACCTTCCAACTCTTCATTTCCCCTTCCCTCCACCCTAATTAATTCTTCCAATTAATTCATGTGGCCGGACACCCCTTGGCTCTTCATTTTCTACTCTTTTATAGATCCTTCCATTTGGTATAAAAGGGAAGACTCCAAGGCATTGGGGGTGGGAGGAAGGCATCAAGTCCACATTTTTAAGGAAGTTAGAGAGAATTTCAATTTTGTATTAGTTCTACAGGTTTGAAAGTTAATTTTAGAAGTTTCTTTTTATATGTATGTTTTCCTTTTTTCTAATATCGTAGTTGTTTTTAGTTTGTACCCTTCTCTTTTTCCATATTAATGAAAATGAAGAATTCTCTTTCTCTTATTCTTGTCTCTTATTTCACTATGAGTAGATAAATTCTTTCTTAGTGCTTGATTAGTTAGTATTGGGATGAGGATTAAATTATAATCTGCCGTCTCTATTTTTTGAAGTTTTGTTTCAATTTATTTCCGATTAAAATTTGGTTGCGAGTTTATATTGCTAGTATATAAATTTCGTTATCTGGTTGGCGTCCTAGCGGTCGAGAGGCTCGTGGATAGCATAGATCTCTCGGAAATAAAAAATATAATTATATTTTCTTTGAGAATTGGAAATATAATTTCTTTTGGAATTTTGGATTTATCTTTCATACGATTTTAACTTATTTCAAATTTAAGAGATTTTAATTGAAGTATTATTAAAATTAGGCGGTGGTCGTCTCTAGCTAGCCTCCCTCATATTTTTCAATCCTCCAATCGGAACAGAATATTAAGAATTAGAATGTATCTTTTGCAATTGAATTTCCAAGAACACTTAATCAAGTACTAAGTTTATTTTAATTCGTGAATTTGTCTCTCTAGCAATTTTCAATTTGTTGTTTTTATGTTTCCAAAACAAATACAGTTTTCCGCCGATAAATTAATAGAAATTTTGCATGAGTAAGATTACTCAACAGGCCTCGGGCAAATATGACATCCTTCCTATATTATATTTCGATAGGTATACTTGCCTACATCGGGATATTAGTTGGAATTATTTTTTTAACTTGAAAAATCTCTATCAGGATACAACAGAAAAGGAAATGAATTCAAATTCTATTCGATAGAATAATAAGGATATTCAGGAAGATTGACAACTACAAAAATTATATTATTCTCTCATCTTCTCCTTCCTGAAGTTCTCTCTCTCTTAAAAAGACAGAAAAGTTATTCTCTGTACAGGAATAATATTAAGGCTTATTCTTCCTCGTCTTCTCACACAGCAAGAAGCCCACATGAATATAGAGATTTTGGAATTAAAGCTTGAACAGTCCTTGCAACTCTCTCTCTCAGGAAGGACTCATCTACTGAAATATAGATCTCCGAACAACACTAAGTGCCTGAATCCTCAGTGATTGCTGAAGGAGTATTCACCCAGAAGAATATCTTCTTCATTTCTTCTTTTCCTTTTTTACTCTTTTATTTTCACTATTGTAATATGGGTAAAGAGTCCTAAGAATCCGTCTCCAAAGGATTCAGTTAGTTCAAGATCTCCTTACCAAAAGATTAAGTGTGGTTCTAAGACTCTCCTTACTAAAAGACTCAGTGGTTCTAAGATTCTCCTTGTCAAAAGGTTGAGTTGTTGGTTCTAAGAGTCTCCTTACTAAAAGACTTAGTGGTTCTAATAGTCTCTTTATTAAACGACTCAGGCACTGCATAGTGTATTCCTACCAAGGTGGGAGAAGAGTGGATGTACCAAAATTTTGGGGAACCGCGATAGCTCTTGTCACATCTGTGTGATAATTTTCTGTGTTGTTCCTTTACTTTATTTTGCAATCTGTGATTATTTTATTCTGTGTTCAATAGCTGAATGCATAGTTGTTAGAAGTTTTTATTATTTTGCACATCTATTTGTGAAAAAGTTTTTAAACTATATTTGCCCCCCCCCCTTAGAGAATACACAGAGGACTCACTGTGCACTTTCAACCTTATTTTGGATATGTACCGGGCTTAAGCCCTTTCTCTTTCCTTTGTGCTCATTGATGGACTATGACTTTATGTCTTTTGATATATATATATATATATGTGATTTTGGACTTACTTATTATAGTTTACTTTTTATGTCACGTTGTCCTAGTTCATCATTCTTGCCAGCAGGATCAGTGTCTTGCAGAGGCGATTAACCCATGTGTTAGTGTCACTGTAAGGCGGCGGTTTTGGGCATAAGAATACCTCAGATGTCGAATCATAAAAATCTGGGGAGAGGGGTCTTACATTAGACACCATCACAAAGGTAGCTTTTGTGGAGGGATTGAATCATAATCTTATAAGAATAAGTCTACTTTGTGATTTAGGTCTTGTTATTGTTTTTTACATGGATAAGTGCGTAGTTAAGAAGTCCTTGTATTTTGAGGCCACCTTAACTGGCACTAGGAGTGGAAATATTTATTGTCTTAATTTCTTTCATTCAGACTCTTCTAAGACGGTGTGCTTTATAGTTAATGAGAAAGAGGCCCTTTTTGTTCAATGGAACAATTGACTTGCTCACATTAACTATTAAATCATTAGCAAGCTTTCCTCACAAGACTTAGTTAGAGATGGACCCAACATTAAGTGCATTAAAGAAGGTCCATGTCATGCATGCAAAATTGGCAAGCAAACTAGGGGTAGCTTTAAGGGCATTATAATTAAAGACTCTACAAGGTGTCTCTACATGTTGCACATGGATCTATTTGGTCCTATGTCAGTTCATAGCTTAGGAGTGAATGATTATAATTTTGTAGTGGTTGATGACTATTCAAGGTTCACTTGGGTTTTCTTCCTTCAAAAGAATTCAGATACCTTAGACAGCTTGAAGTGTTTTATCAGGCAAATCCAGAATGAAATGGGATGTACTGTTGTTAAATTCAGAAGTGACCATGGTACAAAATTTCAGTTAGGGGCCATGACATAATTTTGCCAAGAGTTGGGTATCTCCCAAGAATTTTCCTCACCCAGATCTCCTCAACAAAATGGAGTGTCTGAGAAGAAAAATAGAACTTTAATAGAGGCCAGCAGAACAATGCTAAGTGACTCCTCTCTACCAGAATTTTTCTGGGTAGAGGCTATCAATACAGCCTTTCATGTGATTAATAGAGTCTCCATCATCAAAGGCCACAAGAAAACTCCCTATGAGGTTATCAAGGGCAGAAAACCTACTCAATCCCACTTTAGAAACTTTGGTGGCATTTTCTATGTCCTTAATAATGGGAAAACCAATCTAACCAAGTTTGTAGAGAAAAGCAGTGAAGGTATTTTTGTTGGCTACAATTTTTATAGCAAAACATACAGGGTGTACAACATTAATACTCAAGCAGTAGAAAAATATTTTATGAGACTAGCCTTATTCACAAAGGTTGGTTTAGTTCTTTAGTGGATGCAGGTACAACTGAGAGAATGAAGAACCTATCCGTTGAAGACAAAGTTAAAACTTCAATAAAAGTTTAAGATCACTCAGCTATAGTAGACTTGGAAGAAGATGCGGTGGAAGTACTGAATGCATTAGAGGAAGCACATCATGCAGAACAAGTCATAGAAGAAACTGCCAAAAGACTGTCAACTGCATCTAGATACATCAGGCATCATCCACAGGAGCAGATCATAGGAGATGCCAGTCAAGGAGTACTGACAAGGAGCAGGGTCGTGAATGAAGCAATGTATCAAAGTTTTCTTTCTCAAGTTGAACCCAAGAAATTTGAGGAAGCAAATTCAGATCCATTCTGGATTGCAGACATGCAGGAAGAATTAAATCAATTCAAGAGATACAGAGCATGGAGATTAGTTCCTAGAACCCAAGGACAAAATATTATAGGAATCTAATGAGTCTACAGGAACAAGTTAGATGAAAATGGAGTGATTACAAAGAACAAGGCTAGGCTAGTTGCAAATGGATATAGACAAGAGGAGGGGATAGACTTTGACCAGACCTTTGCCCATGTTGCATGATTGTAAGCCATCAGACTATTTCTATCATATGCAGCCCACATGGGATTCATGGTTTATCAGAAGGATGTGAATTCAGCCTTTCTAAATGGTGGCCTAAAAGAAGAGGTGTTTGTAGAGCAGCCCTCAGGTTTTATTGATTCTGAACACCCTGATTATGTTTATTTTCTTAAAAAAGCTTTGTATAGGTTGAAACAGGCTCCTAGAGCCTGATGTGAAACCTTGTCAAGCTTTCTTATTGAGAACAAGTTCTCAAGGGGGAATATTGACAAGATATTGTTCCTAAGGGAACTAAAGGGAAAGATCATACTAGTGCAGATTTATGTGGATGACATAATATTTGGCTCTATAGATGATCATCTCTGCAAAAAGTTTGCAAACTTGATGCAAGGAAAGTTTGAAATGAGGAGTATGGGACGCCTCAAATACTTCCTAGGTCTAAAGGTGAAACAGTCTAAAGATGACATATTCATCGCACAGACTAAGTTCACTAGAGAGGTAGTCAAGAAATTTGGATTGGAGAGTGCTTCTTCCATGAAGACTTCCATGGGATCTTATGTGACTCTAGACAAGGATAAAAAGGGATTACCCTTTGATAAAACCAAGTACAGATGTCTAATTGGATCTTTGCTTTCCCTAAATGCCAGTAGACCTGATATAATGTATGCCACACATGTTTATGCTAGATACCAGGTGAACCCCAAGGAATCTCATCACTCCATTGTCAAGAGGACCTTAAGATACCTCAAGGGTACACCCAATTTTGGCCTTTGGTACCCTAGGAATAATGATTGTGAGCTAACTGGTTATTGAAATGCAGATTATGCAGGGTGTAAGGAAGATATGAATAACACTTTAGGGACTTGCCAATTCCTTGGAGGAAGACTCATTTCATGGAGCAGCAAGAAGAAAACAAGTGTGGCAATCTCTACAGCAGAATCATAATATATATATGCAGGGAGTTACTATGCATAAGTGTTGTGGATCCAGCATCAGCTCCAACACTACAATCTGAAGATAACCAAAACACCCTTTTTGTGACTCATCTAATGCCATCTCAACTGCTAAGAAACATGTCTCACTTAGCAGGACTAAGCACATTGTGATCAGGTATCACTTCATTAGGGAGTATGTATAGAATGAATATATCATCCTTGAGTTTGTCCATATAGACAAACAAGTAGCTAATATATTCACAAAGCCCTTAGATGAAGCTAACTTTATCTACTTCAAGTTTTAATTGGGGATGCTTAACTTAGAATGAATTCTAACTCAAATTCAATTTTCCATCATCTATTTATAGTCACCAATAACATGTATGTTAAGTGCTTCAGGTACCTATCAAGAAGTGATGGAAAATCACTAAGGTCGGCAAATATCGGTGCCTTATCTCAACGACATTGTTTGAAGTCTCGACGACACTACAAGAATCTCAGTGACACAATGTGTATCGTCGTGACACAACTTAGCTATTTAAAGCAATATAGGATTTCTCAATCTGAGCCATTCGATGATTGATTAGTGAAATCAAATAGTATGAATAGGTATGCGCCCATTCATTTACCTCTACTATAAATAGGATGAATGCCTAAGACAAACTCACACTGTCATTTACCCTATGTACTTTCTACGAAAAACTCCCATTCCATTCTCAACACACATTTGTTCCCGTCAACCTGCTTCCAAGCCTCCAAAGAATGACAAACAAAAGGAAGAGGCATATGTGATTTCTGGATGTGAGCTGCTGCAAGGAGGTTTCAATAATTGTTCAAAAGAACTCCGGTCAGTGATAGGATTGCTTGAAGCGGCAGGATTTGAATAGATGTTAAGTGATCCATGTGTCCTCATGCATAGAGAATTGCTGGAGTTCTATGAGGAAGCTCAAATTTGTCATTCTAAAACTTCTGTGAAGTCGAATATGGTTGGTAGGATGATGAAAGTGTCTACTAAGAGCCTAGGAAAGGCATTGCATCTGTCTTGGTTGGAGGTAGGAGAACAAGATAAATATATGTCAGGTGAAGACTACACTACAAGTTACACCTAGTGTGGTCACAACTAAAAGACCTATGGGTCAATTAAAATGGCTGAATTCAATCAGCGAGGGAAGCTGCTGGCAGATGTAGTGGGAAAAGTAATGGTTTATAAGCCAGGTTCTCATGATAGAATTGTTGGAACATGCTTTCCGCATCTCTTGGTTTGACAATAACAAATACTATTGTATTTGATAACACTTGTTTTGTGTTTATAGTATGCAGGATTATGTGCTTTCAATCTCCATGTAAATCTATTTTGCTGCTGAGATCGTGTAGCGTTAGAACTACCGCAGGCGTTAACAAATGCTGAGAAGAAACCGCTGAGAAGGAAACCTGCGTTCGACGAAATGGAAGCTGCGTTCGATGAACTGGCGCTCGACGAAATGAAACTTGTGTTCGACGAACTGCATGCTCTACCACGGCGCTCAATGAAATGCATGCTTTAACGCGGCTCGCTAGAACTACCGCTGGCGCTAGATATCGACGAAATGGAGGTCGACGAAATGAAGGCGGCATTCGACGAAGATGCGCCCGATGAAGTGCTCTACCACGGTCCATTGCAACTACCGCTGGCGCTAGTATTCAATCGACGAAATGAAGGTTGCGCTCGACAAAATGCTTATCACTGCGTTCGACAAATTTGCGATCGACGAAAGCCGAATCCCGTTCGACGAAAATTCGATCGACGAAATATAAGGCCGGTTCGACAAGATACGCCCGTCGAAAAGAAATGTGCTCTACCGCGGAGCGTTAGCACTATCGCTGGCGCTAACATAAATGGAAACATTTGACGAGAAGGAAATAGTGGAGAAAAAGGAATGTCGATGGGTCGCTATGTTTGGCATGTACTATCGCGACGCTTTAGCTCTAACGCCCGACGGTAGCTTTTTGGAAACATCCGGTCTGTAGTTGATTGAGGAGCAGATTTGGAAGAAGATTGTGGCGGAAGGAAGGAAATCTCCCGTCTTTTTGGAACTTAGCATTACCGGGGCGCGTTAGTCGGTGCTCTATGTTTGGCAGTCAAAAGTTACCTAATCGGCCACAATCCGTGCCTGATCATTTGCCTAATATGACTACCGCGGGGCGGTAGTACTACCGTAGGCGGTAGTGGCTGATTATATAAAAAGATGCATGCCTCATCCGTTGTTGACTACTGATACGAAAGGAATTAAATCCATATATTCAGAGCTCTCGTGAGAGCCTTCTTCAAGCAGCCCAAAGAACACCGTCAACGTTCGTGAACGCAAAGAACTTGAAGACCAATACGATCGCATCTACATCGGCATCAAGTTCTATTTTTGAGGGAGTTTCTAGTTTGTGTCTTGTTTAATTTTTTAAATTGTGATCTTTATGTCTTGTGTTCGGTAGAGGAACTCGCCACACGGCGACTAGGGCCTTGCGGGGACTAGGGGGAATTCGCCACACGGCGACTAGGTCTAGGTAGGACTTAGGGAGGAATTCGCCACACTGCGACTAGGTCTAGGGAGTATATCTAAGGGGTGCTCGAGGCCTTTCTGGGTATAGGAAGGCTAGAGCGGCTTGAGGCCATATCTGGGGAGATATCGGCTAAAGCCAACCTGTTCGTGGGGATACGAGTCGGTATAGAAAATAAAAAGGGGGTTTTCATATTATTCGTTTTGATTTCTAGCGTCATTGAAATCAGATTTTGTAATCAATTTTATAAATGATAATCATGTCTTTTCTTGTTTAATAAAATTGATTTCATTTCTAATTTCATTATCTCTTTACTTTTGATTTAGCATTACTTCGAACAAAATATCAAAAGTTTTTCTGTTAAAGTGTAAAGTTTTTAAAACCCTTATTCACCCACCCCTAAGGGCGCCTACAGATCCAACAAGTGGTATCAGAGCCAGGTTATTCCAATTCGGCTTAACAACCGGGAATAATGGCGTCTCTTGATCATGATCTCGCTTCTACTAGTGGGGAAAATTTTAATATATCTGAAAACGTATTAGCACCACCTTTATTTATGGGCAAAATTATAAAGGGTGGAAAATATTAATGAAAAAGTTTCTTAAGACCTTAGATGAAAAAGTTTGGAATTTAACTATTGAAAAGCCACCTAGAGTACTAACTAGAAATGAAATTGTGTAAAATGCAAAATCTATGAATAGTTTATTCTGTGCGTTAGATCAAAATATTTTAAAACTTATTTATACTTTTCCTACCACTTATGAGATTTGGAATTTTCTTGAAAGAACTTATGATTCTCCTTCTACAGGTATGGAACAAACGCAAGAACCGGAGAATATGCAAGCGTGTAAAAGTCTTCAAGAATGCTCCTCTCATGACGGATCTATGGAATGCTCATCAAGCGGAAAGGATGATGGAAACACTTGTTTGGAAGAGGAAGATGAAGAAAACAAAGGAACAATATGTTCAAATCTTGCCTCATCCACAAGCGCTGTAAGGAAATCAAAATCTCCTATTTTTTGTACTTCTATTTCTACATTACAATTGCTACAAATTACTAAACGTAAGTTTAAGAAACTAAAAATGGCTAATGCAAAACTACGTTTAGAAAATAAAACTTTGAAAGCAAATGTGAATGTAGAATCCAAAAATAAAATGTTTGTATCTCCATCATGCTCTTCATTTGAAAACTCTATATCTTGTTTCGATTGTAATAATATTAAAGAAAGATTCAAGGAACTTGAAAAAGAGTTTACTTTAGTAAAAGAACAAAATGAAAAATCATGTTTAGAAAACTCTTCTCTGAAAAATGATTGTGCTAAGTGTAATGACTATAAAATTGAAATTAAAGAGATGGATGAAACATTTGATTAATATAGAATTAACTATCAAAATCACATTGATTCAATTGTTTCCACTCTTAAAAATAGCACAATCGCTTACAATAAAGCTATACAAAATCTTAAAGTTAAGAAGTATGAATTGGAAACTAAAGTCAACTTGCTTAAGGAAATTATAAGAAAAATTCTCAACACATAAATCAACAATTTCAAGCAAATTCCAAAAGCAAGTTAAATGTAAATTTTCATAATATGTCTAAGCCTAACAATGGAAATAAAAAACATCAAAAGATTGTAAATGAAATTCCAAAACACCATCATCATCATCATTTACAATATCAATCTTCTCCCAACTTAAAATTAAACGCAAACAAATTTCCTTTAAAAAATAAATTCAAAAGTCATTGTTATCCGAATATTCAAGAAAATGACTATGGAAATTTGAAAAATAAAAATAACATTTTCCAAGGTTTGAATGGAGACCCAAAGCTAAAGAAGAAACACAAGCTCCACTCAAAAGGGCCCATTCATCACTATCTCCCCAAAAGCAAACACGTTGTATTTGGGTACCCAAAGGAACCATCACACCCGGTCCTATTTGGATACCTAAATCACTCATTCATTAGTATCCAATCATTTGCTTGAAGTAGAAATACACAAAAAAAAAATTAAAATATCAATTATCTACTTCATGATATGCTGAATTTCCTTTTTGTTTTTATTTTTGTTGAACCATCATGATATGATCACATTATATAACTTGTGATATGACTTTCACATATTAAACCAAAATTCATAAATAAATCAAATTGAGTAAAGTTGAATAATAAGTCATGTCATTTTTCAAGTGATCTACTTATCCTTTTTATTTTTGTCCTCCTAAATCCATTTCCTAATAGTCTTATAAAAATTGAAAAACTAAATTTGTCATATGATATTATTAAGACTAAATGAAATAAGTGTCAAAATGGATTTAAAAAATATTTTAGGGGTATTAGGCTAAATTTATAAAATGCGCAAGTTTTGCTTAGGTATTTAATATATTTGCATCATTTTAATTACCCCTAATATGATTAATCATAATCATGTCTAACCGGAATTGAAAAATTGCATGAATATTATTTCACTCATTTATGATCATTTCTCTCATGCATATGTTGTGCAAAACTCAACAATTAAGGTTTAATGAATATGAAACTTTAATGAAGATGAAACCCATGTACTAAAATTTTAACTTCCGCATCTTTTTGCAATTTCTTCTCGTCTCTTCACTTCATTAGACATGCCTTATATTGCACAAACATAATTAAGAAAAATCAGAAGCAAAATCAAAGAAAATCTAGGCTATATGATTAAAATAAGCACTCTCTGTGAGCTAACGCAGGCGCTAGGACCTAACGCTGGCGCTAGCTCAAGTCTCCGATTTTCTGCAATTTTAAAATTATGAAAAATCAATAAAAATATATTATCTTATATGTACTACTTATTTTTGCAATTCTGCCTGTACTTATTTTTTGAAAAATTAAAAAACAAAAATAAGTATAAAAAATTATTATTTTGTAACTTACTTTTCTATTTACATATATCTTGCGAAAGGGTGATTTGGGCTATTATCCCATCACATCACCAAGTACCGGGCGAACCCCTTTCAGGGTAGACCTCGGTAAGTCCAAGATCAAATTATATGAGTTCAAACTTTAAATTAAAATTATTTTTCAAAAATATCAAAAATACTATATGGACTTTATTGTGAAACTCAAGCATGATTTAATCCATCATTTAGACTTTCTACAATATTACAATTCATTCCTTCAAACTACTTTAAACATTGTCTTTTTCATTCTTTGATACTTCTAAACACATGTGCATAAATTATATTGTAAAAGTTGTGTAGAACCAAGCTTAGCATGCCTCTAAGTATGAGTAAATGTTTTATGTTTGATAATGATATTTATTCACTCACTTATTTTGGCATTGTCTACATATGTGTTTAATCTAAGAATGCTTGTGTATGTTTTGTATTAGCACAATGAATTAAAATTGCACAAGTACCTTACCTACACTACCTTTATTTGCACTTTTCAAAGTTAAGAAAAGTGGTTATGTTTTCATAAATTATATTGGTTTGCAAAACAAGTGTATTATGAGAACTTTGTACAAAACAAAAATCATAAAATGAAGTGACAAAGATAACTCCACCAAGCACTACTTGAACCTCCTGATAAGTCTTAATAAGCGTTGTAAGGTTGAGCACCTTGGAAAGAATAGTAAAGTGTCTTGTGCAAACCTTATCTTTCTTGCAAAAAAAAAACCACTTACTTTTAAGTACACCAGATAACTAGTTTAAATATTAAAATAAAATAAAATATGTGATCGCCCAAGCACTACTTTGCACCCTGTTAAGTCTTAATGAGCATTGTGTGTGCAAAGCACCTTGGTAGTTATACATTTTTTTGTGCATTGAAGTGTGTGGAAGTAAAATTATTTGTATTTTATTGTGCTCTTTACTTTACATATTTCTTGTATTTTTGATTACAACATTTGTTTACTCTACTCAAAATACACTTATGTGCGCATCATTATCTTCCATAACACTTCTTCCCATGAGTATTGGATCCTAATGCAAATTCTATACTACTCTTTATTTATGAAATGCACTAGATAACCTAACATGATCTCTACAATGTTTTGTATGCTTTGAATTTGTGAATTAATATAACGTTGTAGTAATTTCTCTTTGAAAACATTATTTCATACTTGGTTACTTTATTGTCAAAAATAAAGATTTTTTTCTTAAATACCAAAATTCCCTTTTTTCAACAAATGGTAGACTTGCTTGGTAGAATTTATATTGTTTATTCTAACACAAATATTGTAATGCTAAAACTCTGATTCATTAATGGATTTCAAAATAGCTATGTGAGTTGTTTGTTTAAAAAAAAATTCAAATAAAAATAAAAATCCATAGGCTATGTACCTATCATTAAATTTAAAATCTTAAATGTTTCCAATAATTATTATCCATGACTTCATATCACACCATAGCGGGAGCATAGGGTTGTAGACATTAGATAACCATATCTCTAGTCATGTCTTGTCCTTAACCGGGGAGGGTTCTAGTGGGGCCTTGCTAGGCACTCGGGGGAAAGAGTGCTAGGTTAAGTTTTGTCTAGTGTTTGCATATGGAACTAACACCCCAACCTACGGCATGTATGCAGCTCCTCATGCCCATACGTCACTTAGTACGGGGCTAGGGTGTAGACATATTGTCTGGGTAGATTAGTTACTTGGATATCATTACTTTTTATGCTTAAAACGTTTCTAAAGCAAAATCCTTTGTGTACTTAAAATCCTACAACATCTATTTTGTTATGTCTAAAATTCTTACTCATTTACTATGCTTCACAATTTCTATATAGATGTTCACTTCTAAAAATATTTCGTCATGCTTTCCACATCTTTACTACTTGTACGCTCGATCATGAATACATTTTCCCAATAAGTTGTTTCTTTATGACTATTTCTTCACATTCCATTTTTTCTCTCTCCTATCTATTGCATTTTTTCTAAGCGTTTCACTTTTTATCATGATCATTCCCTCTCTACACAGTTATTGCACACTTTTTGTTGGACTACCTCTCCACCCTCTTTTGATAATACCAAAAGGGGGAGAATAAATTTGAAAGAAATTAACATGTTTTGGGGAGTCAAGTTCATAGGAAGTTTTGTTGTAGGGGGAGCATTTGAACATGCCTAATTTTCATACTAGTTCTCTATTATAAATACAAATTCCTATAAATTGAATTATTTTTTTCTAAGGGGATTTGTTATTATCAAAAGGGGGAGTTTGTTGGAACATGCTTTTCGCATCTCTTGGTTTGACAATAACAAATCCTATTGTATTTGATCACACTTGTTTTGTGTTTATAGTATGCAGGATTCTATGCTTTCAATCTCCATGGAAATGTGTTTTTCTGTTGATACCGCCTAGCGTTAGAACTACCGCTGGCGTTAACAATCGCTGAGAAGAAACCGCTGAGAAGGAAACATGCGTTTGACGAAATGGAAGCTGCGTTCGATGAACTGGCGCTCGACGAAATGAAACCTGCGTTCGACAAAATGCATGCTCTACCACGACGCTCGATGAAATGCATGCTTTAACGCGGCGCGCTAGAACTACCGCTGGCGCTAGCGATCGACGAAATGGAGGTCGAAAAAATGAAGGCGGCGTTCAACGAAGATGTGCCCGACGAAGTGCTCTATCGCGGTGCGTTACAACTACCGTTGGCGCTAATATTCGATCGATGAAATGAAGGTTGCGCTCGACGAAATGCTTATCACTGCATTCGACGAATTTGCGATCGACGAAAGCCGAATCCCGTTCAATGAAAATTTGATCGACAAAATATAAGGCCAGTTCGACAAAGATACGCCCGACGAAAAGAAATGTGCTCTACTGCGGAGTGTTAGCACTATCGCTGGCGCTAACATAAATGTAAACATTTGACGAGAAGGAAACAGTGGAGAAAAAGGAATGTCGACGGGTCGCTATGTTTGGCATGTACTATAGCGGCGCGTTAGGTCTAACGCCCGGCGGTAGCTTTTTGGAAACATCCTGTCTGCAGTTAATTGAGGAGCATATTTGGAAGAAGAATGTGGCTGAAGGAAGGAAATCTCGCTATCGCGGCGCGATAGCGTTACCGCGGCGCATTCGTCGGTGCTCTATGTTTGGCAGTCAAAATTTGCCTAATCTGCCACAATCCGTGCCTGATCATTTGCCTAATATGGCTACCGTGGGGCGGTAGTACTACCGCAGGCGATAGTGGCTGATTATATAAAAAGACACACGCCACCTCTGTTGTTGCTTGCTGATACGAAAGGAATTGAAGCCATATATTCAGAGCTCTCTTGAGATCCTTCTTCAAGAAGCCCAAAGAACTCCGTCAACGTTCGTGAACACAAAGAACTTGAAGACCAATATGATCGCATCTACATCGACATCAAGTTCTACTTTTGAGGGAATTTCTAGTTTATGTCTTGTTTTATTTTTCAAATTGTAATCTTTATGTCTTGTGTTCGGTAGAGGAACTCGCCACACGACGACTAGGGCCTTGCGGGGACTAGGGGGAATTCGCCACACGACGACTAGGTCTAGGTAGGACTTAGGAAGGAATTTGCCACACGGCGACTAGGTCTAGGGAGCAGATCAAGGGGGTGCTCGAGGCCTTTCTAGGGATAGGAAGGCTAGAGTGGCTTGAGGTCGTATCTGGGGAGAGATCGGCTAAAGCCAACCGGTTCGTGGGGATACAAGTCAGTATAGAAAACAAAAAGGGTTTTTCATACTATTCGCTTTGATTTCTAGTGTCATTGAAATCCGATTTTGTAATCAATTTTATAAATGATAATCATGTCTTTTCTTGTTTAATAAAATTGATTTCATTTCTAATTTCATTATCTCTTTACTTTTGATTTAACATTACTTTGAACAAAATATCAAATGTTTTTTATTTAAGTTTAAAGTTTGTAAAACCCTTATTCCCCCCCCCCCCCCCCCCCCCCCCAAGGGCGCCTACAGATCCAACTAGAATCTCAGAAGAGATGTTCAACTTCATGTGCAGAATCTTCATATCTAAGAGGACTGACTGGAGAAATCATATGTTACAAAGAATCAATGGGAATCTGAAGACCCTAAGTTTAGGAAAGATTATGTCTCTTTTTCTTCTAAACTCTATTGGTGAGAACCTGAAGAGGAAGATGGGAGTACCACTTCACTACTCCAAGAAGTTGGACTAGGATGCTGGAGAGAAGGGAAAGGGTGATTTCAAAAACCCCTAAAGCTAGCAAGGCAGTTCTGAAAGAAAGACGAAGGTTATGCAGTCAAATGATTCTGAAGAGGAGGAAAGATCATCCAGCAGTTCTGAAGAAGAAACCCCAACTATCCCAATCCCTCCTCTGGTAGAGTGGGAGGGCTATCAAGTTGAGGGGGATTCCCTGCTAGGGAGCTCAGCTCAAGACACTGCAGGTGTTGAGGGTGATACCCATCTGGGGTACTCTTCCCTAGATAATCTAGTAGACGGATTGGATGCTGACGACATGAGTGGAAGTGGTGCTACTGGAGATGTTAGAACTTCTGCAGAAGGTATTGTTCAAGAAGATGTTGGAAGAGAAGCTGAGAAGAGTGCAGGACATGAGACATAAGAGGACGATGGTGAAGGATCCAAGAAGAATACTGGGGGGATCCAGGAAAGCACCAGAAAATAGTTCTCACTGGACTTGACATGGTGTTATTCAAAGGCAAGGAAGTTGTGTCATATGAAGAGAAAATGCTAATAGAATCTCCTAGTTTCTAGTTTGTTGATGGTGAGTATGAAAATGTCTCTAGGAGATTTTCTGCCCCTTAAGATGCTGCTGAACCATTCAATGCACAATCAGGATCCTTGTTTAACATGTTGTCAACATTGCTAGACTTGTAGAGGAAAAAATGGAAGAATTTTTTTCTGAAGGCAGTTGAAGGGTTGAGGAAGGAGCTGAAGGATGAACTCCAGGTTGTCAAAGATGGTTTACATAATCTCAATACTCATCAAACTTACTTTCTTCACTTGGCAGCTCCAGCCCTGGACACTATTGTTGATCAAATGAATATAACTCATCACACAGCCCTCCAAATTATTCATAATCTGGTGGCCATGTCAGGAAATATGCAATAAGCTTTTCAACAGGTCACAAGCTTCCTGGGTCAGGATAGACAGACTGTAGTTAACAGAATGGACCTTGATACACAAATGTTAGATGATCATCTGCTACCAGTTAGAAATTCTCTTCTTTAGACTGAACAAAATATTCATAAGAGGATTAACTTTGTGCAAGTTACTCTAGATGATCACATTGTAGAAGAAGTCATAAAGGGGGAGAAAGCTATAATAAATGCAAGCTCCCATCAGGCAATATGGGCAGTTGATCAAGTTAAGCAAGCCATTGAAATGCACACCTCTATGTATGATATGGATGAACCTTCTAAGAGTACTGTCAGGCATGCAAGTGGTTCAGTTTGGTTTGTTTTTATGTAAAACCGAAACCGAACCGAATAGCCTCGGTTTTTACACACACAAAATCGAAACCGAATCGAATCCAATCGGTTCGGTTCAATTTTTTGCCCGTCGATTTGGATTTCTACATTTGCTTTGGTTTTCAATATTTTTGTACCCAAATATGTTGTCTTTAACATATTGTCAATGCGTGGACTCTTAGGCACGAACATAAGCTTCTCAACTCTACTTATCATGGGTGAGAGTAATTTCTTGAAGAAGTATTTGTGCAAGTACAGTGATACAGTTCCATAACTGTTGGATGCTTATAGAGTTAAGTTCGACATGGTAGTGGAAGTTACCTCTAGTTATGTTCTTTGACGGATTTCACTTTCTCTGTATTTTTACACATGGATTGGGAGAAGCGGTAAGCAAATGTCTTAATTATGAATTTACATCCATTCATTTGTGATTTTTAGTTCTTACAGCATTTTCATAAGCTAAAACTTTCACCGTTATTGAATCCTGAAACTATTTTTCATCCTAAATTCTCTTGGTTGCCCGTAACCTTCCCTTTCAACAAAATATTGCTTAATGCAAAACAAAGATTATTGTATGTTGTGATAGTCGAGCAAAGTAAGAAGAATTACCTAAACATAGAATCATACAACATAAGAATAACCATGCCACAGGTGTGACCTCTCATGCTACATACTCGGCTAGAGAGACTTTAAAAAAATAAGGACTGTACCTTTAAAATATAAATAATAAAGAGGCTTTAAAATAATAATTGCTGGAGAGAATTTTGAGCCTCTTTCTGAATTCTGATAATCTGATACCGAAAATTATGTCGGAGGAAAGAAAATTAGCCAATATTTTATTATCTTTTTCAAAATAATAAAGATGATTTATATGTTATGCTGCTGGTCGGTTCGGTTCGGTTCAACCATTTTTCCATGGTGAAAACTGAACCGAACCGAATATGGTTCGGTTTTCAGCCACCACAAACTGAAACCAAACTGAACCGAACGGTTCGGTTCAAAAGTTGGTTCGGTTGAATCAATTTGGCTTTGGTTGAGCGGTTTTGGTTTTGTACGCACATGCGTATGTACTGCTTCAGAGGAATATGCTGATGAAATTGGAGACTACTCAACCTACAGGAAGAGGAATATAACAAAAAGTCGAGAGTACAAGAAAAGAATACTAAGGGAAGTTGAGCTAGATCCTCAGTTCAGCAGGTGGAGTCCAACTTCTAGAGATCTCGTTACAGAGGCATGGACTGAATTTGGATATCCTAAGGATGGATCAGAAAGAGTCTACTACTATGATGATTAGCAAATTCATGTGAGACAAGATGAGAAGAGGAGAAATGATAAACTAACATTTCCTCATGGTCCTCCTCCTTCTCTTAAGAGCTCCCAAAGACAAGGAGTTTTTATGAAAGACAAATGAGGAGAGGAAAAGATAGTAGCAGCAGAAGTGAGAAAGATCAAATATCTAAGGATGTTTGTCATAAAATTGGAAATATCAAATGACATTGTTTATTTGTATAAGACATTATCTTCATTTATATAATGTTGGTAGTTGAAGCTTTTTGTGTCTTATCTAACTTTCATTATTTGTCTCTACTTGTTATTTGGCATTTATCATTGAAGTGAGTTATGACTTCTTCAAATAGGGGGTGTTTGTTGGGAACAGTGTCCAACAATATTCTTGATTTGAAGAAGTGCTCAGGTCAATGATAAAAGCACTGTGTATTTGAAGTTCAACCTTATTTAAGAATGCAGGGTATAGATAGTATATCCAGTCCTTCTCAAATCTCTCTAAGTCCAAAATCGATGAGAAGGACTGGACATATTGTTCAAACAGTATAAATCTATCGTTGAAAAGATTGCTTTGTAAAGATACTTCAGGAGTCAGTAGTAGAATTCAGACTAAGATAAATATCATCGTGTATATAACATTCACATGATGATATCATCTTGATCACTCGCAGAAGGCAGCAGAAGAAGTCAGTCAACAATTGTCGCGGCAATAAGAAGATCACGATGATATCATCGTGTCAACAAGGTACACGCGACGATATCGTTGTGAGGACTCAAAGAAAGTATGTCAAGGCAAATATCATCGTGTCATGAAGGTACACACGACAATATCGTTCTGAGAACTCAAAAGTCTTTTAAGGCATATATCATTGTGTCAATAAAGGACACACAACGGTGTCACTGTAAGGACACAAGAAGAATCAATTATGTCATATATCATCGAGATACCTATTTCAAGTGAAGATTTCAGATGAATTGAATAGTTGTCTAAGTCCAAGATGGATCGCTGAAATGACAATTTATGTCGTCGAGAAATTATTCATATCGTTGAAACAGACCAAGATTTTTCAAAATGCGCTGTCTGCATTTAATACCGCAGTATAAGGGACCAATCAGCGGATGCAGTTAAGGAATGAGCTACTGACATTCAAGAGACCTCAGTATAAACTATTAGACATCCTTGTCATATATAACGATAAGTGAGTTGCCCTAATCAATATAGAACTAATGAATCGAAAGAAAGTAAGGGCCATCAGTATGGCTAAAGGAACATTCATGGGAACAAACTTCTTATAATCTCAGTTCTCCAAGGTTCGGTAAGGTACCATTGACTGATAAGTACAATTCCAGATTTAAGAAGAGGATTAAAGAGAAGCTTTTGTACATTATTCTATAGTTCTTCAAAGGCTTCTCATCAGATCTAGAGGTCTTCAGCTTCAGGCCTTAGAAGACTCTCTAGCCTATCTCTATTCATTATCTTGTGGAGTGTTCTTCTGTGTTGTAAACTCTTTAAATTCACTTGAGGATCTACTATAGATCTGAGTTGTAGGGCATATTGTGCCTGAGCTATAGTGTCCAGGAACCTGAAGTAAGATCTACTGTAGACGTGAGTTGTAGGGCCTGTTGTGTCTGAGCTGAAGGGTTCCAAGAACCTGAGGTAGGAACCTAAGTGGATCTGAGTTCTAGGGCTGTTGTGCCTGAGCTGTAAGGCCTGTTGGGCTTGAGTTGTAGGATTTATGATGGAGATCTGAGAAATTGCAGGAGTTTGCCTATGCTAGTTGCTTGATAGATAGATGTTGGGGGAAAGTTGATGTACCCATCTTTGGGGAACCACTATAAATCTGGGGTCACTATATGGTGTGTTCTGTGGTTGCGTTCCTTGGAGTGATGTATTTTAATTGTCATAAGCTTAACTTTAAAAATATTCACATCACCTATTCTCCCCCTCAAGGTGATAGTTCCAAAAACAACAAATATCATTTTGACAGGCTTAGAAGGCGGGATTTCAAATCAACGGAAGCGAAAAAAGCAAATGTCAAATCAATCTTGTCAGAAAAGAGGTCTGAGACAAAACCTTTTCAGACCTCAACCGTTAGAAGATTCAGTGATATAAATGGATAAGAGTGGGTCGGGTAACCTTAACCTTTAAGCATATATCATTGAGAAATCAAAAGCAGAAAAGCTTGGCTGCCGCTAAATAGCAATAAAACAGTAACAAGAAAGTATTTTTCAAAGGAAGAAGAAGAAGAAGAAGAAGAAAAACAAGAAACCAAGATTCAACAAGAAAGCTCTCACTCTTTAGAGCAAGAACACTTCTTCATACAAGAAATCTCAGCACTGATCTTGGTCAGATGGTTCATCTATTGAAGATCCAGTAATGCTTCTAAAGAGAAGGTTTTCTATTCAGAAATGCCTAAAAAGACTCAGGTTGTTCAATGCTCTATCTTTCAGAGCCTAAATCTGTAAAACTTTCTTCTAATCTCATATTGTAGGATCTCTTTAAGATCTTAGGTAGGGCTATGCTGTTAGCATGAGTGTACGACTTGTATAAAGGCCTGAGTTGTAGGAGTGGTGAAAGTCTATGTAGGGTCTGTGAAGACATGAGTTTTAGGATTTCTGAGGAAATCTGAGTTATAGGATCCTTGTTGGGGATCTGAGCTGTATGAGTGCTTGCACTTTAAGGTAGGGTTACTAAAAGTAAGTACAACTCATCTGTAGAAATAAAGAGCATATCAAATCCAAAACCACATACAAAGACTTTGGTTGCTGCCATGCCAACACCTAAAGACTTGTCTGTTAGAAATAATAGTGCAACAGTTGAGGGGGAGACTCATGCTGAGTTCTCAGCCCAAGAGAGTGTGTTACCCATCAGGAATGTGGTTTCCATTGAGGGTGGATCTCAAATGAACCCCCTGCTTCAGAGGTTGAGGAGACAACTCACAATGAGGGTGTTGTGCAAGAAGGCTTAAAAAGCACCAGGATGGATGTTGAAGACATAATCCTTACAAAGAGAAATCTTGAGCTAGAGAATCTGTGTATAGAGTTCATCTTGATTCTAGATGAAAAGACTTCTAAAGATACTAAAAAAGTTCATCAAAGACAGGATTCTCCTAATAATCCTCTTGACGATGAGATCACAACTGGTATGGGTGAAGACTTGGAAGGGAGACCAACTTAGAAGAAGCAATATCTTATAAGAACATCTACATCACCATCTCATGAGCATGCTTCAAACTCCCTGATTGAACAAATAAAGTATTTACTAATAAAAGAAATAAAAAGCTATCAAGATTATGTGGACAGGGCAGTCAGGGGAATCATAGATGATTTGTCAGCTCAGATGAATGAGATAAGTGCGGACATTGATCACATAAATACTCAGATCACTAGATGGTTCACAAGGGCAGGAACAGATGTTGACAGCAATATGAATACACTGCAATCCCTTGGTGAAAGAGTGGACACCTCACTACGATGAGACCAATAGGCAGGTGAAAATCTGGAAAGAGGGGTTAGATGGCTAACCACAAAAATTATTGATAGTCAAAATCTGATCATAACTAAATGCATTAACTCAAATGAATTCACCCATGATGCTCTAAACACCAAATTGGAGCAACATACTAAGCAAATCATACAGTGGATTGGTGAGTCAAGTCAGAAAAGGAAGACCATAATTATGGATGAAGAACTGCCTCTTAAGAGAAAAAGAGATGAAGAAGGTCCATGTGATCCAAGCTTTAACTTTTTGAGCCCAAGGTCAAGAGATATAATATGGACTACATGGAGAAACTATGGGGAAAGTGTCAAGGACATATCTAGACACTACCCTCAAGTGAGGGGGATAAGCATAGGAAGACAGAAGCCATGAGAACACTATACAAACAACATCAACAAGAAAGAATGCTGCCAGAGAATGCTCCTTCTATTCTTGATAGATATATTCCAAATCCATTCTCCTATTTTGAATGACAAGAGCAGAAGCTTTAAAGGAAGGAGAAATATGTAGAGAATAGATGGAACTGTTAAAGTGGAACTGGCATATGTGATAGCTAGAAGCAAATGTTGTTATAACTCTATGTTGGGAAAAACCCTTGATTTTCTACTAGGATTTAAATTACCCATTGTATAGTGAGGGTAATATGGTCATTAAATGTCTTAGAATTTCATACTCAACATAGGGTATCAGGACTTGATCAAGGGAAGAAAAATTGGGCTATATTAACATTTACGTCGAATAGAATTCGACGTAACATCGAGTCCATATCGACGGAACTCTAACTAGAAGTCCAAGTGGTTCAAACTTCTATCAAAGTAACTTAAGTCGACGCTACGTCGAATAGATATCGACGTAGAGGTCAGGGATCTGTTAAAGTAATTGGATAAGTCGACCCATCTCCTATTTCAACTCGACGTAGAAGAGAATATATGTCGAAGCCATTTAAAGTCGATGCACTGTCGACTACTTCTCGACGTAGAAGATATAGCTCATAGCCAGGCAAATCAACTCGACGTACACGTCGATAAGATGTCGACGCAATGTCTACTTGCAGATTTCAATCAAAGCTGAGATGAAATTGAAGCTGCTTCTATAAGAACTCGAAGTTGCGTTGATAAGAGAAGAAATGAATTCGACGCTACGTCGAATATAGTCTGTAAAAGTATATCTTTTCAGCTGTCTTTCTGATCCTTCTTTCATGGCCCACATCCTTCAAGACCGTTCCCCAACGGCTCAATAATTGCATGAAATGGAAAGGAGCAATAAAGAAGAAGACAAGAAGGTTTCTTGGAAACATATTCTTTGCAGGTGGACGGGCCGAGAATTAAAGAGGAAAGAAAGAGAAAGTGATAAGCAGATTACCTTATCAAGGTATATCAGAAAGGGAAAGTAATTTGAATTGAAAGGAGGAAGGATAAAAAAAGAAGAGATGACAGAGGCAGACAATGCATTAATCACCATCATCCATCTCCTTCATTTTCTAGGGCTTCTTCTTCTTCTCCCTCTCTCAGGAACTCTAACACATAAAAAAAAATGAAAGGAAGGCTCTGCAGTTCTTCATCAAAATAGAACAGAGGATCTGAAAGCTGCTACTTAACACAATCTCATAGCATCAAGATCATAATCTGAAGAAGAAGAAAGGATCTGATAATAAAAATCTTCTACAAATCATCACTTTCAAAAGCAGTGGATAATCAAGAGCAGATCCTTTGGAACAACTCATAGGCTGATCTTCATATAGCCATTTTCAAGAATTCTGAGAACAGAATTGTTGAAATTATTGAAGTGAAGTGGAGGTGACCGGGCGGTCTGATTTTGGGTGACCGTAGAGACCGCGCGGTCTATGCTTGTGCTCTGCCGGTCTGTTCTACCGGTCTGGTTCTGGCGGTCTGCTGGTTGACCGGTTTGTTCCTGGTTGTTGCGGTCTCGTCCCGGGTTGTTCTGCTTAGATTGTTTATCTCCTTTGCAGAAGACCGGGCAGTCTGTTTTCATGAAACAGCTGTGACCGGGAGGTTTTTGCTTGGCGATCTGGCGACTTGTCTGAAGTCGGCTAGATGGTTCTTGGTTTGCTCCTGGTGTTCTAAGGAAGGAGCGTTCTTGTGCCCGCGCGGTTTGTATGCGGTCTCGTATTCGCGTGACTTGTGCGCGATCTGTCTGCTGATCTGCGGTCTTGGATGGAAGGATGTCCAAGTTGTGTGATCGCGCGGTCTGCCCTTGTGAGACCGTCAGCGATCTGTCGGGTGGTGATTGTATCCCTCTTGTGTAGTGACGACATCTGTCTATCCGCCTATAAATAGGGGTGCAGGGCCCGTCATTCAAAACGAGAACTGTAAGAACTAGAGCCTGGGTTAATTCAAGCGGTCTCAACTTTGAGGTCGGGCGATCTTGGAAGCGAGTTGACTATTTGTTGTGTTCGCAGGTTTGCGGTCAGCAGGTTGCGTCTCCTTCCTTGGTGATTCCCAGCGGCTTGAATAAACAGTTCGGCAGCGGTCTGTCAGCGAACTGGTTTATGTTTGTTCTTGTGTTGTTCGCAGCGAGCTCAGCGATCAGGCGACCTTCAGCGGTTAGGTGATCTGAGTTGCGGTCTGGCGACAGCTTCAGTTCTTCATTCAATAAAGCTCCAGTTCATGCGGTCTGAGGTGGCGGTCTGTCTGTTTTCTGTTCGCACGGTCTCAGGTCAAGTCGGGCGATCTCTGGTGTTCGAGCGGTCTGTGCGGTCTCTGCTTGTCAAACCGTCAGATTTATTTTTTGGTGTTTTGTTCTTCTCTCCTTCGTGATTCTTATGAATCATGTCTCGCCATGTATTTCTAGCACTGTAAATGAAGTTTGTGATTCAATAAAGTCTCTTGTGTTGCTGTGTGGCATTGTGGTTATTTGGTTATAACTCAGTTGATGCAACTCCTGCTTACTCCTAAACGATTCAAATAAAAAATTTAACATGGTATCAGAGCGAGGTTCTTGGAGTGGATAAGCAGTGATCAACTTGAGTTGCCATCGTATTTGTGAAGAAGAGACCACATAGATTTCCATGGAAGACGGATATGCAAGAGGGCTTGGTATTGAACTCCTCACATCGACTAACTATAAGAAATGGAGGTCATGTATGGAGAGTTACTTACTTGGCGAGGATCTATGGGAGATATTTGGAGGAGAAGACACACAAGAGGTGTTTCTAGCATGAGATAATATGGAAGATGTGAGACTTTGGAGGAGGACTAATGCTAAGGTTGAGTTCACACTCAAGAGGGCTATCTCACCAGAGCTGTTTGATCACATCATTGGATGTAAATCTGCTGCAGAGATTTGGACGGGTTGTTTAATAAGAAGAATGTAGCTCGACTACAGTTTCTTGAAAATGTGTTGGTGAAAGCCTCTCAAGGTGATCTTTCTATTTCTACCTTCTTTCTCAAGATGAAGAACCTCACAGCAGAGATTTCTGCATTGGATCCTGATGAGCCCATCTCAAAGGCAAAACTGAAGAGGCATATCATCCGCGGGTTGCGGAAGGAGTATCTTGCCTTTGTGACTTCAGTTCAGGGTTGGGCAAATCAACCATCTCTGTTGGAGCTGGAGAACTTACTTGCTTCGCAAGAAAGTATGGCAAGACAGATGGCGGGGACTTCTATCTCTGGGGGAGATAGTGATGTGTTGTTCTCTGGGAAGAAGAAGAAGAAGTGGGAGAAGAAGAAGCCGGGTTATGATGGACACTCTACTTCAGGTCAGCTGGATAGGGGTGTTGCTCCTAAGTCTGATGGGAAGAAGAAGGGGGAGAGACCAAGGTGCTTCAGGTGCAATAAGATCGGCCACCTCAAGAAGGATTGCCGGGTTAATCTTCAGTCGGGATATGCAACGGAGAAGGAGAAGCCAAAGTCTGATGAAGCTGGATGGGGAGGAGCCTTTGCGGCCAATATGACGGCTATGCCCATTAAGGCCTTGGCTGCCATCAACTTCGAAGAGGATTGGATTGTTGATTCAGGGTGTGGGCATCATCTCACCGGGGATGAATCAAAGTTCTCTTCTTTGGCGCCTTACTCAGGTAACGATGTTATCATAACGGCTGATAATTCTATTTATGCAGTAGAACAAGAAGGAGTTGTCTCTTTGAGCAGTGATAAGGGTCCACTCACCTTGAGGAGTGTTTATCATGTGCCTGGTATGAAGAAGAATCTCTTCTCTGTGACCAATGCGGTCGATGCCGGTTATCGCGTTCTGTTTGGCCTAACAGAAGTGAAGTTTCTTAAAACTCAACTGGAGATAAAGGGAGATGTTATCCATGTTGGAAAGAGGGTGAAGGACTTATTCGTGTTATCGACAAGTACCTATGTTGATAAAATGAATACCAATGATAGCGCGGCTATCTGGCATGAATGGTTGGGGCATGTAGGCATGGACAAATTGAAGGCTATGGCGGTAAGGGGCCTTGTCAAGGGCTTGCCTAGCTTGTCCTCCTATGGAGACGACCATGTTTGTGCGGGATGCCAGTTTGGTAAGTCTCATCGATTCCATTTGATAAATCGCAAACAAGATGGAAAGCGCCGTTGGAGTGCATTCATGGTGATTTGTTGGGACCGACTGCCACCCCAAGCCTTGGAGGCAACATATATATGTTGGTGTTGATTGACAATTACACCAGATATGTCTGGGTGTATTTTTTGAAAGAGAAGTCAGAAGCCTTTGCGAGGTTCGTGGAGTTCAAGGAGTTGGTTGAAGGTCAGTTAGGCCTGCGGGTGAAAAAATTGAGAACTGACAATGGTGGGGAGTTCGCCTCTGGTGAGTTCTCAAGTTTTTGCAGGAAGCACGGCGTTCGGAGAGAGCTCACTTGTGCCCATACTCCACCGCAAAATGGAATTGCAGAACGGAAGATCCGTCATCTGACGGAAACTTGCAAATGCTGGCTTCATGCCAAGAGTATCCCAAAGTCCTTCTGGGCGGAGGGAATGTCTTGTGCGGCTTACGTCATCAACAGGATGCCTCTAAGTCCTATCAACAAGAAGACCCCTCAAGAACTAATGTTCAAGGAGAAACCAAGTGTTGCACACCTTCGGTTGTTTGGGTCAACCTGTTATGTGCATATTCCTGATGCTCTTCGGACAAAGCTACATGTGAAAGCAAGGAAGCTAGTCCTTGTTGGATATGATGAGCGGAAGAAGGGATGGAGATGCATGGATCCTGAGACTCGAAGATCTTTTGTATCTCGGGATGTGGTGTTCGATGAGGTGACTTCCTACAAGGGAGTTCAGGAGTTGAACTACCGGAGAGCAGGGTTGATTAAGAAGGGAAGGCTGCGGAAAATCTTCATGTGGAGTTGCCTGTTTCACCAGGAGCTCCTGTTGTGTCAAGCTCAGAGATGGAGGCTTCAGGTTATGGAAGCAGGGGGAGCGATGCTCCAAGTTCATCTGGAAGAGGAGCTAGGACAGAAGAAGCAGCTGAGGAGGTGGCTAGTCAGGTGCAACCTCTTAGGAGGTCGAAGAGGACTATTAAGCCACCGGATTGATACACAGGAGGAAACATGGTGAGCATCGTCTCATGTTTCTTTGCTGGTCCCTTGGATGAGAGGGAGCCATCGAGCTTTGAGAAAGCTAAAGGCATGAAGCAGTGGTACATTGCTATGCAAGAGGAGATGGTTGCTCTCAAGAAGAATGAGACTTGGTCTCTAGTGCCCAGGCCCAAGGGCATTACCCCTGTGATATGCAAGTGGGTCTATAAACTCAAGTAGAAGGTTGACGGTACGATCAAGCGATACAAGGCTCACCTTGTAGCTCGCGGGTTCTCACAGCAATATGATGAAGATTATGATGAGACGTTTAGTCCAGTATTAAAGATGACTTCGGTCCGATTTATTATTGCTTTGGCGGCTTCAAGTGGATGGGAGATTTGGCAGCTCGACGTTAAGAATGCCTTCTTATACGGCGAGATCGACAAGGATATCTTTATGATCCAACCGCAGGGCTTCATCTCGGAGGAGTGTCCGGACTACGTCTGTAAACTGAAGAAAGCCCTGTATGGGTTGAAGCAAGCGCCTCGGGCGTGGTATGGAAAGATCGCGGAGTATCTTCTATTCTGCAGGTTCTTTGCTTCAGACTCTGATTCTAGCTTGTTCGTCAAGAAGGAGGGGGCGCTTCGGGCCATTGTATTGCTGTATGTGGATAACATGATTGTCACCGGGAACTCGAAGGAGGCGGTAGCAAGGCTGAGAGTTGAGCTTGCTATCAGATTTGAGATGAAGGATCTGGGTGAGCTTCATAATTTCCTTGGACTCGAGGTTCAGAGGCGGGAGAGCGGAGTGCTCGTTTCTCAGGCCGGATATGCGGAGCGGATCGTTCAACAATTTGGCATGGAGGAAGGGAAGAGCAGCTCTATACCTCTGGAACAACATCATAAACTTCGGAAGGATGAGGGGAGAGTTCTATCTGATCCGTTGGTGTTCCGAGCTCTGGTTGGGAGCTTGATCTACTTGACCATCACGAGGCCTGATATTGCTTATGTAGTTGGCAAAGTGAGTTGGTACATGGCAGAGCCACAGAAGCCTCATCTTCTAGCGGCAAAAGGAATTTTAAAATACGTGAAGTCGACCTCTGATTTGGGTCTCCTATATAGGAGAGGGTCAAGCTAGGAGTTGCTTGGATACATGGATGTTGATTACAGGGGAGACGTGGATGATCAGAGATCAACGTCTGGTTTTGTCTTTATGACGGGCCCCACAGCTATTTCTTGGTGCAGCAAAAGGCAGGACTCGGTGTCTGTATCTACCACAGAAGCGGAATACAAGGCTTCGGCCTTGGCAGCTCAGGAAGCCGTTTGGCTCAGGAGGTTGGTAGAGGACATTCATGAGGAGGTTTGAGGTCCCACTATGCTACGCGGGGACAATGAGAGTGCTCTCAAGCTGGTTAATAATCCAGTCTGTCACGCGAGGACCAAGCATATTGAGATTGAACACCATTTCATTCGTGAAAAGGTGTTGGGAGGATCTCTTATGGACGAGCATGTTCGTAGTGCGGACAATGTTGCATACATCTTCACAAAGCCGCTGGAAAAAGGACCGTTTACCCGGTTGTGGAGTTTACTCAGGCTAGTTTCCACTTCCCACTTCAAGGGGGAGTGTTGAAATTATTGAAGTGAAGTGGAGGTGACCGGGCGGTCTGATTTTGGGTGACCGCAGAGACCGCGCGGTCTGCGCTTGTGCTCTGCCGGTCTGTTCTGTCGGTCTGGTTCTGGCGGTCTGCTGGTTGACAGGTTTGTTCCTGGTCGTTGCGGTCTCGTCCCAGGTTGTTCTGCTTGGATTATTTATCTCCTTTGTAGAAGACCTGGCGGTCTGTTTTCATGTAACCGCTGTGACCGGGCGGTTTGTGCTTGACGATCTGGAGACTTCTCTGAAGTCGGCCAGATGGTTCTTGGTTTGCTCCTGGTGTTCTAAGGAAGGAGCATTCTTGTGACCGCGCGGTTTGTGCGCAGTCTCGTGTTCGCGCGACTTGTGCGCGATCTGTCTGCTGATCTGCGGTCTTGGATGGAAGGTTGTCAATGTTTTGTGATCGCGCGGTCTGCCCTTGTGAGACTGCCGACGATCAGTTGGGTGGTGATTGTATCCCTCTTGTGCAGTGACGACATCCGTCTACCTGCCTATAAATAGGGGTGCAGGGCCCGTCATTCAAAACGAGAACTGTAAGAACTAGAGCCTGAGTTAATTCGTGCGGTCTCAACTTTGAGGTTGGGCGGTCTCGGAAGCGAGTTGACTGTTTGTTGTGTTCGCATGTTTGCGGTCAGCAGGTTGCGGTCTCCTTCCTTGGTGATTCCCAGCGGCTTGAATAAACAGTTCGGCAGCGGTCTGTCTGCGAACTGGTTTATGTTTGTTCTTGTGTTGTTCGCAGCGAGCTCAGCGATCAGGCGACCTTCAGCGGTTAGGCGATCTGAGTTGCGGTCTGGCGACAGCTTCAGTTCTTAGTTCAATAAAGCTCCAGTTCGTGCGGTCTGAGGTGGCAGTCTTGCAGTGCAGGCGGTCTGTCTGTTTTCTATTCGCGCGGTCTCAGGTCAAGCCGGGCGATCTCTGGAGTTCGAGTGGTCTGTGCGATCTTGCTTGTCAAACCGTCAGATTTATTTTTTGGTGTTTTGTTCTTCTCTCCTTCGTGATTCTTATGAATCATGTCTCGCCATGTATGTCTCGCACTGTAAATGAAGTTTGTCATTCAATAAAGTCTCTTGTGTTGCTGTGTGGCATTGTGGTTGTTTGGCTATAACTCAGTTGATTCAACTCGTGCTTACTCCTAAACGATTCAAATCAAAAATTTTAACAAGAATTCCTTCAACCTTCTCTCTTCTTCTCTCTCATTCCGTAAAAGAGTTTTATTAATCCCTCTTCAAAGGATTCAGTGGTTCAAGATCTCCTTATCAAAATATCTGGTGGTTCAAGATCTCCTTATCAAAAGATCTGGTGGTTCATGTCTCCTTATCAAAAGATCCATGGTTCTAAGTGTCTCCTTATCAAAAGACTCAGGCACAGTGGTGCATTCCTACCAGGTGGTAGAAGAGAGGACTACCCACATTTTGGGGAACCTCTATAAAATTCATTGTGTCTGTGCTGTGATTTTCTGTGTTGTCCCAGTCTTTTATTCTGTACTTTATATCCTGCATTCATTATTCTGCCTGGATTGTTAAGCATAACTCCTTAGAGTAATTTATTGTTAATCATAGTAAGGATAGAAATTATTTAAAACTCTATTTACCCCCCCTCTAGAGGAATCTTAGAGGCACACTATGCACTTTCAATTGGTATAAAAGCGAGGTTGATCATTAATAGGTTAACACCTTGATCAAACAGACCTCCTACTCTTATTTCTTTCCTATAAACATATTTTATAAAGAAAATGAGCTCTAAGGATTATGTTTCTACAAGACCTCCATAGTGTAATCTGAATAAGTTTACCCTCTGGAAGGCTAGAATAAAATTATATATGAACTCTATTGATGAGGAAATTTTCAATGTCATCCTCACAGGTCCCCCAGCTCCAATAAAGAAAGACTCCACTGGAAAGGTCATACAAACCTCAGTTCCCAGAGTTGAATGGACTAAGGATGAGAAGAAGGTCAAGGCATGTGATGCCAAGGCCATGAACATATTGGTCTCAACTATGTTTGAGGACATATTTGAGAAAGTTGCTGACTGTAACTATGCAAAGGAGATCTGGGAATCTCTCTCCAGACTAGTTGAAGGAAGTTCTAATGAGAGGAAAGACAAAAAGGCTCTTCTCACATCTCAATATGAGAATTTTAAGAAAAAGGCTGATGAAAGCATTACAGAAATGTATGACAGATTCAGCCTCATCATAAATGAGCTGAGAGGGCTTGACAAGGTCATCTCTCTGATAGAGATTAATGACAAGCTCCTCATGTGCTTCCCTAGCACATGGGACTCTAGAATCTGGGCTATCAGTGATTATAGATGCCTCAGGGAGATCTCTACTGATGCTCTCTTAGGAAAGCTCAAGTCTTATGAGCTCCTACTGAAAAGCAGGGCTGAGTCAGAAGCCCAAGAAAGGACACCTACTTCCAAGGAGAGGACTACTGCACTAAAAAGTGCATAAACAGAGTCCTCAACTTCTGAAGAAGAAAAGTTTAACCTCTTGGCTAGGAGATTCAAGAAGTGGTCTAGGACAGAAGATTCCAGAACGAGAGAGAGAAGTTCAATCAAGCCAAGGTATGATAAAACTCCTAAACTTGAGATAATCTATTTTTCATGCAGGAAACCAGGACACTTTTCTATTGAATGTCCTGAGGAAGACAAGAACAAGAAAAACAAGCAGAAGAAGGAGCACGGGAAGAAATCCTTCATGAGAAAGGATAAGAAAGGAGAATGAGGTCTCTTAGCTGAGACCTGGAGTGATTCAGATTCAGATTCAAGCTCCTCTTCATCAGATGATGGTGAAGATAGTGGACCAGAAGAAGCCTGCCTAATGGTTTTGGAAGATTCCACTAATGAATTTGAGGTAAGCATCTTTGAAGATTTTGACTTTTCTTCAAAAGATATTAAAAGATGTTTTAAATAATTCTGCCAAGACTATATTGACAATCAAAAGGAACTTTTAATGATCATGTCTGAAATAAAATCTATTAGTTCAGATCCTTTATCCTCAGTTAACAATAATCTGAAATGTGAACTGTTTAGGAAAGAAGAAGAAATAAACATCTTGGATAATGAAAATTTAGACCTAAGAAAAGAACTCTTAAAAGCAAAGGTCTTTGAAGACTCCCTCAATGGAAGGAGCCAAAATATCAAAGAGATCTCACAAAATCTCTCTAAAAGATTTGATCATCTTGATCAAGAATCACAATCACTCACAAGCAACCTTGTTTGTGATAGACCAAGCACATCTGTTAGATCTAGGCTTGATAATTTATTAGAATCATGTGGAGAACATGATATAAATAACCCTAACAAAATCACCACATTTAATAGGGTAAACACTAGTGATGAATCTGTAATCCTAAGTAAAATGCCCCTAGAAAATTTAGATCTCCCTATGTAGAATGAATGTGCTACATGCAGAAGTTATAAAAATGAAATACAAGAGATGGATGAAACTTTTGAGAAGTATAGAAATGACTACCAATCCCATATAGATTTTGTAATCTCCACTCTTAAAAATAGCACAAATGCCTACAATAAAGCTAGATATGATTTAATGATCGAGAATGACAAATTAAGGTCAGAAATCCACTTGCTTAAGAAAGTTGTAAGCTCAAAATCACAAGCCATGAATAATACGAATCATACATCGAATAGAACTCGACACAATCTTTTGGATGCGTCGAATGCATCTCGACGAACTCCAGCATGCGTGTCGACATCATCTCGAAGCAGCTATGTGGGTGCGTCGAATCTCTCTCGATGCATCGAATACCATATTTCAAATGATTATCGATGGGAGTATGCAGGTTCATCAAATTTCACTCGATGCAACTCTAAAACTACGTCGATTTCTTCTCGACGAATAATTTCTACACAGAATCTCAAAACATCAAAACCTTCTGTTGCTTTTGTACTTAGATGTTCCTGCTGTTCTAAATTAGGACATATCGCCAAGTATTGTTAGCATAATAATGCAGCACTTCTTCACTAAAGGAGGAACAATGGAAGATCATCTCATTCTTTCATGTCTCCATATGATGATAGAAGGAAAAGACCCCAGCATGAGAGGGTCTATGTTAATGTTTAATTTACATGTGGAGAGGGAAGGCTATTCAACCACTAACCAGCAGTGGTATCTGGACATTGGATGCTCCATGCCTATGATTGGAGTAAGAGAGTCGCTGGAGAATTTTTAGGCCAAGGAAGGGCCCAGGGTAATCTTTGGGAACTCCCACTCTGGTCAAACCAAAGGATATGCATTGATCAGGATTGGAGAAATCTCCTTTGCTAAAGTAGATTATGTTGAAGGACTTCAACATAATCTGATCAGCTTTAGTCAGCTATGTGATGGTGAATACAAAGTTGTATTCACCAAGTCATTGTGTCATATAGTTAGTTCTAAGACTAATCAAACAGTTTTGACTGGTCTCAGAAAAGGTAAGGTGTATGTGGTAGACTTTGAGTACACAAAGTCTGAGATCTGCTTGTTTAATTGCCAGTTAGAAAATAGTGAGTTCTGGCATAGGAGACGTAGTCATCTCAACCTTAAGACCATAGCCAAACTTTCCAAACAGAACCTGGTCAGGGGTTTACCAAATGGTAAATTTAATAAAGACCATCCCTGTAGAGCGTGCCAACTAGGGAAGCAGATCAAAGCTTCATTCAAACCAATTAGTTAGAATGATTCTCCTAGAATCCTTTTCCTGCTACACATGGACTTGTTTGGTCTCATCTCCACTCAAAGCTTAGCAGGGAAATCCTACACTTTAGTCATTGTTGATGATTTTTCTAGGTTCAGCTGGGTGTTCTTTCTAAAAGCTAATTCAGACACCTTCAAGATCCTCTCAAGATTCATTAGACAGATTCAATCTGAACTCAATACACAGGTTACTGTGATCAGAAGTGATCATGGCACTAAGTTTGAGAATCAGTTAATGTGTAAATTCTTTGAGGATGAAGGCATCAGACAAAGATTTTCATCTCCTAGAACCCCCCAACAAAATGGGGTGGTAGAAAGGAAAAATAGAACCCTAATTGAATCAAGAAGAACATTGTTAGCTGAATCTAACTTGCCAAAGTCCTTCTGGGCTGAGGCAGTAAATACTGCAAATTATGTTCTGAATAGAAGTATCATCCACAAGACTAAGTTGAAAACTCCCTATGAGCTACTGAAGGGAATGGCACCCATAGTCACCTATTTTGGGATCTTTGGTTGTACTTGCTTTATCCTTAGCAATGGGAAAAACCATCTTGCCAAATTTGACAAGAAGGCTGATGATGGGATATTCTTAGGATACTCTTCATCAAGCAAGGCCTATAGGTGTTTCAACAAAAGCTCTCTCAAAATTGAGGAGTCAATGCATATAGTTTTTGATGAAACTAATATGGTTTACAAGGGGAAGGAAACTTCCACCAGTTCTATCCTGCAGGAAGAAGATCAACTAGCAGAGCAAGTGGAAAGGATGAGCATAGTGGATCATCCATCTATGTGTCAGGGAAAGGGACAACAGGACATTGACACTGACTCAGATGATGATTATGCAGCAGAAGAAGAGAAGACTGCAGCACCTGAGCTACCAGTCATATACATCATTCAAGTGAATGAGGATGAAGCTCCTACTGTCTTTGAGCAAGTGGTAGCTCAGGAAGAAGACTGTTCCCTAGATCATCCCACAAGATCTAGGATGACTCAAAAGGATCGTCCTCCAACTCAAGTAATAGGAGATTTGATAGCAGGAGTAAAGACCAGAAAATAGCTAACTCGTGAGACAAAGCTGCAATGTTTTCAGTCACAATATGAACCCAAGAAATTTGAAGAAGCAGACTGTGACCCTCACTGGATATCTGCTTTGCAAGAGGAACTGACCCAGTTTGAAAGGAACAATGTCTGGACTTTGGTTGAGAGACCAAAGAATTACCCAGTGATTGGAACAAAGTGGGTGTTCAAGAACAAAATGGACTCAACTGGGGTCATCATCAGAAACAAGGCTAGACTTGTGGCCCAATGGTACAGGCAAGAGGAAGGCATTGAATTCAACCAGACATTTGCCCCAGTAGCTAGATTGGAGGCAACCAGAATGTTCTTAGCATATGCTGCCCACATGAAGATAAAGGTATACCAGATGGATGTCAAGAGTGCTTTTCTCAATAGGAAATTACTAGAAGAGGTGTATGTGGAACAACCACCAGGTTTTATCAATCCAACTTTTCCCTCTTTTGTATATAGATTAGATAAAGCACTATATGGTCTAAAGCAAGCTCCAAGAGCTTGGTATGTGACCTTATCCACTTTTCTTCTGGAACACAAATTTGAAAGAGGAAAGGTGGATAAAACACTCTTCATAAGAGCACATAAGAATCAGCTACTACTAGGGCATAGATATGTAGATGATATTATATTTGGTTCCACAGATCAATCTCTAGGAAAAATGTTTGCTCACTTAATACAATCAAGATCAGAGATGAGTAGCATGAGGAAGTTATCCTATTTTCTTGGTCTCCAGGTTAGACAAAATGTAGATGGCATTTTCATATCCCAATCCAAATATACCAGAGAACTCATCAAGAGATTTGGGATGGAAAATGCCTCTGTCATGAAAACCCCCATGGCTACCAATACTGTTTTGGATAGAGATGAAAAAGGTAAGTCCTTTGATCAAAAGACTTACAGAGCAACCATTGGCTCTCTTCTCTACCTAACATCTAGCAGACCTGATATAATATTTGCTACTTGTATTTATACAAGATTTCAGGTTGACCCAAAGGAATCCCATATGAGTTATGTCAAAAGAATCCTAAGATATCTGAAGGGTACTCCTAAACTTGGCTTATGGTATCCAGCTGAATCTGGATTTGAATTGCTAGGATATTCAGATGCAGACTATGCTGGATGCAGGCTTGATAGAAAAAGCACTTCAGGAATATGTCAATTCCTGGGTGCTAGACTGATATCATGGTTTAGCAAGAAGCAAACCACAGTCTCCACTTCTACAGCTGAAGCTGGTTATATAGCTGCAGGGAGCTGCTGTTCACAAATTTTGTCGAAGCAAAATCAGTTGTTAGACTACAACTTATCCCTTGCCAACTACACAATCTATTTTGACAATTCTAGTGCAATATCAATTGCTTCCAATCCTGTTCTCCACAACAGAACTAAGCACATAGAGATAAGGCACCACTTTCTCAGGGACTATGTAGAGAAGGGTAAGGTCAACCTTCAATACATATCTACTGACACTCAAATGGCTGACATCTTCGCTAAGCCCCTTGATGAAAGCAAGCACAAGTTCTTCATCAATGCAATGGGGATGCTTGATGGAGCTATGTAGGCCCCCCTTATTATGAATACAGAACTATTTTTTATATAAAATTATTGCTGGGAAAAACAGCAAAAAATCTTAAAATAAATCATAACTGTTTAATCAAAGCAGCGTCAAATTCAAATCTACGTACCGTCGACTTACACTCGACGTCAGCTTTGAGAGAACTCTGGGATAGATCCTTCGAATACCACTTGATGTAACGTCGAATACCTATCGACACTTACGTCGACATCATTATTGATGCCTATATTTCGAAGCCACGTCTACATCAACTCGACGCTCCATCGACTTGACAGATCGCGCGCATTGACATACTTTAGCGCACTGCATTCTGCTCCTCTCTCGATGTTGCTTCGAACAAAACCCTAAGTTGCGGCGATTCATCTACTAAAAGCAACTTTTGCGTTTAAATTCTATTGTGCTATTCGAGTTCTCTCCTTTCTGCTCTCTTCCTATTTACCTCTCTTTGTCTATTTTCCTTGTTTCAGTGCAGGTTCGCGCAGGGTTTCAATGGATTCTCCGCCAAGTCATGAAAATATTTTGGAGGCAGTCAATCTAGCTCTTGAAATAGTTCTGTTTAAGTTTGGCTCGCTCTACCTGGACTTCTCTACAGCATGCTATCACAAATTATGCCGTCAACATAAATGATTGCAAGAGCTGACCTCTGATCTAGAAGTTTTTGACAGAGAAGTATGATCGGCAGCTGTGCCTACTGATGGCTTTATATCCTTCTTTCAGGATATAAAGCAGGGGGGAGAGGTGTTCCAGCAGGCCAGAGGTTCCAAAGGTTCCACGGGATTCGGTCAATACAACTACAATCCCTCTCTCCTTTATTTCTGAAGGAGAGCCTGTTGTAGTGTCTAAACTGTAGCTCGCCAATGTAAAGATACAGGGGGAGTCTTCACCTCCAAGAGTTCTGCCAGTGATACAGGGGGAGCCTTCTAGATAGGGGGAGAGTCCTGTCTACTCAGGCGATCAGATCAATGTCATGCACCTTTAAGGATACATTGCTACTAATGAGACACCAATTCCTGATCCTCTTCAATTCTGGGTGTCCTCTGGTGATTCTTCAATAGCACCTCCCACTGCCAATGTCACTGATCAAGAATATGACTCAACTGAATATGCTCCAGATCTTCCTGCAACAGATCGAATTTCAACACCAGCTCAGCCTCCTTTTCCACCACCTGCTCCAAGACATACAACTGATCCTCTCCTCCAGACACCAATCTTCATAGGAAGACCTCCTTATCAAGCTAGAGGAAGAGGAAGACGGGGCAGAGGAATAATACTCATTTGGGAACAATGCACAAAGGTTGAAAGGAAACAGTACAATAAGAATAAATCTTATTATAAGAAGTATGAAAAGGTTGAGATTCCAGAAAATACAATGAATACCTACACTGATCCAGCGTTGGATGCAATATTAAAAGACATTGGTGAAAAAGAAAGATATGAGTTTGAATATGCTCAAAAGGAGCTTCAAGACAAGAAAGACAGATTTGTTGATATACTAAAAAGAGGGAAGAAAGTAGTTGAAAAGGAGGAACTGGCCAAAGCAATCCCTATCAACCCTAGTTGGTTTGATCATTCAAAATATACTACAATGAATCCTCAGGCTAAAATACTAGAAGGAGTTGGATAACTCCATAGAGGAGGAATTGGATGTAATCCAAAGGATGCAGTACAGCTACCCCTGAAAAGAAAGAAAGGGAATATGTCACCTGAAGAGGAGATCAAGATAAAGAAGGTCATGTTTACAAAAGCATCAACTTCTGGAATGGAACAAACTACTGCCAATGAGTCACATGTACTGCCTGTTGAATCCATATTAGAGAAGGCCTCTGAATCAGCTGACCTGAATCTAGAAATTATAAATCTGATGACAGCTAAATTTTTTGGGTTGGGCTTTACACTCAAGGATGTTCATCCTAACACAGAAATGGACATGGAGAAGCTCTTCATAGGCCATAGAAAGATTTAGAAGAATCCTGAAAAAGCCACTCCTACAAATTTTAAATATGTGGAGAAAAAGGACAGGAGAGTATATGAAGACTTGTTCTCTTTTCTCAAAGAAAAGAAGAGAAACTCACTATGGGTAAGTTATGACAAACTTCTGATTATCTTTTATCTGATACTTTGCATGTTATCAGCTCATCTAGTTTAGTCATTTGATTTCTATAAAATCATGTGTATAGAGTTTATTTTATGCTATGGAATGTGTAAAATCACTTTGAACAAACTGTAAAATTTGTTAAGATAAATAGAGGGAGATTGTTGTGAAAAACACTTGATTTAACTTAACAAAATATAAGAAAGTGATTTTATCTACTAGGATTTAAATTACCCATTGTATAGTGAGGCTAATATGGTCATTAGATGTCTTAGGATGTCATAATCAACATAGGGTATCAGGACCAGATCAACGGAAGAAAAATTGAGCTAAGTTAACATTTACGTCGAATAGAATTCGACGTAACATCGAGTCCATATCAACGCTGCTCTGACTAGAAGTCCAAGTGGTTCAACATTCTATCGAAGTAACTTAAGTCGATGCTACATCGAATAGATATCGACATAGAGGTCAGGGATCTGTTAAAGTAATTGGACAAGTCGACGCAGCTCCTATTTCAACTCGACACAGATGAGAATATATGTCGAAGCCATTTAAAGCCGATGCAACGTCGACTACTTCTCTACGCAGAAGATATAGTTCAGAGCCAGGCAAATCAACTCAACGTACAAGTCGATAAGATGTCGACGCAATGTTTACTTGCAGAGTTCAATCAAAGCAAAGAAGAAATCGAAGCTGCTTCTATAAGAACTCGAAGTTGCATCGATAAGAGAAGAAATGAATTCGACGCTACGTCTAATACAGCCTGTAAAAGTATATATTTTCAGCTGTCTTTCTGATCCTTCTTTCATGGCCCACATCCTTCAAGACCGTTCCCCAGCAGCTCAATAATTGCCTGAAATGGAAAGGAGCATTAAAGAAGAAGACAAAAAGGTTTCTTGGAAACATATTCTTTCCAGGTGGACTGGTCGAGAATTAAAGAGGAAAGAAAGAGAAAGTGATAAGCATATTACCTTATCAAGGTATATCAGAAAGGGAAAGTAATTTGAATTGAAAGGAGGAAGGATAAAAAGAGATGAGATGACAGAGGAAGACAAGGCATTAATCACCATCAGTCGTCTCCTACATTTTCTAGGGCTTCTTCTTCTTCTCCCTCACTCAGGAACTCTAACATAGCAAACAAAAACGAAATGAAGGCTTGTTGTTCTTCATAAAAATAGAACAGAGGATCTGAAAGCTGCTACTTAACACAATCTCAGAGTAGCAAGATCATAATCTGAAGAAGAAGAAGAAAGGATCTGACAATACAAAGCTTCTACAAATCATCACTATCAAAAGCAGGGGCTAATCAAGAGCAGATCCTTTGGAACAACTCATAGGCTGATCTTCATATAACCATTTTCATGAATTCTAAGAGCAGAATTACTTCAACCTTCTCTCTTCTTCTCTCTCATTCAATAAAAGAGTTTTATTAATCCCTCTTCAAAGGATTCAGTGGTTCAAGATCTCCCTATCAAAAGATCTGGTGGTTCAAGATCTCCTTATCAAAAGATTTAGTGGTTCATGATCTCCTTGTCAAAAGATCATTAGTTCTAAGAGTCTCCTTATCAAAACACTCAGGCGCAGTGGTGCATTCCTACAAGGTGGTAGAAGAGACGACTACCCACATTTTGGGAACCTCTATAAAATTCATTGTGTCTGTGCTGTGATTTTCTGTGCTGTCCTAGTCTTTTATTCTGCACTTTATTTCCTGCATTCTTTATTCTGCCTAGATTGTTAAGCATAACTCCTTAGAGTAATTTATGGTTAATCACAATTAGGATAGAAATATTTTAAAACTCTATTCACCCCCTCTAGAGGAATCTCAGAGGCACACTGTGCACTTTCACTCTATTTTGAACACATTAGGCTTATCTTTAAAATCTTAATGAAACTGTAACATACTTGCTCTTGAAATTACTTCCTCATACATGTTGAACTTGTTCTAGCATATAATTGATAATTAACTTATTTGTCAGCAAATGATTAGTTAATACAGTTCAGATAAAAAGGCACTAAGCACCATATCTAATGTATAATCAATGTAACTAAATTAACAAAGCAACCATAAGAAAGAATACATGAATGATATTGTTGCTGACACACAACACACTGATTATGTAAAAGAGCAATCCAAAATCATTTTGTCTACAAAATGATATCATCATAATAACAAAATGTATCGTTGAAATGACGCTACGACTTTGTCATAAAGTCACGATGATACCTAACTATTTATTTAAAAATTCAGAAATCAAAAATAAATAGATCACAATCATTCAATCAGATATAATCAAACACTTAACACATGACCCTTCACCTCCCACACCAGAAATTATAAATATGGTCAAATGTCTTGAAATTATGAGCACATGCAACATTTTCCCTAAAAAGCCATCGTGTACTCTCCATCTTGTGCAAGTAAACAAGTCGATACTGCCCCAAAGAAAGAAGGACATCTAAATGAAGGAAGTGAGATCGTGAGGAATGTATTCCTAAAGGCACTAGAAGAAATTCAAGGCACTATCAGATTGCTCGACTCCATTAACTTGGAGTTCATGCTATCAGAATCGACTATGATATTGAAAAGAGACGTCCTCGAATTTTATTCGAATGCCAAGGTTGGCTCTTAAGGGACGACAATCAAAAGTAAGATCATTGGCATAAAAGTAAATCCAAAGAGATTGGTTAAGGTTCTTCAGCTGCCCACCTTTGCCAATGAATAGGAGAATGAATAGGTCACCCAAAAGGACCTAGTTGATGCCCTAGCATGGTGTAGGCACTCCAGGAAGACCTATGGTTCTCTGAAAGGAAAAGTTTCAATCAGCAGGGAAATTTGCTTGTTGATATAGTGGGAAAAGCCCTTCTCTGCAAGATAGGGTCACATGACAGGATATCCAAACTAATGTTTGACATAATGGAAAGGATTATCCTAAACAAGAAAATAGATTGGGCTCAAATCATCTTCAAGATAATACAAGAAAGCTTTCAAGTGCCCAATCTTGGCAGGATACTATCTCTTTATCTGCAATTGACATATACTGGAAACTTCAACAAGAAACTAGGGGTAAAAATCCATCACATGAGAAGGATGGATATAAAGATACTTGAAAGGTGTGAGAAGGTTCTTATGAAGTCACCCAAGGGGATAAAGACTGCAAAAGATGTAGAAAGTGAGGAAGAAAGCACTTCTGCAGAGAGTGAGCCTATACATCATCCAAATCTATCAAGCTCTGAGGAGAATGTAGAGCAGAGAAATGACTCTCTTTAAACTACATCACTGAGCATGGAAACAGATCAAGGGAATGCTGAAACAGAGGGAAAGTAGGACACTAAACTCCCTACTCATGTGGATGATGTGATCAACAGGATCACCTTGGCTGAGGATGATGTCCATCCTGGATTAGCGGTCCAAGAGGACCCAAGTGGAGCCCAATAGGAAACAAATCTGGAAGATCCTACTGATGAGACAAGCAGAGATCTCGTAAATGTTGAAGAGTCAAAAATGCCTGAGGATGAAGTGAGACAATCTTCCTTCAGAAGATCTCCTTCCCCTATGTTTGATGAGGTTGAAGGAATAGATGACTACCGCTCCATTATAATGAAGAAGAAGGCTGAGGGAGAACCTAGAAAGCCCAGCTCTTCTCCAGAATAAAGGCTCGAGGACTCCTCATTGCTGCTCCAAATAAGGATGCTCATGTAAGAGCAGAGAATCAAAATTGAAAGTTATGTTGACACTGTTGTCAATCATATAAGAAGAGATCTGTCAAGTGAGACTACCAGTTTGAGAAATGACAAGAAGAGTCTGCAAGAGAACACTGCCACACAGCTAGAACTCACTCACAAGGGTCTATCCGATGTCATTGAAAATTAGGTTGTAACTTCTGATAATCTGGAAAAGCCATATATAGCTACCACCAGGAAAATGGCTGAGCACACAGTAATCATTCCAAAAAAACTAGATCTCTGCACTCAGGATCTGGACAGTCATCTACTCCAAACAAAGAATCATCAGCAAACAGGAATTCACAAGCTAAAAGACAAGGTTATTAATCTTCAGGGGAGCCTCCAAAGGGACATATCAGAAGAAATCATGAAGGGGGAGAGATCTATGATAAAGGCCAGTGGTGAGCATGCCATCTGGACCTCCAATACAATCAGGGAAGCAATGAATCTCCCTCTTATCTTCTGTTATGAACCTGCTGGTCCACTTGCTGATCCTTCTGCTACTGCTTCTAGTCAAATTAAAGGAAAGGAGATTACAGAGGAAGATGAGGTAAAGCTGAGAAAGAAAAGATAAAGAGAAGTAATGGATAAGAAGGATAACTATGAGAAATGGAGCCCCAAATCCAAAGAAATTATTTTAATTGCATAAGAGCACATTAAAATAAACAAAGCCGAAAGATACAAATTGTATAGCTCCCGAGAATGGACCAAATATGAAAATCAAGAAGAACTAAGAAGAATCCACAGAAGAGACAAGCAAGCAGAAAGAATCCCTGCAGATGCTCAAGAGCCACTCTAATATCATCCCAAGCCAAATGAATACTTTACTAGGCAATCTGAAAAGAAACAGGAGGCTACGGTTAAGAAAGCAAGGAGTGAAGTAGTTATAAGGGAACCAGAAACATAGATGGCTTGTTCATTTTGGGCAAATGTAGAACTTCTAAAAATTTCAAAATGTATCTCACTATTTATAAATTCTCAATGACATAATGTTTCTAACTCTGTCTCTTATTCTGTTTTCATCTCATCTCATATAAACTAAACTAAAATAATCTTACTATATGTTGATTTTCATTAGATGTACTTTATCATTGAATGAGTTATGACTTCTTCAAATAGGGAGAGATTGTTGGGAACAGTGCCCAGCAATGTTCCTGATTTGAAGAAGTGCTCAAGTCAATGATAAGTACAAATTGTATTTGATGTGCATTTGATGTGACCTGAGCAGGTTAGAATATCATACACACTAAGCATAATGTATAAGGTTCAATCAAAAATATTTTAAGGAATATATCATCGTGTCAATAAGATACACACGATGATATCAATTTAACTACGAGTATCATCGTTGAGAAGACTCATGAAGGATCAAGGATTACTATAGAGTATAGACTACATGTCCAGTACTTCTCTAATCTCTCTAAGTCCAAAATCGTTGAGAAGGACTGGATATATCATCGAATAAATATGTATATATCATTGAGACTACTCGCAGATATCAGCATACAGATTATGTCATTAGTCTTCGTGAAAATATGGACAACACGACGATATCATTGTGCCAATAAAGTACACATGATGATATCATTGTGAGAATAAGAAGAATCAACCAAGTCACAGTATCGTCGTATCAACAAGTACACACGACGATATCGTTATGAAGATTGGCATGATGAAGCTCTTTAGAAGTCTTGAGCAAAGTATCTGGCTAAGAAGATTTATCGTTGAGAAAGAAACGCTGTCGTTGGAAAGACTGCCTTAAAGAAGTTCTTCAGGAATATTAAGATAAATGTCCAGCTAAGTCGACGACATCATCCTAAAGGAGCCTTGTCATCGAGAAGACAAAGTTATAATTCATAGAGACAGTTTGCAACTGAAGTGTTCCTTATCATCAGGATGATCACGATGATATCGACGATAAGTCAGGATGATTTCAACGATATCAATAAGAAGACCTCATGTCAGCAAGATATTCACGATGACATCATTGAGATAACTTCATATCGCCATGAGTGCTAGTGTAGCTGTGATATCTCATATTGTCGAGATATCCTTCTCAGAAGAAGATTCAAGAAGACTTGAAGATTTGCCTATGTACAAGATGGATCGCCGAGACAGCAACCTCTATCGTTGAGACTTTACTTATGTCGTCGAGACAGTCCAAGATTTTTCAAAATGTGTTGTCGGCATTTAATGTCGCCGCCTGGTGGTCCAAATAATTCGTGTCATTAAGGAATGAGCATCTGACACTTAAAGGACATTTGAGTAGACCGTTAGATGGTCCCTCAGTCATATAAAAGGAATATGTGTCTGCCCTAATTTTAATGAAGAATACAGAGAACATTATAGTAAATCAAATAGTAATAGCGGCTGTGTGAAGAAGGAACAAACCCCAGAGAACAAATTCTCTATTCCTGTTGTCCAAGTTTCAGCCAAGCAACATCGACTGTCAAGATTGTTGTAGATTAAAGGAAGGATTGAAGAGAAGCCTTTGCTGTGAAGAAAGATCATTCTTGCTATCACTTCAAGTTTAGAAGATGTCTTCATCAGGCTTCAGAAGAACTCTCCAGTATTTTCTTTATTGTGTTAAGTGTTCTTCATTATTATATTTTATACATTCTCTGTAAGGCTTGAGGACCTGAGTTGTAGGGCTTGAGGGCCTGAGTTGCAGGGTTCCTGGAACCTGAGTTTTGGGGGAGTTTGCTGATTCTAGCATACTGCTAGATAGGCATATAGGGGTAGTGGAGTACCCTAGATCCATTGTCTATGGGAACCACTATGAATTACCGTGTGTTTTTTGTGGTGTGCTTCATGTATATTTATAGCTCTAGGAAAGAACATTCTTTAAGCAAAAGAATACTATAATCTTTGAAACACCTATTCACCCTCCCCCCCCCTCTATGTTATTAGACAACATCTTAAACTAACAAGTGCTATCAGAGGGATGTTGTCCAAAGAAAGCTTAATAACTAGAATAGATCTCCCCTTGGGTGTATCATGTTATCACCATAAAATGTCAAAGCTCCAAGAAGACTGGAAGAAGATCAATTGTCAAAAAGTTCAGATCCTTAAGTGAAAGCATATAGGACCCCCTCCTAGAACACAAGACACCGTCGAGGGGAGTCCTATTCCTAGGACATCCGCCCTGCGGAATTGCCAGACCACGGGCTAGCCCCCTCCACAAGACGCTTATCGTCCCGGCTATTCTCACATATCATGATGCCAACCCATCAATAAAATAAACACAATAGAAGCCATAGATTCACAAATAAGTATTAATGTCCATTCAAGTACAAAAGGATAGGTAGCTACAAAAGCTCCTATTAAATATCAGAGTACAAAGTAGCCCTAAGGCTGCATCTCAAAACTATCGCTCACATCTATCACTGATGATAACGATGGTAACGTAGTATTCGGCCCTGTCGTCCTAACCTGGCTATCCGCCTCCAGCATCGTGCGCTGCTGCTCCTGGGTACGCTCCTAAAAAGAGGGGTGCAACAACCATTAGTCATAAAGACTAAGTGGCTTCATATCCTCTCCTCCGGCGAATCCAAGGCACCGGGTGGAAGAGAATGAAGAGAAGCTGCAATATAAACAGTAGTAGCAAAAGCAGGTGACAATGAAAGATGTAATCACAGTGGTATATCAAAAGTATAAAAAGTACATCTAACAAGTAGTATGTTCAGCAATAGAGTATAAGCAAGCCGAGTATATAGGTAACTGAATTGAACTTAACTTATAAGGATGCCCATACAAACTTATAAGTTAAGGATCCGAATATAAAGTAACCCATCATATAAAGGTTGTCATACATGTTTATATGATGAGGATCTAATGCGGTGCAATGCTAGGATCATGAAAAGATGAATGCAATGCAATGATTATGATATGATGACTCACCCATGCATATTTTCTATGTTGACATAGACCTGTACGTCCCAATTTTGAGGGTAACTAACCTCTCACGCGCGCCCCGTCGTGGCCAGAAGGTGGCAGTGGAATGGGCTTCCCCACTACTAGGTGGGTATGAACACTACCAGACTTAGGCCTATGTACGCCTTGACGCTAAGAACACACAACGGAGACCCTATGTACTGCTCGCATCATGCTGAGTCTTCATAACACGGAAGGGGTCTTTCATAAGTGAGCACCAAGAGTCCAACCCAATTGATCTAGAGTCTAATTATTAGCTTCTGTCGGTGTCACGACATAAAAGCCCGTAGACCAGCCACAAGTAATCCTCCAAATATGATCATTACACAACCATGTGTAAACCATGCACATTCATGCAAGTCTCATGCACAACCCATGCTATCAAGCACTTGAGGACTCACGAATAGAGCCTTCTTACATTTCACATCATACAAGTTCAACCGATGCTAATTAGCATCCAAGGCCCCCAACAACCATGTCCTTAACATTTCACCATAAGATATAACCATATCTTATAATCCACACCAAGCCATTAGTGCAACCCTTACCGAGTTATCATAACCCTTATGTAGTATTGTGTATATAACATGGAAATTACTCTAAAAGATCTTATAGGACTACTTGTGTGTACTGTATCATATTCATATTTTACTAATAAGTAAGCCCGAACATATCACCAATATTCAATCATCATGCACATATCACAACGTGTTTCAACTCGATTAACGCTATTAACCATATTAAGAGGTTATCACCAATCTAAACCATCCAATAGATTATCAAATTATATGAATATTAATTCATACAAGTTCCACCACACTCTATATTCAGATGCTCATCATAATGTTTCATTCATCATAATAATTTCCCACATCACGTTCAGTCAAAATGCACATCCAAGAAGTTCTACTCAGCTCCGAACATGATCTACTTTCCTTCCCTCTAGGGGCTGGACTTCAACAGTAGGCTTATATCAACTATAATCATCATATACCCATTCCCTAAGGAATCATATTCACGTAATAATTTTTAACATAATATTTAATCAAGAGATTATTTCAGAACTGAATCCTCTGAAATTTCTATCATAGCTCATACCCGTCATTTTGAACATCTCTCCCAAATTTATGTCTCGTCAATTATTACCATAATTATGCATCGCAATGTCCTATTTCAGAATCATAACATTCAACTACGCCTCGCCCAATTGACATTAGAATCTAGGGGCTCCTTCCACACCAAAGGAGGAGAACCTGAAGTTCTCTGTTTGCTAGCGCCAGCATAAGCGCTACCGCCGGGCGCTAGTGATCCAGTCGACACACATTCCCATTGACATTGGGTGTCGATGGGAAGTTAGCCATTCCCGTCGACAAGTCGACACGCTAGCGCTGGCGGTACCACTACCGTCGGGCGCTAGTTATTCTACCAGCACTCCTTTCCGCCGACATTAAGTGTCGACGGGAAGTTACCCCTTCCCGTCGACAAGTTGACACGCTATCACCGGCGGTACTGCTACCGCCGGGCGCTAGTGATTCTACCAACACTCCTTCCCATCATCATTCAATGTCGACGGGAAGTTACCCCTTCCCGTCGATAAGTTGACACGCTAGCGTCGGCAGTAGCACTACCGCCGGACGCTAGCTAATAGAGAACAAATCCTTTGTTAAACACATCCAATTTTCTTCCCGTGAACTCTTAGATACAATTAAGATCAATACTTTATTTCCTTAGTTGCTAGAATTCCACCACTATTCATGTGTCCCCTTATTAATCAAGTGCAATTTTATAATTATTACTATCTTTAACAAGGGACTATTCATCATCTTCCCCAAATAAGAATTAGGTCATTTCACCTTCTCTCCTCCAATACTCCCTCATTAGGCCACCGATCCTCAAGAAATTGAATCATTAAACTTCGTATTGAAGATGGGAGTTGATCGAAGACATGCACGCGGTGAAAACCACCGTAGAACATACGCTCTAGCATGACAACTTCCTACAAAACTCCATTAATCTCGCTAAATCAAGCTCTTTTGAGCTCAATGTCTCTCCTAATTAGATCGAAAGATCTAGCACCAAGGGAGAGGGGTCGAAAGTCACTTGATTTCCGACCGATGATCGTGGTTGTCTCCTCGGTGGCATGGCGGCGGTCGTCTGAGCTCAAGCCCTTCTCCAAGGTTGCTCCTTCAAAAACCCGAGGATAAAACCTTGAGGTGCGAGGAAGAAGATGAAGAAAAAGAAGAAGAAGAAGAAGAAGAAGAAGAAGAAGAAGATGATGATGATGAAGAAGAAGAGGATGAATAGAGCCCTCTGATTAGGAGAGTTCAACCCATTTGGGTTTGGAGAGAATGAAGAGAGAGAGAGAGAGAGAGATTTGCATTAATGAGCATTAAATACAATTCCAACTTTCCAAGCCTTATGTTGAAACTCCACAACTAGCTGCCAGCTGCTTATATGCTTTTAATTCCACCATTAACTTAGTTTTAGGTAATTTAAGCCACGCACCATGGAAGAAATCACGTGCACTGATTCGGCCGCTACCGCCGATGCAAGCTCACTTCTACCAATCCTTTGTCATTTGATTTCTAACTTCAAGGGGTGAGGGTTACACCCAGTCCTGAGATCAGGGCATATCCATGGCACCATTAGGACCTCAAGACTCCTACCTAGCCCAAGCATCTCCAAGTGACTCATGTCACTCGAGGGGTCTAGTTCGAATTGGGATGTTACAAATCCAATAAACGAAGAAACAATTTCGTCCCCGAAATTTAAGTTGAAGCTATGGGGATTGAAGGTTAGATTATGAAAATCATCTTTCATTGCACCCTTGGTCTAAGTTCTTTTAAGATCAGTGAACCTGATACTCATGAGATTACTACTCATGTTCCCAAATAAGATTTAGACTCCTCCTTCAAAAGCATAATACGCTTTAGATATTGCAAAATGAATTGATTCTTCCAATCCCAGACATCATTTTCCCCTTGATATGAAGATTTCTATTGTTTTTGTACAGTTAGCAACTTGTAAATATTCTCATCATGACCAATTTTCATATCTCCCTCAAGTATGCATGAGCAGTTAATCAATACATTCATTTCTCATTTATACACATACATGTAATTCCCATGACCAAGTCGTGCTAACAGGCACTCAAGGACTTCAACCAAGTCCTTACCCAATTCTTTATTTTATAAGTATACCCAGTACAAATTAGCACCCAAGGACTTACCAACCAGGTCCTTACCATATACCACAGGATATAACCATATCCTTCCACTTACATCAAACAATCACTGCTACCAATAGTGAGTTGTCATAACTCTAACGCAATGAAATGTATAAGTCATGGAATTACTCTCTATGATCCCCTTTAGGACTATTCGCGTAGTTAGTGATACATTTAGATTCACTACTAAGGTTTGCCCAACTATATTTACTAGACCTTTCCAACCTCGTACAAGCATCACAACATGCCTCGAATATAATTGAACTTGTGATCAATTGTAAATTACAACATATGCAGGTTTCTAGATTACCGATCTTAATGGGCATAATACCATTCTCTGTCCATCACAACAATTTATAATAACATATTTTAATAAGGAATCTTTTCCAAATTAAATCCCCTTGAAATTTGTACCACAACACATAATTTGATATTTACAACAACTTCCTCGCATTTCAAGACACCCGATTTTACCACAATTATTTATGAACGGTAAATTTATATAATTATAATTAACAAATTCCCAATATTCATATGTTCAACATTTCAAAAACTGAACAAGGATGATCATAATATCGTTAAACAAGTATGCTTTGATTCTTGAGATCATCAGAGCCATATCCAAGGAATCATATATATTTACCCATCTTCAAGAACTCAACTCGACATCCACTTGATTTCAAGTTTTATTGGGTCAATGTACCCTTCCAATATCACGACACGGAAAAATAGTCATAATTGTTCAAAAATCCTAAATTTTCACCACCCAACGTGTCATGATGCAACCCCATTTCAACCTACCAATTCCCAAACCTGATGTTATTGTCTCAAGGATTTAGTCTTGGTAACCTTTATGTTCCAAAAATTCTATAACTCAGTATTTGAATTAGTCTGCGATGTTTAACAATTTGTTCTGATAACTTCATGAATCGCTGACTTAGGCTCAAGACGAGATGAATCTATGAATTCATATCTCGCATGGGTTATAATCACGTCATTCTCTTCTAAGGACAAAAGAGCCCGAGTTAAGTACTACTTTTGTCGAACCCAGATTCTACTTAGATTTGTACCGAACTCAAAATTCTTGCCTAAGGGTGCGTTTGGCGTCGCTTATTTGCCCCGGTGCGGCAGAAATGGTATGGAGGTTTAGGAAAAAGCAGCGTTTGGCGCTGTTGATGGACCGAAACGGAGGTTATTAATAACCTTCGTTTCTTTGTTAAAGCCAGCCGTTGTTTTGCTCGCAAGTCCAGCCACGCCGATCCGCACGTCTAGGGTTTTCTCTCCCCCGATCGCCTTCTCGCCCGCTCCAGTCGACGACACATTCGCTTGTATTTCTCGCCGCCGCCACTCCTCACGCCGCCGCTCGTCATCAATAGGAGCTAATGTCACAACCCGCATTTTCTCAAATTTTAAAATATATCAGAGTGAGAGAAAATACGCGTCGTGATGCCACGCCGTGCAGGGAACAACTGCAGACGCTTAGGCAAACTCCTAAATCTAATGCTCTTTTATGAAAAGATATGTTACTATGATAAAAAAATATTTAAGTTTAAGTTGAGAACCGTGTCCCTCGGTTCAGTGGATCAACTAGTCCACGAGTAAAGTATATGTGGTCGCAGCGGAGAAATACTTGATTCAATTCTTTTATGGTCCTATATGAGCCCGTAGACCTAACATACAGCTAGTGTTATGCATGACTCTAGATTTACTATAAGAAATAAAAAGGTTTTATAACGTTCAAAATATGGTGGCTTTCAGTTAAAGATATGCGATGAATCTAAGTTAAATGCAGCTTTTTATATTTAAAGTAACTAACATGCATCCTAACATAAATCCTTCCCAGAGAGAAAGAGTAAGAGCTAACAGTAGGTAACAGTAGTGAACACTAGCAAGTAGTCTAACATCCAAGACAAACCACTATGGGCGTCAACAAACAGACACAAACCCATAGGAGCAAATCTAATAAAAAAAGACAAAACTACCTCACAAAAGGAGGTGAAACAAACGCTGCCACTACCTGCAGCACAGAAACCTCGAGCTCTACCAGACTAACCTGCTACTTCTCTGAACCTGAGGCATTCAAAAGAAGAACACCTCAGAAACAAGTTGCAAGTGGTGCGAGAGAGAAAAAAGAGCTAAACAAACCTCCAAGCGAACGGGAGGTATACCAACAGCCTGCAACAGATGTCAGTACAAGAGTGTAGAAACAGAGAGAGAAACCAGCTAAATGGCTAAAACCAAGAGAGCTTACTAACAGGAGCAAAAGAAATGCATAGATACATATATACATATATATTTTACCAGATTTCAAATTCATATTCGTATTCATATTCATAAGATACTGATCAGCTCAACCAAAAGAAGAGCACCGCACCGGGGGCAAAAACCACACCGCGTACGGCCTCCCAATCAAAAGCTTAAGAGAACACCGCATCGGGGGCAAAAACCACACCGCGTACGACCTCCCAATCAAAGCTTAAAAGAACACGGCACCGGGGGCAAAAACCACACCGCGTACGGCTTCCAACACAAAAGCTTAAAAGAACACCGCACCGGGGGCAAAAACCATACCACGTACGACCTCCAACACATTTAGGTTACGGTTAGGAAGCATCATGCCGGGGGTAAAAACCACACCGCGCACAACCCTCAATATAGTATTTCATTATGACGGTTCTGAACTACGAAGTCGACGAAGAACTTAGGCCAAACTGAATATACGGTCAACGTAACTACACAGACCATACATGCACAAGTCCAAGACCCTAACAACACATATCTCCAAAATAAACGGGGAAAACTAGCCATCTGACGGTGTTCCGATACCGAGATAATTGGGTTAAATCATTCCGCCTAACGAGGCGACGATCCAAAAGACGTGACGGCCAAGTTGACACGACAACCAGAAGCACACTGATCAAAGCTCGACTCCTAGACTAACCTTCTACTTAAGCGAGTTGATGATTCAAGCAAGACGACGCAATACAAGACTTGGCGTCGGAACACCACGAAGAGAAGACACAAGAAGGCAAAAGCCGAAAATACTCAACGTTGGATACTCCTAAAAGGATATGGCCAATGCAAACGCTACCGAAGGAAAAACAAACGATCGATAACCGGTACCATCCTGACCGATAAGCATCCGACAAAGGCTTTAGATTAAACAAAAGGGTAAGGATCAGGACCCAATAGTCGATGAAAGAAGTACAAATGGAGCTTTGCAATCAGAAATCTTACGCGTGCAATTACCAGAGCACTAGCTGTTCAGGACCCTCATGCAGTCATCACGGAACAAAACATCTTCATACAGGTAGTCGACCCCAAAGAAACTTACTTTGTACATACAGTCGACACGACATTTGCCAATCAAACAATACAGTCAAATTTTAGGAATAGGTCATTCGGACGACATGAAGCGTCAAATTATGCAGTTCGTATATAGAAAGCAAGTAGCAAACATTAAACCATACAAAGGTGATCAAGCAACTTGATAAAAGGACTCGGACAAGTTTATGAAGCACACGATCATACGGTCGATGAAGGAGAATACAGTCGGCAAGGGACTATGCAGAGTAGATGCAGTCAACATGAACTTTAAAATCACCAGGTGCAATGATCGACAAAAACAGGCATTGAGACGGCGGTATGATCCGCTAACACTCGCAGTCCAAAATTTATCTTTCCTAATTTATCCTTAGGAATTCCAAAATTATTGAAAACCCGATAGAATTCACCAAAACCATACCAAGGGAACTTCTAAGTCCACCAGAACTGGACTCTAGGCAAACCAGCCCAACACTGGAAACGAGAGCTCCGCCGGCGGTAGCTAGCTAGCGCCGGGAGGTATCGTCTCGACGCAACCTTCCCCTATTCGACGCAACACATCCTATCGACGCACCTCTTGTCGACGCAACCTCCACCACTCGACGCAACTCCTTGTCTACGCAACTGCCACCACTCGACGCAACTCCTTGTCGACACAACTGCCACCACTCGACGAACCTCCTTGTCGACGCAACTGCCACCACTCGACGCAACTCCTTGTCGACGGAACTGCCACCACTCGACGCAACTCCTTGTCGATGCAACTGCCACCACTCGACGCAACTGCTTGTCGACGCAACTGCCACCACTCGACGCAACTCCTTGTCGACGCCACCTCCACATAAACGGGAGACAAACAAACACGGCCTAAATAAACTCTAAAACACTAACTTTGAGGAAGTGAATCGCTTGACGCGACGCAACAATAATTTGGCAATGTTACGAGATTATGATAACAATTGGAGGCGATAATACTACGATAGATTGCAAGTGAAAAATTCATATCATACCCTAACGAGACGAGTCGAAATGAACGCCCTACGGAATCGAGTGACAACAAAACGTTCAAGGTCGCAGATCGGGCATAGCGGTGCATCAAATACGCATTTATAAATGAATAATAAAAGGTTTTTTACCATGATCGGACGAGGAAGAAAGGAGGGGAAAACCACCACTTGCCTTGGTTTCGCCGGAGACGTCTTCCGAAATGCACCACGTCGTAGATCGTGGCAAAAGAAGACGGGAGAAGTTGAAACCTACGAGAAATCGGACGGAATAGAGGTTAGGGCCGAAAACCCTAACGAGAAAATGTTAACGAAACGAGAAAAACTCACCACAAACGCGTAGCTCTCGCCGAGAGCATTCCAAATCTATGCTCGATCGAGAAATCCGAGCACCGGAGCTCCGTCGACGGCGACTGGAAAATCCAAGAAAACGCCGCCCTACGCTGCGCTCGATCGACACTCTGGTTCTGTTCTTTTAGGAGGAAGATGAATAGAAGGACTTGATGTTTATATATATATATATTAATTATAATAATAATAAGAATAATAATAATCATAATAATAATTAAGAGTTAGTTATAAGAAATAATCATAATTATAATTAGAGCTCTCGCCTAAACCTTTCCTATTACTACAGGACGGATATAGCCGAATACGTTAATAATAATAATAATAATAATAATAATAATAATAATAATAATATAACATTATTATTAAAAATAAACGGATGCCGAAATCGATGTAATTCGCACCGTAGGTGAACAGCGGCGCTACGAATCCAACGGCGAAGCCGAAATCATAATCCGACGTGCCAATCTCGAGGTATAAATCTCCAAAGTTTACGCTAAACGTAAACCATACAAAACTTCAAATGCACGCCGAGACTTCAAAAACGATCGGATCGCGATGAAACTTGACGGGCAAGTCAAAAATTAAACAACTTAATTTCCTATCGTAAAATTTTCCAATTTTGGTGATTTTCAAAATTTTGTCGGCTTGACCAAACGGACACGAGAACGCACTAACAGCGATGCGTCGCTAACTCTGCCCTAGCGTAACGCCCTTACATCATTATTATGACAATTAAAAAATTAAAATAATAGTCGAAAATCAGGGGCGTTACAGTCACTCCCCCTAAAAAGAAGTTTCATCCCGAAACTTAGAACGTAAAATGAAACTAGATGCCAAGAAAGATAGATTGAGATTCGCTGGATGGAAACGCTACCCGAAGAGGCCTAGGAGAACAGCTTAGGATAAGATCCTCACTCATCATTGACTCTTACGTCCCCAGAATAAAGACAAACGTCTCGTCAAAGGAAGGATTAGGCTGCAATAGAGACACTGAGCTAGGGGCATGACAAACAAAATCACAAACTTTCACCACTGGCTCACGTGAAACACATCGTGAAAACCATGGAAAGAAGCAGGCAAACACAGCCTAATAGCAGACACTCTGATGCACTCACTCTGGCACCAGAGAAACTATCTATAAAACCATGCCCCCAACTACGAGCTCTAAATTAGCACTCTGCCAAATTGCAATTTCTCAAAATGCATCTGAGCCAACAGTAGCTCCTCACCGATAAGCGAAACCGCGACACTCAAATCCACCAAAGCTTCCAAAATCTGCCTCAAAATGCTGACAGACACAACATTTAGATATAAGCCTTACTAAGCCAACTTGAACTTCCTAACACCAAACCATTTCCTTCAGATCACAATACATTTCTTTTGAAATCAAAATGGTAAGCAACGCTACAACTTTATGCTTCGCCACAATTCCTTGCCCGAATATCCTCAATAGCAGGAATATAATATTTACTTCTAAATTTCTACGCGATCATATCTTTCTCCAAAAAAATCCAGAAAATCTTTGCATTAGACTTAACCCTGAATGAAACGCAATTCCAATCTATAAAAGGCTCTCCCAACACTAAGCTGGTCAACAATAATATTGCTTATAACAGTTGCCAATAAAATTCTCTCTGCCAGCTACTACGCTAAAACACTAATGATGAGTGTAGGGTAATCCTTCCTATAAAATTTCAAATTCCATGAACCATTCGCAACCACAATCCCTGTCTACGTCAGAACAGAACACCCAAACCATGATCAAAATTCACGACAAGGTATTCTAAATCCAACACTTCCAAATCAACCTAAGCGATAAAAACTACTTAGAAGGGAATATAACACTAAGGGGATCAACGAAATGATCGAAAATCTAACGATGATCGGCCACGAAACTGAATCGCTACACGCACCTGAGGATTCATCCTCTACTTGGGGAGTCGATCCCGACGTACTACGCTCTGAAGTCATCTCCTGCGATTACGAACGAACATCTCATCCATACTTAGTTACCTAGCTTACAACCTCAACTAGGAAACTAGAATCATCTAACTCAAATAGATCAGAAATGTATAGACACTTGCACTTGCTGTTACCTTGCTCTGGGATTTCATAAATGACCTTATGCTCTAATACTTGGGATGATGCTCTGTCATCCCTTTTGACTCTTGTGCCTATGATATGAATGCATGTATTCATTATTCTCTTTTGAAATCATGTGTGTACATATGTCATCTGGTATGTCTTTAACTTGGCACGCGTGCTTATGCGATGATATGAATGTATGCAGTGCTATGCATTCTAGAAAGAGGCCTTAATGCATGTTATGAGCGGCGCACACATGTAATGTTATGCATCCCATACTACATAACATTACATGTAACGAAAAAAAGAAAACATGCTAATGGGCATCCATGTAATGGTGGTTATGCATCCCATACTAAATAACCGTCACATGTTGCCACCTATGGTGGATCCATATACAAACACATATTATGCATCCCATACTACATAATATGCCCCGTATACTTCTTATCATGCTATGAGTGTTGTGTCCATGATTCAGTCAAGACATATTGATGACATATCGGTGTGTGTATACAATGAAATGGTCTTATGAGGTTCTGCTTAGGATAGCGGTTGTTTGGCTCACACGCCAAACCACCCAACTACCTTTTTCACAGAACCTATCTCTGATACCAACTGTCACAACCCACATTTTCTCAAATTTTAAAATATATCAGAGTGAGAGAAAATACGTGTCGTGATGCCACGCCGTGCAGGGAACAACTGCAGACGCTCAGGCAAACTCCTAAATCTAATGCTCTTTTAAGAAAAGACATGTTACTATGATAAAACAATATTTAAGTTTAAGTTGAGAACCGTGTCCCTCGGTTCAGTGGATCAACTAGTCCACGAGTAAAGTATATGTGGTCGCAGCGGAGAAATACTTGATTCAATTCTTTTATGGTCCTATATGAGCCCGTAGACCTAACATATAGCTAATGTTATGCATGACTCTAGATTTATTATAAGAAATAAAAAGGTTTTATAACGTTCAAAATATGGTGGCTTTCAGTTAAAGATATGCGATGAATCTAAGTTAAATGCAGCTTTTTATATTTAAAGTAACTAACATGCATCCTAACATAAATCCTTCCCAGAGAGAAAGAGTAAGAGCTAACAGTAGGTAACAACAGTGAACACTAGCAAGCAGTCTAACATCCAAGACAAAACACTATGGGCGTCAACAAACAGACACAAACCCATAGGAGCAAATCTAATCAGAAAGACAAAACTACCTCATAGAAGGAGGTGAAACAAACGCTGCCACTACCTGCAGCACAGAAACCTCGAGCTCTACTAGACGAACCTGCTACTGCTCTGAACCTGAGGCATTCAAAAGAAGAACACCTCAGAAATAAGTTGCAAGTGGTGCGAGAGAGCAAAAAGAGCTAAACAAACCTCCAAGCGAACGGGAGGTATACTAACAGCCTGCAACAGATGTCAGTACTAGAGTGCAGAAACAGAGAGAGAAACCAGCTAAATGTCTAAAACCAAGAGAGCTTACTAATAGGAGCAAAAGAAATGCATAGATACATATATACATATATATTTTACCAGATTTCAAATTCATATTCGTATTCATATTCATAAGAGACTGATCAGCTCATCCAAAAGAAGAGCACCGCACCGGGGGCAAAAACCACACCGCGTACGGCCTCCCAATCAAAAGCTTAAGAGAACACCGCACCGGGGGCAAAAACCACACCGCGTACGGCCTCCCAATCAAAGCTTAAAAGAACACCGCACCGGGGGCAAAAACCACACCGCATACGGCTTCCAACACAAAAGCTTAAAAGAACACCGCACCGGGGGAAAAAACCACACCGCGTACGGCCTCCAACACATTTAGGTTACGGTTAGGAAGCATCATGCCGGGGGTAAAAACCACACCGCGCACAACCCTCAATATAGCATTTTATTATGACGGTTCTGAACTACGAAGTCGACGAAGAACTTAGGCCAAACTGAATATACGGTCGACGTAACTACACAGACCATACATGCACAAGTCCAAGACCCAAACAACACATGTCTCCCAAATAAACGGGGAAAAACTAGCCATCTGACGGTGTTTCGATACCGAGATAATTGGGTTAAATCATTCCGCCTAACGAGGGGACGATCCAAAAGACGTGACGGCCAAGTTGACACGACAACCAGAAGCACACTGATCAAAGCTCGACTCCTAGACTAACCTTCTACTTAAGCGAGTTGAAGATTCCAGCAAGACGACGCAATACAAGACTTGGCGTCGGAACACCACGAAGAGAAGACACAAGAAGGCAAAAGCCGAAAATACTCAACGTTGGATACTCCTAAAAGGATATGGCCAATGCAAACGCTACCGAAGGAAAAACAAACGATCGATAACCGGTACCGTCCTGACCGATAAGCATCCGACAAAGGCTTTAGATTAAACAAAAGGGCAAGGATCAGGACCCAACAGTCGATGAAAGAAGTACAAATGGAGCTTTGCAATCAGAAATCTTACGCGTGCAATTACCAGAGCACTAGTTGTTCAGGACCCTTATGCAGTCATCACGGAACAAAACATCTTCATATAGGCAGTCGACCCCAAAGAAACTTACTTTGTACATACAGTCGACACGACATTTGCCAATCAAACAATATAGTCAAATTTTAGGAATAGGTCATTCGGACGACATGAAGCGTCAAATTATGCAGTTCGTATATAGAAAGCAAGTAGCAAACATTAAACCATACAAAGGTGATCAAGCGACTTGATAAAAGGACTCGGACAAGTTTATGAAGCACACGTTCATACGGTCGATGAAGGAGAATACAGTCGGCATGGGACTATGCAGAGTAGATGCAGTCAACATGAACTTTAAAATCACCAGGTGCAATGATCGATAAAAACAGGCATTGAGACGACGGTATGATCCGCTAACACTCACAGTCCAAAATTTATCTTTCCTAATTTATCCTTAAGATTTCCAAAATTATTCAAAACCAGATAGAATTCACCAAAACCATACCAAGGGAACTCCTAAGTCCACTAGAACTGGACTCTAGGCAAACCAGCCCAACACTGGAAATGAGAGCTACCGCCGGCGGTAGCTAGCTAGCGCCGGGCGGTATCGTCTCGATGCAACCTTCCCCTATTCGACGCAACACATCCTATCGACGCACCTCTTGTCGACGCAACCTCCACCAGTCGACGCAACTCCTTTTCGACGCAACTGCCACCACTCGACGCAACTCCTTATCGACGCAACTGCCACCACTCGATGCAACTCCTTGTCGACGCAACTGCCACCACTCGACGCAACTCCTTGTCGACGCAACTGCCACCACTCGACGCAACTCCTTGTCGATGCAACTGCCACCACTCGACGCAACTCCTTGTCGACGCAACTGCCACCACTCGATGCAACTCCTTGTCGACGCCACCTCCACATAAACAGGAGACAAACAAACACGGCCTAAATAAACTCTAAAACACTAACTTTGACGAAGGGATTCGCTTCACGCGACGCGACAATAATTTGGCAATGTTACGAGATTATGATAACAATTGGAGGCGATAATACTACGATAGATTGCAAGTGAAAAATTCATATCATACCCTAACGAGATGAGTCGAAACGAACGCCCTACGGAATCGAATGACAACAAAACGTTCAAGGTCGCAGATCGGGCATAGCGGTGCATCAAATACGCATTTATAAATGAATAATAAAAGGTTTTTTACCATGATCGGACGAGGAAGAAAGGAGGGGAAAAACCACCACTTGCCTTAGTTTTGCCGGAGACGTCTTCCGAAATGCACCACGTCGTAGATCGGGGCAAAAGAAGATGGGAGAAGTTGAAACCTACGAGAAATCGAACGGAATAGAGGTTAGGGCCGAAAACCCTAACGAGAAAATGTTCACGAAACGAGAAAAACTCACCACGAACACGTAGCTCTCGCCAAGAGCATTCCAAATCTATGCTCGATCGAGAAATCCGAGCACCGGAGCTCCGTCGACGGCGACTAGAAAATCCAAGAAAACGCCGCCCTACGCTGCGCTCGATCGACACTCTGGTTCGGTTCTTTTAGGAGGAAGATGAATAGGACTTGATGTTTATATATATATATATATATTAATTATAATAATAATAAGAATAATAATAATCATAATAATAATTAAGAGTTAGTTATAAGAAATAATCATAATTATAATTAGAGCTCTCGCCTAAACCTTTCCTATTACTACAGGACGGATATAGCCGAATACGTTAATAATAATAATAATAATAATAATAATAATAATAATAATAATAATAATAATAATAATAATAATAATAATAATAATATAACATTATTATTAAAAATAAACGGATGCCGAAATCGACGTAATTCGCACCGTAGGTGAACAGCGGCGCTACAAATCCAACGGCGAAGCCGGAATCATAATCCGACGTGCCAATCTCGAGGTATAAATCTCCAAAGTTTACGCTAAACGTAAACCATACAAAACTTCAAACGCGCGCCGAGACTTCAAAAACGATCGGATCGCGATGAAACTTGATGGGCAAGTGTAAAATTAAACAACTTAATTTCCTATCATAAAATTTTCCAATTTCGGTGATTTTCAAAATTTTGTCGGCTTGACCAAACGGACACGAGAACGCACTAACAGCGATGCGTCGCTAACTCTGCCCTAGCGTAACGCCCTTACGTCATTATTATGACAATTAAATAATTAAAATAATAGTCGAAAATCAGGGGCGTTACAGCTAATCCTCACTCCATTCCTCGTCGATATCTCTCAACGCCGCCGGAATCAGCCTTTCCAATTTCCTCCTCCTCCGGAATCAACCTATCCAGTTTCTTCCTCCTCCTCAGCCTATCCAGTGCTCGCCCGATCCAGCTTCCTCTGCCGGATTTCTGGTAGAAATCATTATTTTTTTGTTAATTTTTTTGAGCTGAATGTGTTTGTGTGTGTGGTGTGATGATGGTGGTGAATGTGTGTTTTTGTTTGTGTGTGTTTTTAATTTTTGTGTTTGTGTGATGATGGTGGTGAATGTATGTTTTTTGTGTGTATGTTATATACGTGTGTGTGTTATATGTGTGTGTGTGTGTGTGTGTGTTGTATGATATATGTGTGTTATATATATGTGTGTGTGTGTTGTATGTTATATGTGTGTGTTATATATGTGTATGTGTGTGTGTGTGTTGTATGTGTGTGTGTATGTGTGTGTGTGTGTTGTATGTTATATGTGTGTGTGTGTGTTATATGTGTATATGTGTGTGTGTTGTATGTTATATGTGTGTGTGTGTGTTGTATGTTATATGTGTGTGTGTTATATATGTGTGTGTGTGTTGTATGTTATATGTGTGTGTTATATATATGTGTGCTTGTGTTGTATGTTATATGTGTGTGTGTTATATATGTGTATATGTGTGTGTGTATGTAATATGTCTTATGTGTGTGTGTGTGTTATATTTGTGTGTGTGTATGTTATATGTTATATGTGTGTGTATGTTTTGTGTGTGTGTGTTATATATGTGTATATGTGTGTGTGTTATATGTGTGTGTGTGTTGTATGTTATATGTGTGTGTGTGTTTTATATGTGTATATGTGTGTGTGTGTGTTGTATGTTATATGTGTGTATGTTATATGTGTGTGTTGTATGTTATATGTGGTGTATGTTATATGTGTGTGTGTATGTTATATGTGTGTCTGTGTTATATGTGTGTGTGTATGTTATATGTGTGTGTGTGTTTTATTTGTGTGTGTTATATGTGTGTGTGTGTGCGTTGTATGTTATATGTGTGTGTGTGTGTTGTATTTTATATGTGTGTGTGTTATATATGTGTATATGTGTGTGTGTTGTATGTTATATGTGTGTGTATGTTATATGTGTGTGTGTGTTGTATGTTATATGTGTGTTATATATGTGTATATATGTATATATGTGTGTGTGTGTGTTGTATGTTATATGTGTGCTATATATGTGTATATGTGTGCGTGTGTTGTATGTTATATGTGTGTGTATGTTATATGTGCGTGTGTATGTTATATGTGTGTGTGTTATATGTGTGTGTGTGTGTATGTTATATGTTATATGTGTGTGTATGTTTTATGTGTGGGTGTGTGTGTTATATATGTGAATATGTGTGTGTGTGTGGTGTATGTTATATGTGTGTGTGTTATATATGTGTGTGTTGTATGGTATGTGTTTGTGTTTTATGTGTGTGTGTGTGGTGTATGTTATATGTGTGTGTGATCATTTAACTTTATGTTCAACTATTTTCCCTTCCTAATTTTTGTTATAATATTGTAGGTTGTCCCAGCGGCCAAAAATTTCAGATATGCTGGCATCCCCCCCCCCCCCCCCCCCCCCCCCCCCCCCGAGTTAGAGGAATGATTGAGGAGGATGTTCGATTCAGTAGTTGCCTGTGGACGTCATGCTACCATTCCTAGCATAAAGAGTAATCCACCTGAGTCTACCGACGAGAGAGAGTTGTCCGGTGGGGAGCATGACATCCAGGAGGATAATGTTGCACCACCTCCCCCCGAGGTCACATCAGCGAGGAAGAGGAAGAAAGGAAAGAAAAGTTCCACCAACTCCGTCTTAGAAGATCTAGCAGAATCTTCAAAGACCATCAGTCGATGCATCCAGGGACATCCTAAGAGCAATCCTTACACTATTACTCAGCCATTAGAGCGGTTAAGTGGATACCCCGACGTTGTAGCGGATGAGAAATTCTATGACTTTGCCATCACATTTTTGTTGGACAAAGGTCATAGAGAGGCATTTATGTTCCTACCCGATGGTATGAACATAAAGTGGATTTATAACCGCTACAATGGTGGGGAGTAGGCAGGCTTATCATATTTATGGCCATGTACTGATAGACTTATATTGTTATTTCTGTTAGACTGATATTTGCGGTCATGTACTGATAGACTGATATTATTATTTCTGTTAGACTGATATTTTTATTTCTGATATTGTTACATTGTTATTTCTGTTGGATTTTATTATTAGTATTTCTGCTAGACTATTCATGTTTTTATGTTATTGTTGTTGTTGTGGTTGTGGTTAGACATTATTCTTATTGATGTCCTATCTTTTGTGTATCAGAAAATGTCTACCACTGACTCTGATGATTCAGAAGATAGCTTTGAGGCTATTCAAAATTATGCAATCACACATCATCAAAATATGGTAGTAGCAGTTAGTATTTTGGCTGAAAGTAATTCTCTTTTCAACCAACCTGTACCATGCATGACATCGAAGCAGACAGGTGATAAATGGGTTGGAGAAATGCTTCAATCTTCGACAGTCCGATTTCATAATTCTTTTCGAATGTCCCAAGAAATTTTTATGGATCTATTGCATATCTTGGAGGAGAAGTACGAATTTCACGGGACTAGATGGACTGCATCTAGAGAGATTTTGGCACTAACCTTGGACATACTGTCTCATAATGAGGTCATGAGAAAGACATGTGAGCGTTTTCAGCACTCGACGAAGACTGCTAGCAGGTTTTTTGTATAAGGCATTCGCGTGTTGATACTACTGGCGGATGAATTGATTCAGCCATTAGATAGATCATGTAGTAGCACACCGCCAGAGATTCTGTACGACACACGTTACATGCAATTCTTTAAAGATTGTGTCGGTGCAATTGATGGAACACATGTTCATGCATGCGTACCTATTCATGATCAAGTACCGTACATTAGGAGACATGACATGCCAACACAAAATGTGATGTCTGCTTGTGATTTCAACATGTGTTTCACGTTCGTTATGCCAGGTTGGGAAGGCTCTGCGCATGATAGCCGCATTTTCAATTATGCGCTTCGGGATCCCCGTTAAAAATTTCCGCATCCATCACCAGGTAATAAGATTTCTATACCATTTTTTATACTTCTCACCTTTGAAGCATAACAACTTTGCTCCTGGTTTTCAGGAAAATATTACTTGGTAGACTCTGGGTATCCGCTATAAAGGGGATACTTGAAACCATATCAAGAGACATGTTATCATCTACTGGACTTTGCTCGTGGCGGTCGTGCACCGGAAGGACGCCGAGAGATATTCAATCATGCGCACTCATCCCTTAGAAGTGTCATTGAAAGATCGTTCGACATTTGGAAGAAATAGTGGGCCATAATGCGTGATATGCAGAGCTACAGCTTCGCCAAACAAACCGATATTGTGATGGCGACTATGGCACTGCGTAATTTTATTCGGCAGCACCCGTCGCGGAGGGATATTGATTTCAATGACGTCGAGCAGGGAGGTGGTGATGAGGGGGGAGCACACAAGGGCATTAAGTAGTTTGTCCTGATACATTAGGCGGGGTAGATGAGATGATCACGTTATGTGAAAAAATAGCCAACAGTTGTACACTTCTAGATCTTAGATGGTGAGAAGAATTGTTGGTATTTTTATCTATTTTAGTAACTTTTATCAAGATTGTGTATTTGATGTGTATCGAATTTGTTTTTTTTTTCAAAAACTCCATTTGACCCAAACAAAATTTATAAAAGTCCATTTCAATAAGCACTGAAAACTCCATTTCACCTAAACAGTTTTCTAACAAAACTCCATTTCTGAGAAACAACACTTTTTCAAAACTCCATTTCTGATCAGCAGCTTGTCATCAGCAACAGCCCAACCAAACGCACCCTAAATTTCTTTTGTGATTTAGGTAGTTCATTTAAGAGTCTTTCAACTGTGAAACTAACCCTTACTCAACAATTTGGTTATGATACCGACCATCTAGATATCTATCTTGTCGAGGTAAAACGCTACACGTACTCTTACTTGTTCGTACATTATCCCAACCTCCAAGGTTGTCCAAAATTTTGATGCTTTGGAGGCAATTGCTACATTTCTTGGTAATTTGCAACTATTTTTACATAAGGGAAGACATCGTGCATTAATATGTCATGACTTCATCTCATGCGGGTGTTAAATAATTACCTTCTTCTCCCACGCAAACATCTGAGACAACAACAATTGTCCCTTTGTGAGTAGTGTATCATTGATGTGCATGTCATTTTTATTCTAAACTAAAGTGGGTAGATTATATCATCCCATCAACCGGTACATTTTATATATTTTGGAACATGACATGAACCAAGGTACATGGTTCGAGATGACTTCCCTTCAACATGGGTCATGCAGACTAACAAAAGTAAGGCATAATTCACAATATGATAAACTAAATGGAATCAATTCCAAGCGCCCTACCATCTATGCCAATGATCATTCAAGACATATTTATTTTAAGATAAAGTTGAGATGTCAAATCACCAAACAAGTCATACTAATCGTGTTATCTTCACCACGAATGATTACCAATTAAACTTCTAAACTTAAGGGAATCATGCTCTCCCAGCAACTCCGCCAATCCTGAGCTCTTCCTAAGGCAGGTACGATGATATGCAGCAACTCCCAAATCCTTGGGTAATTATCGGAAGAGGAATTCAAGATGTAAGTTCCTGTTATTTGTACCAAAGGTATGCATAGCTTCTCTCTAGTTCGAAACCTTAAGGATTAATGTTGTTTTAAATTCCTAGTCTCACGTTACCATATTTAATTACAGATTAAATATAGTCATCATCATACCAATCACCCAAATACCACATTTTTATTTTATCCTTTTGTATGAGTAAAATTTCGTAAAAGTCCCAGACGATTATGTTATTAAAAGTTCACGTGTAGACAAATACAGATGCATACTGATATAGAAATTTAGTGCTTGTTAAATTGAGCGAAGGTTAAATATTTTTTCCAAAACTATATCTGATAAAGGAATGTGTACCATATCGTCTATTGTACAGGATATTCAGAAATACCAAGGTCGTATTCCACGAGGCGCGTTGATCACATCTACTTCGAGGAAAATCACCATTATCTTATCCAACGATTTTTTTGAGGTTTGTTTTACTTTAGCTAGAAAGAGACAATTTGCAAACTGAATGAAGGATTTAATCGATAGCAAAAGGCTTAATGCTCAATCATAGTGGAGGGGAAGAAGGAAAGACAAAATAAAATTGCATGAAATAGAAATTACTAAGGAGAAAGAGAACATGAAAGAGAGCAAAATTAATTTTATTAAAAACCAGAACAATTACAAGCTTTAAAAGAGATTACAAGGCTAGGAAGAAAAAGATTACAAGCTTAAACTAACTATTGCATTGAAAGAAAAAGTAGTACATTACAAGACATGAAAAAGAGGAGAACATGAAATTGAAGAACATGAAAAAGCATTGAAAAAACCACTAACAGCTCTAGCAGTACCTCCCCCTCTCCAAAATTCTGAACCCTGGACTCAAGGAGAGCCTCTGAATTTATAGGAAGAAATTTCATGTTACATGCCCCTTGGTCACGGGTGTGACCTGGGGCGTGTAAACACTGATAGCATTGGATCAGGTAGTGGCGTTGGCTTTGCATGGCGGTGGGAGAAATTCGGACATTACACACCCGTGTAACATAGGTCACGGACGTGTACTTGGACGGCTTCATTTAATGTGGCGTGGACCTTGCTTGCGGCGCGGCGGTGTGCAGAGATCACTCGGGAAAGTCACGGCTATGACATTTGGGTCACGGGCGTGACTCATGTTGACTTCTCGATGACTTCTCCACGTCTCGACGGCCGCCCGCTGAGAAGATTCTAAAATTACACGCCCATTGGTCACGGGCGTGACTTTGGGTCACGGGCATGACCTGGGGCGTGACTTGCTGTGGGTTAGATCAATCAGCGCGGCATAGACTCTGGTTTGATCTTCAGGTTACATGCCCCTTGGTTACGGGCGTGACCTTGGGCGTGACTTTGAAAATCCACCAATTTCTATCAAAATTATGCAAATATTGGAATTAAGCTAAGTTAGAATCAAAATTACAAAAAGAACTACTTATAACCTAAAATTGACATGAAAAGCATAAATTCATATTAAATAATTACAAAAACTTCTATTTAAAACTTATATAAATACTACTTATCAAATACCCCCATACTTGAGGTTTTGCTATTTCAGAGCAAAAGTGTGAGACATAATTTATAAGACATCCATAAAATTTTTAATTTCAAACTAAAATTTTATTTAACCAAAAGTTAAGTTAAGAATAAATTCTAGGAGGAGTTAAGTCCTAAATTATGATGAATTGAAAAGAGAGAAAATTGTTTAGGCAAGGACTTCTTAAGGTAATTAATTAGCTTACCAAAATTGTAGAAAATATAAAACTAGATTAAATTAAAATTATAAGAACTCTATCTCCATAACTTAAGTTAAACCTAGATCAAAGATATTGGCTAAGGGGGGTTTACAAAGCTTGGGATAAGAAGAGATTTTTGATTTAAGGTGATGAATTTTATCCTCTCAGCTCTATTTTTTTTCCTTTTTTTTGTATATGTTTAAGGAATAATGAATTTTATCCTCTTATTCCTAAGCCATATAATCTTTTAAATTCTCTTCTAATAAACCCAAAATGTATATGGTTTAGGAGTAATGAATTTTATCCTCTTACTCCATGCCATATATTCTTTTAAAATATTTCGGGTGCATATGTTTTAGGGAATAATGAATTTTATCCTCTTATTCCCATGACATATGATCCTTAAAAATACTTTTTTATGCCATCAAAGGGGTAGGAAAAATTTCTAGTTTATAAATTAAATTATATTGAGAGCAAATTCTAGTAAATTTAAATTTCTTAAGATCTGAAACGCTGGAAGAAAATATAATTGAAATCTAAAGTGGTTTAGCAAATTTACTACAAAATGAAGCCATTTAAAAATAAAAAGAGAAGTCGTGCTAACAAAAATTCTCTAATCAATCTCAAATTATAAGATGGTTCTTAAAACAAGATTACCTAAAATTTAAAATTAACAAACAATGATAAACAAAATTTTAGCCAATTAAAAACCTAAAAAATGCATATAAACATTCTCAACTAGATTTCTAAGAAATCACAAAACAACAAGTAGGGGGGATAAGATTTTTTGGAATTTTTGATATTATCTTTTTTTTTTTGAATTTTTGAATATTATCTTTTATGAATTTTTGAATATTATCTTTTTTTTTTGAATTTTTGAATATTATCTTTTTTTGAATTTTTGAATATTATCTTTTTTTGAATTTTTGAATATTATAAGAAAGGAAACTAGTTTTAAACCTAACATTTTTTTGTTAATTCCTGGACTTCCCGAGGTATACCCCGTGAAGGGTTCTCACGGTACTAGAAGGTGTGATGGGATGATATCCCAAACGTCCCTTTCCGAGATTTAAATTTTCGATTTTCTAAATTTTTTTTGTAAGTTTTTGGGTTTTACAAGTGTGAAAATTTCTAATTTAAAAACTATTTACAAAGAACTAATTATACCCCCATACATAAAGTTAAACATTGTCCCCAATGTTTAAAACTAAGTATGAAGTAAAAGAAAAGAAAAAGAAGTAAATAAAGAAATGCACGGAAAAGAGAAGGAAAAAGAGCTTCCCTGATTTTTTTGAAGCTTTTGTGGGGAAGCGGCGATTACCTACAAAAGTTGTTAAAGAGGAAAAATAAGAGAAAACAATAAAAAGATAACCTTGGGGTGCTTCCCAAAAGCGCTTTGTTTAAAGTCGCGTAGCTTGACCCACTTGTCGATCATATTATAGGATGAAAAGATAATGATTCACTCTTCTCGTTAGCTAGCTCTCCCGGAAGATATAACTTAAGGCGATGCCCATTTACTTTGAAGGAACCTTTTTCCGGGTGGGAAATTAGGATTGTCCCATAGGACCAATCCTCTTTAACAATAAAGGGTCCGGACCATCGGGACTTTAATATTCTCGGAAAAAGGCGAAGGCGAGAATTATAAAGGAGGACGAGATCGCCGGGAGAAAAAGTTTTCAGAAATTTAATGTGTTTATCGTGATAAGACTTTGTTTGCTCCTTATATAATTTATTACTTTCATATGCATTCGCTCGTCATTCATCTAATTCGTTCATTTGAAAAATATTTTGTTCGGCCGCTATTGTAGAATCGAGATTTAAAAATTTAAGCGCCCAAAATGCGCGGTATTCAAATTCGACCAGAAGGTGGCAAGCCTTGCCATAGACCATTCGATATAGTGTACAACTGATAGAGGTCTTGTACGCCGTCCGATAAGCCCATAGAGCATCATCGAGATTTTTTGCCCAATCCTTCCGATTAATAGAAACCGTTTTTTCTAAACTTCGCTTTAATTCTCGATTATCAACTTTGACTTGGCCGCTCGTTTGTGGGTGATATGCAGTGGATAATTTGTGCGTGACACCAGATTTTGCTAAGATTTTTGTAAATTGACTATTGCAAAAATGGGTGCCCCGATCACTCACTATAGCTCGCGGCGTGCCAAATCGAGAGAATAATTTTTTTAAGAAGTTAATGATGACTCGCGCATCGTTGGTGGGGAGAGCTTGCACTTCCGCCAACCTCGACACGTAGTTTACCGCAACTAGAATATACTTGTTTGAAAAAGAGGGGGGAGAGGACCAACAAAATCAATACCCCAAAGATTGAAAATTTTGCATTCTAAGAAAATGTTTTGGGGCATCTCATCCCAGCGAGAGATGTTCCCCGACCGCTGGCAGCTGTCGCAAGTACTCACAAGGGTGTGAGCATCTTTGAAGTGCGTGGGCCAATACAAGCCCGCCACCAGCGCCTTCCTCGCAGTTTGGTTCGCTTGGTAATGACCACCAGTTGGTCCCTCGTGACAATGAAGTACAATTTTAAGGCCTTCCTCACTTAAGACGCGTCTTCTCACCACCTGGTCTGCGCAAACACGGAATAAATAGGGGTCCTCCCAAAAATAGTTCCTTAAATCAGAAAAGAATTTCTTCTTTTGCTGACTCGATAATTCTTTTGGCAGGACCCGGGCTACTAAATATTTAGCCAAATCCGCAAACCAGGGGGTGGAAGATGAATTTATAATTTCCAGAGCGAGGAGGCGCTCTTTGGGAAATTTATCATTAATGTCGGCTTCTATTAATACTTCCGAGGCGGGATTTCCTAATCGAGAAAGATGATCGGCAGCCTATTTTTCGGCTCCCCTTTTGTCCCGGATCTCTAAATCAAACTCCTGCAAGAGGAGGATCCATCGCAAAAGATGAGGCTTGGAGTCTGATTTACTAAAGAAATACCTAAGCGTGGAGTGATCTGTGAAGACGATAACTTTTGAAAGCGTGATATATGAACTAAACTTATCAAAAGCGAAAACAATTGCTAAAAGTTCCTCCTCGGTAGTGGTGTAGTTCGCTTGTGCCGACGTGAGTGTTTTGCTCGCATAATAAATCGGGTGGAAATACTTACTCACCCGTTGTCCCAAAACGGCACCAACCGCAATATCACTCGCGTTGCACATGATTTAAAAAGGGAGTGACCAATCTAGCGTGACTATAATCGGAAAGTGTATAAGTTTGTCTTTGATAAGTTTAAAGGCCAAATGGCATTCATCGTTAAAAATAAAGGAGGATTCTTTTTCGAGAAGATGGGTTAATGGCTTTGTGATTTTGGAAAAAATATGTATAAAGCGCCGATAAAACCCTGTGTGGCCTAGGAAACTTCTAATAGCTTTTACGTTTGTTGGAGGGGGGAGTTTTTCAATTACTTTGATTTTTGCCCTATCAAGCTCGATCCCCTTGCCCAAAATTTTATGGCCAAGGACTAATCCTTCTTTGAACATAAAATGGCATTTCTCCCAATTAAGCGCTAAATTCGTTTCCTCATATTGCTACAGCACGCGCTCGAGATTTTCTAAACAATTTTTAAATGAGTTTCCAACACGGAGAAGTCGTCTATGAACACTTCCATCACCTCTACTAACTCGTCAAATATTGTCAGCATACATCTTTGGAATGTAGCTCGCGCATTACAAAGACCAATGGCATCCTTTGATAAGCAAAGGTGCCAAAGAGACAAGTGAAAGTGGTTTTCTCTTGGTCGTCGGGCGAAATCGGGATTTGGAAATATCCCGACAAACCATCGAGAAAACAGTAGTAGGAGTGACCTGAAAGGCGCTCTAAGGTTTGATGGATAAAATTTAGAGGGAAGTGATCCTTACGGGTGGCATCATTTAGTTTTTGATAATCGATGCACATCCGCCAACCCGTAATGGTACGGGTTGGGATTAATTCGTTATTCTCGTTCCCAACTACCGTAATGCCACCTTTCTTCGGTACGACTTATACTGGGCTAACCCAAGTACTATCTAATATCGGGTAGATGATTCCCGCATCCAATGGTTTAATAACTTCGGCCTTAACGACTTCTTTCATACTTGGGTTTAGTCGTCGTTGAGGGTGGACTGAGTTGCGGGAATTATCTTCGAGAAAGATTTTATGAGTGCAGAAGGAAGGGTTAATGCCCTTAATATCCGAAATTTGCCACGCAATTGTGTGGCGGTGCTTGCTTAAGACAATAGTCAAAACTCAGAAATTTCTGAGTTGCTAAGTTCGGATGAAACGATGACGGGTAGCTTAGACTCTTTTTCTAATTATAAATATTTAAGGTGAGGGGGGAGTTGCTTTAAATCTAACATGGGTGGCTCTTCATAAGAAGTTTTAATTTTTAATTTTTCTAGAAATAATGGTTCGGGTGGTGTGGGGTGAGAGACTTCTTCTTCAAGATAAATTAGCTCGACGAGCTCGGAATCACTACTTGCCGATGAGACTAACTCAGGGGATGAATCGAACTCACAACACTCTTCCAGGTGAAAACACGAATCGTCATTTTCTAATGTGTTCCGAATCGAGGAATTTATGCCAAAAGTAACTTCATCGTCTCCAACCCGTAGGAGGAGCTTTCTGTTACTTACGTTTATAATAGCGCGGAAGGTAGCAAGGAAGGGGTGGCTGAGTATGAGGGGTACTTCAGCATCCTCTTCGATGTCAAGATTGACAAGGTGCACCGGGAAGATGAACTTGTCAACCTTGACGAGCACGTCCTCCACTATTCCTACCGGATATTTTAAAGAATGATCCGCTAATTGAATACTCATTCGAGTGGGGCTTGGATTTCCTAGACCTAGCTTTTTGAATAATGAAAACGACATGAGATTGATGCCTTCTCCAAGATCCGCTAAGGCCTGTTTTACTAACGAATTGCCAAATAAACACGGGATGGAGAACCATCCTGGGTCATTTGCTTTTTGAGGCGATTGGTTGAGTACAACAGCGGAGCATTCTGCGTTTAAAGAAATATGCGAAATATCTTCTAATTTTTTCTTATTGGAGAGCAACTCCTTAAGATATTTCGCATATTTAGGCATTTGAGAGATAGCCTCGCAGAAGGGTACATTAATATGAATTTGCATTAAAATATCTAAAAACTTTTTATAAATTTTTTCAGCGCACTCGCTTTTAAATTAAGACGGATACAGAATATTAGAAGTAAAAACGCGCGGAGCTAACATAGCGGGCAAATTCGAAGATAAATTAAGAGTAGGAGGAGGAGAGGAAGTTACCTTGGGTTCGTCCTGTTTTGAAACCACCTTCTTCCCGCTTCAGAGTGTAATCGCGTTCGCGCTCTTTTTTGGATTTTGCTCCATATTCCCCGGTAGTTCTCCTTGTTGATGCTCGGAAATCATCTTCGCTAGCTGGCCCACTTAGTTCTCTAAATTTTTGATCGATCCGGTGAGGGTTCGGATGTTCAATTTATTTTTAGCAACATATTTTGCAAAGACCTCTTCAAGCGAAGAGGGCTTGTGCTGTTGCGGTGGAAAACAGGGAGGATTAAAATTTTGAGAAATCAAATTTAGAGGCGGAGTTAAGTTAAGAAGTTGATTGGGGGGCGGTTGATTTAGATTCATAGGACGCTGAGCATTTCCTTGGTTGCTCCCCGAGAAATTCGGATGATTCCTATAACCCGCATTGCATGTGTTGTTATATGGAGCGGAGTTCGGGTTATAGGAAGGCCGAGGCAAATTTCCCATATAGTCAACCTGCTCTTCCATTAAAACATTATTAGCCCAAGGAGGAGTGGTGGAGGAAGCAGACATCTCCGCCACTTGCTTTGTTAAGCGCTAAACTTATAAAGCCAAATTTGCGTTTGCGTCTATTTCAAAAATTCCGGCTGGCTTGTTAGGCCGCGTTGGGGGCATGTTCCATTGGTACGCATTCGTTGCCATCTCTTCGAAAAGCTCTTGAGCGACATCCGGGGTTTTGTTATTTATCGTCCCCCCGGCGGTCGCAATAATCATTTGCGTCGTTTGGAGATTTAAGCCATTATAAAATATTTGCACTTGTTGCCAAGTGGCAAGTGCGTGGTGAGGGTATCGACGCAAAAGCTCCTTGAAGCGCTCACATGTGTCATAGAGAGTCTCTGAGTCGATTTGCAAGAATGACGCAATATCCATGTGCAATTAAGCGGTCGTTGAAGGCGGGAAGTATTTATTTAGATGTTTTTCCGCCATTTCGGCCCATGTAGTGATGGATCCCCTAGGTAGGGAGCCCAACCACTGCTTTGCCTTAGACCGCAAAGAAAAAGGAAAAAATGCGCAATCGAATGGCGTCATCGGTGGCTCCATTGATTTTAAATGTATCGCAAATTTCAAGAAAGAAAGAAATATGTGAATTTGGATCTTCTTCTGGTTGACCATCGAAGGTCACCGATTGTTGCACTATTTGTATGATGTTGGACTTGATCTCAAAATTATTGTTCGCCACTGTGGGGTGAACAATACTCGATTATGTGCCTTCCAAATTCGGCCGCGCATAATAGGACATGGTCCGTTGCGTGGCCTCATTAGATTGGCGCGTTAGGATTTGGAGGATTAAGATCAGGATCCATATTTGCTGTTTTAGTGTCCCCGATCGACTCTTCAAATTCTAATTGATTATCCTTATCACGAGAACGGCGGTACCTCAAAAGGGTTCACTCGATCTCTTGATCATAAGGAATATTCGAAGCGCTACCTCGGGGCATACACTAAAAAGAAAAGAAGGGGAGAGAGAGAAAAAATAAACTAAAATAGAATAGAGATTAAACTAAAGAAAAAAAGAAAAGAAAGGAAGAGGACACCATTTTTTTTTTAAATTTAGAAAAAGCAAAATTAAAAAAAATAGCATGATAAAATTAATAGCTATCCTCTTTTCAAAATATCTACACAAAGTCCCCGGCAACGGTGCCAAAAACATGATATAGAAATTTAGTGTTTGTTAAATTGAGCGAAGGTTAAAGATTTTTTCCAAAACTATATCCGATAAAGGAAAGTGTACCTTATCGTCTATAGTATAGGATATTCAGAAATACCAAGTAATATTCCACGGGGCGCGTTGATTACTTCTACTTCGAGAAAAATCACCATTATCTTATCTAACAATTTTTTTGAGGTTTGTTTTTCTTTAGCTAAAAAGAGACAATTTGCATACTAAATGAAGGATTTAACCGATAGCAAAAGGTGTTGAAATTTTGAAGTGAAGTGGAAGGTGACCAGCGGTCTGTTTTTGGAGACCGCAGAGACCGTGCGGTCTCTGCTCTGGTGCTCTGCCGGTCTGGTTCTGCCGGTCTGGTTCTGGCGACCTGCTGTGGTTGGCCGGTCTGTTCGTGTTTGTTCCGGTCTCCTTCCGGGTTGTTCTACTTGGTTGGTCTATCTTCTTTGTAGAAGACCGGGCGGTCTGTTCTTGTTTGTTCCGGTCTCCTCCCGGGTTGGTCTGCTTGGTTGTTCTATCTTCTATATAGAAGACCGAGCGGTCTGTTCTTGTGTAACCGCTGTGACGGGGCGGCTTATGTAGGTTGATCTGGCGACTTGTCTGAAGTCGGCTAGATGTTATTGGTTTGCTCTTGGCGATCTAAGGAAGGAGTGGTCTTGTGTCCGCGTGGCTTGTGCGTGTTCTGCTGCTGTCTTGTGGTCTTGTACAGGATGTTGTCCAAGTGGTCTGGTCGCGTGGTCTGCTTTGTGAGACCGCTGGCGATCTGATGGGTGGTGACTGTACCTCTCTTCGGCGGTGACGACATCCATCTTGTCGCCTATAAATAGGGGTGCATGGCCCGTCATTCATAACGAGAACTGTAAGAACTAGTGCCTGGGTTGTTTCGTGTGGTCTCACTTTGAGGTCGGGCGGTTTCAGAAGCGAGTTGACTGTTTGTTGTGTTCGCAGGTTTGCGATCAGCAGGTTGCGGTCTCCTTCCTTGGTGATTTCCCAGCGGCTTGAATAAACAGTTCGGTAGTGGCTTGTCTGCGGACAGGTTTATGTTGTTCTTGTGCTGTTCGCATCGAGCTCAGTGATTGGGCGACCTTCAGCGGTTAGGCGATCTGAGTTGCGGTCTGGCGACAGCTTCAATTCTTTGTTCAGTTTAATAAGCTCCAGTTCGTGCGGTCTGAGGTGGCGGTCTGGCAGTACAGGTCAAGCCGGGTGATCTGAGTTGCGGTCTTGCCTGCTTTCTGTTCGTGCGGTCTCAGGTCAAACTGGGCGGTTTCTGGAGTTCAGCGATCTGTGCGGTCTCTGCTTGTCAAGCTGCCAGATTTGTTTTTTGGTGTTTTGTTTGTTCTTCTCTTCTCCGTGATTCTTATGAATCATGTCTCGCCATGTATGTCTCGAAGTGTAATAAAGCATTGTGATTCAATAAAGACTATTGTGTTGCTGTTTGGCATTGTGGTTGTTTGGCTATAACTCAGTTGATGAAACTCCTGCTTACTCCTAAACGATTCAAATCCAAAATTTTAACATGGTATCAGAGCCAGGTTGTGGTAGTGGATAATTAGTGATCAACTTGAGTTGTCATCGTCTTTGTGAAGAAGACACCACATTGTTTGCCATGGAAGTTGGATATGCAAGAGGGCTTGGTATTGAACTCCTCACATCGACTAACTACAAGAAATGGAGGTCGTGTATGGAGAGTTACTTACTTGGCGAGGATCTATGGGAGATAGTTGAAGGAGAAGACACACAAGAAGTTTTTCCAGGAGGAGATAATATGGCAGAGGTGAGACTTTGGAGGAGGACTAATGCTAAGGCAGAGTTCACACTCAAGAGGGCTTTCGCACCAGAGCTATTCGATCACATCATTGGATGTAAATCTGCTGCTGAGAATTGGACGTCTTTGGACGGGCTGTTCAATAAGAAGAATGTAGATCGGCTACAGTTTCTTGAAAATGAGTTGGCGAAGGCCTCTAAAGGTGATCTTTCCATCTCTACCTTCTTTCTCAAGATGAAGAACCTCACAGCAGAGATTTCTACATTGGACCATGATGAGCCCATCTCGGAGGCAAAACTGAAGAGTCATATCATCCGCGGGTTGCGGAAGGAGTATCTTGCCTTTGTGACGTCAGTTTAGGGTTGGGCAAATCAACCATCTCTGTTGGAGCTGGAAAACTTACTTGCTTCGCAACAAAGTTTGGCAAGACACATGGCGGGGACTTCTATCTCTGGTTTAGATAGAGATGTGTTGTTCTCTAGGAAGAAGAAGAAGAAGTGGGCGAAGAAGAAGCCAGGTCAGGATGGACCGTCTACTATAGGTCAGCAGGATAGGGGTTATGCCTCTAAGTCTGATGGGAAGAAGAAGTGAGAGGGACCAAGGTGCTTCAGGTGCAATAAGACCGGGCACTTCAAGAAAGATTGTTGGGTTAATCTTCAACCGGGACATGCAGCGGAGAAGGAGAAGCGAAATTCTGATGAAGCTGGATGGGGAGGAGCCTTTGTGGCTAATAGGACGGCTATGCCCGTTAAGGCCTTGGCTACTATGAACTTCGAAGAGGATTGGATCGTGGATTCAGGGTGTGGGCATCACCTCACCGGGGATGAATCAAAGTTCTCTTCTTTGGCACCTTACTCAGGTAACGATGCAATCATTACAGCTGATAATTTTGTTCATATAGTAGAACAAGAAGAAGTTGTCTCTCTGAGCAATGATAAGGGTGCACTCACCTTGAGGAGTATTTATCACGTGTCGGGTATGAAGAAGAATCTCTTCTTTATGACCAATGCGGTCGATGCTGGTTATCACGTTCTATTTGGCCCAACAGAAGTGAAGTTTCTTAAAACTCAACCGGAGATAAAGGGAGATGTTATTTATGTTGGAAAGCGGGTAAAGGACTTGTTCGTTTTATCGACAAGTACCTACGTTGACAAGATGAAGACCAATGATAGCGCAGCTATCTGGCATGAAAGGTTGGGGCATGAAGGCATGCACAAATTGAAGTCTATGGCGGTAAGGGGCCTTGTCAAGGGCTTGCCTAGCTTGTCCTCCTATGGAGAAGGTCATTTTTGTGTGCGATGTCAGTTTGGTAAGTCTCTTCGATTTCCATTTGATAAATCGCAAACAAGATGCAAAGCAACGCTGGAGTGCATTCACGGTGATTTGATGGGACCGACTGCCACCCCAAGCCTTGGAGGCAACTGATATATGTTGGTGTTGACTGACGATTACACCAGATATGTCTGGGTGTATTTTCTAAAAGAGAAGTCAGTAGCTTTTGCAAAGTTCGTGGAGTTCAAGGAGCTGGTGGAAGGTCGGTTAGGCCTGCGGGTGAAAAAATTGAGAACTGACAATGGTGGGGAGTTCACCTCTGGCGAGTTCTCAAGTTTTTGCAGGAAGCACGGCGTCCGGAGAGAGCTCACTTGTGCCCATACTCCACAGGAAAACGGTGTTGTAGAGAGAAAGATCTATCATCTGACGGAAACGTGCAAATGCTGGCTTCATGCCAATAGAATCCCAAAGTCCTTTTGGGTGGAGGGAATGTCTTGTGCGGCATACGTCAACAACCGAATGCCTCTAAGTCCTATCAATATGAATACCCCTCATGAACTGATGTTCAAGGAGAAGCCAAATGTTGCACACCTTCGGGTGTTCGGGTCAACATGTTATGTGCATATTCCTGATGCTCTTCAGACAAAGCTAGATGCGAAAGCAAGGAAGCTAGTCTTTGTTGGATATGATGAGCGGAAGAAGGGATGGAGATGCATGGATCCTGAGACACCGAGATCAGTGGTATCTCGGGATGTGGTGTTCGATGAGGTGACTCCCTACAAGGGGAGTTCAGGAGTTGAACTGCCGGAGAGCAGGGTTGATGAAGAAGGAAATGCAATGGGAAATCTTCAAGTGGAGTTGCCTGTTTCACCAGGAGCTCCAGTTGTGTCAAGCTCAGAGATGGAGGCTTCAGGTTCTGGAAGCAGGGGGAGCGATGCTCCAAGTTCATCTGGAAGAGGAGCTAGAACAGAAGAAGCAGCTGAGGAGGTGGTTAGTCAGGTGCAACCTCTTAGGAGGTCGAAGTGGACTATCAAGCCACTGGATCGATACACAGGAGGAAACATGGTGAGCTTTGTCTCATGTTTCTTTGCTAGTCCCTTAGATGAGAGGGAGTCATCGAGCTTTGAGAAGGCCAAAGGCATGTAGGAGGAGATGGATGCTCTCAAGAAGAATGAGACTTGGTCTCTAGTGCCCAGGCCCAAGGGCATTACCCCTGTGACATGCTAGTGGGTCTATAAGCTCAAGAAGAAGGCTGACGGTACGATTGAGCAATACAAGGCTCGCCTTGTGGCTCACGGGTTATCACAGCAGTATGGAGAAGATTATGATGAGATGTTCAGTCCAGTGGCAAAGATGACTTCGGTTCGATTTGTTATTGCTTTGGCGGCATCTAGTGGATGGGAGATTTGGCAGCTCGACGTGAAGAATGCTTTTCTGTACGGAGAGATTGATAAGGACATCTTCATGATCCAACCACCGGGCTTCATCTCGGAGGATTGTCCGGACTACGTCTGCAAACTGAAGAAAGCCCTGTATGGGTTGAAGCAAGCGCCTCGGGCGTGGTATGGGAAGATCGCAGAGTATCCTCTATTTTGTGGGTTCTTTGCTTTAGACTCTGATTCTAGCTTGTTCGTCAAGATGGAGGGGTGCTTTGGGTTATTGTTCTACTGTATGTGGATGACATGATTGTCACTGGGAACTCAAAGGAGGCAGTAGCAAGGCTGAGAGCCGAGCTTACTATCAGATTTAAGATGATGGATCTGGGTGAGCTTCACCATTTTCTTGGACTCGAGGTGCAGAGGCAGGAGAGCGGAGTGCTCGTTTCTCAGGCTGGATATGCGGAGCGGATCGTTCAATGATTCGGCATGGAGGAATGGTTGAGCAGCTCTATACCTCTGGAACAACATCATAAACTTCGGAAGGATGAGGGGAGAGTTTTATCTAATCCATTGGTGTTCCGAGCTCTGGTTGGGAGCCTGATCTACTTGACGATCACAAGGCCTGATAGTGCTTATGCAGTTGGCAAGGTGAGTCGGTACATGGCGGAACCACGGAAGCCTCATCTTCTGGCGGCAAAAGGAATTTTGAAGTATGTGAAGTCGACCTCTGATCTGGGTCTCCAATATAGGAGAGGGTCAAGCTTGGAGTTGCATGGATTCATGGATGCTGATTACGGGGGAGACGTGGATGATCAGAGATCAACATCTGGTTATGTCTTTATGGTGGGCCCCACAGCTATTTCTTGGTGCAGCAAAAAGCAGGACTCGGTGTCTGTATCTACCACAGAAGCGGAATACAAGGCTTCGGCCTTGGCAGCTCAGGAAGCCGTTTGGCTCAGGAGGTTGGTGGAGGACGTTCATGAGGACGTTCGAGGTCCCACTATGCTACACGGGGACAATGAGAGTGCTCTCAAGCTGGTTAATAATCCAGTCTGTCACGCGAGGACCAAGCATATTGAGATTGAGCACCATTTCATTCGTGAGAAGGTGCTGGGAGGATCTCTTATGGTCGAGCATATTCAGAGTGTGGACAATGTAACAGACATCTTCACAAAGCCGCTGGCGAAGGGACCGTTTACCCAGTTACGGAGTTTACTCGGGATGGTTTCCACTTCCTACTTCAAGAGGGAGTGTTGAAATTTTGAAGTGAAGTGGAAGGTGACCGGCGGTCTGTTTTTGGAGACCGCAGACACTGCGCGGTCTCTGCTCTGGTTCTCTGCCGATCTGGTTCTGCCGGTCTATTTCTGGCGACCTGCTGTGGTTGGCCGGTCTGTTCTTGTTTGTTCCAGTCTCCTTCCGGGTTGTTCTACTTGGTTAGTCAATCTTCTTTGTAGAAGACCGGGCGGTCTGTTCTTGTTTGTTCCGGTCTCCTCCCGGGTTGGTCTGTTTGGTTGTTCTATCTTCACTATAGAAGACCGGGCGGTCTGTTCTTGTGTAACCGCTGTGACCGGGCAGCTTATGCAGGTTGATCTGTCGACTTGTCTGAAGTCGGCCAGATGTTCTTGGTTTAATCTTGGCGATCTAAGGAAGGAGTGGTCTTGTGTCCGCGTGGCTTGTGCGCGGTCTGCTGCTGTCTTGTGGACTTGGAAAGGCTATTGTCCAAGTGGTCTGGTCGCGCGGTCTGCTTTGTGAGACCGCTGGCGATCTGACGGGTGGTGACTGTACCTCTCTTCGGCGGTGACGACATCCGTCTTGTCGCTTATTAATAGGGGTGCATGGCCCATCATTCATAACGAGAACTGCAAGAACTAGAGCCTGGGTTGTTTCGTGCGGTCTCACTTTGAGGTCGGGCGGTCTCGGAAGCGAGTTGACTGTTTGTTGTGTTCGTAGGTTTGCGGTCAGCAGGTTGCGGTCTCCTTCCTTGGTGATTTCCCAGCGGCTTGAATAAACAGTTCGGCAGCGGCTTGTCTGCAGACAGGTTTATGTTGCTCTTGTGCTGTTCGCAGCGATCTCAGCGATCAGGCGACCTTCAGCGGTTAGGCGATCTGAGTTGCGGTCTGGCGACAGCTTTAGTTCTTTGTTCAGTTTAATAAGCTCAAGTTCGTGCGGTCTGAGGTGGCGGTCTGGCAGTACAGGTCAAGCCGGGTGATCCAAGTTGTGGTCTTGCCTGCTTTCTGTTCGTGCGGTCTCAGGTCAAGCCGGGCAGTTTCTGGAGTTCAGCGATCTGTGCGGTCTCTGGTTGTCAAGCTACCTGATTTGTTTTTTGGTGTTTTGTTTGTTCTTCTCTTCTCTGTGATTCTTATGAATCATGTCTCGCCATGCATGTCTCGAAGTGTAATAAAGCATTGTGATTCAATAAAGACTATTGTGTTGCTATTTGGCATTGTGGTTGTTTGGCTATAACTTAGTTGATGCAACTCCTTCTTACTCCTAAACGATACAAATCAAAAATTTTAACAAAAGGCTTAATGCTCAATCATAGTGGAGGGGAAAAAGGAAAGACAAAATAAAATTCCATGAAATAGAAATTACTAAGGAGAAAGAGAACATGGAAGAGAGCAAAATTAATTTTATTGAAAACTAGAACAATTACAAGCTTTAAAAGAGATTACAAGGCTAGGAAGGAAAAGATTACAAGCTTAAACTAACTATTGCATTGAAAGAAAAAGTAGTACATTGCATGACATGAAAAAGAGGAGAACATGAAATTGAAGAACATGAAAAAGCATTGAAAAAACCACTAACAGCTCTAGCAGCACCTCCCCCTCTCCAAAATTCTGAACCCTGGACTCAAGGAGAGGCTCTGAATATACAGGAAGAAATTTCATGTTACACGCACCTTGGTCACGGGCGTGACCTAGGGCGTGTAAACACTGATAGCATCAGATCGGGAAGTGGCGTGGACATTGCGTGGCGGTGGGAGAAATTCGGATATTACACGCCCGTGTAACTTGGGTCACGGGAGTGTACTTGGACGGGTTCATTTAATGCGGCGTGGACCTTGCTTGCGGCGCGGCGGCATGCAGAGATCACGCGGGAAAGTCACGGCCGTGACATTTGGGTCACGGGCGTGACTCATGTGGACTTCTAGATGGCTTCTCCACGTCTCAACGGCCGCCCGCTGGGAAGATTCTAAAATTACACGCCCCTTGGTCACGGGCGTGACTTTGGGTCACGGGCGTGACTTTGGGTCACGGGCGTGACCTGGGGCGTGACTTGCTATGGGCTAGCTCAATCAGCACGACATCGACTCTGATTTGATCTTCAGGTTACACTCCCCTTGGTCACGGGCGTGACCTTGGGCGTGTCTTGGAAAATCCACCAATTTCTCAAAAAATTCTACAAATATTGGAATTAAGCCAAGTTAGAATCAAAAATACAAAAAGAACTACTTATAACCTAAAATTGACATGAAAAGGAAAAATTCATATTAAATAATTACAAAAATTTCTATTAAAAACTTATATAAATACTACTTATCAAATACCCTAAAGGGTTAGCTTACAATTCTCCTCGTTTACTTATCCACAAAGTCTCAGGGAAGCATAGAAAAATAATGCTCATCCTTGAAATGTTCTATTTTCTTATTCCGATTGTGAATTTTTCTCTCGATCAAACCATGGTGTTAGCAGTCCACCCTGCTCAAGATAAACTAATTGTTCAAGGATTACGACTTTCCAGTTTTGAAAAATTATGAAGATCTTCAATTCCCTGAGAGACCTCAATCGGTAGGTCACTAGCCCAATAAACGAAGAGATAAGCCCCCCAAAATTCCTGGGATGTGTCTCTTCGACCACCAACATGGTATAATCACCCTACATGTGCACACAATTATGAGGGCATACCACCCTTGACTCGGAGTTTTATCCTAAACATAACCCATTCTTTAGGCCCTTAGGGTTACTATTTACGACACCCTTTTCAAGGTCAACATGTGACCAAATCAAAAATAGGCCTATTCCGGATTTAAATTCTTATCATATCTTCTCCAAATGAAACCTTCTACATAATTAGAAGTGGGAGGTATCCACATACAATATAGAAGTCATGCTTAGTGGTCTCTTACTAAGCTGATAATAGACTATAGGTACCCATCTCATTGAGATTGTCCTAATACTTGGGTAAGGGTGATAATATTACTCCATATCTGAGGTAGAAACCTCAGAGTGCGAGTCTTTTGCACTTACACTCATGATAAACTCTTCCCATAGTCACTTGCGGTCACTTATTGCTTGGCCAAATCATCCCCAAAATCGGTATAATGCTAGGATACGTCACGATATATCCTGCTAAGTCGACTAAAATGGTATCCTAGTTAGGTTGGCCTCAATCCTATGCCAAACCAACTCTGACAGTTGGATTGGGAATACCAATTACTGTCTCGGAATGAGCAGCATCTATACGTAAGGGTATGAGTTTGGCTTAGTTTAGCACTTTCTATATGAAAAAGTGGACATAATTAATGTGAATCACACATGGGTACACCACTACTTCCGCTGCATCAGTTTGTACTCAAACTGATCTAGCTAGGATAGGTGGCCTAGTGCTCTAATGGACTTCTTTATCTCAGGATTGTTATAATTTGATACTATTTGTAGGACCCCCCCCCCCCCCCCCCCCCTCCCGGAACACAAGACACGGTCGAGGGGAGTCCTATGCGCAGGACAGCCGCCTTGTGGAACTGCCAGCCCACGAGCTAGCCCCCTCCATAAGACTCCTATCCTGCCGGCTATTCTCACATATCATCATGCCAACCCATCAATAAAAGAAAGACAATATAAGTCATAGATTCACAACTAAGTATTAATGTCCGTTCAAGTACAAAAGGATAGGTAGATACAAAATCTCCTATTAAACATCAGAGTACAAACTTACCCTAAGCATACATATCAAAAGCTTCGCTCATATCTGTCACTGATGGTAACGATGGTATCGTAGTCTCCGACCCTGTCGTCCTGACCTGGCTATCCGCCTCCAGCGTCGTGCGCTGATGCTCCTGGGTGCACTCCTAAAATAAGGGGTGCAACAACCGTTGGTCATAAAAACTAAGTGGCTTCACATCCTCTCCCCCCACGACTCCAAGGCACAGGGCGAAAGGGAATGAAGAGAAGCTGTAATATAAACAGTAATAGCAAAAGCAGGTGGCAATGAAAGATGTAATCACAACTGTATATCAAAAGTAAAAAAAGTACATCTAACAAGTAGTATGGTCAGCAACAGAGTATAAGCAAGCCAAGTATATAGGTAACTGAATTCAACTTAACATATAAGGATGCTCATGTTGAAAAACTTAAGGTCCGGAGTGTTGGAGTTTCTGAGGTGATCTCAAAGCAATCAATAGTTAGTCTTGCTGCCAACGCAATATGAGCCTATAGGGTCGCACATAAAAGCGTTTGGAGAAATTGTAAAAAGGATTGTGTGGGCCTTACTCATATTGGATATGAGTGGAGGACCAATCCTGTGACTGCTTGGAATTAAGTTGAGAATGTCTTAACGGGAAATCGTTTAAAGGGTTTAAACGAATGAGTATTTACTTGACAAATTCTGCTAAATGGTTTAACCGAACTGCGTCAAATTCGGTTAAAGGGTTTAACCGAATTAGCTTGATTCGACTAATGAAATTCGGCTAATATGATTAACCGAAATTATAACAGATTCGACTAAAGGGTTTAGCCGAATCATATCAGTTCGACGAAAGGGTTTCGACGAAATGATATAGCCGAATTTGTATAGACGAATTCGTCGAAATGGTTTCGCCGAATTTGAGTCGAATTCGGTTATATTGATTAGCCGAATTCGGCGAATGTAAATCTGGACAGATATTCTGCTTTTCCCTCTGGTCTGCGGATAGCCTGATTTATGCATTTTAGTATAAAAGGGCATGCGATTTTAGGTTTATGTGCACTTAATCTTTTTTGTGATATAGACGAGAAGCCGACCATAACTATTCCGCGCGAGGGCATCTCGTTCTTCCCGTCCGCCGATTGTTTTCCGCCACCGCTAGTCGCCGCTATCAGTCGCCGCCTCCCCTGGATTGGATCTAGCAGTCCATGGGGACGTTGAGAGCCTCCTTCTCCGACCTAGTTCTTGTACGACAAGATACTAGGGTTCTCCTTTGCTTGTGTGGACTTCTGTAGAGGGATCGATCCATTTCGATTCTTGAAGAACTCAAAGGCAAATTTTTGGATCTCTCTTTGGAGCACCTTGGTTGAGTGTTGACTCAATCCCGCAAAGGTACTTTGTATTTCGATTTGATTATTCTCTTGAATCATGAAAACCGCAAGATTTGTTAGCTTCTTTTGGGTTGTTCGTGTTATTTTTTCCGCTGCGCATATTCGATATGTCATCCCGTTAGGGGTAGAGAAAATCCAACACGGAGGTGAAGTAAAATGTGGAAAACACTTCACAAACTTTTTACAAGTGCAGCTCAACAATGACAATGGGAAGAACGAATAGTGCTACGATATTAACTATCTCTTCACATTTTCGAGGTATACATGGCAAGACATAATTCATAAGAATCACAGAGGAGAGAAGTACAAACACAAAGTACAAGCTGTTGCAACCTGACAACTTGGGATCGCCAGACCGCGCAAACAGACAAGCCAGACGGAAGCCCCTGAGACCGCGCGAACAGAGTACAAGCCGCACCTGCTAGACCGCAACGACAGACCGCCGACCTGCTGCTTTATTCCACTGCTGAAAACAAACAGTTTGCACTTCTTGACCGCCTAGACCGCACGGTCTTTATCAAAGAAGAACCTATGAAAACTGAACAGAGAAACTGCTACCTGCCACAGACCGCAACTCAAGATCGCCTGGCCACTTAAGACCGCCTGATCAACTAAGTGCGCTACACAGACTATGAAACCTAAACACAGTCCTCCCAAAATGGTTTATTCAAAGCTGGCAGAAGAGAGACAAGCTGACCGCGAGCTGCTAGACGCTAACCTGCGATCACACAAAATGGTCAGACAAAATATCAAACCGCACGACCTCAAAGTGAGACCGGCACAATCAAGCCAACTTTGGTTCTTACAGTTCTCGTTATTAATGACGGGCCTTGCACCCCTATTTATAAGCGAGAAGACGGATGTCTTCACCGCTCAAACCGGGATGCAATAACCGCCCATCAGATCACGAGCTGTCTCGCAAAGCAGACTGCCCGAGCTCAGCATAGCTCACAGCTTCCTTATTAAACCTTGCGGTTATAACCAAACCGCTCGGTCACCGCGATCTCAACAAGCAGACCGCCCGGTCTTCTTCCAAAAAAAGGCAGACCAAGAACATCTGGCCGACTTAGGACAAGTCGCCAGACCAAACACGCGCAAGCCTCCAGGACAGCAACGGTCTCCTAGATCAGACTGCTCAGAACAACCCGCCTGAGACAAAACCATCCAGAAAACCAGCGCAGACCGCACGGTCTCTGCGGTCTCCAATCTGCAGACCGCCCAGCTCCATTCCACTTCCACGTCAAAAATTTAACACTCCCCCTTGAAGTGGGAAGTGGAAGTCAGCCCAAGCAAACTCCGTAACCGACTAAATCGTCCCTTTGCCAGTGTCTTAGTAAATATGTCAGCAACATTCTCCTTGCTCTGCACATGCTCCACAATCAGAGATCCCTCCAACACCTTCTCACGAATGAAATGGTGATGAATCTCTATGTGCTTCGTACGCGCGTGAAAAGCTAGATTGTTCACTAGTTTGAGAGCACTCTCGTTGTCACCACGTAGCAGAGTAGGAACTCGCACCTCCCTATGAATGTCCTCCACAAGCCTCCTAAGCCAAATGGCTTCCTGAGCCACCAAAGTCGAAGCTTTGTACTCCACTTCCGTGGTAGTGACAGACATAGAATCCTGCTTCTTGCTGCACCATGATATAGCTGTAGAGCCTGTCATAAAGACATATCCAGATGTCGATCTCCGATCATCCGAATCTCCTCCATAATCAGCATCCATGTAACCGTGCAAGCAAAAGCCTGAATCTCTCCCATAGAAGAGACCCAAATCCGAGGTGGATTTGACATACTTCAATATACTCCTAGACGCCACAAGATGAGGCTTCCGAGGCTCTGTCAGAAACAGACTCACCGTACCAACTGCATAAGCAATATCTAGCCTCATTGATCGTCAAATATATCAATCTTCCGACCAAAGCCCGGAACACCAAAGGATCGGTAAGAACCTTCCCTTCATCTCGCCGAAGATGAACTCCAACCTCCAGTGGAGTAGAGCTGCTCTTCCCCCCTTCCATGCCTAATCTCTTCACGATTCGATCCGCATAGCCCTTTTGGGAAATGAGCATACTGCTCTCTTTCCTCTCCACTTTGAGCCCAAGGAAATGGTGGAGCTCGCCCAAATCCTTCATCTCAAATCTGATAGCTAGCTCAGCACGAAACCTAGCTACCTCCATCTCAGAATTCCCCGTGACGATCATATCATCAACGTACAATAGCACCAAGACCTGAAGCTCCCCCGTCTTCTTTACGAATAAGCTTGAATTAGAATCAGAAGTAAAATATCCGCAGAAATGGAGGTATTCTGCGATCTTCACGTACTATGCCCAAGGCACTTGCTTCAAGCCATAAAGAGCCTTCTTGAGCTTGCAAACATATCTTGGGTGCTCTTCGGATACATAACCAGGTGGCTGATCTATGAAGATATCCTTGTCAATCTCACCATATAAGAAAGCGTTCTTCACGTCGAGTTGCCAAATCATCCACCCTTGGCAAGCAGCCAAAGCGATCACCACCCGGACCGAAGTCATCTTGGCAATGGGGCTAAACGTTTCTTCATAATCCTCACCATACTTCTGAGAGAAACCTCGAGCTACAAGGTGAGCCTTGTACCGCTCAATACTTCCATCAGCCTTCTTCTTCAATTTGAAAACCCATTTGCAAGTCACCGGAGTAACTCCCTCAACCCTAGGCACCAAGTCTCATTCTTTCTGAGAGCAGCCATCTCTTTATCCATGTTTCCTTCCCACTCCTTGACTCCAATGGAATTTTCATAACAAGATGGCTCTCTCTCATCCAGGGGACCTGTAAAGAAACATGAGACAAAGCTCACCATGTTCCCACCAGTATACCGATCGATCAGGTGGAATAATGGTCCTCTTGGACCTCCTCAGAGCTTGACTCTGAAGCACCTCTTCCACTGCAGCTTCTGGACTAGCTCTCCATTCAGGTAAACATGGAGCGTCGCTCCCCCTGCTTCCAGAACCTAAAGCACCTGACCTAGAGCTAGAAATACCAGGAGCACCTGGAGAAATAGGTAACTCCACCAGAACTTCCCGTGCAGCTTCCTATGGTCCACCATCTACCCTGCTTCCTTGTAACTCAACAGAAGAGCTACCTTGATATGACGTCAGCTCATCAAATACCACATCCCTAGAGACCACATATCTCCATGTCTCGGGATCCATGCATCTCCACCCTTTATTCCAGTCATCGTAACCGACGAAGAATAGTTTCCTTGCCTTAGCATCTAGCTTCGTTCGAAGGGCATCCGAATCATGCACATAGCAGGTAGAACCAAACACTCGAAAGTTTTCCACGCTTGGCTTCTCCTTGAACATCAACTCATGTGGGGTCTTCATGTTGATGGGACTGAGAGGCATTCGGTTGATAACATAGACCGCACAAGACATTCCCTCTGCCCAGAAGGACTTCGGGATACTCTTGGCATGAAGCCAACATTTGCAGGTCTCCGTCAGTTGACAGATCTTCCGCTCTGCAAGTCCTTTTTGTTGTGGAGTGTGAGCACAAGAGAGCTCCTTTTGGATGCCATGCTTCCTGCAAAAGTTAAAGAACACCTTGGAGGTGAACTCCCCTCCATTGTCAGTTCCGAACCTCTTCACCCGCAGGTTTGGCCGACCTTCCACCAGCTCCTTGAACTCCACAAACCTCTCGAATGCCTCCGACTTCTCCTTCAGAAAATATACCCAGTATATCTGGTGAAGTCATCAACCAAAATCAGCATATACCTGCTACCTCCAAGACTGGCAGTGTTGGTAGGTCCAAACAGATCACCATGGATACACTCCAATGGTCTTTTACAACTGCTTTGTTATTTGTCAAATGGAAAGTGTTGAGCCTTACCAAACTGACAACCTGCACAAACGTGACCATCCCTGAAAGAAGACAAGCTAGGCAGACCTTTCACAAGGTATCTTCCCGCCATAGCTTTCAACTTATCCATCCCAACATGCCCAAGTCTTTCATGCCAGATAGCAGCGCTGTCGTTAGCCCACATCATATCAACATAAGAACTTGTTGAAAGAACAAACAAGTCCTTCACTCGTCTCCCAACATGAGTGCCCTCAGCTTTCACTGCTGAAACATTTTGTAGAAATTTCACTTCTGCTGGATCGAACAGAACGTGATAGTAAGCGTCCACCGCATTGGTCACCGAGAAGAGGTTTTTCTTCATCCCCGGAACATGATAGACACTCTTCAACGTAAGAGTACCTCTATCATCGTTCAATGAAACCACACCCTCATTCTCAACTGCATGAATAATATCATCAGCCGTAATGATAGTGTCATTACCTGTATATGCCTGCAACGAGGAGAACATTGACTCATCCCCGGTGAGGTGATGACCACACCCAGAGTCAATTATCCAATCATCCTGATAGTTGATGGAAGCCATGGCCCGAACACACGTGCCCGTCATGAATGCACCTCCACCACCCCAACTACGTTTTGAATTAGAACCAGCCTCCTCCTTCCCTGCAGCATGCCCTGGCTGAAGATTGACCTTGCAGTCCCTTTTGAAATGACCAAGCTTGTTGCGCCTGAAGCATCTAGGTCCTTCCTACTTCTTCCCATCACTCTTAGGAGCATAGCTCCTCTCCTGCTGATATGAAGTAGACTGACCAACATCTCCAGATGTCTTCTTTTTCATGTCCCATCTCTTCTTCTTGCTATAAAAGAGAACCTCACCTTCTCCCCCAGAGACAGACATCCCAGCCATATGCTTAGCCAAACTCTCTTGCGAAGCAAGTAAGTTCTCCAGCTCCAACAACGAAGGCTGATTGGCCCAGCCTTGAAAAGAAGTAACAAAGGCCACATAGTCCCTCTACAAGCCGCGGATTATGTGCCTTTTTAGCTTAGCTTCTGAGATAGGCTCATCCGGGTCCAAAGCCGATATCTCTGCGCAAAGGTTCTTCATCTTTAAGAAGAGCGTTGAGATAGACAAATCCCCCTGAGTTTCTTTCTCTAACTCATTCTCCAAGAACTGTAGCCTCGCTACATTCTTCTTATTGAACAAGCCATCCAAGGCTGTCCAGATTTCAGCAGCTGATCTACATCCGATGATGTGATCAAACAGCTCCGGAATGATAGCTCTCTTGAGAGTGAACTCCGCCTTAGCGTTCGTTCTCCTCCAAGCCTTCACGAGCTCAGCATTCCCTTCAGCAGGAATAACAGCTTGTCTTGCTTCTCCTCCTACAACCTCCCACAAATCCTCGCCAAGAAGATAGCTCTCCATGCAAGACTTCCACTTCTTGAAGTTAGTTTGCGTAAGGAGTTCAATACCAAGACCTCTAGCATATCCTCCTTTCATTGCTATCCCACTGATTGCTAACCACTTGAGAAACCCAAGAGAAGTATCAGCTCAGCAACCTCAGCAACCAACCTCTGATACCATGTGGAACAACTTGAGGTCAGGAGGTGAAGTCAAATGTGGAAAACACTTCATAAACTTTTCACAAGTGCAGCACAACAATGACAATGGGAAGAACGAATAGTGCTTTGATATTAACTATCTCTTCACAATTTCGAGGTATACATGGCGAGACATGATTCATAAGAATCACAGAGGAGAGAAGCACAAACACAAAGTACAAGCTGCCGCTAACTGACAACTTGAGATTGCCAGACCGCGCAAACAGACAAGCCAGACGGAAGCCCCTGAGACTGCATGAACAGACTACAAGCCGCACCTGCCAGACCGCAACCACAGACCGCCGACCTGCTCCTTTATTCCACTACTGAAAACAAACAGTTTGCACTTCTTGACCGCCCAGACCGCACGGTCTTGATCAAAGAAGAACCCGCGAACACTGAACAGAGAAACTGCTACCTGCCGCAGACCGCAACCCAAGATCGCCTGGCCACTTAAGACTGACTGATCAACTGAGTCCGCTGCACAGACTGTAAACACCTAAACACAGTCCGCCCGGACTGGTTTATTCAAAGATGGAAGAAGGGAGATAAGCTGACCGTGAGCTGCTAGTCGCTACCTGCGAACACACAAAACGGTCAGACAAAATCTCAGACCGCGTGATCTCAAAGTGAGACCGGCACAATCAAGCCAACTTTGGTTCTTATAGTTCTGGTTATTAATGACGGGCCCTGCACCCCTATTTATAGGCGAGAAGAAGGATGTCGTCACCGCTCCAACCAGGATACAATAACCGCCCATTAGATCGCGAGCGGTCTCGCAAAGCAGACCACCCGAGCTCAGCATAGCTCACAACTTCCTTATTAAACCTTGCGGTTACAACCAAACAGCTCGGTCACCACGGTCTCAACAAGCAGACCACCCGGTCTTCTTCCAAAAAAATGCAGACCAAGAACATCTTGCCGACTTAGGACAAGTCGCCAGATCAAACTCACGCAAGCCGCCAGGACATCAGGGGTCTCCCAGATCAGAGCACTCAGAACAACCCGCCTGAGACAAAACCAGCCAGAAAACCAGCGCAGACCAAGCAGTCTCTGCGGTCTCCAATCCGCAGACCGCCCAACTCCATTCCACTTCCACTTCAAAAATTTAACAGCTCATACAATCTTATAAGTTAAGGATCCGAAAATAAAGTAACCCATCATATAAAGGTAACCATACTAGTTTATATGATGAGGATCTAATGTGGTGCAATGTTATGATCATGAAAGGATGAATGCAATGCAATGATTATGATATGATGACTCACCCATGCATATTTTCTATGTCGACATAGACCAGTACTTCCCCCTTTTCGAGGGTAGCTAACCTCTCAGGAGCCCCTGGTCATGGCCAGACGGTGGTAGTGGAACGTGCTTCTCCACTACTTGGCAGGTATGCACACTACAAGACCAAGGCCTATGTACCCCTCGACGCTAAGAACACACATCGGAGACCCTGTGTACTGCTTGCATCATGCTGAGTCTTCATAACACGGAAGGGGTCTTTGGGAAGTGAGCACCAAGAGTCCAACCCAACCGGTCTAGAGTCTAACAGTCAGCTTCTGACGGTGTCACGACTAAAAGCCAGTAGATCCTCCACAAGTAATCCTCCAACCAGGATCATTACACAACCAGGTGTAAACCATGCACATTCATGCAAGTCCCATGCACAACCCATGCTATCAAGCAACCGAGGACTCACGAATGGAGCCATCTTACATTTCACATCATACAAGTTCAATCGATGCTAATTAGCATCCAATTAACCCAACAACTGGGTCCTTAACATTTCACCATAAGATATGACCATATCTTATAATCCACACCAAGCCATCAGTGCTACCCATTCCGAGTTATCATAACTCTTATGTAGTAGCGTGTGTATAACATGGAAATTACTCTACACGATCTTGTAGGACTACTTGTGTGTGCGGTGTCATATTCATATTTTACTAAATAAGTAAGCCCGAACATAGCACCAATATTCAATCCTCATGCACAAATCACAACGTGTTTCAACATTATTAAAGTTATCAAACTTATTGAGAGGTTATCACCAATCTAAACCATCCAATTGATTATCAAGTGATATGAATATTAATTCATACATGTTCCCCCACAATCTATATTCAAATGCTCATCGTAATGTTTCATTCATCATAATAATTTCCCAGACTACATTCAGTCAAAATGCACATCCAAGAAGTTCTACTCAGCTCCAAACATGATCTACTTTCCTTCCCTCTAGGGGCTGGACTTCAACAATAGGCTTATATCAACTATAATCATCATATTCCCATTCCCTAAGGAATCATATTCACGTAATAATTTATAAAATAATATTTAATCATGTGATTATTTCAGAACCGAATCCTCTGAAATTTCTTTCATAACTCATACCCATCATTTTGAACATCTCTCCCAAATTTAAGTCTCATTAATTATTACCATAATTATGCATCACAATGTACTATTTCAGAATCATAACATTCATCTACTCCCCGACCAATTGACATGGGAATCCAGGGACTCCTACCACACCAAAGGAGTAGAACCTGAAGTTCTCTATTTGCTAGCGCTGGCGGTAACGCTACCGCCGGGCTCCAGTGATCCAATCGACACACCTTCCCATCGACATTGGGTGTCGATGCTAGTGCTAGTGGTACCGCTACCGCCGGGTGCTAGTGATTCTAACAGCACTCCTTCCCATCGACATTAAGTGTCGACGGGAAGTTACCCCTTCCGGTCGACAAGTCGACACACTAGCGCCGGCGGTACCGCTAGTGCCGGAGGTACCGCTACTGTCGGGCTCTAGTGATTCTACCAACACTCCTTCCCATCGACATTAAGTATCAATGGGAAGTTACCCTTTCTCGTCGATAATTCTACATGCTAGCGTCGGCGGTAGCGCTACCGCCGGGCGCTAGCTAACAGAGAATAAATCCTCTGTTAAACAAATCCAATTTTCTTCTAATGAACTCTCAGCTCTAATTAAGATCAATCCTTTCTTTCCTTAGTTGCTGGAATTTCACCACTATTCATGTGTCCCCTTATAAATCAAGTGCAATATTATAATTAAAACTCGCTTTAACAAGGGACTATTCATCATCTTCCCCAAATAAGAATTAGGTCCTTTCACCTTCTCTCATCCAATACTCCCTCATTATGCCACCGATCTTCACAAAATCGACTCCTTAAACATTGTATTGAGGAGGGAAGTTGATCGAAGACATACACGCTGTGAACGACACCCTAGAACATACGCTCTAGCGTGGCCACTTCCTACGAAACTCCATTAATCTCGCTAAATCAAGCTCTTTTGAGCTCAATGTCTCTCCTAATTAGATCTAAAGATCTAGCACCAAGGGAGAGGGGTCGGAAGTCACCTCATTTCGGGCCGACGATCACGGTTGTCTCCTCGGCGGCATGGAGACAAGATCGGGGAACTGATGGCGCAAATCTCACACACCGCTATAGGCGGTAGCTCGACTGCGACACGAAACGGCAGTGTACTGATCGTTCAAGTAATATAAAACGAGGAGTAATCCCCGAGTATCGAATCTCAAAGGAACACAGTAAGGTGGAGTTTATTATCGAGGAAGGACTTGAGATTGAAGTCCTTTCGAGCGGATGGATTGCGGAAACAGGGGTTTTGGATTGTGGAAAATAAAGAGAAAATGTTATGACTACTCCTATGCAATGCCGCTATGCAATGCTTCGCTTGGCGGGATGGAGACTAGGTAGGCCTTGAGCGCGCTGCATCGCAAGGGTGGATGGACGAGTAGGCAAGCGAAATCGAACTATGCAGGCCTTGAGCGCGCTGCTTCGTAGGGCGAGTGGATTACACGGGCCGGTATGCCACGCTTCGCTAGGCGGATGGACGAGTAGGCAAACGGAGTGAGGATCGTAAGCACCTCTTCGACAAGCACGCCACTAGCAATTGCTAGTGCGGCGACGAACGTGACGGCGGGATGGAGGATGGAATGGGGCGCACCTCAAGAAAATCAAACAACAAACATTTCACATAGACATGAAATATATAGAAATACAGACTAGTTTTAAGTGCAACTTCATCTTAATACATAGATCTAACTACATACACATCAATAAGAGAAGAATAAGGCAAGAAATCGACCGAATCCGAAGTCTCGTTGTAGATTCACGGTTGGAATCGCCGGGTTGTCAATCCGCGTCCAAGCTCGGTCCGCAACAACGTCCGGGGTAGAGAGAGCTGTCACTACTCTCCAATGAGCCCGTCTTCTTCGTGTCACGATCCGGTAGAGGTTGCAAACTTCCTCTTGCTTGATGGCGATGGCGGCTAAACCTTCCTTGAAGCTCTTGGATGAAGGAGGAGGCCGAGAGGAAGCTCCGGCTCAAGAATGGCGTGAAGAACAAGCCCAGAGCACCTCCCGATGGTGGGCGGCGATGGAGGGGCAAAATCTGGCGGAACGGAGCAGGAAACGGCGGACTCGGGCGGAAGAAAATCGGAGGATCCCGACCTAAATTGCGAGCAGGACAATTTATAGGCGCTGGAATAAACAGCGCGCAAGGTCATTGGCGCACGACCAGTGGTCGTGCGCACTAGCATCCTGTGATCGTGCGCCTGTCAGGACGGAGCCTGCAAGGCAAGAAAATTATAAAATACAATGTTCGCACGACCAGTGGTGCACGACCAGTGGTCGTGCGCGCTATCGTTAGTGGTCGTGCGATAAGGAAGACAGAACTCAGTTTTCAGGGGTTAAGTGCACACGATCAGTGGAGCACGACCAGTGGTCGTGCGCAATAGAACCAGTGATCGTGCGCAGTGTTCCTGTACAGAATTGTACCGGGAACACCTGCACGACTCCTGTTCCAGCATACAACACCAATCTAGCCACTGAAGGTGGCACTTAACAATGCATGAAAACTAATAGCTAAGATAAACAAGAAATAACACCAAAATGGGCCTAGAAGTGCACATAGCATGGAATAACAAATATGAGCTAAAACAGGGCTAAAGTGCAGTGCATAGACTAGAAAATCGGCCCAGATGAGTCCATATATGTGTATATAATTGGGACTCATCACACCCCCAGACTTACCTGTTTGCGCGTCCCGAGCAAACAAATTCTACGCGAATGAGGAAAGACAAGTAGATGGCTTAAAATTACAATACAGAGTACCATGCGAAGTCGCATGCTCACGTGCATAAGAAAAATAGTAGAGAAGATTTCTCATTATACACAAACAGTTTATATATTTCTAAAAGAGTAAAAGCATATTACAACCAATCAAAATGGTGAGCTACGGTGAATCATCTGGTCATGCATATGGAGAAAGTAAACTAAGCGCTGAGATGAGCATTGCTCAAGATTGGGGTGTCGGACAAACTCCACCGAAATCCATCGGTGTCGGTGACCATAGGCTCGCCCGGTCACATTCTCTCCACGACATTAGATTGGTTCATAGCGTGAGTCGGTAGGACTTTAGGCTAGAGATGGGGCTTGGGTTACGGTGAGGTAAACAAAGATAAACCTGGAGGCTACGCACACCTAACCCAACATGAGCACAAGATAGAGCTACCCGCACGACGATAATAAACAAATGCACCACACCCCCAAACTTGGACTTTTACAACATAGGTGTGTGCAACGCCCACTCCCAATACCAAAATTTCAAAATTTTCAATTCAACTTTTTCATAACAATCCCCCTTTTTTTCTTTTCTTTCTCTTCTTCATTCTTCTTTTTCTTTCTTTTCTTTTTTTCAGCAAAAATATCAATGAATACACCCACAATTTCCACTATAAAAATTACCACATCAACACCCCCCAAAATGTAAACATAACTAATATTGAAAGCTCAGATTTGGGTGTGCGACTAGGTTAGGCTTTTAAGCTTTTGGTGCGATAAAAGTGGGGCTGAATCAAGAGGAAGGGGTAGGCACAAAGGGGCTAGCGAGGGTAGATGATAGGCATGAAATAAAAAGCTCAACTGGGCCAAAATAATGGCCTACGTCATTCTCACGCACTAGAACTATCCTATGCCAATGCTTCAAGAATCGCTTGGGGCAAGTTCTATCCACCGAGAAAGATTCTCCTTTCTCCCGACTCAAGCAATACGAGTCTAGAGTTCGTTTACACACATCCCTATGCAACCGTTTGATTCCACCGGATTCACCATTTGAGTAGAGTAAACAACATTTACACAAATATAAAAAAATATATAAAACCATAAGTATAAAGAGAAGTCTAATCTACACAAATTTCTATGCAACTGAGCACTCGACTAGGAGCACTACTGGAGTCAACATTTTACTCTGCTACATAGTCCTAAGCCATCACCTAGACTTTCCCACATATGCAGAAGAATTAAATTCACTACAGAGCATGCATGCAGACGAGTACGTGCTCAAGTGGGTGCTGTGGTGCAATGAAAATGAACAACAATTTAAATGAAATCTTCTAGTATGCAGTGCAATAGTGCACGTGAGCGGGTAAACAAAACTACTCTCACCCAGACTTAAACTAAACAATCGGCATAATATATGACAGGAAAATCAAAATAGGGCTAGGGAAAGAGAGTACCCAATGCTCAGCAAGTGAGCATACCAGAAGACGCGTGTAAACTAAGACAAAGTTGCAGCATCCGTGTTGGAACAACCCTTTTACTGTTTTGGGCTAGGATCACTTCCCAGCGTTCGACGAATGTCTAGCAGTGCTTGACAAATGGCATGCAGCGTTCGATGAATGTCTAGCATCGTTCGACAAATTGTTCTAAGCAGACTGAAGTATTACAGCCAGTTACAGCACTCGACATTCACTGATCAGTGCTCGACGAACGGCTAGCAGTACTCGACAGATGGCTCCCAGCGTTCGACAGTTTTTATTGACAATGCTCAACAGTTTTCCAGCCAGTGTTCGACATATTCTGGACAGCGCTCGACAGATGGCTCCCAGCGTTCGACAGATCATTTATTGAAGCCCAGATTTGTTATCAACTATATTCTATCTATCCTAACAGTAAAACGACGAATATAACGGATCTATTTAATATCCTTTTGACGTATTCTGACAGATAAGGAAGGATATTAAACTGTGTTAATATATTCTCTTCTTTCCTTTTTCCAAGGCAGCAATAGCCGTTGACATTTAATGAAAAGGCATCTTTTCACAGTCAAAAATAAAAGGACCTGCCAAAATCGTTTGAGTCGACAGAATTCAAACGTCGTTCTACTACAGAATAAAAAGGATATATATATATATATAGTATTCAGAACAAAAAAAAAAGGATATACAGCGTTAGACATCTCAAAAAGTTCTTCATCTTCTTCATCTTCTTCTACAAGCAGACAAAAACTTCTGAGAACATCATCCTCAAGAACATTCACTCAGAATCTGCTGTAAATTTAGATCTTCTAAAAGAGCCACAAGCAAATCTGAGGAACCTGTTCTTCCAGATCAAACAGCTACAGGAGATCCTAGTTTTCAAGAGAAAGCTTCTTCATTTTCTGTCAAGCACTTCAATCTGACAGGGGGAGCTTTACAACAACATCCACTAGAGTCTTCTCTCAGCATCTTGACAGAGAAGAACACTATAAACCTTTTCCTTCCCATTTTGTACAGGGTTATAACTCCCTTCAAAAGTTAATCTCGGTGACAGGGCACCTTTTCAAAAACCTGCACTTTGGTTAGAGCACCTTATCAACAGCTCACCTGGTGTGAGGGCACCTTATCAACAACCTCCTAGTGGATTCCTACCAAAGGTGGTAGAAGAGTAGACGTACCCAGAGTTATTGGGGAACTACTATAGCTCCTTGTGTCTTCTGTGTTTGATTATTTCCTGTGGCACTGCTGTTTGTTTTGTGATTACATTTACTTAATTTTTCTATTTTTTTTACACTGCTTACACTTATATGTAACACTATTTTAATTCCGCAATCAAAACTAAGAAAATTTTTAATACTCTATTCACCCCCCCCCCCCTCTAGAGTAACTTAAGATCTGACCTCCACTTTCAATTGGTATCAGAGGAGTGTTGATTCTTTACAGACTAACATCTGAATCACAAAGATCAACCAGATCTTAATTTGTCTAGAGTTCCTTTATCTAAGAATTTTATATCATTCAAAACTCATGGCACAAAACAAGGAATATTCTAGCACAAGACCTCCTATGTGCAATCTCAATAAGTTTGCACTATGGAAAGCAAGGATTAGGCTTTATATGAACTCTATTGATGAGGAGATTTTCAATGTTATTCTTACAGGACCTCCAGCACCTACAGCAACAACCAGCACTACTGCAACAACAGACAACACTGCTGTTCCACCTCCTGAGTGGACTGAGGCTCAGAAGAAGCAAAGAAATGCAGATGCAAAGGCCATGAACATTCTGGCCTTAACTATGTCAGATGAGATATTCCAGAAAGTAGTTGAGTGCACCTCAGCAAAAGAAATCTGGGAATCTCTCAACAACATGGTGGCAGGCTCAGCAGATGAAAGGAAAGATAGAAGATCTCACCTGATCTCTCAATATGAGAACTTCAAGAAGGGAGAATCAGAAAATGTTGCTGATATGTACAAGAGGCTCAACCTCATAATAAATGAGCTGAAATCTCTGGACAAAGTGATCTCACTCACAGAGATCAATGATAAAATTCTTATGTGCTTTCCCAGCACATGGGACTCCAGAATCTGGCCAATCAAAGAAGCCAGAAGCCTAAATGAAATCACCACTGAAGCTTTGTTGGGCAAGCTCAAATCTTATGAGCACCTTATCAAAAGTAGGGAAATTGAAGAATCCACTTCATCCCCAGCACTCAAGAAGGAGAAAAGCATAGCCTTCAAAGCTGCAGAAGAAGAAGGACCAACTCCTACCAAAGAGGAGTTGCTGAGTTTCATAGCCAAAAGATTCTATAATATGACTAAGAAAGATTTCAAAAAGAAGTCATCCAGAAGCTATGACAAGCCAAGGTATGACAAAAATCACTCTAATGAAATTATATGTTTTGGTTGCAGAAAGCCAGGACATATTGCTCCTGAATGTCCAGAGAATCAAAACAAAAAGGACAGAAAGGAGAGAAAAAGGGAAAAGGAAGAAAGGAAAGGTTCTAGCAAATCATCCTCCCACTCACACAAAAAGAAAGGTAGAGGATTTGTAGCAACATCCTGGAGTGAAACAGAATCTGAATCAGAATCTTCATCTGGTTCTTCTGATGAAGAAGAAACAAAAGAGAATAGCCAATGTCTACTGGCAATTTATGACTCAGACTGTGAGTCACAATTTGAATCTTCATCAAGCTCCAGTGATGATGAAGAAGAAAAGAACTTCTGCATGATGGCAATCAATGCCTCAGCCAGCAAATCTGATGAAGAAAATTCAGAATCAGAAGAAGAAAATGATGCAGATCAGGTAATGTCCGATTTTGATTTTACTTCAGATGAATTCAAAGCTGAATTCAAAGTCCTTTGCTCAGACTTACTCAACTCTGAGAAAGAAATAATCTCACTCAGATGTAAGTTAGCTGAAATGAAAAAGATGAGTGAAGAAAATGCAAACCTTAAGAAAGATTTGGCTGCCTCCAGAGAACACATTGTTCTCATTGAGAATAAACTTTCTGAGGCCAAGAAATTTGAAGAATCCCTAAATGGGAGAAGTATCAAACTGATGGACATCACAAGCACAATCAATGCTAGACTTAATAATAGCAAACTGGGCTTGGGTGCCTCATCAAGTGAGCCATCTCTGATTAAGAGAAATATTCTCTCCTCACCTATAAAATTTATTTCTGCTAAAGGCAAAGAAGCTGCAAAAAGAGATAAAGATATTTCAAGCAAGTCTGTTAAGGATAAAAGAATTCAAAAGAATTCATCGAACGGAGATCGACAAAAAGGTTCAAATTTGTCGAACGGAGCTCAACGAAGTCTGAAAACAGATTTTCAGTATAGTTATCAGATGAACAATAGTCGATCAATTTATCCAAATTTGTCGAACAGATACTATACAGGAAATACTAGAAATCTTACTCCCAAACAAACTAAAAATCCTTTCACTGAATGGATAATACCTCCAAGGAGATATCATCCACAAGGCTATATGGACCAGCCTGAAATGTCATTTATTTCTGAATTTTGTGGTAACACAAAAAGACCCAAGGTAGTTTGGGTCAAAAACAACTAGTTTATGTTTTTGTCTTTGCAGGTACATGGCCATCCAAGATTAAATCAAAAATGGTACTTGGATAGTGGCTGCTCAAAGCACATGACAGGAAACAAGGCCAACCTAAAAAATTACAAGGCACAGCTTGGACCCAAAGTGATCTTTGGAGATTCCAACCATGGTCAAACCAAAGGCATTGGTCAAATCAAGGTTGGAGCAGTAACATTCAAGGAAGTCACCTATGTGAAGGGTCTGAAGCACAACCTCATCAGCATAAGTCATTTATGTGATGAAGGCTATCGGGTAACCTTTAATAAATCAGAATGTATTATCAAGTCATCTGATAATGTCAGTGTTTTATCAGGTATTAGACAGGGTAACATATATTTAGTAAATTTCAATTCCTCTAAATCAGAAATTTGCCTGTTTAATGAGCTAAGCAAACCTAGTGAACTATGGCATAAAAGATTAGGGCATGTAAATCTTAGAACAATTGCCAAACTATCTAAAGATAATCTAGTTAGAGGTTTACCATCAGGATCATATAAGAAAGAAGGTTTATGTAGGGCATGCCAGCTAGGAAAGCAAACTAAAAACAGTTTTAAATCCTTATCTAAAAGTGATTCACCCAGAATCTTATTTTTGCTACATATGGACCTTTTTGGACCTATAGCAATAAAGAGTTTAGGAGGGAAGTCTTACACTCTAGTTAATGTAGATGACTTCTCTAGATTCACTTGGGCATTCTTTTTGAGAGAAAAGTCAGCTAACTTTAAAGTTCTTACAGACTTTCTTAAGAGCATACAGATTGAATACTCTACTGTAGTTGCATTGATCAGAAGTGATCATTGCACTGAGTTTGAGTCTCTTCTTATGCAAGAATTCTGTGAGAAGGAAGGTATCAGACATTGCTTCTCAGCTCCTAGAACTCCTCAACAGAATGGGGTAGTTGAAAGGAAAAATAGAACCCTAATTGAATCAGTAAGAACATTGCTTGCAGATGCTAATTTGCCACTATCCTTTTGGGCAGAAGCTGTTAGCACAGCAAAATATGTTCTGAATAGAAGTTTGATACACAAACTTAAGGGTAAAACTCCTTATGAATTACTTAAAGGGAAGAAACCTAAAGTTGATTATTTCAGAACTTTTGGTTGTAAATGTTTTGTTCATAACAATGATAAGAAATATCTTAGAAAATTTGAACCAAAATCTGAAGAAGGAATTTTCTTAGGATATTCAATAGTTAGCAAAGTATATAGGGTATTTAACAAATCCACTCTTATAATAGAAGAATCCATGCATGTTTCCTTTGATGAAGCTAACATGTCTTACAAGGAGAAGAACTCTTCTACCAAGAATGCTTTGTAGGTACCAGCTCTATGTGAAGAGCTTAATGAACTAAATCTACAGTCAGAGGATTCAATGCAACCATTAGCTCAAAACCTTGAAGATAGTGAAGAAGAAGATCATCCAGATCTTGTTGATTATCATAATCAAGAAACAGCAGAACATCCTCCACAGGATACAATTACTGAATAAAATCCCCAAATAAACATCACTGCAGAATTAACTCCAACTGTTGATCACATCACAGTTAGAGATCACCCAATTTCACAAGTGATTGTTGATATTTCAGCAGGTGTTCAGACAAGACATCAACTACACCAAAATCAGATGCATACTTGCTTTCTATCACAAGTTGAACCTCAAACCATAAAAGATGCAGAACAAGATCCAAATTGGATTCTTGCAATGCAAGAGGAACTCAACCAGTTTGAAAGAAACAAAGTTTGGGATTTGATTCCAAGACCAAGAGACCATCCAGTCATTGGCACCAAGTGGGTCTTCAGGAACAAACTTGATGATCAAGGAAATATTGTGAGAAATAAAGCAAGGCTAGTAGCTCAAGGATATTCACAGGAAGAAGGCATAGACTATGATCAAACATTTGCACCTGTGGCAAGACTTGAAGCTATCAAAATATTTTTAGCATTTGCTGCATACAAACAATTTAAGGTATATCAAATGGATGTAAAAAGTGCATTCCTAAATGGAGATATCAAGGAAGAAGTATATGTGGAACAACCACCAGGTTTCATCTCTCCAACTCACTCTTCTTATGTATTCAAGCTTAATAAAGCTCTCTATGGTCTCAAACAAGCTCCCAGGGCATGGTATGAGACCTTAGCTAATTTTCTATTGGAAAACAAGTTCTGTAGAGGCCTAGTAGACAAAACCTTATTTTTTAGAATACATAAAAATCAAACATTGCTAGTTCAAATATATGTAGATGATATTATTTTTGGCTCTACTGATTCAAATTTATGCAAAAAGTTCTCTAAACTTATGCAATCTAAATTTGAAATGAGTAGTATGGGTGAATTATCATACTTCCTTGGTCTTCAAGTGAAGCAAACCTCATCAGGAATTTTCATTTCACAATCCAAGTATGCTAAGGAATTAGTAAAAAGGTTTGGAATGTCTGATTCCTCTCCCATAAAAACACCCATGGCTTCTAATGCTATCATTAATGCTGATGTATCAGGGAAACATGTTGATCAGAAGGTGTACAGAGCAATTGTTGGCTCATTACTCTATTTGACAGCTAGTAGGCCTGATATAATGTTTGCTACTTGTATTTGTGCTAGGTTTCAAGTCAACCCTAAAGAATCTCATCTATCTTTACTAAAAAGAATTTTAAGATATATAAAGGGCTGTCCTAATCTAGGTCTCTGGTATCCAACAACATCTGAATTTGAATTAACTGGATTCTCAGACTCAGATTATGCTGGATGCAGAGTAGACAGAAAAAGCACATCAGGAACTTGTCAGTTTCTTGGTGATAGGCTTGTGTCTTGGTTTTGTAAGAAGCAGACATCTGTGTCCACATCAACAGCTGAGGCAGAATACATTGCTGCAGGCAGTTGCTGCTCACAGATACTGTGGATACAAAATCAACTTCTAGACTATGGTATCAACTTAAATCAATCAATTATATTTTGTGACAATACTAGTGCAATATCTATAGCACAAAATCCAGTTCTCCATGGTAGAACTAAACACATAGAAATAAGGCACCACTTTATCAGAGATAATGTGGATAAAAAGAAAATTTGCCTACAGTTCATCTCCACTGACTTACAAAGAGCAGATATTTTCACCAAACCCTTGGATGAAAAGAAACATATTTTCTTTATGAATCAACTGGGAATGATAGATGGGGACTCAATTTGTTGAAAAATTATATTTTCTATCCTATCCAAAATATTTTTTTTTAACGAAGAACGACAAATTTTTATTCGTCGAACGATGGTCGACAAAAACCTACATCTTCAAGAGTCAGTAAAGAAAATCTCATTTGTCGAACGGCGATCGACGATTTTTTTTTTTAAAAGTCGATTCGACTTCAGATTTAATTAGGTTTTGCCGAACAGCGCTCCTCGAATTCTCCTCCCTATTTTCTCGACTATATAACACTTATTTTATCTTATTCTAAGTTTTGCGCCTACAGAAATCGTCTTTCCCTCCAGTTCCTCTCTGCACTTGATCTTCAACTTTCTTTGCAGGAACAATGGCGATTCCTCAGGCTTCTCTGCACCGAATGAAGTTTGACGCAGGTTTTGACATTGACATGGACTCATTTGCACAGTCAGACCAAATCTTCAAGGATATTCTTCAAACGCTGGATGAACAACATCTAAGGAAATTTCTAAGCACCAGGAAGAAGATAGTTATTGCAGAGATAAAAGAATGGGTTTTCACTGCAAAATCAGTCGATGAAAGTTTGTCGGGAACAATATCAGGTCATCATGTCTCTCTCTCCCACCATCCTTTCTGAAATCTTTTGTCTTGAAAATGGTAAAGATGAGTTAGACATAAGCTCAAATGAATTTGATGAAGCTTTAGTCAAAATGGGCCATTTGACTGGAAACCCTAGCCACATTCTGAAAAAGAATCTGTCTCAGGACTACAAGTTCTTAGCAGATATTATTGGAAAAGTCTTGCTGGGCAAGACTTCTGGGCATGACTATATCAGTAGGCATCAATTTCTATTAATGGTGGCCTTAATGGAGAAGAAGAAAGTCAACTGGGGATCAATCCTTTTTGACCTAATTAAAAAGAAAAACTCTACAGAGAATGTATGCTTTGGAAGAATATTAGGAATCTTTCTGCAGGAAAGGCATCCAGAACTTCTGGTGTCACCAAAAGTAACAATAAATGCCAGCAAGAGGCTGACCTCAGCACTCTTTGCTAAATGGGATAGAATAATTCCCAAGAAGAATACAGGAGCTGAGGCCTCCAGAAAAAGGAAAGCTTCTGAGGACACAAGGACTGATCAAGTCACTCCCTCTACCCCTCTAGAAGATCCTTCCTCAGTTCCTCCTTCCTCTCATATCCTCTCTCCACCTGCACATTCTCCTGCTCACTCTTCATCCCCTCCATCAACTGCAATATCACCCATCAATGATATTCCAATCTTAACCGCCCACATCAGTGATGCTCCACCTCCACCCCTATCTTCAGAACCACTACCTACCATACCTCCCTCTCCAATACACAATGAATATCATTCACCCATCCATTCTCCTAGTCCAATCCATCTAGACATTCATACACATACCACCAACATCAGCAATATCATTCCTTCAATATCATCTCCATCCACTTCACAACCATTCACTAGCCATCCACCAGATTATCCCTCCCTCAACCTCTCTTCTATTGCTGATCAAGTTTTTGATCTTATCCTTCCTAAAATAAGCCATCTCCTGGATGCAAAACTTGCTCCAGTTCTTCAGGAAATTTCTACTTTATCTTCTAAGATAGCCTCTCTTCCCTCCTCCACTGCTGTCCCTTCTACTAGGGACCTAGATTCAGGCTGTCCTGAAGCTAGGCAGGGGGAAATGTCCTATGAAGAAGCTCCAGAAACAGAAGGAACTCCAGAAGATGATACATAAGTTACAATTTTTGATACAGATACACAAGTTATAGAAGTAATAAATAATATATGCATTCATCCATCCTGTGATCTATATAGCTTATAATCAAAATTTGATGTCACATATACTTCAAGGGTATCACCATACATAGAGGATCTATCAAAGGCTCTGATTTGCCTTCCTCAGAAAACTCATTCTGACATCATACAAAACTACATATCCTCTATTCCTTCATCCACTGTTCAAGACATTCAAATAAAGGATCATTTTGAAGAATATGAAGATGATCCTGCAGAATTCCTTGATGATACATCAGCCCCACAAATTATTTCTTCACCTCCAATTTCTGTATGGAATGAAGAACCAATGCCAAGCTTTGATGAAATATGGAGAGAAGCAGATGCAGAGTTTGACAAAGCTGAAGAAGAAAGATTAAAGGCTCGGGAAGCAATCAAGAGAATTGATGATTTATACAATAAGCCAATCTCATCTTCTGACTCTGAAGATGATGATGACAACAGTGACTCTGATGATACACTCTCAAAGAAAAGAAAGAAAAGAACAGCTAAGTCAAAGGCTGCTCTCAAACCTCCAAATCCAAATAATGACATTCCTCTGTACATTTTGTATAATGTCCCTCTTGATGAGAAAACTCCTCACTGGATGAAGCTCTCCAGAAATGAGAACAACAGGAGGAATAAATTCAAGAAGACTGGCTACATTCCTTACAAACCAGTCAAGCACAATCATCCTCCTCCTCCTCCTCCAGCAGCTGGTGCAACAGGATCAGCAGGTGTATCATTTTCCTCTCAGAGGCCAAGCTCTCAACATTCAAGGAGACCTGGTAGTTCTAGTGGTTCTCAAGCCTCTGGATCAGCCAGTGCTCCTCCCTCTAAGAAATCAGCTCCTATCCTTCAAAGAAGTCAAACCTCTTCCTCCTCTCAAATATCTTCAGAATACAAACTTCACATTTCTGATGGAACTCTTCACAGAGATAGAGTACCTCAAAAAGTCACTCAAAACAAAAATGATTCAGAAAATATTTATTATTTTCCAGATCCAGAAGAAGAGAAACTCTGTCAGATGGCAAGACTAAAAGAAACAATTGGGTATGCACAGATTAAAAAGGCTAAAGCTGAAGGCAAAGACTTCTCAAGTTACTCAACCATGTCAGAATACAGAAGAAAAGAACTTGAAAAATACAAAACAGTTAAAGCATTCAATACTGAGGAATATATTGATATGCACCCAGAAGCATTTATTCCTCATGTTAAAGAACAGAAAATCATTGGTGCTCAAGACTTGTTTATCAGCAAAAAGAAATCAGAAGACCCCAACAGAAAAATCATATTCAAGCCACCTTCTCAGGACAAAAAGCCTTAAATAAAGTGCTTGGTTATGAATGTAAAGTTTCTGAACTCAGAGCACTTATTTTATCTGATGATCTATTTTTATCTGTCAGATATATTTCATTTCATTATTGCTCTGTTCGGCTGCATCTAGTTAATTTTTCTTGTCAAATAGTATGCTAACCCAAATAGGGGGAGATTGTTGGAACAACCCTTTTACTGTTTTGGGCTAGGATCACTATGTACTGATTAGGATCAGTTGACCCCATTGTATAGTTTAAGGGTCAAGTCTTTAGGCTGATAAATTAGCTAGAACTTAAGATTAAATCTAAGGTTCCCAGCGTTCGACGAATGTCTAGCAACGCTCGACAAATGGCATGCAGCGTTCGACGAATGTCTAGCATCGTTCGACAAATTGTTCTAAGCAGACTGAAGTATTACAGCCAGTTACAACACTCGACATTCACTGATCAGTGCTCGACGAACAGCTAGCAGTACTCGACAGATGGCTCCCAGCATTCGACAGTTTTTATTGCCAACGCTCAACAGTTTTCCATCCAGTGTTCGACATATTCTGGACAGCGCTCGACAGATGGCTCCCAGCGTTCGACAGATCATTTATTGAAGCCCAGATTTGTTATCAACTATATTCTATCTATCCTAACAGCAAAACGACGAATATAACGGATCTATTTAATATCCTTTTGACGTATTCTGACAGATAAGGAAGGATATTAAACTGTGTTAATATATTCTCTTCTTTCCTTTTTCCAAGGCAGCAATAGCGGTTGACATTTAATGAAAAGGGATCTTTTCACAGTCAAAAATAAAAGGACCTGCCAAAATCGTTTGAGTCGACAGAATTCAAACGTCGTTCTACTACAGAATAAAAAGGATATATATATATATAGTATTCAGAACAAAAAAAAGGATATACAGCATTAGACATCTCAGAAAGTTCTTCATCTTCTTCATCTTCTTCTACAAGCAGACAAAAACTTCTGAGAACATCATCCTCAAGAACATTCACTCAGAATCTGCTGTAAATTTAGATCTTCTAAAAGAGCCACAAGCAAATCTGAGGAACCTGTTCTTCCAGATCAAACAGCTACAGGAGATCCTAGTTTTCAAGAGAAAGCTTCTTCATTTTCTGTCAAGCACTTCAATCTGACAGGGGGAGCTTTACAACAACATCCACTAGAGTCTTCTCTCAGCATCTTGACAGAGAAGAACACTGTAAACCTTTTCCTTCCCATTTTGTACAGGGTTATAACTCCCTTCAAAAGTTAATCTCGGTGACAGGGCACCTTTTCAAAAACCTGCAGTTTGGTTAGAGCACCTTATCAACAGCTCACCTGGTGTGAGGGCACCTTATCAACAACCTCCTAGTGGATTTCTACCAAAGGTGGTAGAAGAGTAGACGTACCCAGACTTATTGGGGAACTACTATAGCTCCTTGTGTCTTCTGTGTTTGATTATTTCCAGTGGCACTGCTGTTTGTTTTGTGATTACATTTACTTAATTTTTCTGTTTTTCTTTTACACTGTTTACACTTATATGTAACACTATTTTAATTCGGCTATAAAAACTAAGAAATTTTTTAATACTCTATTCACCCCCCCCCCATCTAGAGTAACTTAAGATCTGACCTCCACTTTCAATCCGCCATCCAGAAAAAGGACCTGCAGGGGTCAGCTCCGCAAAAACAAAAGAAAATAGAAAACTGAAATAAAGTGCAATTAACTAAATAAAATTAGAAAAGAATTGACAATGCGGGAAAAATTAAGATAACTACTGGGTTATTGTCATCCCAGCACGACTTATTCAAAACTTTATAATATCTAGCTAATGGGAGTATGGAAGGAGAAGTGGACAGGTAAGTGGCCCAATATCACAGGTAGAGGGAAAAGAAAGTAAGAAGAGGAGGAGGCCTGGTCCTCACTCATCTCACCAAAACTATCCTTGCCCAGCAAGGTATCATCCACAGGGAGGCCGCAGGAGGCGAAGTCAATGAGTGGAGCTTCCTCTACGGAGGGGGAATAAACCTCCTCACATGAGAGGATGCTCTCATCATTGACTTGTGTAAAAAGCTCCAAGTCCTCCTGAAGTACCTGTGAAGATTCAACCTGCACAGACTCAGATGAAGGAAGGGGATCAAGAAATAAAGAAGACGAAGAACATAAATAAACATCAATCGGGGGAGTGATCCCTGTCTCACTCCCATCAGGCTGCGGAAGTAAAATAATGTTGGCATTGTCATCAATGCAGCAAGGTTCAGCGGGATCGACAGTGGCCATGCCCAAGATTTGGACTTCCTCCACCGGTGTTGAGGAAAACTCCTCTTCACCTGGAAGGTTGTCCTCTTCCATAGGAGCAGGCATGACACTAAAGTCACCAGCCTCCTCTTACGCCACATCATCAACAATGTCGTCAGAGACGAGTGTAGTATGCACAACAGGGAAAGGAATAGTGCTCGGATAAAAGTCGAGCACCGAATCCTCACAAAGAATCGAATCCACTTGAGGTGGTGGATGCACATGGAGAATAGGCTCAGCAATGTCGGTGCATAGATCAGCCGTACATCCGGTGACCGTATCCATGCCATTCCCTTCAAGATGTGAAGCTGACAAAGACACATAACCGGATGTTGAAGGTGTGTCGCCAGAGTTAGGAGTTGGGACGATCCGGATATCCAGCTCGTCATCCTCGTCCAATTGGCGAAGATACTCGGCACAGTCCTTCAAGACATGATCAGTGCTCCGACAAAACCGGCACTTCCTAGCGGGCTTCTTTGGCACAGCGGGTGTTGAAGCTGAAAAAAAGTAAGACGGTAAAGGCTCAACAGAGTAGCCATAAGACTTACGTGCACCATATGGAGTATCAGACAAAGTCGGTGCTCCATATGCTGGGCTATAAGAATTATGCCTACTATTCTCCGTAGGGCATTCATCACTAGAGTGGGAGGTAGCTCCACACCAACGGTAACGGAAATTAAGATGTGCCCACATAGTGTGAAGGTAATACGATTCAAAAATAAAAATGCTATTGTGCAAAATACTACACCTAACAAAAATTACTAAAGCAACCTAATTAAAACAGGAAAATGGAATAAAAAGAAATAAGACAAAGAAATGCAATTTACAAATGGAAGGGCTTCTCTCTCAGGTTCTCCCTCTCCAGAAAACTCACACGACTGTGTTCCCCGGCAACGGTGCCAAAAACTTGATGGCGCAAATCTCACACACCGCTATAGGCGGTAGCTCGACTGCGACACGAAATGACAGTGTACCGATCGTTCAAGTAATATAAAACGAGGAGTAATCCCCGAGTATCGAATCTCAAAGGAACACAGTAAGGTGGAGTTTATTATCAAGGAAGGACTTGAGATTGAAGTCCTTTCGAGCGGATGGATTGCGGAAACGGGGGTTTTGGATTGTGGAAAATAATGAGAAAATGCTATGACTACTCCTATGCAATGCCGCTATGCAATGCTTCGCTTGGCGGGATGGAGACTAGGCAGGCCTTGAGCGCGCTGCGTCGCAAGGTCGGATGGACGAGTAGGCAAGCGGAATCGAACTATGCAGGCCTTGAGCGCGCTGCTTCGTAGGGCGAGTGGATTACACGGGCCGCTATGCCACGCTTCGCTAGGCGGATGGACGAGTAGGCAAACGGAGTGAGGATCGTAAGCACCTCTTTGACAAGCATGCCACTAGCAATTGCTAGTGCGGCGACGAACATGACGGCGAGATGGAGGATGGAATGGGGCGCACCTCAAGCAAGTCAAACAACAAACATTTCACGTAGACATGAAAAATATAGAAATACAGACTAGTTTTAAGTGCAACTTCATCTAAATACATAGATCTAACTACATACACATCAATAAGAGAAGAATAAGGAAAGAAATCGACCGAATCCAAAGTCTCGTTGTAGATTCACGGTTGGAATCGCCGGGTTGTCAATCCACGTCCAAGCTCGGTCCGCAACAACGTCCGGGGTAGAGAGAGCTGTCACTACTCTCCAATGAGCCCGTCTTCTTCGTGTCACGATCCGGTAGAGGTTGCAAAATTCCTCTTGCTTGATGGCGATGGAGGCTAAACCTTCCTTGAAGCTCTTGGATGAAGGAGGAGGCCGAGAGGAAGCTCCGGCTCAAGAATGGCATGAAGAACAAGCCCGGAGCACCTCCCGATGGTGGGCGGCGATGGAGGGGCGAAATCTGGCGGAACGGAGCAGGAAACGGCGGACTCGGGCGGAAGAAAATCGGAGGATCCCGACCTAAATCGCGAGCAGGACAATTTATAGGCGCTGGAATAAACAGCGCGCACGGTCATTGGCGCACGACCAGTGGTTGTGCGCACTAGCATCCTGTGATCGTGCGCCTATCATGACGGAGCCTGCAATGCAAGAAAATTATAAAATACAATGTTCGCACGACCAGTGGCGCACGACCAGTGGTCGTGCGCGCTATCATAAGTGGTCGTGCGATAAGGAAGATAGAACTCAGTTTTCAGGGGTTAAGTGCACACGATCAGTGGCGCACGACCAGTGGTCGTGCGCAATAGAACCAGTGATCGTGTGCAGTGTTCCTGTACAGAATTGTACCGGGAACACCTGCACGACTCCTGTTCCAGCATACAACACCAATCTAGCCACTGAAGTTGGCACTTAACAATGCATGAAAACTAATAGCTAAGATAAACAAGAAATAACACCAAAACGGGCCTAGAAATGCACATAGCATGGAATAACAAATATGAGCTAAAACAGGGCTAAGGTGCAGTGCATAGACTAGAAAATCGGCCCAGATGAGTCCATATATGTTTATATAATTTGGACTCATCAGGAACCACTATAAATCGGGGAACCACTATAAATCTTTGTGTTGTGCTGTGCTCTTTTGATTTCTGTGTGCTTTTATTTCTTTATTATAATTCTGCAAAAAGCCTTAGAAACCACCTATTCACCCCCCTCTAGGTGATTTAGGTTGCGACTAGATACTTTCAATTGGTATCAGAGCCAGGTTGTTCATTAAAAGGTTAACACCTTGAACAAGATCTCCTTATCTAGTTGCAAGAGCAAGTCTGGAATGGTTAGAGCCAAGGATCCCACCATGGAGTTGCCCATGTGCACCAAGGAAAAGTTTCCTATATCGAAGGTCAGAGCTGAGATGTTCATGGAAGCTATAGATCCCAGATTGTCTCTAGTTATTCAAGAAGGACCAATTGTCCCCATGACAGTCAACTTTTGCAGCACTTCCAAATTTGTGACCAAGAAACTTTCTGAAATGAGTGTAGATGAGATTATCTTAGTTAACCTGGATCGGGAAGCTAAGAGCATCCTATCTAATGCAGTGGACAGTTCTACATTCAAGCAACTGGCTCACTACAGAACGGCCAAGGATTTTTGGGATTCTCTAATAGCTCTTATGGAGGGATCAAAGGATGAACAAGACACCGTAGATGAGAAAAAGATCAGGACCTTAAGTGATAGTGATTCAAGTTGTTCAGATCTAGAAGAGGAAACACTTCTTGGACTGACTGCCCTATCTGAGTCAGAAGAGGATGTCCAGGATGGAACCTATCCCGGACAGGTTTGCATAAGGGCACCTCTGTCTATTACAGACTCTGAAGCTGAGACAAGCTCATCAGAAAATGATGACATATCCAATCCGACAAATAAGTATGATGCTCTCTTAATAGCTCTTGAAAAGAGCAAGGAATTGATTAAATATCAAGCCGAGGAAATCAGAATCCTTAAACCCGTCGAAACACAAGTAAATGAGAGAATCAAGGAAGAGATCAGGTTATTCAATGAGCTCATTCTACTTCGGATGAAGTCCGAGGCATAGGAAAGAACAATCAAGACTCTAGAGATGAAGCTTTGATGAGTCTCCATTATATACACATTTATGGACTCATCTGGGCCGATTTTCTAGTCAATGCACTACACTTTAGGCATGTTTACGATCATATTGGTTATTCCTTGCTAGGTGCACTCTTAGGCCCGTTTCGGTGTGCATTTGCGCTCCTTGTTATTGGGGGTAAGCACATGGTGCTCACCTTTCATTTCTCTATGTTTATCTGGTGCTGGAGGTGTTTTCCCAGCTTTGTTATCTTGTATGCAGGTGGCCAGATTTTTGTGTATCCAGTTTTCTCCCAGAATTCATGACTGTGTGAAACGCACGGTCATGCGTTTTCCTTGACGCACGGGCTGTTGCGGACGTGCGCTCTGATCTGGGCAGAAAACGATCGATCTGAATTTACTCGTGCGTTTTGACGCACGGGTGGAATCGCCCGTGCGTGAGTAAAACGCACGGTCTCCTATTTCTTCTGTTTTTAGCCATTTATGAATTTACCCGTGCGTTTTGACGCACAGGCGGATTTGCCCGTACGTGAGCAAAACGCACGGGCGGCGCAGCTTCGTCTTCACGCCAGCTTTTATCTTTAATTGACGCACGGGCAACGCACGACCGTGCGTTCGACCGTGCGTGACCATTTTTCTGTCTGTTTAGTATAAAATGCAGATTACAGAGCAGAGAGCGAGGAGAGCGAAGAGGGGAGCGGGAAATTAGGTCCTTTCCGCCATTCCTGAGGTCTGAGGGCTTCTCCTTCACCTCCACCACCAAAGAGGCCATTTTCCAGCATTCTCCACCACCATCCTTCCATTTGGGAGTGTTAGCAAGCATCCTCCGCCAGGTGCTCAAGCATTCCTCGTCGTGGGAAGCCATAGAAGAGTTGTAGGTCTTTGGAGCGGTGACAGCCTCCATCGAATCAGCACACCATCTGAGGACCGAGCACTGAGAGAGCCCGACAACCTCTCATTCCGGCCGAGAACCCAAGACGCGGTGATTTCTTCCTATTGGTCATCTCTAAACTTAATGTTTGTGTTTTCCTTGTGTTGTTGTAATGAACTATCATTTAGCTTTATGTTATAAATCTTTTGTGATGTTCATGTGCAATGATGCGGTGGTGCGAGAATAACACTTTCTTTGCTGTGTTTTTCTGAGATTTGTTGTGTGTGAAGCCCTAGCAATTACTAGTGGTGATGTTAACGAAGAGGTGAATACGACCCTCACAAAACCTCGCACTGCGGCCACTCCACCCGCTTAGCGAAGGGGCAACCTGGCGAGGTCGCCCAGAGGGCGACCTCAGGCCGAGATCGCCCCAGCTGGGGAGACGTGCCTCAGGCCGAGGTGACCCCGAAGGGGCGAACTCTCGAGGGAGGGATCACGCGAGGCATGACCTCTAGGCGAGGTCGAGCGAAGCGTGACCTCTACGAGACAAAAGGCGAGACCACCCGGGCGATAAGGGACCGCCAGGGCTTGGATCTTCGGCGAAAAAATACCTGGACTGCCAGGAGAGGGTGTGGATTACTTCGGTTACCTGCAAAAAGCTAGCTCAAGGGGATCGCTGATTTCTGGGTAAACATAATCCCCGTATTTTTTCAAGTTTTGAGAAGCTTGAAAAAATAGAACTTACCCTTGCAAATCAAGATCCACCTCTCTTGTGAGGACAGAATATGCATATATAAAAAATGTACAAGAACTGGTATATGAAAAATTCAGTACGTGGGTACCTGAAAAGAACTTGCAAGCACCTAATTTTAATCTGCAAAGGATATTAGAACAGGTATATGAAAAATCTAGTATGCGAGTACCTGAAGAGAACTAGCAAGCACCTGTTTTTATCTACAAAGGATATTAGAACAGGTATATGAAAAATCTAGTATGCGAGTACCTGAAGAGAACTTACAAGCACCTATTTTTATCTCTGCAAAAGATACAAGAACAAATGTATATAGAAATTTAGTATGCGAGTACCTGAAGAGAACTCGCAAGCACCTGTATATCTCTGCAAAAGATATAAGAACAGATGTATATAGAAAATTTAGTATGTGAGTACCTGAAGAGAACTCGCAAGCACCTGTATATCTCTACAAAAGATATAAGAACAGATGTATATAGAAAATTTAGTATGCGAGTACCTGAAGAGAACTCGCAAGCACCTGTATATCTCTGCAAACGATATGAGAAGTAGGTAATGAAGATCTAAAGTATGTCACTGCACCATTTCTGTTTATTCATACTTGAATTGTAGGAAAAAGATTATCCCATTTATATAGAGTATATGAGTGTTTAATCACAATCACTTTGCTTTGATGTTGATGAAATAACATCTGCGTGAGAAGAAGAGATAGTACTCATTCCTGCGGATAGATAAAACTAACATTCTGATATCATCACATTTATATACTCCAGAACAGTGAGTGTGAAGTCGATATAGCTAGCTGATTCTGACATGCTGATATAATATATTTATTGAGGTTATGTTAGCTGATGCCCAAACCAGCTTATGATTTTGAGAAATCCAGAAATGATAAATAGATTAATCATGAAATCCAAAAGTCCAGAAATCTAGAAATCCTGACATGATATATATGTGAAGTCCATGGTACCTGAAAAATTAGTAGCCAACAAATAATTGCATAATTATTTGGTAGTCGTTGTAGTACATACTAAAGTCAGTATGTTTTTCTTGCCAACGCATGTAAATCCTAACATTAGTTGTTAACATTTTATCATAACCAGTTTTTTATCAGATGAATCATCTGTTTTCAAGCAAAGCAAGTTGATTAACTCGACGAGATGTCATGGCAATCAATGACAATCATTATAAAGAAAGAGATAGAGAGGAAAAGAGGATGGGCTACCACTACACATCTGCGAATGCTTCAAGCGAGATGTGGTCGCAGTGGGTTTTACGACCCTTACCCAAATCAGAGGTAGTATTTCTACCATTTGCAACCACACAATGTTTGGAGGTATTGATGTAAATAGCAGGAAGTAGAGTAATGAAAAAATCTTAAGACCTAAAAAGGATAAATGCTTGCAATGAAGGATATGAGAGTGAATATGGATATGACATTTGATGTATCTGACTGCTGAGATGATCTTTGTGATGATAGCTGCCGATAGAATCCCAGTCACTGTCATACTTATTACAAGTAAAACCAAAAAAGAAAAGATATGAAAAAAGCTCCACACAAATGGGAGTCATACAAAATAGGGAATAAAGTGATATCCTATCTCTATCTATTCTAGGCACTTCTTTTATTGAGGGAAGAACTCTCTGCTTTGTAAAGTTGTCTCTGCTAGAAGAAAAACAATCTTCACATTTACCAAGTAACATAGTCTTGTAATTTTCCTGCCTTCAACAGTTGGTCTATCAACTTTCGGAGAGCACGACAGTCTTCTGTATCATGACCAATACCCGAATGATATGCGCAGAAGAGCTCTTGATTGCGATTTTCAACCTTAGACATTATAGGACGAGGTCTTCTATACTCTGGCATATCTTGAATATTTGTTAGGACCTCTTCCAAGGAGAGATTCAACTTAGTAGATCCTTCTAGGTGATTTTCATATTCAAGTGTTGTAGGATCATAAGACTGAATGGGAGAGACTTCCAAGTATGGAGATGATATATTCTGAGGAAGAGAATAAGACTCAAACTGCTCAACTTGTGGAGGGCTCTGTGTTGAAGATGAGTGACTGTGATAGAAATTTCTTTGATGTTGCTGATCTTATGGTTCTGAGAACGCACATAGTTAGGATTCATCACTTCACCTTCAATAAACTGATTTGCTATTTCGATGAGATGCTCATAAGACTTTGGCTCTTTTATGCTGACTTTATATTTGAGAGGGCCTTCTTGAAGTCCATGAATGAAGGCACATTTATACATCTCTTGATCAACATTAACAACCTCAAGAAGCTCTCTTTGGAATCTATCGATGAAGTGAGCGATAGTTTCATTAACTCCTTGCTTGATTTGAAAAAGAGCTGCTTGGCGTTTCTTTCGCTTCCTTGCGGTAGCAATTTTCAAGAGAAGTTCTCTTCTGAGATCCATAAAGCAAGTAACTGATTGAGGTGGTAGCTTGTAGAACCATTCCAAAGCTTGACCGCAAAAGGTCATGACGAGAAGCTTGCACCTGATGCTATCTGATATAGTTCTCAACGCAACAGCTGATTCAAAGGCTTGAAGGTGGGAGATTGGATCTTCTCCCCCTGAGAAGGTTGGTAGACGGGGTTCCCTAAACCCATTAGGAGCAGGTTCCCAACGAATTCTATCTGTAAAAGGAGAAGATTCTTCCACTTCAGCTATAACTGGAGGGGCCGAAGGAGTTGCAACTTGAGGAGGAAGCTGCTGAATGATTGTTGCTATAGCTTGATTAATCCCATTGAGCTGCTGACGAGTCTGCTCCTGCTGCTGAGCAAGCTCTTTGCAAAATTGCTCTAGATGAAGCTCTAAGTGAAGCTCAAGAGCTTCTATAGTAAGTTCACCATTTGAATGGTCTTGAACCTTTGTCATCTCCATTGCTACTCAAAAAATAGAAGTTGCCGAAAAAGAGAAAAATTGAAATAACTTTCAAATGGAGCCGAATTTTTGAAATCTGAGGGCTAAAAAATGCCTGAACGGGAATCCCGTTCAATTTTTGGATAGATCAGGTCGATCCGGTCGCGACAATCTTTGAATTTCTGAATTCCAACACCCGGATCAAAAGTTATGGCCGTTTTAAGATTTGGTGTTATGCTCGGCAAAATCTCATATCTTCACTGCAGCTGCTATTCATCAACCATTATGATCTGAAGGTCGCGTGTTATGTTCGAGCCAAAAATGCTCCAGGACCACACTTGCTCAAGCTGAAAAGAGGTGGAGGAAGAAAATGGTTAGATGGTTGGTTACTTTGAGCTGTGATGGAAGACAAGAGGAAGGAGAAAAAGAGATGTCGAGGGTCTCTTGAGAGAAGATAACAAAATCTGCTGAAAAAGAGGTAACGAGGTCTCAGAAATGAGAAAGCTCCAGCTGTCGAAAAGGAGGTAACGAGGTCTCAGAAATGAGACCGCTCCAGCTGATGAAAAGAGGTTCGATGGTCTCAAAAGTGAGACCGCTCATGTCCAAGACAAGGACTAGAAAACCCTCCCAAGATCCCGAAACCAAAGCCTCTACCCCCCTATTTATAGGAGGGAGGGCCTGCCCAAACGGGCAGGACAGGAAGGAACGGGCTGCCCGGAGACGAGATCTCCCAGGCCGAGATCGCCCCTAGGGGGGAACGATCTGGCGAGGTCGCCCAAAAGGGCGACCTCAGGCCGAGATCGCCCCAGCTGGGGCAACCTGCCTCAGGCCGAGGTCACCCCGAAGGGGCGACCTGGCGAGGTCGCCCAGAGGGCGACCTCAGGCCGAGATCGCCCCAGCTGGGGCGACCTGCCTCAGGCCGAGGTCACCCCGAAGGGGCGACCTGGCGAGGTCGCCCAGAGGGTGACCTCAGGCTGAGATCGCCCCAGCTGGGGCGAGCTGCCTCAGGCCGAGGTCACCCCGAAGGGGTGACCTGTCGAGGTCGCCCAGAGGGCGACCTCAGGCCGAGATCGCCCCAGCTGGGGCGACCTGCCTCAGGCAGAGGTCACCTCGAAGGGGCGACCTGGCGAGGTCGCCCAGAGGGCGACCTCAGGTCGAGATCGCCCCAGCTGGGGCTACCTGCCTCAGGCCGAGGTCACCCCGAAGGGGCGACCTGGCGAGGTCGCCCAGAGGGCGACCTCAGGCCGAGATCGCCCCAGCTGGGGCGACCTTCCTCAGGCCGAGGTCACCCCGAAGGGGCGACCTCTCGAGGGAGGGATCACGCGAGGCGTGACATCTAGGCGAGGTCGAGCGAAGTGTGACCTCTACGAGACGAAAGGCGAGACCACCCGAGCGATAAGGGACCGCCAGGGCTTGGATCTTCGGCGAAAAAATACCTGGACTGCCAGGAGAGGGTGTAGATTACTTCGGTTACCTGCAAAAATCTAGCTCAAGGGGATCGCTGATTTCTGGGTAAACAAATCTAATGCCGCTCTCCATCTTTCAAGTGTTAGGTGTGGGGATTTTGAAGCCGACACAAGTGATGCTGCAGCTAGCCGACAGAACAATCTAGAAACCGGTCGGGATTATGGAAGACCTTACCATAGTGGTAAATGACCTCGCCTTTCCAGCTGATTTCTTCATCCTTGACATGAAAGCCGATGCCAGAGTCCCTATTATCTTGGGACGCCCCTTTCTCGTGACAGCACGCTCCATCATTAATGTGGAGCAAGGAAAGCTCACTCTCATATTGGGGCAGGATGCCATATCTTCTAATGTTCACAATCCGGCACAACTGTTTGAGATCACAAACGACGAACTAGCGGAGCCAACCGAAGAATTGGATAGTCAGTTTGATATGAGCCCGGGGGATTGCGAGACTTTTTGGCAGCAAGAAAGCCTTGTGGGCAATGGAGGTTCATCTTCGGACAAGTCTGAGGATCTGCATCCGATCAGAGAATCAATTATTGTGCCATCGGATTCAGATTCAAACACCTCTCCAGCTCTCAAACAATTACCAAACTCTCTGAAATATGTCTTCCTGGGGGAAAATACCACGCATCCGATGAATATTTCTGCAACTCTGTCTGTGGACGACGAAGCTGCGTTGGTGAGGTTGCCGATGAGTCCTGATCATATACACATTTATGGACTCATCCGGGCCGTTATTTAGTCAATTCACCGCACTATAGCCTTGTTATAGCTTATATTTGATAATCCATGCTAGGTGCACATCTAGGCCCACTTTGGTGCGATTTTCGTGCTTATTGTCATTAGTAGTATTCATGTGCTGTCAAGTGCCACTTTCAGTGGCTAGATCTGTGGTTGTGCTGGAATAGGAGTCGTGCAAGTGCTCCCGGTGCAATTCTGCACAGGAACACTGCGCACGATCGCCAGTTCTATTGCGCACGACCACTGGTTGTGCGCCACTTATTGTGTGCACTTAACCCTTTTTCACGAGTTCTGTTTGGTGCAGTGCGCACGACCACCAACGCCAGTGCGCACGATCACCGGTCGTGCGCCACTGCTCGTGCGCACTTATCATTAAAATTCTGAGTTCTGTTTGCTGTATTGCGCACGACCATCAACGCTAGTGCGCACGACCACCGGTCGTGCGCCACTGGTCGTGCGAACATTTTACTTTATAATATTGTGTCTTGCAGGTTCCACCCAGACAGGCACATGATCACAGGATTCTAGTGCGCACGACCACCGGTCGTGCGCCAATGACCGTGCGCGCTGTTTAATTCAGCGCCTATATAATGACCTGATCGCGAATTAGGTCGGGATTACGCATTTGGACTCCGTTCAGTCCGCCGTTTTCGCCATTTCCAGAGGTTTTTCTCCCCCTAAGCCTCCTCCATCATCCAAGGGCTTGAAAGAAGAGATTCTACACTCATTTTGATCGCTAAGTAAGAAGTTCTTCGCACTAGACGTGACCGGATGGTAAATCGCTGGAGAAGACGGGTCCATTGGGAGGTGTGACAGCCCTCCTCTACCCCGGACGCAGTTGGGACCGAGCTAGGACGCGGATTGACAACCCGGTGCTTCCTACCGTGAATCTACAACGAGACTCCGGATTCGGTCGTATTTCTTGCCTTTTTCTTCTACTTGTGTGGTTATATTTGTTATATTCTCTTTATCTTGATGATGAACACTATGAATCATGTTTAGTATTGTTTATTTCATGTTTATGAAATCAATTTGTTCATTTGTGTTAATGAGGTGCGCCCCCATCGATTTTCTGCTCCACCACCATGTTCGGTGCCGCACTAGCAATTGCTAGTGGTGTGCTTGTCGAAGAGGTGCTTGCGACCCTCATTTCACTTTCCTACTCGTCCATCCGCCCTCACGACGCAGCGCGCTCAAGGCCTGCCTAGTTTCCATCCCGCCGATCGAAGCATTGCATTGCGGCATTGCATAGGAGTAGGCGTAGTATTTACTTTTGTTTGCAAACCTCAAAGCCCCTTTCGTTCGCATTCCATCTACCGCAGGACTTCGATCTCAAGTCCTTCCTCGATAATAAACTCCACCTTACTGTGTTCCTCAAGAGACCGACACTCGGGGATTTTCCCCATTTTTATTACTTGCGCGACCGGTGCACTTGCCGAAATTATCGCATCAAGTTTTTGGCGCCGTTTCCGGGGAACACAGTCGTGTGAGTTTTCTGCAGAGGGAGAACCTGAGGGAGAAGCCCTTCCATTTGTAAATTGCATTTCTTTGTTTTTATTTCTTCGTATTCTATTTTCCTGTTTTATTTTAGGTTGCTTTAGTAGTCATTGTTAGGTGTAGTATTGTGCAGTAGCATTTTTATTGAGAATCGTTTTATTTTTACACTATGTGGGCACATCTTAATATCCGTTGCCGTTGGTGTAGAGATACCTCTCACTCTAGTGATGAATGTCCTACGGAGAATAGTGGGCATAATTCTTATAGCCCAGCATATGGAGCACCGACTTCGTCTAGTACTCCATATGGTGCGCGTAAGTCTTATGGCTACTCTGCTGAGCCTTTACCGTCATACTTCTTTTCGGCTCCAGCTCCCGCTGCGCCAAAGAAGTCTGTAAGGCAGTGCCGGTTTTGTCGGAGCACTGATCATGTCTTGAAGGATTGTGCCGAGTATCTTCGCCAATTGGACGAGGATGACGAGCCGGATATCCGGATCGTCCCAACTCCTAACTCTGGCGGCATACCTTCAACATCCGGGTATGTGTCATTGTCACCTTCACATCTTGAAGGGTATGGCCTGGATACGGTCACCGGATGTGCGGCTGATTTATACACCGACATTGTTGAGCCTATTCTCCATGTGCATCCACCACCTCTAGTGGATTCGATTCTTCCCCCTATCGCGCATACTATTCTCGTCCCCGACGACATTGTTGATGATGTGTCGCAGGATGAGGTGGGTGATCTGAGTGTTGTGCCTATTCCTATGGAGGAGGACAACCTTCTAGGTGAAGAGGAATCTTCCTCAACACCGGTGGAGGAAGTCCAAATCCTAAGCCTGGCCACCGTTGATCCCGCCGAATCTTGTGGCATTGATGACAATGCTAACATTATTTTACTGCCCCAACCTGATGGGAGTGAGACCGGGATCACTCCCCCGATCGATGATTTACGTTCTTCGCCTTATTTATTTCTTGATCCCATTTCTTCATCTGAGCCTTTGCAGGTTGAGTCTTCACGGGTACATCAGGAGGACTTGGAGCTGTGTGCTCAAGTCAATGATGCGAGCATCCTCTCATGCGAGGAGGTTTATTCTCCCTCCGTAGAGGAAGCTCCACTCATTGCCTTTTCCCCCTGCCACCTTGCTGTTGACGATACCTTGCTAGGCAAGGATGTGTTTCGTGAGATGAGTAAGGACCAGGCCTCCTCCTTTTCTTACATTCTCTACCCTCTACCTGTGGGGAGCAGGTATCTTTATTTAGGTAGCGGGGTGACTATTCTATCACCGTATCGGTACCCGCAACCGAAACGGATATTGGAACAGTTACCTGTGCATTTTCTCTTCCATAGGCCCATTAGCTAGGACTTTTATGTTTTCGAATAAGTCGTGCTGGGATGACAGTAACCCCAGTAGGTATCTTTCTTTTTCTTGAAATTTTATTCTGTCTAGTATAGTTAAGTTTTGTTAAGGCTGTGAATACCTCGCTGCTTGTGCTGATTCCTGTTTGTGCGTAAACTGCACGGTGGATGGACATTTTACTAAAATATTGGCCGCTGGAAAATTCCTAAGGCGCACGATCACTGGTCGTGCGCACTACTTATCGCGCACGACCACTGGTCGTGCGATCGGCCCAGATTTTTATAAAAAAGCCCGTCCGCCCGAGCCTTTCACGCACGATCTAGGGTTTTCGTTTTTCATCGTCCGTGCGCCGTCTCCGCTGGGTTGCCGCCGATCGTGCGCCCTCCTTCCTTCCGGTGAGCCCACTTCCGATTCTTCTCTTTCCTTTGCCCTCCTACCACTATGAGCTCCAGAGATCGCCAAAAGGTCTACCAACGCTCCGGCCGCTCTTCCGCCTCTCCTGCTCAGATCCTCGCTAGGATGGCTACTTTTTCTAAAGATTCGCACACGAGGCGATTCAACTCTCTCAAGGAGAAGCCATTCCTATCGCAGCGTCTGGTGGATTGGAACGAGTTAAATTCCATCGGCGACAATGGAGAGTTGGGGGAGGCCGTCCGCCAACGCTATTATTTCGATCATTGGAGTGGGGTGTTCGTGTGCAATGACCTCGGCTACCGGGAGCTTACCTTGGAATTTCTCGCAACGTTTGAGTGGGATGTGTTGCCCTCCGGTCAACGTCCGGGAAAGTGCTCTTTCCGAATTTTGGGCAAGGTCTTCACTCTATCCTTGTCTGAGCTGGCGGTGCATGCTGGATTTTACACTGAAGCCGAGGCTGCGGCGATCCCTTTTCTGGATTTGGATGTCTCCTTCCCTGATGGCGTCACCCCGCGTGCTGCGTGGTGTGCTCTCACGGGTCGTGATGAAGAATATGTTGCCAGGAAAAGCAAATCTACCTGGATCGTCGCGCCTGCTCTCCGTTTCCTGCAGCACGTCCTTAGCCACTCTCTTGTCGCCCGTGCCCTTAGTCAGAACGTGGTGGGGTGGCAAGATCTGATCTCCCTTTATAGTATGGAATTTCGGCAGCCTTTGCATCTTGGCTACATGCTAGCTTTCTTCTTCCACCACGAGGCCACTTACGGTCTCACAGGTGCCATTGGTGGTGCCTACTATATTACCCGCATTGCCAAAAGCCTGGGGGTTTGGAGTCATCTGCCTCCGATGGTGCAGGTGACTGCGCCCTCCTTCATCACTCGGGCCACCATGGTGAGTTTCCATCTATTACGGGTCGTGGGGAAGAAGAGTAGTAGACGCTTTGTGGTTGTGATGCCGGGTGATGCGCCTAGGGAGAGGCAAGGCGACGAGGAGCACGGAGAGCCGGCTGAGCCGCCAAATACTCACCGCGAGGTAGCCCTTCTGCAGCTGCGAAGTCATTCATTTCAGCGGGAGCGGAGAGCCAAGGAGGAGGGCAGTTCGTCAAGAGCACCGGAGGTGCCAAGTTTCGATCGGTGCCTCTCCGATCTGGAAGCAAACCAGTATTGGCTGACGGATTTCGTTTATCAGCAAGCATTGCGGGGAGGGTTAAATATTCCCCCACCTCCGGGTCGGGCCGCATCATCTTCCAGACCGCCGCCGTCCGTTGTTGTTCTAGATAGCGACAGTGACGACGAGTGACCTTTCTCCCTGCATGCAAGCTATTCTAAGCCTTGTTTTCTTCTTTTGTCTTGCTGTTTTTTTTCGGTCTTTTGTGGAGTCGCTTGAACTCCTTCTCTTTCGTTAATTGTAATATTAACATTTTTCTTTTGGATGCTCCTCCGGGCATAGTTTTATGAATTCAGCATATTTTGCTTCCTTTATCTTGTGTGCGAGTGCTTAATTTTAATTGTAGGAACAGGTTCACTTTCATGGGTGATAACCCAGATTTCTTAATTTTTAGTGCTCTCGCATGTCTAGTTCAGTTTTTACTATTTTTGCTGTTTCTAGTGTCACTTTCAGGTGGGTCTTTGTTCCTTGTGATGGCGGATGCTGCGGACTGCTTTTGATCGTAAACGCCAATCGTCTGGTATGCTCAATTCTGAGCATTAGGTAACACTTCCTCCCCTCTTTTTGCTTCAAATTTCTAGATATATTGTTTAGCTTAAGTCTGGGGGAGCGTATGTTGTCACCCACTATGCACGAGTTGCACTGCATACTAGAAGGTTGTTTCTTATTTATCCTATTCATTATCATTGTTTTCATGCTTCACACACCACTTCACCCACTTGAGTGCGTGCTTATCTTTTTGTCGTTGTTCCGTTTAAACTATCTTGGTTGGAGTATGAAATAGGTTGTTAACGTAGGAATTATTATTTGGAGTGCGATGTTGACTCATGTAGTGTTCTAGTCACTTCGCATGTTATGGTAGAATTTGAGTAGAACTAGATTTTCTCTATGCATCTAATTTATGTTTAGTATTTCTGCGTAGATTTAGATTTGTTATACTCAATTGGTGAATTTGAATGAAATTGACGATAACCCGGTGTTGTGTGTGTGCGATTACTAGTCGTGTGTTGCTCGAGTCGGGAGGAAGGTTTACCTTTCTCGTGGGCTAAGAACTTGCCCCAAGCGACTCTCGAAGCATGGGTGAGAGCGACTCGTCGAGTTAAACATGATGTAGGCCACCCTTTGGCTAGTTTGAGCTTTGTTATTCCATGTCCATTTCGTTCACCGTTGCAAGCCAAACTTGTGCCTACCAATCCTTTGTTCAGCTCCTCTTCATCCACCAAAGCCTGAAGCCTATCCTACCCCCGCAACCAAATTGTTTTAAACTACGCTCATTTTTCTCAACTTGTGTGGTGTGTGGAATCTTTGTGGTTTGAAGAGAAAATAAAGTCTATCTGCTGATTTTGAACCAACCGGAGGATACATAAAAGAAGTAAAATCTGTTAAAAGAAAAAAAAAGAGAGTTTTATAAAAAAAATCCTTCCGAGCTAAAAAAAGACAATCTGTTGGTATTTGTGAAGTAGGCCGTGTGCACACCTGGTTTTCATGATGAGTCTGGGGGTGTGTCACACAAGCATTATTTGTTGGTCTTGAGTGGTACAGCGTTCTTTAGCTCACTTGGGTTGCGTAGCCATCGTGTTTAACTTTGAATATCATATCGTAACCTAAGCCCCGTTTTATTCCTAAAAGCCCTACTGATTTGACTTGCGAGAGTGCTAGCGCCGTGGAGAGAGTGTGACCGGGCAAGCGTATGGTTCACGACGTTGATGGATTTCAGCGGAGTTATTCCTAAGCCCCGATCTTTTGCAACACCCGCCTCAGTGTCTCGTCACTTTCACACCGGGCATGATCGTCAAATTCTTCATAATTCTCCAACTGAGTATAACTAAATCTTTACTTACACTTTAATACTCATGTAAATTAGTTAGCACAGTTAGAATCTCCTTCTGCTAGAATCTCTACTCGCATGCGTATGTTACTTCGCACCGTACTCCCTTGTGTAATTCTCTATGTTAACTATCGTTTTCACACTCCGCCGGATTCGTTTGCTCGAGACGCGCAAACAGTTAAGTCTGGGGGTGTGATGAGTCCTGATCATATACACATTTATGGACTCATCCGGGCCGTTATTTAGTCAATTCACCGCACTATAGCCTTGTTATAGCTTATATTTGATAATCCATGCTAGGTGCACATCTAGGCCCACTTTGGTGCGATTTTCGTGCTTATTGTCATTAGTAGTATTCATGTGCTGTCAAGTGCCACTTTCAGTGGCTAGATCTGTGGTTGTGCTGGAATAGGAGTCGTGCAAGTGCTCCCGGTGCAATTCTGCACAGGAACACTGCGCACGATCGCCGGTTCTATTGCGCACGACCACTGGTCGTGCGCCACTGATCGTGTGCACTTAACCCTTTTTCACGAGTTCTGTTTGGTGCAGTGCGCACGACCACCAACGCCAGTGCGCACGATCACCGGTCGTGCGCCACTGCTCGTGCGCACTTATCATTAAAATTCTGAGTTCTGTTTGCTGTATTGCGCACGACCATCAACGCTAGTGTGCACGACCACCGGTCGTGCGCCACTGGTCGTGCGAACATTTTACTTTATAATTTCGTGTCTTGCAGGTTCCACCCAGACAGGCACACGATCACAGGATTCTAGTGCGCACGACCACCGGTCGTGCGCCAATGACCGTGCGCGCTGTTTAATTCAGCGCCTATATAATGACCTGATCACGAATTAGGTCGGGATTACGCATTTGGACTCCGTTCAGTCCGCCATTTTCGCCATTTCCAGAGGTTTTTCTCCCCCTAAGCCTCCTCCATCATCCAAGGGCTTGAAAGAAAAGATTCTACACTCAATTTGATCGCTAAGGAAGAAGTTCTTCGCACTAGACGTGACCGGATGGTAAATCGCTGGAGAAGACGGGTCCATTGGGAGGTGTGACAGCCCTCCTCTACCCCGGACGCAGTTGGGACCGAGCTAGGACGCGGATTGACAACCCGGTGCTTCCTACCGTGAATCTACAACGAGACTCCGGATTCAGTCGTATTTCTTGCCTTTTTCTTCTACTTGTGTGGTTATATTTGTTGTATTCTCTTTATCTTGATGATGAACACTATGAATCATGTTTAGTATTGTTTATTTCATGTTTATGAAATCAATTTGTTCATTTGTGTTAATGAGGTGCGCCCCCATCGATTTTCCGCTCCACCACCATGTCCGGTGCCGCACTAGCAATTGCTAGTGGTGTGCTTGTCGAAGAGGTGCTTGCGACCCTCATTTCACTTGCCTACTCGTCCATCCGCCCTCGCGACGCAGCGCGCTCAAGGCCTGCCTAGTTTCCATCCCGCCGATCGAAGCATTGCATTGCGGCATTGCATAGGAGTAGGCGTAGTATTTACTTTTGTTTGCAAACCTCAAAGCCCCTTTCGTTCGCATTCCATCTACCGCAGGACTTCGATCTCAAGTCCTTCCTCGATAATAAACTCCACCTTACTGTGTTCCTCAAGAGACCGACACTCGGGGATTTTCCCCATTTTTATTACTTGCGCGACCGGTGCACTTGCCGAAATTATCGCATCAGTTGCTAAGAAGATACCAAAAAGTCTTTGGACGTTCCCTTGCCGATATTAAAGGAATTAGCCCCACCGTTTGCATGCATAAGATCCTTCCTGAAAATCAGTACTACCATCGGTTCAACCCCAAAGGCGGCTGAACCCGAAGATGCAAGAGGTAGTGAAGGCAGAAGTGATAAAGCTTTTGGATGCATCATCTATCCAATTAGCGACAGCAAGTGGGTCAGCCTAGTTCAGGTTGTGCCAAAGAAGGGATGGATTACCGTTGTCCTCAACGAGAAAGATGAGTTACTACCTACCCGTGTGATCACCGGATGGAGGGTCTGCATTGATTACCGCAAACTATATGATGCTACGCGCAAGGACCACTTTCCACTTCCTTTCATTGATCAGATGTTGGAAAAGTTGGCAGGGCAAGACTACTACTGTTTCCTGGATTGGTACTCCGGGTACAATCAAATCCTAATCGACCCTGCTGATCAGGACAAGACGACATTTACCTGCCCTTCCCGTACCTTCGCGTTCAAGAGAATGCCATTTGGACTTTGCAATGCTCCTGCAACTTTTCAGCGATGCATGCTTGCAATCTTCGCTGACATGGTGCGCGATTTTATCGAAGTATTCATGGATGATTTCACATTATTCGGCAGCAGCTTTGATGCGTGCCTTGCCAATTTAGATAAGACCTTTAAGCGGTGTGAGGACACAAACCTCATCTTAAATTGGAAAAAAATGCCATTTTATGGTGCGCGAAGGAATCGTGTTGGGACATAAGGTATCCCGCAAGGGGCTTGAGGTGGATCAGGCGAAGGTTAGTGTCATCAAGAATCTTCCTCCGCCGTCTCCTGTGAAGGGTATCCGCAGCTTTCTCGGGCACGTTGGATTTTATCGGAGATTTATTAAGGATTTCTCATCCATTTCAAAACCTCTTTCTCACTTACTGGGCAAAGATGTCCCATTCTATTTCGATAAAGCTTGTATGCAAGCGTTTGAAACCCTACGGGGGCAACTTATCGCTGCTCCAATCTTGGTGGCACCTGACTGGAGTTTACCTTTTGTGATCATGTGCGACGCTAGTGACGTAACTGTGGGTGCAGTGCTTGGTCAAAAGAAAGACAAAACCTTTCACACCATTGCATATGCCAGTCGAACTCTAAATAATGCTCAAGCGAACTACACCACCACGGAGAAAGAAATGCTAGCCGTGATCTTCGCCTTCGAAAAATTTCAATCCTACTTGGTGCTTTCCGAAGTTATAGTGTACACAGATCATGCCGCACTGAGGTACCTATTCAGCAAGAAGGAGGCCAAGCCGCGTTTAATTCGCTGGATCCTATTGCTGCAAGAGTATGATTTGGAAATCAAAGATAAGAAGGGGGTAGAGAATGTAATCGCAGATCAATTATCGCGGCTGGAGAACGACGTGACTCCTGATGCTTCCAACAACAAAGAGGAGGAAATGACTGATTATTTTCCAGACGAGAAGTTATTCGCCATAACTACGCATCCGTCAACAACCCCATGGTACGCCGATATCGCAAACTATCTTGCGTGTAAAACTGTCTCGCCCAATCTTACGCCTCAGCAGAGAAATAAGCTTTTTTCGGATTTAAAGTATTATTTCTGGGAAGATCCATTGTTGTTTCGTACTTGTAATGATGGAATAATCAGACGTTACATCCCGAAATCTGAGTACAGATCCGTTCTCGAACATTGCCACGATAGGGAGGCTGGAGGACACATGGGCGCTGCTAGGACAGCACGCAAGGTGTTGCAAAGTGGATTATTTTGGCCCACGCTATTCAAGGATGCTCGCGCGTACGTCTAAAAATGCAATGAATGCCAGAGAACTGGCAACATTTCGCGGAAAGAAGAGATGCTGCTTAATAATATGTTAGTTTGTGAACCGTTCGATGTTGGGGAATCGATTTCATGGGTCCATTCCCAATGTCTCACGGAAAACATTATATAATAGTGGCAGTGGATTACGTTTCAAAATGGGTGGAGGCGGAGGCTGCTTCTGCTAATGATGCCCGCACAGTCTTGAAATTTATTCATACAAATATCTTTTCCAGATTCGGAGCTCCGCGGACAATCATAAGTGATGGTGGTAGTCATTTTTGCAACCGACTATTTTTGAAATTACTAAAAAAATTTGGCGTACATCATAAAGTCTCTTTAGCGTACCACCCGCAAACGTGTGGACAAGTGGAAGTTTCGAATAGAGAACTCAAAAGAATAATAGAAAAATTAATCCTCTCAAACAGAAAGTATTAGGCGATGAAAGTGGATGATGCCTTGTGGGCCTACCGTACTGCCATCAAAACCCCTTTAGGAATGACACCTTTCCAGCTTGTTTTTGGGAAGGCATGCCACCTACCAGTGGAATTAGAACACAAAGCCTTGTGGGTAACCAAGTTCCTAAACATGGACATCGCAGTAATGGCGGAACAACGTCTTTCTCAGTTGAATGAACTTGAAGAATTGCGGCATTTTGCCTATGAGAACTCTCGCATATATAAAGAAAAGACAAAGCAGTGGCATGATAGGCATATTAGGCCAAAAGAATTCAATCCGGGAGATAGCGTTCTCCTCTACAATTCTCGTCTACGCTTATTCCTTGGAAAGCTGAAGTCACGGTGGAGTGGCCCGTTCACTATGACTGGAGTTTCTCCGTTCGGCGCAATTGAACTTTCTGGAGAAAAAGAAGGGACGTTCAAGGTGAATGGTCATCGATTGAAAATCTATGTGGGCGGCTCAGTTTTAAAGGATTGTAAAAAATTGTATCTAGCGGAGTCAAATGTGTTAGGGTGATTTTCTCTTTTGTCTCTTTGCTGTATTCGAACACGTGATTTGTATAATCTTGCTTAATTTTTATCTCTTTGCCTTTGGTTATATGTTGTATTTCTGAGATTTTCTGAGCAAATTCCTAACAACTTTGTGAGAACTATTTGTCTCTGAATAATGCTTTAATACAGGTATTTGGTCCGCCTTTAAGGACGTTAAACAAAAGGGCTTCTTGGGAGACAACCCATGGGAACCTCCTGGTTCCGTTTGCCTTTTATTTCCTTTTATTTTTTGTTATTCCCTTTTTGCTAACGTCATAGGTGGAAGCTCTTGCGTGGTGGATAATGGAGAGGATATTTTATTAAAAGAAAAGATGAATTTCCGCACTTCTGGCATGCTCATTTATGAGCATAGGTCCACTCTACCCCTGTCCTACTAATTTCTGAATTGGTTATTATAGTTGGTTTTGATCAAGTCTGGGGGAGAGAGCGATCGGTGCACGTGCACACACTTTGCATGACATGTTAGAATGTGCTGAGTTAGGATTTGTATTTTGATGCACACATTGCATATACTTGCACCTAGTTCACGCGCACTTGATCACGCGTGCTTATTGGGTATCGCTGCGAGGTTCCCCGATCGTAAGAATTGGATTGTTAGCGTATGAGTGAGGAGTAGAGAAAATTTTTGACTCGAGTAGTGCTCTAGTCAAATGCTCCCATCGCGCCTAGAAATTTAATTATAGTAGAATAAAATCCAGAGTTATAATTTAATTATTTCTATTATAGTAGCTGCAATTTATTTTACTTTAGTGCTGAATCCGGTGAATCCAACGGTAGCATAAGGTCGAGTGTAGCTAGACTAGTAGTAGCTTATTACTAGGGTCGTAAGGAAGGACAACCTTTCTCGGTGGCTAGAACCTGCACTAGGCGACTCTTGAAACGATTGCGTTAATAGTACCCGTTATAAAATGTGATATAGGCCATTTCTTGATCCGTTTGTGCTTTTGAAATCCGTACTGACGTAATCACCATTGCAAGCCCACTTGAGCCTACCTTTCCTCCTTGTTTAGCTCCACTAAAATTTCACCAAAGCCATACGGCTGAACCTATTTTCGCACCAACCTTTGAGTTGAAAGAAATTTCTTTTTCGATCGCATTTGGTGTCATCTTCGTTGTGCATGGCAGATGTGAATTAGCTAAAGGAGCCATTTTTATTGAGCATATAAAAATTATTTTGTCGAAAAGAGGAAAGAAAAGAAAAAAAAGAGAAAAAAAATCGTGCAAAAATAATATTCTCTCGACAAATTCAATTTATATTTGGCTTAGCACGCACCTAGTGTTCAGTTGAAGTCTGGGGGTGTTGTGTAATTCTTGACGATATTGTATTGGTGATTGAAATTTTCTTGAGTGCTCAGGTTGTGTTGAATGTGATTCCCATCGTCCTTCTACTTACCTAGCCTAAACTCAACCTAAGCCCAATCCTAACCCTTAAGTCCTATTGATTTTAGATACGAGTCGTCTCATGCAGTAGAGAGAGTGCGAACGTGCAAGCCTATGGACACCGACTTTGACGGATTTCTTAGGTGTTTGTCCCGAGCTTCGATTCGAGTAATACTCTACTCATTAGTCATGCTATTTTCCCTTTTGCACGACTGAAAGATTCACCTGGATTCACCATCCAAGTAAAGTAAAGTTCGAACTACTGTTCTAGAAATAGTTAGATATAATCTTGAGTTTAATTCTATGCTAATGTATTTCTATGCACGTGCGCATGCGACTTCGCAAAGGTCTCTACCGCTGAAACTCACGCTAATATCCAATTGTTCCGACAGGAGAGCTGAGTAGTTTGCCCAAGATGTGCAAATGGTTAAGTCTAGGGGTGTGATGAGTCTCCATTATATACACATTTATGGACTCATCTGGGCCGGTTTCTAGTCAATGCACTACAATTTAGGCACGTTTACGATCATATTGGTTATTCCTTGCTAGGTGCACTCTTAGGCCCATTTCGGTGTGCATTTGCGCTCCTTGTTATTGGGGGTAAGCACATGGTGCTCCCCTTTCATTTCTCTATGTTTATCTGGTGCTGGAGGTGTTTTCCCAGCTTTGTTATCTTGTATGCAGGTGGATAGATTTTCGTGTATCCAGTTTTCTCCCAGAATTCATGACTGTGTGAAACGCACGGTCGTGCGTTTTCCTTGATGCACGGGCTATTGCGAACGTGCACTCTGATATGGGCAGAAAACGATCGATCTGAATTTACTCGTGCGTTTTGACGCACTTGTGGAATCGCCCGTGCGTGAGTAAAACACACGGTCTCCTGTTTCTTCTGTTTTTAGCCATTTCTAAATTTACCAGTGCATTTTGACGCATAGGCGGATTTTCCCGTGCATGAGCAAAACGCACGGGCGGCGCAGCTTCGTCTTCACGCCAGATTTTATCTTTAATTAACGCACGGGCAACGCACGACCGTGCGTTCGACCGTGCATGTCCATTTTTCTGCCTGTTTAGTATAAAATGCAGATTACAGAGCAGAGAGCGAGGAGAGCGGAGAGGGGAGTGGGAAATCAGGTCCTTCCCGCCGTTCCTGAGGTCTGAGGGATTCTCCTTCACCTCCACCACCAAAGAGACCATTTTCTGGCGTTCTCCACCACCATCCTTCCATTCGGGACTGTTAGCAAGCATCCTCCGCCAGGTGCTCAAGCATTCCTCGTCGTGGGAAGCCATAGAAGAGCTGTAGGTCTTTGCAGCGGTGACAGCCTCCAACGAATCAGCACACCATCTGAGGACCGAGCACGGAGAGGGCCCGACAACCTCTCCTTCCGTCCGAGAACCCAAGACGCGGTGATTTCTTCCTATTGGTCATCTCTAAAATTAATGTTTGTGTTTTCCTTGTGTTGTTGTAATGAACTATCATTTAGCTTTATGTTACAAATCTTTTGTGATGTTCATGTGCAATGATGCGGTTGTGCGAGAATAACACTTTCTTTGCTGTGTTTTTCTGAGATTTGTTGTGTGTGAAGCCCTAGCAATTGCTAGTGGTGATGTTAGCGAAGAGGTGAATACGACCCTCACAAAACCTCGCACTGCGACCACTCCACCTGCTTACCGAAGCGCGGCATCGCGGCTGCTGCACTCACCCACACCTTGCGAAGCGGTGCTTTTCGACCCGCATTTCACTTCATTCTGCAATAGCGTAGGAACCCAAATCACAACCCCCTTTTGTTATTTAGTTATCCGTTCAACTAATTTCCGGTTTGAGCAAATCATACTACCCAACTTACGGTCCTTTGAGAACGATATTCGGGGAGTTCCTCCCTATTTTATTACTTGAGCGACTGGTGCACTACCGTCGTATCGCATTTCGTGTTTGCTAATTAGCAATGCTGAAATAGCGCATCAAGCTTCGCACGGAAAGAAAGCAAGTAGCTCAACTCCCTAAACCTGAATCATTGACTTTGGGAATAAAGGGAAGAGCACTGTTAGAGCTCGGCATTATAACACCTCTCAAAAGGTGTTGACTCCATTTAACAGGTCTGATCAAGATAGTTTGCATTATCATCGGAAGACTGGAAGTTACTGTTGTAAGGAAAATATTCCATACTATGGTAGAAGAAAGGGAATGGTAATGAGTGTCCCACAATCTCCAAATGAAGAAATCCAAATGGCCCATTCTAGACCATTTGTGTTTCGTACACCAGCCACTACATTCAAGGGTAAGGAAGCATTATCCTCTCAATCTTTCCCAACAAGGAAGCAAACTGTGTGCAACACCATAGCCAACCCTCGCTTGAATATATCTGATGCCATCAACACCATAACAGCTTCCAAGCTATCATATGTTGATGTCAAACAGATTGGATCAAGTGACAATGGGTATCTTAATGTACCCAATCAGCTACTTGCTGTGAAAAACAGAAAGAATGTTGTTGCCTTCTCAACTGAAAACAAGCATCATGGTGATTCTTGCAAATCAAAAATTGCTCGGAAGAGAAGGTACAACATCCATGAATGTTGTTGTTGTGGTAATGTGGGAAACTTTGCCATCGACTGTTGGCATAACCCTTGTGTGTCTAATGAAAAGAAGAGCCTTTCTACTGGAGTTGCAGTAAGTCGAAATATTTATTGGTATACTAACCGGAACCTAGGACCCAAATCAGTTTGGGTTCCTAAGGGTAATTAATCTGTAATTGCAGGTATGTCCAAGGCCAACCAAAACCCTAATCAGGCATTTGGACAATGGTTGTTCGTGGTACACGACCAGAACAAAAACAAAAATCTATAGTAAAGTTGATGAAATGCTTAGGAAATTAGCCCAGGCTATGAAGTTCTAAGGGGGAGAAAAGATTGAGGGGGAATAAACAGTTAAAAGGCAAAGAAAGTTGAAAAGTTGAGGACATTTATCTCAATTATGTCCCCCCCCCCTAGACAAGCCAATTGCAGACATCTTAACAAAGCCGCTCAATGAAACCAAGTTCACCTTCTTCAAATTTGAACGTGGTATGTTGAACAGGGAATCTTCAACAAGGGGACAGGATCAAGTCGACCAATAAATCAACAAACATACTTAAGAATTCAAGCTAGATACAACTCAATGAATTCGTCGAGAGTGCTTGAATGCTTCGACGAAAACACTTCTTCATCACTAAACTCGTCGAATGTCTAACCGCAGACCAACTTACATCATGTTGGATCCGAAGAATCGTTTCTAAAAGGTACGCGCCTCTACCCTCACTTCAAAAATTAAAACTTATATATATATATATATATATATATATATATATGAGATTTCGGATTTCAAAAGTCACGCTCGCGCATTCGCCGACCTCTCATTCCATCGATTGAACTTCCTCGCACGCCCTCCGTCAAAGTTCTCCACTGTCTCCTCCGCAAGTCATCCATCGAATCTTGCCACCGCTTCCGACAAGTCCTTTGCCACTCCTCACCGACCTTGCCGACTTCGTCACTCATCCCCCTCAACTCCTACACTCTCACTCACCACTCTAACTTGCAATGTCTCACAAAGCATCGGGGATGCTCAAAGCCGGAGGAGAACTTGTCAGGACCGGATTCATTGATGCTCCGGATGAATTCAAAAATGTCATACTTTGCCTAGAAGAGGACAGATTGTCATTTGTGCTCGAGCATCCTTGCCGAGTCCTTGAGAATGACATGCTCGACTTCTATAGTCATGCCAAAGTTCGTCGAAGTGGAATGGTAATCAAGTCCAAGGTCAAAAGGACTGTGATTAAAATGAAGCCATCAAAAATAACCACACTTCTGCGATTTCCCGAGGTGGAGGAAGAGGATTGCCTATATGATGAGGATCATCAAAGAACCCTTCTGTTTTGTGGTCTACTGAGAGGAACAACTGGTGCTCGAAGGAAGAATATGAATGGAGAAGGGAAACTCCTGTCTAATATCATGGGAAAGGTCCTACTCTGCAAGGTAGGTTCACACGACTACCTCTCAACTGAAATGTTCCAGCTGATTGCAGCTGTCATCTGCCAGAAGAAGATAGACTGGGGCAATGTGTTATTTCAAAGGATAAAAGATAGTCTGCAAGTTCCAAATTTTGGAAGGATTATCAGTTTATTTCTTAATCAACTGGATGACGATAAGTTTGATATGAAAAATGGTATAGCAATTCATCATCTCAAGAAGATAGACTCCTCCATAATGGATAGATGGGAACAGGTGATTATCAGGCCCGGTCTCAAGAAGCCTGTTGGTCCTGAACCAGCTGACACCGAGCAAAGACAAGAACCATCTCCACTCAGACAATCTCCACCTTCAGCAAACACTCCACCACCAGTTCATACTTCACCACTCAGACAATCTCCACCTCCAGCCAACACTCCTCCACTAGCTCATAGTTCACCACCCAGACAATCTCCACCTCCTGCAAACTCTCCTCCACCAGCTCATATTCCACCTCCAGTCATCACCTCTCCTCCTCAGCCAATGACTACACAACTGCCAGCTCCTGAAATTCCATCGACTAAGAAGGAAATCGTCCCATCTCCTATTGTACTCCCTCCACAAGGACCACTCTCGTCAGCATCAGTCCAAACATATATTCAAAGTCAGTTTGCTGCCTGTGTTTCAGGTATCGAGAAGAGTCTCAACCAGATTACTGGCAAGTACTCGGAAAAGCTTTTTCCCAGAGATCAGGAAGTGTTGATCCTTGATGATGATGATGATGATGACACTTGTACAACCCCGATGTTCGCCAGGGAGGGGGTTCCAAGTTCGCACGATCGGGCGAGCCAGCCGGCTGAAGAAGTTTGCCAGTCGACCGAAGGCGAGCCCAAATGGGGGCGAGCCCGGGAAGAGGCGAGCCAGCCGGTCGGGGGAGCTCGCTGGGCAGGTCCGGGCCCTTGGGGTGCAAATAGTCATTTCTGGGGTACAGTTAGCCATTTCGGCGAGCTCGACCCGCTAAGGAGTGGTTCAGCGGGCGAGCCGTAGAGACAGGCGAGCCAGCCGGCTGAAGAAGTTCGCCAGGCGACCGAAGGCTAGCCCAGATGGGGGCGAGCCCGGGAAGAGGCGAGCCAGCCGGTCGGAGGAGCTCGCTGGGCAGGTCCGGGCCCTTGGGGTGCAAATAGTCATTTCTGGGGTATAGTTAGCCATTTCGGCGAGCTCGACCCGCTAAGGAGTGGTTCAGCGGGCGAGCCGTAGAGACAGGCGAGCCAGCCGGCTGAAGAAGTTCGCCAGGCGACCGAAGGCGAGCCCAGATGGGGGAGAGCCCGGGAAGAGGCGAGCCAGCCGGTCGGAGGAGCTCGCTGGGCAGGTCCGGGCCCTTGGGGTGCAAATAGTCATTTCTGGGGTACAGTTAGCCATTTCGGCGAGCTCGACCCGCTAAGGAGTGGTTCAAAGGGCGAGCTGTAGAGACAGGCGAGCCAGCCGGCTGAAGAAGTTCGCCAGGCGACCGAAGGCGAGCCCAGATGGGGGGGAGCCCAGGAAGAGGCGAGCCAGCCGGTCGGAGGAGCTCGCTGGGCAGGTCCGGGCCCTTGGGGTGCAAATAGTCATTTCTGGGGTACAGATAGCCATTTTGGCGAGCTCGACCCGCTAAGGAGTGGTTCAGCGGGCAAGCCGTAGAGACAGGCGAGCCAGCCGACCTGCCCAGTTCGCCAGGCAACCGAAGGCGAGCACAGGTGGGGGCGAGCCCGAGAAGAGGCGAGCAAGCCAGCCGAAGGAGCTCGCTAGGTGGCCTTGGCGAACCTCATGTTCGCTGAACAGGTCGAGGGTCTCGGGTTCGCTGGTAATTGGGATGGTCTTTTCCCAGAAAACCCCTGGTGGCCTGCGGTTAGCCCCTCCGGACAGCGGAGTTTGGTTGTTAGCAGACCAATTTGGGGTGCGGATAGTAAGAACGGACAACGAGAGTTGGCTATTGACAGACCACAAAACCAAAATCTATAAATAGACCTTGAAGGGCACCTTGGAGGGGGACTGGTTCATTATCTTTGAGCTCTTCTCTCCCCAGGTCGCTTTGGTTTGGGCTCTCTAGCTCTCCAAGGTGCCCGAGTCTTAGCTTTGGCTTGGGAGGGGAAGCGCTCAACGATCTTCCGGGTTAGTGGAGGGACCTCCTCGCTGAGACTAGGGTCTCTGTTCTTTGTTCAAATCGTCGGCCTTACCTCTCCCGAGGGACCAGTAAGGGCTAGCTGCCCCTCATTTCGGTGAGGGCCCCGAGCTCCACAAGAGACCGAGAAATCGGTTTCAACATTTTGGTGCGGTGAGCGTGGAGCGCGGCTGGTTCAAGAAAGTCCCAAAGAAGAGTTATGGCTGGAGATGAAGAGCAGGGCGAGGAGTTCGGCGAGACCCCTCAGGAAGCAATGGCTAGGATGTTCGCGGATTTCAGGAAGGAGGTGCTCGACACCTTGGGGTTCATGGTCACGGCTCTGCGAAGTGAGTTTGCGACCCCGGCACCTCAGGCGACCACTCCCCCAATAGCAGTCGGCGAGAGGGCACCAGGAGGAAGGGCTGGAAAAGAAGTTGCCGTTGAACCAGGACATGACAGGGAAGGGCGAGTGCTGTTCGCCAGTCCGGCGAGCCCGGTGTTGGCGAGCTCCGCGCCGGCGAGTTCGGTGCCGGCAAGCTCTGCCCCAGCAAGCGCGGCGCAGGCGAGCGCGCGCCAGGAGGATGCGGCAACAGTCGGGGTGGTTCAGGCGAGCGTCGCCCTCGCGAGTGCAATCCCAAGCTTGGCAAGCAAGCTAGGTCCGCGAGCTGAGCGAGAAAAGATGGCAGGAGGGGGAAGTCCCTTCTGCGAGTTGGTGTTGTCTGCACCCGTTCCAGCGGGATTCGGAGAATGGGATAGAGTGTACTACAATGGCAGAGATGACCCAGTTCAGCATCTGCAGTCTTTCGAGGACTCGGTCTCCATCAGGCCGATGTCCGATGCCTTCAAGTGTCGGCTCTTCGCCGTCACTCTCAAAGAGAAGGCCAGGGACTGGTTCCATTCACTTCCGTCCGGCTCTATCTACGCGTTCGAGGACCTGCGCCGAAGTTTTTTGTTGAGATTTTCAACTTCAAAAAGGAGGAAGAAGGACACTGATTCCCTCTTCGCGGTGAAGCAGGAGTCCAGGGAGACGTTGGCTCAGTATGCAGATCGGTTCCAGGAGGAAGTGCAGCTCACTTAGGAGGTGCCTGGGTTTGCACTTCAACTCGCCTTCACGGTCGGGTTGAAGGAAAGTTTCTTCAAGATGGCGTTGAAGAGGAAGGCCCCCGTCTCCTATGAGGAGCTGGTGGAGAGGGTGGCGGAGGAAGTAGCAAGCGAAGAAGCCAACCCCGAGCTCACCAAGAGGCTTGCAAAGCTCAGTGAGCCGGAGATGAGGCAGCAAGAGGTCAGAAGAAGGGAAGAGCCCCGGTCCCCGGAGGGGGGATGGAGGCCGCAAGGCGGAGGAATGCAGGGGCAGGGAAGGGGTTATGGCCCAAGAAGGGGTAACCGTTTCGAAGGTCAATGGAGACCCCCCCAGTTGGGGTGGAGGCAGGGCCCGATGCAGTTACCTCCCCCACCTCAACAGGCCATGACAATTGGCCGGGGGAGAGGAAGGGGAAGGGGAGGAGAAGCGGAAACGGCGGCCGCTAGGAGAAGAAGGAACAGGGTAGCAGAGACCGAGGCAAGGGAAGTGGCGGTGCCATATTGCATCTTCCACGATGTGGAAGGCCACTCAACGGACACCTGTCCAGAGTTCCTGGAGGTGAAGAGGGGCAGAGCGCCCGCGCCACCACAGCAGCAGCCATTAAGGATCGTGGAGGTGGAACCTCGAGAGGAGGAGGAGGAAAGATGTGAGGATAGAGCAGATCTGGGGAGTAGGGGAGGGATCGGAGTGATCCATGGGGGGGGGGGGGGTAGGGGTGGAGGCAACCCGCAAGGCTAGTCTCCATACCATCTATCGCCGGAGCGTAGCGTCAACATCCACCGCTCCACCCCCGGCCGAAAAAATTGTTTTCACCCAGAAGGACATGCCGAGCTACGAGGACCCGTTCTGCGACGCGCTGGTCATCCAGACGGCGATCGAGAACTTCACCGTCTCCCGAATCCTAGTGGACAACTGGAGTTCGGTCAATGTCATCTTCAAGAAGGCATTCGACAAGATGGAGGTTGAACCCAGAAGGGTGTTGGCCTCAGATGGCCCTCTGTTCGGATTTTCCGGGGAGAGGAAGGAGGTAGAAGGAGGAGTGGGGCTCCATGTGACCCTGGGTGGGCAGTCTCGGAACTGTCGCTTTGTCATAGTGGACGCCCCGAACAGTTACAGCGCCATCTTCGGACGGCCACTCATCAGCGCGTTCCGCTGCGTCCCTTCCACTTTTCATCAGTGCCTCAAGTTCAACGACGGAGGGGTCCAGGTGCGGATCAGGGGGGATCCCAAGGTGGCAAGACAGTGCTACGTGACGGCTGTCAACACCATCTCCTGGATGGGAGAAGCTGAGGAGTGGGATAAAGTGATGGAGGAGGCGACCGAAGACGGAGGTTTGGAGGTAGCCGAAGAGAAGGAGGGAGATGAAGTTCATGCCCAGGAAGGGGTAGCTGAGGTACCCCGGGCGGGGAGAAAGGAAGAAGAGGAGAAGGACCCGGAGGGAAGGGCGGAAGAGCTGATGGTGGTAGGGAAGGAAGTCGAGGAAGAGACCCAAGCTCCCACTTATGCCGAAGAGGAAAGGGCTTGGGGAGAGCAGTCCCGGTTGGAGGCTGTGGACGAGGTCGTGGAGCTCGAGGTCACCACCCGGCTAGGGGTGGTGGAAAAAGTACAGGTCAGCGGAGAACTCAGCCCAGGAGATCATGCGGAGATCCTGGCTTGCGTACAAAAGAACGTGGACGTCTTCGCTTGGAGTGCCGCGGAAATGCCCGGGATCGACGCGGATGTGGCGTGCCATCGCCTCAACCTCAACCCCGGTGCCCGCCCCATCCGTCAGAAGAGGAGGGCCGTCGCAGACAAGCTAGAAGGACCCATCCGCGAAGAGGTGGGCAAACTCCTGCAGGCCGGGTTTGTATCGGAGATCCAGTATCCAGGCTGGGTCTCCAACGTCGTTATGGTAAAAAAGGGAGGAGGTAAGTGGCGTATGTGTATCGACTTTTCACTTCTTAATAAATCATGCCTGAAAGATTTCTACCCCCTGCCCAGGATCGACGCGCTGGTTGACTCAGCCGTTGGTTTTTCTGTAATGTCTTTCTTAGATGCTTTTTCAGGTTACCATCAAATTCGCATGCATCCCCCGGACATCAAGGATGTTTCCTTCATCACGGGGGATGGATGTTATTGCTACAAGATGATGCCCTTCGGGCTCAAGAACACAGGGGCTACGTACCAAAGGATGATGGATAGGGTCTTCCGCGAGCAGAAAGGAAGAAATTTAGAAGTCTATGTCGACGACCTCATGGTTAAGAGCCGAGACCTCGAGACTCACCTCCGCGACCTCGAAGAGACATTTGGGACCCTGCGGCAGTACAAGATGAAGCTCAATCCCTTGAAGTGTGTCTTCGGGGCGAGCCGAGGGAAGTTCCTGGGCCACTTGCTCACCCCCACAGGAGTGGAGCCCAACCCGGACAAAGTTAAAGCGGTGATGGAGTTGGAGTCGCCGAGAAATCCGAAGGAGGTTCAGAGCCTCACAGGGAAATTGGCTGGGCTCAGCAGATTCCTCTCCAAGGCGGGGGAAAAGTGTGCACCTTTCTTCAAAGTACTACGGGGAAACAAGAAGTTTGAATGGACCCCGGAGTGCGAGAAGGCCTTCCAGGCTCTGAAAGAACAGCTCACTCAAACCCCTCTGCTCCAGGGACCGAGGCCAGGGGAGGACCTATCTCTATACCTAGGGGTAGGATCCGAAGCAGTAAGTTTCGTGCTGATCCGGGAGGAGGGGAAGAAACAGTTCCCAATCTACTATGTCAGCCGGGCGCTGAAGAAGGCGGAACTCCGATACCCGATCCTAGAAAAGTTAGCCTTCGCATTGGTGGTGTCGGCCCGGAGGCTCCGGCCTTACTTTCAAGCCCATTCAATTAAAGTAGTGACGGACCATCCGCTCCGCAAAATCATGGAAGGGGTGGAGCACTCAGGAAGGTTGGCAAAGTGGTCCGTGGAGTTAAACGAATTCAGTATCACGTTCGTACCCAGGACATCCATCAGGGCCCAAGCAGTGGCAGACTTCATGGCCGACTATGCGGCCGAAGTGGGGGAGCACGAGCCACCTCCCCCAGAAGCATGGAAGATGTTGGTGGACTGAGCGTCGGGAAAATACTCCTATGGAAGGGGGATAGTCCTGGTGAGTCCTCAGGGGACTCGGATTGAACAAGCCCTAAACATCCGTTTCCCAATCACCAACAACCAGGCTGAGTACGAAGCAGTGATAGTGGGCCTTCGGCTGGCCCGGGAACTGGGTGTGCAGGACGTGGAGGTCTCCACGGACTCCATGGTGGTAGCATGCCAGATCAAAGGAGAATTTGAAGCAAAGGATCCAACCCTCCTACTATACCTGGAAAAAGTTAAGGGGGTCATCGGGCAGTTCCGCACCTTCTCGATCAAGCACGTGCCGAGGGAGGAAAGCACCCAGGCGGACCTCCTAGCCAAGTTCGGTCCCCGAGCGGGGGGCACGACTTCGGAACTCTTCCGGCCCTCCATCGAGGAAGGAGAATTGATGGAAGTGGATCAACAAGCCTCATGGATGGATCCGTTCATCACCTTCCTATCCTCCGGGCAGTTCCCTGGAGAGGATGTGGACAAGAGACGCTTCAGGTATAAGTCCGCCTATTACTCTTTGCATGCAGGGGGGCTATATAGAAAGACCCTCTCGGGGCTCCTGGCCCATTGTGTCTCCGAAGAGGAGGTCCCGAGAGTGCTGGAAGAAATCCACTCCGGGGAGTGCGGCAGTCACTCCGGGAGTCGGACCCTGGAAGGGAGAGTGTTGAGGCAAGGCTACTTCTGGCCCACTCTCAGCAAAGACGCGGCTGAGTTCGCAAGGAAATGTCCAAAATGCCAGCTCTATGCTCCGCTCCAGCTCCTCCCAGCCCAAAGACTCCGGACCATCACGGCTCCGTGGCCCTTCGCCATATGGGAGCTGGACCTGGTCGGTCCCTTCCCCCAAGCCAGCGGCCAGAGGAAGTTCCTGCTGGTCATGGTCGACTACTTCTCCAAGTGGGTAGAAGTGAAAGCACTCGCTAAGGTAACCTCTCAGGTTATAAGGAATTTTGTGTGGGGGGAGATAATTTGCAGGCATGGACTCCCTCTAGCTATAGTGACGGACAACGGGCCGCAGTTTGCTAGTGAAGAGTTTGTCGGTTTCTGCACCCAGCTCGGCATTGATCTTAGGTTCGCATCGATCCACCACCCGAGGAGCAATGGGCAGGTGGAGGCGGCAAACAAAATAATCGTCAACCTACTAAAAAAGAAAGTGGAGAACCTTCGAGGAAACTGGGTGGAACAGCTACCCTCCGTCCTCTGGGCAATGAGGACTAGTCCGAATACCGCCACCGGGGAGACTCCATTCAAGCTCTCTCACGGGTCCAAGGCCGTCCTCCCCATAGAGTTTGAGGTGAAGACCCCCCGGGTGATCGCCGCAAGCGAGGGGGATGAAGGGTGGCTAGAGGGCAACAACGCAGAGCAGAGGCTGTCTTTGGACCTGGTGGAAGAACTCCGGGACTTGGCCACCATCAGACAGGAAGAGGTCAAACGGCGGATGGCTCGATATTTCGACAAACATATCCGGATCAAGCACTTTCAGAAAGGGGACCTAGTCCTGAAGAAGGTCGATGCGGCCGGCAGAGGGGCCACAGTGGGTAAGCTTGACCCCAACTGGGAGGGCCCATATATTGTAAGCGAGGTGCTCAAGTCGGGAGGGTATCACCTCCAGGATGTGGAGGGGGTACCTCTCGACCGAGCCCGGAGTGGGGACGACTTGAAACGATTCTACCCTTGAACGCTTTGTCATGATTAATAAATGGCTTACTCTTCTTTTCTTTTGTATATAATGCTTATAACTACTGCTGTACTGGGGCCGTGGCGAGGTTGGACATATTGGTGCAGGAATGCCCCAGATCGATTCCGCTCCCGGGCTCTCACCTAGACGGGGGGTTCTGGTTGATCTCTGGAGAGGCTGGCAAGGTTGGACATATTGGTGCTGGAATGCCCCAGATCGATTCCTCTCCCGGGCTCTCACCTAGACGGGGGGTTCTGGTTGATCTCTGGAGAGGCTGGCAAGGTTGGACATTGGTGCTGGAGTGCCCCAGATCGATTCCGCTCCCGGGCTCTCACCTAGACGGGGGGTTCTGGTTGATCTCTGGAGAGGATGGCAAGGTTAGACATTGGTGCTGGAATGCCCCAGATCGATTCCGCTCCCGGGCTCTCACCTAGACGGGGGGTTCTGGTTGATCTCTGGAGAGGCTGGCAAGGTTGGACATTGGTGCTGGAATGCCCCAGATCGATTCCGCTCCCGGGCTCTCACCTAGACGGGGGGTTCTGGTTGATCTCTGGAGAGGCTGGCAAGGTTAGACATTGGCGCTGGAATGCCCCAGATCGATTCCGCTCCTGGGTTCTCACCTAGACGGGGGCTTCTGGTTGATATCTGGAGAGGCTGGCAAGGTTAGACATTGGTGCTGGAATGCCCCAGATCGATTCCGCTCCCGGGCTCTCACCTAGACGGGGGGTTCTGGTTGATCTCTGGAGAGGCTGGCAAGGTTGGACATTGGTGCTGGAATGCCCCAGATCGATTCCGCTCCCGGGCTCTCACCTAGACGGGGGGTTCTGGTTGATCTCTGGAGAGGCTGGCAAGGTTGGACATTGGTGCTGGAATGCCCCAGATCGATTCCGCTCCCGGGCTCTCACCTAGACGGGGGGTTCTGGTTGATCTCTGGAGAGGCTGGCAAGGTTAGACATTGGCGCTGGAATGCCCCAGATCGATTCCGCTCCCGGGCTCTCACCTAGACGGGGGGTTCTGGTTGATCTCTGGAGAGGCTGGCAAGGTTAGACATTGGTGCTGGAATGCCCCAGATCGATTCCGCTCCCAGGCTCTCACCTAGACGGGGGGTTCTGGTTGATCCCTGGAGAGGCTGGCAAGGTTGGACATTGGTGCTGGAATGCCAAGGCTGGTAGTAAGGGTCAAGGGCTAAGATAATAGATTGAAGTGGTAGAGCCAGAAGGGTTTGGTTCGCAAAATTGAAAGGATGGAGGCAGGTAAGGCCTGAGGTAATGGGTCGAGACACTAGAGCCAGGGGTTTTTTTGGTTCGCAGAATGCCGATGCCTCAGCTCGCCAAGGTCGAGTTCGCCGGGCAATACCCGCGGGCGATGACAGCTCGAGCTCGCGAGGCCCATAAGAAGAGAGCCCCGGCGAAGGCGAGCCTAGACACCCGCATTCGCGGGCCTTCCGGAAGCACTGCCGCTTAACTTGGCATGAGCAGAAAAAAGATCAAATGCGAGAGAAAGAGCAAAGAGACGCGAGCATGCACATAAACACCAACGAAAAAATTATAACTAGCATTACTCAAGATTTTTCTATGTTCGGCGGCGATCTCGCCAGCCCAAAAAGAATAATATACATTCGAGAGGAGAAGAAGCTAAAGGAGTTCATTCTGGGGGGCCCTCGCCGTTCTTGCGGGCTCCCAACCACGGTGCCAAGTCAAAGAGGTCCGGACAGACATCTTCGGCTGTGAACTCCATCGCGTCTTCTGCGAGCAGACTCGCGTTCTTAAGGGTCGTGAAGACGAGATTGGCGACCTCCTGCGCATCTCGCCGCCTCTGTTCCTCGCCTTCGGCAGCCCTCTGTTTAGAGCCGGCTCGCCCAGGAGAAGGGGGTAGCACGCTGCGGACCAGCTCGTCCACCCGGGTCTTCAGCATAGTATTCTCCAACTCCAACTCACCGTTGCGAGCGAGAAGCTGGGTTGCTACGTCGGCATCCTGAGCATCAAATGAGTTAAGATAAGGCTAGAGGTCGCAAACGGCAAAGAAAAGAGTCCCAAGGATCACTTACCATCTTGCCCTGCATCCCGGCGAGAAGGCTTTCCGTCACCTCCTCCCTCTCCTTAAGACCCTTGATCTCTTCGTGAGCTCTCTTGAGCTCCTCCCGGTATGCGCGGATATCCCTATCCGCCTGCAGATAGCGGCGCCCCGCCATATGCGCGAGTTCCGTCGAGCGGAACTGGGCTCGCATTTCTTCATAGACCAGTTGTCGTGGCCCCATATCTTTATAAGCAGCGGCGTCCTCGCAGCCATATAAGCCGAAGGAGAGAGAGAACGCCTCCTCCCCGGCCTTACCGAGCTCCACCCAGGAGGGGTGAAGGGTGGAGCAGGAAATCCGGTTGGCATTGGGGTCCCAAGCGAGCAGGGGTTCGCCGAGGATGTCAGAAACTTTCTCGCCCAGACCGAAGTTCCTGTGGCCTTTGGGTTGGGGGGTCACGGAAGAACTCCCAGCACCCTGGTCCGCCGGGGGGTCAGGCTTTTTCGCAGGGGAAGGAGGCGAGCCGTCGGTCTCGCTTAGATAGACGACCGCGCTCCTATCCTTGGTAGCGAGGGTCTTTCCCTTCAACTTCTTGGAGGACCGCGAACCCGGCTGACTCGCAGAAGGAGGCCGCTTCTTGCCGGACCCGACGGCGGGAAGATCGCGGCAAGCCTCTGCCGCCGCGGTCGCGAGGGTGTCCGCCGTGAGAGTGATGCCTTGTGCGTGCGGGGGATTAACAGGGATCTCGCGCTCGCCTGTAAAGTAAGAGTGTTATACAACGAAGAAAGGAGAGGAGAGTGGGGCGAGAGCGAGCCCTACCTTCCCCTTGAGGAACGGCGAGTAGCGAGTCGACATTGCGCCGCAGATAGGCGACTTCAAAGTTCTTGCCGGAGAGGTATTGGAGAAGTTTGGCGTCGGCACCACTCAGCGAGCTCGGAGGGCGGTAAGTAGCGTCATCCCGCTGGAAGGGGGTGAAGTGAAGATTGCCGAAGGGTCCCTTCACCAGGAGGAACTTCTGGGTCCAATAGTGACTCTTATTCACCGTCTCGCAGACGGTGACGTGCTGACTCGCAAAATAGGTAGTCCCGTCTCGGAAGGCGCGGAAGGAAAATACCTTGCGGAAGACGAGGAGGCTGAACTCGATCCTCTCCTCCCGCAGGTAACTGGCGAACGCGACAATATCCGCGATCGCATTTGGGGTCAACTGGCGTGGTAACACCCCATAATACCGCAACACCTACAAAGAACGATGAGAAAGTTGCAACAGCGGGCACGAAGCAGCGAGAAGGCTGGGCGAAGTACCTGACGAATTTCAGGCCACAAAGGGAGTCGCAACCCATTCTCGAAGTGCGCGATGGGGATCGCGAGCTCGTCGGCCCCGGTCTCGTTCAATGTAGATCTCTCACTCGGACAGCGAGCCGAATAACCCTCCGGGAGATAGCGGTCCACAGCGAGTTTATACTCCTCGGCTGTGATGTTCGCGCAGTAGAACTCGTTGGCTTGAAACGCTGAGGCGCATTTTGACCGCCCCTCGCTCTCACCCTCCGCTCCCATTTGCTGATTCGTCCGCATCGAGTCAGGAAGAGGCAACTTACAAGCAGCGAACGCGAGCACGATCTTGCGAGAATGGAGATGAGCGTAGACGCGAGAAGGCTGGAGAAATAAATGCGACGGGTAGGAGAGTGAATCCGAACTATTTATAAGAAATTCGGATGGGCACGGGAATCGAAGCGTCGGGAGTGCGGATAGCTAAAATAAAGTAGATTTCTGCTCAAAGGGACTGCAGTCTTGCGAGCCAGGGCTCGCCGTCGCGCGGTAATTGAGTCCCGCCCAAGGCCGGCCCGCGAGGAAAAGGGGTCCGGGCATAGCGTTGCACAGAAGCTCGCAAGCGCTCCGCGAGGGCGATCATATCAAACACAGCGGACGAACCGAATAAACCACATGCACACCACAGAAATAAAGGGAAAAATTAAAAAGGAAAAACGATAAAAGGCGAGTCGCGACGGACTCGCGAATATTACCACACCAGATATTGTTCAACAGACGTCATGAAAGGAATAAAGGCAAAAGGATAGTAGAATTAAACCCACGGCAGCCTCAGGGGTAAGGAAGCCATTTCCAGCGACCCCGACCCCGCTTGCCCGCACGCGGCGGCACTCTCGGATAATGGTATTCGCGAAGCGCTTTAAACTCGCGCAGCATTAGGTGCGCTTGATCCTCGCCCCGTGAGATGTGCACGCCGGGCGAGGTAACATCTGCGCGAGGCACCGGCTCCGCCTCGGCGATCAAGCGCACATTCGCGTCTTCCAACACGGCGAATCTCTCGTCAAAGGCAGCCCGATCCGCGTCATACCGCTCCTCCAACTCGCGTAACATCATGCCGTGCTTCTGAAGCACCTCGGACACCCGACTCTTCATCCGCACGGGGTCGCCAGGGTCACCCAAGAAGTCTTCGATCTGGCTAGGCGAAGGCGGTGGTGACATCTCCATCCTCCCATGCTCAGACTCAGGGGTGGCTCCTGGGATTTCAACGAAGGAAGAGTTAGTAGGATCCGGGGACGAGCAAGAGATGGGAGCTCGTGAAAACATGCTAACCTGGCGAGGAGGGAGACTCGCGACGGGGCTTGCGCGAAGACTCCGGCCGACTCTGGAAGTTTTCACGGAATCCCGGGACGTGGGGTTTCCCCAGACCAGGAGGGTACACCACTCTCTCCGCGACTTGGGCGCCGTCGAGAAGCGAGCCGCCTGGACTTCGCCTGCCCATCAGACCGAAGCCAGGGGTCGCCACGTTAACCTTAAGCGGGACCGGCGAGTTCACCAGGGTGGAGACTTTCTCCTTGGGACTCGGCGGTGGGGTATCTGCATAGGCCACCAACGAGTAGATATCACACGGACTTAAGCGGAGATGAGGGAGGATGCGCATGACTTACGGGGTCGCGAGGTCGGCGCCTGCTGAGTCGAAGTCCCGATCCCAGCATCTAGCGATCCCAACCTTGCGGGGGACGGAGGGCGAGAGGAGGTCAGCGTGAGGCCCGCCATACGTTCCTCGGGTGGAGGGTTCTGCGAAAGGAAAAGGAATAAATGGGTAGGCGATGTAAAAAAGTCTAGACGAAGAATACCTGTTGTGCGAGCCCGGTATCCGGCGGCGGGGGCGAGGCAGGAGGCGACGACACGTCCTCCCCCTGCGACATCCGAACCGTCTTGGCCTTCTTAGGCTGTGGGGAAGGAGATGTGGCCAAGTTGAACATCCAGGCATTGCGCTCGGCGACCTGGGCCTTCGCCATCTCTCTTGAAGCCTTCAGTCGATCTCGCGCGCTCAGCGTGGAGGACATTCTGAGTTGTTTTCCGCGAGGATGATGGGGAAGAAAAAGCTTGATCACTGGCCACGGCGGATGGTATTTATAGCTTTGGGCGTGGGACCCACCACAAGATTCCCGCCACGTCAGCCGAATCGGCGAACACCAGGGTTGGATGTTTCTTCGCGAGCTCAAGACAACCTCGCGAAGAGCGGGGATGGTGTACAACCCCGATGTTCGCCAGGGAGGGGGTTCCAAGTTCGCACGAACGGGCGAGCCAGCCGGCTGAAGAAGTTCGCCAGTCGACCGAAGGCGAGCCCAGATGGGGGCGAGCCCGGGAAGAGGCGAGCCAGCCGGTCGGGGGAGCTCGTTGGGCAGGTCCGGGCCCTTGGGGTGCAAATAGTCATTTCTGGGGTACAGTTAGCCATTTCGGCGAGCTCGACCCGCTAAGGAGTGGTTCAGCGGGCGAGCCGTAGAGACAGGCGAGCCAGCCGGCTGAAGAAGTTCGCCAGGCGACCGAAGGCGAGCCCAGATGGGGGCGAGCCCGGGAAGAGGCGAGCCAGCCGGTCGGAGGAGCTCGCTGGGCAGGTCCGGGCCCTTGGGGTGCAAATAGTCATTTCTGGGGTATAGTTAGCCATTTCGGCGAGCTCGACCCGCTAAGGAGTGGTTCAGCGGGCGAGCCGTAGAGACAGGCGAGACAGCCGGCTGAAGAAGTTCGCCAGGCGACCGAAGGCGAGCCCAGATGGGGGCGAGCCCGGGAAGAGGCAAGCCAGCCGGTCGGAGGAGCTCGCTGGGCAGGTCCGGGCCCTTGGGGTGCAAATAGTCATTTCTGGGGTACAGTTAGCCATTTCGGAGAGCTCGACCCGCTAAGGAGTGGTTCAGCGAGCGAGCCGTAGAGACAGGCGAGCCAGCCGGCTGAAGAAGTTCGCCAGGCGACCGAAGGCGAGCCCAGATGGGGGGGAGCCCGGGAAGAGGCGAGCCAGCCGGTCGGAGGAGCTCGCTGGGCAGGTCCGGGCCCTTGGGGTGCAAATAGTCATTTCTGGGGTACAGATAGCCATTTTGGCGTGCTCGACCCGCTAAGGAGTGGTTCAGCGGGCAAGCCGTAGAGACAGGCGAGCCAGCCGACCTGCCCAGTTCGCCAGGCAACCGAAGGCGAGCACAGGTGGGGGCGAGCCCGAGAAGAGGCGAGCCAGCCAGCCGAAGGAGCTCGCTAGGTGGCCTTGGCGAACCTCATGTTCGCTGAACAGGTCGAGGGTCTCGGGTTCGCTGGTAATTGGGATGGTCTTTTACCAGAAAACCCCTGGTGGCCTGCGGTTAGCCCCTCCGGACAGCGGAGTTTGGCTGTTAGCAGACCAATTTGGGGTGCGGATAGTAAGAACGGACAGCGGGAGTTGGCTATTGACAGACCACAAAACCAAAATCTATAAATAGACCTTGAAGGGCACCTTGGAGGGGGACCGGTTCATGGCACACGCCAATATACATCGGAGAGTGTCACACTTCAAAGTTGGCGATTTGGTCTTAGTACGATTAGTTCCCGAACGATTGCCATCTGGCACCGTTAGAAAGTTAGCACCTAAGCGCGCCGGCTCTTTTCGGATCATCAAGAAAATAGGTGACAACGCTTTTGTTTTGGATTTGCCTGCCGAATGGGGAATCTGCCCTATTTTTAACATCTCGGATTTAACGATGTTCGTATCGCCTCCACATGAGTTGAGTTCTTTGACGTCTTCTCCTTCCACCAAATCTTCTTATGGGTTGGAGAGTGGTAGTACGGATGACCTCTCTATATCGGTTCCCACAGGTATTTCACCGGATGGTAAGTCGCATACTTTTATTCCTACTGCTGATATGTTTCCTAGGTTTCCGAAGACTTTTCTCACTCCGGACATGATACTGTCTGCGGAGCCACTTACTACCTCGGAGGGTGCTACTTACCGCTTCCTCATCTGTTGGCGTGATCGCCCTCCTTCAGACGATTCTTGGGTCCTCGCGACAGAGCTTCAACGACTGGATGCTGATCTTCTCCGCCGCTACATTTCGGACCACGCATCGGAGATGCTTGATTTTGAGTGGGGGAGGATTGATGGCGCGTCCCCTCCGACACTCCTTGATGATGATGACCCGGCTGCCGAGGCGCTGGGCCACAAAGATCTGAGGCGCCATGATGATACTGATGGACGACCGCGTTATAATCTCCGCCCGCGGCGTGCCAAAACCGCCATGAACAATTAGTATTTTATTCATGCACTTTTATCTTATATTAAATAAATATAAAATTATTTCATGCTAGATGATAATTTTATATTTATTAAAATGGTTGTTATTTTTAATTTTGAACTTTTAATTTCATTTGGTGTGTATTTAACCATGCGGGTGGATGAGATTTCATCTCCATCATGGATGGTTATGATTTTGTGTAAACTCCTATTTAAGGGAGTCTTTATGAAGGAATAAAACATTGAAGATTTTAAACCCTAAATCCCTCCTTGGAGATTTCGGCCAAGCAAGGAGCCTCCTTCTTGCCGCCCCCCCCCCCCCCCCCCCCCCTCTCTTGGTGTGACTCCAAGGCCGCCTCCTTCCATCCTCTTTGGTGCGACTCCGGCGAGACTTCCGCGGTGTGACTCCAAGGAAGAAAGGGTGCTACTCCGTTCGGTGCGACGCCGGTGGAATCGTGGAGAGAGAGATTCTCCCACCATTATCTTGTGTGTTCATCTTCTTGGTTGCGTAACCCCTCTCTTTGCTAGTGATTCTTGCTACTCTTTAATTTGTGGAGGTTTTTGTCGAATCGTTTTATCCGCGGCTTTAATTTCTTCGCTTTCAAAAATCTGAGATCTAAGTGTTGTTATTGAATCTCTTGTTGTTCGGATCGGGTAGATCCGGTGCGGGAGCGAAACTCGGCCTAGCCTTGGTTTGCTCTCCAAGATTGGTGCACTTAGCTCTAACAAGGGAGTTAATCTCAAGTAACGTTTTACCGCCGCTTGAAAGTTCACCACCGCTCCAAGAAAATTGCCGCTGCATTTTGAAATGAATCGATTGATGGAATAGATGCTTGTGTAGGTGCGGTGAGTTGTGTGCTTGTTGGAGAGGTAGGTCTTAAGGACGTTGTATCGAGTCCGGCTTACGGCGAGTTGTGTGCTTATTAGAGAGGTAGGTCCTAAGGACGTTGTATCGAGTCCCGCATATTTATTTTCAATCGGATTTGGGAGCCAACCGACCCCTTTCGTTCGCTCTTGGTCGGAGCCCTCCTATGTTGTTTTACTTTTTTGTGATGAACATGTTTCCGTTAGCGTAACGTCCACGGCGTCACGGTATCCCTACATCAAAACGGCTATAAGAAGAAGGAACAATTTCTTGAGAACAATACGCTATTGCCTTCAGTTCTCCAACTTCCAGTCAAGCACCATCGAATGATAAGCTGTGTCTAGAAAGAAGGAAGAAGCTAGAAGAGAAGCTTTCGCGCATCAGTAATACTCTAAAAGCTTTCTCTTCTAGTCGAGAAGTCATTTTCATCAGGCTTCAGAAGAACACTCTAGAGGTGTGCAGAGTACTTTTTAACTTTGTAACACAATATATTTGTTGTAGGACTCTTTGAGTCTGAGCTATAGGGCCTTTGTGCCTGAGTTGTAGGGTTCCTGGAACATGAGGTAGGATCACTTGTAGATCTGAGTTGTAGGGACTGGAGTGCCTGAGTTGTAGGGTCTTTGTGCCTAAGTGGTAAGGTTCCTGGAACATGAGGTAGTTGGATCTTGAGGCGCCCTTAGAGAGGGGAGGGGGTGGGGGGAGGGGGTGAATAAGGGTTTTAGAAAACTTTATACTTTTATAGAAAATGTTTAATATTTTATTCAAAGTATGTTAAGTCAAAAGTAAAGAGAATGAAATCAATTTTATTAAACAAGAAAAGACATGATTATCATTTATAAAATTGATAACAAAATCTTATTTCTATGACGCTAGAAATCGAAAGCAAAATATGAAATATTTTTTTCTATACCAACTCTTCTCACCAAGAACCAGTTGGCTTTAGCCGATCTCTCCCCAAATACGGCCTAAAACCGCTCTAGCCCTTCTATCCCCAGAAGGGCCCCGAGCATCCCCTAAATCTATTCCCTAGACCTAGTCGCGAATACGAGGCCAATTCTTCCCTAAGTCCTACCCAGACCTAGTCACCAACACGAGGTGAATTTACGAACCAATTACAAAGATAAATATAAAATACAAAAAACAAATATAAAAACTCCTTATGAGGTAATCTGAAGGAGACGCCGAAGAATCGCTGAAGATTGTTGAAGTCCAAGTCTGCATTTTTCGCGTTGAGTTAGCATGTTGATCCAAGCATCCTTTGATTCCTCCTTTTGAAATTTAGTGGGAGATCCTTTGTGGTCTGGAAATACGGCCCTGACAAGTAATTCAGAGTGCTGGAATAAGGCTCGTTGGCATTGGTTGTTGAAGAAGATGAAATCCACCTATTTATAGGACTGGAAGCTAACGTTGGTGTTAAGGCTGGCGCCTGACGTTGACCCAGTTTAGAAATTCTTTGATGGCTCAGATCTTCAAAACAGGAAGGAGATTCTGCATCTTTGGAAACATTCATTTTAGGCAACCTTAACACTGCGTTGAGTCAAATTATTCCCAAAATGCTCCTACAATCACAACAGCTTCCCTCCATTAATTTTCATCTTAGCAGGAACGAATGTCAACGCCGACATTAAGAGTTAACACCGAGTGTTAGCTCTCTTCCATAATCTAGACCATTTAGTCGATCATCTCAGCGGCAAGCCATCTCGTCATTTATCAATGCCCAACATTATGTCTTAACGTGTAACGACCCAGCATTTTGGCGTTCGAGCGGGACCCAGTCCACGATCTGTCCTCAACTGGCCTCGTTACCGGGCTGTAGCCCAAGCACCCAACCCTTCTCCAGCCCACTGGCGGGTTGTTGGTGGTCACAGCCTCCCTTCGATTAGCCAAACTCGATAGTCAAGCATGCACCACGGGGACTTCCCAGGAGGTCACCCATCCCAGTACTACTCCAGCCCGAGCACGCATAACTATGGAGTTCTTTCACTTCTCATCACCAATTGAGCTGCAGCTCAATTGGTGATGAGAAGTGAAAGAACTCCATAGTTAAGCTCAATTGGTGATGAGAAGTGAAAGAACTCCATAGTTAAGTGTGCTCGGGCTGGAGTAGTACTGGGATGGGTGACCTCCTGGGAAGTCCCCGTGGTGCATGCTTGACTATCGAGTTTGGCTCATCGAAAGGAGGCTGTGACCACCAACAACCCGCCAGTGGGCTGGAGAAGGGTTGGGTGCTTGGGCTGCAGCCCGGTAACGAGGCCAGCTGAGGACAGATCGTGGACTGGGTCCCGCTCGAATGCCAAAATGCTGGGTCGTTACAATAAAAAGTGCACTTTTTATGTAACGACCCAGCTTTGGCGTTCGAGCGGGACCCAGTCCACGATCTGTCCTCAGCTGGCATCGCTACCGAGCTGCAGCCCAAGCACCCCAACCCTTCTCCGCCCAGGAGGCCAACCCTTCTCCGTAGCTGAGGACAGATCGGGGACTTCCCAGGAGGTCACCCATCCCAGTACTACTCCAGCCCGAGCACGCTTAACTATGGAGTTCTTTCACTTCTCATCACCAATTGAGCTGCAGCTCAATTGGTGATGAGAAGTGAAAGAACTCCATAGTTAAGCGTGCTCGGGCTGGAGTAGTACTGGGATGGGTGACCTCCTGGGAAGTCCCCGTGGTGCATGCTTGACTATCGAGTTTAACTCATCAAAAGGGAGGCTGTGGCCACCAACAACCCGCCAGTGGGCGGAGAAGGGTTGGGGTGCTTGGGCTGCAGCTCGGTAGCGATGCCAGCTGAGGACAGATCGTGGACTGGGTCCCGCTCGAACGCCAAAGCTGGGTCGTTACATAAAAAGTGCACTTTTTTATTGTCTATGGCGTGGGGCCCCGGCCGGACCTTCTGCTATATGCTTTTGAACGGATGGGGGTGTTACAAATTGGTATCAGCTACTAGGGTTCCGTATCCTTCTAAGGAATTCGTGGACGAATTCTTTTAAGGGGTGGTGAGCACGTGTGTGCGCTACCGTTGAGATGTAAAATAAACCCAAAATTGTCCACTTAGGAATAAAATGCAACAACAAACCAACAATAATTGCATGATTTTGGAACCTGAGTGTTCCTTTTGTTGTTAGTTGCGACTGTGCTGTCGCCTAACTGTGTGTTGCACTTGTGTAGGGCACTCGAAGTGCAGCGGGACCGTCGCATCCCCGTGATGTGCATGAGAGTAGTGGGTCTGCTGAGGCCCCTACAACTCCGTCTGCTGAGTTGGTTCGGCTAGTTACTGAAGCCGTTCTAGCTGCGTTGAATGGCCAGCCTGAAAGGCAAGGCCAACCGCCAGTGCAAGAGGTGGCCCCTGAGCCACTAAGAGTGGAGCAAGTCCCAGTGAGGCGTGCTCCTGAGCAGCAGCTGAAGCATTTTCTGGGATTTCGACCTCCTCCGTTTACCGGGGTTGAATCCCCAGCTGATGCCGAAGACTGGTTGTCGCATGTGAAGCGAATTCTGACAGCGACACTGTCGGAGGAAGCGCAGAAGGTGAACTTTGCTTCTTTCTTACTAGAAAAGGAAGCTAGGCGGTGGTGGGATGAGGTCGAGAGGCGCCAGTTCGCGGGAAGGCGACTGGTTGATGTGACGATGGAAGAATTCTCGAGAATCTTCCTCGCAAGGTATGTGCCTCATTCGCAGCAGATCGCGATGGAGAACCAGTTCTTGGCCCTAACACAGGGTGGTAGACTGGTTGATGACTACTTGCATGAGTTCACTCGCCTCGGGCGCTATGCTGGAAATTCTTTCGATGATGAGGAGAGAAGGGTGAACAGGTTTTATGGAGGTTTGCGTACTGAGTTGCGGCATCTTCTGACAGGGCCGTTGACGCAGGGTTTCACGAACCTCGTTGGTTCAGCCCGAGCCCTTGAGCAGGACATGCTCAGGGAAAAGGGCAAGGCGGTTGTGGTCGAGGCAGTGCCGGAGTGCAAAGCGCCGAGTGCGGCAAAGTTGCAGAGGTTGAGTCGTTGGAAGAAGGCTCGAGTATCTGGGCCAGCTCCCTCTGCTTCGGGTGCGTCATCTGGACGTGACCCTCTTATTTGTTTCACTTGTGGCAAGCCTGGCCATTTCTCGCGGGATTGCCGCAGTGGGCTTCCAAGGCCAGAGAAGAAGGCGGGGCCAGCTTATTCTGAGAAGGGGAAGGCAGCTGAGTCCACTGCTTCCCGTATGGCTCCCCCACACCCTAGAGTTTTTAGTCTCGATCAGCAGGAGGCTATCAAAGCCAAGGACGTCGTGACAGGTATAATTTAAGATACTGTCTTTACTGTTTTTTACACCTGTTTTAATGTTCATGCTAACTCGTTGGCGGCGTAGGCTATGTAAATGTTTTAGGCGTCCTTGCGAGAGCGCTTTTCGATACTGGGGCTTCGCACTCCTTCTTATCGTCGGACTTCGTCCAACGTATTGGTGCGCCGTCGATTGCTTCTGCAGATGGACTGGAGGTCCTACTGCCGAATGGATATTCGATGCGTGTGGAGAGGAGTTGCTGCGTAAAGGTTCTAGTTGGTAGTCGGGAGTATGACCTGAAGGCATCGTTACTCCCCCTGGCTGAGTTCGATGTTATCTTCGGTATGGACTGGCTGTCGGAACAACGTGCGTGTATCGATTGCACCACCAAGGAGGTGAGGTTTGGGCAGGGTGCTGATGGGGAGACGGTCTTTGCGGGCATGCGTGGATCGAGCAAGACGCTGATGTCTGCTCTCCAGGTGTCCAAGGCAGTGCGACAGGGAGCAGAGTTATTCCTTGCTCTTGTGGAGGCTTCAACGCCGAGGCCCAGCCTAGCAGATGTTCCGGTAGTAGCAGAGTTCCCCGATATGTTCCCGAGCGAGCTCCCCGGTGCTCCACCGCAGCAGGAGATAGATTTCACGATTGAGTTGGTGCCAGGCGCTAAGCCTGTGGCCCGCTCGCCGTATCGTATGGCTCCGAAAGAGTTGGCAAAGTTGAAGCTACAGTTGCAGGAGCTGCTTGAGCAGGGCTACGTGCGTCCGAGTTCCTCACCTTGGAGTGCACCAGTCCTCTTTGTCAAAAAGAAGGACGGTAGCCTGCGGCTTTGCATCGACTATCGGGAGCTGAACAAGCTGACGGAGAAGAACAAGTATCCTCTTCCGAGGATAGATGATTTGTTCGACCAGCTCGTTGGTTCGACAGTATACTCGAAGATGGACTTGAAGTCCGGCTATTATCAGGTGCGGATCAGGGAGTGCGATATCTCGAAGACTGCCTTTAGTAGGAGGTACGGGCAGTATGAGTTCACCGTGATGCCGTTTGGGCTGTCTAATGCGCCTTTGGTGTTTATGGACTTGATGCACCGAACTTTCCGAGAGTACCTCGACCGGTTTGTGGTCGTCTTCCTAGATGACATACTAGTCTACTCTCAGTCCGAGGAGGAGCATGGTGATCACCTGCGAGTAGTTTTGGAGGTTCTGAGGAGGAGCCAGTTGTATGCCAAGTTCTCGAAGTGCGAGTCTGGCTTCCATCTGTTGCGTTCTTGGGCCATGTGGTTAGTGGTTCGGGTGTGGCGGTAGTTCCGGTGAAGGTTTCGGCCATTAGGGAGTGGCCTGTTCTTTCTACTGTAGCGGAGGTCCGTAGCTTTCTCGGGCTGGCCGACTATTACAGGCGCTTCGTGGAGAACTTCTCGCGGATCGCGCTGCCTCTTACGACGCTGACACGGAAGATGCAGGAGTTCATATGGATGCCCGCGTGTGCGCAGGCTTTCGAGGAGTTGAAGCGGCGGCTTACGACGGCTCCGATCTTATGTTTGCCTTGCGGCACGGAGGGCTACGAGATCTACACCGACGCTTCTGGAAGCGGCCTTGGCTGCGTTCTGCAGCAGCATGGCAAGGTTATAGCGTATGGCTCTCACCAGCTGAAGGTGCACGAGCGGAACTATCCGGTCCATGACTTGGAGTTGGTGGCCGTGATATTTGCCCTGAAGCTATGGCGGCATTATGTGTATGGCTTGAAGATCAACATCTTCACGGACCATAAGAGCCTGAAGTACCTTCTGACGCAGAAAGGGCTGAATATGCGGCAAAAGAGGTGGATGGAGTTCCTGGGGGACTTCACCTTCGAGTTCCACTACACTCCCGGGAAGGGGAATGTTGTTGCGGATGCACTCAGTCGCAGGGCTCCAGCGCAGGCCAACTGGATTCAGATGCATGACGAGCACCTGATACGTGACCTGGAGGCCTTGGATATTTCTTGCGTAGAGAAGAGGTGCAGTGCCGGTGCCTGTTTGAGTTGGTTTGAGGTGCAGTACGACCTCACAGAGAGAGTCCGCCAGGCTCTTGAACTCGATCTGTGTTTGAAGCGCTACGCGGAGGATGCTGGTGGTTGGCCAGATGCCCAGTTTCAGGTTCGAGACGGATTGCTGTGGAGAGGAGACCGTTTGTGCGTCCCCAAGGTGGGTGAGCTGCGCGATGAGTTGATGTACGAGGCGCATCGTACCAGGTATTCAGTTCATCCGGGGAGCACGAAGATGTACAAGGACATGAAGGTCCTTTTCTGGTGGCCAGGTATGAAGAGGGACATCGCTCACTACGTGGCCAAGTGCCACACTTGTGCGCTAGTGAAGGCGGAATGTCAGAATCCCGGTGGCTTTTTGCAGTCATTGCCTGTTCTGGAGTGGAAGTTTGATGACATTTCCATGGATTTTGTGCATGGGTTGTCGAGATCGCAGCGGGGGAACGATGCCATCTGGGTAGTTGTAGACCGGCTGACGAAGGTGGCGCACTTTATCCCCAACCAGAGGGATGACTCGGTGGAGAAATTGGCAAAGTTGTATGTTGATACTATAGTGCGACTGCACGGTGTGCCCCGTAGCATCGTCAGTGATCGTGATGGACGCTTTACTTCAAGCGACTGGAGGCTAGTCAACCGTCTTTTGGGTACGAAGCTGCAGTTTAGCACGACCTTTCATCCTCAGACGGATGGCCAAACTGAGCGTACCAACAGGACGATGGAAGACATGCTCCGGATGTGCGTCCTGGATTTTGGCAAGGGGTGGGAAGATCACCTCTTTCTTGTTGAGTTCGCTTACAACAACAGCTATCAGGCGAGTATTCAGATGGCGCCTTTCGAGGCCCTCTATGGCAGGAAGTGCCGCACTCCCTTAGCTTGGGCGGAAACGGGCGAGACGAAGCTCTTCAAGATGAAAGACGTCGAAGAGGCGACTTCGACGGTACGGTTGATCCGGGAGAGGCTTTTGGTTGCGCAGGATTGGCAGGCGAAGTACTATAATGCGAAGCACCGCGACGTCCAGTTCGCCGTTGGCGATTGGGTTTACTTGAAGATCGGGCTGTTCAAGGGTGTATCCATGATTTGACGCTTGAAAAAGCTGAGTCCGATATACCTTGGACTGTTTGAGATCATCGAGCGCGTCGGTGAGGCGGCTTATAGGCTTGCACTATCGGCGGAACTGAGCGGGCTACACGATGTATTCCACATCTCCGTGTTGCAGAAGGCAGTGCAAGAGCCTACGCAGGTGGTAGCGGCGGATCAGGTGCCCGTGGATAGCAGGCTTGCGACGGCGGTCAGGCCCGTTAGCATCGAGGATGCTGAGGTGCATCAGCTGCGGAATAGGGCGATCCGTATGGTAAAGGTCCGTTGGGACAACTGCGGTGGCGAGGAGCACTCATGGGAGCGTGAGCAGACCATGTTGGAGGAGTTCCCCGAGCTGTTTCGGTGACGCTTATCTCTTCTTTTCCCCCTGTATGTAAAGACTTTTTGGATATTGTATATATGCCTGTTTTTTTTGCAAATTTCGGGACGAAATTTATATAAGGAGGGGAGGGTTGTAAGACCCCATTTCAGGCAGGTAAATTTCTGGAGTTCTTAGCGCTGTCGCCCAGGCGACAGTGGTTGTCGCCCGACGATAGCGTTGTCGGGTGGCGGCTAACGCTGGCGACAAGGTGACTGGGGTCATGCAGCAGTGTGGCTGACTGGTCAAAGTCGGTTCTTAACGCTGTCGCCTGGGCGACAGTGGCTGTCGCCCGGCGACAGCTCAAAGTTGGACTTTGTGGCCGAAATCAAGGGCATTGATTGCACTTTGACTTTGGGGGCTGGTTTTGGCTTGGAGGGCTCAGTGGCAGCATAGAAGGCCGAAATCCCCCTTCTATCTCATTATTTCCTTAAGTGTTTAAGGAGGAGAGAGAAAGAGAGAGAGAGGGAGAGCTTGGAGAAGAAGAAGGAATAGTGAACCCTAGCTTGGAGCTTGGGTTTGGAGGAGCTACACTCATCCAATCCCTTCATCGTTGGTGGCTACGCGTAGAGGAGGGCAAGGCGCTCCTTTCCATCCGTGCCAAAAGTCGAGCCATGGGCTCAAAGAGGCGTTTAAGGGTAACGAACTCTTCTAACCCCTTTTGGACATATTCTAGTCCTTTCCCATACATCGTATAGGCACCTACCCAAAAGGGAGAGGTCGTGGCCTCCGACGGGTCGATTTGTGCTATCCCCGTCAAAGCTTGCATACATATAGAGTCCGTGCGTAATACGGACGTAGGCGCGCTGTGTGAAGCCCATCCGAGACGGTTCGTCCGGATTGGTGATGCCTTGTGGTATTGTGCATGCTCGGGGAAAACCCCGTGTTGTTATCCTGCTTCGTAGGACTAGAGAGTGCTACTGCATGCGCAGCAACGTCTGGGGGTGTGCCCCGGGAAGCACCCGAAGTTGGATGCAGAAAATGAGTTCTGTCCACTATCGGCGACAGCTCCCGAAATTGGTTCTGGTGACTAGTTGGTGTTCTGAGGCAGTGGAAGTGCTACTGCATGCGCAGCAACGCCTGGGTGTGTGCCCCGGGAAGCACCCACAGCTGGAAACTAAAAGTGGAATGTTATCCACTGTCGCTAGGCGACAGTGACTGTCGCCCAGGCGACAGCTCCCAAACATGGGTCTGGTGATGTTTGTTGTGCCCACCTGTTGAGGGGACCTGTGGTCGGCATGCCCGACCCGTAAGGGTGCCCTGGTGGATGACTTAGCGGCCCGTGGAGCCAGCTAATTGAGAATACCTGGGCTGAGGGGACGCTATACCCGCATTTCGTGTCGTACAACGAGTGTGTGAACAACGGGCATTTGGCGTACCAGCACCCGAACCATTGCAGCACCTGATTAGTAAGGCTCGAATAGCATGTCGGGAGGCGATGGGGAAGAGTCTTCGGACTGCGTAAGTTCACAATTAAAGCACGGGGGAGCCCTGGTATTCGGGCCGCCGACTTTAGCCTCGAAGGGCAAAACCATCAAGAGTGGATGGTGGTGGAAGGCGTAGTACACCAAAGAGTGCCTGAGTGCACGAGACGTGGAGGCCATTCCCACGTTTGTGTTGTTGCATATGTATGAAATGATGTGGGCTCGTCTAGTCGCACTCTTAGATATGTATATGCTGTTGAGACTGTTTTGCAGGGATGGTTAGAACTGCCACCCCCTCGAAGGGGTGGGGTCGTTATAAATTGGTCAGCTTTAGCTGACCGTTGCCCTGTTTTGCCACCGTTTTTTGTGGGCTTGTTGTACAGGTGCTGGACCGAGCGGGAACTTGGCGGGCTGAAGCCCCTGCGCTGCTGCAGCCCTTGGAGGCCTTTGATGTTCCTTCTGTTTTTCATGTATGGCCGGCCTGCGCGCCGATGTTGGTAAACTGTAAGGCCGTCGTGCTTCTTTTGTGTTGTAAAACATTTTATTCCAAGTTAATAGAAGTGGACATACCCGAGTTCGGGTCTTGTGGTTTATAATTCTGTCTCTCTCTCTTTTACTTCCGCATAGAATGCTCTGAGTTAGGCTTCGTGGTATAGTGTCGTTCTTATTCCATTAAGTGACGTTCCCATTTGTTTTATAGTATATGGCGTGGGGCCCCGGCCGGACCTTCTGCTATATGCTTTCGAACGGACGGGGGTGTTACAAATTGTTATCAGAGGGAGGTTTCGATCCTCCGACCTGTGGGTTATGGGCCCCTGCAGCTCAATTGGTGATGAGAAGTGAAAGAACTCCATTGTTAAGCGTGCTCGGGCTGGAGTAGTACTGGGATGGGTGACCTCCTGGGAAGTCCCCGTGGTGCATGCTTGACTATCGAGTTTAGCTCATCAAAAGGGAGGCTGTGGCCACCAACAACCCGCCAGTGGGCGGAGAAGGGTTGGGGTGATTGGGCTGCAGCTCATGATCTGTCCTCAGCTGGCATCGCTACCGAGCTGCAGCCCAATCACCCCAACCCTTCTCCACCCACTGGCGGGTTGTTGGTGGCCACAGCCTCCCTTTTGATGAGCTAAACTCGATAGTCAAGCATGCACCATGGGGACTTCCCAGGAGGTCACCAGCTCAATTAGTGATGAGAAGTGAAAGAACTCCATAGTTAAGCGTGCTCGGGCTGGAGTAGTACTAGGATGGGTGACCTCCTGGGAAGTCCCCGTGATGCATGCTTGACTATCGAGTTTAGCTCATCAAAAGGGAGGCTGTGGCCACCAACAACCCGCCAGTGGGCGGAGAAGGGTTGGGGTGATTGGGCTGCAGCTCGGTAGCGATGCCAGCTGAGGACAGATCGTGGACTGGGTCCCGCTCGAACGCCAAAGCTGGGTCGTTACATATAGCAGAAGGTCCGTCCCATAACCCACAGGTCCTAGGATCGAAACCTACCTCTGATACCAATTTGTAACACCCCCATCCGTTCGAAAGCATATAGCGACCCAGCTTTGGCACGACGGCCTTGAGCACAAAGGAGGCACGACGGCCTTACAGTTTACCAACATCGGCGCGCAGGCCGGCCATACATGAAAAACAGAAGGAACATCAAAGGCCTCCAAGGGCTGCAGCAGCGTAGGGGCTTCAGCCCGCCAAGTTCCCGCTCGGTCCAGTGATGGCGCAAATCCTACACACCACTATAGATGGTGGCTAGACTGCGGCACGAAACGACAGTGTACCGATCATTCAAGTAATATAAAATGGGAATGAATCCCCAAGTATCGATCTCAAAGGAACACAGTAAGGTGGAGTTAACGTTCGAGGAAGGACTTGAGATCGAAGTCCTTTGGGTCGGATGAATTGCGGACACGGGGGTTGATTTGGTTTGTGGAAAATAAAGAGAAAAAGCTACAACTACTCTTATGCAATGCCGCTATGCAATGCTTCGCTCGGCGGGATGGAAGACTACGTAGGCCTTGAACGCGCTACTTCGTAAGGGCGGATGGACGAGTAGGCAAGCGGATCGAACTATGCAGGCCTTGAGCGCGCTGCTTTGTTAGGCGGGATGGAGTACGGGCCGCGATGCCACGCTTCGGTAGGCGGATGGACGAGTAGGCTAGCGGAGTGAGGGTCGCAAGCACCTCTTCGACAAACACACCACTAACAATTGTTAGGGCGGCACAACACAACGAACAATCCACAGCACGGGGCACACCTCAAATGAAAATATAACAAGATTACTCAATCACATAGACATGATTTCATACTAATGTTAACAAGTAAAAATATACTTCATCAAAATGTTGGTTCTAGCTACATACACATCAATAAGAGAAGAATAAGGCAAGAAATCGACCGAATCCGAAGTCTCGTTGTAGATTCACGGTTGGAATCGCCGGGTTGTCAATCCGTGTCCAAGCTCGGTCCGCAACTACGTCCGGGGTAGAGAGAGCTGTCACTACTCTCCAATGAGCCCGTCTTCTTCGTGTCACGATCCGGTAGAGGTTGCAAACTTCCTCTTGCTTGATGGAGATGGCGGCTAAACCTTCCTTGGAGCACTTGGATGAAGGAGGAGGCCGAGAGGAAACTCCGGCTCAAGATTGGCGTGAAGAGCAAGCCCGGAGCACCTCCATATGGTGGGCGACGGTGGAGGGGCGAATCTGGACGGAACCGGGCGGAAAACGGCGGCTGAAATTCGGGATCCGACCTAAAATCGCGAGCAGGTCATTTTATAGGCGCTGGAATAAACAGTGCGCACGGTCATTGGCGCACGACCAGTGGTCGTGCGCACTAGAATCCTATGATCGTGCGCTCTGCCTGGACGGAGCCTGCAAAGATAGAAATTATAAAATAACATGTTCGCACGCCCAGTGGCGCACGACCGGTGGTCGTGCGCACTATCGTAGGTGGTCGTGCGCACTGGTTGAAACAGAACTCATGAAATTGATGATAAGTGCACACGAACAGTGGCGCACGACCGGTGGTCGTGCGCACTATCGTAGATGGTCGTGCACACTGCATCAAACAGAACTCATGAAAAAAGTGTTAAGTGCACACGATCAGTGGCGCACGACCAGTGGTCGTGCGCAATAGAACCAGTGATCGTGTGCAGTGTTCCTGTGCAGAATTGCACCGGAAGCACCTGCACGACTCCTGTTCTAGCGTACAACCACGAATCCAGCTACTGAAAGTGGGACTTAACATCGCAAGAAAACTAATAACAAAGAAAGATACGAAATAACACCAAAATGGGCCTAAAAGTGCACATAGCAAGTGATAACAAATATAAGCTAAAACAAGGCTAAAGTGCAGTGGAATGACTAGATAAACGGCCCAGATGAGTCCATATATGTGTATATAATCGGGACTCATCATCCAGCACCTGTACAACAAGCCCACCAAAAACGGTGGCAAAACAGGGCAACGGTCAGCTAAAGCTGACCAATTTATAACGACCCCACCCCTTCGAGGGGGTGGCAGTTCTAACCGTCCCTGCAAAACAGTCTCAACAGCATATACATATCTAAGAGTGCGACTAAACGAGCCCACAACATTTCATAGATATGCAACAACACAAACGTGGGAATGGCCTCCACGTCTCGTGCACTCAGGCACTCTTTGGTGTACTACGCCTTCCACCACCATCCACTCTTGATGGTTTTGCCTTCGAGGCTAAAGTCGGCGGCCCGAATACCAGGGCTCCCCCGTGCTTTAATTGTGAACTTACGCAGTCCGAAGACTCTTCCCCATCGCCTCCCGACATGCTATTCGAGCCTTACTAATCAGGTGCTGCAATGGTTCGGGTGCTGGTACGCCAAATGCCCGTTGTTCACACACTCGTTGTACGACACGAAATGCGGGTATGGCGTCCCCTCAGCCCAGGTATTCTCAATTAGCTGGCTCCACGGGCCGCTAAGTCATCCACCAGGACACCCTTACGGGTCGGGCATGCCGACCACAGGTCCCCTCAATAGGTGGGCACAACAAACATCACCAGACCCATGTCTGGGAGCTGTCGCCTGGGCGACAGTCACTGTCGCCTAGCGACAGTGGACAACATTCCACTTTTAGTTTCCAGCTGTGGGTGCTTCCCGGGGCACACCCCCAGGCGTTGTTGCGCATGCAGTAGCACTTCCACTGCCTCAGAACACCAAACAGTCACCAGAACCAATTCCGGGAGCTGTCGCCGGGGCGACAGTCACTGTCGCCTGGCGATAGTGAGCAGAACTCATTTTCTGCATCCAAGTTCGGGTGCTTCCCGAGGCACACCCACAGGCGTTGCTGCGCATGCAGTAGCACTCTCTAGTCCTACGAAGCAGGATAACAACACGGGGTTTTCCCCGAGCACGCACAATACCACAAGGCATCACCAATCTGGACGAACCGTCTCGGATGGGCTTCACACAGCGCGCCTACGTCCGTATTACGCACGGACTCTACATGTATGCAAGCTTTGACGGGGATAGCACAAATCGACCCGTCGGAGGCCACGACCTCTCCCTTTTGGGTAGGTGCCTCAACGATGCATGAGAAAGGACTAGAACATGTCCAAAAGGGGTTAGAAGAGTTCGTTACCCTTAAACGCCGCTTTGAGCCCATGGCTCGACTTTTGGCACGGATGGAAAGGAGTGCCTTGCCCTCCTCTACGCGTAGCCACCAACGATGAAGGGATTGGATGAGTGTAGCTCCTCCAAACCCAAGCGCCAAGCTAGGGTTCACTATTCCTTCTTCTTCTCCAAGCTCTTCCTCTCTCTCTCTTTCTCTCTCCTCCTTAAACACTTAAAGAAATAATGAGAAAGAAGGGGGATTTCGGCCTTCTATGCTGCCACTAAGCCCCCCAAGCCAAAACCAGCCCCCAAAGTCAAAGTGCAATCAATGCCCTTGATTTCGGCCACAAAGTCCAACTTTGAGCTGTCGCCTGGAGACAGCCACTGTCGCCCAGGCGACAGCGTTAAGAACCGACTTTGACCAGTCAGCCATACTGCTGCATGACCCCAGTCACCTTGTCGCCAGAGTTAGCCGCCACCCGACAACGCTATCGCCGGGCGACAGCCATTGTCGCCTGGGCGACATCGCTAAGAACTCCAGAAATTTACCTGCCTGAAATGGGGTCTTACAACCCTCCCTTCCTTATATAAATTTCTTCCCGAAATTTGCAAAAAAAACAGGCATATATACAATATCGAAAAAGTCTTTACATACAGGGGGAAAAGAAGAGATAAGCGTCACCGAAACAGCTCGGGGAACTCCTCCAACATGGTCTTCTCACGCTCCCATGAGAGCTCCTCGCGACCGCAGTTGTCCCAACGGACCTTTACCATACGGATCGCCCTGTTCCGCAGCTGACGCACCTCAGCATCCTCGATGCTAACGGGCCTGACCGCCGTCGCAAGCCCGCTATCCACGGGCACCTGATCCGCCGCTACTACCTGCGTAGGCTCTTGCACTGCCTTCCGCAACACGGAGATGTGGAATACATCGTGTAGCCTGCTCAGTTCCGCCGATAGTGCAAGCCTATAAGCCCCCTCACCGACGCGCTCGATGATCTCAAACTGTCCAAGGTATCTCGGACTCAGCTTTTTCAAGCGTCGAATCCTGGATACACCCTTGAACGGCCTGATATTCAAGTAAACCCAATCGCCAACGGCGAACTGGACGTCGCGGTGCTTCGCATTATAGTACTTCGCCTGCCTATCCTGCGCAACCAAAAGCCTCTCCCGGATCAACCGTACCGTCGAAGTCGCCTCTTCGACGTCTTTCCTCTTGAAGAGCTTCGTCTCGCCCGTTTCCTCCCAAGCTAAGGGAGTGCGGCACTTCCTGCCATAGAGGGCCTCGAAAGGCGCCATCTGAATACTCGCCTGATAGCTGTTGTTGTACGCGAACTCAACAAGAAAGAGGTGATCTTCCCACCCCTTGCCAAAATCTAGGACGCACATCTGGAGCATGTCTTCCATCGTCCTATTGGTACGCTCAGTTTGGCCATCCATCTGAGGATGAAAGGTCGTGCTAAACTGCAGCTTCGTACCCAAAAGACGGTTGACTAGCCTCCATTCGCTTGAAGTAAAGCGTCCATCACGATCACTGACGATGCTACGGGGCACACCGTGCAGTCGCTCTATAGTATCAACATACAACATTGCCAATTTCTCCACCGAGTCATCCCTCCGGTTGGGGATAAAGTGCGCCACCTTCGTCAGCCGGTCTACAACTACCCAGATGGCATCGTTCCCCCGCTGCGATCTCGGCAACCCATGCACAAAATCCATGGAAATGTCATCAAACTTCCACTCCGGAACAGGCAATGACTGCAAAAAGCCACCGGCCTTCTGACATTCCGCCTTCACTAGCGCACAAGTGTGGCACTTGGCCACGTAGTGAGCGATGTCCCTCTTCATACCTGGCCACCAGAAAAGGACCTTCATGTCCTTGTACATCTTCGTGCTCCCTGGATGAACTGAATACCTAGTACGATGCGCCTCGTACATCAACTCATCGCGCAGCCCACCCACCTTGGGGACGCACAAACGGTCGCCTCTCCACAGCAATCCGTCTCGAACCTGAAACTGGGCATCTGGCCCACCACCAGCATCCTCCGCGTAGCGCTTCAAACTCATATCGAGTTCAAAAGCCTGGCGGACTCTCTCTGCGAGGTCGTACTGCACCTCAAACCAACTCAAACAGGCACCGGCACTGCACCTCTTCTCTACGCAAGAAATATCCAAGGCCTCCAGGTCACGTATCAGGTGCTCATCATGCATCTGAATCTAGTTGGCCTGCGCTGGTGCCCTGCGACTGAGTGCATCCGCAACAACATTCCCCTTCCCGGGAGTGTAGTGGATCTCGAAGGTGAAGTCCTCCAGGAACTCCATCCACCTCTGTTGCCGCATATTCAGCCCTTTCTGCGTCAGAAGGTACTTCAGGCTCTTATGGTCCGTGAAGATGTTGATCTTCAAGCCATACACATAATGCCGCCATAGCTTCAGGGCAAATATCACGGCCGCCAACTCCAAGTCGTGGACCGGATAGTTCCGCTCGTGCACCTTCAGCTGGCGAGAGCCATACGCTATAACCTTGCCATGCTGCTGCAGAACGCAGCCAAGGCCGCTTCCAGAAGCGTCGGTGTAGATCTCGTAGCCCTCCGTGCCGCAAGGTAAACATAAGATCGGAGCCGTCGTAAGCCGCCGCTTCAACTCCTTGAAAGCCTGCGCACACGCGGGCGTCCAAATGAACTCCTGCATCTTCTGTGTCAGCGTCGTAAGTGGCAGCAGGATCCGCGAGAAGTTCTCCATGAAGCGCCTGTAATAGTCGGCCAGCCCGAGAAAGCTACGGACCTCCGCTACAGTAGAAAGAATAGGCCACTCCCTAATGGCCGAAACCTTCACCGGATCTACCGCCACACCCGAACCACTAACCACATGGCCCAAGAACGCCACAGATGGAAGCCAGAACTCGCACTTCGGAACTTGGCATACAACTGGCTCCTCCTCAGAACCTCGAAAACTACTCGCAGGTGATCACCGTGCTCCTCCTCGGACTGAGAGTAGACTAGTATGTCATCCAGGAAGACGACCACAAACCGGTCGAGGTACTCTCGGAAAGTCCGGTGCATCAAGTCCATAAACATCGAAGGCGCATTAGACAGCCCAAACGGCATCACCGTGAACTCATACTGCCCGTACCTCGTACTAAAGGCAGTCTTCGGGATATCGCACTCCCTGATCCGCACCTGATAATAGCCGGACTTCAAGTCCAGCTTCGAGTATACTGTCGAACCAATGAGCTGGTCGAACAAATCATCTATCCTCGGAAGAGGATACTTGTTCTTCTCCGTCAGCTTGTTCAGCTCCCGATAGTCGATGCAAAGCCGCAGGCTACCGTCCTTCTTTTTGACAAAGAGGACCGGTGCACTCCAAGGTGAGGAACTCGGACGCACGTAGCCCTGCTCAAGCAGCTCCTGCAACTGCAGCTTCAACTCCGCCAACTCTTTCGGAGCCATACGATACGGCGAGCGGGCCACAGGCTTAGCGCCTGGCACCAACTCAATCATGAAATCTATCTCCCGCTGCGGTGGAGCACTGGGGAGCTCGCTCGGGAACACATCGGGGAACTATGCTACTACCGGAACATCCGCTAGGCTGGGCCTCGGCGTTGAAGCCTCCACAAGAGCAAGGAATAACTCTGCTCCCTGTCGCACAGCCTTGGACACCTGGAGAGCAAACATCAGCGTCTTGCTCGATCCACGCATGCCCGCAAAGACCGTCTCCCGATCGGCACCCTGCCCAAACCTCACCTCCTTGGTGGTGCAATCGATACATGCACGCTGTTCGGACAGCCAGTCCATACCGAAGATAACATCGAACTCAGCCAGGGGAGTAACGATGCCTTCAGGTCATACTCCCGACTACCAACTAGAACCTTTACGCAGCAACTACTCTCCACACGCATCGAATATCCATTCGGCAGTAGGACCTCCATTCCATCTGCAGAAGCAATCGACGGCGCACCAATACGTTGGACGAAGTCCGACGATAAGAAGGAGTGCGAAGCCCCAATATCGAAAAGCGCTCTCGCAGGGACGCCTAAAACATTTACATAGCCTACGCCGCCAACGAGTTAGCATGAACATTAAAACAGGTGTAAAAAATAGTACGGACTGTATCTTAAATTATACCTGTCACGACGTCCTTGGCTTTGATAGCCTCCTGCTGATCGAGACTAAAAACTCTGGGTTGCGGGGGAGCCACACGGGAAGCAGTGGACTCAGTTGCCTTCCCCTTCTCAGAATAAGCTGGCCCCGCCTTCTTCTCTGGCCTTGGAAGCCCACTGCGGCAATCCCGCGAGAAATGGCCAGGCTTGCCACAAGTGAAACAAATAAGAGGGCCACGTCCAGATGACGCGCCCGAAGTAGAGGGAGCTAGCCCAGATACTCGAGCCTTCTTCCAGCGACTCAACCTCTGCAACTTTGCCGCACTCAGCGCTTTGCCCTCCGGCACTGCCTCGACCACAACCGCCTTGCCCTTTTCCCTGAGCATGTCCTGCTCAAGGGCTCGGGCTGAACCAACGAGGGTCGTGAAACCCTGCGTCAACGGCCCTGTCAGAAGATGCCGCAACTCAGTACGCAAACCTCCATAAAACCTGTTCACCCTTCTCTCCTCATCATCGAAAGAAGTTCCAGCATAGCGCCCGAGGCGAGTGAACTCATGCAAGTAGTCATCAACCAGTCTACCACCCTGTGTTAGGGCCAAGAACTGGTTCTCCATCGCGATCTGCTGCGACTGAGGCACATACCTTGCGAGGAAGATTCTCGAGAATTCTTCCATCGTCACATCAACCAGTCGCCTTCCCGCGAACTGACACCTCTCGACCTCATCCCACCACCGCCTAGCTTCCTTTTCTAGCAAGAAAGAAGCAAATGTCACCTTCTGCGCTTCCTCCGACTGTGTCGCTGTAAGAATTCGCTTCACATGCGACAACCAGTCTTCGGCCTCAGCTGGGGATTCAACCCCGGTAAACGGAGGAGGTCGAAATCCCAGAAAATGCTTCAGCTGCTGCTCAGGAGCACGCCTCACCGGGACTTGCTCCACTCTTAGTGGCTCTGGGGCCACCTGTTGCACTGGCGGTTGGCCTTGCCTTTCAGGCTGGCCATTCAACGCAGCTAGAACGGCTTCAGTAACTAGCCGAACCAACTCAGCAGACGGAGCTGTAGGGGCCTCAGCAGACCCACTACTCTCATGCACATCACGGGGACGCGACGGTCCCGCTGCACTTCGAGTGCCTTACACAAGTGCAACACACAGTTAGGCGACAGCACGGTCGCAACTAACAACAAAAGGAACACTCAGGTTCCAAAATCATGCAATTATTGTTGGTTTGTTGTTGCATTTTATTCCTAAGTGGACAATTTTGGGTTTATTTTACGTCTCAACGGTAGCGCACACACGTGCTCACCACCCCTTAAAAGAATTCGTCCACGAATTCCTTAGAAGGATACGGAACCCTAGTATCTGATACCAATTTGTAACACCCCCATCCGTTCGAAAGCATATAGCAGAAGGTCCGGCCGGGGACCCACGCCATATACTATAAAACAAATGGGAACGTCACTTAATGGAATAACAACGACACTATACCACGAAGCCTAACTCAGAGCATTCTATGCGGAAGTAAAAAAAAGAGAGAGACAGAATTATAAACCACAAGACCCGATCTCGGGTATGTCCACTTCTACTAACTTGGAATAAAATGTTTTACAACACAAAAGAGGCACGGTGGCCTTACAGTTTACCAACATCGGCGCGCAGGCCGACCATACATGAAAAACAGAAGGAACATCAAAGGCCTCCAAGGGCTGCAGCAGAGCAGGGGCTTCAGCCCGCCAAGTTCCCGCTCGGTCCAGCACCTGTACAACAAGCCCACCAAAAAAGGTGGCAAAACAGGGCAACGGTCAGCTAAAGCTGACCAATTTATAACGACCCCACCCCTTCGAGGGGGTGGCAGTTCTAACCATCCCTGCAAAACAGTCTCAACAGCATATACATATCTAAGAGTGCGACTAGACGAGCCCACAGCATTTCATACATATGCAACAACACAAACATGGGAATGGCCTCCACGTCTCGTGCACTCAGGCACTCTTTGGTGTACTACGCCTTCCACCACCATCCACTCTTGAAGGTTTTGCCCTTCGAGGCTAAAGTCGGCGGCCCGAATACCAGGGCTCCCCCGTGCTTTAATTGTGAACTTACGCAGTCCCAAGACTCTTCCCCATCGCCTCCCGACATGCTATTCGAGCCTTACTAATCAGGTGCTGCAATGGTTCGGGTGCTGGTACACCAAATGCCCGTTGTTCACACACTCGTTGTACGACACGAAATGCGGGTATGGCGTCCCCTCAACCCAGGTATTCTCAATTAGCTGGCTCCACGGGCAGCTAAGTCATCCACGAGGACACCCTTACGGGTCAGGCATGCCGACCACAGGTCCCCTCAACAGGTGGGCACAACAAACATCACCAGACCCATGTCTGGGAGCTGTCGCCTGGCGACAGTCACTGTCGCCTAGCGACAATGGACAACATTCCACTTTTAGTTTCCAGCTGTGGGTGCTTCCCGGGGCACACCCCCAGGCGTTGCTGCGCATGCAGTAGCACTTCCACTGCCTCAGAACACCAAACAGTCACCAGAACCAATTCCGGGAGCTGTCGCCGGGGCGACAGTCACTGTCACCTGGTGACATTGAGCAGAACTCATTTTCTGCATCCAACTTCGGGTGCTTCCCGGGGCACACCCCCAGGCGTTGCTGCGCATGTAGTAGCACTCTGTAGTCCTACGAAGCAGGATAACAACACGGGGTTTTCCCCGAGCATGCACAATACCACAAGGCATCACCAATCCGGACGAACCGTCTCGGATGGGCTTCACACAGCGCGCCTACGTCCGTATTACGCACGGACTCTACATGTATGCAAGCTTTGACGGGGATAGCACAAATCGACCCGTCGGAGGCCACAACCTCTCCCTTTTGGGTAGGTGCCTCAACGATGCATGGGAAAGGACTAGAACATGTCCAAAAGGGGTTAGAAGAGTTCGTTACCCTTAAACGCCGCTTTGAGCCCATGGCTCGACTTTTGGCACGGATGGAAAGGAGTGCCTTGCCCTCCTCTACGCGTAGCCACCAACGATGAAGGGATTGCATGAGTGTAGCTCCTCCAAACCCAAGCTCCAAGCTAGGGTTCACTATTCCTTCTTCTTCTCCAAGCTCTCCCTCTCTTTCTCTTTCTCTCTCCTCCTTAAACACTTAAGGAAATAATGAGAAAGAAGGGGATTTCGGCCTTCTATGCTGCCACTGAGCCCCCCATGCCAAAACCAGCACCCAAAGTCAAAGTGCAATCAATGCCCTTGATTTCGGCCACAAAGTCCAACTTTGAGCTGTCGCCGGGCGACAGCCACTGTCGCTCAGGCGACAGCATTAAGAACCGACTTTGACCAGTCAGCCACACTGCTGCATGACCCCAGTCACCTTGTCGCCAGTGTTAGCCGACACCCGACAACGCTATCGCCGGGCGACAGCCACTGTCGCCTGGGCGACAGCCACTATCACCTGGGGGACAGCGCTAAGAACTCCAGAAATTTACCTGCCTGAAATGGGGTCTTACATAACGCTTGGCGTTAGACCATTTTCATCATTTCATCTTGTGGGCAGTTCCAGACCATTAATGAAGCATCCTAGTGTCATATCTGTTCAAACCTACATGCTAAAAACACAATGGCAAATAATATCAAATACTAGTATGATTTGTTATTCTTAAATCAAAGGGATGCGAAAAATCATGTCCCAACAATCTCCCCCTTTTGATAATAAGATATCCAATAGAGATAAATCAGATTCATATATAAGAGAGATGTGTTTTTAGAAGGATATATGACACTAAGCAATATTGAGACAATTATAAGAATTATAGATTGTTAAATTATGCCCCCCTACTTAAGTGCTCCCCCTTAGTGTATGCTCCCGTAGACTAGATTCATGCTCCCCCTAAATATAGTGAATCCTACTCCTTTAATCATAACGATTTATCATTTTATTCTCACCTTTTGTTATTAGCAAAAGAGGGTGGAGTGAAACAAAACTAGAATGGAGAAGACAAAAGATGGGACATAACTATGAAATTTTCTGAAGATCTAGGAGTGAGCAGGAATTGAACAACTCAAAGTTAAAGCCAACAACCAGAAGCACATGAAGCAACACAATCTTTATTGATGAAAGCAAAAGTCTTCATTACAGTGCGAGGTATACATGGCGAGACATGATTTCGCCAGTACATAAGAAACAGGAGAAAAAACAAAGCAGAGAAAGATAACTAGCGATCTGAAGACTAAGACCGCCTGACCGCCCGACTTGCCAGTTCGCTTGACTAGAAATTGAGACCGCCCGAACTGCCTGCCTGCGACTTGATCAACACCAACTGAAACTCAGCGACCTGTCGAACATCACTGATCCTCCCAAACTCCAGCAACCTGCACTGCAAGCCGCGAGACCGCCCGAACACTGTAGAAGAGGAGATGACTGCTGCTGCTCGCACAATCCGCAGAAGCTGCACAAGGAAAGTTCAATCAGCTAACCGGCCGGTCACAATAATGAGACCGCAAGAAATAGGCTCGAGTTTAACTTAAACTTGGTGCGATAATTTTGCTGGTAGAGTGACTCCTATTTATAGGCGTGCGACCTGATCCAGTCACCACCCTATGAGATTGAGTCACCGCCCTCTGATCGCTTGACCAAGACCGGTCAACCCACGTGGTCAGAAGATCGCTCTGCGCCGTGAGATCGCCGACTTCACCTTGGACCAGAGATCGCCACTCCTCCAAGAAGCCTCGCGATCATGACACCTAGCCCGGTCATGACGATCACCACCTGTGTTTGCCACACTAGGCCCCCTCCTCCAGAGACCGCGAACACAGCCAAGCCGACTAGGGCATCAGCCCACCAAGTCGACTAACACCAGTGACCGCATACCAGCAGATCGCCGAAGGACTAGCTATGCGATCACAAACTGGAGACCGCGCGACTAAGAAGACCTTAGTCCGCGCGCACCATAGGAACCCGGACAGCCACCAGACCGGACTGCCACTTCTAGAGAACAGACCGCGTAGTTAACAGCTTAACCCGCACGGAATAGAACAACACGCCACGCGGTCTCACAAACCAGACCGCGCGGCCTCACCTCGACACCTTGGACACAGAACGGAGGTCAAAGCCAAATAGACCTGCAGCTATACCAAGAAGATTAGACTTTAGATGGAGACCGCGAGCTCGCGAGGTTAGGCAGACCGCGCGATCACCTCTCCAGACCGCCAACTTCCACTAACTTCCACTTCAACATTTTCAACACTCCCCCTTGAAGTGGGAAGTTAAAAACAGCCCAAGTAAACTCCTCAGCCGAATGAACGGCCCCTTCGCCAGCCCCTTTGTGAAAATGTCAGCAACATTGTCCTGACTCCGAACATGCTCGACCGAAAGTGACCCCTCCAGCACCTTCTCACGAATGAAATGATGCTCGATCTCGATATGCTTGGTCCTCGCGTGACAACTGGATTAGTAACCAGTTTGAGTGCACTCTCGTTGTCGCCACAGAGCAGAGTCGGACCCCGAACCTCCTTATGGACGTCTCCCACCAACCTCCTCAGCCCAATGGCTTCTTGAGCTGCCAAGGCCGAAGCCTTGTATTCTGCTTCGGTGGTAGAGACAAACACGGAATCCTGCTTCTTGCTGCACCATGATATAGCCGTGGGGTCCTCCATAAAGACGAATCCAGACGTTGACTTCCGATCATCCCAATCTCCCCCGTAATCAGCATCCATGTACCCATTCAGCTCGAAGCCCGCATCCCTCCTGTATAGGAGACCCATATCCGAAGTCTCCTTGACATACTTCAAAATATTCTTGGCCGCTAGAAGATGAGGCATCCGTGGTTCCGCCATATACAGACTCACCCTGCCAACTGCATACGCAATATCCGGCCTAGTGATCATCAGATAAATCAGGCTCCCAACAAGAGCTCGGAACACAAGCAGATCTTCCAGAATCCTCCCCTCATCCTTCTGAAGTTTCATAGCCTTCTCAAGAGGTGTTGAAAAGCACTTCACTTCCTTCATGCTGAATCACTCCACGATTCGTTCCGCATATCCAGCCTGGGACACCAGCACTCCACTTCCCTTCTTCTACACTTCGAGTCCAAGGAAATGGTGAAGTTCACCCAAGTCCTTCATCTCAAATCTGATAGATTGCTCTGCCCAAAGCTTTGCTACCTCCTCCTTCGAATTCCCCGTCACGATCATATCGTCGACGTAAAGCAGCACGATGACTTGAAGCTCCCTGCTCTTCTTGACAAACAAGCTCGAGTCTGAATCTGAAGCAATGAATCCACAGAATAAAAGATATTCTGCAATCTTCCCGTACCACGCCCTCGGCGCTTGCTTCAACCCATATAGGGCCTTCTTCAGCTTACAGACATAGTCCGGAAAATCTTCAGATAAAAAACCTAGTCGTTGCTCCATGAAGATATCTTTGTCAATTTTGTCGTACAAGAAGACATTCTTTACGTCGAGCTGCCAAATCTCCCATCCCCAAAACGCTGCCAAGGCAATCACAAACCGAACTGAAGTCATTTTTGCCACCGGACTGAATGTCTCTTCATAATCTTCACCATATTGTTGCAAGAATCCCCGAGCCACAAGGCGAGCCTTGTATCGCTCGATACTACCATCTTCCTTCTTCTTGAGTTTGTAGATCCACTTACATGTCATAGGGGTGATGCCCTTGGGCTTGGGCACCAGAGACCAAGTCTCATTCTTCTCAAGAGCTGCCATTTCTTCCTCCATGGCCGAATCCCACTGCCTTACGCCTTTGGCCATCTCAAAGCTCACTGGTTCCCGCTCATCCAAGGGACCAGTAAAGAAACACGAGACAAAGCTCACCATGTTTCCTCCAGTATAACGATCAGGGGCAATGATCGTTCGCTTCGATCTCCTCAGCTCCTTCCCCTGACTCATATTGCCTTCAGCTGCTTCTTCCCTAGCTCCCCTTCCAGACGTACTAGGAGCATCGCTCCCCCTGCTTCCTGATCCAGAAGCCTCCGTCTCAGAACTAGAAGTAGATGGACCACCTGGTGACAAAGGAAGCTCCACCTGAAGATTTTCCACAGCTCTCTCCTCCTCCACCCTGCTTTCTGGTAACACAACACCAGAACTTCCCTTGTAAGATGTCACCTCGTCAAACACGATGTCGCGAGACACAACAAATCTCCACGTCTCTGGGTCCATGCATTTCCAGCCCTTCTTCCGATCATCATATCCCACGAAGACTAGCTTCCTTACTTTCGCATCTTGCTTCATCTGAAGCGCATCTAGAACGTGCACATAGAAGGTGGAACCAAACACCCAAAGGTGTGCCACACTTGGCTTCTCCTTGAACATCATCTCATGCGGGGTCAACATGTTGATGGAACTGAGAGGCATCCTATTGATGATGTAGGCAGCATAAGACATTCCCTCCGCCCAGAAGGACCTTGGGATACTCTTGGCATGCAGCCAACACTTGCAGGTCTCCGTTAGATGACGGATCTTCCGCTCCGCAACTCCGTTTTGTTGTGGAGTATGCGCACAAGTAAGCTCCCTCCGAATGCCCGCCTTTCTGCAAAAACTAGAGAACTCACAAGAGTTGAACTCTCCCCCGTTGTTAGTTCTCAGCTTCTTAACCCGCTGGCCTAGCCGACCCTCCACAAGCTCCTTGAACTCCACAAACTTGGCAAACGCCTCCGCCTTCTCCTTCAGAAAATAAACCCAGACATATCTGGTGTAATCATCAATCAACACCATTATATACCTGCTGCCTCCGAGGGTTGGGGTAGCAGTCGGTCCCATCAAGTCACAATGGATACACTCCAACGGCACACTACACCTTGTCTGTGACTTATCAAATGGTAGTCGATGAGACTTGCCGAACTGACATCCCGCGCAGACATGACCGTCACCGTAGGAAGATAGACTAGGAAGGCCCTTGACCAGACATTTAACTGCCATAGCTTTCAGCTTGTCCATCCCTACATTCCCCAACCTCTCGTGCCATATAACGACACTATCATTCGTCCTCATCTTGTCTACATAAGAACTTGTCGATAAAACGAACAAGTCTTTTGCCCTTCTCCCAACATGAACGACCTCGACCTTCACCGGCTCAATGTTTCGAAGAAACTTCACTTATGTTGGGCCGAACAGAACGTGATACCCAGCGTCAACAGCGTTGGTCACAGAGAAGAGGTTTTTCCTTATTCCGGGCACATGATAGACACTCTTCAAAGTAAGTGGCCCTCTATCACTGCCCAAAGAAACAACCCCCACCTTCTCGACAACATGCACGGTATTATCAGCAGTTATAATGACATCATTACCTGAGTAAGGCTGCACCGAAGAAAGCTTCGACTAGTCCCTGGTGAGGTGATGACCACACCCTGAGTCCATGATCCAGTCCTCCTGATAGTTGATAGGAGCCGCAACTCCGACAGAAGCCGAGAAAGCTCCTCCCCATCCTCCATTATTCTGTCTGGCCTCAGCTTCCTCTTTTCCTGCATCAGCATGCCCCGGCTGAAGATTCACCTGGCAATCCTTTCTGATGTGACCAAGATTCCCGCATCTAAAGCACTTGGGTCCTTCTCCCTTCTTCTTCCCTTCAGCCTTAGGAGCATAGCCCCTCTCCTGCTGACTTGAATTTGAAGGCCCATTGCCTCCGGTGGTCTTCTTCTTCTTATCCTATTTCTTCTTCTTCCCTGTGAAGAGAACTTCGACATCTCCCCCAAACACTGACACACCCGCCATCTGCCTTGCCAGACTCTCCTGCGACGCAAGCAGATTCTCCAGCTCCAACAGAGACGGCTGATTTGCCCAACCCTGCACCGATGTCACAAAGGACACATACTCCTTTCGCAAGCCACGGATGATGTGCCTCTTCAGCTTCGCCTCAGAAATTGGCTCATCAGGATCCAGCGCTGCAATCTCGGCGCACAAGTACTTCATCTTCAGGAAGAACATAGAGATAGAAAGATCACCCTGAGCCGACCTAGCCAGCTCATTTTCCAGGAACTATAGCCTCACTACATTCTTCTTGTTAAACAACCCATCCAGGGCTCTCCAGATCTCTGCAACTGATCCACACCCCAAGATGTGATCAAATAGGTCAGGTGATATTGCCCTCTTCAGAGTGAATTCAGCTTTTGCATTAATCCTCCTCCAGTTCCTCGCCTCATGACCATTATCCCCAACTGTGACAACTTCCTCCGTGTTATCTCCTCCAACAACCTCCCAGAGGTCCTCGCCCAGAAGATAACTCTACATACACGACTTCCACTTCTTGAAGTTAGTCGAGTTGAGCATCTCAATCCCAAGACCTCTTGCAAAACCTGCTTCCATGGCTATACCACTGGTTCCTTCTTCACAAAGGCGATGGAAACTTTGAGTTAATCACTGCTCTATCTACTCCAACCTCACTTTGATACCATGTGAAATTTTCTGAAGATCTAGGAGTGAGCAGGAATTGAACAACTCAAAGTTAAAGCGAACAACAAGAAGCACATGACGCAGCACAATCTTTATTGATGAAAGCAAAAGTCTTCATTACAGTGCGAGGTATACATGGCGAGACATGATTTTGCCAGTACAAAAAAACAGGAGAAAAAACAAAGCAGAGAAAGATAACTAGGAGTCTGAAGACTGAGACCGCCTGACCGCCCGACTTGCCAGTTCGCTCGACTAGAAATCGAGACCGCCCGAACTGCCTGCCTGCGACTTGATCAACACCAACTGAACCTCAGCGACCTCCCGAACTTCACTGACTCCCGAACTCCAGCAACCCGCACTGCAAGCCGTGAGACTGCCTGAACACCTTAGAAGAGAGGGTGACCGTTGCTGCCCGCACAATCCGCAGAAGCTGCACAAGGAAAGTGTTGGATCATACGACGCCCTTAGAGGGGGGGGGGTGAATAAGGGTTTTATGGAATTTAAATCTTATTTAAGTTTATCAGATTCTGGGACTAAAGTTTCAGAATATTATATTGAAAAACATATTTAAATATTCCAGATTGGATTGTAATGAAGATTCCTTTTTAAATAATTGAAATAAAACTTTTTGTTGACTATTGCTAACACCTGACGTTAAGTCTTAATGCTGAGCGTTAGCTCTCTAGAGAATATTCCTCAGAACAAAAAGATTGCCATAGTGATTTTTCTTATGAAATCTTAAATGAAAGACAATTCCAGAAAATTAGAGATAATGAAAATAATTATTGTATTTCAAAGATAATTATACAAATGTTAATTTTAATATTTGATGAAAACAGAAATTAAAACATTCTTGAAGAGGAAATAAAATCAATTGAATAGAACATTAAAAGACATGATTTTATTTCATAATAAATTGAATACACAAATGTTTAATTTCTATAACGCTAGAAATCAAGGCGAAAATATGTAGAAACACTATTTGATGTTTCACCAGTCCGTCTCCTATGGACCGGTTGGCTATAGCCTATCTATCCCCAGATAAGGCCTCTAGCCACTCCCTAGATCTACCCTCAACCTAGTCGCCATGCACAAGGCGGCGAATTACCCCCTAAGCCTCACAAGGACCTGGTCGCCAACACAAGGCGAATTTACCCACAGAATCCTTCCCGGAATCCGACGTTCTCACCAAACAATTTCTCCACACAAAATACAAAAGGAAAAATAAAAGATTACAAGAGAAGTAAAGAGAAACTCCCCAAGAAATTCTGAAGGTGAAGACAAAGTCGATGTAGATGTTGGTGTTCTTGAAACGATCGTCCTTTGTATGGAATATGCGTTGTAGACCTTCTCCTTCAAAATATTCTTTAGATCTTCATGTTAGCCCAAGGTAGATCTCTTAATTGCTGTACACGAACCTCTCTCCAAAGTGTCAGAATTATGGAATCATCTCACTCTTGAGAATTAGAGGGGCAGGATGTACATTAAATAGCCTCGGAAGTTAACGCGCGGCGTTAAGGGTTAACGCCGGCGTTAGTGAACGTGCACTGTCGTGGCTGAAATCGCGCAACCGTCAAGATCGTGGCAGTTTGTGAATTCAACGCGGGCGTTAAGATTCAACGCTGGCGTTGAGTCGTTCTCCTTCAAATTCGTCGATCGGCCATCTCATTTCGTCGAACGCAGGTCCAGCTCGTCGAACGCAGGTCCAGTTCGTCGAACGCAGGTCTAGTTCCTCGAACGCAGGTCTAGTTCATCGAACGTAGGTCCAGTTTGTCGAACGCAGGTCTAGTACGTCGAACCAGGTCCTATTCGTCGAATGCAGTTTCTTCAGGAGGAATTTCGTCGAACGGAGAGCAAAGTTTGTCAAACGGCTAGTGTCGGCGTTAAGTACTAACGCCTGGCGTTGTCTCTGCCTTCTCTCTGCCTTCTCAACAGATTTCTTCTCAACGGATACTTTTCTCGATGGATGTTAACGCGGGGCGTTAATTACTAATGCAGGGCGTTAGCTATCTTTTCCAGAGAGTCATTTCCAATCAGCAAACTATTCATAGGGATGTGTAGCTATAGTTCCTGTACAACCTGCATACAATAAACACACAAAATACAAGATCAAATACAACACGGTATTTGTTATTCTCAAACCAAGAGATACGGAACATAGGCTTCAACAATCTCCCCCTTTTGATAATAACAAATACCTGTATGAGAAATTAGTGAACTTAAAACCATTTGTGTTTATAGATAAGTGCGGTAATAAGATATGCATGAATAACAGGTTAAAAGCATGATAGATTTGATAGCGATAATGCATACTCTTTCTATATGAAGTCCTCCCCGTACATAAGTGTTCACTTAAAATTTACTCCCCCTAAATATCTATTTTACTAGATTTCTCAATTTCTTCTCCCCCTTTGTTATTAACAAAAGTGGGTAGGGATGAGTGGATATCTTTTAAGATAGGTATGAAACCACTTATTGAAGGATTTTCATGATCGAGCATATGATATTGTATGCACCTCCTATGTGATTACTCCCCCTACAAATATACCCCTTTTTTTAGTTTAATATTATTATAAAGCACTCCCCCTAAAAATTAGATTTATGCAATTTAATCTCCCCTTTTGGTAGAATCAAAAGAGGGTTTTAGGAGTGAGTATGTATAATAAGGAGTAATATATTTTATGTCGAGAAGAAAAATAGGATGCAATCAAAAGCTTGTTAAATACTACTTGTTGAGAAAAATATAAGCATGATGTAACATATAGTAGTAAGAAACATAGTTAACATGATAAAGTAAGCATTCTATTTTAAGATACCACTTATTGAAACCATGGTGTTAAAAATAATAGACATGAATGAGCATAAGTGGTACACTTAGCAGAAGAATAAGCACTCTTAAACATAAACATCATTTTTAGAAGATAAAATCATACAAAGGATAATGAGTTTTAAATTTGAAAAGTTGATGTTTGAGTTAAAGATTGAAGAGATGCTATTCCATTAAGATAATATTGCAAGCATGATTTCATAATATCAAGAAAATATACACAAACTACAACGTAATAAAATTTGCATTTCAAGTAAACATAAACATTGTAGCGATCATGCTTTGTTATCTAGTGCATTTACTTAAGTTTGTAGAGATTTGAGAAGATGAGCATTAGGATCCAATTCTTATGAGTAGAAGTTTTATGAAAGATAATGATGTGTACAAAGTAGTGTTTTGATAAAGTATACAAGTGAATCAATCAAAAACACATGACATATATAATGAAATAACACAACATTAAAATACACAAATACTATTACTTCCATAATATTTCAATGCACATGAAAAAATAGTACAACTACCAAGGTGCTCTGCACACACAATGCTTATTAAGACTTATCAGGGTGCAAAGTAGTGCTTGGGCGATCACTTTTATACTTTTTAGCTTTATTTTCATTATTTTATGATCCAGAGTACTAAGGGAAGTGGTGTATAAATTGTTTGCTACAAGACACTTTACAATTCTTTAGCCAATGTGCTCAACCTCACAATCCCATTAAGACTTATCAGGAGGGTGAGTAGTGCTTGGTGGAGTTTTCCTTGTCATTTATTATTTGCTTTTTAGTTTTGTGACTAAGGACTCCGAATTCACTTGTTTTGCAAACATAGCCTTTTTAAACCACATTTCTCTAAAGAATAAGTGCTTGAAAGACAAAGAATTGTAATGACCAATTCAATGTTGTGTACGTAATCTATTTAAGTATTTTAATCATTTATGTTATTTCACTACACAATCATGCAAGTATAAGATTGTAAACATATGTAGATTATCAAAAATAAGTGAGTGATTGAATCATTATCAAACATAATACATTACTCATACTTAGAGGCGTGCTAAGCATTTCTACACATGTTTATCTACAATTAATTTCATTGCACATAACAAGATAATATTCAAGGCATGATAAATACAAAACAATATCTCTTAAGAAACTTGAAAGTTAAATTAAACATTGTATTTAATCTTTAATTGATATAATTAATCATCCTTGACAATAACAATGAATAACAATCAGTTTTTATAAATTTTTTTTGGAATTTTTTATATATGCACAAAACAATAAACACACATAAAGAAAAACATATTTTTGTTCTTTGAAATTGTTTTGTAATTTTGTATTTGTTTTTTGTATATATATTCTCTAGAAAACATAGAAGTCTTTAATAGCCCTTTCAGTAAATGATATTCTATGCCAGAGAAATAAACCCAAAATAATGCATGAGAAAATACATATTTTTTTTGAAAAGAAATAAAATTTTGTTTTAAAGGATTTTTTTTAAACAGAGAAATAAAACACACAAAATATTAAAATAATACCAGAAATTATTCAATACAAAAAATATATTTTGGAGCAAAGGAGCTAACGCCAGGCGTTAACTTCTTAACGCCAAAACAGAACACTAAATTTTGATGTTTTGAAAAATCTTTTGTATGATTCATTTGTATTATAAAGAGACCTTCCTTCAGTTGAAATTTCAGAGTATATTGATTAGATTTGAAGGCTCTTTTAACATGTTTTTAGTGATTTTTCAAGTACTTGTGTTTGGTAAAATCAGTAAAGCTCAAAATAATAAAATATGCAAACACAAGATGCAATGTTTGAACAAAAACAAATATGCATGATTTATGTATAAAGAGTGAGAATGTTCATGCAATGAATATAATATAAGTATATCTAAGATCAAGATACCTTAACTACATGACTACACTCTATCCCCGTACTAAATAACGGATCGACATGAGGAGATGCACACATGGCGTAGGTTGGGGTGTTAATCCCATATGCATACAAAAGATGACGCTCAACCTAGCACTCTTTCCCCCTAGTGCCTCGCAAGGCCCCACTCGAACCCTCCCCGGTTAAGGACAATACATGACTTAGTGGTTAGGTCTCTAATGCACAAAATCCTATGCCCTCGCTATTGTGAGACACATGTCATAGGTTTAATGATTATGGACATACTAAGCATGTAAGCCTTAAATATATTAACTATGGTACAATTGCATGATTAGTTTTGGATTTACAATTATATCGATGATTGTTGATTTTAAATCCATTTAGAATACATTTTATTCATGCAAATAATTACAAAATAAATTATGATTTTCATATTTTAGTAATATAATTTAGTTTAGCATTGCAAGATATATAACTAGCATGGACATTGATTTCTACCAATGGTAAGTGATGATGCTAGTATGATGAATTACGACAACAAGGTGCAAAGCTAAGTAAAGATGGACAAATATATAATTGAATTGCATGTATTCAAACATAGAGTTTTGAATTTTCATAGACCTAGAAATAAGTGACAATTCTATTTGATTTCATCTTGTTGATATCAAGTTAATTCATAGGTCTAAGGATAATGAGATACATGCAAACAATAAAGATGTATTTCACACACACAAAACAAGATATGAAACTATAATATCAATAACAATCATATATTTCATAATTCTGAAGGTTGATAAAATTAGTTGATTTAAGATTGGTCTTGATGGATCATGAATTATGATATATGATTATAGTGAATTTTAGCATACGATATTAATAGATTAAGATGGAGTGTGTGAAATCATATTCATCATTTTTGTAAATTTTCAATTATGATTTTTCATTATAGGGGCTATCATATGCAACAAAGAAAATAGACAAATATGCAATTAGTTGCGCATTTAATATTTTAGCCTAAGACACCTAAAAATCCATTTAAATCCAATTTTGAAAGTAATTTCATTAGTCTTGATAATATCATTTAGCAAATTTAGCATTCAATTTATAATGATAATATATAAGACATTTATTGGCAATGGATTTAAAAAGGATAAAACATCTAACAAAAATAGATCACTTAAAAATTATGACTTTATGTTCAATTTAATTCAATTTGATTTGTTAAACATTAGGCTTAAAATGAAAGTCATATCTTATGATATATAAAGTGATCATAGTGTGTTGGCTCAAAAATAAAAAATAAACAAAAGAAAATGCAATTAAGCATATCATGAAGTAGAGTTTTGATATTTCATTTATAATTAATTCTACTTCATGCAATACAATGATTCCTAGTGAATGAGAGATTTAGGTATCCAAAGGGGACCAAGTGTGATGGTTCCTTTGGGTACCCAAATACATCGTGTTGGCTTTTGGAGAGATAGTGATGAATGGCCCATTACAAGTGGAGTTAGTGTTTCGTTTTTAATTTTGGGCCTCCATTCATACTTTGGTTGTTTATCTTTTAAATTCATATTATGATTATTTGACATCTTTTTAGAATGATAGTTGTTTGAAAAATAATTTTTTGGGATTTATGTTTATTCAAATTATTTTTCAAAATACATTGATGTTGATAATCAGAATGAATTTTATTATATTGATTCTTTGAGAGTTTATAAGAGTGATGGTCTTTCATAAGAATTGAATGTTGAAAAAGTGGGTTACAATATGTTTTAAATGATTGGTTCTTATTTTGATGATTTTCATTTCCACTCTTTCTTATAGACATACTCTTATAATATGATGTTAAGCTTTTAGACTTTTGATAATTTGATAAACTAGAAATAAAAGATGTTGTATTATATGAAAAGTTTTGAATAAACATTTTTAATGATTCTAGTTTATCCTTTAAATTATCATTTTCTTTTATCAAATTTTCATTATGCTCTTTTGAATTTAAAAGACCCCTTTTTAAAACCTTGAGTTCTTCTTTAAAAGAATTAAAATCAAAACAGGGTTTAGCATTTTCAATTAAAGAGCATGAACAAGATTTTAACACATCAATACTTGATTCTACTTTAGCATTTGCTTTTATAGTTTTATTTTCTAAACGTAGTTTGAAATTAGCATTTTTGAAATTTTTAATTCTACAGCATATGTAGTGTAGAAATAGAATTTCTTACAAATAGAGAGGATTTAGAATTTCTTACATTGCTATGGGATGAGGCAAGACTTGAACCAAGGGTTCCTTTGACATCTTCTTCGCATTCCTCTTCCATAGTTGAATTTTTGTCTTCTCTTTTGCTTGATGTGTGGCCAACAAATGAGTCCAATATTGTGATGTTGTCTTCTTCTCTTAGATTCATAAGGAATTGCTCATATTCATCATCCGCGGAAGGAAGACTATAAGAATTCTCAAGAAATTTCCAAACTTCATAAGCATTAGGAAGTGTTTAAATAAGTTTGAAAATATTTTGATCTAATGCACAATATAGACTATTCATTGATTTGGCATTTAAAAACATTTCATTTTTATTTAAAATACTTAGGAGCATTTTAATAGAAATATTCCAAACTTCAATATCCAAGGATTTAAGAAATTTTTCCATAATTATTCTCCACCCATAATAATTTTCACCCATAAATAATGGTGGACATAATGATTTTTCATTTTCATAAAAATTATCCCCTCTAGAAGATGCGAGATCATGAAGCACCATTATTCCCGGTTGTGAAGCCATATTGGAATAATCTACGCTCTGATACCACGTGTTGGATCTTACGGCGCCCTCAGAGGGGGGGGGGGGGGGTGAATAAGGGTTTTATGGAATTTAAATCTTATTTAAGTTTATCAGAGTCTGGGACTGAAGTTTCAGAATATTTAATAGAAAAATATATTTAAATATTCCAGATAGGATTGTGATGAAGATTCCTTTTTAAATAATTGAAACAAAACTTTTTGTTGACTGTTGCTAACGCCTGGCGTTAAGTCTTAACGCTGAGCGTTAGCTCTCCAGAAATATTCCTCAGAACAAAAAGATTGCCAAAGTGATTTTACTTATGAAATCTTAAATGAAATTCAATTCCAGAAAATCAGAGATAATGAAAATAATTATTGTATTTCAAAGATAATTATACAAATGTTAATTTAAATACTTTGATGAAGATAGAAATTAAAACATTCTTGAAGAGAAAATAAAATCAATTGAATAGAACATTAAAAGACATGATTTTATTTCATAATAAATTGAATACACAAATGTTTAATTTCTATAACGCTAGAAATCAAGCCGAAAATATGTAAAAACACTTTTTGTTGTTTCACCGGTGCTTCTCCCAAGGACCGGTTGGCTATAGCCTATCTAAACCTAGATAAGGCCTCTAGCCACCCACTAGATCTACCCTCGACCTAGTCGCCACGCACAAGACGGCGAATTACCCCCTAAGTCTCACAAGGACCTAGTCGCCAACACAAGGCAAATTTACCCACGGAATCCTTCCCGGAATCCGACGTTCTCACCGAACGATTTCTCCACAAAATATAAAAGGAAAAATAAAAGATTACAAGATAAGTAAAGAGAAACTCCCCACAAAATTCTGAAGGTGAAGACGAAGTCGATATAGATGTTGGAGTTCTTGAAATGATCGTCCTTCATATGGAATATGCGTTGTAGACCTTCTCCTTCAAAATCTTCTTTAGATCTTCATGTTAGCCCAAGGGAGATCTCTTAATTGCTGTACACAAACCTTTCTCCAAAGTATCCGAATTTTGGAATCATCTCACTCTTGAGAATGAGAGGGGTTGTACATTAAATAGCCTCGGAAGCTAACGCGCGGCGTTAAGGGTTAACGCCGGCGTTAGTGAACGTGCACTGCCGTGGCTAAAATCGCGCAACCGTAAAGATCTTGACAGTTTGTGAATTCAACATGGGGGTTAAGAGTCAACGCTGGCGTTGAGTTGTTCTCCTTCAAATTCATCGATCGGCCTTCTCATTTTGTCATACGCAGGTCCAGTTCGTCGAACGCAGGTCCAGTTCGTCGAACGCATGTCCATTTCGTCGAATGCAGGTCCAGTTCATCGAACGTAGGTCTAGTTCGTCGAACGCAGGTCCAGTTCGTCGAACGTTGGTTTAGTTCGTCGAACGCAGGTCCTGTTCGTCGAATGCAGTTTCTTCAGGCGGAATTTCATCAAACGGAGAGCATAGTTCGTCGAACGGCTAACGTCGGTGTTAAGTACTAACGCCTGGCGTTGTATCTTCCTTCTCTCTGCCTTCTCAATGGATTCCTTCTCAATGGATACTTTCTCGACGGATGTTAACACGGGGCGTTAACCACTAACGCGGGGCGTTAGCTATCTTTCCAGAGAGTCATTTCCAATCAGCAAACTATTCATAGGGATGTGTAGCTATAGTTCCTGTACAACCTGCATACTATAAACACACAAAATACAAGATCAAATATAACACGGTATTTGTTATTCTCAAACCAAGAGATGCATAACATAAGCTCCAACAGAAAGTTCAATCAGCTAACCGGCCGGTCACAATAATGAGACCGCAAGAAATAGGCGCGAGCTCAGCTTACACTTGGTGCTATAATTTTGCTGCTACAATGACTCCTATTTATAGGAATGCGACCTGATCCAGTCACCACCCTATGAGATAGAGTCACCGCCCTCTAATAGCTTGATCAAGACTGGTCAACCCGCGCAATCAGAAGATCGCTCTGCGCCGTGATCTCGCTGACTTCACCTTGGACTTGAGATCGCCACTCCTCCAAGAAGCCGCACGATCATGACACCTCGCCCATCCATAATGCTCACCACCTGTGTTCGCCACACTAGGCCCCCTCCTCCAGAGACCGCGAACATATCCAAGCCGACTAGGGCATCAGCCCGCCAAGTCGACTAACACCAGTGACCGCATACCAGCAGATCGCCGAAGGACCAGTTATGTGATCACAAACCGAAGACCGCGCGACTAAGAAACCTTAGTCCGCGTGCACCATAGGAACCCGGTCAGCCACCAGACCGGACTGCCCCTTCCAGAGAACAGACCGCGCGGTTAACAGCTTAACCCGCATGGAACAGAACAACACACCACGCGGTCTCACAAACCAGACCGCGCGGCCTCACCTCGGCACCTTGGACACAGAACGGCGGTCAAAGCCGAATAGACCTGCGTCTAGACCAAGAAGATTAGACCGCAGATGGAGACCGCGAGCTTGCGCGGTTAGGCAGATCGTGCGATCACCTCTCCAGACTGCCAATTTCCACAAACTTCCACTTCAACATTTTCAACAATAACTAAGAGAGGGTTAAGAGTTTTATGTAGTCATAAAGCAAATCATGATCGAGCTGAGGGAGAGAGTTGCACAACGGAAAAAGATATGATAAGTGTGAAAGAACAACATTCCATTTTTTTTTGTTTTACTAAAGGAATTCTACTACTTGCTTTTTAAAGTAAAATTTTTTAGGAAACTTGTTGGAAGAAATGCAATATAGTTTGACAAGCACAAGTGAAGAAAAACCTTAGAAGTAACCATGATAAACTATGGTAAACGAAATACATGACCAAAAGGGAAATACGAAAAAACAAAAACAAAACAATTGAGAATAGTATTTTTGTTATAGTTTGACCATTCCAAAAATATGTTTAGACTCTTCACATTTGAGCATTTAACTTTCAAAATATTAATAACTAATAAGCATGATTTAGCATATTCAAAAAGATAATAACTATAGTGTAACCAATTCGTATTTCAAGTAAAGAACACATTGTAGAAATCATGCATTGCAATCAAGTGCTTTTACTTAAGTTTTTAGAGAATTATGTAATTTTGCATTAGGATCCATTTCTCATGAGTAGAAGCTTTATGAAAAACAATGATGTGTGCTGAAGGTGTTTTGATAACAGTATACAAGTGAAATAATCAAAACACATGACATATATAATGAAATAGTAACGACAACATTAAGATTGTAATCTTATAATTACTTTCACACATCAAATCTAGCATAAAATTTCAAAGCACATAAGAGGAGTACAACTACCAAGGTGCTTTGCCCACACAATGCTCATTAAGACTTATCAGGGAGCGAAGTATTGCTAGGGGGATCACATAAGCATTTTTATGATTTTTTAAATTTTAGTAATCCTGTGTACAACTAGAAGTGATAAAAAGAATATGTTTGCACAAGACACTTTATAATTCTTTCCAAGGAGCTCAACGTCACAATGCTCATTAAGACTTATCAGGAGGGTGAGTAGTGCTTGGTGGAGTTATGTTTGGCCATTGGTTAAATTTTTTATTTAACGCTTGCGCCAAAGGTCTCCGAATTCACTTGTTGATGCAAACATTAGCAATTTTGAAAGTGGAGGTTTAGTTCTTATTCTCCTTATTAAAAGATATTGTTTAAGTTTTACTTCAAAGTAATGATATTCATTATATATATATGTAGATGTGCTAAGTTAGTAATTAAAACAAGCAATAGAGATGCATAAAAGAAATCAGCACAGCAACCATGAACAAACAACAAACAACCAGAAGACACAAGATGTATAGTAGTTCCCCTCAACTGGGTACATCTACTCTTCTACCCACTGGTAGGAATCCACTAGGAGGTTGTTGATAAGGTGCCCTCACACCAAGGGGTTTTTGATAAGGTGTCCACACACCAAGTGAGATGTTGATAAGATGCTCTAACCATGATGCAGGTTTTTGCTAAGGTGCCATGTCACCGAGATTAACTTTTGAAGGGAGTTATATCCCTGTACAGGATGGGGTAAGGAAGTAAAATGAAAAACAGAAATTGTAATGTTCTTCTCTATATAAGAAGACTCTTGAAGATCCAGATGTGGTGTTGAATGCATCTGATATTGAAGAGCTCCCCCTGTATGATATGGATTGATGACAGTTCTGGAGGTCTCTCCTTTCAAACACTTCTTTATTCTGATGCAGTGATAATCCTGAGAAAGTAGTTGTGATTTGTGTCTCAGGATGTTTGTAATCTGCAGGAAGATGTTAGTAACCAACAGTGTGATATATTTTGCTGTGTCTCGTGTTCTTTGCTTTCTCTGTTTCTGTCTCTTTATAATCTGAGAGCCTTTACTTTTTAATTTGAATTCTTCTCTCGGGAAGAAGGAAAGATCTAAGGTCTCTATCAATGCTTTTTCTCCTCGAGAAGATGACCTGCCATTTCTTTTCATTAAAGCTATTCTGCAATGGCAAAAATATTACTTGATCTGCAACGGCTAAGAGGAACAGTCAAAACAAAAGAAAGATAATGATATAAGATATTAAAATGATTCAGAGAGAAATTTGTCAATCTCAGCTCGGCATTTTTTAGGCTGAGCTCGCCGTCTGATGTACTGAGCGATTATCTCTATCTTGGAATTTGTTGACCGCTGAGATGGCTGGATTGAGTTTGTCGAGCGCCGTTCAGAGTATGCCTGGCCGCTGAGATTATTCTGACTGAATTCGTCGAGCGCTGTTTTGATAGAGATTTGTCGAGCGCTGTCTGTCTTGAATTTGTCGACACCGGTTAGATTGAATTTGTCGAGCGCCGTTCGACATTCGTCGAATGCAGAGCGCTTATATATTATTTTCTTATGTATATTCTCGGATTCGATCGCATCATATTTAATTTATGTTTCCTTAGTTTTCTTACTTAATGAAATTTGATCTGAGTTATTAGATGACTTATTGTCAAAAGGGATGGATCCTAACTCAAATCAAAAGCTAAGGTTCCAACAAATTTTGAAATAATACTTCTATGTGTGCAAGAAATTTATTGTTTGAAAGATGGTGTAGGTAGTTTAGATACACAACTTAATGTGTTAAAACTATTACACTACACAATCATGCAGACTAAGATTATGAGCACAAGTAGATTACCAAAATAGTGAGTGTAGGAATCATTGAATAACATAAAACATTACTCATACTTAGAGGCATGCTAGGCAATCATACACAATTTTCTATAGACTATTTCATTACACATAATCAGATTACGGTCAAGGCATGACAAAGTAAAACAATGTTTAGGAAATTTGAAATTGGAATTAGACATTGAAGAAAATCCTTAAGTGCATGCCTAATCAATTTTGACCAATTTGAAACAAAATTACTAAGAAGTTTGCTCTTGTGAAGTCTTATTGTCAAGCCATAGTTTTGTAAATATTTAAAGCAAAAACAAATAACAAAAACATATTTTTGATTATTTTGAATTATTTGAATTTTTTTGTATTTTTGAATGGAACAACCAAATTAATAACAAAATAATTTCAAATTTGAGAAAAGAAATAGAAAAAATTTATAAAAATACTAGAAACAGAGCAGAGAAGTCAGAATTACAATTTGGCAAAAAGGAGCTAACGCTTGGCGTTAAGTACTTAACGCCCAACCAGGACACTGTTTCGTGAGATTTTTGAAAAAAGTTTCTCTGGAATAGGGAGTAGGTATATTGACCTTCTTAGTGTGGAAATTTTAGAGAATTTGGAATTGATTAGAAGGCTTATTTTAGCATGTTTTATTAAAAAAGGTTTTTATATTTTTATTTGGTTTTCAAATATTTGTGTTTTACAATATCATTAGAGCTCAAAAATGAAAAAATATACAAAACACAATATAAGCATGTTCGATTAAAATAAGAATGCATGAATAATATAATCATAAAGAGTGCATGCAAAATATGATATAGGTATGTCCTATATTATAATACCCTAACCATGTGCCTACACATTAGCCCCATACTAAGTAAGGGATGAGCATGAGCAGCTGCACACATGCCGTAGATTGGGGTGTTAATCCCATATGCACACACTAGAGAACACTCAATCTAGCACTCTTTCCCCCCAGTGCCTCGCAAGGCCCCACTAGAACCCTCCCTGGTTAAGGACAAGACATGACTTAGAAGTTAGGTCTTCTAATGCATACAATCCTACGTCCTTGCTATTGTGAGACCCATAATGTGGGTGAATGATCATGGACCTCCTAAGCATTTTGTTCTATGGAAACACTTTGTAAACTATGGCTTTTTATGAGAGATTGATTTCTAATTATAAATTAAAGCAACATAGTCATTATGAGTTTTAACTTTTAATTATTATACTTTAAGATGGATTCATTATGGCATTATTTGACAGCTAGTATGAATGATGATATTTATTAATTTACAATGCTAGAATGATGATTTTGAATGTAATGTTACGTCATAAGATTAATAGAGTTAATGTTGCATGTATTCAAAAATAGTATTTCAATTTTTAGACCTAAAATAAAGTGATGATTCTATTTGATTTGCTCTTATTAGTATAAAGATGATTCTAGGGTTTACATATAGGTGACATTCATGCACACACAAAACATATTTCATTCATATTATCATGATCACAAACCATATGTTGGAAGCAAAGGATTTTTGTAGTTATGTTTCATATTTGAATTAAAAGATCTTTTGATTTGCATGATTATTTTAAGCGATCATTAGTTTAAACACAGAAATTTAGGTACTCATATTTTTATTTATAATGATGTAAGTATTTAAAATAAAACAATTCATATTCATCCATTTCAACATATTTAGGAGAAAGATTGTATGGTGAAAATGAATATAGTGAGAAACCATTTTTGGTTATTTTTGAATGGTTTTATAAATTTTCTCTTTGATTTTTGAATATTATCAACCCATATATATATAGTTTTCTACAAACATAGTAATAATTGTTTTCTTTTTTGGTCATTGTAAGAATACGCATGAGTCTATAGTTAATTTGATCTTTTCTAGGTTTTAGTTGGACTTAGCAATTTCGAGTGGATCTTGGACTTCCCGAGGTCTACCCTGTGAATGGTTCACACCGGTACTAGGAGATGTGATGGGGTGACATCCCAAACCTCCCTTTCTCAAGATATTTAAGTGTTATTGGTTGCTACCCAAACTAAATATTTAAAATTTATAGAATCAAAAATTATTGAAAAAGAAAAATTGAGATAACTTTTAAACGTAGTTGAATTTTGGCAATTTTGAGGGTCGAAAGGAACTCAAACGAGCAAAGCTCATTTGCCATTGCATAGATATTCTTGACCTCATTCCGAAAAGCTATTATGGCCGAGATTCTGACAAGTGGATCAAAAGTTATGATCATTTGAAGTTTGGGTAAAAATCTCGCATATTTTTGTAAATTTGATTTTTGTTTGTTTAAAAAACATATGATTTTTGCAATTTTTCAATTCCGATTTTTCATGATTATGATTAAACATATTAGAGGTTATCAAATGACACAAGGATATTAAATAAATAATCAACCACTTATGCATTTTATACATTTAGACTAAGACCCCTAATTTTCCATTAAATCCCCCTTTTTTACAATTATATTATTTGTCTTGATAATATAAAAGAAACTTTAGCATTTAATTTATATTGATGATATAAGACTTTTAATGGTAGTAGATTTAGAAGGTTAAAAATAAAAAGGATAGCTAAGTCACTTGAGATATGTTATGACTTTTATTCAATTTCATTCACTTTGATTCATTAATGAATTTGTGGCTTAAAGTGTGAAAGTCATATCACATGTTATACAAAGTGACCATAGCATGATGTTTAAAAAAAATAAAAACAAACAAAAAAGAAGTTTAAGCATATCATGAAGTAGAGTTGATGATATTTAATATTTAATTATTTCTACTTCATGCATTTGTATGATACCTAATGAATATGAGATTTAGGTATCCAAAGGGGACCAAGTGGGATGGTTCTTTTGGGTACCCAAATACATCGTGTTTGCTTTTGGGGAGATGGGAATGAATGATCCCTTTTGAGTGGAGTATGTGTTTCATCTTTAACTTTGGGTCTCCATTTAAACCTTGGTTTAATATTATTTTTATGCAACAAATTTCCATTATGACTTTCTTTATTTTGAAGAGTATAATTGTAATGATGATTGAAAATATTTTTCGTAGGGAATTTGTGCACTTCTATCTTTAATTTGGGAGAAGAATGATTTTGTAAACAATAGTGTTTGGGATTTTGATTTACAAATACTTTGTGTTCCTTACTCCCATTTTATGTTTAGTCAAGATATTCATATTCAACTTGTTTTTAAATATTACTTGATATTGTGAATTTATGTATTGTGAATTTTTATTCATAATTTTCATAAGCAAGTTGATTTTTGTTTTTAATTCATCATTCTTGATCTTAAAATTATGTCTAGCTTTATTATTGGCTATTGTGCTATTTTTATGACTGGACACAATAGAGTCAATACGAGTTTGATAATTACTTATTAATTCTTCAAATGTTTCATCCATCTATTTAATTTCAATTTTATAAGTTTTGCACAGCACAATTATTTTTCAAAGATGAATTTTCTAAACATAATCTTTCATTTTGTTATTTTACAAAAATAACTTCCTTTTTCAATGCAAGGTGTAATAGTTTCAACTAAAGAGACATGAGTATAACTAGATAAATCAGAATTTGATTCTACATTAACTTTTGTCTTAAAACTTTTATTTTCTAAGCGCAATTGTTTATTAGCATTTTTTAATTCCTTAATTTTGCGCTTTGTAGTTTGAAGCAATTGTAATGTAGAAATAGAATTACACACAATAAGAGATTTTGATTTCCTTACAGAGCTTGTGGATGAGGCAAATTTGAACATATAGTTCCTTTGACATCATTTTGGCAGTCCTCTTCCGAAGATAAGATTTCTTCTTCTCTTCCACTAGATGTACACTCCATTGATCCATCCTGTGAGGAGATTTCTTGAACATTTGAGCAAGCTTGTATATTCTCCGGTTCTTGTGATTGTTCCACACCTATAGAAGGAGAATCATAAGTTCTTTCAAGGAAATTCCAAATCTCATATGCGGTAGGTAAAGAAAAAATAAGTTTGAAAATATTTTGATCTAACGTACAAAATAAATTATTTATAGATTTTGCATTTTGAAAGTGGAGGTTAGATCTTAAGTTACTCTTGAGGATGGGGGGGGGGGTGAATAGAGTATTAAAACTTTTTATTAGTTTTTAAAACGGAATTAAAATACTGATGTATATATATGTGTAATGCAAAGTGTGTTATATGATTTGAATAAAGAAAATAGCACACAACACAAAAACAATACAGAAAATCACAAGCACAGGGGACACAAGGAAATATAGTAGTTCCCCAATAAATCTGGGTACGTCTACTCTTCTACCACAGCTGGTAGGCAATCCACTAGGAGTTTTTGATAAGGTGTCCACACACCACAGAGCTTTTGATAAGGTGCTCAAGACTAGGGTTTTTTTTTGATAAGGTGTCCACACACCAATAAGCTTTTGATAAGGTGCTTAAAAACAACACAAGGATTTTTTGATAAGGTGTCTTGCCACCACTGTGTAAACTTTTGAAAGGAGAATTAACCCTGTACAAGATGAGGTAAGAAGGTTTAGAATGTTCTTCTCTGTCAATATTTCTGAGAGAAGACAAAAAGGCATTGAGGATGAAAGCTCCCCCTGTCTGTTTGAAGTTGTTGACAGCTTGAGGATGAAGCTTTCTCTAAAACAGAAATCTTCTGTATCAGATTAATCTGGAAGAAGTAAATCTTCAGATTGTTGTTGCTCTTTAGAAGACTTGAACTTGCAGCAGATCTGAGAGAATGAATGTTGTTCTCAGAGAGATGAAGATGCTGCCTTTAGGAAGAAGAAGACTGAAAGTATATGTTCTCAGTATGTGTTTTCTTCTTCTTCTCCTTTCTCTAATCCTTCTGTATTCCAGTTGTTATAAAAAAACTGTATTTCTGAGAGACTGAAAATTTTGACTGTAAAAAAACCTGTCTCTATAAAGGAGTACGACTGTTTTTGTATATACTTCCTTCTTTGATAGATTTCTCATTTGAAATTCAAATCATCTGTATTTAAGGAATATATTATTCTGGCTTAAATCCTTCTTGGAACTGCAACAACCACCAAAACGATTTTGGCAGGTCCTTTTTGATTCCATTGTCGTGAAAGATGCCGTAGCATTAAATGTCAACGACTATTCTTGTCTTGGAATAGAAGGAATAAAAGAATATAATAAATGAATAAAATATCCTTACTAAACTGACTGAATATGTTGGAACCTTAGCTTTTGATTTGAGTTAGGATCCATCCTTTTTGTCATCTAATAACTTAGATCGATTAAGAAATCTAAGTAAACATAAATTAAATATGATGCGTGTAACACCCCAAAAATCGTAGTTTGTCGAAGTAGGCGGAATGGTAGTGCGGCGCTCGAAGTAGGCTGAATTTTCCCTACCTGCTCCTCGCGCACGACCAGTGGCCTCTTCTTCGCGCACGACCAGTGATCGTGCGCATGATCATGCATTAATTGAGAGGAAATATTGTCGGCTGAAAAGCTATACGCGCACGACCAGAGGTTCTTCGCGCACGACCAGTGACCGTGCGCCTGTGAGAGTGCGCTCTGTTTATTCTGCTCCGCGAAAATGAACGGAGAAGATGATTCGGCCGTTCAAAATTCTTGGAATTTGATCCAACGGCTGTGATGAATGGCTGGAGGGTATTAGGGCTTTTGAGAGGGGTTCTATCCTCATAATATCAAGGCTCTTCTCTCTCCTAGGCTAGAGAAAGAAGAAGGAGGAAAGGAAGAAGAAGAGGAGATCCCGCCATTGACGGAGCTCTGGAGCTCCATTTCGCGAGCCATTTCTAGATCTGGAGAGTGCAGCCCGGTGCGGTCCTTTCCCTCCGTGTGAAATCTTAGATCCATGGCTAAGAAGACGCTTCTAGGGTAACGATTCTTCCCCCCGATATTTGGACTTGTCAATTGTCCTCTCTTTCATTTCTCTATGCTTGCATGAGGAATCCCTTTCACCAAATGGGTGAAGTGTAGGATTTCCTCAAGTTCTTCGGAACTCCGGGTAGATTGTGTCCGTCCCCGGCATTATTGCATGTAGAAATCTAGTAGTCGTGCGGATTTAGGCATTTTGTGTGAAGCCTATTCGTGGTCGTGAGCCCGAATCGGTGATGCTTCATTTGCAACGTTGCATTTAGGTTAAGCCTAGAATGCGTGCTAGAGAATGACTCCGTGAAATCATCTATAGTATTGCGGGATTTAAGTGTAGGTGTCTTGTGAAGATCCTAACAAAAGCCCCATGCTTTGAGATTGGATGAAGGCAAACCTTCACCACGAAATTGATGCGGAGCGTATTGTACCTCCCTTGTTGAGTATTTGCGAAGCCTAGATCCTTGCGAAGGGGTTAGGTGCGTAGCTTATAAATTGTGTAGCACTTGAAAGTGCTAAACCCTTACGGGCCAAGGTGAAGCCGTACCCGCATCGTGCGATAAATCGCGACGATTAGAGCACGGGCAAAGCTAAACCGAACCTGTTTCCATGCAGATCGGTAAGAGGTCCCTACCTCATGGAAGTCGTGTGAACATGGGAGAGGTCGTGGAAGGTGATTTACCTAGACCGACCAAAAGCTCTTTTCCCCACCTAAGGCGATGGCCCTTACGGTGGAGTGTTTTGTGGAATTGATGTTGTTAGCCTCATGTGGTTGTTTAGGCGGTTGTGGGGAACCTTCGGGTGAACCCAACCAACATCATGTGCATACCTAGGTTCCCTCCTTTTTGATGCTCAACCTAGAAGATTGATTGTGTTTGAAACCTCACCTTGTTTAGTTGTACTTTCTTTATATTAGTACTTGTGCTAGTATGGCTTGCTTGAAGGGTAGAAGCTCCGCCACCCCGGGAAAGGGGTGGGGTCGTTATAATTTGGTCAGCTGTGCTGACCGTTACTTTGTTTGCCACCGCTCGGTGGAATGTTCCTATGCAGGTGCAGGTGAGACTAGTGGGAAATAGCGGGCGATGGCCCTATTGCCGAGTTGGCCCTTGAAGGCCAGCCTCCCTTTTCTGCTTTCTCATGTATTGCCGGCCTGCGTGCCGAAGTATGTTCTGAGTTTTGTACATTGGTGAATGTAAGGCCCTAAGGCTGTAACTCTATTTTATGCTTTCATTCCTATGATAGTGGACAGTTCTAAATGAAATGTTAAATCATTATGCTTCCGCTAGTGTTTAGTTTACTCTGTTGTAGTTCTTTCTGTTTATCACCTTTTAACTCCTAGCTAGTGTAGTTTGTATGGCGTGGGGTCCCGGCCGGACCAACTGTTATACTATTCGTACTTGCAGGGTGTTACAATTTGGTATCAGACTTAAGGCGTCGATCCGTTGTTTAGCTAATTCGGGACGAATTTCTTTTAAGGGGTGGTGTGCACGGGATGTGCATTCACCTAAAACGACAAAAACTAATAAGAATGTCAACTTAGGAATGGAAAAACATAATTGTTTGCAGAACCTGAGCATTCCACGATTGTTGTTTGCTATGTTTTCAGTCACTAAATTATGTCTTACACGATTATAGGTGACTAGGAGTGGTGCGGGGCCGTCTCAACCCCATAACACTGCTGAAAGTAGTGGGTCGGCTGAAGTGCCAGCAACCACTCCTCCTGCTGAGATGATCAGGTTAATCGCAGAAGCTGTCTTCGCGATGATCAATGCTCAACCGCAAAGGCTTGCACAACCTGCTATGCCTAATACAGATGCGGCCCCGGTGATCGAACTTGCAGTGGAACCTGCGGTGGAACCGAGGGTTGAGACCCCTGTGCCAGTGGCTGCAGTGGAACCTGCGGTGGTGCAAAGGGTGGAGCGTCCTGTAGAGCGTGTAGCCGTTGCGCGAGCGCGTGATCAACAACTGCAACACTTTCTAAGCTTCCACCCTCCAACTTTCTCGGGGACCGGATCCCCAACGGAGGCGGAGGACTGGCTGTCAACGGTTAGAAAAACTCTAAAGGCGACAGCAACAGAAGAAGCTATGATGGTCACTTTAGCCACCTTCCTCCTTAACGGAGAGCCAGAGCGTTGGTGGGATGAATAGGAAGTGCACAAGTTTGGAGGCAAGGAGATTACCGAGATCACGATAGCGGAGTTCTCAAAGTCATTTCTTCAAAGGTATATTCCTTCTGCCCAACGCATTGCGTTGCAAAACCAGTTTCTGAAGTTAACTCAAGGAGACAGCTCAGTGGATGAGTACTTGCACGAGTTCACTAAACTGGGTCGTTATGCGGGGCCTATGATGTAAGATGAAGAGACAAAGACGAACAAGTTCAATGAAGGTCTTCGGGACGAGTTGAGGCTGCTCCTTGCAGGCCCAATGACGTTAGGTTTCCATGTGATGGTCCAAACTGCCAGATCCCTAGAGTTGGACATGAAGAGGGTACAAGCAAAAACCGTGGCAAAGAAACCTGAGTTTCATGCGCCGGCCTCTCAGTCCAAGTAAGAGTTCAGAAAGAACAAAAGGAAGTTGAAACTGGCGGAGCAAACTCGCTCAAATGTTTCGGGAGCAACGACTGTGCGGGGTCCTATCACGTGTTTCAACTGCGGGAAGGTGGGACACAAGGCCACGGTGTGTCGAAGTGGTCCCCCGAAGGCAGAGAACCGAGCGTTGGACTATGCTCATGCTGCGGAAAAGGGCAAAGTTGCGGAGTCTTCGGCTTCCCAGCACATTCTGACTCAGCCGAGAGTCTATTCGCTTGGCCAACAAGATGCTATACGACAGACTGATGTCGTCACAGGTACGAATTAGCTGCTAGATTTTACAGCTATTTATATAATTCATACTGTTGTACGACTATGCTTTATTTGTGTACAATTAGGTTTCGTCCTAATTTTCAACTATCCGGCAAGATCTCTATTTGATACGGGTGCATCGCACTCTTTTCTGTCTGAGGACTTCGTGGTGCGAATCGGAGTGCTGTCTACCTTAGTAGCGGATAGATTGTAAGTAGTGCTACCCAATGGATCTCGCATGAGTGCGGATAGGAAGAGCTGTATGAAGGTGCGGATCGAAAGTCAGGATTTCATCTTGGAAGCGTCGTTATTACCGTTAGCGAAATTTGATGTGATCTTCGGCATGGACTGGCTCTCGGAGCAGCGAGCATGCATAGATTGCAATTCAAAGGAGATCACTCTGGGAAAGAACACCGAAGATGAAACCACGTTCGCCGATATGCGAGGAGCGAGCAAGACGCTGAAGTCTGCTCTCCAAGTGGTTAAGGCGGTGAGACAAGGCTCCGAGTTGTTCTTCACCTTGTTGGAGGCTTCGGAACCAAAACCCAGGTTGTGTGATGTCCCAGTTATAGCGGAGTACGCTGACATGTTTCCTAACGAACTCCCTGGGGCTCCGCCTCAGCGAGAGATTGATTTCTGTATCGAGTTTGTGCCAGGTGCCAAACCTGTGGCCCGCTCACCGTACCGGATAGCGCCAAAGGAATTGGCAGAGCTGAGGGTCCAATTGCAAGATCTGCTAGAGCAAGGCTACGTATGTCCAAGTTCATCGCCTTGGAGTGCACCGGTCCTCTTTGTGAAAAAGAAGGACGGGAGCTTGCGTCTATGTATCGATTATCGAGAGCTAAACAAGTTGACCGAGAAGAACCGATATCCGATTCCAAGAATCAATGATTTATTCGACCAACTGGTTGGGTCGACAGTATACTCCAAACTGTACCTAAGGTCCGGTTATTACCAGCTGCGGATAAGGGAATGTGATATTCCAAAGACAGCGTTCAGTACCCGCTTTGGGCACTATGAGTTCACGGTGATGCCGTTCGGTCTGTCTAATGCACCGTCGATATTCATGGACTTAATGAACAGGACGTTTCGAGAGTATTTGGATCAATTTGTGATCGTCTTCATCGACGACATTTTGGTATACTCTCAGTCGAAAGAGGAGCATGTAGGGCATCTGCACGCAGTTCTGAGCACCTTGAGGAGGAGTCAGCTATATGCCAAGTTCTCCAAGTGCGAGTTTTGGCTACCGTCTATAGCATTCCTTGGTCATGTTGTTAGTGGAGAAGGAATTGCAGTTGATCTGTCGAAGATAGAAGCGATCCGAGCATGGCCTTTGTTGAAAAACGTAGCGGAAGTCCGATGTTTCTTAGGACTTGCCGGCTATTATAGGCGCTTTGTGGAGAACTTCTCGAGAATTGCACTCCCTCTCACTAAACTGACTAGGAAAGATCATAAGTTCGTTTGGTCGCTCGAGTGCGCACGAGCTTTTGAAGAGCTGAAGAGCCGTCTGACCACGGCGCCCATTCTATGCTCGCCATGTGGTACGGAAGGCTACGAAATTTATAGCGACGCCTCGGGGAGTGGTTTGGGTTGTGTCCTAGTGCAGTTCAGAAAGGTAATTGCCTACGGCTCCCGGCAGTTGAAGGTTCATGAGAGGAATTACCCGGTCCATGATTTGGAGCTAGCGGCCGTGGTATATGCTCTCAAACATTGGAGGCATTATTTGTATGGCGTGAAGATCGACATCTTTACCGACCACAAGAGCCCAAGTACCTGCTGGATCAAAGGGAGTTGAATATGCGTCAGAGGAGGTGGATGGAGTTCCTGAGGGACTACACCTTCGACATCAAATATACTCCTGGAAAGGGAAATGTAGTTGCGGACGCGTTGAGTCGTCGGGCTCCCGCTCAAGCAAATTGGATTTTGATGCACGATGAGCGTCTAATCCGCGAACTGGAAGAAATGGAGATCATTTTTGTTGATAGAAGATCGTCTACTTCAGCATGCTTGAACTGGACGGAGGTTCAATACGACCTTGCCGACCGAGTTCGACAAGCATTGGATTTGGATGAGAGCATGAAATGCTATAAAGCGGAAATCGTGGATGGGTTAAACGCTGATTTCTCCTTCGAAGATGGCCTTATGTGGAAAGAGGGCAGATTGTGCGTCCCAAACATTGGTACTCTACGGGCGGAGTTGATGTACGAGGCTCATCATACCAAGTACTCGATCCACCCTGGGAGCACGAAAATGTACATGGACATGAAGAAACTTTTCTGGTGGCCGGGTATGAAGAAGGACATTGCCCTCTACGTGGCCAAATGTAATACTTCCGCGTTGGTGAAGGCGGAATGTCAACGTCCCGGTGGATTTTTGAAGTCCTTGCCGATTCCAGAATGGAAGTTTGATGATATTTCGATGGATTTTGTGCATGGATTGCCGAGATCACAACATGGAAACGACGCCATCTGGGTGATCGTGGACAGACTGACCAAGGTATCACACTTCATTCCGAATCGGAAGGATGATTCTGTAGAAAAACTGGCAAAGTTGTACGTGGATAACATCGTACGGTTGCACGGGATTCCCCGTAGCATCGTCAGTGATCGTGATGGGCGGTTCACATCGAATGATTGGAAGCTGATTCATCAACTATTGGGTACCAAGCTGAAGTTTAGCACGGCCTTCCACCCACAAACGGATGGACAGACCGAAAGGACCAATAGGACGATGGAAGACATGCTGAGGATGTGCGCCCTGGATTTCGGAAAGAGATGGGAGGACCATCTCTTTATGATCGAATTTGCTTACAACAACAGCTACCAAGCGAGTATAAAGATGCCCCCTTTCGATGCTCTTTATGGTAGGAAATGTCGCACACCGTTGTCTTGGGCTGAAACAGGCGACACTAAGTTGTTAAAACGCAAAGACGTGTATGAGGCGAATACATCGATCCGGGCTATTCGAGAGCGCTTGCTCATTGCCCAGGATCGGCAGGCAAAATATTACAACGCAAATCATCGAAACGTCGAGTTTTCCATTGGCGACTGGGTCTATCTCAAGATCAAACCGTTCAAAGGAGTATCAAGGATCCGACGCTTGAAAAAGCTAAGTCTGAGGTACTTAGGACCGTTCGAGATCTTGGAGCGCATCGGTGAAGCTGCTTACTGGCTTGCTCTATCTTTGGAGTTGAGCGGGCTGCATGATGTATTCCACATCTCTGTGTTGCGGAAGGCTGTTAAAGAGCCTAATGTGGTTGTTGTTGTCAACGAAGTGTCGGTAGATGGTGGGCTAACGACGAAAGTCAAGCCCATTTGCTTTGAAGACACTGAAGTGAAGCAGTTGCGGAACAAGTCCATACGGATGGTGAAAGTCCGTTGGAATTATTGCGGAAGAGAGGAACTCTCTTGGGAAAGAGAGAAAGCGATGCTCGCGGAGTACCCCGAGCTATTCCCCTCAGGTAATTTTAACTGTATTTACTATTACTACGGTTTTCGAAATTTCGGGACGAAATTCTTTTAAGGGAGGTGGAGTTGTAACACCCCAAAAATCGTAGTTTGTCGAAGTAGGCGGAATGGTAGTGCGGCGCTCGAAGTAGGCTGAATTTTCCCTACCTGCTCCTCGCGCACGACCAGTGGCCTCTTCTTCGCGGACGACTAGTGATCGTGCGCATGATCGTGCGTTAATTGAGAGGAAATATGGTCGGTTGAAAAGCTATACGCGCACGACTAGAGGTTCTTCGCGCACGACCAGTGACCGTGCGCCTTTGAGCGTGCGCACTGTTTATTCTGCTCCGCGAAAATGAACGGAGAAGATGATCCGGCCGTTCAAAATTCTTGGAATTTGATCCAACGGCTGTGATGAATGGCTGTAGGGTATTAGGGCTTTTGAGAGGGGTTCTATCCTCATAATATCAAGGCTCTTCTCTCTCCTAGGCTAGAAAAAGAAGAAGGAGGCAAGGAAGAAGAAGAGGAGATCCCGCCATTGACGGAGCTCCGGAGCTCTGTTTCGCGAGCCGTTTCCAGATCTGGAGAGTGCAGCCCGGTGCGGTCCTTTCCCTCCGTGTGAAATCTCAGATCCATGGCTAAGAAGAACGCTTCTAGGGTAACGATTCTTCCTCCCGATATTTGGACTTGTCAATTGTCCTCTCTTTCATTTCTCTATGCTTGCATGAGGAATCCCTTTCACAAAATGGGTGAAGTGTAGGATTTCCTCAAGTTCTTCGGAACTCCGGGTAGATTGTGTCCGTCCCCGGCATTATTGCATGTAGAAATCCGGTAGTCGTGTGAATTTAGGCATTTTGTGTGAAGCCTATTCGTGGCCGTGAGCCCGAATCAGTGATGCTTGATTTGCAACGTTGCATTAGGTTAAGCCTAGAATGCGTGCCAGAGAATGACTCCGTGAAATCATCTATAGTATTGTGGGATTTAAGTGTAGGTGTCTTGTGAAGATCCTAACGAAATCCCAATGCTTTGAGATTGGATGAAGGCAAACCTTCACCACGAAATTGATGCGGAGCATATTGTACCTCCCTTGTTGAGTATTTGTGAAGCCTAGATCCTTGCGAAGGGGTTAGGTGCGTAGCTTATAAATTGTGTAGCACTTGAAAGTGCTAAAACCTTGCGGGCCGAGGTGAAGCCGTACCCGCATCGTGCGATAGATCGCGACGATTAGAGCATGGGCAAAGCTAAACCGAACCCGTTTCCATGCAGATCGGTAAGAGGTCCCTACCTCATGGAAGCCGTGTGATCATGGGAGAGGTCGTGGAAGGTGATTTACCTAGACCGACCAAAAGCTCTTTTCCCCACCTAAGGCGATGGCCCTTACGGTGGAGTGTTTTGTGGAATTGATGTTGTTAGCCTCATGCGGTTGTTTAGGCGGTTGTGGGGAACCTTCGGGTGAACCCAACCAACATCATGTGCATACCTAGGTTCCCTCCTTTTTGATGCTCAACCTAGAAGATTGATTGTGTTTGAAACCTCACCTTGTGTAGTTGCACTTTCTTTATATTAGTACTTGTGCTAGTATGGCTTGCTTGCTGGGTAGAAGCTCCGCCACCCGGGGAAAGGGGTGGGGTCGTTATAATTTGTTCAGCTGTGCTGACCGTTACTTTGTTTGCCACCGCTCGGTAGAATGTTCCTATGCAGGTGCAGGTGAGACTAGTCGGAAATAGCGGGCGATGACCCTATTGCCGAGTTGGCCCTTGAAGGCCAGCCTCCCTTTTCTGCTTTCTCATGTATTGCCTGCCTGCGTGCCGAAGTATGTTCTGAGTTTTGTACATTGGTGAATGTAAGGCCCTAAGGCCGTAACTCTATTTTATGCTCTCATTCCTATGATAGTGGACAATTCTAAATGAAATGTTAAATCATTATGCTTCCGCTAGTGTTTAGTTTACTCTGTTGTAGTTCTTTCTGTTTATCACCTTTTAACTCCTAGATAGTGTCGTTTGTATGGCGTGGGGTCCCGGCCGGACCTACTGTTATACTATTCGTACTGGCAGGGTGTTACAATGCGATCGAATCGGAGAACACACTTAAGCATATAAAAGTTCTCTGCGCTCGACGAATGACTAACGGCGCTCGACAGCCAGAGCTCGACAAATCCTCATCAGAACAACTTTCGACAAATGGCAAAATGCGCTCGATGAATTCAGTCAGAAAAATCTCAGCGGCCAGACAGGGCTCGACAAATAGCTAGACAGCCAGCGCTCGACAAATTCTCATCAGAACAGCGTTCGACAAATGGCAAAATGCGCTCGACGAATTCAGTCAGAAAAATCTCAGCGGCCAGACAGGGATCGACAAATTCAACTCAGACTTCTCAGCGGTCTACGAATTCTAAGATAGAGATAATTGCTCAGCACATCAGATGGCGAGCCCAGTCTCACAAATGTAGAGCTGGGATCGACCAATTCCTTTCTGAATAGTTTTAATATTCTTTTTACTGTCTCTTAGCCGTTGCACATCAATCAATGCCATTAGCAGTTGCAATTGCTTTAATGAAAAGAAACGGTAGGTTATCCTCTCGAGGAGTCAAAGCATTGATGAAGACCTCAGCTCTTTCCTTCTTCCCAAGAGAAGAATTCAAAATAAGAGTAAAGGTTCTCAGATTATAAAAGGAAAGTTACAGAAAAAGCAATAGATAGAACACCGGACAGAAATAAAGAGAAAACTCATTCTTTGTTCTTAATTGCTAACATCTTCCTGCAGATTCAAAACATCTTGAGACACAAATCTCAATTACTTGCTCAGGATCATCACTGCAAAAGAAGGAAGAAGCAGTTAAAAGGAGAAGCTCTATCCACAAGCTGTCATCAACTCTAATTAGACAGGGGGAGCCTTCTTCAACATCACATTCAGATCAATTCAACTTCAAACCAGGATCTTCAAGAGTCTTCTTATACAGAGAAGAACAATATAATTTTTGCTTTTATTTTTACTTCCTTTACCCCATCCTGTACAGGGTTATAACTCCCTTCAAAAGTTAACTCTCGGTGACAGGGCACCTTAGCAAAAACCTGCAGTTTGGTTAGAGCACCTTATCAACAGCTCACCTGGTGTGAGGGCACCTTATCAACAACCTCATAGTGGATTCCTACCAGTGGGTAGAAGAGTAGATGTACCCAGTTGAGGGGAACTACTATACATCTTGTGTCATCTGGATTGCTTGCTTCCTGTTTGCTTTGCTTTGTTTCTTTTGTTGTACTTTATATATGCACTCTAACTGTTTGTGCTTATCACTCCTACAACAAACACAATATATATATATAATTGTATATATATCATTTATTTTGAAAGCAAACTTAAATAAGAGTTTTAACAGATAAATAAGAACTAAAACTCTCTTTTCAATTGGTATCAGAGGAAGTTGATTTTTCACACAGGCTAACACCTGAAATCACAAAGATCACTTAGTTCTTAGGGTTTTCAAAATGACACAAAACTTTTTATTTTCAGATCCACTTGTTTGTAATCTAGATAGATTTACATTATGGCAAGATATAATTAAGATATATGCAAATGCCACAGATGAAGAAACTTACAAATTTATTTTGACAGGACCTCCCCTCATATCATCAAAGGCAGTTACACCTGCATTACCTAGCTCCATGGGTCTCAAGTCTCCTTCGAGAGCAATGAAAGGGCCTGTTTATGTTGGCGCTGATATATCCTCTTCAAAGAAAACTGCCGAAATAAAACGTGAACCTCCTCCCATCTCTTCAACTAACTATATTTTTGATGCATAACCATCAACAAATATAAGTGAAGAAGAACAGGAAGAAGAACTTAGAGCTAGAGCTTTCTGCATGATGGCCATATATGGAGGCTCATCTCAAATTCCAGATGCAGAAATCGAATCGGAAAAGCTTGAGGTAACTGAGGCAACTCGAACTTATAATTTTACCTCTACTCAAGATAAAACTAATTATAAATTAACATTTACAGACTTAATAAAATATGAAAATAAACCTTTAAAAGAGTTAACAAATATAAATTTTCTAACTCCTGAGAAGAATAAACTTCAAGAAAATTTGAAATCATCAGAAGAACAAACTATTTTTCTTAAAAACAATTTTTCTATGGCAAACACAACCAATGGGAGAAATCTCAAAATGCAGGCCAAAAAGTTTGAACAAATTTCTAAAGAAAAAATATTTAATCATGATCAACAAAAACCTTCAAATTTATATTTTAATGAAATAAAAAGACTAATATATTTCAAATGCTAAACCTTTCAACTCTAGTAAAATTTAAAGAAAATTCTTAATTAATTATTAATAAGTTTCTCACCATTAAACTCCATCCCATTTCATTAACAGCTGTAGCAACTCATATATTAAAATCCTTCTAGAATAATTAACCAAGTGAGAGAGAAAATGAGAAGCTCAAAACCCCTTTCAATTGGTATCAAAAATTTAATCTCTACAAAGATTGCTGCAATTGAAAATTTTAACTTCAAGAAATAAGCTGCTGCAATTGAAAATTTTAAAAGCTGTTTTTAAGATTACCAGTCCACTAGTTTTGATCTGGATTGAGGATCCCAACTCAAATAGGCGGAGATTGTTGGAACCTTAGCTTTTGATTTGAGTTAGGATCCATCTTTTTTGTCATCTAATAACTTAGATCGATTAAGAAATCTAAGTAAACATAAATTAAATATGATGCAATCAAATCGAAGAACACACTTAAGCATATAAAAGTTCTCTGTGCTCGACGAATGACTAACGGCGCTCGACAGCCAGAGCTCGACAAATCCTCATCAGAATAGCGTTCGACAAATGGCAAAATTTGCTCGACAAATTCAGTCAGAAAAATCTCAGCGGCCAGACAGGGCTCGACAAATAGCCAGACAGCCAGCGCTCGACAAATCCTCATCAGAACAGCGTTCGACAAATGGCAAAATGCGCTCGACGAATTCAGTCAAAAAAATCTCAGCGGCCAGACAGGGCTCGACAAATTCAACTCAGACTTCTCAGCGGTCTACGAATTCTAAGATAGAGAGAATTGCTCAGCACATCAGATGGCGAGCCCAGCCTCACAAATGTAGAGCTGGGATCGACGAATTCCTTTCTGAATAGTTATAATATTCTTTTTACTGTCTCTTAGCTGTTGCACATCAATCAATGCCATTAGCCGTTGCAATTGCTTTAATGAAAAGAAACGGCAGGTTATCCTCTCGAGGAGTCAAAGCATTGATGAAGACCTCAACTCTTTCCTTCTTCCCAAGAGAAGAATTCAAAATAAGAGTAAAGGTTCTCAGATTATAAAAGGAAAGTTACAGAGAAAGCAATAGATAGAACACCCGACAGAAATAAAGAGAAAACTCATTCTTTGTTCTTAATTGCTAACATCTTCCTGCAGATTCAAAACATCCTGAGACACAAATCTCAATTACTTGCTCAGGATCATCACTGCAAAACAAGGAAGAAGCAGTTAAAAGGAGAAGCTCTTTCCACAAGCTGTCATCAACTCTAATTAGACAGGGGGAGCCTTCTTCAACATCACATTCAGATCCATTCAACTTCAAAACAGGATCTTCAAGAGTCTTCTTATACAAAGAAGAACAATATAATTTCTGCTTTTATTTTTACTTCCTTTACTCCATCCTGTACAGGGTTATAACTCCCTTCAAAAGTTAACTCTCGGTGACAGGGCACCTTAGCAAAAACCTGCAGTTTGGTTAGAGCACCTTATCAACAGCTCACCTGGTGTGAGGGATCCTTATCAACAACCTCATAGGGGATTCCTACCAGTGGGTAGAAGAGTAGATGTACCCAGTTGAGGGGAACTACTATACATCTTGTGTCATCTAGATTGCTTGCTTCCTGTTTGCTTTGCTTTCTTTCTTTTGCTGTACTTTATATATGCACTCTAACTGTTTGTGCTTATCACTCCTACATCAAACACCATATATATATATAGTTGTATATATATCATTTATTTTGAAAGCAAACTTAAACAAGAGTTTTAACAGATAAATAAGAACTAAAACTCTCCTTTCAGAATACGTCCAAAAGTAATTGAATAGATCCGTTAAGGTCGTCGATCTGTATTCAGAGTGTTGACAAAATAACTGATATAAATAATCTGGACTTGTATTTGTCGAACTGAGCTTTAATATAGAACTTCTCGAGTTCTGGCTGGAATTCGTCGAACGTTGCTCAGAGAATGTCGAGCGCTGGAACTGGCTATAATACTTCAGTCTGCTGAAAACAATTTGTCGAACGATGCTAGACATTCGTCGAACGTCACTCGCCATTTGTCGAATGCTAGGAACTTAAATATTCCTTAAGTTCTAGCTAATCAATCAGCCTAAAGACTTGACCCATAAGCTATACAATGGGGTCAACTTGATTCTTTGTTAAAACATAGTTATCCTAGCCCATATCAGTAATAGGGTTTGTTCCAACAATCTCCTCCAATTTGGGTTAGGATACTATTGACAATTAATCAAATAAATACAATAGAAAAATAAACAGCAGAGCATAAAAGATATAACTGACAGAATGAAAATTCATTTCAGCAGATTGAATAAAAGTAGTGCTCTGAGTTCATTACAATCAAAATGTTTAACAATAACAAAAATAAATAAGTCTGAACCTTTTTTTTACTTCTTTGCTGATGGAGGTTTGAAGATGATTATCCTGTTTGGATCTTCAGACTTCTTCTTGCTTATGTAGAGATCTTGAGCTCCCAGTATAGTTTGAGATTTGACATGAGGGACAAAAGCTCCTGGGTGCTTTTCAAGATATTCTTCAGTATTGAATAACTCTTTGGAATTGTACTTGTCAAGCTCTTTCCTTCTGTAATCAGATATGGTAGAAATTTTTGTGAAATCTTTACCTTCTGATTTTGCTTTATTAATCTGGGCAAAAGCAATCGTTTCTTTGAGTCTTGGCATTTGATATAATCTTTCCTCTTCAGGATTTGGAAGATAGGGAACATATTTTGAAATATCAACTTGATCTTGAAGACCACTTTGAGGATTTTTGATCTTGTGAGAAGATCCATCAGAAATATGAAGCATGTATTCTGAAGATATTTGAGGTGAAACAATGACTGAACTTTCATGTGAAGCAACTGCTGATTTCTTTGAAGGAGGATCACTGACTGATCCTGATACTTGAGATCCACTGGAACTACCAGATTTCCTTTAATGATGAAAGCTGGGCTTCTGGGAGGAGGAGGATGGTGTTGTTGAGCCTGCTGGAGGAGGAGGAGGAGGATGGTTATATTTGACAGGTTTGTCAGAGTAATAACCAGTTTTCTTGAATTTCTTTCTCCTCTTCATTTCATTTTTGGAGAACTTCATCCATTGAGGGGTATCCTTGTCAAGAGTGATATTATGAAGGATGTAGTAGGGAATATTACTATCTGGGTTAGGAGGCTTGGGGACAGCTAAAGACTTAGCCTTTCTTTTCTTTCTCTTCCTTGATAGAGTATCATCAGAATCACTATCATTGTCTTCTTCATCAGAATCAGAAGAGGGAATTGGATTATCATATAAATCATTAACCAATTTGAGAGCTTTGATCCTCTGCTCTTCAGCTTCAAAAGCTTCATCTTCTGCTCTCCAAATTTCATCAAAATCTGGAATGGGTGATTCATCAAAGATAAAGGTTGGGATATCAAAACTAGTGTTAGTTTCCTCTGAAATTTAAATTGATTCATTTTCATAACTTTGAACTGGAACTGGAACAAGAGCTGGAAGTGCTCTTTGTACTGCAAAACTGCTGATAATCTTTTTCAGCAAAACTTTGTCAATTGGAGCAGTATAAGGAATAATTGCTCTAGAATAAATTTGATGTTTTGGCAGATTAGAGTAAATAGGACTGAACTTAGATAGCAAAGAGATAATATCTAGGGAGGGATGAAAGTAGATATTATTTATCTTTTCTATGATTGGAACTTCAACCAAATCAATCATATCTAAATCAAAACTTTGAACTGTTTCTTTAACAACAATTGTATCTGTATCTTCAATAAAAACTGTATCCTCAATAAGAACTGTAGCCTCTGAAATTTGAGCTTCTGGAACTTCTTCATAAGGCATCTCCCCCTGCCTAGCTTCAAGGAGACCTGAATCTAGGCTCCTAGAAGAAGGGAAGATAGAGGAAGGAAATGAAGATATTGTAGAAGAAAGTTCAGAAATTGCTTGAAGAATTGGAGCAATTTTTGCATCCAATGTGGAGTCAAGAGTAGAAAGAATGTTATAGACTGGAGCAAGTTTTGCATCCAGGATTTGATCAATCTTGGGAAGAATATAGTCAAGAATTTGATCTGCAACAGATTGAAAATGTAGAAACAACATTTCAGGTTGTTGAGATGAAGATGGTTGAGAAGTGGATGGAATGGAGGTTGGTACAAAAATGTTTGCAACATTTACATGTTGTTGAGGTATGTCAGAATGAATAGGGCAAGAGTGATGTATGGGTGAATGATAGTCATCATGCATTGGCGATGGAGGTGGAGAAGTGTGAGGGGTTAGAAGGGTAGATGAGGATGGAATGTCATCATTGGGTGTGGGAGAATTTGGATGTAGGGATTGTGCAGGGGAAATATTTTGAGGTGGAGATGGGATAGGAGGAGAAGAAACAATAGGAGGAGGAGAAGAAGCTTCTAGAAGGGGTGAGGGAGTGACTGAATCAGTGCTTGTGCCTTCAGAAGTTTTCTTCTGTGTAGCTTCTCCTGTGTTCTTCTTGATAAACACCCTGTCCCATTTAGCAAAGAGAGCTGAGGTCAGCTTCTTGCTAGCATAAATGGTCACCTTAGGAGAGACCAGAAGGTCTTGGTGTCTTTCCTGCAAAACAATTCCAATAATCCTTCCAAAACAAACATTGTCCTTTGAAATCTTCTTCTTAATCAATCCAAAAAAGATTGATCCCCAGTTCACTTTCTTCTTTTCCATTATGGCCACCATCAACATTAATTGGTGCCTATTAATATAATCATGTCCTGTTGTTTTTCCTAACAACACTTCTCCAACTATATTAGAAAGAAACTTATATTCCACAGATAAATTTTTCTTAAGCAGGTGATTAGGGTTTCCAGTAGAATGACCCATTTTAATCAATGCTTCACCTTTTTCAACAGAGATGAGCTCTAACTCATCATCACCATTAACAAAACCAAAAACCTCAGTTAAATGGTAGGGGTAAGAGAGACCTGATGTCCTGAGATGGTTCCTGTCAGACTTTCATCTTCCTGCTTGGCCATAAAACACCATTCCTTGATTTCTGCTGTGTGCAGCTTTATCCTCATGCTCATTAACTTCTTTAACTGCTGCTCTTCAAACAGTTGAAGAATATCCTTGAAGACTTGGTCCGATTGAGTGAAAGATTCCATGTCGATGTATAACTCAACATCAAACTTCATTGAGTATAGCGTGGCTTGAGAAATCGCCATTTGTACCTGCAAGAGAGAAAGATCAAGTGCAGAGGGGAAGTGGAGGGAAACGATTTCTGTAGGCGCAATCTATTACGAAATAGAAAAAAGATTATATAGATCGGATAAGGGGCGCATTTGAGGAGCGGGGTTCGGCAAAAACCTAATAAAAACAGAAGTCGAAAGACTTTAGGTCTCCGTCAGACAGCGTTCGACAAAAATATCCTTTTCGTCGACCACCGTTCGACAAATGAAATTATCTTTATCGATTCTAAAGTTAACAGGTTTTGTCAACCGTCGTTTGACAAATGATCAAATTCGTCGTCCTCCATTCGACAAATTGAGGGGATAAATAGAAATTTTAATTTTTAACATATTGAATCTCCATCTATCATTCCTAATTGATTTATAAAGAAGATGTGCTTCTTTTCATCCAAGGGCTTGGTGAAAATTTCAGCTCTTTGTAGATCAGTAGAAATGAACTATAGGCAAATTTTATTTTTATCCACATTATCCCTAAGGAAGTGGTTCCTAATCTCTATATTTAGTCCTACTATGGAGAACTGGATTTTGTGCTATAGATATTGCACTTATATTGTCACAAAATATAGTTGATTTATTTAAGTTGATACCATAGTCTAGAAGTTGATTTTGTATCCACAACATCTGTGAGCAGCAACTGTCAGCAGCCATGTATTCACCTTCAACTATTGATGTAGACACAGATGTCTGCTTTTTACAAAACCAAGACACAAGCCTATCAACAAGAAACTGACAAGTTCCTGATGTGCTTTTCCTGTCTACTCTGCATCCAGCATAATCTGAATCTGAGAATCCAGTTAATTCAAATTCAGATGTTGTTGGATACCAAAGTGCTAGATTAGGGCAACCCTTTATATATCTCAAAATCCTTTTTAATAAAATTAAGTGAGATTCTTTGGGGTTAACTTGAAATCTAGCACAAATACAGGTAGCAAACATTATGTCAGGTCTACTAGCTGTTAAATAAAGTAGTGAGCCAACAATTGCTTTATATACTTTTGAATCAACAGGTTTCCCTGATTCATCATTAACAACAACAGCATTTGAGGTCATGGGTGTTTTCATGGTGGAAGAATCAGACATACCAAATCTTTTCACTAATTCCATAGCATACTTAGATTGGGATATGAAGATTCCATTTGGAGTTTGCTTCACTTGAAGACCAAGGAATTATGATAACTCACCCATACTACTCATTTCAAATCTTGATTGCATTAGATTGGAAAATCTTTTGCACAAATTTGAATCAGTAGATCCAAAGATAATGTCATCTACATATATTTAAACTAGTAGAGTTTGATTTTTATGTATTTTGAAAAATAAGGTTTGTCTACTATGCCTCTACAGAAATTGTTTTCCAAAAGAAAACTAGCTAAAGTTTCATACCATGCTCTAGGAGCTTGTTTGAGACCATAGAGAGCTTTCTTAAGCTTAAATACAAAGGAGGGTTGAGTTGGAGAGATGAAACCTGGTGGTTGTTCCACATAAACTTATTCTTTGATTTCTCCATTTAGGAATGCACTCTTTACATCCATTTGATAGACTTTGAATCTTTTCTATGCAGTAAATGCAAGGAAGATCCTGATTGCTCCTAACCTTGCAACTGGTGCAAATGTCTAATCATAGTCTATCCCTTCTTCCTATGAGTATCCTTGAGCTACTAGCCTAGCTTTGTTTCTCACAATATTTCCCTCTGCATCAAGCTTGTTCCTGTAGACCCATTTGGTTCCAATCACTGGATAATTCTTTGAACTTGGAACCAAATCCCAAACCTTGTTCCTTTCAAATTGGTTGAGCTCCTCTTGTATTGCAAGAATCTAATTTGGATCTTGTTCTGCATCTTTTATGATTTGAGGTTCAACTTGTGATAGGAAACAAGTATGCATCTGATTTTGGTGTAGTTGATGCCTTGTTTGAACACCTGCTGAAATATCTCCAATTACTTGTGAAATTGGATGATCTCTAACTGTAATGGGGTCAACAGTTAGGGTTGGTTCAGCAATTGTATCCACTTGGGGAATTTGTTCAACTGCTATATCTTCTGAAGAATGATCTGTTGTTGTCTGTTCTGAACTTTCAGCAAAAACTGGGAAATTTTCTTCTTCACTCTCTTCATCATTCTGCTGTTCAAGATTCAGAATTCCTTCTTTATTTAGAGCTGATTAATCTAGCTGCTCACATAATATAGGTACCTGCAGATTTTCTATGGTAGAAGGAATCTTCTTGTAAAATATGTTAGTTTCATCAAAAGAGACATGCATAGATTCTTCTATTTTAAGAGTGGATTTATTATAAATCCTATATGCTTTACTGATTTGAGAATAACCTAAGAAAATTCCTTCATCTGATTTTGGTTCAAATTTCCTAAGGTATTTCTTATCATTATTGTGAATATAACATCTACAGTCAAATGTTCTAAAATAGTTAACTTTAGGTTTCTTCCCTTTAAGTAATTCATAAGGAGTCTTTCCCTTAAGTTTGTGTATCAAACTTCTATACAGAACATAATTTGCTGTGCTAACAGCCTCTGCCCAAAAGGATAGGGACATATTAGCATCTACAAGCAATGTTCTTGCTGATTCAATTAGAGTCCTATATTTCCTTTCAACTACCCCATTTTGTTGAGGAGTTCTAGGAGCTGAGAAACAATGCCTGATACCTTCCATCTCACAGAATTCTTGCATAAGATGAGACTCAAACTCAGTGCCATGATCACTTCTGATCAATGCAACTACAGTAGAGTACTCAATCTGTATGCTCTTAAGAAAGTCTGTAAGAACTTTAAAGTTATCTGACTTTTCTCTCAAAAAGAACACCCAAGTGAATCTAGAGAAGTCATCTACAATAACTAGAGTGTAAGACTTCCCTCCTAAACTCTTTGTTGCTATAGGTCCAAAAAGGTCCATATGTAGCAAATATAAGATTCTAGGTGAATCACTTTTAGATAATGATTTAAAACTATTTTTAGTTTGCTTACCTAGTTGACATGCCTACAAAGACCTTCTTTCTTATATGAACCTGAGGGTAATCCTCTAACAAGATTGTCCTTAGATAGTTTAGCAATGGTCCTAAGGTTTACATGTCCTAATCTCTTATGCCAAAGTTCACTAGATTTGCTTCGATCACTAAATAAACAAACTTCTGAAATAGATGAATTGAAATTCACTAAATATATTACCTTGCTTAATACCTGATAGAACAGTAATATTATAAGTAGATTTAATAAGGCAATTCAATTTATTAAAATTTACCTGATACCCTTCATCACATAATTGACTTATGCTGATGAGGTTGTGCTTCAGTCCCTTGACATAAGCTACTTCTTTGAAGGTGACTTCTCCAACCTTGACTTTTCCATAGCCTTTGGTCTGTCCACAGTTGGAGTCTCCAAATACAACCTTTGGTCCAAGCTTTGCCTTGTAGTTGTTCAGGTTGGCCTTGTTTCCTGTCATATGCTTTGAGCAGCCACTATCCAAATACCACTTTTCATTTATTCTTGGATAGCTGTGTACCTGCAATGACAGAAAAATAAACTAGTTGTTTTTAACCTAAACTACCTTGGGTCCATTTGTTTGTCCACAATATTCAGAAATAAAGGTCATTTCAGGCTGATCCTTATAGCCTTGTGGATGATATCTCCTTGGAGGTATTACCCACTCAGGAGAAAGATTTTTAGTATATTTAGAATTAGAATTCTTAGAACTTTCTGTATAATATCTGTTCGACAAATTTGGGTAAATTCGTCGACCGCCGTTCGACGAATGTGCATGATTTTGTCGAGCACCGTCCATATGATAACTATACTGAAAGTCTGTTCTCAGTTTTCGTCGATCCCCGTTCGACAAATTTGAATCTTTTTTGTCGAGCTTCGTTCGACGAATTCTTCTGAATTCTCTTATTCTTAATATTCTTGCTTGAAATATCTTTATTGGCTTCAGTAGCCTTTTTGCCTTTAGTAGATTTGAATTTTATGGGTGTAGATAAAATATTCTTCTTAAGTAGGTGTGGCTCACTTGATGAGGCACCCAAGCCCAGTTTGCTATTAAGTCTAGCATTAACTGTGCTTGTTATGTCCATCAGTTTGATACTTCTCCCATTTAGGGATTCTTCAAACTCTTTTGCTTCATACAACTTGCTCTCAAAGAGAACAATATGTTCCCTGGAAGCAGCCAAATCCTTTTTAAGTTTTATATTCTCTTCACTTATAATTTTCATATCAGCTAGCTTATTTCTGAGTGAGATTATTTCCTTCTCAGATTTAATTAATTCTAGGCAAAGAACTTTGAATTCAGCCTTGAATTCAATGGAAGTAAAATCAAAATGAGATTGTACCTGATCAGCATCATCTTCTGCTTCTGATTCTGATTTTTCTTCATCAGAATTGTTGGCTGAGGCATTGATTGTCATCATGCAGAAATTCTTCTCGTCTTCATCATCATTGGAGTTGGATGAAGAAACATATCCTGACTCACTGTCTGGGTCATAAATAGCCATTAAGCATTGGCCATTTTCTTTTGTTTCTTCTTCTCCAAAAGAGCAGGATGAAGATTCTTATTCAGATTTTGTTTCACTCCAGGATTTTACTACAAATCCTCTTCCCTTCTTTTTGTGATTGTGGGAGGAAGATTTGCTGGAGTTTCTCTTTTCTTCCTTTTCTTTTCTCTTTTCCTTCTTGTCCTTCTTGTTTTGATTTTCTGGACAATCAGGTGCAATGTGTCCTGGTTTCCTGCAACCAAAACATATAATTTCATTAGCATGATTTTTGTCATACCTTGGCTTGTCATAGTTTCTGGACGACTTTTTCTTGAAGTCTTTCTTAGCCATCTTGTAAAATCTTTTTGCTATAAGACTCATGATCTCCTCATTGTCAGGAGTTTTTCCTTCTTCTGCATCATCTGCTTTGAAAACTATGCTCTTTTCTTTCTTTGTTGCTGGAGATGTGGTGGATGATTCTGCTTCCCTAGACTTGATGAGCTGCTCATAAGATTTGAGCTTGCCCAATAGTGCTTCTGTGGTAATCTCATTGAGACTCCTGGCATCCTTGATTGGCCAGATTCTTGAGTCCCATGTGCTGGGGAAGCACATTAAGATCATGTCATTTATTTCAGTGATAGAAATCACTTTGTCCAGAGATTTCAGCTCATTAATTATGAGACTGAGTTTGTTGTACATGTCAGCCATTTTCTCTGTGTCTCCTTTCTTGAAGTTTTCATACAGAGAGATCAAGTGTGATCTGCTGTCTTTTCTCTCATCTGCAGAACCTGCAACCATGTTATTTAGTGAAATCCAAATTTCTCTAGCTGATGTACATTCAACCACTTTTTGAAATATATCATCAGACATAGTTTGAGCCAATATGTTCATGGCTTTAGCATCTGCATTTCTTTGCTTCTTTTGAGTTTTTGTCCACTCAGGAGGTGGGACATCATGATTGTCTCATGTAGCTTCAGTGTTGGTTGATGCTGTAGGTGCTGGAGTCCTGTCAGAATAACATTAAAAATCTCTTCATCAATATAGTTCATATAGAGCCTAATCCTTGCTTTCCAAAGTGCAAACTTGCTAAGGTTGCACATTGGAGGTCTTGTGCTTGAGTATTCCTTGTTTTGTGCCGTGAGTTTGTAAGCAGAAAAAAATGAAATAAAAACTCTAAAGAAATTTAAGATCTAGTTAATCTTTGTGATTCAGGTGTTAGCCTATAAAGAATCAACACCCTCTGATACCAATTGAAAGTGGAGGTTAGATCTTAAGTTACTCTAGAGGGGGGGGGGGGGTGAATAGAGTATTAAAACTTTTTATTAGTTTTTAAAGCGGAATTAAAATACTGATGTATATATATGTGTAATGCAAAGTGTGTTATATAATTTGAATAAAGAAAATAGCACACAGCACAGAAACAATACAGAAGATCACAAGCACAAGGGACACAAGGAAATATAGTAGTTCCCCAATAAATCTGGGTACGTCTACTCTTCTACCACAGCTGGTAGGCAATCCACTAGGAGTTTTTGATAAGGTGTCCACTCACCACAGAGCTTTTGATAAGGTGCTCAAGACCAGGGGTTTTTTTGATAAGGTGTCCACACACCAATAAGCTTTTGATAAGGTTCTTAAAAACCACACAAGGATTTTTTGATAAGGTGTCTTGCCACCATTATGTAAACTTTTGAAGGGAGAATTAACCATGTACAAGATGAGGTAAGAAGGTTTAGAGTGTTCTTCTCTGTCAATATTTCTGAGAGAAGACAAAAAGGTGTTGAGGATGAAAGCTCCCCCTATTTGTTTGAAGTTGTTGATAGCTTGAGGATGAAGCTTTCTCTAAAACAGAAATCTTCTGTAGCAGATTAATCTGGAAGAAGTAAATCTTCAGATTGTTGTTGCTCTTTAGAACACTTGAACTTGCAGCAAATCTGAGAGAATGAATGTTGTTCTCAGAGAGATGAAGATGCTGCCTTTAGGAAGAAGAAGACTGAAAGTATATGTTCTATTTATGTGTTTTCTTCTTCTTCTCCTTTCTCTAATCCTTCTGTATTCTTGTTGTTCTAAAAAAAAACTGTATTTCTGAGAGACTGAAAATTATGACTGTAAAAAAATCTGTCTCTGTAAAGGAGTACGAATGTTTTTGTATATACTTCCTTCTTTGATAGCTTTCTGATTTGAAATTCAAATCATCTGTATTTAAGGAATATATTATTCTGGCTTAAATCCATCTTGGAATTGCAATAGCCACCAAAATGATTTTGGCAGGTTTTTTTTTATTCCTTTGTCGTGAAAGATGTCGTAGCATTAAATGTCAACGGCTATTCTTGTCTTTGAATAGAAGGAATAAAAGAATATAATAAATGAATAAGATATCCTTACTAAACTGAATGAATACGTCCAAAAGTAATTGAATAGATTCGTTAAGGTCGTCGATCTGTATTCAGAGTGTTGACAAAATAACTGATATAAATAATCTGGACTTGTATTTGTCGAACTGAGTTTAATATAGAACTTGTCGAGCTCTGGCTGGAATTCGTCGAACGCTCCTTGCCATTTGTCGAACGTTGCTCAAAGAATGTCGAGCGCTGGAACTGGCTATAATTCTTCAGTCTGCTGAAAACAATTTGTCGAACGATGCTAGACATTCGTCGAACGCCACTCGCCATTTGTCGAAAGCTGGGAACTTAAATATTCCTTAAGTTCTAGCTAATCAATCAGCCTAAATACTTGACCCTTAAGCTATACAATGGGGTCAACTTGATCATTAGTTAAAACATAGTGATCCTAGCCCAAATCAGTAATAGGGTTTGTTCCAACACATTTAAAACAATTTCATTTCTAGTTAGTACGCTAGGTGGCTTTTCAATAGTAATATTCAAAACTTTTTCATCTAAGGCTTTAAGAAAAAATTTCATTAATATTTTCCACCCTTTATAATTTTTGCCCATAAATAAAGGTGGTGCTAATACTTTTTCATTTATATTAAAATTTTCCCCACTAGTAGAAGCGAGATCATGATCAAGAGACGCCATTATTCTTGGTTGTTAAGCCGATTTGGAATAACCTGCCTCTGATACCAATTGTTGGATCTTGAGGCGCCCTTAGAGGGGAGGCGGTGAATAAGGGTTTTAGAAAACATTAAACTTTTATAGAAAACGTTTAATATCTTATTTGATGTAAGTTAAGTCAAAAGTAAAGAGAATGAAATCAATTTTATTAAACAAGAAAAGACATGTTTATCATTTATAAAATTGATTACAAAATCTGATTTCTATGATGCTAGAAATCGAAAGCGAAATATGAAATATTCTTTTTGTTTTCTATACCACTCTTCTCACCAAGAACCGGTTGGCTTTAGTCGATCCCTCCCCAGATACGGCCTCAAGCCGCTCTAGCCCTTCTATCCCCAGAAAGGCCTTGAGCACCTCCTAGATCTATTCTTTAGACCCAGTCGCCAACACGAGGCAAAATCCTCCCTAAGTCTTACCCAGAACTAGTCGCCAACACGAGGCAAATTTACGAACCGATTACAAAGATAAATATAAAATACAAAAAGCAAATATAAAAACTCCCTATGAGGTAATCTGAAGGAGATGCCAAAGAATCGCTGAAAATTGTTGAAGTCCAAGCGTGCGTTCTTCGCATTGAGTTAGCGTGTTGATCCAAGCCTCCTTTGATTCCTACTTTTGAAATTTAGTGGGAGATCTTTTGTGGTCTGTAAATGTGGACCTCACAAGTAATTCAGAGTGCTGGAATAGAGCTCCTTAGCATTGGTTGTTGAAGAAGATGAAATTTACCTATTTATAGGACTGGAAGCTAACGCATGGCGTTGACCCAGTTTAGAAATGTTTTGATGGCTCAGATCTTCAAAACAGGAAGTGTACAACCTCGGTATTCACCAAGAGGTGAGCAGAGGCAAAGTGATAGCAAGTGAAAAGAGAAAGAAGGATGATAAGCCAGAGTCTCAAAGGCTATCCACTGGAGGGTGGGCAAGCCGGACTCTCGCCGGTCGCTCGCAGGAAGGCGGGCGAGTCGGGCCCTCGCCGTCCGCTCGCTAGAAGGTAGGCAGGTCGGGGTTCTCATGGGCTACTCGCAGGGTGTAGCATCCCCAATCCTTCTAGACCCATTGGAAATGTTAGGGCATAGGGGTGAGGTGAGTGGCCTCAAGTGCCTTAGGCTAGGGTAGAAATTGCTAAGTGCACACCAAAGCTCAAGACTAACCTAACCCTAAGCCCCTCAACTAAGTCAATTGACCCTTAATTGTCCAAGTTGACCTCACTTATGATGCCCTAACCACCAAGGGAGACCTATAGGATGAGAAGTGAACTTGGGTGGGACCCAATTGCATGAAATTGACCAAAGTCAACTATAGGTCAACTTTAACCAAACTAAGTCAATTAGGATTCAATTGACCCTCAAATGTTCAAATTGACCTTACCACCACACTCTAAACACTTTAAGGAACTCATTGGACCCAAAAGCCCCATCATGGTGGGACCAATTGACCCCAATTGACCAAAGTCAAACTTTACCCAATTTTGGTCAAATCTACACCCTTTGATTAAATTGAACCAATTGGAGCCCCACCATGGACCAACCTATGTTGGGTGATGTTATGGGACCCATGACCCCCAAGTGGGGTCAACCCACTCACCTTGGTTGACCAAAGTCAACCATGGTCAACATAGCCCATTAAAGGTTAATTTCAAGCCTAAATTGAAATGAACCCTAACACCAACCAATTAACCTCAATCATGGACCTTAGGCCTTGCCATCAGCCCTAGACTGAATTACAAATTGAGCATGATTAAATCAATGGAGGGGGGGGGGACCAAAAGTTGATCAAAAAGGTTAAAGCATAAAGCAAAAGGCTAAAAGAATTCCCCTCCTCTACACTCCTCCCCCCCAATCAGTCTTGGACCCTTCCCTGATTGCTGGGGGTCTGACCTTGAACCAGATGGAAGCAAGGAGGCTGGAAGCTGCAGGAGGGTGGCATCCATGGGAGAACTGAGGAGGCTCAAGTTCAAAACCAACCATGGATCCCTCCTCACTTCATTCCAGCCATCCCATTAGCTTCAGAGCACTGAGAGCAGACGAAAACAACATCTGGAGCGAAGCTTTAGCTGAAGAAACGAGTTCGGGAGCGGGATCACCGGAGCAAGGATTTTCCATGGCCAACTGCTGCCGGAGCCGCCGCCACGCACCAGCAATGGTTCGTTTCTCCTCCCCTCCCCTCATGCTAGCTTCTCATCATAAGAGATTGAAGGATCGGGCTCAATTGAACCCGAATCCATTTGTCGATTTCATGGAAATCGGCTCAAATCAAGCCACCCAGGCTCGCCTGAAAACCCCCCCTCCAACCGCCATGTCGTCGGGAGTTGTATCCCCGACCACCATGAAGGTGGTGGCGGTGGTGGCCGGTCATGGTGGCCACCAGGTGGCCGGGAAATGGGGGAGGAAGTCGGCCCAGGACGGTGCAATCCCAGCCGTCGGCTGAAGGAGGAGGGTTGGATTTGCGCCAAGATTCGTGCAGAGCCCTATTTATCCTTTAATTATTTAATTGATATCATTAGATTTCTGCCTATTTTATTCAGTCAACTTCAAATAAAAATTAATGCCACTTAATGGTTGATTTAGAAAAAGTGCCCAACATGAAAGTTGTAGGCGTTGGTCTTAACTTTCATATGGCCTTAAGTTTAGGTCATTTGGTGACCTGCAGCTCCCTAGGGATCTGTTTTACTAGGACTGGTCCTACACTAGGTCAGTCCATTAGAAAAATTACCTAGGTCAAACAATTCAGGCTTCGAATCTGTGCTTTTAAACATGGGTTGGTATACCCAAAGGGCACCCCCTTCCAAAGGGGCAGCCCTTGGTCGACAATTTTACCTAGGGTTTTTGTGGTAGTTATGATATTTAAATTAAGTTGATTTTTGGAGCATTTGATGTCCAAATGACACCAAACTTTGGTGGCATACTCTTTAGTGCATGCGTAGTGCTTGCCTAAAATTTCACTCCATTTGGAGTTGATTTGATATGGAAAATAGGAAACCCTAATGAGGGCCTTTAAGGGTCAAATTAGGATTTATGCCATTTTGAGGATTTGAGTGTGTTAGCCTCCTCCCATCATGAGGGCTATGTGGGTATGGATATACAAATGCATGTGACACACCCTATTGGTCCATTTGGAGCCATTAGGGTGGTGTGACCTAAAACCCTAAGGGTAAACCCTTAAGGGTGCAAGGTTAGATTTGTGAAGGGCATAGGACCAAATGTTCTTGCCTTGGCTCAAAACTTTGTAGATATGTTTGTAGGAGCATAAAATGATCTAGTTAATTAAATGAGAATTTTTAGAGATATTTAAGTATTTTCTCCCTAATAAATGAAATTGTCACCCTTTCCTTAATAAAATGAAATGCATGGTCATAAGACCTTGTATGGTGTTGAAACTCCATCAGTTGCTGATTAGGGATGAAAATGTACTATAGTAATTTTGTTATGATTTATTGAAGTATTATTCCTTGTGTAGGAAATTTTGAGTACTTGCTAGCTTAAGGGAATTTATTTTTGAAAAATATCAAATCATGGGGCAAAATTTTGAAACTTGGTTATCTGTCATTTAATGCTATTATATGCCCATGATAATTAGTTGGAAGCTGGAGAATTGTATTTCATGTACCTCATGTAGAAATTGAATTTTTCAACCCTTGAGTATTAAATCTTTTTAAAATATCAAATCATGGGGCAATGTTATGATACTTGGTTAACTGTGGTTTTATGTTAATATATTCCCATGACAAGAGTTTGGAAGCTTTTAGATTTATAATTCATGTACCTCATGTAGAAATTGGTAATTGCTACCTTTGGATGTTTAATCATTTTAAAATATCAAATCACATGGTAATGACACAATAATTTGACAGAGGACTCTAGGTCCCCATATGGACACTTCATAATTTTTGTGGAATTTCCAGAAATGAAATACTATTTTTCCTTATTATAGTGGCATTTTGGTAATTATACAATTATGATGATTTAGTAGACCAGATGACATCCTAGGGTCATGTTACTCAGTGAACCACCATTTTATGGAATATTACCTTACTGATAATTTTCATGTAGCATGAGGAATCATTTTGAGGGTAGTTCATGTGTAATTTGCCTTAAGGCCTTAACTACTTTAAATAATATTAAATACCAATTTAATATGGAAAATTATGGAAATTGGAACTTACCCTATTAAGGTCAGTGGGAACCTTGGATAATTATTAGAGACCTTGGTGATGAATTTTTAGAAGGGTTCCCTCATGGGGTTGAAGGATAGTTCAAACATTGGTCTGCGTTTAGTAAAAACAGAATTCTGAGTTTTTGATAATTCAGACCCCTAGGTAGTGGATAGGGATTTTACCCAATCAGTAAATGTGTTATAGAACACCATGACTTAAGGAGGGTCAATCCAAGAGTTAGTTGTGAGGTTGTGTTAGGGCTAATGTAGAAGGAAAGGAGGTACGGCCAATCCAATTGGGCCGGACGGGTGATGGGCTAAGGCGCTTTAACTTTATGGAATAATGAGGGTGATCTAAATGTTAACCACCAACTAAAGTAATTGTCTAAAGGAGGATGGTGGGGTTGAGCTCATTGATTCGTAGTACCGTTAGGGGCTCCTATGGAGTACACCGCGGGAAGTCCAAGACTCATCCTAAATATAACACTAACTAAACTGTAGGCAAGAGTAGCCTAAGTAGGGATGCAAACTGGTATGGATCTCCTTCGGGAAGGAGATGGGTTGGGTCGGCTTGGGTGATAGTCCCTGGGCCGGAAGCTCGGGTAGACATTGTTAACACCTGTTACTAGGCTAGTCGTGTCACCAACGGTAGTATGTTGACTCAGGTGAGAGTGAGGTTTAGAGGGCCGGTAAGTTTGAGTACCACGGTCTGGAGGACAATCCCTAATAACCCACCTCGACCTTAAAGTCTGGTGGATTCCAGCAAGAGTACGCAGGAACTCCGCTGTGGTGTTCTTAGCGTTGAGGCATACATGAGGTCTAGGCTTGGTAGTGACTATACCCGCCTAGGATGTGGAGTGCCCGATCCACTACCACCGTGAGCCACGACGGTCGGTACCCGAAAGGTTGGCTTCCTTTCAAACAAATTGGGAACTATAAGGGTCTGTGCGCATAGAGTCGTGTGGGTGAGTCACATTGCATAAACTCATTAAAACATCATAACCATAGCATAGCATAACATACACATTAGCATACCCCCATCATATAAATTAGTATTGGCTCTTTTATATGATGGGTTACCGGACATCTTAACTTATATGTCGTATGGGCGTTCATATAAGTTAAGGTACGAATCTGTGATGGTAGTTTAGATTTACTTACTGCACTGCATTTTCTTTCTATTTACTGCTTATTCATTGCTCTACTTTACTGTCATATACTTGCACTATACTGCTTGCTAGTTTTTACTGCTTTACTTATACCTGCTAGATTAGTGCCATGTCACCACCTTCTTTGTTTACCCCTTATTGTCCTCCGCTTCTTCCTCCAGCTCGGTTCCTAGGAGTCGTGGAGTGAGGCGAGGACAAAACGGCTTAGTCTTTATGACTAACTGTCGGTGTGACCGCAGGAGTCCGAGGAGACGGAGTTGTCCCGCGCCCAGCAGGACGGGATGGCAGGAGCTGAGCAGCAGATGCAGCGCACTACCACGATGCCACAGGTTGATGATTAGATAGCTAGTCTTCCGCATTTTCGAGAGTTTTGATGTAGTCTTCCGCATGTTGTAGTGAGAGAGAGATAGTACCTTATTTTGGATATGTATCGGGCATAAGCCCCCTTTTTGCTCGTACTTCTCTTTTGGACTTTCTGTTCTCATTATATACTTATATATGGTGCTGTGATTGTGGACATGCCTTCTTTTATGTACTTACTTTTTGGCATAATTTACTTATAATCGTAAAGCCGGCAGGGTTGGTGCTGAGCGGTGTTGGTCGACCCAAGTGTCGGTGACACCGCAAGGCAGCGATTCTGGGCAAAGATCCACCTCAACCGTGCAATGCGGGAGAGGTTCGAGTTTTCAAGTACCCGAACGGGTTTTGAAAAAAGAGATCTTACACAGGGAGTTAGGCGAGCCAGGTTCCCATGGGTCGCGAGAGGAGCCTTAGTGGGTGGCTCACCCAGCAGGGGTCCAGGGGTGTTTTTACCTGAAAACCCTTGGTGATCTGCAGTTTGCCTCTCTGAACAGTGTTGTTTAGCTGTTGGCAGACCATTTTCGGCTGCGTATAGTAAATGTGTAAGGCAGAATCCTACTATTAACAGACCAGACTGGAAAAACTATAAATTGACTTTGAAGGGCACCTTTAGAGAGAATTCCGATCTCAGTACTCTGAGCTTTCTCCTCCTAAGGTTATCTTGGCTTAACTCTCAGGCTCTCCAAGGTGCCCAGTTTCAGCTTTTGCTTGGGAGGGGAAGCGCTCAACGATATTCCGGGGTGTGTTGTGGGACCTCCTCGCTGTGACTAAAGGTCCGTTTCTAGTTCCAAGTCTTCAGTATGTTCCTTCCGAGGAATCTTTAAGCGCTAGCTACCCCCATATTTGGGGGCCTAAGCTCCACAAGAGACCAAGTTTTGGTTTCAATATTTTTGGTGCGGTGAGCGTGGAGTGCAGCTAGTTCATGAAAGGTCTGAGGAAGAGACATGGCGGGAGACGAAGAGCGAGAGGTAAGCTTCAGCGGTTCGCTACCACCTAGCGCGCCAGCAACGGTGGATATGTTGGCCGACCTCAAGAGGGACCTGCTTGGGGCTTTCCAGTGTGCCCTCGCCACGGCCCTTGGGGGTCTCACAACCCCTGCGCCCCAGGTGGCCCCTCCAGCTGGAGTTGGCGAGTGCACCCCGGGGTAGAGGAGAGGGAAGGAGGCGATGTCCCAGGCGCCAGAGTGAGACCTCGTGGGGCGGGAGCTTTTCCCTAGCCCAGCAAGTGCGGTTGGGGTCCAGGTGAGCACAGTCCTGGGATGAGGGATCCCGGTGAGTGGTACCTCGGCGAGTGCGAGATCGGGAGGAGCCGGTTCGCCCGGAGAGCTAACGGGGCGAGTGGAGCAGGTCAGGTGCATGAAGGGGGGAATCCCTTTCTATGAGTTGGTGCTCTTGACGCCACTCCCCGAGGGGTTCAGTGAGCCAACCATGACGTTGTATACCGGCAAGCATGACCCCACTCAGCACCTGCAGTGGTCCGAAGACATGGTCTCTATCAGACCAATGTTGGATGCCATCAAGTGCCGACTCTTCTACAACACACTGAAATAAAAGCAAGGGACTGGTTCCACCAGTTGCCCTCAGGGTCCCCTCAGGGTCGATCTATGCCTTCGAAGATCTGCGTCGCGGCTTCCTACTGCATTTTTCCACCTCAAAGTAAAGGAAGAAAGATCCCGAGCCGCTCTTCAACATCAAGCAGAGACAGGGGGAGTCGCTAGCTCACTATGTGGATCAGTTCCAGGAGGAGGTCCTCCTCATCCAGGAGGTGCCTGGGTACACTCTCCAGCTCACCTTCATAGTAGTGCTGCGAGAGGGGTTCTTCAAGATGGACCTCAACAGGGGGGCTCCTTTATATTTTGAGGAGCTGATGGAGAGAGCGGCGGAGGATAGAAGGGGAGGATGCCAACCCCGAGTTCACGAAGAGGTTGGCACGACTGAGCGAGCCGGAGGTAAAGCAACCGGAGGCTAGGAGAAGATAAGAGGTGAGGGACCCGGAGGTGGGGTGGAGGCAGCAAGAAGGGGGGAGGCAAGGCCAGGGAAGGATTTTCCACCAGGGAGGGGGTAACTTCCACGGAGGCCAAGGAAGACCCCATCAGCTAGGATGGAGGCAGAGCCCGAGTCCACCTCATCCCCATCCGCCTCAGCAGGCAATGGCAGTCGGTCGAGGGAGACCAGGAAGAGGAGCAGTAGCCAGAGGAGCAGATCCTAGGAGGAGGAATAGAGGGGCAGAGGCCGAGAGGAGGGGGAGGCGTTGCCCTATTATGACTTCCACGAGGAGGAAGGTCACGCAACAGCCACATGCCTAGAGATCTTGGAGGTGAAGGGATCGAGAGTGCCAACGCCGCGGGAGCAGCGGTCGGTGAGGATTGAGGAGGTCCTATCTTAGGACGAGGAGGATTAGAGGTGTGAAGACCAGGTTGACGTGGGGACCCGAGGAGGGAACAGAGTGATCCACGGGGGGGGGGGGGGGGGGGGGGGGGGGGGGGGGGGGGGGGGGGGGGGGGGGGGGGGGGGGGATTGAGGCGACCCGGAAGGCAAGCCTCCATAACATCTATCGTCGTAGCGTGGTTTCAACGTCCCAAGCCCCGCCCCCAGCATAGAAGATCTCATTAAATTAGAAGGATATGCCGAGTCATGAAGACCCATTCTGCGATGCACTGGTCATTCAGACATCGATCGAGAACTTCACCGTCTCGCAGATCCTTGTGGATAATGGTAGATCGGTCAATGTCATCTTTAAGAAGGCGTTTGACGAGATGAAGGTGGAGGCCAGGAGGGTGTTGGAATCAGATGGCCCGTTGTTTGGGTTATCCGGGGAGAGAATGGAGGTGGAAGGGGGAGTAATACTCCATGTTGTCTTGGGGGAGGGACAGTCCCGGAACTGCCGCTTTGTTATAGTAGATGCCCCCATCAGCTACAACACCATCTTTGAACGGCGAGTCATTAGTGCATTCCTATGCGTCCCCTCCACCATTCACCAATGCCTCAAGTTCAATGTGGGAGGAGACCAGGTCCGGATAAGGGGAGATCCAAATGTGGCCAGTCAGTGCTATGTGACTGCTGTAACACCATATCCTGGATGTCCGAGGCAGAGGAATGGGATCGGGAGATGGGGGAGACGGCAAGGCTCGGAGAGGTAGGAGAGGAGGAATGATTAGGAGAAGGTCAAGCCTAGGAAGAAGGGGCGGAGGGGCAGATGGGGAAGAGAAGGATAGGAAAAGAGAGGAAGGGGAGGCCCGGGAGGAATGGGTGGAAGAACTGATGGAGGTTCGAGAGGGGAAAAGGAGAAGGAGGCCGAAGCGCTAGCTCACGGCAAGGGAGAAGGTGATTGGGGAGAGCAGTCCTGGCTGGAGGCCGTGGATGAGGTGGTGGAGCTCGAGATCACCACTCGAGCAGGGTTGGTGGAAAAAGTCAAGATCAGTGGGGAGCTCAGCCCAGAGGAGCAGAAGTAAATCGTGTCCTGCGTACAGGAGAATGTGGATGTCTTTTCCTGGAGCGCAGCGGAGATGCCCAGAATCGATGCAGATGTTGCTTTCCATCGACTCAACCTCGATCATGGCACCCGACCCATCTGACAAAAGAAGAGAGCCATTGCTGACAAGCTGGAAGGGCCCATCTGAGAGGAGGAGAGCAAGCTCCTCCAAGCAGTGTTTGTATCGGAGATCCAGTACCCAGGCTGGGTCTCCAATATGGTTATGGTAAAGAAGGGGGGAGGTAAGTGGAGAATGTGCATTGACTTTTCTTTACTAAATAAATCATGCCCCAAGGATTGGTACCCCTTTCCCCGAATCGACGCGCTAGTTTACTCAGCCGTCGGTTTCTCTGTGATGTCTTTTTTAGATGCTTTCTTAGGTTATCATCAAATCTGAATGCCCCCCCCCCCCACCCCCCCGCCCAACGTCAAGGATGTCTCTTTCATCACGATGGACAGGTGCTATTATTACAAAATGATGCCCTTCGGGTTGAAAAACGCAGGGGCAACATACCAACGGATTATGGACAGGGTCTTCCGAGAATAGAGGGGGAGAACTCAAGTCCCACCTTTGGGTCCTCGAAGAAACCTTTGGGACTTTGAGAAAGTTCCAAATGAAGCTCAACACCCAGAAGTGTGTCTTTGGGGCCAGCCGAGGGAAGTTCCTGGGTCACTTGCTCACCCTGGCTGGGGTGGAGCCTAACCTGGACAAGGTAAAGGAAATCATGAACTTGGGGTCGCCGAAGAATGCGAAGGAGGTTCAGAGCCTCACGGGGAAGCTGGCTGGACTTAGTAGGTTCCTCTCCAGGGCTATAATTCTTCAGTCTGCTGAAAACAATTTGTCGAACGATGCTAGACATTCGTCGAACGCCACTCGCCATTTGTCGAAAGCTGGGAACTTAAATATTCCTTAAGTTCTAGCTAATCAATTAGCCTAAATACTTGACCCTTAAGCTATACAATGGGGTCAACTTGATCCTTAGTTAAAACATAGTGATCCTAGCCCAAATCAGTAATAGGGTTTGTTCCAACACATTTAAAACAATTTCATTTCTAGTTAGTACGCTAGGTGGCTTTTCAATAGTAATATTCCAAACTTTTTCATCTAAGGCTTTAAGAAAAAATTTCATTAATATTTTCCACCCTTTATAATTTTTGCCCATAAATAAAGGTGGTGCTAATACTTTTTCATTTATATTAAAATTTTCCCCACTAGTAGAAGCGAGATCATGATCAAGAGATGCCATTATTCTTGGTTGTTAAGCCGATTTGGAATAACCGGCCTCTGATACCAATTGTTGGATCTTGAGGCGCCCTTAGAGGGGAGGCGGTGAATAAGGGTCTTAGAAAACATTAAACTTTTATAGAAAACGTTTAATATTTTATTTGAAGTAAGTTAAGTCAAAGGTAAAGAGAATGAAATCAATTTTATTAAACAAGAAAAGACATGTTTATCATTTATAAAATTGATTACAAAATCTAATTTCTATGACGCTAGAAATCGAAAGCGAAATATGAAATATTCTTTTTGTTTTCTATACCACTCTTCTCACCAAGAACCGGTTGGCTTTAGTCGATCTCTCCCCAGATACGGCCTCAAGCCGCTCTAGCCCTTCTATCCCCAGAAAGGCCTTGAGCACCTCCTAGATCTATTCTTTAGACCCAGTCGCCAACACGAGGCAAATTCCTCCCTAAGTCTTACCCAGAACTAGTCGCCAACACGAGGCAAATTTACGAACCGATTACAAAGATAAATATAAAATACAAAAAACAAATATAAAAACTCCCTATGAGGTAATTTGAAGGAGATGCCAAAGAATCGCTGAAAATTGTTGAAGTCCAAGCGTGCGTTCTTCGCATTGAGTTAGCGTGTTGATCCAAGCCTCCTTTGATTCCTACTTTTGAAATTTAGTGGGAGATCTTTTGTGGTCTGGAAATATGGCCCTCACAAGTAATTCAGAATGCTGGAATAGAGCTCCTTAGCATTGGTTGTTGAAGAAGATGAAATTTACCTATTTATAGGACTGCAAGCTAACGCATGGCGTTGACCCAGTTCAGAAATGTTTTGATGGCTCAGATCTTCAAAGCAGGAACTGTACAACCTCTGTATTCACCAAGAGGTGAGTAGAGGCAAAGTGATAGCAAGTGAAAAGAGAAAGAAGGATGATAAGCCAGAGTCTCAAAGGCTATCCACTGGAGGGTGGGCAAGCCGGACTCTCGCCGGTCGCTCGCAGGAAGGCGGGCGAGCCGGGCCCTCGCCGTCCGCTCGCTAGAAGGCAGGCAGGTCGGGGTTCTCGTGGGCTGCTCGCAGGGTGTAGCATCCCTAATCCTTCTCGTGGGCTGCTCGCAGGGTGTAGCATCCCCAATCCTTCTAGACCCATTGGAAATGTTATGGCATAGGGGTGAGGTGAGTGGCCTCAAGTGCCTTAGGCTAGGGTAGAAATTGCTAAGTGCACACCAAAGCTCAAGACTAACCTAACCCTAAGCCCCTCAACTAAGTCAATTGACCCTCAATTGTCCAAGTTGACCTCACTTATGATGCCCTAACCACCAAGGGAGACCTATAGGATGAGAAGTGAATTTGGGTGGGACCCAATTGCATGAAATTGACCAAAGTCAACTATAGGTCAACTTTAACCAAACTAAGTCAATTAGGATTCAATTGACCCTCAAATGTTCAAATTGACCTTACCAGCACACTCTAAACACTTTAAGGAACTCATTGGACCCAAAAGCCCCATCATGGTGGGACCAATTGACCCCAATTGACCCATGTCAAACTTTACCCAATTTTGGTCAAATCTACACCCTTTGATTAAATTGAACCAATTGCGGCCCCACCATGGACCAACCTATGTTGGGTGATGTTAAGGGACCCATGACCCCCAAGTGGGGTCAACCCACTCACCTTGGTTGACCAAAGTCAACCATGGTCAACATAGCCCATTAAAGGTTAATTTCAAGCCTAAATTGAAATGAACCCTACCACCAACCAATTAACCTCAATCATGGACCTTAGGCCTTGCCATCAGCCCTAGACTGAACTACACATTGAGCATGATTAAATCAATGGAGGGGGGGGGGGGGACCAAAAGTTGATTAAAAAGGTTAAAGCATAAAGCAAAAGGCTAAAAGCATTCCCCTCCTCTACACCCCTCCCCCCCCCCCCCCAATCAGTCTTGGACCCTTCCCTGATTGCTGGGGGTCTGACCTTGACCCAGATTGAAGCAAGGAGGCTGGCAGCTGCAGGAGGGTGGCATCCATGGGAGAACTGAGGAGGCTCAAGTTCAAAACCAACCATGGAGCCCTCCTCACTTCATTCCAGCCATCCCATTAGCTTCAGAGCACTGAGAGCAGACGAAAACAACATCTGGAGCGAAGATTTAGCTGAAGAAACGAGTTCGGGAGCGGGATCGCCGGAGCAAGGATTTTCCATGGCCAACCGCTGCCGGAGCCGCCGGCACGCACCAACAATGGTTCGTTTCTCCTCCCCTCCCCTCATGCTAGCTTCTCATCATAAGAGATTGAAGGATCAGGCTCAATTGAACCCAAATCCATTTGTCGATTTCATGGAAATCGGCTCAAATCAAGCCACCCAGGCTCGCCGGAAAACCCTCCCTCCAACCGCCATGTCGCCAGGAGTTGTAGCCCCGACCACCACGAAGGTGGTGGCGGTGGTGTCCGGTCGTGGTGGCCACCAGGTGGCCGGGAAATGGCGGAGGAAGTTGGCCCAGGACGGTGCAATCCCAGCCGTCGGCTGAAGGAGGAGGGTTGGATTTGCGCAAAGATTCGTGCAGAGCCCTATTTATCCTTTAATTATTTAATTGATATCATTAGATTTCTGTCTATTTTATTCAGTCAACTTCAAATAGAAATTAAGGCCACTTAATGGTTGATTTAGAAAAAGTGCCCGACATTAAAGTTGTAGGCGTTGGTCTTAAATTTCATATGGCCTTGAGTTTAGGTCATTTGGTGACCTACAGCTCCCTAGGGATCTGTTTTACTAGGACTGGTACTACACTAGGTCAGTCCATTAGAAAAATTACCTAGGTCAAACCCTTCAGGCTTTGGATCTGTGCTTTTAACCATGGGTTGGTATACCCTAGGGGCACCCCCTTCCAAAGGGGCAGCCCTTGGTCGACTCTTTTACCTAGGGTTTTTGTGGTAGTTATGATATTTAAATTAAGTTGATTTTTAGAGCATTTGATGTCCAAATGACACCAACTTTTGGTGGCATACTCTTTAGTGCATGCGTAGTGCTTGCCTAAAATTTCACTCCATTTGGAGTTGATTTGATATGGAAAATAGGAAACCCTAATGAGGGCCTTTAAGGGTCAAATTAGGGTTTAGGTCATTTTGAGGAGTTGAGTGTGTTAGCCTCCTCCCATCATGAGGGATATGTGGGTATGGATATACAAATGCATGTGACACACCCTATTGGTCCATTTGGAGCCATTAGGGTGGTGTGACCTAAAACCCTAAGGGTAAAGACTTAAGGGTGCAAGGTGAGATTTGTCAAGGGCATAGGACCAAATGTTCTTGCCTTGGCTCAGAACTTTGTAGATATGTTTGTAGGAGCATAAAATGACCTAGTTAATTAAATGAGAATTTTTAGAGATATTTAAGTATTTTCTTCCTAATAAATGAAATTGTCACCCTTTCCTTAATAAAATGAAATGCATGGTCATAGGACCTTGTATGGTGTTGTAACTCCATCAGTGGCTGATTAGGGATGAAAATGTACTATAGTAATTTTGTTATGATTTATTGAAGTATTATTCCTTGTGTAGGAAATTTTGAGTACTTGCTAGATTAAGGGAATTTATTTTTGAAAAATATCAAATCATGGGGCAAAATTGTGAAACTTGGTTATCTGTCATTTAATGCTATTATATGCCCATGATAATTAGTTGGAAGCTGGAGAATTGTATTTCATGTACCTCATGTAGAAATTGGATTTTTCAACCCTTGAGTATTAAATCTTTTTAAAATATCAAATCATAGGGCAGTGTTATGATAATTGGTTAACTGTGGTTTTATGTTAATATATGCCCATGACAAGAGTTTGGAAGCTTGTAGATTTATAATTCATGTACCTCATATAGAAATTGGTAATTGCTACCTTTGGATGTTTAATCATTTTAAAATATCAAATCACATGGTAATGACACAATAATTTGACAGAGGACTCTAGGTCCCCATATGGACACTTCGTAAGTTTTGTGGAATTTCCAGAAATGAAATACTATTTTTCCTGATTATAGTGGCATTTTGGTAATTATACAATTATGATGATTTAGTAGACCAGATGACATCCTAGGGTCATGTTACTCAGTGAACCACCATTTTATGGAATATTACCTTACTGATAATTTTCATGTAGCATGAGGAATCATTTTGAGGGTAGTTCATGTGTAATTTGCCTTAAGGCCTTAACTACATTAAATTATATTAAATACCAATTTAATATGGAAAATTATGGAAATTGGAACTTACCCTATTAAGGTCAGTGGGAACCTTGGATAATTATTAGAGACCTTTGTGATGAATTTTTAGAAGGGTTCCCTCATGGGGTTGAAGGATAGTTCAAATAGTGGTCTGCGTTTAGTAAAAACAGAATTCTGAGTTTTTGATAATTCAGACCCCTAGGTAGTGGATAGGGATTATACCCAATCAGTAAACTTGTTATAGCACACCATGATTTAAGGAGGTTCAATCCAAGAGTTAGTTGTGAGGTTGTGTTAGGGCTAATGTAGAAGGATAGGAGGTACGACCAATCCAATTGGGCCGGACGGGTGATGGGCTAAGGCACTTTAACTTTATGGAATAATAAGGGTGATCTAAATGTTAACCACCAACTAAAGTAATTGTCTTGAGGAGGATGGTGGGGTTGAGCCCATTGATTCGTAGTACCGTTAGGGGCCCCTATGGAGTACACCGCGGGAAGTCCAAGACTCATCCTAAATATAACACTAACTAAACTGTTGGCAAGAGTAGCCTAAGTAGGGATGCAAACTGGTATGGATCTCCTCCGGGAAGGAGATGGGTTGGGTCAGCTTGGGTGATAGTCCCCGGGCCGGAAGCTCGGGTAGACATTGTTAACACCTGTTACTTAGTCAAATAGTGGCGAATCTTCGGTACTAGGCTAGTTGTGTCACCGACGGTAGTACGTTGACTCAGGTGAGAGTGAGGTTTAGAGGGCCGGTAAGTGTGAGTACCGCGGTCTGGAGGACAATCCCTAATAACCCACCCCGACCTTAAAGTCTGGTGGATTCCAGCAAGAGTACGCAGGAACTCCGTTGTGGTGTTCTTAGCGTTGAGGCATACATGAGGTCTAGGCTTGGTAGTGACTATACCCGCCTAGGATGTGGAGTGCCCGATCCACTACCACCGTGAGCCATGACGGTCGGTACCCGAAAGGTTGGCTTCCTTTCAAACAAATTGGGAACTATAAAGGTCTGTGCGCATAGAGTCGTGTGGGTGAGTCACATTGCATAAACTCATTAAAACATCATAACCATAGCATAGCATTACATACACATTAGCATACCCCCATCATATAAATTAGTATGGGCTCTTTTATATGATGGGTTACCGGACATCTTAACTTATATGTCGTATGGGCGTTCATATAAGTTAAGGTACGAATCTGTGATGGTAGTTTAGATTTACTTACTGCACTGCATTTTCTTTCTATTTACTGCTTATTCATTGCTCTACTTTACTGCCATATACTTGCACTATACTGCTAGCTAGTTTTTACTGCTTTACTTATACCTGCTAGATTAGTGCCATGTCACCACCTTCTTTGTTTACCCCTTATTGTCCTCCGCTTCTTCCTCCCGCTCGGTTCCTAGGAGTCGTGGAGGGAGGCGAGGACAAAACGGCTTAGTCTTTATGACTAACGGTCGGTGTGACCGCAGGAGTCCGAGGAGACGGAGTTGTCCCGCGCGCAGCAGGACGGGATGGTAGGAGCTGAGCAGCAGATGCAGCGTACTACCACGACGCCACAGGTTGATAATTAGATAGCTAGTCTTCCGCATTTTTGAGAGTTTTGATGTAGTCTTCCGCATGTTGTAGTGAGAGAGAGATAGTACCTTATTTTGGATATGTATCGGGCATAAGCCCCCTTTTTGCTCGTACTTCTCTTTTGGACTTTCTGTTCTCATTATATACTTATATATGGTGCTGTGATTGTGGACATGCCTTCTTTTATGTACTTACTTTTTGGCATAATTTACTTATGATCATAAAGCCGGCAGGGTTGGTGCTGAGCGGTGTTGGTCGACCCAAGTGTCGGTGACACCGCATAGCAGCGATTCTGGGCAAAGATCCATCTCAACCGTGCGATGCGGGAGAGGTTCGAGTTTTCAAGTACCCGAACGGGTTTTGGAAAAAGAGATCTTACACAGGGAGTTAGGCGAGCCAGGTTCCCGTGGGTCGCGAGAGGAGCCTTAGTGGGTGGCTCACCCAGCAGGGGTCCAGGGGTGTTTTTACCTGAAAACCCTTGTTTGTCTGCAGTCGGCCTCTCTGAACAGTGGAGTTTAGCTGTTGGCAGACCATTTTCGGCTGCGTATAGTAAATGTGTAAGGCGGAATCCTGCTATTAGCAGACCAGACTGGAAAAACTATAAATAGACCTTGAAGGTCACCTTTAGAGAGAATTCCGATCTCAGTACTCTGAGCTTCCTCCTCCTAAGGTTATCTTGGCTTAGCTCTCAGGCTCTCCAAGGTGCCCAGTTTCAGCTTTTGCTTGGGAGGGGAAGCGCTCAACGATATTCCGGGGTGTGTGGTGGGACCACCTCGCTGTGACTAAAGGTCCGTTTCTAGTTCCAAGTCTTCAGTATGTTCCTTCCGAGGAATCCGTAAGCGCTAGCTACCCCCATATTTGGGGGCCCAAGCTCCACAAGAGACCAAGTTTTGGTTTCAATATTTTTGGTGCGGTGAGCGTGGAGTGCAGCTAGTTCTTGAAAGGTCTGAGGAAGAGACATGGCGGGAGATGAAGAGCGAGAGGTAAGCTTCGGCGGTTCGCTACCACCTAGCGCGCCAGCAACAGTGGATAGGTTGGTCGACCTCAAGAGGGACCTGCTTGGGACTTTCCAGTGTGCCCTCGCCACGGCCCTTGGGGGTCTCACAACCCCTGCGCCCCAGGTGGCCACTCCAGCTGGAGTTGGCGAGTGCACCCCGGGGTAGAGGAGAGGGAAGGAGGCGATGTCCCAGGCGCCAGAGGGAAACCTCGTGGGGCGGGAGCTTTTCCCTAGCCCTGCAAGTGCGGTTGGGGTCCAGGCGAGCACAGTCCTGGGATGAGGGATCCCGGTGAGTGGTACCTCGGCGAGTGCGAGATCGGGAGGAGCCGGTTCGCCCGGGGAGCTCACAGGGCGAGTGGAGCAGTTCAGGTGCATGAAGGGGGGAAGCCCTTTCTATGAGTTGGTGCTCTTGACGCCACTCCCCGAGGGGTTCAGTGAGCCAACCATGACGTTGTATACCGGCAAGGATGACCCCACTCAGCACCTGCAGTGGTTCGAAGACATGGTCTCTATCAGACCAATGTTGGATGCCATCAAGTGCCGACTCTTCTGCAACACACTGAAATAAAAGCAAGGGACTGGTTCCACCAGTTGCCCTCAGGGTCCCCTCAGGGTCCCCTCAGGGTCGATCTATGCCTTCGAAGATCTGCGTCGCGTCTTCCTACTGCATTTTTCCACCTCAAAGTAAAGGAAGAAAAATCCCGAGGCGCTCTTCAACATCAAGCAGAGACAGGGGGAGTCGCTAGCTCACTATGTGGATCAGTTCCAGGAGGAGGTCCTCCTCATCCAGGAGGTGCCTGGGTACACTCTCCAGCTCGCCTTCATAGTAGTGTTGCGAGAGGGGTTCTTCAAGATGGACCTCAACAGGGGGGCTCCTTTATATTTTGAGGAGCTGATGGAGAGTGCGGCGGAGGAGATAGAAGGGGAGGATGCCAACCCCGAGTTCACAAAGAGGTTGGCACGACTGAGCGAGCCGGAGGTAAAGCAACCGGAGGCTAGGAGAAGAGAAGAGGCGAGGGACCCGGAGGTGGGGTGGAGGCAGCAAGAAGGGGGGAGGCAAGGCCCGGGAAGGATTTTCCACCATGGAGGGGGTAACTTCCACGGAGGCCAAGGAAGACCCCATCAGCTAGGATGGAGGCAGAACCCGAGTCCACCTCATCCCCATCCGCCTCAGCAGGCAATGGCAGTCGGTCGAGGGAGACCAAGAAGAGGAGCAGTAGCCAGAGGAGCCGATCCTAGGAGGAGGAATAGAGGGGCAGAGGCCGAGAGGAGGGGGAGGCGTTGCCCTATTATGACTTCCACGAGGAGGAAGGTCACGCAACAGCCACATGCCTAGAGATCTTGGAGGTGAAGGGATCGAGAGTGCCAACGCCGCAGGAGCAGCGGCCGGTGAGGATTGAGGAGGTCCTATCTTAGGACGAGGAGGATAAGAGGTGTGAAGACCAGGTTGACGTGGGGACCCGAGGAGAAATCAGAGGGATCCACGGGGGGGGGGGGGGGGGGGGGGGGGGGGGGGTTGAGGCGACTCGGAAGGCAAGCCTCCATAACATCTATCGTCGTAGCGTGGTTTCAACGTCCCAAGCTATAACGCCCCTAATTTTTTCGTTAATTATTTTTACGTGCCCGCTGTGACTTAATTTGGGCTTAAGGGCGTTATGTCAGCTCGTCTGGTAGTGTTTCGAGCTTTAGCTTGGTTAAGGCTTGTGATTTAGGTCAAGCGTGCGAGATTTCGCGTCGTTTCGAGTTAAAGTGAAGATTTTGAGTGGATATCAAGATTTTAGCTTCGGAAGGCTTTATCCGGAGTTTGGCTCGTCGGAATTGAATTCTGACTCCGCCGTTGGATTCGTAGCGCCTAGTTAATGTGCGAATTTCGTAGAAATCCGAGGTGTTTTGATCGCCCTCGCAGTTTTAAGTAGATTGGAGGATTAATTAATTATTTAAATAATAAATTAGGATTATATATAAGCCTAAAATCCTTCCCTTCCCTATTCATCTCCTTCCTCGATCAAAATCAGCCGCCGGAGGTTAGGGCGAGAGCGGAGCTTCGTGGAGCCTTCAACCGGCGACTCCTAGGGCTGTAGTGGTCGGAATCGAGTTTGGTTTGAAGATTTGGAAAGCTCTCGGCGAGATCTTCGTTCTAGCGGTAAGATTTTCTCGTTTCGTGGAGTTTTGAGAGATTCGGTAGTGACCTAACTCCTTCCTTTGATCCGAAAGGTTTCAGGTTTTGTGCTCGGGTGAGTTCTTGGCCGGATCCTTAGCTTTCAGAGCGGAGATCTTCGAGTTTGCAAGGTTTAAGGCAAGTGGTTTCTTCCTCTTTCTCTCTTGATTCTTTTGACGGTTGGTTTGCTCGTTTTGAGCTCTTGTCATGCTGTTTAGCAAGAGTTTGTGTGTTTGGTGTAGTAACTTATGATCTAGAACCTCCCCTTGATTTTTTCTCCTCCTCAACCTTACCCTAATATCAAGTTTTTCCCCTTGTTCTTGCGGTGGCTCGAGAGACAGATTTGGATGTCTCGAGACATAGCTGATGTCTCGAGACATAACTGTCTCTGTCTTTGGGGATGTCTCGAGACATAGCTGATGTCTCGAGACATACCTGTCTCTGTCTTTGGGGATGTCTCGAGACATAGCTGATGTCTCGAGACATACCTGTCTCTGTCTTTGGGGATGTCTCGAGACATAGCTGATGTCTCGAGACATACCTGTCTCTGCAGCTTTGGATGTCTCGAGACATAAGGGATGTCTCGAGACATAGCTGTCTCTAGCCCTTTCATGTCTCGAGAGATTTCTCTTCTCTCGAGAAATTGCCCTTCTCTCAAGAAATTGCACTTCTCTCGAGAAATTGCACTTCCCTCGTGAAATTGCACTTCTCTCGAGAAATTGCCCTTCTCTCGAGAAACCCTTTTATCTCTCGAGAAGTTCCTTGTAGTTTTCAAAACGTCCTAAATTCTGCTGTGTTTTTTGTGTGGTTTCTGGTGGTGGGATTTCAAAAATTTGGACCGCTGCCAGGGGCGCTGCCCCTTGGACCCCGTTAGGGGCTCTGCCCCTAAGACCCCGCCAGGGGCGCGGCCCCTTGGAACCCCGCCAGGTGCGCATGTGATTTCGTTGCGATTTCCATGTTTTAAATCGTGTGTCCTCTCTAGTGCACCAGGATGATTGCCAGTGTCCCTTCGGTGCTCCTGATCTTTGAACCCTCTTGCTTGTATTCTTTTACTGGTTGTGGTCTGATAACATTCGAGTTTACCCTTAAATCGTTGTGATCGGTGTACCTTGCCTTGACCCTAATTCTTAGGGCCTTCCAGTGATTATCCTTTCGGGTAGCGTCCCGTGTTTAATTAAAAATTTAAGTAATAAGAACTACTGTCTTTAGCCTTACACCGTAGTGGTGTTTGGGGGACAGTGGGGGAAAATGTTATAGCCTTGCACGGTAGTCGTGTTTGGATGGTTGGGTCTAGTAGCACCCCCCACCCGGTTTTGGGCTTTGGGTAGCGGAGTTAGTTAACCGCTCCCGTTTAATTTGAGCTGATCAGTCTCTTTATTCAATGAAACTAAATAAATGAATGTGTTTGTTCCTCTTTTGGTATTTAGTGCACTTAATGCTGGTTGGTTCATTGTTTAGAGCTTCTCTTCCGGTAATTTTGGCTTGGGTTGGTACCCCTTATGCCTTGTTTGTTTTTCTGCTAATCTTCTGCCACTTGTAATTCCTTGCTGAGGCGTTCTTTGTTTTATTGAATGCCTCAGGTTCAGAGCCGTAGCGGCTAGTGGTGTTGCCTGGAGTTCAGAGTTTGTAGCTGCTCACCCCGCTGTTGCGAGGTAGTTGTGTTTAGTTGCTTCTTGTGCTCAGACATACTAGTTGGTGCCAATGGGTTAGTGTCAGGTTGTTGACGCCCATTGTGCCTCTTTTTATACCTTATAGTTTACTTGTCAGTTTATGCCACTACTTATAGATCTTGTGTATCTTACTCTCTGGGAATGATTTATGCTAGGTGCACTATAGTTATAAAATGGTTTTTCTTCATCCTCATTGCATTCTTTCTAACTAAAACCCTTAACTTTAAAGCCGTCTAAAGGTATTTTCTACTCTTACAGTACGCCTAGTTATGTGCATATCATTTACTTCATGCCCCGTCGTTTGCATACATATAGGACTTTCAGTAAACTAAATCAAGTACTTTCCGCTGCAATTATATATACCTTCTCGATGGACTAGTTGATCCACGAATTGAGAGACACAGTTCTTATCTCAAAACCCCTAATAAATGATTTCAATGATGACTTATCATATTATCATGTTTGTTTAGTTAATTAATAGGTTCCCGCCTGAGCGTCTACAGTTGTCTCCTGTATGACGTGGCATCATGACGTGTATTTTCTCGTACTCTGATATTCTTAAATTCGGAGAAAATGCGGGTTGTGACACAAGCCCCGCCCCCAGCAAAGAAGATCTCGTTCGATTAGAAGGATATGCTGAATCATGAAGACCCATTCTGCGATGCGCTGGTCATTCAGACATCGATTGAGAACTTCACCGTCTTGCAGATCCTTGTGGATAATGGGAGATCGGTCAACGTCATCTCTAAGAAGGCATTTGACGAGATGAAGGTGGAGGCCAGGAGGGTGTTGGAATCAGATGGCCCGTTATTTGGGTTATCCGGGGAGAGAATGGAGGTGGAAGGGGGAGTAATACTCCATGTAGTCTTGGGGGAGGGACAGTCCCGGAACTGCCGCTTTGTTATAGTAGATGCCCCCAGCAGCTACAACACCATCTTTGAACGGCCAGTCATCAGTGCATTCCTATGCGTCCCCTCCACCTTTCACCAATGCCCTCAAGTTCAATGTGGGAGGAGTCCAAGTCCGGATAAGGGGAGATCCAAATGTGGCCAGTCAGTGCTATGTGACTGCTGTAAACACCATATCCTGGATGTCCGAGGCAGAGGAATGGGATCGGGAGATGGGGGAGACAACAAGGCTCGGAGAGGTAGGAGAGGAGGAATGAGTAGGAGAAGGTCAAGCCTAGGAAGAAGGGGCGGAGGGGCAGATGGGGAAGAGAAGGATAGGAAAAGAGAGGAAGGGGAGGCCTAGGAGGAATGGGTGGAAGAACTGATGGAGGTTCGAGAGGGGAAAAGGAGAAGGAGGTCGAAGCGCTAGCTCACGGCAAGGGAGAAGGTGATTGGGGAGAGTAGTCCTGGCTGGAGGCCATGGATGAGGTGGTGGAGCTCGAGATCACCACTCGAGCAGGGGTGGTGGAAAAAGTCAAGATCAATGGGGAGCTCAGCCCAGAGGAGCAGAAGTAAATCGTGTCCTGCGTACAGGAGAATGTGGATGTCTTTTCCTGGAGCGCAGCGGAGATGCCAAGAATCGATGCAGATGTTGCTTGTCATCGACTCAACCTCGATCATGGCACCCGACCCATCTGACAAAAGAAGGGAGCCATTGCTGACAAGCTGGAAGGGCCCATCTGAGAGGAGGAGAGCAAGCTCCTCCAAGCAGTGTTTGTATCGGAGATCCAGTACCCAGGCTGGGTCTCCAATATGGTTATGGTAAAGAAGGGGGGAGGTAAGTGGAGAATGTGCATTGACTTTTCTTTACTTAATAAATCATGCCCCAAGGATTGCTACCCCTTTCCCCGAATCGACGCGCTAGTTTACTCGGCCGTCTGTTTCTCTGTGATGTCTTTTTAGATGCTTTCTTAGGTTATCATCAAATCTGAATGCCCCCACCCCCCCCCCCCCCCCCCCCCCCCCCCCCCCCCCCCCCCCCCCCCCCGCCCAACGTCAAGGATGTCTATTTCATCACGATGGACAGGTGATATTATTACAAAATGATGCCCTTCGGGTTGAAAAACGCAGGGGCAGCATACCAACGGATTATGGACACGGTCTTCTGAGAATAGAGGGGGAGAAACCTGGAGGTCTATGTTGATGACCTCATGATAATGAGCCGGGAACTCGAGTCCCACCTTTGGGTCCTCGAAGAAACCTTTGGGACTTTGAGAAAGTTCCAAATGAAGCTCAACACCCAGAAGTGTGTCTTTGGGGCCAGCCGGGGAAGTTCCTGGGTCACTTGCTCACCCCGGCTGGGGTGGGGCCTAACCCGGACAAGGTAAAGGAAATCATGAACTTGGGGTCGCCGGAGAATGTGAAGGAGATTCAGTGCCTCACGGGGAAGCTGGCTGGACTTAGTAGGTTCCTCTCCAGGGCTGGAGAGAAGTGTGCACCCTTCTTCAAGGTATTGTGGGGGAACCAAAAGTTTGAATGGACCCCTGAGTGTGAAGGAGCCTTTTAATCATTGAAGGTACAATTGACCCAAGCCCCATTGCTGCAAGGGCCGAGAGGAGGAGACGACCTATCCCTATACCTGGGGGTAGGACCCGAGGCAGTAAGTTCAGTGCTTTTCCGGGAGGAAGGCAGAAGGAAACTCCCAATCTACTACGTTAGCCGAGTGCTGAGGAAAGCGGAGCTCCGATACCCCATCCTAGAGAAGTTGGCATTCGGCTTGGTGGTGTCGGCTGATGAGTCCCAAATATATACACATTTATGGACTCATCTGGGCTGATTTTCTAGTCTATGCACTTCACTTTAGACATGTTTTCACTCATATTTGACACTCCATGCTAAGTGCACCTCTAGGCCCGGTTTGGTGTTATTTCATGTTCTTCATTTTTAGTAGTTTTCATGGATTGTTAAGTGCCACTTTCAGTGGTTGGATTCGTGGTTGTGCTGGAACAGGAGTCGTACGGGTGTTCCCGATACAATTCTGTACAGGAACACTGCGCACGATCACTGTTTCTATTGCGCACGACCACTGGTCGTGCGCCGCTGATCGTGTGCACTTAACCCTATTTTTTGAGTTCTGTCTCGGACAGTGCGCACAACCACCAACGATATTGCGCACGACCACCGGTCGTGCGCCGCTGTTCGTGCGCACTTAACATCAATTTTATGAGTTCTGTTTCGACCAGTGCGCACGACCACCTACGATAGTGCGCACAACCACCGATCGTGCGCCACTGGTCGTGCGAACATGGTATTTTATAAATTTCTTGCATTGCAGGCTCCACCCAGGCAGGCGCACTATCACAAGATTCCATCGCGCACGACCACTGGTCGTGCGCCAATGACCGTGCGCACTGTTTATTCCAGCGCCTATAAATATTCCTGCTCGAGATTTAGGTCGGGATCGCGCATTTCTTCTGCCCAGCTCCGCTGTTTTCGCCCCTTCCACAGGTTCTCCGCCCCCCTAGGCCTCCTCCATCATCCAAGAGCTTCAAGGAGAGGTTTCTAGCCCAAAGATCGCCAACGTCGAGCAAGGAGATCGTGTATCGGAGTAGATTGGATCGTGACACGAAGAAGACGAGCCATTGGGAGGAAGTGACAACCCTCCTCTACCTCGGACGCAGTTGAAGACCGAGCTTGGACGCGGATTGACAACCCAGCGATTCCAACCGCGAATCTTCGGCAAGGCTTCGGATGTGGTCGACTCCTTTACCCTCTTTTTCCTTCTTTATGTTGATGATTGTTTAGGTTAGACTCTTCTATATTTTGATGATGTGCACAATGAATCTTGTTATGTAATGTCTATTTCATTTATTTGAGATTATATTATTCATATGTGTTTATGAGGTGCGCCCCATCCATTTTCCATTCTGCCATCGTGTTCGTGTGCCGCACTAGCAATTGCTAGTGGCGTGCTTGTCGAGAAGGTGCTTGCGACCCTCATCCGTATGCCTACTCGTCCATCCGCCTAGCGAAGCGTGGCATAGCGGCCCGTGTAATCCATTCCGACTCCGCCGGTGCGAACCATTCCATCTACTTGCCTACTCTTCCATCCGCCTAGCGAAGCGTGGCATAGCGGCCCGTATAATCCATTCGCCCTACGAAGCAGTGCCCTCAAGGCTTGCATAGTTCGACTCCGCTTGCCTACTCGTCCATCCGCCCTTGCGACGCAGCGCGCTCAAAGCCTGCCTAGTCTCCATCCCGCCAAGCGAAGCATTGCATAGAGGCATTGCATAGGAGTAGTTTAAGTTGTTTTCTTTTATTTTCCACAAACCAAATCCCCCATTTCCGCATCCATCCGCTCGAAAGGACTTCAATCTCAAGTCCTTCCTCGATAAAAAACTCCACCTTACTGTGTTCCTTTGAGATCGATACTTGGGGATTCATTCCCATTTTATATTACTTGAACGATCGGTACACTACCGTTTCGTGCCGCAGTCTTACTACCGCCTATAGCGGTGTGCTAAGATTTGCGCATCATCGGCCCGGAAGCTCCGACCTTATTTCTAGGCACATCCGATCAAGGTGGTAACCGACCATCCCCTTCGCAACATCATGAAAGGGGTGGAGCACTCCGGAAGGTTGGCCATGTGGTTAGTGGAACTAAGTGAATTCAATATCTCGTACGTGCCCAGGTTGTTCATAAAGGCCCAAGCGGTGGCGGACTTTTTGGCGGACTATGTGACTAAGGTGGTAGATTCCGAGCTACCCTCCTTGGTGGCATGGAAAATGCTGGTCGACGGGGCCTCAGGAAAACATTCCTCTAGGGGAGGAGTGGTTTTGGTAAGCCCCCTAGGAACAAGGATCGAGCAGGCAATCAATATTCATTTTACCCTCACCAACAACCAGGCCGAGCATGAGGGAGTGATAGCAGGCCTACGGTTGGCCCGAGAGTTGGGAATGCAAGATGTGGAGCTCTCGACGAACTCCATGGTGGTGGCTTGCCAGGTCAGGGGGAGTTCGAGGTAAAGGAGTTGACTCTTCAGCGGTACTTGGAAAAGGTCAAGGGGCTCATAGGGCAGTTCCGGACCTTCTCGATCTCCCCGTGGCTGGTTGGAAGTGGACCAGCGTGCGTCATGGATGGATCCCATCATCACCTTCCTGGCCACGGGGAAGTTCCCAGAGGGGGATGTGAACAAACGGTGATTCTGGTATAAGTCTACGTACAATTCTTTGCACGCAGGGGGACTATACCGGAAGACACTCTCAGAGATCCTAGCCCGGTGTGTGGAGGAGGAGGAGGTCCCGAGGGTCCTGGAGGAGATCCACTCGGAAGAGTGTGGCAGCCACTCCAGGAGCCGAACCTTGGAGGGGAGAGTGCTGAGGCAAGGCTACTTTTGTCCTACCCTCAGCAAGGATGCTGCGGAATTTGCGAGGAAGTGTTCAAAGTGTCAGTTGTTTGCTCATCTCCAGCTCCTTCCAGCCCACAGACTCTGAACCATCACATCGCCCTGACCCTTTGCAAAATGGGGGTTGGACTTGGTGGGTCCATTCCCCCAAGCAAGCGGCCAAAGAAAGTTCTTACTGGTGATGATTGATTATTTCTCCAAGTGGCTGGTTGTAAAGGTGCTGGCCAAGGTAACATCCCAAGTTGTTAGAAACTTTATATGGGGTGAGATAATTTGCAGGAACGGGATTCCACTAGCCATAGTTATGGACAATGGGCCGCAGTTTGCCAGCGATGAGTTCGTCAGCTTCTGCACCCAGCTCGACTTACATCTTCGGTTTGTGTAGTCCACCACCCGAGAAACAATGAGCAAGTGGAGGCGGCCAACAAATTATCGTGAACTTGCTGAAGAAGAATGTCGAGAACCTTAGGGGAAACTGGGTAGAACAGTTGCCCTCGGTCCTCTGGGCCCCGAGGACCACTCCGAACACGGCCACGGGAGAGACTCCGTTGAAGCTCTCCCATGGGTCTGAAGTCGTCCATCCCATAGAGTTCGAGGTGAAATCACCCCGGGTGGTTGAAGGGGATGAAGAATGGCTAGTGGAGAATGTGGCAGAACAAAGGTTGTCCTTAGACCTGGTGGAAGAGCTTCGGGACTTAGCCACCATCCAGCAGGAGGAAGTCAAGCGGCGGATGGCTCGGTACTTCGACAAACATATCAGAGTAAAATAGTTTGAGAAAGGATATCTGGTATTGAAGAAGGTTGATGCGACCGGGAGACGTGCCGTAGTAGGAAAGCTCAATCCCAACTGGGAGGGACCGTACATTGTATAGGAAGTGCTCAGGTCAGGAGGGTACCACCTCCAAGATGTGGAAGGAGTACCCCTTGGCCTGGCCAGGAACGGGCATGACCTGAAGCGGTTCTACCCTTAAAGCTTTTTGTAATTGATTGATTATATGTTTGACTCATCACATGTTGGTTTCAAAATTTTTCCTAGGCGCAGGTAAAAAGTTTTTATGCTGGAATGCCTCGGATGATCCCGCTGCCGGGCTCTTACTAGCCGGTGGGTCAGGTTGATCTCGCGGAGAGGCTGGCAAGGTATCAAGCAATCTATGCTGGAATGCCCCGGATGATCCTGCTGCCAGGCTCTCACTAGCCGGTGGGTCAGGTTGATCTCGCGGAGAGGCTGGCAAGGTATCAAGTATTTTGTGCTGGAATTCCCCGGATTATCCCGCTGCCGGGCTCTCACTAGCTGGTGGGTCAGGTTGATCTCACGGAGAGGCTGGGAAGGTGTTTGCCCGGAAAGCCCGCGATCTAGTCTTTACGATGCAAAAAGGTGGTCTCAGCGGTCTTCAGAATCAGTGATCGCGCAGATCGCCAGCCTTCAGCCTGATTAGTTTTCCTATGTTCCAAGCAGCTGAAGTTGTTCGAGACCGCCAGTCCGAGTGGTCTGGGCTTTTTTCCTGTTTTTACTATTCGCACCCCATTTCACTGCCCCGGCTCTCCTGTATCCCGGGCAGCCCGTAGTTTTTCAGTTCTGCCCGTTTGGGCAGCCCCCTCGTCTATAAATAGAGGGGTAGGGGTACCAGGAAAAGGACTTTTGGCTCCGAGGCTCCAGCTTACAACCTGTGTAAGCGGTCTCATTTTTTTGTGATCGCCTTTTCGTGATCGTTTTCCTTTTGTTTCAGCATCTTCTGTCTCAGTAACCTACACTTCGCAGTTTTCTCCCATCCCCTTTTTAGTGTGAATTTTGGAGGTACCATTTTTGGCACCAACAGAACGAACACGCGGCCTTCAGATTCGAAGTGTTAGGCGAAGCTCAGACTTTCAAGATGGCTGATCGCCGCAGAGGTCGTCCTTTGCGGTCTCCCAGTGTTCCCCCTTCCGATCACAATCCGTTAGAAGCGATGGAACGCCGTTTCGAGCTTCGCGTTGAGCAGGCTCTCCGCGAGGCCGCCTGAGCTAGGCAAGATGCTGCCGCTGTTCAGCAAGAGATCGCGCGGTCTCAGCAAGAGGCCGCTCGAGATCGGCAGGAAGTCGTCCGGACTCAGCAGGAGTCCGCAAAGCAGATCGAGGCCATGAACCAGGTTCTGGCCGCGATCTCCCAGAAGATCCTTCCTCAATCCTCTCAGATCGCTACCCCTGACCGCATGGCAAGCGGTCACCCTAGTGTTCATCCCGTTTTCCAGCCCGCAGCTCCTCAGCGATCTCAGCATGAGGAGTTCGCCGCCCGTCGTAATTCTTTCCGAGCCGCAGCCCAGGGGCCTCCGGCTCAGACCTTGAATTTTGAAGAAGGGTTTGCTTACCCTCAAGATCCTCCAGCTCCTTTTCTTCCTCCAGGACCTTCTATTTTTGGGGAGCCATCCCCCTTTACTGATGAGATTCGTCGGGATCCAATTCCCCATGGATTCAGAGAGCCCCGTCTTCCTGTGTATACAGGAGAGACCGACCCGATGTGTCATCTCCAAGCCTTTGAATCTGCCGTTGCCCTCAGGACCATTTCAGATGGAGTGAGGTGCAAGCTGATGGTTACCTCCTTCGATGGGTCAGCCATGGAATGGTTCTATAAGCTGCCTTGTCAATCTATCTCAAGCTTTGCCGCCTTGAGGCAAGAGCTCCTCCTGAGGTTCGCCACCGCAAAGAAAAGGAAGAGTGGTCCTGCGACCCTCTTCAAAATTAAGCAAGGGGACAACGAGACTGCAACGCATTTCGTTGATCGCTTTCAGAAGGAGATCTTGGGAGTCAGAGACATGGATCCCGAGCTCTATATGGTAGCTTTGATCAGCGGGCTGCAGGAGGGTCCTCTGAAGTTCAAAGTTACAACCAAGGAGCCTAGCTCCTATCAGGAGCTGATCAGCATTGCCAATCGCTACATAGAAGGGGAGATCAACAACCCCACCTATGTTAGCAATCTGACCAACAGAGCCACTCAGAAAGGCTCTGCAGGGTTCTATCCAGCGGCATCTTCCTCAAAACCTCGGCAAGAGCTTCCACCTCCGGCCCCGAGAGGTAAGAATTACCGAAACAGCCGCTTCAACCGAGGTAATCAATCTTTCCCACCTCAAAATTCATTTCTTCAAACTCCAGTTACTCCTGCTCCGCAAGTCACCCCCATCCACCAGATCCAGTACGCTCAACCTCCTCTTCTACCCATTCCTTCACTTTACAATGAATCCCAAGAGTCCTTCACAGACTTTGGTGTTTCTATGAATGAAGTGCTTCAAATCCTTCAGAAGCAGCCCTTTTTTAAGAGGCCAGCTCCGCTGAATTCGGACCCGAAAACCAGAAACCCTACTCTCTACTGTGAATATCATAGAGATAGGGGTCATTTGACAGAGGATTGTAGAGCTCTCCGCCTATTTTTAGAGAAACTATTAAAGGAGGGAAAGCTCCGCGATCTCATTCAAAAGAATGACTCTGCCAAAGCTTCAACCTCCAAGGCCAAGGAGGTAGCAGAAGTTCACTGGGAGTGCGAAGAAGTAGATGATGTTGGCCATCTGGGCAACATCGGTTTTCCCACCGAATGCGTGGACGCTAATGATGAGGGTGCCTTGGGCAACCTATTCTGCATCCATGGGGGTGCAGGGCCGGAGTCCTCGAGAAAGGCAAGTCTGAAGAGGGTTTACCAGTCAGAGGTTGCTGCTACCTCTTCGGCTCCGGTTCGAGGAACGGTCACTTTTGGAGATGAAGATCTTCCTCAGACCGCGAATCCCTTTGATGATGCAGTCGTCATCAAAGCTGTAATCGAAAATTATACGGTGGAAAAAATTCTAATAGATACAGGGAGCTCAGTCAATGTGCTTTTCAAGCCTGCCTTTGAGGCGTTAAAGACAGGTAAAACCCTCCAATCAACTGAAGGCCCCCTTTATGGTTTTTCAGGAGAAAAGAAAGAAGTTGAAGGGCTCGTCACCCTCTCCGTGATTCTTGGAGGAATAGTGAGGCTGGTCAAATTTATAGTCGTTGATGCTCCCAGTAGCTACAACGCAATTTTCGGGAGACCCTTTTTGAACGGGTATCAAGCCATTGTCTCCACTTATCATCAAGCGGTGAAGTTCGCCTTGAATGGCAAACAACATCGAATCAGGAGCGACCCCAGAAAAGCTAGAGAGTGTTATGTAAAGACGGTCAACACGATCGTGTCTTCTCCACTGCAGGAAGTTATGATGACTGAATCCATTGAAGTTCCCGAACAAGCTCAGGTTGCAGAAGAAGTGGAGGATGTGAGAGATGGAGTTCGCTTGGAACCTGCCCAAGCAACTCAAGCTATTCAGATCAACGAGGAAGATAAGAGCAAGAGCCTCTCCATCAACGCTGAATTATCTGAGACAGACAAGAGTCAGCTCATCTCTTGTCTTCTGCAAAATTTAGATATCTTCGCTTGGTCGGCAGACGACATGCCCGGAGTGGATCCGGATGTTGCTTGCCATCATCTCAACATCAGCCCAAACGTCATCCCAATCCAGCAGAAGAAGAGAACTGTTGCAACCACTTTGGCTCAGCCTATCCGTGAGGAAGTAGAGAAGCTCCTGAGGGCGAAGTTCATCCAGCCGATCCAATATCCTGAGTGGGTGTCAAACGTTGTAATGGTAACAAAGCCAGGTGGAAAGTGGAGGATGTGTGTCGATTTTACCAAACTCAATAAAGCTTGCCCCAAGGATTGCTATCCCTTGCCTCAGATAGATTCTTTAGTGGATTCTGCGGTAGGTTATTCTTTTATGAGTTTTGTAGATGCTTTTTCAGGTTATCACCAAATCAGGATGCATAAACCGGATATACCGCACACTTCGTTTATCACAAATGATGGTTTCTTCTGTTATCTCGTGATGCCTTTTGGGTTGAAAAATGCTGGAGCAACTTACCAAAAAATGATGGATACAGTTTTCAAAAGTCAGAAGGCAAGAAACCTTGAGGTGTATGTCGATGACCTCTTGGTGAAAAGCAAATCCTTCTCCTCTCATCTCAAAGATCTCTCGGAAACTTTTGCAACCCTACGAACCTTCAATATGAGGTTGAATCCATTGAAGTGTGTTTTCGGAGCAAACAAAGGTAAATTTTTGGGTCATCTCCTCACTCCAGAAGGGTTAGAACCAAATCCAGACAAGATAAAAGCTATTTTGGAAATGACACCTCCGAGAACCCCAAAAGAAGTTCAACAGTTGGGAGGGAGAATGGCGGGCTTGAGTCGATTCATCTCCCGGTCAGGGGATAAAGGTGCACCGTTCTTTAAGACTCTCCGGGGAGGAACCAGGTTTGAATGGACTCAAGAGTGTGAAGATGCTTTCAATCAGCTCAAAAAACAGTTGACTTCAATTCCTCTACTCCAAAGCCCGCGAGAAGGGGAGGATCTTTTTCTATATTTAGGAGTCGGGGCCGATGCCATAAGCCCTGTTTTGGTTCGAGAAGAGGGAAAGAAACAATTTCCAGTTTACTACGTAAGCCGAATTCTGAAGAATGCAGAGACCCGCTACCCGATCCTAGAGAAGTTAGCTTTAATGCTCGTAATTTCAGCAAGAAGATTAATACCGTACTTTCAAGCTCATACAATTATAGTCGTCACTGACCTTCCATTGAAAAGTGTCTTGGAAAAACCAGAACATTCAGGGAGGTTGGCAAAGTGGGCAATAGAGCTTAGTGAGTTTGATATGTCCTACGTTCCAAAGGTGGCAATCAAAGCCCAAGTCCTAGCAGATTTCATGGTGGATGCCAAAGAAGCTGGGTCTCAGAAAGAGGTCGGAGTACCCCTTGCCTGGAAAATTTTCGTTGATGGAGCCTCAGGAAAAAACTCTTCCGGAGCAGGAATTGTCTTAATCAACCCAAACGGAGTAAGATTGGATCAGGCCCTGAAATTCTACTTTCAAGTAACAAATAATCAGGCAGAGTATGAAGCTTTGCTAGCCGGTCTTAAGTTTGCTAGAGAGCTAGGGATTGATGATGTCAAAGTCTTCACAGATTCTTTAGTGATGGCTTCTCAAGTAAGCGGAGCTTTCGAAACAAGAGACAATATTTTAAAGCGGTATCTGACTCTGGTAAAAATCGAGGTAGGGAAATTCAAAAGTTTTGCTATTGAACATATTCCCAGAGGTGAGAATATGGAAGCAGATGAGTTGGCAAAGTTTGGACTTCCCTCGGGAGGAACAACTTCGGAATTGTTCCGCCCAGCAATTGAAGAAGGAGAGGTTATGGAAATTGATCAACATTCGTCTTGGATGGATCCATTTGTTCAATATCTTTCAACTGGAGATTTCCATTCAACAATAAAAGATAGAAAAAGGTTTAAGCGGAAAGCAGCTAACTATTATCTTGTTGCAGGAATACTTTATAGAAGAACGTTCCTTTCACCATTAGCGCGATGCGTTTCGGAAAAAGAGATTCCAGCGGTCCTCCAAGAAGTCCATTCTGGAGAATGTGGAAGTCACTCTGGAGCTAGAACTTTGGAGAAAAGAATTCTGAGGTAGGGCTACTTTTGGCCCCAGATGAGGAAGGATGCGGAAAAATTTGCTAAGAAATGTGTGAAGTGCCAAAAGTTTGCTCCTCTTCAAAATCAGCCGGCTCAACAACTCAAGTCAATAGCGACTCCGTGGCCGTTTGCAGTTTGGGGAATGGATTTGATTGGGCCTTTTCCTATGGCAAGTGGGCAGCGACGATATATTATAGTCATGATTGACTATTTTAGCAAATGGATAGAGGCAAAAGCATTGGCCAAAATTACCACTCAAGCCGTGAAAAACTTTATATGGGGAGAGATAGTATGTCGACACGGAATTCCAATGGCAATCATCACGGATAATGGTTCTCAATTCAACAATTCAACTCTTATTAGTTTCTGCAAGCAAATTGGCATTGAGCTTCGTTTCGCTTCCGTGCATCATCCTAGAAGCAATGGGCAGGTAGAGGCCGCCAACAAACTCATCATAAATCTCTTGAAAAAGAAGGTGGAAAACGTTAGGGGCAACTGGGCAGAACAACTACCTTCCGTCTTATGGGCCTTGAGAACAACTCCGAATTCTGCTACTGGAGAAACTCCGTTCAAATTATCACACGGTTCCGAAGCCCTTATTCCGGTAGAATTTGAAGTAAAAAGCCCAAGAGTATTATTGGCACAACAAAATCAAATCGAGTGGATGGAAGGAAATGATGAAGAATTAAAATGCAGCCTTGATTTAATTGAGGAATTGAGAGATACTGCAATCATCAGACAGGAAGAGGTAAAAAGAAGAATGGCGAGGTTATTCAATAAAAATGTAAGAACCAAAGAATTCGCTGTTGGAGATCTAGTCTTAAAGAAGGTAGATACAGCAGCAAGAGCTGGTTCAGTTGGAAAGCTTAATCCAAATTGGGCAGGGCCGTTCGTGGTAAAGAATGTGCTTAAAAATGGTGCTTACCATCTCCAAACTTATGAAGGAGAAGAGTTGCCTCATTCCTGGAGCGGAGATGATCTCAAGCTTTTCTTCTCTTAAATGTTCGCATCTAATTCACTCATTTCTTGTTCCTCACTCTTTTCTTTCTTAAACATCACGTAGGTATTACCAAAGCATTTGCAATACAAGTGATGGATGATGAATCTTAAAAATAAATTGATCTCTGAAAAGCCAAAAACCTGTCAAGTGAGATATCGCCGGATCCTACTATCTTCCCCCTCGACTTGTTAGCTCGACGTGTAATTCTGCCAGGACCACAGATGTCGGGGAGATTTCAAATCTGTGTAGCAGTAGCTCGCCAAGCTCAAGCGGTGGAAGTTTGGGATACTGGGTCTTTGCTGACATCTGGCACGCCTCAGCGTTTTAAGGAGGTCTAGGTGGCTGGCTCAGCTCTGTCATGCATTGAAAAGGACATTGTTACAATCTTAATGATCTTTCAGGGAAAGCAATGTCGGTATAGCCTCCGCGGCATGACCACACCTGCCCTACCGATCATTTTGATTTGTAACTCTCGAATACTCTTTGAAGCGTGGTTAGGAAAAGGGGCGGCCAGGAACATCTATAACCGTCACCTAAACCTTAGATTGACAAATTTGCAGCAAATTCAATAATTCTCCAGAGAAAAACAATGTCGGTATAGCCTCATCGGCATAACCACACCAACCCTGCAAACTTTTTTGAAATTCTCTTTTTCTATAACCTCAATTATTTCATAATATTGAGATCGGGCGGTCAGATCTTACGAAGACCGCATACTTTCCTCTCTTCAAAGGGTGATCGACATTGTTCATGATTCATGGCTTGATATTCTCCAGGATCCGAATAAAAGTGATCGCCGGTATCAGTTTTTTCATGATCGCTAGGCGAGATTTTTTCTAAAGAGGCTTGGTTTTCAGAAATGATTGTTATTGGAAGAAGTCGAGTTGCTTATAGTCATCAGCTATATTTTCTCCAGGATTGGGCAGAAGCGATCGTCAGGCAAGGCTTTTTTCATAAAAGATTGGAATCGTTATTCAGGAATCTCTTAAATTGTCTTGATAACGATCGGACTGATCATATTGGGATCGCGATCTAAATAGTACTTATTCAAAAATTACGTGAGAATGCTCATGATCCTTCAATCCCTATCGCTTGATGGTTGGGTCTTTCCCTCGAAATGGCGGACTGAATATTGTTTAGATCGCCGCAATGATATTCATAGAGATTCATCTCTTTATAGATTGTCCGATTATTCGAAGATCGCAGAATTATTCTTTTTATACAGTAGGATTTGTCGAATTTCTGATAGCCATAAATTAGAAACGCCGAAACCTAGAGCATTGAGATCGAATGCTAAATTTATTATGCTATGATCGCATATAATAGAAGTTGTGATCGATTTGCATGAATAATATAGCAAAAACAAATACAGAAAAGAATCATTCACGAACAAAAATAACTTTCCATTTATCTCAAAAATTACAATATCGGGCGCGGTCATTAACCGGCAATTACATCGTTTGTTTGGAAAAGGTAAGTCTAGTTCTTCTGTTTCTTCTTTCGCGGAGATCGCTCCTCTGAAGAAGAAGTTGAACTCTCCGAGGACTCACTCTCACTATCAGTCTCCCTCGAACCAGAATCTGAGGCCGCTGCTGAGTTTATTTCCTCGCCAAGAAAAACACTTCCACTAGGGGAAGCGTGATCGTCTTGACTTTCAACGATCTCGACGGATTCATCTTCAATGGTCTCGGCAGTTTTCGTTCCTTTAACTTTTTTCTTTTCTGCCTCCTCGATCATTTCAGCGATCTCAGGGAAGAGATCGGCAAACGTCGTATCCCGGAAATCAGCAGTAAGGCCATCCTTTTCACGAAGAATAGCAATTGTTTTGTTCGAGGCATCCCTGACATGAGTATATAGGGATCTGAGATAGTCGGGATTATGGATATCATATGCGGACTTCTTGAAATTCTGTAAAAGGCAATATATCAGATCGAAGCGGTCAAGGTAAGTATTTAAAAGTTGCATTTCTTTTGAATACTTACATCAAAACGATCTTGCAGACGCTCCGCATGCTGCAAGGATGCGCGAAGAGATCGCCCCATGTGGTGGTTCAGAACCGTGCTTCGGGCGGTCACCTGAGCGCATACATCAGGGAGATCGTCAGTCCTGATCCTCAGTGCTTCATTAGCATTCTTTTTTCCATAAAGGGCAGAAGTGACCGCGAAAGCATGATTCGAAAACCTCCCTCCCCAAAAAGGAAGATCGGTTGACACTTTCAGAGACTTTCCGGTCTCGCCCCATCTCAGTAGAGATTTTCCTTTAATGTCCTTTACTTTCTTTCCAAAACCCAATAAGGGAAATGGTCCCTCCTCCAGATCGCCCTCCTCGACGATCTCTTTCGCTTTCCTTTGACGATCTTGCTTCAGACGTTTTTCGCGCTGGGTAAGAACTTCCCCACTTGGCGTCACCCGGGCCGACCTTTGGGATCGCGAATCCGGCTGTAAGAAGAAAACAGGTAAGAAATTTCCAAATTCTACTAGAGAGGCCGAAGAAAAAAAAATTGTTGTTGTAGCTTACTTTCTTCCGGTAAGACCGCAGCAACATCGGGCCAGATCGCCAGGTAATGATTCAGGTCGAATCGTTTCCCCGCCAGCCATTCCAAAACTGCAAGTTCTTCCTCCGAAACAAATTTTTCTTTTCTAAATATTTTCTCTGCTCGCGAAGAAGGACGGCTGGCGAGACCGCCGAGATCGCCTTCAAAGATTAGATACCTCTCGGTCCAGAGAGGGATTTTATTTGGAAGATTTAAAACTTTTATTCCATTACCACTGAGATACAACAATCCTTTGAACTCTTCCTTGTTCAGACCCTCTTTTAAAACCTTTACAGAAAATGTACCTCGGAAGATTGACATTGTGAATTTTAACTTCACCGATCTCAAGTAATTGATAAAGACGCTCATCAGACCGATCGAGTTCGGCGGAATCTGGGCGAGAACGAGACCGTAATAATTCATCACTTCCAACATTTCCCAAGGGATGGGAATTTGAAGACCATAAGCGAAGTGATCAATCGGGATGACATATTTATCTTCATCCCCAGAGTTCAAGCCTTCATCTTCGAATGGAATTCTGATCGTAATCTCATCATCGATCTCATATTTTTCAATAAAGGAAGAGTACTCTGTCTCCGAGATTTGACCATATTTGTGATCGGAGTTCAAGAAGACCTCAGCAGCTTTGGAGCGCGCGGACACCATTTTATGAGATCGCAGGAGTCAGTAAATTAAAGAATACTCAAGAAGAATAAAATAATGATCCAGAAGAGAAGCTATTTATAGAAGGAAGGAGATGATTATGCAATGATAGTACCCCTTGAGATCGCCCTGCAGATTGATCAGACCGCCAAAAGCTATTTAGACTCGAAGATAACTAATACGCATAAAATTGTCCTCAGATAGATCACATAATCCTTAGTTTTTTAGGGTGTCACCAAATAGCTCGCATGCAGATCGCAATACACATGATCCACAATAAAAATACTATTAAAAAAGATCGCATATATGAAAGCTAGAGATCGTAAAATGAGTACCACAATACTAAATACCATAAAGCAAAACCAAAAAATATCTTACAGACCAGAAATTAACTAAACAGGGTTTTTAAAGAGATCGCTAAATAAAAGAAAGAAGGGCTGCGGTCTCATCGCCTTGGATCCTTTCTCCTTCCAACGAATGCCGCCACATCCTGCATCTCGTTGACCGCAGTCCAGGCAGAAGCTAGGCTGTGATTGGCAACCATGGCAGCCCTATGGATTTTAGACATTTCGCGGTCTACTTGCTCCATAGGGATTACCACGATTTCCGCCGATCTCTTTTCCGCGAAACCGCTGGAAGTGCCCGCTTTCATCGACATTTGAGGCCCGCCCCGGAGATTGGCGATCTCCGCAGCAAGTGCCGCGGCCTTCCCTCTATAATAATCGGCGTCCTTTTCGGCTTTTCGAAGCTTTTCTTCAAACTCGCCTCGAACCTGCTTTTCTTTGACTTCAAAGCTTGAAAGAATTTGCTTCTCCTTAGCTTCAAAATTCGTGGTCTGGATTCGGAGGCGGTCTTCTAGCATCCTCTCGCGATCTCGCATGACCCTCATGTCGTCAAGCATCGGCTTAAGGAGATCGGCGAACTCTGGAGGACTTGAAACCTTTTTTGGTATCTCACCTTCTTCAGAAGCTGAGCTCACAATTTCATCTGCAATCAGGAGAGAAAACGGTCAAAAGTAATCAGCATTTATTATCAAATAGAAAGTAAGGTTTTCGTGTGAAATATTTGACAGTGTAGAAAGACCGCAGTCAAGTAAGTTCTTTTCAGCATCTTTTGAGACCGCAGCATTGGCGGTCAACAAAAGGCGGTCAGATCCTCTTAGGCATTCTAAATTGATTTTTTCTAATTGTCTTTTTCGCGACCGCTCGCCTTCTTTTCTTCTTCTTTTTAATTCAGCATTACTAATAAGAATGTCATCAGTTTCGATAATGACAATCTCAGGTCGCTTTCCAGGAGACGCAGGACGGAAAGCAAGTTTGGGAAGTGAATCAATCGGTCTCGCGATCATCTTCGCCTTACCAGCCTTAATAAAGTCTAACGCAGCTGCGCGGTCTGCCGCCTCCGCATCCAGCTCTTTTTCCGCTTCTAACAAAGCATCGCCGTGATCATTAGACGCGGCGGTCTCATTTTTTCCTTTTTTGACCGAGACCCGCCTCTCCAGCGATCTTCTTTTTCTTTTCTTTCTTCCTCTTCTTTTTCTCCTTATCCTTCTCAGCAGCTAGAACTTCCTCTTTTTCTTTCCTTTCTTTCTCCGCGGCCATAGAAATCTTTTCTTTTTCTTTTCTCTCCCACTCTGCTTTGGCGATCTCCTCCTGCTTTCTTTTCTCTTCTTCTCTCTTCTTTAAATTCTCAGTGATCGCCGCAAGCCTGGCAATCTCATCCTCTTTTACTTTTCTTTCCTCCTCCTTTTTCCTCTCTTCTTCCTCTTCTTTCTTCTTTCTTTCTTCTTCCTTTCTCCTCTCTTCTTCCTCTTCTCTCTTCTTTCTCTCTTCTTCTTTTCTTTTTTCTTCAGCAGCTTCTTCCTCGGCGATCACTCTAAGTCGTTCAACCTCAAAAGGATCTGTTGACTGAAATAATCAAGGAAAAAATTAATAAAAGTCAATTTTGAAGTATGTATAAAATTTGAAGTATGATTGCTTACGCTTGAAAGATTCTCAACAGGGTTATCTCCAGAAAGATAAGTCTGAAGATCGATGTCGCCGGCGGTCATAATTTGTCCAGTTTTCACCCTCTTAGCGATCCGATCAGGAGAACTAGCTTCTTTTCTTTTTAAGTCTCTAGCGGCTTTTTCTTTATCAGCGATCTGACTTCTAAGATTCTCAGCTGAAGCCTGCACCTGCAACATAGCAGCCCTGATCGACTCCACAGAAGCGGTCTCTCCAGAACAATCGGCAGGTTGATTGACCATTTCCGAAGTCATCTTAGCAGCAGCTTCTGCGATCGTTAAATCAACAAGGACCTTGGAAGCAGGATCATCTTTTTTCTTTGAACTCTTGATCGATTTTTCTTTGCTAGAATTGACGGTCTTCTTCGAAATAATTTTCTTTGTTTTCGACGCAGATCCTGGCGATTTTTGAGATTGCGCTGATATTTTCATCAAGTCCAAAGCATCCATCTCAAAGGAAAAATTCTTTCACGATCTCAGTAAACAGCGACCGCTCAAGGATCAGGATCTCACAATGGTGTGGAATCTGAAAATCTGGGGTGGTATTTATAGCTCAAGCCACATTTATGACAGTCGCGGTCTCGGCGGTCAAAGTTTACATTTTCGAAGTTCCCGCGTAACTTAAAAATGTGCGGGGATTATGTTTGCCCGGAAAGCCCGCGATCTAGTCTTTACGATGCAAAAAGATGGTCTCAGCGGTCTTCAGAATCAGTGATCGCGCAGATCGCCAGCCTTCAGCCTGATCAGTTTTCCTATGTTCCAAGCAGCTGAAGTTGTTCGAGACCGCCAGTCCGAGCGGTCTGGGCTTTTTTCCTGTTTTTACTATTCGCACCCCATTTCACTGCCCCGGCTCTCCTGTATCCCGGGCAGCCCGTAGTTTTTCAGTTCTGCCCGTTTGGGCAGCCCCCTCGTCTATAAATAGAGGGGTAGGGGTACCAGGAAAAGGACTTTTGGCTCCGAGGCTCCAGCTTACAACCTGTGTAAGCGGTCTCATTTTTTTGTGATCGCCTTTTCGTGATCGTTTTCCTTTTGTTTCAGCATCTTCTGTCTCAGTAACCTACACTTCGCAGTTTTCTCCCATCCCCTTTTTAGTGTGAATTTTGGAGGTACCATTTTTGGCACCAACAGAAGGTATCAAGCATTCTGTTCTAGAATGCCCCGGACGATCCCGCTGCCGGGCTCTCACTAGCCGGTGTGTCAGGTTGATCTCGCGGAGAGGCTGACAAGGTATCAAGTATTTTTGTGCTGGAATGCCCCAGACGATCCTGTTGCTGGGCTCTCACTATCCGGTGGGTCAGGTTGATCTCGCGAAGAGGCTTGCAAGGTATCAAGTATTTTGTGTTGGAATGCCTCGGACGATCCCGTTGTCAGGCTCTCACTGGCCGGTGGGTCAGGTTGATCTCGCGGAGAGGCTGGAAAGTAAGCTGTTTGTGTTGATGGACTCGGTTCGCAAAGTCTCTCAAAGTAAGGTCTAGACTGGGCGATCCCCGGGGCTCGCTCGCACGAGAAACAAAGGGAGCATCAGAGGAAAAATGACTAAGTCCAATGGTCACGGTGAGGTGGCCGAATACGATGGCAACAGAGTTCTCGAGGTCTGAATCCAGCTCGCAAAACATTCTGGGGATTTCTATGCAACACCTAAACTAAGCGAGTCCGGGTCCGCCGACATGGTAAATAACAAACAACACTGGTCACCCGCAGGGGTTGTGGCGAGCGAGGTTGGGAAAAGCTGACCCTGCCCGCGAGGGCTCATACTGGTCGAGCCAGAGGTACAATGTGGCCACATTTGGCCCAGGCGCGAATGCGTGAAGGAATTTCACCTAACAAACATCTAAGAGAGAGGAGCTATGCGAACGCCCTATCGGGTGTACTCGAGGTATGGTAGCGAGACAATGGAGGAACAATAATCCAGTGAAACTAACCATTGCAGAGGAATAACGTATTAATGCGAGCGCGGCTAAGCATATTAGTGCGAGCATAATAAAAGGCATGGGAGCGAGTGAAGCAAAATGACATTAAATATAGAAAAAGATTTCTTTTCATTTCTTAAAGAGGGTCATTACATGTGATAGCAAACTCGCCAGGCAAAATGAAAATTTACATTTGAAAAGCAAGAAAAGGTCAAGGCTGGTTGTCGGACCGCTCCTCCTCGCTCCCGCAATCTTCGGGCTCTGGAATTGGCATGAACAATTCCGGGACGACGTCCTCGACGCTGAGCTCCAGTGCATCTGAAGAAAGCAGGCCCGCCCCTTTGATGGTATTGAAGACAAGGTTGGCGATGCCCATTGAATTCTTATGGGTCGCCTCCTTCTCGTCTCACGATTGGTTGCGAGCCCTAGCTCACGGAGGGGATGGGGGGAGCACTGCTCTAGTCAGCTCGCAGACTTGCGCCTTCAGGAACGTGACCTCCGATTCCAAGTTGGCGTTCCGCGCGAGGAGCTGACTCGCTGTTTCAGCATCCTGTAAAAAGAAGTGGTTAAATCAAGCAAAGGAAATATGGTGAGTGAGATAGAAGATGTATGAATGACTTAGAATTCCACCCTGGAGGTTGGCGAGGAGACCTTCCGAGATGGCCTCTTTTCTCTTGAGGCTCGCGATCTCGTCCGAGGCCTCCTTGAGCTCGCGTTGGAGCTCTTTTGAATCCCTTTCTGCAGTGAGATACTGCCGTCCCACCATGTAGGTGAGCTCCATCGATCGGAAGTGGGCTCGCATGGCCTCGTATACAAGCAGCCGGGATCGCAGGGTGCCGAAATGAGATGCATCCTCGTGACCATACAACCCAAAGGCGAGGGAGAATGCCTCGCCTCCCACCTAATCGCTCATAACCCAGTAGGGGAGGAGCGAAGAGCAAGAGCTCCTATTGAGGTCAGGATCCCACACGAGCAACGGCTCTCCGATTGCATCGGGGAGCCTCGCGCCAAGGCTGAAGTATTTGTGGCCGGCAGGCTTGGGCACGCCGGGATCGTCCCTAGGCTCGATGCTATCCTTGGCATCCTTTTGACTCGCGGATGGGGTGAGCGGAGTCTCCGTCTCGCTCAGGTCTATGACCGCCTTCCCCTTGGTGGTGGAGGGGGTATCCTTGCTCCTTTTCTTTGCTGTGGACTTTGCCGCGAGCTGGCTCGCAGGTGGCGGCCGCTTCTTACCAGAAGCCGAGCCGAGAGGTTCTCGTCACGCTTTGAAGGCCGCGGTGGCAAGAGAGCTGGAGGAGAGGGAGGCGCTCCTCACGTGCGGGGGGGGGGGGGGGGGGGGGGGGAGGGGGTGGACTGGAAGATCCCGCACTCCTACAAAGGCAATGAAATTGTTAGCGATCGAAATAAGAAGAAGTTATGGAAACTTGCGAGAGCGGGCCGAACCTTCTCCTTGCGGGATCGGCAACAACGAGTCCACCCTCTGCCAGAGGTGGACGACCTCAAAGTTCTTCCCTTCCATATACTAGAAGAGCTTCCCATCGTCACCCCCGAGCGAGGCCGGTGGCGGTAGGTTGCATCATCCCGCTGGAGGGGTGAGAAGGGGATATTGCCGAATGGTCCTTTGACCAGGACATATTTCTGGTGCTAGTAGTGGGTCATGTTCATTATCTCGCAGATAGTGGCATGCTGGCTCGCGAAATGCATTGTCCCATCTTTGTAGGGGCGGAAGGAGAAGATTTTGCAGAAGACGAGCAGGCTGAACTGCATCCTCTCCGCCTGCAGATAACATGCGAACGCAATGATGATCACGATCGTGTTTGGGGTCAGATGGCTCAGCAGGACGCCATAGTACTTTAGTACCTGAGAAATTCATCAAACAAGGGTTAGCGAGCTGTCGGCGAAGCGAGCAAGAGATATAGTAGTCAATTAAGTTACCCGGCGTACTTCCGGCCAGAGTGGGAGTCACAACCCATTCTTGAAATGAGCAATGGGGATGGCGAGCTCTTCGGCGAATGACTCATTGATAGCGGCGGAGTTCGGCGGGCGGCGAGCCACAAACCCCGAAGGTATGAATCGGTCCACAGTATCGAGGAACTCCTCGTCGGTGAGCGAGGAGCAGAAGAAGGAATGGTCGCGGAAGGCCCCGACACACCTAGCCCGCCCTTCGGAGTCCCCGTAAACAACCATGCTTCCTTATGATAGCGAGCCGTAAGAAGTGCAAGTGCGAGCTAAGAGTCACGAGAGAGCAAGGGAGAGAGAAGAAAGGTTGAAGACGATTAATGCGGTGGTTGGAAAAGAAAATCCGACGGCTATTTATTGAATTCAAAAAGGCTGGAAGAAGGTGAAGCAACGGGTGTTCGGATAGCGGAACCACGCGGTGGCGTTTCGACTTCTTGGACCTTATCTGCACAAGATGGGCTCGCGTCCTGACGAAATCATCTAACTCGCCATAGGCGAGCCAAGCTGCTAAACAAAAAGGATTACGAATCGCGAAGGCGATACCATAGCTCGTGAGTCAATAACTGGGCATTCATATCAAAATATAAAATAAGCGAAGCGGGCACAGTTAGCATAACGGTAGTAATATTTGAAAGTGAAAGGAAAAGCTCGCGAGCGAGCAAAAAATATCCTCATACAAACTCATAAAATGTTCAAAGCCCCCAAAAGGGGGAGGAAAGCAAGAGCGAGCAACAAATAAAATGAAAATTGTTCAGTAGTTAAGCCACTTCCAGCGACCGCGACCTCGCACACCCGAAAGCGGAGGTACTCTTGGATAGTGGTACTCGTAGACCGACTGGACCTCACGCTGTATCAACCTCATTTGATCCTCAATTCACGTGAGGTGCATCCCAAGAAAGGTGACCTCACCGCGAGCAACCTGCCGAATCTCAATGAGGACATGCACGTTTGCATCCTCCATAGCGGCGAACCTCTCCTCGTAGGCAGCCCTGTTCATCCAGTCCTGATCATATTGCTCTCGTAGAATTAGGGTATGCTTCTTAAATATCTCGGTGACTCTCCTTTTCATCTGCTCCGAGTCGCCAGGGTCCCCCAGGAAATCTACGACCTGGCTCGGAGAGGGCGGTGGCGACATCTCCACTTCCCCATGCCCCGACTCGGTGGGCGGGGTCGGGGGAACACATGGGAGTGAGAAATCAACATAAGGGACAGTAAGAATATCCATCAGCAGAAATTTGCCCACCTGAAGAGATCAGGATGGTACAGGCCCGCATGCGAGAGGAACTCGGCTGGCCTTTGAAGTCTTCAGTGAAGGCCGGGGTAATGGATTTTCCCACACTGGGGCGGTGCGCAGTTTCATCGGCGACCTGGGGTTCGGCAAGTAACGGGTTGCCCGAGCTCCGTTGTCCTAGTACGCTGAACCCCAGAGTGATGATGGTATGGTTCCCAAGGATGGAGGTTTTCCTCTCTAGAGTTGCGAGGGGGGACACAGCGCAGGAACAATGCAGGTTCAGCGATCAAGGAAGAGTAAGTGAAAGCGAGAAAAATAGCTCACCCAGTCGCAAGGGTGGGCCCCGCATGTCGGTGGTCCTCACATCAGGGGGGGGGGGGGGGTCATCCCTCCCAAGAGACGCGGGGCGAGATCCCGGTGGCGATTTCCCAGGGTTGTTTTCTTTATGAGGATTCTGCGAGCAAGGAAGGAAAGTCAGACGAGTTAATAGTAAATGGCCAAACCTGATGGCAGAACCTGTGAGGAGAGCTCGCGGAGGGGAGACGGAGACAGTGGTGATGACTCATCCTCCCCGAGCGGCCGTCGGACGGTCTTAGCCCTCTTAACCTGAGGTGGAGGAGGAGCAGGTTGCGGAGAGATCCAGGGGGCGAGCTGGGTAGCTTTGGCCTTATGGACCACCTCTGAATCCTTAAGGCAAGCCAATATCTGCTCCTTCTTAGACATCTCACAGTGAACAGTGGCGAGTGGGGAAAGGAGTGAGGGGTAAAAAGTTCATGCACCAGCCAGAAGGAAGGGTATTTATAGCCTGGGGCATGGATCCCACCAAAAGATTCTCACCACGTCACCAAGTGGTCGGCGAACACCAGGGGTTCGATGTTTCTTCGCAAGCCTAAGGTAGCCTCGCGAAGAGCGGGGATTGTGTACAACCCCGGTATTTGCCAAGAGGTGAGCAGAGGCAAAGTGATCGCAAGCGAAAAGAGAAAGAACAATGAGGAGCCAGAGTTTTTAAGGCCGTCCACAGGAGGGTGGGCGAGCCGGACTCTCGACGGTCACTCGAAGGAATGTGGGAGAGCCGGGCCCTCGCCGTCTGCTCGCCAGAAGGCAGGCGGGCCGGGGTTCTCGCGGGCCACTCGCACGGAGTTAGGCGAACTAGGTTCCCATGGGTCGCGAGAGGAGCCCTAGTAGGTGGCTAGCCCAGCAGGGGTCCAGGGGTGATTTTACCTGAAAACCCATGGTGGTCTGCAGTTGGCCTCTCCGAACAGCGGAGTTTGGCTGTTGGCAGACCATTTTGGGCTGCGTATAGTAAACGTGTAAGGCGGAATCCCGCTATTAGCAGACCAGACAGGAAAAACTATAAATAGACCTTGAAGGGTACCATCTGAGAGAATTCCGATCTCAGTACTCTGAGCTTCCTCCTCCCTAGGTTATCATGGCTTAGCTCTCAGGCTCTCCAAGGTGCCCAGTTTCAGCTTTGGATTGGGAGGGGAAGCGCTCAACGATCTTTTGTATGTATGGTGGGACCTCCTCGCTGCGACTAAAGGTCCGTGTCTAGTTCCAAGTCTTCGATCAGTTCCTTCCGAGGAATCAGTAAGCGCTAGCTTCCCTTCATCTTTGGGGGCCCGAGCTCCACAAGAGACCAAGTTTTTGTTTGAACAGGTTGACTCGGCCGTCGGTTTCTCTGTGATGTCTTTTTTAGATGCTTTTTCAGGTTATCAGCAAATCTGATTGCACCCCCCCCCCCCCGATGTCAAGGATGTCTCTTTCATCACGGGAGACGGGTTCTATTGTTACAAAATGATGCCCTTCGGGTTGAAAAACATAGGGGCAACGTACCAACGGATGATGGACAGGGTCTTCCGAGAACAGAGGGGGAGAAACCTAGAGGTCTATGTTGATGACCTCGTGATAAAGAGCCGGGACCTTGATGAATAAGTTCTACGCTGCACAAAATTAATGTGTTATCCACGTATAATTCGATAAGGCAAGTGTACCTATCGCTTTATAGTATAGGATTTAGAAAATTAAGTGTCATATTTTTTCGGGCTTGTTGAGTACTTTTACTCAAAAAGAAGAGCTATTATTTTATCGATCGAAAGTTGGGTTTATTTTGGTTAAAAGATTTGGAGAAAATTAACTACTGAGAAATTTGATGATTAGAGAGCTAGCACTTGATCTAGAATCCCTTTGAACTAAAATAAACTTCTTTAAGGATTAAATTGAAAACTTCTAAACTATTTACTTCGACAGTGGAGGTTCCCAAAATATTATAGAACCTCTCGAGAGAGAACTATCAAGTAACCTTAGGTTGATCGATTAAGACCCCTCGGCCAGTCGAAACCCCTAAGCTTGCTTTAGGCAGTGAACCCCTCTACTAGATTTGATTCCAGTCCGGAAGATTTATATAACCCTCTCTCGAGGAGTGCATGAAACTCTTTTTATCTTTGAGTGATCTCCTCGTTTGCATGGATCTCTCGATCACTAGCATACAGATCTTAGATCGAGAAACATATTCGCGACATATGAATTCGAAGCAATTAGAATCAAAGTTAAATTGAAGCGAAATAATATAGAGAGCTTGTTAATTTTTATAAGAACAAAGCAAAGCTTATTTTATTCCAAAGTTCATCATGATCAAGTGCTAATTAAAATTTTGCTACTCATCACGATAAGGGAAATACATATAGAAGATGAAAGAGACATGATAAAAACTACAATACTTGAATTAAAATTGCAATAATATAAAAACTTACAACTTATAGAAAAACTAGCTAGAACAACAAAATTAGTAAACTAAAGCTAGAAATTCACTCCAAAATTGAACTCCCAAACTTCTGGAGATTGCTGCCTTTAATATGTGAAAAATCGGGGAGTCACGCCCTTGGTCACGCCCATGACCAAGGGCGTGTAGGCTGCGTAATTGCTGTCTTGAAAGCTCGGGAATGTTGGGGAAGAGAAATTGCCATAAATCAATTGCATGGCGGGTCACGGCCTAGGTCACGCCTATGACTTAGGGCGTGTAGGATGGAAACGGCGGGAGTTGATTGCTGGCTGCATTGAATGCAATCCGGGCGAGTCACGCCCGTGGCAAAGGGCGTGTAATTTAATCTTACATGGCAGCGAGTTCTGGCAGCTGGAAGGCGGCTGGGCTGGTCATGGTCGTGACTTGGGGTCACGGCCTGGGTCACGCCTGTGACCAAGGGCGTGTACTTTGCAATTTCTGCCGAAATGCTCCAATTAATCTCCTGATTACTTCTATGAGCTTTAAATTGCTATTGGCAGCCCAAATTACCTGAAAAATACAAAAATAAGTGAAATAAGTGATAAATTAAATTAAAACTAAATAAAAATAAATTAATTATTAATAAAATATTATATAAAACAACTATAAATGATGCATTATCAAATACCCCCATACTTAAGCTTTCCTATTCCTGAGCAAAACCATCATAAGTTTGAGAAATATTTATATGAAATTTTAAAAAGAAAAAGAATTTACTCATAATTATGCATTTTAAAATTGTACATGACTCATACACAATATGTTTTGAAATGAAATTTAGATTCATAAGAAATAAGTCATGATTCATAAATTGACATGCGTAGAATAAAAATTAGTTCACAAATTCTCTCATCAAAATTTCACAAATAATATTGTATTGAATCAAGCAAAATAATCTAAGATTAGAATTATATGAACTTTTGATATCATTCGAAACTTTATAGAAAACCTAAAATATTAACTAAGCTCTCTCATAAATATCTTGAATATGAAATGTTATTGGTTCTGTTTGGGTAAAAATTGGCATAGAAGAATTTTATCCTCTCATTTCCATTTTTATACTCTTCTTTTTTTATATCCCAAATAAATATGTTTAGGAGTGATGAATTTTATCCTCTCAGCTCCATGACATATAATCTTTTACAAATATGGGTGCATATGTTTAGGAATGATGAATTTTATCATCTCATTCCATGACATATGATCTTTTATACTTTTTTTATTTGTTAAACAAAAGGGTAAAGTAAAAGGAGGGACTTGGGTTTAAAGGCTATAAAATTTTCAAGACTGTTGGATCTGTAGGCGCCCTTAGAGGGGGGGGGGTGAATAAGGGTTTTAAAAACTTTAAACTTTAATAGAAAATTTTTGATATTTTGATCGAAGTAAGTTAAATCAAAAGTAAAGAGATAATGAATTTAGAAATGAGATCAATTTTATTAAACAAGAAAAGACATGATTATCATTTATAAAATTGATTACAAAATCTGATTTTAATGACTTTAGAAATCGAAGTGAATAATATGAAAACCCCTTTTTGTTTTCTATACCGACTCGTATCACCACGAACCGGTTGGCTTTAGCCGATCTCTCCCCAGATACGGCCTCAAGCCGCTCTAGCCAATCTATCACCAAAAAGGCTTCGAGCACCCCCTAGATCTACTCTTTAGACCCTGTCGCCAACACGAGGCGAGTTACTCCCTAAGTCCCACCTAGACCTAGTCGCCGTGTGGCGAATTCACGAACCTATTACAATGATAAAATAAAAGACAAAATACAGAACAAATAACTAAAACTCCCTCAAGAAGAAGAACTCGATGTCGATGTAGATGCGATCAGATTGGTCTTCATGTTCTTTGCATTCACGAACGTTGACGGAGTTCTTCGAGCTGCTTAGAGAAGGCTCTCACGAGTGCTCTGAATATATGGCTTCAATTCATTATGTATCAGCAAGCAACAATGGAGACAACGCGCGTCTATAAATAGGATCAGCCGCTACCGCCTGCTGTAGTACTACCGCCCCGCGGTAGCCACATTAGACAATGATCAGGCACACGAATTGTGGCAGATTTGGCAACTTTTGACCGCCAAACTTACAGCTCTGACTAGCGCGCCGCGGTAATGCTAACGCGCTGCGATAGCGAGATATCCTTCCTTCAGCTAATATCTCCTTCTACATTTGCTCCTCAATAACATGCAGACGGGAAGATTCTAAAATCTACCGCCGGGCGTTAGTACTTAACGTGACATGATAGAACTTGCCAAAATAGCGTCCCGTTGACATACCATTTTCTCCACTGTTTCCTTATCGTCAATTGTTTCCATTTATGCTAACGCCAGCGGTATTGCTAATGCTCACGCGCTAGAGTACTTTTCCTTTCGTCGAACTCATCTTCGTCGAACGCCGCTTTCATTTCATCGACCTCCATTTCATCGATCGCTGCTTTCATTTTGTCGAACGAACACTAGCGCCAGCGGTAGTGCTAACGCACTGCGGTAAAGCATGCATTTCGTAGAACATTGTGGTAGAGCATGCAATTCGTCAAACGCCGCGGTATAGCATGCAGTTCATCGAACGCAATTTCGTCGAACGCTAGTTCATCGAATGCAGGTTTCATTTCGTCGAACGCTAGTTCATTTTACGTAGTTTTCATTTCGTCGAATGCCAGTTCCGTTCTCAGCGGTTTCCTTCTCAGCGGTTTTTGAGAGGACCCAGCGCAACCAACTCGACCAAAAGACCGGTCTGTTGGTGAAGGCGCAACTTGATCTTTATATCAACGGAAAGGCGCTACGGGTCAAGTGAAGCAACACTGGACCCAACAATCCCCCCCCCCCCCCCCAGCGTCCAGCACGACCCGCAAGCTCAGAGGTGCTCCACATGGCCCGCAAGCTCAGAGGTGGCTTGACACATGGCTCCGGCCGCATGACCCGCCAGGACCCACATAGGTAGAGAGAATTTCAGGAATTATCAGTGCCCCCCCGGTCTCGAACCCGCAACCTCCTCTGATACCAATTGAGAGGACCCAGTGCAACCAACTTGACCAAAAGACCGGTCTATTGGTGAAGGCGCAACTTGATCTTTATATCAACGGAAAGGTGCTACGGGTCAAGTGAAGGAACGCTGGACCCAACAGTTTCCATCTCAGCGGTTGTTAACGCGGGGCGTTAACAACTAACGCGAGTGGTAGCTCTCTTTTCAGAGAAATGACAACAGACAACATCCAGTTCATAGGGTTATATAACTATAGTACCTGCACACTATAAACACAAGCAAGATCAAATGCAATAGGATTTGTTTTTGTCAAACCAAGAGATGCGGAAAGCATGTTCCAACAAAGATAACTATTTTGAGAGCATAGAAAATAAATTAGAAATCTTAATAATCTATGAGTTAAAGTTAATATAAGTAAAATCTAGAGATCTTAAGCACAATTGATACATAATTAATTCATGATATTTTAAGGAGAGAAAGCAAAACAAAGAAATATTCTAAATACACCTAAAAGATGAAAAGTTCATTAATTCAAATTTATTTAAAATTTTTGTCTAACAAATTATGATAAGACACATAAAGTTAAAAAAAACATAAAAAGAAAACTTTTTGTTTTTAAAAGTCATATAAACAAAGGCTCATAATTAAAAAATGATTGAACTCAAATAAAAAGTAAGGAAGCATCTAATATTACAAAATTTAAAAAAACATTGTTTTTGATTTTATTTCAAAGGTTTTTTTTTTAAAATTTTTTTATATTTTTAATATTTGTTTGGAAAAGAAAGACAAAACCAAAATAAAATATTTTATTTTTGTTCTTAGACTTCCCAAGGGCTACCCAATGAAGGGCTCGCAAGGTACTAGGCGGTTTTGTGGGATGAAAGCCCACACAGCCCTTTCGCAAGAAATTTGATTTTTAATTTTCTATTTTTTTGAAATTTTTTTGTTGGTTAATTTAAATTTTTTTGTGTTTTCGGTATTTTTAAATTTTTTTGATATTTTTAGAATAACTATGTGATTGATTGGCAAAAATAAAAGGAGACACCCCCATACTTAAGCTTAACATTGTCCCTAATGTTTTAGAAATAAAAGTACGAGTAAAGGAGAGAAAACTTCCCTAATGAAGAACAAATCAATACTGAGCCATCCTCAAGAAAACATAAAGTAAAAGCAAAACAGTTTTTTATATTTTTTATATTTTTGCATTAATAAAAGAGAAATCAAAATAAATACAAAGGTGCGGTACATAAAATAAAAGATACAGATGACCAAAAATAAAAATCTCTAAGCGTCATCGTCGTCGTCCCCCTACTGTTAATAAGCACGCAGATCAGCAAATTCTCGCTGCAGATGCTCCATAGAGGAAGCATGGCGCTGCTCGAGGGTATCAAAATGTGTGCTAAAATGAGCGCGCATGGACAACTGCCCGGTCTGAATCTGATCCAGACGAGTGGGGAGCCGCCCAAACTGTTGATCAAAATAAGGATGTGGGGCGGGTGCAGGAGGAAAATGCAGATGCGGCTGCTGCAGAAACTGCGGAGCTGGAGGAACACTGCTGGAATATGCCTCGAAATCAACATCGATCGGGTCGCCACCAACCTCTCCGGGAATCGCCTCGAAATCTTGTCCACACCGACGCATCAAACCAAGGGCCCGATGGTTTTGGAACGTGATAGGCGCGGGCGCTTGGAGTGGAGCCATGGGAGGAAGTGCATCCCAAAGTCCCATGCGCTTGTCCAGATGAGTGACAAAGTGGCCTCCATGTTGTGCACTAAGCCTCCGATTCCCGGCTTGATGCCGGAAAAATATTGCAAGCGCTGAACCAAGATTGAGGGGGGCTCGTTCATGTATACTATATAAATATAGCAGGTCCGCGCGGGTCACCACTCGATGGCTATCGCCGCGAGCGGAAAGTGTGAAAGTGAGGAGGTAGTGGAGATAGAGTAAGTGAGGGGAGAGGAGATGACTTCCCTTAGGCCTTTTTGGCAAATATTGATTAGGGTCGTTACTGATTTCCGCCCAAAATCAATGGAGGTTGTAATCGCGGGGGAAATCGACGGCGAGGGCGACGTAGGCCTCCGTAAGGGTGAAAGCCTCATCGCAGAAGCTTATGAGAATGTTGAACTGACGCAAAGGAAGGGTTTGCGAAAGTCCGCCCATTCAAAATTCAAGCGAGTTGTCGGCCCTGGCCCAGTGGAAATCAAACGAGGAGAAAAACTCCACCGTCAGCTCGTAGTACGCCGGCTCCGAAATGGAGAAGAAAGGAGCCCAACCCAGAGTAGTAAGGAAATTCCGCACTGCGTCGGCCTGCCCGAGGGTGGTGAGGACATTCCAATTGATGATGCAGAAGATGCCAAATTCCTTCCCCCAGAGGAGGTTACTGCGTTCTTGATGAGTGGGATTGGGAAAATTGAGAATAGCCTCCGCATCGAGAGTGTCATTGGGGAAAGAAGACGAGGACTCGCCAATGGTATGATGGCGGCGGGAGGCCATTTGGAAGGAAGGGAAGAAGGAATTTGGCTTATAGAAGAGAGAAAGAAAAGAGAGATGTAGGGGAAGGTGTGGAGAAAAGATAGGGGAAAGGGGCTTTAAATAGGAAAATTTTGAGGGGTCACGCCCTCTGTCATGCCCGTGCCGAGGGCATGTAACGGGCGCCATGTGAATTTTGGCGTGTGGGAGGAATCCGAGGATTGACCGGTCAAAAAGCTGAAAATTGGCAGGTCACGCCCTCTATCATGGTCGTGACCAAGGGCGTGTAACTAGCGAAGTCAAATAGGAAAGGAAATCCAATGCGCGCCAGTCAAAAATCAAGTCCCGAGATGTCACTGCCCAGGGTTACGGGCGTTACCGAGGGCGTGAATTGACTGTCATGGGAGTGACAGTCAAAGGGAATCTTTGACCGGATACGGTGGAGTGAAGGCGCCAGCGGGCTAAGTCACAGCCGTGGAATTCCAATGTCACGGGCGTGACCTAATGTATCACGAGCGTGACAGCCTGAAATGAATCAGGGGCGCGGTTTCGGGCAAAATTTTGGTGCCGTGATAGTCACGCCCATGACCATGGTGGGTCACGCCCGTGACTTTCACGAACGGCGGAATGACACCAGTGATCGGATACAGCGAGATAGAAATTCTCGACAGAAAGTGTCACGCCTAGGTCACGGGCGTGACCTAGGCCATGCAACACAAAAATATCAGAAATTTTTTCAGTTTTGTTGTTTTCTAAATTTTATTTATCTTTTTGTTTTTTTGAAAAGAAAACAAAAAATAAAACAAAAACAAGACAACAAAAGAAAAATACTAATAATAAAAATAAAAAACCGACTTGGAGAACGAAGTTTCATGCATACAGACCAGCGACCGTTATCTCGCATATCTTCTCCAAACCTGCAAAACCTTTAGTAACAAAATAATAATAACATATTTTTCTGTTTTAATTTTTTTTTCTTTTTTTTAAAATAAAAATATGTAAATAAAAAACTTCTTTTTTTAGATTTTTTTTAAACGAAAGAAAAACGAAAAGAAAAACATGGGTTGTCACCCAAGAGCGCTTTGGTTACGGTCATTGAGCTCGACTATGGTGGCGTGCCGGATTTACCTTGTTCTAAATTTTTCATCAAATGATGATAAAGGCTTTGAAAGATGCATGGTTGTCAAATTAGTTGCTTGAATTAAAATATTCTCATACCCCATACGGAGGACAAGTGTGCCCTAACAAACATCAAATACTGCTCGCGTAGTGGACAAGAAGGGACGACCAAGGATAAGAGGTATCCCGATGTATTCTTCCATATCAAGGATAACGAAGTCTACCGGTAAAGTAGACACGCCAACCTCAACTGGCACATCATGAATCACCCCAAAGGGGGTCTTCACGCAGCGATCATCCGATTGTAATTTGATGTCGGTGGGGGTAGGTTCTCCTATTTGTAATCTTTGGGCTAAGCTATATGGGATAATATTAACACTAGCGCCCAGATCGGCGAAAGCATTTGAAAAATGAGTAGTTCCTATAGTGCATGAAATATTAAAATTAGAATTAATATTATTAGCCCGCTCGATCAAACGAGTGGGGTAAGGAAGATGGGGTTGAAATTCTGGAAGGGGAAGAGATGATGGGGTAGGTGAAATTTCCTCTCCAATATCGGTGTTCGAATCATCCGCAAAGGTCACAGCCATGACATTTGAAGTTGTCAGTGGTGTTCTTTTCGGCTGATCGGTGACCATTTTTAAGAGTTGCCCCACTTGGTTCTCCAAATTCCGCAAGGACCCTTGTAAATTGTGGACATCCGCATCATTTTTAGAAATGTATTTATTAACCACCTCCTCGAGAGAAGGCGGTCTTGGGGCTTGCGGTGGAAGAGAGGAATTTGGAGGAGCAAGGGAAGCATTACCCGTGTTACCTTGATTACCCCAGGATAAATTGGGGTGGTTCCTCCAACCTGGGTGATATGTGTTGCAGTAGTGATTGTTGCCCGGATTGAAGTGTGCCGGTTTGGATTACCCATGTAATCCACATGCTCCGCCGCAATTTGATTGGGCTCCCAAGTTGGTGTAGAAGAGGGAGCAGTCATCCCTTCTATTTTTTTATTTAAAAGCTCAACCTGTAGAGACAAATTAGAAATAGAGTCAATTTCATACATCACGGTAGGTATATTAGGGCGAGACCGTGGTGTACTCCATTGATAAGTGTTCATGTCCATCCCCTCTAAAAGCTCTTGCGCACCCGCCAGTGTTTTATTATTTAAGGTTCCACCAGCGGCGGCGTCAATCATTTGACGCGTTTGGAGATTAAGGCCATTATAAAATGTGTGGATCTGCAACCAATCGGGGATTGCATGATGGGGGCAATGATGCAAATATTCTTTAAAACACTCCGAAGTATCATATAGCGTTTCCTATTCAACTTGGGAGAAGGAAATAATATCCTTATGCAATTGGGCTGATTTAGCAGGAAGAAAATATTTCGTAAGAAATTGTTCCGTCATTTGAGCCCATGTGGTGATAGATCCTCTCGAAAGAGAATTTAGCCACTGCTTAGCCTTATTGCGCTGGGTGAATGGAAAAAGTTGAAGCCTTATTGCGTTATCAGATACCCCATTAATTTTGAAAGTATCGTATATTTCTAGAATACTAAAAATATGCGCGTTGGGATCCTCGTCTCTTAGCCCATCAAATTGTACATATTGTTGTCCCATTTGAATGATGTTTGGCTTTAACTCAAAATTATTGTTCGCAATTGCAGGTCAAACAATACTAGAAGGGGTATCATCCAGGTTAGGTCGAGCATAATAGGACATAGTCCATTCCGCAACCGCATCCTGATTTGGATCACCCATATTAGAAGAAGTGGAAGAGGAGGGAGAAGAAGAAGAAGAAGTATTCGGAAAGGAAGTGTCGCCTACAGATTCCTCAATCGGATCTTGAGAATTTGGTCTTTGGAATCTTAAGCGTTGTCGAATGGTTTGCTCGATTTCCGGATCCAATTCAAGAAGATCTGATGGATTCCTTCGGTCATACACCAAAAAGAAAAAAAGAAAAGCTTAGGAATTAAGGATAAGAGAAATAATAAATAAAAAGAGATATAATATATTTTGAATTTTTTTTTTGTTTGATTTATTTATAATATTTAATTGGTCTTACATTTCCTGAGGACTACCTCGAGAAGGGTTTGCAGCGGTACTAGGAGATAAGATGGGATGAGAGCCCAAATCTCCCTTTCTAAGAATTTAATTGCACCTTAAAAAGAAAACAAATGATAAAATTAATAGAACTAAGCTTTCAAAATATCAACAATTAGTCCCCGGCAAAGGCGCCAAAAACTTGATGAATAATTTCCGCGCTGCGCAAAATTAAAGTGTTATCCACGTATAATTCGATAAGGCAAGTGTACCAATCACTTTATAGTATAGGATTTAGAAAATCAAGTGTCATATTTTTCCGGGCTTGTTGAGTACTTCTACTCACAAAGAAGAGCTATTATTTTATCGATCGAAAGTTGGGTTTGTTTTGGAAAAACGATTTGGAGAAAATTAACTACTGAGAAATTTGATGATTAGAGAACTAGCACTTGATCTAGAATCCTTTTGAAATAAAATAAACTTCTTTAAGGATTAAACTGAAAACTTCTAAATTATTTACTTCGACCATGGTGGTTCCCAAAATATGATAGAACCTCTCTCGAGAGAACTATCAACTAACCTTAGGTTGATCGACTAAGACCCCTCGGCCAGTCGAAACCCCTAAGCTTGGCATAGGCGGTGAACCCCTCTACTGGATTTGATTCCAGTCTGGAAGATTTATATCACCCTCTCTCGAGGAGTGCATGAAACTCTTTTTATCTTTGAGTGATCTCCTCGTTCACATGGATCTCTCGATCACTAGCATACGGATCTTAGATCGAGAAACATATTCACGACATATGAATTCGAAGAAATTAGAATCAAAGATAAATCAAAGCGAAATAATATAGAGAGCTTGTTAATTTTTATAAGAACAAAGCAAAGTTTATTTTATTCCAAAGTTCGTCATGATCAAGTGCTAATTGAAATTTAGCTACTCATCACGATAAGGGAAATACATATAGATGATAAAAGAGACATGATAAAAACTAGAATACTTGAATTAAAATTGCAATAATATAAAAACTTACAACTTATAGAAAAACTAGCTAGAACAACAAAAATAGTAAACTAAAGCTAGAAATTCACTCCAAAATTGAACTCCCGTACTTCTGGAGATTGCTGCCTTTTATAGGTGAAAAATCGGGGAGTCACGCCCTTGGTCATGCCCGTGACCAAGGGCGTGTAAGCTGCGTAATTGCTGTCTTGAAAGCTCAGGAACGTTGGGGAAGAGAAACTACCAGAAATCAATTGCATGGCGGGTCATGGCCTAGGTCACGCCCATGACCGAGGGCGTGTAAGCTGGAAACGGCGGGAGTTGATTGCTGGCAGCATTGAATGTATTCCGGGCGAGCCACGCCTGTGACCTTTAGTTCACGCCCTCTGTCACTCCCGTGGCAAAGGGCGTATAATTTTAATCTTACATGGCAATGAGTTTTGGCAGCTGGAAGGCGGCTGGGCTGGTCATGGCCATGACTTGGGGTCACGGCCTGGGTCACTCCTGTGACCAAGGGCGTGTACTTTGCGATTTCTGCCGAAATGCTCCAAATAATCTCCTGATTACTTTTATGAGCTTTAAATTGCTATTGGTAGCCCAAATTACCTGAAAATACAAAAATAAGTGAAGTAAGTGATAAATTATATTAAAAATAAATAAAAATAAATTAATTATTGATAAAATATTATATAAAACAACTATAAATGATGCATTATCAGACATCGAGTCCCACCTTCGGGACCTCAAAGAAACCTTTGGGACTTTGAGAAAGTTCAAAATGAAGCATAACCCCCAGAAGTGTGTCTTCGGGGCCAGCCGAGGGAAGTTCCTGGGTCACTTGCTCACCCCGACAGGGGTTGAGCCTAACCCGGACAAGGTAAAGGAAATCATGGAGTTAAGGTCACCGAGGAATGCGACGATGGTTCAACGCCTCACGGGGAAGCTGGCTGGACTTAGTAGGTTCCTCTCTAGGGCGGGAGAGAAGTGTGCACCCTTCTTAAAGGTATTACGGGGGAACCAAAAGTTCGAATGGACCCCTGAGTGTGAAGGAGCCTTTCAAGCATTGAAGGAACAATTGACCCAAGCCCCATTGCTGCAAGGGCCGAGAGGAGGAGAGTACCTATCCCTATACCTAGGGGTAGGACCCGAGGTAGTAAGTTCAGTGTTGGTCCGGGAAGAAGGCAGAAGGAAAATCCCAATCGACTACGTTAGCCGAGTGCTGGGGAAGGCAAAGCTCCGATACCCCATCCTAGAGAAGTTGTCCTTCGCCTTGGTGGTGTCGGCCCAGAATCTCCGGCATTATTTCCAAGCACATCTGATCAAGGTTGTAACCGAACGACCCCTTCACAACATCATGGAAGGGGGGAGCACTCCGGAAGGCTGGCCAAGTGGTTAGTGGAACTAAGTGAATTCGATATCTTGTATGTGCCCAGGTTGTCCATAAAGGCCCAAGAAGTGGCGGATTTTTTGGTGGACTTTGTGACCGAGGTGGAAGAGTCTGAGCTACCCTTCTTGGTGGCTTGGAAAATGCTGGTCGACGGGGCCTCAGGAAAACATTCCTTCACGGGAGGAGTGGTTTTGGTAAGCCCCCAAGGGACAAGGATCGAGCATGCAATCAATATTCATTTTCCCCTCACCAAAACCAGGCCAAGTATGAGGCAGTGATAGCAGGCCTAAGGCTGGCCCGGGAGTTAGGAGTGCAAGATGTGGAGGTATTGACAGACTCCATGGTGGTGGCTTGCCAGGTCAGGGGGGAGTTCGAGTTAAAGGAGTCAACTCTACAGCGGTACTTGGAAAAGGTCAAGGGGCTCATAGGAAAGTTTCAGGCCTTCTTGATCCGTCATGTGCCAAGGGAGGAGAGTGCCGCGGCGGACCTCCTAGCCAGGTTTGGTCCCAGGGCATGGGGGGACAATGTCAGATCTTTTCCGTCCATCCATCGAGGAGGGGGAGCTGATGGAGGTAGACCAGCAGAAGTCATGGATGGATCCCTTCATCACCTTCCTGACATCGGGGAAGTTCCCCGAGGGGGATCTGGACAAACAACGATTCAGGTATAAGTCTACTTACTACTCTTTGCACGAATGGGGACTATACCGGAAGACACTCTCGAGGCTCCTAGCCCAGAGTGTGGCAGAGGAGGATGTCCCGAGGGTCCTGGAGGAGATCCACTCGGGAGAGTGTGTCAGCCACTCCAGGAGCCAAATCTTGTAGGTGAGAGTATTGAGGCAAGGCTACTTTTGGACTACCCTCAGCAAGGATGCGGCGGAATTTGCAAGGAAGTGTTCAAAGCGTCAGTTGTTCGCTCCTCTCCAGTTCTTGCCAACCCATAGATTCCAAACCATCACAACGCCCTGGACCTTTGCAATATGGGGGTTGGACTTGGTGGGTCCATTTCCCCAAGCAAGCGGCCAAAGAATGTTCTTACTAGTGATGATTGATTATTTCTCCAAGTGGCTGGAGGTGAAGGCGCTGGCCAAGGTAACATCCCAAGTCATTAGAAACTTTATATGGGGTGAGATAATTTGCAGGCAAGAGCTTCCACTAGCCATAGTTACGGACAATGGGCCGCAGTTTGCCAGCGATGAGGTCGTCAGCTTCTACACCCAGCTCGGCATAGATCTTCGGTTTGCCTCAGTCCACCACCCGAGGAGAAACGAGCAAGTGGAGGTGGCCAACCAAATTATCGTGAACTTGCTAAAGAAGAAGGTCGAGAACCTCAGGGGCAACTGGGCAGAGCAGTTTCCCTCGGTCCTCTGGGCCCTGAGGACCACTCTGAAAATGGCCATGGGAGAGACTCCATTTAAGCTCTCCCACGGGTCTGAGGCCATCCTTCCCATAGAGTTTGAGGTGAAATCACCCAGGGTGGTCGCCGCGGCTGAAGGGGATGAGGAATGGCTAGTGGAGAACGAGGCAGAACAAAGGTTGTCCTTAGACCTGGTGGAAGAGCTTCGGGACTTAGCCACTGTCCGACAGGAGGAAGTCAAGTGGCGGATGGATCGGTACTTCGAGAAATATATTAGAGTAAAACAGTTCGAGAAAGGGCAGTAGGAAAGCTCAATCCCAACTGGGAGGGACCGAGGAAGTGCTCAGGTCAGGAGGGTACCACCTCCGAGATGTGGAATGGGTACCCCTCGGCCTGGCTATGAGCGAGGATGACCTGAAGCGGTTCTACCCTTAAAACTTTTTGTAATTGGTTGGTTATATGTTTGACTCATCACATGTTGGTTTCAATATTTTTCCTAGGCACAGGTATCAAGTATTTTGTGCTGGAATGCCCCGGACGATCCCACTACCGGTCTCTCACTAGCCAGTGGGTCAGGTTGATCTCGCAGAGAGGATGTCAAGGTATCAAGTATTTTGTGCTGGAATTCTCCAGACGATCCCGCTGCCGGGTTCTCAATAGCTGGTAGGTCAGGTTGATCTCGCGGAGAGGCTGGCAAGGTATCAAGTATTTTGTGCTTAAATGCCCCGGACACTCCTGTTGTCAGGCTCTCACTAGCCGGTGGTCAGGTTGATCTCGCAGAGAGGCTGGCAAGGTATCAAGTATTTTGAGCTGGAGTGCCCCGGACTATCCCGGTACCGGGCACTCACTAGCCAGTGGGTCAGGTTAATCTTGTGGAGAGGCTGATAAGGTATCAAGTATTTTGTGCTGGAATGCCCCGGACGATCCCGCTATCGGGCTCTTACTAGCCGGTGGGTCAGGTTGATCTCGCGGAGAGGCTGGCAAGGTATCAAGTATTTTGTGCTGGAATGCCCCGAATGATCCCGATGCCGGGCTCTCACCAGCCAGGGAGTCAGGTTGATCTGGCGGAGAGGCTGGCAAGGTATCAATTATTTTGTGCTGGAATGCCCCGGAAGATCCCACTGCTGGGTTCTCACTAGCCGGTAGGTCAGGTTGATCTCGCGGAGAGGCTGGCAAGGTATCAAGTATTTTGTGCTGGAATGCCCCAGACGATCCCGCTACCGGGCTCTCACTAGCCGGTGGGTCAGGTTGATCTTGTGGAGAGGCTGATAAGGAATCAAGTATTTTGTGCTGGAATGCCCCAGACGATCCCGCTATCGGGCTCTCACTAGCCGGTGGGTCAGGTTGATCTCGCGGAGAGGCTGGCAAGGTATGAAGTATTTTGTGCTGGAATGCCCCGAATGATCCCTCTGTCGGGCTCTCACTAGCCAGGGAGTCAGGTTGATCTCGCGGAGAGGCTGGCAAGGTATCAATTATTTTGTGTTGGAATGCCCCGGACGATCCCACTGCTTGGCTCTCACTAGCCGGTGGGTCAGGTTGATCTCGCAGAGAGGCTGGCAAGGTATCAAGTATTTTGTGCTGGAATGCCCCGGACGATCCCGCTGCCGGGCTCTCACTAGCCGGTGGGTCAGGTTGATCTCGCAGAGAGGCTGGCAAGTAAGCTGTTTGTGTTGATGGGCTCGGTTCGTAAAGTCTCTCAAGGTAAGGTCTGTAACGGGTGAGCCTCGGTGCTCGCTCGCACGAGAAACATAGGCAATATCGGAGGAAAAATGCCTAAGTCCAATGCTCACGGCGAGGTGGCCGAAAACGGTGGCAACAAAGTTCTCCAGGTCTGATCCAGGCTCGCAAAACATTAGGGGGATTTCTATGCAACACCTAAAGTAAGCTAGTCCGGGTCCGCTGACATGGTAATTAACAAACAACACTGGTCGCCCGCAGGGGTTGTGGCGAGTGAGGTTGGGAAAAGCAGCAGGAATTTCACCTAACAAACATCTAAGCGAGAGGAGCTATGCGAACGCCCTATCGGGTGTGCGCGAGGTATGGTAGCGAGAAATGGAGGAACATTAAACTAGTGAAACTAACCATTGTAGAGGAATAGCGTATTAATTCGAGCGCGGATAAGCATATTATTGCGAGCATAAGAAAAGGCATGGGCACGAGCAAAGAAAAATGACATTAAAGATCAAATAAGATTTCTTTTCATTTCTTAAAATAGGGTCATTACATGTGATAGCGAACTCTCCAGGAAAAATGAAAATTTACATTTAAAAAGCAAGAAAAGGTCAAGGCTATTCGCCGGACTGCTCCTCCTCGCTCACGCGATCTTTGGGGTCTGGGATCAGCATGAACATGTCCGGGACGACGTCCTCATCGCTGAGCTCCAGGGCATCCGAAGAAAGCAGGCATTCCCATTTGAGGGTATCGAAGACAAGGTTGGCGATGCCGATTGAATTCTTACGGGTCGCCTCCTTCTCTTCTTGCGATTGGTTGCGAGCTCCAGCTCTCGGAGGGGACGGGGGGAGCACTGCTCTGGTCAGCTCGCAGACTTTTGCCTTCAGGAGCGTGACCTCTGATTCCAAGTCGACGTTCCGCGCGAGGAGCTGACTCGCTGTTTCAGCATCCTGTAAAAATAAGAGGTTAAATCATGCAAAGGAAATTTGGCGAGCGAGATATAAGTTGTATGAATGACTTACCATTCCACCCTTGAGGCTGGCGAGGAGACCTTCCGAGATGGCTTCTTTTCCCTTGAGGCTCGAAATCTCGTCTGAGGCCTCCTTGAGCTCGCGCTGGAGCTCTTTTGAATGCCTTTCTACGGTGAGATACCGCCGGCCCACCATGTGGGTGAGCTCCATCGACCGGAAGTGGGCTCACAAGGCCTCGTATAAGAGCAACCGAGATCGCAGGGCGCCGAATGAGCTGCGTCCTCGTGACCATTGTGACGCCCCAGGTTTTTCTTATGGTTAATTCAAGTAGGGTTATGCTGGTAGAGGTGGTTTAAATATTAAAGTTGCCATTACATGGCATTAGTGCAGAGGGCGTCACCATTTCTTGATCATCGCCGTCTGGTGAGATTGATGCTAGGGTATCCTGTATATTTGCGTATAGGCAATTATATCATTTATAAGGGATATATGTATATATATACAAATATGTATATGACAATATATATATATATGTATATATATATATATAAATATATATATTTATATTTGCACACTCACATTTGAGTATGTTGAGAATCGGGCAGAGCTCAAATTTTCCCTTCCCTTCCCTGTTCCGTGAAGCCGGCGAGTCGCGCGGGCTAGGGTTTGGCGTCGGGGCGTCGGGGCGTCGGGGGGTCGGACGGTGTCGAGCGTCGCCGGAGCCGTCGAAGGTGAGGATCGTGGTCGTCGGAGCATTGTTTCTTCGCCGGGGCCAAGGATCCGGGCGGCTCCTTCCCTGCTTGTCGTGATCCGGCCGTGCGTCGCCGGATATCCAAGGCAAGAAAACCTTTCTTCTCCTCCTTCCTCCGTCCCTTTCCTGTTACCTTTTTAGCATAGTGCTTGTGTTGGTATTTAGCTTACCCTATTTTGATGCTTGGGGGAAATTGGTTTTGATGCAACCTTTACCTAGTTGATTTTGATCCCCTGCCCTAGACTTTTTTTGTGATAGTTTGGGAGGGGCTGCTGTGGCTTGTTTTATTTAGGGGTGCTCTTTTTGGTATGCTTTCCTTGGTTGGCTGGTGTTGTTGCTTTGTTGTTGTTATCCCTTCTTCCTTACCTAGTTCTGCTGCTGTTGTTGGCCTTGGTTGGCTGCTGTTGTTGCTTTGCTGCTGTTGTTTCATTAAGGGCTACCCATTTTTCTTTCTTCTTCTTTTTCTAGTGGGGCTGCTGTTGTTGGCCTTGGTTAGGCTGCTGCTGTTGCTTTTGATGGGGCTGCCTCTTATCTTTGATAAATTGGGGGTTGTGGTGTGTTTATGTTAGGGGGCTGCTGTATTATTAATTGGGGGGCTGATCCTTGTTGATTTGGGGCTACTTTCTGTATTTTTATTATGAGGGGCTGCTGTTATAATGCCTTTATAAGGGCTGCTGTTATGAATTCCTTATGGGGGGCTGCTCTTATTCTTGTGCAATTTAATAGGGGCTTCTCTTATGTCCTTTGGTCTAATGGGGGCTGCTGCTGGGGTATGCTTCTTGTGCCTTGGCTTGTGTCAATTCCGATTTCTGTCTCCTTTGAGGATGTTTTATAATTATCCTTGTTGGGGGTTTATTTTGGGGCTGGTTTGCTGTTATCTTACTTAGAGGGCTGCTGTTACATGGGGGCTGCCCCTTGTGACTGTTTATGCTAGTCCCGAATGGTGGTTATGTGTATAACTCTGCATATCTCTTATTACTACTTGGCTAAATATTGATGGACTTGTTTAAACTGGGTTGATGTGTAAAGGGAACAATGGGGTCCTCCATCACAGTTCTTTTAATAGTGGTTGGTAGGACAATGAGACCACCACCACAGCGCCTTTGATTAATTGGGGTGAATGTCCCCTTTATGTGAGTGGATAGTGACATTGTTTGGGTCCGCCACCACTGGTCCTTTCTGCACTATATGCCAAATTTTGATATGCTCTTGCGGGATCCTCTTGACCGTCTATTACTGAAATCCTTATATAAGCGTATATATATAGAAATATATATGTGTATATGTATATATATATGTGTTTATATACTCCGTTCAGACTGGTTAGGTTACTTGTCACTTTACCTGCTCTTACTTATAATTATGCTGTTTTCTTGCATCCTTTGGGCTGAGGCATTCTTTTCTTATGGATGCCTCAGGTTTAGGTTCGTAGCTGCCACAGGTTTTAGAGCAGGTTCGTTCAGTTTCTCGGGTGGAGGGCTTTCCTCCCTATTAGGTAAGGAGGCAGTTTCTTTTGTTGTACCCCTTTCTTTTGGTCTATTGACTGTCTTCCTGCGGGTTCGTGTCAGTTGTTGACGCCCGTATGGTTTTTGTTTAGCTTACTTGCCCATGCTGTTGTTACCTTTTTTGTACTTGTACACTCTGGGAAAAGTTTTATTTTGCTGGTTATTAATCAAAATCTTATAGCAAAACCTATTCCCTTAACTTGCCATGATGCTCTTACTATTACGTATCACACATTTGCAAAGCTTAAACCAAAACAGAAATAGTTTTTCCTTATTATATATATACTAAATTTAGTCCTACCTTCTCCCTAGAGACATCTCTGGTCTTCGGAGCCTTTAGGAATAAAATGAACTTATTTTCTTCCGTTGTGTACGCATATCTTTGATAAAGAGCGGCTATGTAAACCACAGGTCCGAGGGACACGGCTTCCTAACCTAATGAAAATAATCATAAAAGATAATGCTTTTATTAATTCATATCTTTTCTCGTAAAAATGTTCATTTGAGTGCTCGCCTGAACGTCTGTAGTTGTCCCCTGCAGGACGTGGCATCATGACGCGTGTTTTCCCTCTTTACTCTGATATTATAATTTATTTCGGGAAAATATGGGTTATGAAAGTTGGTATCAGAGGGAGGTTAGCCGGGTTGCTGGGAATGGTCTGGTTGGCCCGGTTAACCGTCCAGCGAGAATCGTTAATCATTGCATACAATCACCGATGGGTCATCGGTAGATCTCGGTTGCAGCACGAACACTACACTCATAAGCATGAAAGAAGTATACGGGGCATATTATGTAGTATGGGATGCATAATATGTGTCTGTATATGGATCCTCATAGGTGACAACATGCGACTGTTATGTAGTATGGGATGCATAACGTAGGTCGCATGAGTGTCCATTAGATTTTCCTTTTCGTTGCATGTGATAATATGTAGTATGGGATGCATAAGATCGCATGTGTACGCCGCTCATAGCATGCATTAAGGCCTTTTCTTAGTTTGCATAGCACTGCATGCATAACATAACATTGCATAAGCACACGTGCCAAGCTAGAGATCTACACGATGACACATGTACACCCATGATTTCAAAAGTAAGATGCTAAGTTTATATGCATTCGGGTGAGGTGCACGAGAGGTAAGGGACGGTATACCATCCTGAGTATGATGTGATATTATGTATTTACTTTTCCCAGAGAAAAAGCAGTAGCAAAAGCAAGTATTTGTATGTCTTCCCTTCTTAGAGGTTTGAGTCTAGCCTTATCTTGTTGTTTGTTGTTGTCTCTGCTAGATATGGCTTCTATGCGTCGGCCTGCGAAATCTATTCCCCAGTTTGAGGGCGAGACATCGGGTGCACATAGTGAAGCAGTGATTGAAGAGTTGCGTCTGAATAGCGAGACCTTGACGCGGCAGCTGGTCGCGATGCAGGTGCAGATGCAGGTGTTGTTGACTTCCACTCAGCGGCAACAGCCCGCGACTAGTCAGGTGGATGCTGTCTATCCTGCGCCCCGTGTTCCCTCTGCTGCGTTGCCGCCAAAAATGAATTTTATCTCGCATTTCCAGAGGCTAGGACCCCCGAGTTATGACGGGAGGGCGGACTTCATGGCGCTTGATGATTGGATCCTGGCGATGGAGGAAATGTTCTCGTACTCTAGCGTGACGGCGGACCAGAGGGTGATGATTGCTGCCTTTCAGCTGAAAGTTTTGGCAAAATGTTGGTGGATCCGAGAGAAGGAGGCTCTTGTAGAAGGGTACTCGTGGGAGCAGTTCAAGGTGAGGCTGTTGAAGAAATTCCTGCCTTCAGAGGAACAAGATCGCTTGATGAATAGCTTCTTGCATCTGAAGCAACGACAACTCACTGTGGGGGAGTACGAGATCGCGTTCAGTAAGCTGAGCAGGTTCGCCCCAGATTTAGTCGCCAGCGATGAAGGCAGGGTGAAGCGGTTTCTGGGAGGTCTCCGCAGTGAGATCCAGCAGTTGGCTAGTGCTTACCGGTCCGTGAGCTTTGTGGATGCGGTGGAGGCCGTTCTGAAGGTAGAAGCGATCGAGAATGCCAGAAATCGAGGGAAGGAATCGAGAAGGGAGAAAAGGAAAGCGGACGATGGAGGCAGCCTTACCCCAGGTAAGAAGGGAAAGGTGGTTTGCATTTTTTGCGGTCGTGTGGGCCATCCATACGAGAAGTGTTTCAAGAGGCTGGGCGCGCAAAAGCAGCTTCAGGTGATGGCTCTTCAGGGTGCTCCGAAGAATGATTTGTTTTGCACTTCTTGCAACCAGAGGGGGCACGACGACAGTCATTGCTGGCCAAAGGGTAAGGTTTGCTATCAGTGCAGACAGAAAGGGCATGTGAAGTCCAAGTGCCCGCAGCTTCAGTCGACCGGACAGCAGCTTTCCCTCCCAGCCGTGGCACTGCCACCGCCCTAGCAGCAGCAGATAGATCGAGGGAAGGCAAAGTTAAATGCGGTAACAAAAGAAGAAGCGCAGTGCTCGAACCAGGTGATATTAGATTCGTCCTCGTTCTCGTTATAGTTTAATCTTGTAATGTTAAATTAGTCGCTACATTAGTGCCTCATCCGTATGTTGTCATGTGTCTATACTGCTTTGTTAGGCGAGTTTAAGGTTCAAGACTGTTGGGCGCACGTTCTGTTTGACTCTGGTTCCACTCACTCTTTTGTGGCCAAGAGGTTTGTTGGTCGGCATCGCTGGGCCTTGGAGCGAGTTGATGATCCATTCCATGTCAAGTACCCATCCGGAGATTCAGTGGTGTCAGAATTGTGCGTGAGGCAGTTTCCAGTTGTGTTGGATGGATTTTTGGGATATGCAGATCTGGAGGTGATCGACTTGGAGCGTTTTGACATGTTCTTGGTCATGGATTGGCTAGCCCATTATGACATCGTGATCCAGTGCAGGGATAAGCGTCTGGATTTCTTGATTGATGATGGCCAGCCTTGGAGCGTGTTTGGCTTCCCGCGTCAGACTTCCTCAGTTATGTCGGTGGTTTGTGCCCAGCCCTTGGCGGAGTTTGATGGCCGAGTCCGCATTGTTTCTATTTTGCTTGTGGCTTGTGCATCGGCGCCTTGTGTGGAGGACATTCCTGTGGTGCGGGTGTTGATGAGTCCCAATTATATACACATATATGGACTCATCTGGGCCGTTTTTCTACTCATTCCATTGTACTTTAGCCTTGTTTTAGCTCATATTTGTCATTCTATGCTAGGTGCACTTCTTGGCCTATTTTGGTGTGTTTTATGTTTATTCTCTTTTGATGGCCTTATCATATTGTTGAGTGCCACTTTCAGTGGCCTGATTAGCATTTCTGTAGGAACAGGAGTCGTGCAGGTGTTCCCAGTACAATTCTGTACAGGAACACTGCGCACGATCACTGGTTCTATTGCGCACGACCACTGGTCGTGCACACTCAACCCCCGAAATTTGAGTTCTGTCTTGACTGAACGCACTACCATTTACGATAGTGCGCACGACCACTGGTCGTGTGCCACTGGTCGTGCGCCACTGGTCGTGCGAACATGTTATTTTATAAATTTCTTACATTGCAGGCTCCGCCCAGGCAGGCGCACGATCACAGAACTCCTGCGCGCACGACTACTGGTCGTGCGCCAATGACCGTGCGCAGTATTTTCGCCAGCGCCTATATAATGACCTGTTCCGTAAATTAGGTATATGGGGGCTTCCGGGAGCGCGATTTTCAGTCCGTACGCCGCTGTTTTCCACTTCCAGCCACCTCCACCTCATCTTCTCTGGAGGGGGAAGTCGTCTCCAACCATCCTAAGCATTTCTCCATCGTCCATAAGCATTCTCCGCCATCCGCAAGCACTCAAGCAAGCTGTCTCCATTTCTGTCCGGTGAGAAGAACAGCAATCCTGAGGTAGAAGACGACGGAAGCACGTGGAGAGATCGTGACAGTCTCTCAACGCCGGAAGCACAGTCCGCCCGAGTCCGGAGGTAGCTTGACAAACTACCATTCCGGCCGTGAACGGCCGCTAGTCTTCGTCCATTGGTTATCATCTTCTTCTCCCCTTTGTGGTATTTCTTTGAATCATTTGAACTTGAATATCATGATGTTTAGTTTAAATGCAATGTTTGTTTCTTCTCTGTTCATCAACATTTGCTTGTGATTCGTTTCACCTCCACTCACTCACTCACGCATTCATTGTGTTCGATTCGCATTAGTAAGAGCTAGCGGCGATTTGTGAAGAGGTGTCTACGACCCTCACTCTCCGCACTAGTGATCACTTCACCCGCTTGCGCACCGTCCATCCGCCTCACGAAGCTCGGCATCGCGGCCGTTGCACCCATCTCGCCTTGCGAAGCGGTGATTTCGACCCGCACCCCTTTTATTGTTGTTAATAATAGGAAACCAAATCAAACCCCTCTTGTTGTGTTTATTCCCGCTTGTGTAACAATTGTCACACAACGCGATTCGTTCACCCAACCTGCATTCCTCAAGAGACCGACACTCGGGGACTCTATTCCCAACATTTATTACTTGACAGCGACCGGTGCACTTGCCGAACATCGCATCAAGTGTTCCCGAACGTTTTTCCCGACAACCTTCTCGGTCTCCCTCCTGAGCGAGAGGTTGAGTTTGTGATAGATTTGGAGCCCGGGACACGCCCTATTGCAAAGGCACCCTATCGTATGGCACCGCGGGAGTTGGAGGAGCTGCGCACTCAGTTGGATGAGCTTCTACAGCTTGGTTTTATTAGGCCGAGTTCATCGCCTTGGGGTGCGCCGGTTCTGTTCGTGAGGAAGAAGGATGGGACGATGAGGCTTTGAATCGATTACAGAGAGTTGAACAAGGTCACTCTCAAAAATAGATATCTGTTGCCGCGGATTGATGACTTGTTCGACCAGTTGGAGGGTATCTGCGTGTTCTCGAAGATCAACCTTCGGTCCGGTTACCATCAGTTAAGGATTCGCGACTCAGACGTTCCGCGAACTGCTTTCCGGTCGCGTTATGGACATTATGAGTTCCTGGTGATGTCCTTTGGGCTGACGAATGCGCCCTCTGCTTTCATGGATCAGATGAATAGGGTATTCCGGGACTTTCTGGACCAGTTCGTGGTGGTTTTTATTGATGATGTGCTGATATATTCTTCGAGTGAGGAGGAGCATTCTCGGCATCTGCGATTGGTGATGTCTACTTTGAGGGCACACAAGCTGTATGCCAAGCTGAGCAAATGCGAGTTCTGGCTTTCATAGGTCTCTTTCTTGGGTCACGTGGTGAGCAAGGGTGGCATCTCTGTGGACCTAGCGAAGGTCGCTGCTGTTTTGGACTGGAAGAGGCCGTCGTCGCCAAAGGAGATCCGAAGTTTCCTGGGTTTAGCTGGCTATTACCGGAGGTTTGTGGAGGGTTTCTCAGGCATTTCCGCGCCTCTGACTAGGTTGACGCGGAAGGAAGCGGCTTTTGATTGGAGCGAGCAGTGCGAGGAGGCCTTCCGGGAGTTAAAGAGAAGGTTGTGTTCCGCTCCGGTTTTGGCTCTCCCGGTTAAGGGAGTAGAGTTTCAGGTCTACGTCGATGCTTCGCTGATAGGCCTTGGGTGCGTCCTCATGCAGGAGGGCAAGGTCATTGCGTTTGGGTCAAGGCAGCTTAAGCTGCATGAGCGGAACTACCCGACACATGATTTGGAGTTTACTGCGGTGATTTGTGCCCTGAAGCTGTGGAGGCATCTCTTGTATGGAGTGGTGCGCAAGATCTACTCAGATTACAAGAGCCTGATTTACGTATTTTCTCAGCGAGAGCTGAACCTACGCCAGCGTCGATGGATGGAGTTCGTGGCTGATTATAATGTGGAGATCCTCTATCACCCCTGCAAGGCAAATGTAGTGGCGGATGCCCCGAGCAGGAAGTCAGCTTCTGTTTTCGGACTCTCCGTGCAGTCCCTGGTGGAGGAGTTTCTTTTGATGAGCATCACGGTGAAGCCCAGGGGTGGATCGTCTTGTATGGAGGTTGAAGAACCTTCTTGGATTACTCTGGCGAAGTCGCACCAGAAGGATGATCCGGATTTGCAGCATCTCCGAGGTAGAGCGGAGAGGGATGAGTTGCCAAATTTCTTGATTGATGTGGAGGGTACCTTGAGATACCGGGGTATGCTTTGCATACCCGCTGTGGAGGAGATTCGAGGGAAGATTTGTGAGGAGGCTCACGACTCCAGCCTATCTTATCATCCTGTCTCTACGAAGATGTATCACGATATGAAGCAGATCGTGTGGTGGCCAGGCATGAAGGGCGATGTTGCGAGGTTCGTAGCATAGTGTTACACTTGTCAGCGCGTCAAGGCGGATCATAGGAGACCCGGGGGCAAGTTGTCACCGTTGGATATTCCTTTGTGGAAGTGGGAGAGCATCTCCATGGACTTCATTACTGGTTTGCCGAGATCCCCTCGAGGACATGATGCAGTGTGGGTCATCGTGGACAGGTTGACCAAGTGTGCTCATTTCGTGCTTTACAAGACTGGTTAGTCGATGGAGAAGATTGCGTCTCTGTATGTGCAGGAGGTCATTAGACTGCATGGAGTACCTGTGAGCATAGTGTCTGATCGTGATTCCAGATACACTTCCCGCTTTTGGCAGAGTCTGCATGGGGCTTTGGGCACCGATCTCAGGTCTTCTACAGCTTATCATCCGCAGACGAATGGGCAGACAGAGAGGGTTAATCAGATCGTGGAGGATTTGATCCAGTGTTATATTCTAGAGCATGGAGGAGCTTGGGATGAACGCCTTGGGCACATGGAGTTCGTGTACAATAATAGTTACCAGGAGAGCTTGCAGATGGCTCCGTTTGAGGCTCTGTATGGAAGGAGATGTCGGACTCCCCTGTTTTGGGCTGAAGTGGGCGAGAAGCCTGTTCTTGGTCCTGAGGCTTTGGAGGAGATGAGCATTGTTGTTGGGGAAATGATTTATCTTAACCCCTAAAAATGAGTAGAATATAAATTCTAAGAATGAAAAATTAGTCTAAGTAAATATGCGTCAAATAGTATTCGACGCAACGTCGAAGTGTAGTCGACGTTCGTCTCAGAATGAGTCGAAGTAACTCTAAACAGAATTCGACGTAACCTATGTCAACGTAACTCTGACTTCAAGTCGACGCATTTAGTGAAGTCGACGTACCTTAGTCGACGCACCTTCCGTATTCTCCTCTCGATGTCCAGCCAGTCTGAAATCGATGCTTCCGTCGAATAGTAATCGACGTACATCGATTTCTATGTCAAATTCAAAACACGCCAGATCTCTTTCCTTCTTTCTGTAGATCTGATTCTTATGGAATTATATTATTCTTTTATAGCCGTTCTGAATCAGTCTTTCCTTCTAATTGATTCTTGGCTAAATTGATTAAGTTTATTATGGATATTATTTGAAATCAGAATGATCTCTTTCCTTCTACAGAAATAATGTTTATGGAATCTTTTCTCTCTTACTATTTCTCTGACTGCTAATTGATTATTCTCCTATAGTATTCTTTGAATAAACAGAGCTATAAATAAGAGGGAAATCGACAGAGAAGAATAAGAAGTGATCCACTCCATACATTTGAAATAGAGGAAAAGCTCCCAAGAGAAAAGTGAGAAAAACTGAGAAAAGTGAAAGTGTGCTGCAACAAACAACAAGCCTTCTTCTTCTCCTTCTTCTGAGATCATACTGCTGCAATTTCTGAAACCTCTCACTGAAAGAGAAAAAGGCCTACAATCTCCTTCTCACTATAGAAGAGAGATTTCATTCACTATTTCTTGTGCTTCTAATCTTCTTGCTAAGAAGAAGATTCTTTCTTGTTTCAATTACTTCTTCTACTTCTTCTTCTTATTCTCATTTCATTTTCAAACTATGTAAAAGAGTTTTTAGAATCTCTCTTCAAAAAATTCAGTTGTAATGGTTCTAAGAGTCTCCTTATCAAATGACTCAGTACAAGATAGTGAATTCCTACCAAGGGGGTAGAAGAGTGGACTACCCAAAGTTTGGGGAACCACTATATTTCTTTGTGCTGTGCTGTGATTTTCTTTTTGCTGTTACTTTCTTTATTTGCCTAATTCTTGTTGGTGTGTGTGGGAAGCTTAAATCTGTGATTATTACACACACACACACACACACACATATATATATATATATATATATATTTGTTAACCTTGCACAAAGTATTTTTAAATCTCTATTCACCCCCACCCCCTCTAGAGAATTCTAGTGAGGTTAACTGTGCACTTTCAATTGGTATCAGAGGGAGGTTGATCAAAAAGGGATAACTCCTTGATCAAAAAGATCCTACCTCATATATATATATATATATATATTTCTAAAAAAATTTTATGGCACAAATCAAAGATTATGCTTCCACCAGACCACCAATTTGCAACCTTGAAAAGTTTGCACTTTGGAAAATAAGAATTAAAATTTATCTAAACTCTATTGATGGAGAATTATTTGATGTTATTATGACAGGTCCTCCAAAGTCATTCAAGAAGGACTCAAGTGGAAAGGTCGCACAAACACTTGCTCCAAAGGCTGAATGGACAGATGAAGAAAAGAAAGCTCATGCATGTGATGCCAAAGCCATGAATATCTTAGTCTCAACCCTCTCAGATGAAACCTTCCAAAAGATTGCTGAATGTGAGTCAGCTAAGGAAATATGGGAAGCTCTCACTAAAATGGTAGAAGGGAGTGCTGATGAGAGAAAAGATAGAAAGGCATTACTTATCTCTCAATATGAAAACTTCCAGAAGAAAGATAGTGAAAGTGTTGCTGACATGTATGCCAGATTCAGCCTCATAATAAATGAGTTAAGAACACTTGAGAAGGACATATCTCTCACTGAGATAAATGACAAATTGCTAACTTGCTTCCCTAGCTCTTGGGACTCAAGAATTTGGCCAATTAGAGACTACAGAAGCCAAAATGAAATCTCCACAGATGTTCTGTTGGGTAAATTAAGATCCTATGAACAGTTGTTGAAAACAAGAGCTGAGAAAGAAGAGAAAGAAAATAGTCCTTCACTCTCAAAGGAAAAGAGTATTGCTTTAAAAGCTACTGCAGGTGAACCCTCTACAAGTGATGAGGAGCTGATCAGTCTACTGGCCAGAAGGTTCAAGAAGTGGATCAAAACAGAAGGATCCAGAAGGAGAGATTCAAAAACCAGGTATGATAAAACTCCTACTAAAGAAATTATATGTTACTCTTGCAGGAAACCTGGACACATTACACCTGAATGTCCTAAAGAGATCAGTAACAAGAAAGATCTGAAAAGAACAGATCAAAATAAGAAGAAGAAAGAGAAAGGATTCATTGCTCAATCATGGAGTGATTCAGAATCTGAAGGAAGTACCTCATCTGAAAATGATCAAGAAGAGGCTAAGCAAGAGGAAACCTGTTTGATGGCTACTGAGAAGCATGATGATAAATCTCTGGTAAATATATCTGATGATATAGATTTTTCTTCTACTGATTTCAAAAATAATTTCAAAGAATTTTGTTTAGATCAAGTCAAATCTGAGAAAGAAATAAAAAGGCTAAGAAATGAATTGAACAATCTCAAACAAATGGATACACAATATAAAAACTATGAGCTCAGTCAAGAACTCTCTAGATTAGAGGAGCAACTGGATAAAATCAATACTGAAAATCAAACACTAAGAAATGAGCTAGCAAAGGCAAAAGCCTTTGAAGATTCTCTAAATGGCAGAAGTCAAAAGCTGAAGAATATCTCTGAAAATCTCACTGATAGATTTAGACAACTAGAGTTTAATACTGATTTAGAACCCAGACCTCAATCATCCAGCAAATCTGTTTGGAGACATCCTATCCACTTCACTAGGAAGAATAATCTGATAGGAGAAAATTCACAAGAAAATCCAAAAACAACTACTATTTTTAAGAAAAATAATTTCACTATATATGAAGGAATCCTAGGTAAATATCCTCAAAAAAGAAATAAATTTACGTCGAGTCATTATCGACGTGCGTCGAATTGTACTCAACGCAACTCAAATAATACATCGATTTCTAATCAACGCATACACCAAAATACGTCGACTCCCAATCAGCGCAACCTCTCCTATGCTTCGACTAAAAGAGAACACAGAATGAAGGAAGCGTCGACTTCGACTCGACGCAACCTTAAACATACGTTGAATTCATATCGATGCAACCAATCTAACAGAAATATCTCCTTTTCCAAAAAGTCTTCTCAATCCATTTCTTTTTATAATGAATACTATTTCTGCAATATTACTAAAGACTGTTGGTATGATAAGCCAACACTCCTAAAGAAGAAAGGGTACTCTGAAAAACCAACTTACTATTTCGTTGAACCTTTTCCTGTTGGGAGTAAGGGACCCCAGCTTAGCAGGGTCCAAACTAAGGTTTAACATCTTATGTGCAGATGTATCACACATTCAGGCTGGTGTGGTACTTGGATAGTGGATGCTCCATGCATATGACAGGGTACAACAATCTATTAACAAACTTTGAAGATAAACATGGACCATCATTGACTTTTGGAGACTCTAGCTGTGGGCAAACCAGGGGCTTTGGAGATTTCAAAGAAGGGAAAGTTACCTTCAAGAATGTGGCAGTAGTCAAAGGACTGAAGCACAATCTGATAAGTATAAGTCAGATATGTGACAGTGGTAAGTATGAGGTAAAATTAACCACACTATTTTGCCATATTATTGATGTCAAGACTGGTGCCATAGTACTCAATGGAATTAGAAAAGGGAAAGTATATATAGTAGATTTTAGCTCCACACCCACCGAAGTTTGTTTGTTCAACAATATTATTGATAAAAGTGAATTATGGCATAGGAGACTAGGTCATCTAAACTACAAAACCATTAGTAAACTAGCAAAGAATAACCTAGTCAGAGGCCTACCAAAGGGTAGGTACTCTAAGGATTCTCCATGTAGACCTTGCCAACTAGGAAAACAGACCAAATCATCCTTCAAACTAATTGGTAAGGATGACTCCCCTAGGACTCTCTACTTACTGCACATGGATCTCTTTGGTCCCATATCCACTCAGAGCTTAGGTGGAAAGTCTTATACCCTAGTCATTGTGGATGACTATTCTAGATTTAGCTGGGTATTCTTTCTAAGGGCTAAGTCTGAAACCCACAAGATTCTCTCAAGATTCATAAGACAGATTCAATCTGAATTCAATACTCATGTTTCCATAATCAGAAATGGGACTGAATTTGAAAATCAGTTAATCTATAGTTTCTGTGAGGATGTAGGTATCAAACAAAGCTTCTCAGCACCTAGAACTCCTCAACAAAATGGAGTTGTTGAATGAAAGAATAGAACCTTAATTGAATCAGGAAGCACCTTGCTTGCATAATCAGGATTACCAAAAACCTTCTGGGCTGAAGCAGTCAACACTGCAAACTATGTTCTAAATAGAAGCCTCATACACAAAACTAAGTCAAAAACTCCATATGAGCTCCTGAAGGGAAAACATCCATTGTTAAATACTTAAAAATTTTTGGATGTGCTTGCTTTATCCTAAATAATGGGAAAAATCATCTTGCCAAGTTTGACAAGAAGTCTGATGATGGAATATTTCTGGGGTACTCATCATCTAGTAAAGCTTATAGGTGCTATAACATGAGAACTCTCAGAATTGAAGAATCCGTGCACATTATATTTGATGAAACTAACATGCTGTTTAAGGGGGGAGGAAACTTCCACCAGTCCTTTTCCACAGGAAAACAGTAGCATAGAGACTCAGTTTGAACATCTAACTCTAAAAAACACAAACACTGGGAAAGAAAACCAGCTACAGGAACCAAGTGAGGAGTCTGAACAAGAACATGAAGAAGGTTCAGAAAAGAGCAATCAAAACCAACTCCCACAAGAGAACATGGTTCAGGAGGAACAATTGATCAATGATCCCATTGTTAATGAGGAAGAAGAGCATCTGACAAATCCAAGCAGGACAGGGATCAATATGAAAAATCATCCACAATCCTAAGTAATTGGAGACCCCAATACAGGAGTAAGAACAAGACACCAAGTCTCCAATGGGATGATGCTCCAATGCTTCTTATCACAAGTTGAACCAAAGAAGTTTGAGGAAGCAAATTGTGATCCTCACTGGATTATAGCCATGCAAGAAGAACTAAGCCAATTTGAGAGAAACAAAGTGTGGAACTTAGTTGAGAGACCAAGAAACTACCCAGTTATTGGTACAAAGTGGGTATACAGAAACAAACTAGATTCCACTAGAGTAATTGTCAGGAACAAGGCAAGACTTGTAGCACAAGGATACAAACATGAAGAAGGAATAGACTACAATCAAACCTTTGCTCCAGTAGCCAGATTGGAAGCAATCAGACTCTTTCTTGCCTATGCAGCTTTCATGAAGATGAAAGTCTACCAGATGGATGTCAAGAGTGCTTTTCTGAATGGTGACCTTCAAGAAGATGTGTATATAGAGAAACCACCAGGTTTTATCAATCCCTCCTCTCCTAACTTTGTTTACAGACTTAACAAAGCTCTTTATGGTCTTAAGCAAGCACCTAGAGCTTGGTATGAAACTCTCTCCAACTTCCTGATAGAAAATTCTTTTGAAAGAGGTAAAGTAGATAAAACACTTTTTACTAGAACCCACAAGAATAAACTCCTGCTTGTTCAAATCTATGTAGATGACATCATCTTTGGCTCAACTCATCCCAAACTCTGTAAAAGATTTGCTAATCTAATGCAATCTAAATTTGAAATTAGTAATATAGGAGAACTCTCTTATTTCTTAGGGCTACAAGTAAAACAAAGCAGTGAGGGGATCTTTATCTCACAATCTAAATACACTAAAGAGTTAATCAAAAAGTTTGGTATGGAATCAGCATCAACCATGAAAACACCTATGGCAAATAATGCCATCATAGAAAAGGATGATAAGGGAAAATCATTAGATCAAAAGACCTATAGTGCAATCATAGGATCCCTCCTCTATCTAACAGCTAGCAGACCTGATATTATGTTTGCCACCTGCATATGTGCTAGATTTCAGGTTGATCCAAAAGAATCCCATCTCTCCTCTGTAAAAAGAATTCTTAGATATCTAAAGGGAACACCTGAACTAGGTCTATGGTACTCAGCAGAAACCAACTTTGAATTAACAGGTTTCTCAGATGCAGACTATGCTTGTTGTAGGGTTGATAGAAAAAGCACATCTGGACTTGCCAATTCCTAGGTGACAGATTAATATCATGGTTCAGTAAGAATCAAACCTCAGTCTCAACCTCAACTGCTGAAGCTGAATATATAGCTGCTGGGAGCTGTCCTATGGATGCAAAATTAGCTTCTTGACTATAAATTGGAAGTCAACAACTCTAAAATCTATTGTGATAGTTCTAGTGCTATATCCATAGCATCCAACCCAGTCCTTCATAGTAGAACCAAACATATAGAGATCAGACATCACTTTCTTAGAGACAATGTAGAAAAAGGAAAGATAACCTTAGAATATATTCCTATTGACAGTCAAAGAGCAGACATTTTCACCAAACCCTTGGATGAAACTAAGCATACTTACTTCATCAACACCTTAGGAATGCTTGATGGAAGCTTGTACACAACATCGTTGGGCAAATCTAAAAGAGGTCAGAAAAACTAAGAGAGCACTTGAAGATTGATGGCGCAAATCTCACACACCGCTATAGGCGGTAGCTTGACTGCGACACGAAACGGCAGTGTACCGATCGTTCAAGTAATAAATGTTGGGAATAAATCCCCGAGTGTCGGTCTCTTGAGGAACACAATAAGGTGGAGTTTACTATTGAGGCAGGACTTGAGATCGAAGTCCTTAAATCGGATGGATTGCGGGGGAGTTGGGTTGGCTTTTGGAAAACAAAATAAAAACTAACAACTACTCCTATGCAATGCCGCTATGCAAAGCTTCGCTTGGCGGGATGGAAACTAGGCAGGCCTTGAGCGCGCTGCGTCGCAAGGGCGGATGGACGAGAAGGCTAATGGAATCGAACTATGCAGGCCTTGAGCGCGCTGCTTCGATAGGCGAATGGATTACGGGCCGCGATGCCACGCTTCGGTAGGCGAATGGGCGAGTAGGCTAGTGGAATGAGGGTCGCACGCACCTCTTCGACAAGCACACCACTAACAATTGTTAGGGCGGCACAACACAACCAACAATCCACACCACAAGGCACACCTCAAAATAATAAGCAAGAATACTCAAATCACATAGACATAATCAAGTAAAAATGCTAATAATCAAGCACGCTTCATCATAATGTTAGATCTAGCTACATACACATCAATAAGAAGAGAACAAGGCAAGAAATCGACCGAATCCGAAGGCTCGTTGAAGATTCACGGTTGGAATCGCCGGGTTGTCAATCCGCGTCCAAGCTCGGTCCACAACTACGTCCGGGGTAGAGAGAGCTGTCACGACTCTCCAATGGACCCGTCTTCTTCGTGTCACGATCCGGTGGAGGTTGCCAACTTCCTCTTGCTCGATGGAGATAGCGGCTAGGTCTTCCTTTGGAGCTCTTGGATGAAGGAGGAGGCCGAGAGGAAACTCCGGCTCAAGATTGGCGTGAAGAGCAAGCCCGGAGCACCTCTAGATGGTGGGCGACGGTGGAGGGGCGAAACTGGGCGGAACCGGGCGGAAAACGGCGCTGAAAATCGGGATCCTCACCTAAAATCGCGAGCAGGGAATTTATAGGCGCTGGAATTAAACAGTGCACACGGTCAGTGGCGCACGACCATTGGTCGTGCGCACTGGAATCCTGTGATCGTGCGCTCTGCCTGGACAGAACCTGCAAAGACAGAAATTACAAAATAACATGTTCGCACGACCAGTGGCGCACGACCGATGGTCGTGCGCACTAGCGTCAGTGGTCGTGCGCAATAGATGAAACAGAACTTAAAGATTAATGGTCAGTGCGCACGAGCAGTGGCGCACGACCTGTGGTCGTGCACGCTGGAGTTGATGATCGTGCGCATTACACCAAACAGAACTTATGAAAAAAGCGTTAAGTGCACACGATCAGTGGCGCACGACCAGTGGTCGTGCGCAATAGAACCAGTGATCGTGCACAGTGTTCCTGTGCAGAATTGCACCGGAAACACCTGCACGACTCCTGTTCTAGCGTACAACCACCAATCCGGCCACTAAAAGTGGCACCGAACAATGCATGAAAACTACTAATGAAAATCAACATGAAATCACACCAAAATGGGCCAAAAGGTGCACCTAGCATGGGATATCAAATATGAACTAAAACAGGGCTAAAGTGCAGTGAAATGACTAACTAAACGGCCCAGATGAGTCCATAAAAGTGTATATGATGAGGACTCATCACACCCCCAGACTTAACTGTTTGCGCGTCCCGAGCAAACAAATTCTAAGCGAACTAGGAAAGAACAGTAGATGGCTTAAAACTACAATACAGAGTACCATGCGAAGTCGCATGCTCACGTGCATAAGAAGAATAGTAGAGAAGATTTCTGATTATATAAACAGTTTATATATTTCTAAAAGAGTAAAAGCATATTACAACTACTCAAAATGGTGAACAACGGTGAATCATTTAGTCTTGCACACCGAGAAAGTAAACTAAACGCTGAGATGAGCATTGCTCAAGATCGGGGTACGGGACAAACTCCACTGAAATCCATCAGTGTCGGTGACCATAAGCTTGCCCGGTCACATTCTCTCCACGACACTAGATTGGTTCATAGCGTGAGTCAGTAGGACTTTAGGTTAGAGATGGGGCTTGGGTTACGGTGAGGTAAACAATGATAAACAGGACGGCTTAAAACACCTAACCCAAATGAGCTTTAAGAATAACTACCCGTGCACCCAAAATCGAATGCAAGTGCACCACACCCCCAGACTTGGACTTTTGCAACATAGGTGTGTGCACCGCCTACTCCCAATACATAATTTTTCTACAAGATTTTCAATAAAACACACCTTTCTTTTTCTCTTTTTCTTTTCTTTTTTTTTTCTTTTTCTTTAAATCTTCTTTTTCTTGTCTTTTTCTTTCAGCAAATTTTCAATTGAGCATATCCACAGGTTCACATAATAAACACCACAATCAACACCCCCCAAAATGTAAATGAAACTACAACTAAAGCTCAGATTTGGGTGTGCGACTAGGTTAGGCTTTTAGGCTTTGGCAAGAAAGATGTGGAGCTGAATCAAGAAAAGGATAGGCACAAAGGGGCTAGCAAGGGTAAACAATAGGCATGAAATAAAAAGTTCAACCGGGCCAAAATAATGGCCTACGTCATTCTCACGCACTAGAACTATCCTATGCCAATGCTTCAAGAATCACTTGGGGCAAGTTCTAGCCACCGAGAAAGATTCTCCTTTCTCACGACTCAAGCAATACGAGTCTAACGATCGTTTACACACATCCCTATGCTACCGTTTGATTCACACCGGATTCACCATTTGAGTAGAGTAAACAACATTTACACTAATAAGAAAAACATAAAACCATAGCATAAAAAGAAATCTACTCTACACAAAATTCTATGCAACCGAGCACTCGACTAGGAGCACTACTAGAGTCAACATTTTACTCTGCTACATAATCCTAAGCCATCACCTAGATTTTCCCAAATAAGCAAAAGAATTAAATTCACAACAGAGCAAGCAAACAGATGAGTGCGCGCTCAAGTGGGTGAAGTGGTGTGTAATGATAAAAATATACTTCTGATATGCAAAAACGTGTACACGTGTAGTGAACACTCGGTACACTCCCCCCCAGACTTAAACTAAACAATATGCGCAAAATGCAGCTATAAAATTCAGAATAATGCTAGGGAAAGAGAGTACCCAGTGCTCAGAAATGAGCACACCAGAAGATTGGCGTGTAAACCTGGACTAAGCTGCAGCGTCCGTCATCCAGAAGAGATACCTGCAGGGGGTCAGCTCCGCAAAAACAGAAGAAAGTAGGAAACTGAAAAGAAAATACTACTGACTAAACATGATTAGATAAAAATAAAAATTGCAGAAAAGGAAGATAACTACTGGGGTTATTGTCATCCCAGCACGACTTATTTGGCATTTGTACAGTTCTAGCTAATGGGCCTATGAAAAGAAAAGTGGACAGGTAACTGTTCTAATATGCGTGTCGGTAGCGGGTACCGATACGGCGAAAGAACAGTCACGCCTCTACCCGAATATAAATAATACCTGCTTGACACAGGTAGAGGGAAAAGAAAGTAAGAAGAGGAGGAGGCCTGGTCCTCACTCATCTCACAAAACACCTCCTTGCCTAGCAAGGTATCGTCAACAGGGGGGCAGCAGCAGGCAAAGGCAATGAGTGGGGCTTCCTCTACGGAGGGAGGATCAACCTCCTCACATGAGAGGATGCTCTCATCATTGACTTGAGCATCATGCTCCAAGTCCTCCTGATGTACCTGTGAAGACTCAACCTGCACAGGCTCAGATGAAGAAGGGGGGTCAGGAAATAAAAAGGAAGAATGACATAAATAATCAACAATCGGGGGAGTGGTCCCGGTCTCACTCCCATTAGGTTGGGGAAGTAAAATAATGTTTGCATTGTCATCAATGCTACAAGATTCGGCGGGATCAACGGTGGCCAGGCTTAGGATTTGGACTTCCTCCACCGGTGCTGAGGAAAATTCCTCTTCACCTAGAAGGTTGTCCTCCTCCATAGGAATAGGCACAACACTCAGATCAACCGCCTCCTCCTGCGACACATCATCAACAATGTCGTCTGAGACGAGTGTAGTATGCACAACAGGGAGAGGAATAGTGCTCGGATAAAAGTCGAGCACCGATTCCTCACAAAGAATCGAATCCACTAGAGGTGGTGGATGCACTGGGAGAATGGGCTCAGCAATGTCGGTGCATAGATCAGCCGCACATCCGGTGACCGTATCCATGCCATACCCTTCAAAATGTGAAGGTGACAAAGACACATAGCCGGATGTTGAAGGTGTGCCGCCAGAGCTAGGAGTTGGGACGATCCGAATATCCGGCTCGTCATCCTCATCCAATTGGCGAAGATAAGCAACACAATCCTTCAGGGCATGATCTGTGCCCCGACAAAACTGGCACTGCCTAGCAGGCTTCTTTGGCACAGCGGGGGCTGGAGCCGAAAAGAAGTATGACGGTAATGGCTCAGCAGAGTAGCCATAAGACTTACGCGCACCATATGGAGTATCAGACGGAGTCGATGCTCTATATGCTGGGCGAGAGGAATTATGCCTACTATTCTCCGTAGGGCATTCAACACTAGAGTGGGAAGTAGCTCCACACCAACGGCAACGGAAATTTAGATGTGCCCACATAGTGTGAAGATAAAACGATTCAAAAAGACAAACACTATTGTGCGAAATACTACACCTAACAAAAATTTACTAAAGCAACCTACTATAAAACAAGAAAATGGAATAAAAAGAACAGAAATAAAATAACAGAAAATGCAATTTACAAATGGAAGGGCTTTTCTCTCAGGTTCTCCCTCTCCAGAAAACTCACACGACTGTGTTCCCCGGCAACGGCGCCAAAAACTTGATGGCGCAAATCTCACACACCGCTATAGGCGGTAGCTTGACTGCGACACGAAACGGCAGTGTACCGATCGTTCAAGTAATAAATGTTGGGAATAAATCCCCGAGTGTCGGTCTCTTGAGGAACACAATAAGGTGGAGTTTACTATTGAGGCAGGACTTGAGATCGAAGTCCTTAAATCGGATGGATTGCGGGGGAGTTGGGTTGGCTTTTGGAAAACAAAATAAAAGCTAACAACTACTCCTATGCAATGCCGCTATGCAAAGCTTCGCTTGGCGGGATGGAAACTAGGCAGGCCTTGAGCGCGCTGCGTCGCAAGGGCGGATGGACGAGAAGGCTAATGGAATCGAACTATGCAGGCCTTGAGCGCGCTGCTTCGATAGGCGAATGGATTACGGGCCGCGATGCCACGCTTCGGTAGGCGAATGGGCGAGTAGGCTAGTGGAATGAGGGTCGCACGCACCTCTTCGACAAGCACACCACTAACAATTGTTAGGGCGGCACAACACAACCAACAATCCACACCACAAGGCACACCTCAAAATAATAAGCAAGAATACTCAAATCACATAGACATAATCAAGTAAAAATGCTAATAATCAAGCACGCTTCATCATAATGTTAGATCTAGCTACATACACATCAATAAGAAGAGAACAAGGCAAGAAATCGACCGAATCCGAAGGCTCGTTGAAGATTCACGGTTGGAATCGCCGGGTTGTCAATCCGCGTCCAAGCTCGGTCCACAACTACGTCCGGGGTAGAGAGAGCTGTCACGACTCTCCAATGGACCCGTCTTCTTCGTGTCACGATCCGGTGGAGGTTGCCAACTTCCTCTTGCTCGATGGAGATAGCGGCTAGGTCTTCCTTTGGAGCTCTTGGATGAAGGAGGAGGCCGAGAGGAAACTCCGGCTCAAGATTGGCGTGAAGAGCAAGCCCGGAGCACCTCTAGATGGTGGGCGACGGTGGAGGGGCGAAACTGGGCGGAACCGGGCGGAAAACGGCGCTAAAAATCGGGATCCTCACCTAAAATCGCGAGCAGGGAATTTATAGGCGCTGGAATTAAACAGTGCGCACGGTCAGTGGCGCACGACCATTGGTCGTGCGCACTGGAATCCTGTGATCGTGCGCTCTGCCTGGACAGAACCTGCAAAGACAGAAATTACAAAATAACATGTTCGCACGACCAGTGGCGCACGACCGATGGTCGTGCGCACTAGCGTCAGTGGTCGTGCGCAATAGATGAAACAGAACTTAAAGATTAATGGTTAGTGCGCACGAGCAGTGGCGCACGACCGGTGGTCGTGCGCGCTGGAGTTGATGATCGTGCGCATTACACCAAACAGAACTTATGAAAAAAGCGTTAAGTGCACACGATCAGTGGCGCACGACCAGTGGTCGTGCACAATAGAACCAGTGATCGTGCGCAGTGTTCCTGTGCAGAATTGCACCGGAAACACCTGCACGACTCCTGTTCTAGCGTACAACCACCAATCCGGCCACTAAAAGTGGCACCGAACAATGCATGAAAACTACTAATGAAAATCAACATGAAATCACACCAAAATGGGCCAAAAGGTGCACCTAGCATGGGATATCAAATATGAACTAAAACAGGGCTAAAGTGCAGTGAAATGACTAACTAAACGGCCCAGATGAGTCCATAAAAGTGTATATGATGAGGAATCATCAAAGATACGTCGATTACCTATCGACGCACCGTCGACTTGATATCGACGCAAATCTGCGAACACATCGAAAGGTCAATAGGCTGACAAAATTTCGACGGAGCGTCGAATCCATATCGACGCATGCGTCGACTTCATGATAATACTGGAAAAAAATCTTTCCTTCTCCTTTTGATGATTGAATTACCTAATATACCTTGATTTCTATTTCCTTTTCGACGTTTCACCTTCTTTAAATAATACCTCTTATTTCACAACTCATACTCTCCCAAACCGCAAAAAACTTCATCTTTTACCCTTCTCTCTGCAACAATGGCGCCAACTCCTGTTCAATCTGTCATCATCCAAGCACTAAACGATGCTCTGGAACAACTCCTGAATGAATTTCAGACACGACTGAACAACTTCTCAAACTAGTGTGCCGCCATGCTAACTACCTGTGAAGCCAAACTGGCCAACCTCTCCGCTTCTCTTCCTGAGCTTTATGTTCTCCTTAAAGAACAAGCTCTGTCGCCAAAAGGGTTTACATCCTTTCTGCAGGATATAAACCAGGGGGAGAGTTGCTCCAGAAACCCCTCCAATCAGGTTCTCTATCCCTCTTAAAGCTCAGGGTTAATTCTTCTCCAAACTCTAACTATAATTTCTACATATTACACCAACTCCATTTCTTACTATAGGCTCCAATCTTCTCAAATCACTCTGATTACACCTTCAACAACCCCTTTGGTGAAACCTCATCCTACCATACAGAAGGAAACCATGATGTGGACTCAGCATTCAGAGAATATGCTCCATATGTTCAGGGGGAAATTGTTGCAGTAAAGAATACAGAAATCCAGGGGGAGGAAGAAGCAGCCACTTCAGATGATTGGAAAGGGCAAGTTTGGATTGATGCACCCCTTTGTATGGAAGAATATCAGCATCACTCTCCTGGCTTCTCTGCTAGCTATATCAAACTCAAGGCACCCCTACTTGAGGATATTCCTCCTGAAGAGATTGAAGGAGAAAAACATTCCTCATCACAGTCTACTCTACCAGAGGACATTCTGCCTCCTGTTATAGAACAATTTCCCTCTCCTACAAAAGTTCCTTCCCCACCTTCTCCTTCTAAAGAGAAAACTACATCTCCACCTCTGCCTCTACCACCACTTCAACCTCCTTCTCTACCTCCTCTACTACCTTTACATCCACAAATGCTACCTAGGGAAAGACCAAGAGGACAAATGAAAAGAGGAAGAGAAGTCATTCCTCATTGGCAAAAATTCTCCAAAGAAGAAAGGAAAGACTATGCAAAGGAAAAGAAATACAGAAAAACTGTTGAGGAGATAAAATGGTTTGAATGAATGCCTAATATTACTCCTAACAGTCCTGTAAAGGAGTACCATGACCCTGACATGGAAAATAGGCATGGAGAAATGAGAGAAAGAGAGTTGTATGAATTTGAAGCAGCAATGAAAGAGACAGAGGATAAGAGGAATATCTGGATGGAAAAGTTCAAGAAGGGGATGACCTAAGAACAGATTCTTGCTGAATCTTCCATCAAACTTCCAAAGAAATTGTTTGATGTTGAAGCATATCAGAAGAAAAATCCTCAGGCAGGGCTTATCCAAGACAAAGGACAAAAGCACAAAAGGGGTGTAGGGTGTTCAAAAGATGACTACATTCCCTATAAGAAGCCTAAAAGACCAGAAGGATTAGACAAATGGCATTGTTCACCCTGGAAAGGGAAAGGAAAAGTGTCTGAGATCCCTGAGAAACAAGAATCGGAGAAGAAGAGAAAATATAGGCCCAAGGTTGACAACAAGGGACCATCTGAGCCCAAATCTACACAAAAGAAACCTCAAAGCATTACAATTGAAATGATTGATGAAAAGGCAGCAATTATCATTAGCAAGGGCTATTCCATAAATGACACTCTCCCTGATGCTGAAAAGATCCTGGCAAAGCAGCACACAATTATCAGAAATGTTCAGGAGCATCCTGATAGAGCCAGGACCTACATTTTTGAAGCTATTGAAAATTTATCTAAGAAACTTTACTCTGCCTTTGTCAACTTCATGTATAACAAGAAGTTCTTAGTTTAAATCTTGTGAAAGATACTTACATGTTATATGATTTCTTTCTCTACTTTCTTCTGATTACTTAACATATTTCTTTTCTATATAAATGCCTTGCAGTGTTGATTAAAAGCTGGTACAATTTCTCCCTGAATAGGGTTAAGACAAATAGGGGGAGCTAGTTGGGAAAATGATTTATCTTAACCCCTAAAAATGAGTAGAATATAAATTCTAAGAATGAAAAATTAATCTAAGTAAATATGCGTCGAATAGTATTCGACGCAATGTCGAAGTGTAGTCGACGTTCCTCTCAGAATGAGTCGAAGTAACTCTGACTTCAAGTCGACGCATCTAGTGAAGTCGACGTACCTTAGTCGACGCACCTTCCATATTCTCCTCTCGACGTCCAGCCAGTCTGAAATCGACGCTTCCGTTGAATAGTAATCGACGTACGTCGAGTTCTATGTCAAATTCAAAACACGCCAGATCTCTTTCCTTCTTTCTGTAGATCTGATTCTTATGGAATTATATTATTCTTTTATAGCCGTTCTGAATCAGTCTTTCCTTCTAATTGATTCTTGGCTAAATTGATTAAGTTTATTATGGATATTATTTGAAATCAGAATGATCTCTTTCCTTCTATAGAAATATTGTTTATAGAATCTTTTCTCTCTAACTATTTCTCTGACTGCTAATTGATTATTCTCATATAGTATTCTTTGAATAAACAGAGCTATAAATAAGAGGGAAATCGGTAGAGAAGAATAAGAAGTGATCCACTCCATACATTTGAAATAGAGGAAAAACTCCCAAGAGAAAAGTGAGAAAAACTGAGAAAAGTGAAAGTGTGCTGCAGCAAACAACAAGCCTTCTTCTTCTCCTTCTTCTGAGATCATACTGCTGCAATTTTTGAAACCTCTTACTGAAAGAGAAAAAGGCCTACAATCTCCTTCTCACTATAGAAGAGAGATTTCATTCACTATTTCTTTTGCTTCTAATCTTCTTGCTAAGAAGAAGATTCTTTCTTGTTTCAATTACTTCTTCTACTTCGTCTTCTTATTCTCATTTCATTTTCAAACTATGTAAAAGAGTTTTTAGAATCTCTCTTCAAAAAATTCAGTTGTACTGGTTCTAAGAGTCTCCTTATCAAAAGACTCAGGCTGGTTCTAAGAGTCTCCTTATCAAAAGACTCAATACAAGATAGTGAATTCCTACCAAGGAAGTAGAAGAGTGGACTATCCAAAGTTTGGGGAACCACTATATTTCTGTGTGTTATGCTGTGATTTTCTTTTTGCTGTTACTTTCTTTATTTTCTTAATTCTTGTTGGTGTGTGTGGGAAGCTTAAATCTGTGATTATTACACATATATATATATTTGTTAACTTTGCACAAAGTATTTTTAAATCTCTATTCACCCCCCCCCCCTCTAGAGAATTCTAGTGAGGTTAACTATGCACTTTTAGTTGTTGTGACGCAGATCCGTGAGAAGCTCTGGGTAGCTCAGGAGCGCTATGAGAAGTACGCCAATCGGCGTAGGAGTGAGTTGGAATTTGCGGTGGGGGACATGGTGTTCTTAAAGGTGTCCCCGATGGCAGGTGTTAAGAGATTTGGGAAGAGCCACAAGCTGGACCCCAGGTATGTAGGCCCATTCGAGATCGTCGAACGCATCGGGGCTTCTGCTTATAGATTGGTGTTACCTGACTCTTTCCCCGGTGTGCACGACGTTTTCCATGTGAGCCAGTTGCAGAAGTGCATCCACAGTGATCGCCATGTGCTGGATTCCGTGCCAGTGCTGCAGCCCAATTTGTCATTTGTAGAGCAGCCTGTTCACATTTTGGAAAGGCAGGATCGAGTGTTGCGGAGGAAGACCATCCCTATGGTGAAAGTCCTCTGGTATAATCAGGATGTTCGGGGTGCGACCTGGGAGCTCGAGTCAACGATGAAGGAGTCCTATCCTCATCTCTTCTGCTAGCTTCACCGGTAAGTCTTCGCCTTTTACATTTTTTTACCTTGTTTGGTATTGTCGTTGCAAAGTTTCGGGGCGAAACTTTTTGTTAGGAGTGGTGACTGTGACGCCCCATGTTTTTGTTATGGTTAATTCAAGTGGGGTTGTGCTGGTAGAGGTGGTTTAAATATTAAAGTTGTCGTTGCGTGGCATTAGTGTGGAGGGCGTCACCGTTTCTTGATCGTCTCCGTCTGGTGAGATCCATGCTAGGGTATCCCGTATATGTGCATACAGGCAATTGTATCATTTATAAGGGATATATGTAAATATATACAAATATGTATATGAAAATATATATATATATGTATATATAAATATAAATATATATATATATATATATTGCACACTCACATTTGTGTATGTTGAGAATCGGGCAGAGCTCAAATTTTCCCTTCCCTTCCCTGTTCCGTGAAGCCGGCGAGTCGCGCAGGCTAGGGTTGGCGTCGGGGCGTTGGTCGGTGTCGAGCATCACCGGAGCCGTCGGAGGTGAGGATCGTGGTTGCCGGAGCTTCGTTTCGTCGTCGGGGCCAAGGATCAGGGCGGCTCCTTCCCCGCTTATCGTGGTCCGGCCGTGCGTCGCCGGATATCCAAGGCAAGAAAACCTTTCTTCTCCACCTTCCTCCCTCCCTTTCCTGTTACCTTTTTAACATAGTGCTTGTGTTGGTATTTAGCTTACCCTATTTTGATGCTTGGGGGAAATTGGTTTTGATGCAACCTTTACCTAGTCTATTTTGATCCCCTGCTGTAGACTTATTTTTTTTTGTGATAGTTTGGGAGGGGCTGCTGTGGCTTGTTTTATTTAGGGGTGCTCTTTTTGGTATGCTTTCCTTGGTTGGCTGCCGTTGTTGCTTTGCTGCTGTTATCCCTTCTTCCTTACCTAGTTCTGCTGTTGTTGTTGCTTTGCTGCTATTGTTTCATTAAGGGCTACCCATTTTCTTTCTTCTTCTTTTTCTAGTGGGGCTGCTGTTGTTGGCCTTGGTTAGGCTGCTGCTGTTGCTTTTGATGGGGCTGCCTCTTATCCTTGATAAATTTGGGGCTGTGATGTTTTTATGTTAGGGGGCTGCTGTATTTTTAATTGGGGGGCTGCTCCTTGTTGATTTGGGGCTACTTACTGTATTTATATTATGAGGGGCTGCTGCTATAATGCCTTTATAAGGGGCTGCTGTTATGAATTCCTTATGGGGGGATGCTCTTATTCTTGTGCAATTTAATAGGAGCTGCTCTTATGTCTTTGGTCTAATGGGGGTTGTTGCTGGGGTGTGCTTCTTGGGCCTTTGCTTGTGTCAATTCCGATTTCTGTCTCCTTTGAGGCAATTTTATAATTATCCTTGTTGGGGGTTTATTTTGGGGCTGGTTTGCTGTTATCTTACTTAGAGGGCTGCTGTTACATGGGGGCTGCCCCTTGTGATTGTTTATGCTAGTCCTGAATGGTGGTTACGTGTATAACTCTGCATATCTCTTATTACTACTTGGCTTAATATTGATGGACTTGTTTAAACTGGGTTGATTGGTAAAGGGAACAATGGGGTCCTCCATCACAGTTCTTTTAATAGTGGTTGGTAGGACAATGAGACCACCACCACGGCGCCTTTGTTTAGTTGGGGTGAATGTCCCCTTTATGTGAGTGGATAGTGACGTTGTTCGGGTCTGCCACCACTGGTCCTTTTTGCACTATATGCCAAATTTAGATATGCTCTTGACGGGATCCTCTTGACCGTCTATTACTGAAATCCTTATATAAGCGTATATATATATATAGTTATATATATGTGTATATGTATATATATATGTGTGTGTTTATATACTCCGTTCAGACTGGTTAGGTTACTTGTCACTTTACCTGCTCTTACTTATAATTATGCGGTTTTCTTGCACCCTTTTGGCTGAGGCATTCTTTTCTTATGGATGCCTCAGGTTCAGGTTCGTAGCTGTCGCAGGTTTTAGAGCAGGGTCGTTCAGTTTCCCGGGTGGAGGGCTTTCCTCCCTATTAGGTAAGGAGGCAGTTTCTTTTGTTGTACCCCTTTCTTTTGGTCTGTTGACTGTCTTCCTGCGGGTTCGTGTTACTTGTTGACGCCCGTATGGTTTTGGTTTAGCTTACTTGCCCATGGTGCTGTTACCTTTTTTGTACTTGTACACTCTAAGAAAAGTTTTATTTTGCTGGGTATTAATGAAAATCTTTTAGCAAAACCTGTTCCCTTAACTTGCCTTGATGCTCTAACTATTAAGTATCACACATTTGCAAAGCTTAAACCAAAATAGAAATGGTATTTCCTTATTATATATATACTCAATTTAGTCCTACCTTTGCCCTGGAGACATCTCTGGTATTCGGAGCCTTTAGGAATAAAATGAACTTATTTTCTTCCATTGTGTACGCATATCTTTGATAAAGAGCGGCTATGTAAACCGCAGGGCCGAGGGACACGGCTTCCTAACCTAATGAAAATAATCTTAAAAGATAATGCTTTTATTAATTCATATCTTTTCTCTTAAAAATGTTCGTTTGAGTGCACGCCTGAACGTCTGTAGTTGTCCCCTATAGGACGTGGCATCATGATGCGTGTTTTTTCCCTTTACTCTGATATTATAATTTATTTCGGGAAAATACGGGTTGTGACAACCATACAACCCGAAGGTGAGGGAGAACGCCTTACCTCCCACCTTATCGCTCTCAACACAGGTGGGGAGGAGCGAAGAGCAAGAGATCCTATTGAGGTCAGGATCCCACGCGATCACTGGCTTGCCGATTGCATCGGGGAGCCTCACGCCAAGGCCAAAGTTTTTGTGGCTGGCTGGCTTGGGCACGTCGGGAGCTTCCTTTGGCTCGCAGCTCTCCTTGGTAGCCTTTTGACATGCGGACAGGGTGAGTGTAGTCTCCATCTTTCTCAGGTCCACGACCTCCTTCTCCTTGGTTGTGGAGGGGGTATCCTTGCTCCTTTTCTTTGATGGGGGATTCGCCGCGAGCTGGATCACAGGTGGCGGTCCCTTCTTACCAGAACCCGAGCCGAGAGGTTATCGGCACGCTTCCGCGGCCACAGTGGCGAGAGATCTGGAGGAGAGGGCGGCGCTCCTCGCGTGCGGGGGGGGGGGGGGGGGGGGGGGGGGAGCGGAAGATCCTGCTCTCCTGCAAAGGCAATGAAAGAGTTAGCGATCGAAATAAGAAGAAGTTATGGAAACTTGCGAGACCGAGCAAAACCTTCTCCTTGCGGTACAAGCAGCAATGAGTCCACCCTCTGCCGAAGGTGGACGACCTCGAAGTTCTTCCCTTCCATATAGTGGAAGAGCTTCACATTGCCACCCCTGAGCGAGGCAGGGGGCGGTAGGTTGCATCATCCCGCTGGAAGGGGGAGAAGGGGATATTGCCAAATGGTCTTTTGACCAGGACATTTTTCTGGTGCCAGTAGTGGGTCTTGTTCACTGTCTCACAGATAGTGACATGATGGCTCATGAAATGGGTTGTCCCATCTTTTTAGGCACGGAAGGAGAAGATTTTGTGGAAGATGAGTAGGCTGAACTCCATCCTATCCTCCAGCAGATAACAGGCAAACACGATGATGATCGCGATCGCGTTTGGGGTTAGCTGGCTCGGTAGGACGCCATAGTACTTTAGTACCTGAGAAATTCATCAAAGATGGGTTAGCGAGCTGTCAGCGAAGCGAGCAAGAGATATAGTAGTCGAGTATGATACCTGGCGTACTTCTGTCCAGAGTGGGAGTCGCAACCCATTCTTGAAATGAGCAATGGGGATGATGAGCTCTTCGGCAGACGGCTCATTGATAGCGGCGGAGATTGGTGGGCAGAGAGCCACAAACCCCGAGGGGATGAATCGGTCCACCGTAGTGAGGAACTCCTCATCAGTGAGCGAGGAGCAGAAGAAGGAATGGTCGTGGAAGGCCCCGACACACCTGGCCCGCCCTTCGGAGTCCCCGTCAACAACCATGCTTCTTTATGGTAGCGAACTGGAAGAAGTGCGGGTGCGAGCTTTGAGTAGCGGGAGAGAAAGGGAGAGAGAAGAAAGGTTGAAGACGATTAATGCGGTTGTTGGAAAAGAAAATCCGACGACTATTTATAGAATTCAAAAAGGCGGGAAGAAGGTGAAGCGCCGGGGGTGTGGACGGAACTGCGCTGTGGCGTTTCGACTTCTTGGACCTTATCTACACCAGATGGGCTCGCATCCTGATGAAATATTCTAACTCGCCATAGTCGAGCCAAGCTGCGAAATAGAAAAAGGAATACGGATTGTGAAGGCGAGACCATAGCTCGCGAGTCAATAGCTGGGCATTCATATCAAAAATATAAAATAAGCGAAGCGGGCACAGTTAGCATAACAGTAGAAATATTCGAAAGCGAAAGGAAAAGCTCGCGAGCGAGCAAAAAATATCCTCATACAAACTCATAAAATGTTCAAAGCCCCCAAAAGGGCGAGGAAAACAAGAGCGAGCAACAAATAAAAAGAAAATTGTTCAGTAGTTAAACAACTTCCAGCGACCGCGACCTCGCACACCCGAATGCGAAGGGACTCTTGGATAGTGGTACTCGCGGACCAACTGGACCTCGCACTGTTTTATCCGCATTTGATCCTCAATTTGGGCGAGGTGCACCCAGGAGTGGTGACCTCGCAGCGAGCAACCTGCCAAATCTCAGCGAGGACGCGCGCATTCGCATCCTCCAAAGCGGTGAACCTCTCCTCATAGGCAACCCTGTTCATCTGGTCCTGATCATATAGCTAGCTCTCGCAGCATTAGGGTATGCTTCTGAAATATCTCGGTGACTCGCCTTTTCACCTGCTCCGAGTCGCTGGGGTCCCCAGGAAATCTACGACCTGGCTCGGTGAGGGCGGTGGCGACATCTCCACTTCCCCTTGCTCCGACTCGGTGGGCGGGGTCGGGGGAACAAATGGAGTGAGAAATCGGCATGAGGGACAGTAAGAAAAGCCATCGGCAGAAATTAGCCCACCTGGCGAGATCAAGATGGTACGGGCTCGCGGGCGAGAGGAACTCGGCTGGCCTTTTGATGGTTTCAGTGAAGGGAGGGGTAATGGATTTTCCCAAACCGGGGCGGTGCGCCGTTACGTCGGCGACCTGGGGTTCGGCAAGTAACGAGCCGCCCGGGCTCCGTTGTTCCAGTACGCTGAACCCCAGAGTGATGATGGTCTGGTTCTTTGGGGGAGGCGAGTCCACAAGGATGGAGGTTTGCCTCTCCAGGGTCGCGAGGGGGGACACTGCGCGGGAACAATGCAGGTTCAGCGATTAAGGAAGAGTAAGTGAAAACGAGGTGAATAGCTCACCCGGTCTCGAGGGTGGGTCCCACAGGTCGGTGGTCCTCACATCACGGGGGGGGGGGGGGGGGGGGGGGGATCAGCCCTCCCAAGAGACGCGGGGCAAGATCCCGGTGGCGATTTCTCAGGGATGTTTTCTTTAGGAGGATTCTGCGAGCAAGGAAGGAAAGTTAGACGAGTTAATAGTAAATGGAAAAACCTGATAGCAGAACCTGCGAGGCAAGATCGAGGAGGGGAGATGGAGATAGTGGTGATGACTCATCCTCCCCGAGAGGCCGTCGGACGGTCTTAGCCCTCTTAACCTGAGGTGGAGGAGGAGCAGGTAATGGAGATATCCAGGGGGAGAGCTGGGTAGCTTTGGCCTTCTCGACCGCTTGCGAAGCCTTAAGGAGTGAGGGGGAAAAAGTTCATGCACCTATTGGACATGTGTGTCACATCCCTTTGTTTGAGAATAACAAATCCCATATTGTATTTGATATTGCTTGTAGTGTGTTTATAGTGTGCAGGAACTATAGGTGCAATACTCCACAGGTAGAAGGCAGCATGGAATCAAACTTTCTGAATGGAGCACTACCGCCAGCGCTAGAGGTTAATGCAAGCGCTAGCGCTACCGCCAGCGCTAGCGCTAGCGCCACGCGCTAGCTCAAGATCATCTCAGCGGTTTTGTCTCAGCGGTTCCATAACGCTACCGCCAGCGCTAGCGATACCGCAGGAGCTCGCTCAAGATCGTGCACAGCGCCACGCCGCCGATGATTTCGCAACCGCTCCACACGAACGCTACCGCAGGCGCTATCAGCTACCGCAGGCGCTAGCTCCAAGATTTATAAAATGATGTGTTCTCTCTCGTTTTGTGTTAGAACTTCCAGAGACATTACTTGTGCCCAAACTCTCGTGCTGCTGCTTTGCCGAAACATCATCGCCCACTCAAAGACAAAGAAGAAAATCTGGAGAAGGAAGCCATCACGCTGCATCCGAAGAACGATCGCTTTGACCTCGCTCGTGCTTCAACGATCCTTCATCCTCATCTCCAGAAATTTCAAGAGGGAGTTTGCTTGTTATTTACTTCACTTCTTTATTTGTATCTTGTAGTGAAATCGCCTTGTTTTTGGCGACTAGGTCCTTGCGCGGCTTAGGGGAAATTCACCGCATGAATTGGCAACTAGGTCTAGGGGATTAGATCTAGGGGGTGCTCGAGGCCATATCCGAGTTTGGGTTGGCTAGAGCGGCTTGAGGCTTTATCCGGGGAAGGATTGGCTAAAGCCAACCGGTTTGTGGGGATACAAGTCGGTATAGAAAAGGAAAAGAAATTCACTTTTGTACGCCTCCGATTTCTAGCGATATTGAAATCAAATTTTGTAAACACCCTTTTTATATAATGCAATCATGATTATATTTGTGTTTATTTGATTTCTCTCAATTGGCGTAAAATTTCATTATTGCAAAATTGTTATTACTAAATTGTCATCTTATTTCCTATTAAACAAAAACAACTTAGTAATTATCTTAAAATTTATAAAAAGAATTTTATTCCCTTATTCACCCCCCCCCCCCTCTAAGGGCGCCGTAAGATCCAACAACACCGGCCAAAAGGAAGGGTATTTATAGCCTGGGCATGGGTCCCACCTAAAGATTCTCACCACATCATCAAGGGGTCGGGGAACATCAGGGGTTGGATGTTTCTTCGCGAGCCTAAGGTAGCCTCGTGAAGAGTGGGGATTGTGTACAACCCCGGTATTCGCCAAGAGGTGAGCAGAGGCAAAATGATAGTAGGCGAAAAGAGAAAGAAGGATGAGGATCCAGAGTCTCAAAGGCTATCCACAGGAGGGTGGGTGAGCCAGACTCTTGCCGGTCGCTCGCAGGAAGGCGGCCAAGCCGGGCCCTCGCCGTTCGCTTGCCTGAAGGCGGGCGGGCTGGGGTTCTCGCGGTCCACTCACAGGGAGTTAGTCGAGCCAAGTTCCCGTGGGTCGCGAGAGGAGCCCTAGTGGGTGGCTCGCCTAGCAGCGGTGCAGGGGTGTTTTTACCTGAAAACCCTTGGTGGTCTGCAGTTGGCCACTCCGAACAGCGGAGTTTGGCTATTGGCGGACCATTTTGGGTTGCGTATAGTAAAAGTGTAAGGCGGAATCCCGCTATTTGCAGACCAGACTAGAAAAACTATAAATAGACCTTGAAGGGCACCTTTGGAAAGAATTTCGATCTCAGTACTCTGAGCTTCCTCCTCCTTAGGTTATCTTGGCTTAGCTCTCAGTCTCTCCAAGGTGCCCAGTTTCATCTTTGGCATAGGAGGGGAAGCGCTCAACGATCTTCTTGGTGTGTGGTGGGACCTCCTCACTGCGACTAAAGGTCCGTGTCTAGTTCCAAGTCTTCGTTCTGTTCCTTCTGAGGAATCAGTAAGCGCTAGCTTCCCCCTATCTTTGGGGGCCCGAGCTCCACAAGAGACCAAGTTTTGGTTTCAACAAGAAGGAGATTATGCATCTTTGGAAACATTCATTTTAGGCAACCTTAACGTTGGCGTTGAGTCTAACGCCTGGCGTTGAGTCAAATCATTCCCAAAATGCTCCTGCAATCACGGCAGCTTCCCTCCATGTCATTTTCATCTTGGCGGGAATGAAAGTCAATGCCGGCGTTAAGAGTTAACGTTGGGCGTTAGCTCTTTTCCATAATTTAGGCCATATCGTCGATCATCTCAGCGGCAAGCCATCTCGTCATTTGTCAACGCCCAGCGTTAAGTCATAATGCCTGGCATTAGACCACTTTCATCATTTCAGCTTGTGGGCAGTTCCAGACTAATTATGAAGCATCCTAGTGTCATATCTGTTTAAACCTGCATGCTAAAAACACAATGGCAAACAAGATCAAATACAAGTAGGATTTGTTATTCTCAAATCAATGGGATGTGGAAAATGATGTTCCAACAGAGGTAAGATCCTTGAAGGATTTGAGTTGTAGGTCATGGAGAGCCTGAGATGTACGACCTTTGTGACTGAGTTGTAGGGTTCCTGGAACCTGAGGTAGAATCCTTGAAGGATCTGAGTTGTAGGGCATGAAGAGCCTGAGATGTAGGGCCCTTGTGCCTAAGTTGTAGAAACATTGTAAGAGATCTGAGTTTTGGTGGAGATTGCTGATTCTAGCACACTGCTAGATAGGCGCAGAAGGACAATGGTGTACTCTAGACACATTGTCTAGGGGAACAACTATAAATCTGGTTACTTTGTGTGCTGGCTTGGTGATTGTTTACTGGTTTTGTCTTCTCAAGCTGACCAAGTCTGAAATTCTAAGAGACCCAACAAGTTTTAAAGCTCATATTCACCCCCTCTAGATGTTGATGGTATGTACACGCGCTTCACCAAGATCGTCAATGCCTCAAAAGCTGTTGGAAAGACTTTCTCAAATGTCGACTTGGTCCGTAAGATCCTTCGTTCTCTTCCTCCAAAATTCAACCCGAAGGTGACGGCTATTTCAGAGTCGCACAACTTAAGGACGCTCCAAGTTGAGAGCCTCATTGGGAATCTCAAAACCCATGAGTTAGAACTCAAAATCCAACATGATGAATACAGCAAGGAGCCAAAGAAGAAGGCGTTGGCACTAAAATCAAAGAAAGAGTGCCAAGAGGATGAGGATGAAGATGAAGAAAGTCTTTTGGTGAAGAACTTCCGAAAGTTCATGCGAAATCCGGAAAGGCGAAACACTTTCCGGAATTTATCCAAAAAGGTGAAAGATGGAAAGGGTCATCTTCAAAGAAAGAAAAAGAGAGCGGCAATGAAGAAGAGAGACCTCCACCGGAATGCTATCATTGTAGGAAGACGGGGCACATAAGGAGCCAATGCACAAAATTCTTGAAGGAGAAAAAGGAGAAACAGCACAAAGGGAAAGAAAAGAGGAAGGTGCTAAAGGCAAAGACATGTGATGACTCCTCTTCCTCCTCCTCCGAAGAATCAAGCCGGTCTTCATCAAGCGAAGATGAGGAAGCAAAAATGTGCCTCATGGGATGTGGAAACGACGGCGACAGCACCAGTGTTCCTAGTGACACTGAGGTAACTCCTCCCACTTATGATGAATTGTTTAATGAATTTCTTGAAACTTGCAAAGCTTTTGATAAAAATATGAAAGATAGTATTTTATTAAATCGTGAAAATGAATCTCTTATTAAAGAAAATCAAAAGCTTTCCAAAAAGGTAATTGTTTTAGAAAAGAGAAAGGTTTCTTGCCAAGAATGTGATCACTCCACTAAATTGGCAAAAGATATAGAATAGTCACTTTCTAAAGCCCTCTCTCATGCCAAAACTCTTACAAAAGAGAAGGGGGAATTAGAAAGGAAATTAGAAGCCTCTCTTTTGCAAATAAAAAATAATAAAAAAGGTTTTGAAAATAGGTGTGTCATGCTTGTGAAAGAAAATTCTTTACTTAAAGCACAAGTTCAAGATCTCACCATGGCCATTAAAAAATTTGGAATAGGCCAAAAATCACTGGACATGATTTTAGGGAACCAGTGCCATGGTTCTAGAAAGTTTGGGCTCGGATATCGAGGAGAGTGCTACCGCGCGACGCTAGCCACTAACACCGGCGCTAACACCTCATACCAGAAACCTGAAATTTCTTTTTTAAAATGCTTTCCTTCTGTAAATCAAATTTATTCCAGCATGAAAATTTTCCAGAAAAGGGTTTCAACCCCCTTTATTTTGTGTGCAAATTGTTATAGGTTGGGTCACACAACTAGTTCTTATAGGAAAATAAAACAAAATACTTTAAAGCAAATCTGGGTACCTAAGGCTTCCATTTATTCTATGGGAGGTTCCACTTGGGTATCCGGATCTTTACTCTCATCTTCTTTCTAGATCTGCAGACAGGCTAAAGACAATGAAGACGTGTGGTACTTGGATTCAGGATGCTCTAAGCACATGACGGGCAATAAAGCTAAGTTCCTTAGCCTAGAAAAGAAGAAGGGAGGGATCGTGACGTTTGGTGACAACGGAAAAGGAAGGATCATGGGAATTGGTACAGTTGGTAACGAATCCTTCACTATATCAAATGTTCTTTATGTAAAAGGGCTAAAACATAATCTTATTTCAATTAGCCAATTATGTGATAAAGGATTAGATGTTTTATTTGAATCTTCTACTAATCTATGCAAAATATCTAATCCTATTACAAACAATATTTTACTAACTGCACCAAGAATACACAATGTTTATATAGTTTCATTTCATGATCTTTCAAAATCATCTTTAAAATGTTTTATTACCAAAAATGATGAACTTGAACTTTGGCATAGAAGGCTAGGACATGCTAGCACAAAGCTTATTGTAAAACTTGCCAAAAGAGATTTAATTAGAGGATTGCCTAGATTAAATGGAAATTTACCTTCACTTTGTTCACCATGTCAAAAAGGTAAAATTACTAGATCCTCTTTCAAAAGTAAAAATGTTATTTCTACTACAAGACCTTTGCAATTAATTCATATGGATCTTTTTGGTCCCGTTAGCACCGCAAGTCTTGGTGGTAGATTATATACATATGTTTTAATAGATGATTTTTCTAGATATTGTTGGACAATATTTCTCTCATCCAAATCTGAAGCGTTTTGTGAATTTTCAAAATTATGTACACGTATTAAAAATGAAAGTGATCTAACAATTAAATGCATTTGCTCGGATCATGGAGGAGAATTTGAAAATGAAAAATTTACATCTTATTGTGATTTGTTAGGCATAAAACATGATTTCTCCGCACCACGCACACCACAACAAAATGGTGTTGTAGAAAGAAATAATAGGACACTTCAAGAGCTAGCACGCACTATGTTATGTGAATATAAATTACCTAAGTCATTTTGGGCCGAAGCTGTAAACACATCATGTTATGTTATAAATAGAATCATGCTTCGTCCATCTTTAAATCTCACACCATATGAACTTTATTTTCAAAAGAAGCCTAATGTATCTTACTTCAAAGTTTTCGGTTGTAAATGCTTTATTTTAAATACAAAAGATAGCTTGGGAAAGTTTGATGAAAAATGTGATGAAGGAACATTTCTTGGATACTCTTCAACTAGTAAAGCTTATAGAGATTTTAATAAAAGAACTAGAAAAGTTGAAGAGTCAATTAATGTGAAATTTGATGAGCTTGTTCCTTGTATATAAAGAGTTTTCGCAGGCAAAGAAGATGATCTATTACCTCCTTTGGAGCATGGTGATGAAGGACCTTCCAAAGAAGAAGAAGAGGAGGCCAAGAAAGATAAATATGTACCTCCAAGCATCTTAAAATTCACAAAGGATCATCCACGGGAACTTATAATTGGTGAACCATCCATCGGGGCAAGAACTCGCTCTTCTCTTCATGAATCTTATTCAAATGTTTGCTTTGTTTCCGAAATAGAACCAAAAAACGTTTCTACTGCTTTAAACGATGAATTTTGGTTTTTGGCTATGAATGAAGAGTTAGAATAATTTGAGCGACATAATGTTTGGAAATTAGTAGAAAGACCATCTAATCACCCGGTTGTAGGCGTAAAATGGATTTTCAAATATAAATTAGATGGTGAGTCTAGAATATCTAGAAATAAAGCACGCTTAGTAGCACAAGGATATTCACAAATCGAGGGGATAGATTTTGATGAATCTTTTGCACCCATAGCTAGATTGGAGTCTATAAGAATTTTTCTAGCATTTGCAAGCTTTAAAAGAATAAAACTATTTCAAATGGATGCGAAAAGTGCGTTTCTAAATGGTTTTGTAAAAGAAGAAGTTTATGTTGAACAACCCCCCGGTTAGATTAATGAAAAGTTTCCAAATCATGTTTATAAACTAGAAAAAGCGCTTTATGGTTTAAAACAAGCGCCCCGTGCATGGTATGAAAGACTTACATCATTTTATTAAAGCACGGTTATATTATGGGAAGTGCGGATAATACTCTCTTCATTAAGCACAACAATGATGATATAATTATTTTACAAATATATGTTGATGATATTATTTTTGGATCTACTAATGAAGAGATGTGTAAAGAAGTTATTTTAGTGATGAAAAATGAATTTGAAATGAGTCTTGTAGGAGAACTTTCTTATTTCCTTGGTTTTCAAATATCACAAATAATTGATGGTATCTTTGTATGTCAAACTAAATATGTCCATGATATGCTTAAACGTTTTGAATTTGAAAACCTTAAACATGCTTCTACACCAATGAGTGCATCACTAAAATTAGGAAAAGATGAATCAGGAACTCCTATAGATCAAACTTTATATAGAAGTATGATAGGATCTCTACTTTATCTAAGTGCAACTAGACCCGATATTATGTTTGTCGTATGCTTATGTGCTCGATTTCAAGCCAATCCAAAAGAATCTCATTTAAAAGCGGTAAAACGAATTTTTAGATATCTCATTGGGTCATCTAGATTAGGATTATGGTACCCACATAACGATTCATTTACATTGCATGGCTATTGATGGTTTAAATTTAAAGAGATTTGCAAAACCTTTCTTGTGATGTGATTAGAGTTAAGCGGGCATTTTCGAGGAGTTCCGCGAGTACTCCTACTTCGAGAAACTGACCGTTATCCTACTTCGATGAATAGAAGTAACGGTCTTTTCTTCTTTCGAAATATCGACGATTACGCCTCGGCTACGGCGCCGAATTCTCTAAATATGTGTAAATAGAAAAGGAGAGGGTTTTGCAAGTTTTTGTAATTGTATATCCAAAATATTCTTTCGATGAAGGCAAGTGCACCTTATCGCGTATAGTATAGGATATTTAATAGAAAATATCAAGGTCGTATTTTTCCAAGAACGTGTTGATTATTTTTACTTTTTAAGAACGCGCTATTATTTTATCGATGAAACGAGCGATTAGTTTTATAAAATTTAAAGAGCGATGACGATGATTAATTAAGCGATTGCGTGCGTTAGTAAAAACAAAGAAAAGATAAGTGCAATCCCTACCTAAATAGGTAGATGGGAAATAAATACGGTGCAAGTTCTACCCAAATGGGTAGACGGGAAATAAAAGCAATCTCTACCCAAATAGGTAGAGGGGAAATAAATGCGTGAGCAAGTTCTACCCAAACGGGTAGACGGGAAATAAATGCGTGACAATAATAAAAGCTACGCTACTAAATTGAAAGCTAAATTAAACTAAACTATGAAATAAATTACTCTCATACACTCACACACACAACAATAAGTAAAACTAAATTAAAATAAAAATTAAAAACAAAATTTATCCACCTACACACACACACACACTTACAATAAATGAAAAACTAAATTAAAAACAAAAGACAATAAAACACTAACTCATACACTCACACACACTTACTTAAAGGAAAAGATGAACAACATAAAAGAAATTTAAGAACAAAGAAGAACTTTGATATATATGTATAATAGAGATTACAACTTTTTCAAGAAAGTCTAACTTGGAGAGCCCAAACTAGGGCTTAGGAAACACACAAACAAACTCACATAAACAATCAAGAAAAACACTTAGACAGGAACACTCAAAAACTCACAAGAACAACACTTAATTAGGTTCTAACTTTTATGAACCTTAAAAAAAAGCAAAGACCCTCATATTTATAGCCAAAAAGAGGGCTGCAAATACTAGTAAAAAAGGAGCTGGCAGGGCTGCTGGCTGGAAGACTTGAGTGGTTGGCAACTTTGACTTGAGAGTTGGTTGGGTGCAGATAGAAGCTGGCAGGTTCTAGAAGAAGAGAGGTGGAAGGTGAGCTGGCATGTGAGCTGCGGTTCTGGGCTGGTCTCAGCGATTCTGGGCTGGTCTCAGCGGTTTGGCCTGCGGGTAGCGGGCTGCGGGATTAAATCCAGGCAAAAATGCGCTGGCCTGGTTTCGATCCCGTGCCACTAAGAAAGGCTAAGCAGACCATAACCACTAAGCCAAGCGCTCATATCTGTAAGCACAAGAACTATATTATATATTATATATATATACAGAATTTTTATATTAATACATATTCAATAACTAACTTAATTATATTCAATAAATATTTACATATATTTTTAAATACTTTATATATATATTTACATATATATTTAAATACTGTATATATATTTAAATACTGTATATATATTTACATATATATTTAAATACTTTATATATATATTTACATATATATTTAAATACTTTATATATATATTTACATATATATTTAAATACTTAAATATATATATTTACATATATATTTAAATACTTAAATATTTCCTTTTTACATATAAATATATAAATAAAAAAAAGATCTAAAACAAATCATTTATTCAATAATTTATATGAAATATGTACAATATTACTTAAAACTATGCTAAAAACTAGACTAAAATATGTATAATTTACTGTTCATCAAACACCCCCATACATAAGCTTTTGCTATTCCAAGGAAAAAGTAAGAGATACCCCTAAGACATTAATAGAATTTCTAATTTACCAAAATTTTATTTAATCGAAAGTAAGCATGAAATAAATTTAGGAGATTAAAAGAGGTAAGTCCAACATCGTGATAATGATTTAAAAAGAGCGAAAAAGATTTAGCCATCAAGACTTCTAAAGTTAGCTAAGTAGCGACCTAAATAATTGTAATAATTAGCACCATGATTAGAATAAAATTATATGAACTTTAACTTTTTAAAGAAATTTTCTTAGAATAATTAAAACTTACTAATTATGCTCTCTTAATTTTTTCATTTATATCTAGTTTTCAATTTGATTGGCTGGGGGGTAGGGGGAGCATGGTAGGAGAAGAGACTTTGATTTGGTGGTGATGGATTGTATCCTCTCACCCCACTCAATTTTTTTTTCTTGCTTGGATAGAGAAGGGAACTAAATCTTATTCCCAAATATATTTTTTTTCTTCATCTCAAAAAAAAAACCCAATGCCTATGTTTACGGAACGAAATCTTATTCCCATTGACATAAGATCTTTTCCTTTAATTAATTGGGTGTCTATGTTTACGGAATGAAATCTTATTCCCCTTGACATAAGATCTTTTAAAATAATATACAAAGAAAGGGGATGTAAGGGGTTTAGAAATTTCTAGATTTTATAAATTAAGAAAAATTTTGAGAGCAAGTTTTAGTAGGTTTAAAACATTCCTAAAGTTTCACAAGTTTGGAGTAGGAATAATTAAATTCTAAAGATGGTCTGCCAAAATAATGCAACAAGAAGCTATTTAGGGTAAACTTGAAGTAGTGCTAAAAAGTTTATTCTAAATTAAATTAAAAACACAATATATTATTTACATCTAAAATTTCATGAATCTAAATCTTACAAACTATGAGAAGAATAAAGGTTTTGGCGAATCAAAAATAATGAAAAATACTTATAGGTAAACTCAAACTAATTTTGAGAAATACAAAGCTAAGTAGGGGTTTTTATTATATTTTTTGGGATTTTATCATTTCGTTTTGTTTTGTTTTTGTTTTTTTTTTATTTGAATTTTGGAGTTTTTGGAATTTTTTGGATTTTTCTAAATATTTACAAAGTATGATATAATTTTTTTTTATTTTTGTGGTTTTTATAATTTTTTTGGATTTTTCTAAATATTTACAAAGTATGATATTTTTTTTATTTTTGTGGTTTTTATAATTTGTTTTTATTTTTCTAAATATTTACAAAGTATGATATAATTTTTTTGATTTTTGTTGTTTTTTTAATTTCTTTGGATTTTTCTAAATATTTACAAAGTTTGAAGAACAGAAAAAGAGACCCCCATACTTAAAACCCAACATTGTCCCCAATGTTGTAATTTAAGTATGAAGAAGTAAAAAAAAGGAAAATGCAGTTTGTAAAAAATTAAAGACGAGAAAATGCAAGAAAACCCTGCAAAAATAAAGTAGACAAAGGTAAGAATATTAGATAAATATGGGGTGCCTCCTATGAGCTCTTTGTTTATCGTCGCGTAGCTTGACAAGTTTAGCGTCTTTTAGATGTTAGGGAGGGGTAAAGATTCGAGTTTACCGTCCATCGGATCGCCCGCCAAATAAAATTTTAAACGATGACCGTTGACTTTAAACTCGCATTTTTCATGGTGGGAAATAAGAACGGTGCCATATGGCCAGACCTCTTGGACTGCAAAGGGGCCGGATCATCTGGATTTTAGCTTACCCAGAAAAAGACGAAGGCGTGAATTAAAAAGAAGGACAAGATCGCCCGGCGCAAATGTTTTTGGAAATTTAATTTTTCGATCGTGATAAAACTTAGAGCGCTATTTATAAAATTTATTACTCTCGTAAGTGTTGGCACGCCATTCATCGAGCTCATTTAATTGGAATTTTCTGGATTTGGCCGCTAAGTTCGGATCGAGGTTTAAAAATTTTAAAGCCCAAAAAGCGCGGTGCTCTAACTCTACGGGCAAATGGCACGCCTTGCCATAGACTAATCAATAGCGCATACAACCGATGGCAGTCTTGTACGCCGTACGATACACCCACAGCGCGTCGTCGAGTTTTAAAGACCAATCTTTCCTATTTGTCGAGACGGTTTTTTCTAAAATGCGCTTGATTTCTCGATTAACTACCTCTACTTGGCCGCTAGTTTGGGGGTGATAGGCGGTGGAGAGCTTGTGCGTAACGCCATATTTAGATAATGTTTTTGCAAACTGGGCATTGCAAAAGTGTGTACCCCTATCACTTACTATAGCGCGCGGCGTACCGAAGCGAGAAAATAATTTTTTGAGAAATTTGACGACGACTCTCGCATCGTTGGTGGGGAGAGCTTGCGCTTCCGCCCACCTAGATATGTAGTCGACCACCACGAAAATATATCGATTTGTATAAGAAGGAGGTAGGGGGCCTACGAAGTCTATGCCCAATAAATTAAAGATTTCGCATTCTAAATAAAAATTTGGGGGCATCTCATCACGAAGAGAGATGTTACCCGACCGTTGGCGGTTATCGCATTTGCTCACATACTCGTGAGCATATTTAAAGAGAGTGGGCCAATAAAAGCCCACCTCTAGCGCTTTCCGCGCGGTCCGGTTAGCTTGATAATACCCCCGGCCGGCCCCTCGTGGCAGTGACGCAATATTTGTGCACCTTCCTCATATGAAACGCATCTCTGCACCACTTGGTCCGCGCAGACGCGAAAGAGAAATGGGTCTTCCCAAAAGTAAATTTTCAAATCAGAAAAGAATTTCTTCTTTTGCTGTTTTGAAAAGTCTTTCGGAAAGACCTGCGCAACTAAATAGTTTGCGTAGTCTACGAACCAAGGAGTGGGAGAAGTTTTTAAATTAGAAAAAGCTAAGAGGCGCTCCTCGAGAAATCTATCGTCTATTTCTAGTTCTACGAGTGCTTCCGCGATTGGGCGCTCTAAACGAGAGAGGTGGTCGGCCGCTAAATTTTCAGCTCCCCATTTGTCCCGGATCTCTAGATCAAACTCCTGCAATAGGAGGATCCATCGAAGCAAGCGGGGTTTGGCGTCCACCATAGCCAATAAATATTTGAGTGCGGAGTGGTCGGTAAAAACGATAATTTTTGAAAGTGTTACGTAGGGCCTAAACTTATCGATTGAAAAGACGACGGCGAGAAGTTCCTTTTCCGTCATAGTGTAATTAGCCTGTGCGGCTGTGAGCATTCGAGATGCATACTAGATGGGATGAAAATAATTATTAACACGTTGGCCAAGTACGGCTCCCACCGTGATATCGCTCGCATCGCACATAATCTCAAACGGAAGGGACCAATTTGGCGCCACCAGAATTGGAGTATTGATAAGTTTTTCTTTAATAATATTAAATGCCTCTACGCAGGCGGAATCGAAAATAAAAGGAGATTCCTTCTCCAGGAGGTGGGTTAGCGGTTTCGTTATTTTGGAAAAATTTTGAATAGACCGCCTGTAAAAACCCGCGTGGACAAGAAAACTCCTAATTGATTTTATATTTGAAGGAGTGGGTAGTTTTTCAATGATTTCGACCTTAGCCTTGTCTACCTCCATCCCTCTTGCGGAAATCTTGTGTCCGAGAACTAAACCTTCCTGGACCATAAAATTACACTTCGCCCAGTTTAAAACTAGGTTCGTGTCTTCGCATCGTTGCAGGACTCGATCTAGATTATATAAGCAGTTGGAAAAGGAGTCTCCGAATACGGAGAAGTCATCCATAAAGACTTCCATTTTGTCCTCTTCGAGCTCTCCAAAGATCGCCAGCATACATCTTTGGAATGTAGTTGGCGCATTGCAGAGACCGAAAGGCATCCTTCGGTATGCGAAGGTGCCGAAAGGGCACGTGAAAGTCTTTTTCTCCTGGTCTTCGGGGGAGACTGGAATTTGGAAAAATCTCGATAGACCGTCGAGAAAACAATAATATGGATGACCCAAAAGTGGCTCCAGAATCTGATCGATAAACGGCAATGGAAAGTGGTCCTTCCGGGTGGCATCATTTAACTTTCGGTAGTCGATGCACACCCGCCAACCCGTAACAGTACGAGTTGGGATTAATTCGTTGTTTTGATTGGCCACTACTGTTAAACCGCCCTTTTTTGGCACGACATATATGGGGCTAACCCACGTGCTGCCCGATATTGGATAGATAATCCCCGCATCCAATAGTTTTATTACTTCAGCCTTAACGATGTCCCGCATATTCTTGTTAAGTCGTCGCTGAGGCTGGATGGTTTTGCGAGAATTATCTTCTAAAAATATTTTGTGCGTGCAAAAAGAGAGATTTATCCCCCTAATATCTGAAATCTACCATGCAATTGCACGACGATGCTTAGACAGAACGTCCACCAATTCGGATGTTTCCGAATCGGTTAGAGTGGAAGAAATGATAACGGGAAGTTTTGAATTTTTGGAGAGAAAAGCATATTTTAAATGGTCGGGGAGTTGCTTAAGCTCCAAGACCGGGGGTTCTTCGTAAGATGTGGTGATTTTTAACCCTTTTGAATCAAAAGGCTCGAAAGGCGAATCTAGCGGTAATTCGTCTAAAGGAGGGAGATTTTCCTGATCCGATTCGGCTTGCGTTAAAGAAAATAATTCAAAAAGCGAAGAACACTCATCCTCAAACGCGGATTCCAAATTAAAACAGGAATCGTCATTCGATAAAGTGTTCCGCATCGATGGATTAATGTGAAGTGTAACTTCATCGTCTCCGACACGAAGGTGGAGGCGACCGTTACTTACGTCAATTAATGCACGGGAGGTCGTGAGGAAAGGGCGACCGAGGATAATTGGTACCTCGGCGTCCTCCTCGATGTCGAGGATGACGAAGTCTACCGGGAAGATAAACTTGTCAACCTTGACCAGAACGTCCTCCACAACCCCGATAGGATACTTTATCGAGCGATCCGCGAGTTGGATGCTCATTTTTGTTGGGGTTGGTACACCCAAATCTAATTTTTTAAAGAGGGAGAATGGCATCAAATTGATGCTCGCTCCTAGGTCCGCTAGGGCGTATTTTATTAATAAATTGCCAAAAAGGCACGGGGTGGAGAACATTCCCGGGTCGTTTAATTTAGGCGGCAAATTTATTAAGAAGGACCGCTGAGCATTTCGCATTTAGTGAAACACGCGAAATACCCTCGAGCTTCTTCTTATTAGAAAGGAGCTCCTTGAGGTATTTCGCGTATTTCGGCATCTGAGAGAGTGCGTCGCAGAAGGGGACGTTAATCTGGATTTGTTTTAAAAAATTTCAAAATTTTTGATAATGTTCGTCCTCCTTCTCTTTATTAATTTTCGATGGATAAGGAATTCGCGGGCTCAAAACACGCGAAATACCCTCGAGCTTCTTCTTATTAGAAAGGAGCTCCTCGATGGAAAATTCGGAGCAACTAAAATTGAAGAAGAGGGTGGAGAGGTCGGAGGCGAAATGCATACCGTAGGCTCAACCCGTAATGGGGAGACAACCTCCTTGCCGCTTCGAAGGGTTATAACATGGGAATTTTCACGAGGATTCGGCTCGGTATTCCCTGGCAGAGCTCCGTGAGGCCGCTCGGAGATTATTTTCGCAAGCTGTCCAACCTGCATTTCAAGATTTTTTAGCGATCCGGTAATATTCCGGATATTTGTTTCGTTGGACGCGACGTATTTAGCGAAAATTTCCTCGAGCGGGGAAGGTTTTGGAGGAGGTGGCGGATATCCCTGATGGAACCCGTGCGGAAATCCTTGCGGAAATCCTTGCGGGTTCGCATTTGGGGGCCGCTGCGCATTATTTGGATTACTCCAGGAGAAATTAGGGTGGTTCCTCCAACCCGGATTAAAATTATTACTATAAGGATTATTATTAGGGTTGAAGGGGGTCCGAACCGGATTACCGAGGTAATCCACCGTCTCTTCAATTAAGTTATTATTATTATTATTATTATTATTATTATTATTATTATTATTATTATTATTAATACTATTATTATTATTAGTATTCGCCCACGCGGGAGTGGAGGAGGAAGCAGACATCTCCGCCACTTGCTTGTTTAGCCGCTCTACCTGCGAGGTTAAGTAAGTAGTGGTATCCACTTCAAAAAGACCAGCCAATTTATTAGGACGCGACCTTGGCACTTTCCATTGGTACGCGTTCATGGCCATTTCTTCGATCAGAGCTTGAGCGGCCTCCAGGGTTTTGTTGTTTAACGTTCCCCCGGCGGCTGCGTCGATCATCTGTCGCGTTGAGAAATTCAAGCCGTTATAGAACGTTTGTACTTGTAGCCAAGTTGGTAGCGCGTTATGAGGACACCTACGCAAATATTCTTTAAAATGCTCCCAAGTCTCGTAAATAGACTCGGATCGAATTGTATAAAGGATGTGATATCGGTGTGTAATTTAGCGGTTTTTGACGGAGGAAAATATTTAGTTAGAAAATTTTCCGTCAATTCGGCCCACGTGGTTATGGACCCTCTCGGAAGAGAAGTCAACCACAATTTAGCCTTTGTCCGCAGGGAAAAGGGAAATAAGCGCAAGCGAATGGCGTCATCGCTGACGCCATTAATCTTGAAGGTGTCGCAAATTTCTAAAAAATTTGAAAGGTGTTGGTTTGGGTACTCATCTGGCAAACCGTCGAACTGAATCGACTGTTGTACTATTTGGATTATGCTGGATTTTATTTCAAAATTATTATTAGCTATTGCGGGGCGAGTGACACTTGACCCAGTATCTTCCAAATTCGGCCTGGAATAGTAGGCCATGGTCCGTTGTGGGCCGCATTTGGATTGGGATCTCCCATATTATCTGTTATTGTATCGCCGGCTAACTCTTCTAGATTTAAGGTTTGATTTTGGTCACGAGATCAATTGCGCTCGTGAAAAGTGCGTTCGATTTCGGGATCAAAAGCAATTTTCGGATTATCCGAAGAGCTTCCCCGGGTCATATACTTTAAAAAAAAGGTTTTTTTTTTCCTATTTTATAAGTAAAAAATTTTTTGTTTTTGATTTGATGATAATTTAAGTAAAAGAAAGAAAGAGCCTTTTTTTTGGATGAAAATATATATAGATGATTCGTGTTTTGAATATTTTTTTTTGTTTTCTTAAACTTTTTCTATTATTTTATTTTTGTTTTTTTAAGAAATATATGTACGAGAGAAAAAGGGGGAGGAAGAAGTAAAAGATAAAATTAATAGCGAGTCTTTTTTTTCGAAATAACAATAAGTCCCCGGCAACGGCGCTAAAAACTTGATGGTTTAAATTTTTAGAGATTTGCAAAACCTTTCTTGTGATGTGATTAGAATTAAGCGGGTGTTTTCGAGGAGTTCCGCGAGTACTCCTACTTCGAGAAACTAACCGTTATCCTACTTCGATGAATAGAAGTAACGGTCTTTTCTTCTTTCGAAATATCGACGATTACGCCTCGGCTACGACGCTGAATTCTCTAAATATGTGTAAATAGAAAAGGAGAGGGTTTTGCAAGTTTTTGTAATTGTATATCCAAACTAATCTTTCGATGAAGGTAAGTGCACCTTATCGCGTATAATATAGGATATTTAATAGAAAATATCAAGGTCGTATTTTTCCAAGAACGTGTTGATTATTTTTACTTTTTAAGAACGCGCTATTATTTTATCGATGAAACGAGCGATTAGTTTTATAAAATTTAAAGAGCGATGACGATGATTAATTAAGCGATTGCGTGCGTTAGTAAAAACAAAGAAAAGATAAGTGCAATCTCTATACCTAAATAGGTAGAGGGGAAATAAATACGGTGCAAGTTCTACCCAAACGGGTAGACGGGAAATAAAAGAATTCTCTACCCAATTAGGTAGAGGGAAAAAAATGCGTGAGCAAGTTCTACCCAAACGGGTAGACGGGAAATAAATGTGTGACAATAATAAAAGCTACGCTATTAAATTGAAAGCTAAATTAAACTAAACTATGAAATAAATTACTCTCGTACACTCACACACACAACAATAAGTAAAACTAAATTAAAATTAAAATTAAAAACAAAATTTATCCACCTACACACACACACACTTACAATAAATGAAAAACTAAATTAAAAACAAAAGACAATAAAACACTAACTCATACACTCACACACACTTACTTAAAGGAAAAGAAGAACAAAATAAAAGAAATTTAAGAACAAAGAAGAACTTTCATATATATGTATAATAGTGATTACAACTTTTTCAAGAAAGTCTAAACTTGGAGAGCCCAAACTAGGGCTTAGGAAACACACAAACAAACTCACATAAACACTCAAGAAAAACACTTAGACAGGAACACTCAAAAACTCACAAGAACAACACTTAATTAGGTTCTAACTTTTATGAATCTTAAAAAAAAAAGCAAAGCACCTCATATTTATAGCAAAAAAGAGGGCTGCAAATAGTAGTAAAAAAAGGAGCTGGCAAGGCAGCTGGCTGGAAGACTTGAGAGGGTGGCAACTTTGACTTGAGAGCTGGTTGGGTGCGGATAGAAGCTGGCAGGTTCTAGAAGAAGAGAGGTGGAAGGTGAGCTGACATGTGAGCTGCGGTTCTGGGCTGGTCTCAGCGAATCCGGGCTGGTCTCAGCGGTTTGGCCTGCGGGTAGCGGGCTGCGGGATTAAATCCAGGCAAAAATGCGCTGGCCTAGTTTCGATCCCGCGCCACTAAGAAAGGCTAAGCAGACCACAACCACTAAGCCAAGCGCTCATATCTGTAACCACAAGAACTATATTATATATATTATATATATTTACAGAATTTTTATATTAATACATATTCAATAACTAACTTAATTATATTCAATAAATATTTACATATATTTTTAAATACTTTATATATATTTATATATATATTTACATATATATTTAACTACTTATTTACATATATATTTAAATACTTTATATATATATTTAAATACTTTATATATATATTTACATATATATTTAAATACTTAAATATATATTTACATATATATTTAAATACTTAAATATTTCCTTTTTACATGTAAATATATAAATAAATAAAAAAATCTAAAACAAATCATTTATTCAATAATTTATATGAAATATGTACAATATTACTTAAAACTATGCTAAAAACTAGACTAAATATGTATAATTTACTATTCATCAGCTATTCCGATTCAGATTATGCCGGTTGTTCACTTGATAGAAAAAGCACTAGTGGTACTTGTCATTTTATAGGACCTTCATTAGTTGCATGGTCTAGTAGGAAACAAAATTCGATTGCACTCTCCACCACGGAGGCCGAATACATTGCATTAGGGAGTTGTTGTGCACAAGCACTATGGATGAGCCAAACTTTAGAGGACTTTGGTTTTCATTTAAAAAATATTGAACTAAAATGTGACAACAAAAGTGCCATTGATCTCACAAATAATCCGGTACACCACTCTAGATCCAAACATATAGATGTGCGTCATCATTTCATAAGGGATCACATTAAAAAGGAAAATGTAAGGAATAATTTCATTGGCACGGACTCTCAACTTGCTGATATATTTACTAAACCTCTTCCCGATGCAAGGTTTCAAATGTTAAGATTGGAATTAGGAGTCTTAGACATCTTAGATGAATAACATGTAAAACGCTAATGTTTTATGCAATTTGAGCGATCAAAACATCTCTGAATATTATACAATATCTGTATAAGACTACACTTAAGACCCATAATCAATATTAAAAATCAAAAATTTAAAATTCCTAAAAAATCGTGTACTGTTTGCCGCGCTATCAATAGCGCCGGCGCTAGCGTGGGTGTTGGAATTTTCTGATTTTCAAAATTTCTAAAAGTCACTAAAAATATTTCAGTCTATATGTACTACTTTGTTTTTGTATTTCTGACATTTGTTATTTTTGTTTTATTCATATTATGAAAAATCCACTATAAAAATTCAAAATTCAAAATTACAAAAATATTTTTTTTGTTATTTGTGTTTTATTCATATTATGAAAAATCTACTACAACAATTCAAAATTCAAAAATTACAAAAATATGTCTTTGTGATTTTCTGTTGTTATGATAAAAAAAACTGTATGATCTTTATTGCCAATATCAAGCATGTATGAATTCTATTATTTAGAATTATTTACAATGTTAACACTTATTCCTTCAAATTACTATGAACATTGTTTTGCTTATCATGCTTTGAAATATCTATTTAAAGTGCCTCAATTGTATTGAAAAATGTATAGAACCAAGCTTAGCATGCCTCTAAGTATGAGTAAATGTTTTATGATTGATAATGATACATTTCACTCACTTATTTTGGTAATCAAAATGTGTGTCTAAATCTAAAAATACTTGCTTGTGTATTGTATTTGTACAATGAATTAAAACTTCCATAAGTTTATTGCCTACACTACATTTGAATTGCACTTATGAAATTTAGAAAAGTGGTTGTTAAAAATTTTGGTTTGCAAAACAAGTGTATTCGGAGAATGTTGTCTCACAAATATGAACAAAAAATTATATATGTAGACAAATATAACTCCCCCAAGCACTACTTGAACCTCCTGATAAGTCTTCATAAGCATTGTGAGGTTGAGCACCTTGGAAAGAATAGTAAAGTGTCTTGTACAAACATTGATTATTACACCACTTTGTTAAAAATTATGTGGATTAAAAGTGTGTGAAAGTAATTTACTTGTGTTTTATTGTGCACTTTACTTTACATATGTCTTGTATTTTGATGATTTAAATCCATTGTTAACATTGCCTAAAATACACTTATGTGCACATCATTATCTTTCATAACACTTCTTCTCAGCGGTTTCATCTCAGCGATACCGCTGGCACTAGCTCATGATCGTGCACAGCGCCACGCCGCCGACGGTTTCGCAACCGCTCCACACAAACGCTACCGCAGGCGCTAGCTCCAAGATTTATAAATTGATGTGTTCTCTCTCATTTTGTGTTAGAACTTCCAGAGACATTACTTTTGCCCAAACTCTCGTGCTGCTACTCTGCCGAAACATCATCTCCCACTCAAAGCCAAAGAAGAAAATCTGGAGAAGGAAGCCATCACGCTGCATCCGAAGAACGATCGCTTTGACCTCACTCGTGCTTCAGCGATCCTTCATCCTCATCTCTAGAAATCTCAAGAGGGAGTTTGCTTGTTATTTACTTCAGTTCTTTATTTGTATCTTGTAGTGAAATTGCCTTGTTTTTGGCGACTAGGTCCTTGCGCGGCTTAGGGGGAATTCGCCGCGTGAGTTGGCGACTAGGTCTAGGGGATTAGATCTAGGGGGTACTTGAGGCCATATCCGAGTTTGGGTTGGCTAGAGCGGCTTGAGGCTTTATCCGGGGAAGGATAGGCTAAAGCCAACCGGTTTGTGGGGATACAAGTCGGTATAGAAAAGGAAAAGAAATTCACTTTTGTACGCCTCCGATTTCTAGCGATATTGAAATCAAATTTTGTAAACACCCTTTTTATATAATGCAATCATGATTATATTTTTGTTTATTTGATTTCTCTCAATTGGCGTAAAATTTCATTATTGCAAAATTGTTATTACTAAATTGTCATCTTATTTCCTATTAAACAAAAACAACTTAGTAATTATCTTAAAAATTATAAAAAGAATTTTATTCCCTTATTCACCCCCCCCCCCCCTCTAAGGGCGCCGTAAGATCCAACAGCACCGGCCAGAAGGAAGGATATTTATAGCCTGGGCATGGGTCCCACCAAAAGATTCTCACCACATCATCAAGGGGTCGGCGAACATCAGGGGTTGGATGTTTCTTCGCGAGCCTAAGGTAGCCTCGTGAAGAGTGGGGATTGTGTACAACCCCGGTATTCGCCAAGAGGTGAGCAGAGACAAAGTGATAGTAGGCGAAAAGAGAAAGAAGGATGAGGATCCAAAGTCTCAAAGGCTGTCCACAGGAGGGTGGGAGAGCCGGACTCTTGCCGGTCGCTCGCAGGAAGGCGGCCAAGTCGGGCCCTCGCCGTTCGCTTACCAGAAGGCGGGCGGGCCGGGGTTCTCGCGGTCCACTCGCAGGGAGTTAGTCGAGCCAGGTTCCCATGACTCGCGAGAGGAGCCCTAGTGGGTGGCTCGCCTAGCAGGGGTGCAGGGGTGTTTTTACCTGAAAACCCTTGGTGGTCTGCAGTTGGCCACTCCGAACAACGGAGTTTGGCTATTGGTGGACCATTTTGGGTTGCGTATAGTAAAAGTGTAAGGCGGAATCCCGCTATTTGCAGACCAGACTAGAAAAACTATAAATAGACCTTGAAGGGCACCTTTGGAGAGAATTCCGATCTCAGTACTCTGAGCTTCCTCCTCCCTAGGTTGTCTTGGCTTAGCTTTCAGTCTCTCCAAGGTGCCCAGTTTCATCTTTGGCTTAGGAGGGGAAGCGCTCAACGATCTTCTGGGTGTGTGGTGGGACCTCCTCGCTGCGACTAAAGGTCCGTGTCTAGTTCCAAGTCTTCGGTCTGTTCCTTCTGAGGAATCAGTAAGCGCTAGCTTCCCCCTATCTTTGGGGGCCCGAGCTCCACAAGAGAAAGTTTTGGTTTCAACAAGAAGGAGATTATGTATCTTTGGAAACATTCATTTTAGGCAACCTTAACGTTGGCGTTGAGTCTAACGCCTGGCGTTGAGTCAAATCATTCCCAAAATGCTCCTGCAATCACGGCAGCTTCCCTCCATGTCATTTTCATCTTGGCGGGAATGAAAGTCAATGCCGGCGTTAAGAGTTAATGTCGGGCGTTAGCTGTTTTCCATAATCTAGGCCATATCGTCGATCATCTCAGCGGCAAGCCAGCTCATCATTTGTCAACGCCCAGCGTTAAGTCATAATGCCTGGCATTAGACCACTTTCATCATTTCAGCTTGTGGGCAGTTCCAGACCAATTATGAAGCATCCTAGTGGCATATCTGTTTAAACCTGCATGCTAAAAACACAATGGCAAACAAGATCAAATATAAGTAGGATTTGTTATTCTCAAATCAATGGGATGTGGAAAACGATGTTCCAACAGAGGTAAGATCCTTGAAGGATTTGAGTTGTAGGGCATGGAGAGCCTGAGATGTACGACCTTTGTGACTGAGTTGTAGGGTTCCTGGAACCTGAGGTAGAATCCTTGAAGGATCTGAGTTGTAGGGCGTGAAGAGCCTGAGATGTAGGGCCCTTGTGCCTGAGTTGTAGGAACTTTGTAACAGATCTGAGTTTTGGTGGAGATTGCTGATTCTAGCATACTGCTAGATAGGCGTAGAAGGATAATGGTGTACTCTAGACACATTATCTAGGGGAACCACTATAAATCTGGTTACTCTGTGTGCTGTGCTTGGTGATTGTTTAATGGTTGTGTCTTCTCAAGCTGATCAAGTCTGAAATTCTAAGAGACCCAACAAGTTTTAAAGCTTATATTCACCCCTCTAGGTGATTAGACTACACTCTAAGCTAACAAGTGGTATCAATGGCAGATTGTTTAAAGAAAGATTAACACCTTGATTAGATATGCCCTTGGGTGTGTCAAGTTATCACCATGGATCCTGGAGAAAAAAACAAAAAGTTAAGCTCCATGAATAAGGAATGAAGATCTAATGTCAAGAAGTTTAGATCTGTAAGTGAAAGCAGCTGCTGTTCCTTATACTCTGAAAAAGAAGCATGTATGGAACTAAGTGTAAAAGGGATAAAAGAACCCATTACTCTATCTGATAGTGAGTCTGATGATGAAGAATGCTCTGTGGCAAGAAGAGGGATAAGAACCTCTCTCACTCTCTCAAATAGTGAATCTGAGGATGAGGAGTTCTATGGGCTTGTTGCCCTATCTACCAAAGAAGATCAGGATGGTTTACATCCTGCTCAGGTATGCACTCCTCACATATTTTTATTATCTACTTCAATTGAAAAGACCAAGAGTGCATCAAGTGATTGATCATCATCTGATGATGAAGGAGAAGAGTGCTCATCATGCAACAATGAGGACAATTCTGATCTAATGGAACAATATGGTATTCTCTTGGAATCTCTTAAAAAGAGCAAGAAATTTGTCAAATCTCAAGCTGAGGAAATAAGAATCCTTAAGCCATTCAAATCTCAAATAGAGAGAAGACCAAGGAGGTGACTAGATTGTCCAATGAGCTAATCCTTCTTCAGAAGAGATCTGAAGCTCAGGATAAGACAATTAAGTCTTTAGAAAACAAGCTTATTTTAGAAAGAAGGCTTGTTGCTAGCTTCTCTAAGCCCAAAACTATTCTCCCTATTATAGAGATCTTCTCCACTCAATACAGAGGAGGACTAGGCTATAATAAGGAAGTTGGAGAGACTTACCAAGCTAGAACTATCTTCCAAAGGGTTATCTCTCCACAGGCACCATCAGCCAAAGAGAAGGAAAAAGCTTTACCTCAAAAGTCTATCCCTAAAGTAAAATCATTGACTGTGCAACCAATGTCAATGCACAATCATATGATTAGTAGAAATGCTTGATGTAAAGCAGCCTGCTCTTCTTGTCACCTAACCTCCACTCAGAAGGCGATTCAGAAGAGGAGGTATAATAAATTTGAATGCTGGTGTTGTGGTATGGTTAAGCACTTTGCTATAGACTGTTGGTTCAACCCAATAGTGCCTAGAGCAAGGTATGAGAAGCCTGCCAGTAGTTTAATTGTCAAGCTTACAGTATGAAAGTGAGGTTAGTTCTTAAATTAAAACTCTTTTTGGGTTATTTCAAAATAATGATATATAAATATGTGTAATGCTGAGTGAGTTATAAAAGCAAATAAAGAAATCAGCAATAAATCACAGCAAAAGAATCACATCACAGACGACACAAGAAATTTATAGTAGTTCCCCAATCAACCTGGGTACATCTACTCTTCTACCACACTTGGTAGGAATCCACTACAGGTTATTGATCAGGTGCCCTACAACCAAGGGAGTTTTGATCATGTGTCCACACACCAAGTGAGCTTTTGATCAGGTGCTCTAACCCAACTACAGGTTTTTGATCAGGTGCCCTGCCAACAATGGCTGTAACTTTTGAAGGGAGTTATAACCCCTTTATACAGGTAAAAAGAAAATGGAAAATATATTGTTCTTCTCTTTGCTTAAGAAGACTCTAGAGATCCTAATGGGTTGTTGAGAATGGATCTTGATGATGTTGAAGAAGAGCTCCCCCTGATTTGATTAGTGTTGAGGAAGCTTCTTCACTTGATTGTAAATACTCCTTTTCTTCTTCTGCAGTTTGATCCTGAGCAAATGATATTGATTGGTGTCTCAGGATAAATATCTTCTGCAGAGAAGAGTTAGCAAGAAGAAGATATATAGATAAAATATATTGTTCTTATAAAGAACTCTGCTGATGTGTTCTTCTTTTTGCTTCTCTGTTTTTCTCCTGTATCTCTCCTTGTTTATTCTTCCTGGTTCTTCCTATTCTCTTCTTCTTATTCTCTGATCTTCTCTTTTTATATATATTCTGGAGAAGGCTGAATTGAATTCTTGCCCAACAAGGAAAGAGATAATATCTCTTTAATTTCCTCGAGCAGACAAATTTCCGTCTTTGTCTTTTCTGCCAACGGCTATAATATTTAATGCTGTAACGGCTATAATATTAATTCATAAAGAAGACGGGCAGCAATAAATAACAATATATAAAATAGAATTTAATCAAGAATATTGCTGAGAATATTAGACGAGCTGAGAAAGGAGAAATATAATTGCTGATGTTAATTTTGTCGAGCTCAGCTTCATGTTCGTCGATCTGATTATTTAATTCATCGTTATGAGCTTCTGCTAAATATTCGTCGAACGCAGCTTTTTGTCGACCATTGAGACGGCTGGATTTTGTCGACCGCTTAGATGTGATCGTCGACTGCTGAGATAGCTGTTCTTCGTCGAGCGCAGAATGAATATCATTCGTCGACTGCAAAGCGCCGTTCGTCGAACACAGATAGCCATTCGTCGAACCCAGAGAACATGTCTAATTTTCTCTTGTCTCTTGTCCTAATGGAATTTCGTCGATCACAGAATATTTATAAATAAGGATCATGACTCAAATCCAAAACTAAGGTTCCAACATAGTAGTTATGGCTAACAAGAACCAAGGGCCCAAATTGGGTTCCTAAGGAATATTAATCCTTGTCTTGCAGGTTTGCCCAATGGCCAACCAAGGGTAAATGTGGCTGTTGGACAATAGATGACCAGACATAAGTCTGGATTAAGATATATTTCATCAAAAATATATATTACTTTAAGCAAATCTATTGGATCTTACAATCACATCCGGGTATTCTAAGATTGATACAATAACTTTTGCCAATCCTGGTACGCGCCCCTTCACATTCTAAAGTAAGACATATATAAATAGTTCACATGTTAAGAAATAGAGTACAACCTACATTTGCTCTAAGCTATCACGTTGAGTTTTTGAGCTCTCGCGACGCCGAACCCCCTGCAAACTCGGCGATTCAAGGAAATGGCACATGTGAAGATTGACAACACCTGCAATACTGGATGTGAGCTAGTGCGCGATGAGTTCATCGACGCCGATGAGGAGATAAAATCAACAATCAGGAAAATAGATGAAGTGGGACTAGAATACGTGCTCTCAGAGCCAACTGCTATCATGCATAGAGAACTTTTGGTGTTCTATGCTGAGCCCGAGATGAGTACTTCTGGAAATGCCATCAAAACTAGGGTTGAAAATACCTTATTAAGAGTGACGGAAAAAGGACTTTCCAAGGCGCTCCATCTGCCTAGATTTTCAGAAGACGAGATAGAGGAAGAAATCTCAGAGGAAGATCTCTCGACTGTATAGGTGTGGTGCAACCACACAGGACAATTACATGGTACCTTGAAAAGGGCTGACTTCAATGTAAGAGGAAAGCTTTTGGAAGATATCATTGGCAAAGCATTGATATGCAAATCTAAATCTCACGACAGAATATCCAAGGACATGTTTGAGATAATGACAAGAATAGTTCTATGCAAGAAAATTGACTGAGCTCAGTTACTCTTCAAAAGGATCCAGGGAAGTCTCCAAGCACCAAACATTGGAAAAATTCCTTCTCTTTATCTCACTAATACTCTTTAGCTGAATGAAAATATGGGATCACCCATCCATCACAGGAAGAAGATAGATCTGAAGATTCTAGAGAGGTGGGAGAAAGTCATCCCTAAAATGCAAAGAATGGGAATAATGTCACCAAAAGTGAGGATAGCTCATCTGCAGAAGGTAATTGCATACCAAATCTAGAACCACAGGAAGAGGCCCTAGTTGCTGCCATGACAATGCTTGAAGACACTTCTGTTAGATAGAGGAGTGCAACAGTTGAGAGGGAGACTCACGCTAAGTTCTTAGCCCAAGAGACTGTGTTTCCTATCAATAATGTGGTTGTTGTTGAGGGGGAGTCTCATAATATAGTCCCTACTTCAGAGGTTGAGGAAGCAACTCACACTGAGGATGCTGTCCAAGAAGAGCTAGGAAGCTGCATGATGGATGCTGAAGATAGTGTCCTTGAGAAGGGAATTATTGAACTAGAGAATCTCTGCACATATTTCATCTTGATTCTAGACAAAGAAACTGAAGATGCTCATCAAATACATGATTCCCATAATAACCCTCCTAATGATGAGCTCATAGGCAGTGCGGTTGAGGACCCTCAAGGGAAAGTAGCTAGGAAGGAGCAAGATCTTACATGAGCATCTACACTACCATCTCATGAGCAAGCTCCAAGCCCCTTAATTGAACAAATAAAGAATTTGCTAATTGAGAAAAGACAAAGCTATCAAGAATATATGGACAAGGCAGTTAAGGGAATCAGAGATAATATGTCAGCCTAGATGAATGAGATAAGAGCAGACATTGATCACATTAATACTTAGATCACCAGCTGGTTCATAAGGGTTGGAACAGTTGTAGACAGTAATATGAATGCACTGCAATCTATGGGCGAAAGAGTGGACACCTCAGTACAACAAAATCAAGAGGTAGATGAGAATCTAGAAAAGCAGTTAGATGGCGAACTACAAATATTGCTGATAGTCAAAAGTTGATCATAACTAGGTGCATTAACTCAAATGAATTCACTCATGAAGCTCTAAACACCAAATTGGAGCAGAGTACTAAGGAAATTTGACAGTGCATTGGTGAGTCATGTCAGAAAAGGAAGACCATAATGATAGATGAAAAAATGCCCTCAAAAGAAAAAGAGATGAACAATGGGCCAGTGATCCAAGCCTTAAGTCTTTAAGACCAAGATCAAGAGATATTGTATGGACTACATTGTGAGACTTTAGGGAAAGTTTAGAAGACATATCCAGACACTACCCTTCAAGTGAGTGGAACAAGCACAAGAAAACAGAAGCCATGAGAACACTGTACAAACAACATCATCAGGAAGGAACACTACCAGAGAATGCCCCTCTATTCTTGATAAATACATCCCAAAGCCATTATCCTATTTTGAAAGACAAGAGCAGAAGCTTCAAAGGAAGGAGAAAGATGCAGAGTAGAGAATGAACTGTTAAAGTAGTATTAACACATGTGATAGCTAGAAACAAATGATGTTGTAACTCTACTTTAAGAACATGTGGCTTATCTATAAAATCTTACTGAAGTTTATGAAGTACTTGTTTATGCATTCATTTCATTTCTCTGATACATGCTTAACCTGTGCTAACTTATTTTTATTAACTAACTCATCAGTAAACAATGGTTAATGTAATTCATAATAGAAATTATAACTCACTAGAATTAATATATAATCTAGTGTCACTAAATTGATAAAGCATCTTTAAGAAAGCATACAAGCTACTAAGAAATTATGCAGCCGACACACAAAATGTCCTCACACTGATTATGCAAAAGAATAATCCAAGAAAAAATCGTTCTATCTACAAAATGATATCGTCGTAATAACAGAAAGAATCATCGAAATGACTCTACGATTTTGTCATAAAGACACGACTATACCTAACCGTATGTTCATCAATTCAGAAATCTAAAATGAATCGATCACGGCCATTCAATCTGATATATTCAAACATCTAATATGTGGCTCTTCGCTTCCCACACTAGAAATTATAAATAGGGTCAAATGTCTTGAAATTAAAAGCACATACTACATTTTCCCTAAAATCCATCGAGTGCTCTCAATCGGGTGGGAGTAATCAAGTTGATACACTCAGCTCCACCTCAAGCATCTGAGAGATGGATCCAAAGAAGGAAGGATACCTGCATGAAGGGAGTGAGATAGTAAGGGATGGATTCCTGAAGGCTCCAGAAGAAATCCATGCCACCATAATACTACTAAACTCTGTCAACTTACAGTTCTTGCTATTTGAAACCACAGTAATAATGAGAAGAGAAGTCCTTGAATTCTTCACAAAAGCCAAGATTGGTTCAAAAGGGATGTCAGTAAGGAGAAAAATAAATGGAACTAAAATATAGGTAACTACAAAGGGACTAGCCAAGGTCTTCAAGTTGCTCTCATTTTCCAAGAAGAAGAGGATGAGGAAGTTACCACTAAGGATCTGAATGATGCCCTAGAATGGCGTGGACACTCCAGGAAGACCTATGAATCTCTAGAAAGGAAGAAATTCAATCAGCTGGGAAAGCTGCTGGCTGATATAGTGGGAAAAGCCCTCCAATGCAAAGTAGGGTCACATGATAGGATATCTAAACAGTTGTTTGACCTAATGGCAAGGATTATCCTGATCAATAAAACAAATTGGGCTCAAGTCATCCTCCAGAGAATTCATGAAAGATTTCAAGTCCCAAATCTTGGCAGAATACTATCTCTTTATTTACTCCACTCATATCCTGATAACTTGAACAAGAAACTTGGAGTCAAGATACATCACATGAGAAGAATGGACAACAAAGTATTAGAAAGATGGGAAAAATATTCTTACAAAGTCTCCCAAAAGGATGAAGGCTGCAAAGAATGTAGAAAGTGAAGAAGAAAGCTCTTCTGCAGAAAGTGAGTTTGTGCATAATCCAAATTTATCAAGCTCTGGGGAGCAGGTGGAGTAGAGGAATGTCTCTCTCCAAACATAAGCACTGAATCCAGCACCACTGCAGGAACAGATCAAGGAAATGCTGAAACTGAGGGGGAGCATGATACTGAGCTCCCTGCTCATGTGGTAGCAGTGATCGACAAGATCACCGAGGCTGAGAATGGTGTCCATCATATATTAGTAGTTCAAGAGGACCCAATTAAGGCTGAAAAGGAACCAAATCAAGAAGAGTTGGCTGTCAACACAAGCAGAGATCTGTTAACTGTTGAAGGATTGACTATTTATGAGGTTAAAGTGAGACAATCCTCCTTCAAGAGATCTCCTTCTCCCATGTTTGATGAGGCTGAAGGAATGGAGGACTATCTGTCTATTGTAATGAAGAAGAAGGCTGAAGGAAAACATAAAAAGCCCAAATCTTCCTTAGGACAAATGTTAGAGGATTCCACTCTACTGCTCCAAATAAGGATGCTCTTGGATGAGCAAAGAAACAAACTTGAAAGCTATGTAGACACTGCTTTCAATTACTTAAGAATAGACCTGTCCAGTGAGACTACTAGTCTAAGAATTGAGATGAAGTATCTGTAAGAGAACACTGCCAACCATCTAGAACTCACTCACAAGGGTCTAGCTAATATCATTAAAAATCAGGTTGTAACCACTAACAATCTAGAGAAAGCCTACATAGCTACTATCAAGAAAATGTTTGAGCACAAAATAATCATTCAAGAAAGAGTAGATCTCTGCAATCAGGAAATGGACAATCAAATGCTTAAAACTAAAAATCATCTGGAAAAAGGAATCCACATGCTAAAGGACAAGATTCTAAATCTTCAGGGAGTCTACAAAGGGACATTTCAGAAGAAGTCATAAAGGGAGAGAGATCTATGATAATGGCCAGTGATGAGCATGCCATTTGGACCTCTAATACAATCAGGGAAGCAATGCTCTCCTTCCTATTTTCTATGATGAGCCTGCTGATATTCCTGCTAATATACCTGATGCTGCTGCTGAACCATGGAAAGGAAAGGAAATCATTAATGAAGATGAAACAAAGTTAAGAAAGAAGAGATATATAGAAGAAATAGAGAAGAATGAAGATTGTAAGCAATAGAGCCCTAAATAAAGGGAAATAATCATAAGTGCATGAGAGAACATTAAAATAAACAAGACTGAATGAAGCAAATTGTATAGCTCCTAAGAATGGAACAAGTATGAAAATCAAGAAGAACTAAGAAGAAGCACAGAACAGACAAGCTGGCAGGAAGAATTCCAATAGATGCATAGGAGCCACTCAGATACCATCTGATGCCAAATGGATACTTTGCTAGGCAATCTGAAAAGAGACAGGAGGTTGTTGTCAAGAAAATAAGGAGTGAAGTACTTCTAAAGGAACTGGAAGCATAGATGGCAGTTTATTTTGGGCAAATGTAGAATTGCTGGAAATTTCAAATACATTTCAATATTTATAAATTCATAATAAGATGATGTATCTTACACTGGTTCTTATACTGTGACAATTTCATACCATAAATCACATTTTGATGCTCTTACAATCTAAAATGAAAAGATCTTATTATCTGTTGATTTTCATTAAATGTGCTTTATCAATGAATGAGTAAAGACTTCTTCAAATAGGGGGAGATTGTTGGGAACCAGTACAATAGATTAGATCTACTATGGCGCTTTTTATGCGATGCTTTTTAAAATGCCGCGGTTTCTTTAATATAAGTGTGGTGTTTTGAGTTAAAAATGTAGCAAAAACCGTAGAATAGATTTAGCAGCGCTTTTAATAACCAAGCACCGCAAAAGAATTAATTAATACGCTCCACGCTAGGATTTATTTGGCATTTCTGGCATCCCTCTCTCCCCCCAATCATCTCCCGCAAAAACTCAGTTGAAAATAGGGTGCGCCTCTAGTTGGCGCTCAAATTGATGGCGTCCTGCTTGCTAGAGGTCAGATCATCACCGATAGTGTGCTCTCTCGCCTATTCCTTTGTTGTATCTTGTGGCGCCCTTAGAGGGGGGGGGGGGTGAATAAGGGTTTTAGAAAATTTTAAGTTTTTATAGAAAACTTTTGATATTTTATTTGAATAAGAGTGAATAAAAAATAAAGAGTAGTAAATCAATTTTATTAAATAGAAAAAAACAAGATTATTACTAATAAAATTTGGTTACAAAATCTGATTTCTATGACACCAGAAATCCAAGGTGAAATATGAAATTGTAACACCCTACCAGTACGAATAGTATAACAGTAGGTCCGGCCGGGACCCCACGCCATACAAACCACACTAGCTAGGAGTTAAAAGGTGATAAACAGAAAGAACTACAACAGAGTAAACTAAACACTAGCGGAAGCATAGTGATTTAACATTTCATTTAGAACTGTCCACTATCATAGGAATGAAACCATAAAATAGAGTTACGGCCTTAAGGCCTTACATTCACGAATGTACAAAACTCAGAACATACTTCGGCACGCAGGCCAGCAATACATGAGAAAGCCGAAAAGGGAGGCTGGCCTTCAAGGGCCAACTCAGCAAAAGGGCCACCGCCCGCTATTTCCCACTAGGCTCACCTGCACCTGCATAAGAATATTCCACCAAGCGGTGGCAAACAAAGTAACGGTCAGCACAACTGACCAAATTATAACGACCCCACCCCTTTCCCGGGGTGGCGGAGCTTCTACCCTGCAAGCAAGCCATACTAGCACAAGCACTAATATAAAGAAAGTGCAACTACACAAGGTGAGGTTTCAAGCACAATCAATCTTCTAGGTTGAGCATCAAAAAGGAGGGAACCTAGGTATGCACATGATGTTGGTTGGGTTCACCCGAAGGTTCCCCACAACCGTCTAAACAACCACATGAGGATAACAACATCAATTCCACAAAACACTCCACCGTAAGGGCCATCGCCTTAGGTGGGGAGAAGAGCTTTTGGTCGGTCTAGATAAATCACCTTCCACGACCTCTCCCATGATCACACGGCTTCCATGAGGTAGGGACCGCTTACCGATCTGCATGGAAACGTGTTCGGTTTAGCTTTTCCCGTGCTCTAATCGTCGCAATCTATCGCACGACGCGGGTACGGCTTCACCTCAGCCCGTAAGGGTTTAGCACTTGTTAGTGCTACACAAAACATAAGTTACAACACCCAAGCCTACAAGAGGACTTAGGCTTTACACGTAACCAAAAAAGAGGTACAAGACCACTCCTCAACAATTCTAGTGGTGAAGGTTTGCATTCAACCATTCGCAAAGCATGGGGCTTTCGTTAGGATCTTCACAACACGCCTACGCTTAAATCCCGCAATACCATCGCATATATCACGGAGTCATTCTCCGGCACGCATTCTAGGCTTAACCTAAATGCAACGTCGCAAATCAAGCATCACCGACTCGGGCTCACGACCACGAATAAGCTTCACAAACAATGCCTAAATCCGCATGACTACCGGATTTTCTACATGCAATATGCCGGGGATGGACACAATCTACCTGGAGTTCCGAAGAACTTGAGGAAATCCTACACTTCACCCATTTGGTGAAAGGGATTCCTCATGCAAGCATAGAGAAATGAAAGAGAGGACAATTGACAAGTCCAAATATCGGGAGGAAGAATCGTTACCCTAGAAGCGTTCTTCTTAGCCATGGATCTGAGATTTCACACGGAGGGAAAGGACCGCACCGGGCTGCACTCTCCAGATCTGGAATTGGCTCGCGAAACGCAGCTCCGGAGCTCCGTCATTGGCGGGATCTCCTCTTCTTCTTCCTTGCCTCCTTCTTCTTTCTCTAGCCTAGGAGAGAGAAGAGCCTTGATATTATGAGGATAGAACCCCTCTCAAAAGCCCTAATACCCTCCAGCCATTCATCACATCCGTTGGATCAAATTCTAAGAATTTTGAACGGCCGGATCAACTTCTCCGTTCATTTTTGCGGAGCAGAATAAACAGTGCGCACGCTCACAGCCGCACGGTCACTGGTCGTGCGTGAAGAACCTCTGGTCGTGCGCGTAGCTTTGCAGCCGACCACATTTCCTCTTAATTAATGCACGATCATGCGCACGATCACTGGTCGTGCGCGAAGAAGAGGCCACTGGTCGTGCACGAGGAGCAGGTAGGGAAAATTCAGCCTACTTCGAGCGCCGCACTACCATTCCGCCTACTTCGACAAACTATGATTTTTGGGGTGTTACAACTCCACCTCTCTTAAAAGAATTTCGTCCCGAAATTTTGAATACCGTAGTAATAGTAAATACAGTTAAAATTACCTGAGGGGAATAGCTCGGGGTACTCCGCGAGCATCGCTTGCTCTCTTTCCCAAGAGAGTTCCTCTCTTCCGCAATTATTCCAACGGACTTTCACCATCCGTATGGACTTGTTCCGCAACTGCTTCACTTCAGTGTATTCAATGCAAAAGGGCTTGACTTTCGTCGTTAGCCCACCATCTACCGACACTTCATTGACAACGACAACCACATTAGGCTCTTTAACAGCCTTCCTCAACACAGAGATGTGGAATACTTGATGCAGCCCGCTCAACTCCAAAGATAGAGCAAGCCGGTAAGCAGCTTCACCGATGCGCTCCAAGATCTTGAACGGTCCTAAGTACCTTGGACTTAGTTTTTTCAAGCGTCGGATCCTTGATACTCCTTTGAATGGTTTGATCTTGAGATAGACCCAGTCTCCAATGGAAAACTCGACGTTTCGGTGATTTGCGTTGTAATATTTTGCCTGCCGATCCTGGGCAATGAGCAAGCGCTCCCGAATAGCCCGGATCGATGTAATCGCCTCATCCACATCTTTGCGTTTTAACAACTTAGTGTCGCCCGTTTCAGCCCAAGACAACGGTGTGCGACATTTCTAACCATAAAGATCCTCGAAAGGGGCCATCTTTATACTCGCTTGGTAGCTGTTATTATAAGCAAATTCGATCATAAAGATATGGTCCTCCCATCTCTTTCTGAAATCCAGGGCGCACATCCTCAGCATGTCTTCCATCGTCCTATTGGTCCTTTCGGTCTGTCCATCCGTTTGCGGGTGGAAGGCCGTGCTAAACTTCAGCTTGGTACACAATAGTTGATGAATCAGCTTCCAATCATTCGATGTGAACCGCCCATCACGATCACTGACGATGCTACGGGGAATCCCGTGCAACCGTACGATGTTATCCACGTACAACTTTGCCAGCTTTTCTACAGAATCATCCTTCCGGTTCGGAATGAAGTGTGATACCTTTATCAGTCTGTCCACGATCACCCAGATGGCGTAGTTTCCATGTTGTGATCTCGGCAATCCGTGCACGAAATCCATCAAAATATCATCAAACTTCCATTCCGGAATCGGCAAGGACTTCAAAAGTCCACCGGGACGTTGACATTCCTCCTTCACCAACGCGCAAGTATTACACTTGGCCACGTAGAGGGCAATGTCCTTCTTCATACCCGGCCACCAGAAAAGTTTCTTCATGTCCATGTACATTTTCGTGCTCCCAGGGTGGATCGAGTACTTGGTATGATGAGCCTCGTACATCAACTCAGCCCATAGAGTACCAATGTTTGGGATGCACAATCTGCCCTCTTTCCATATAAGGCCATCTTCGAAGGAGAAATCAGCGTTTAACCCATCCACGGTTTCCGCTTTATAGCGTTTCATGCTCTCATCCAGCTCCAATGCTTGTCGAACTCGGTCGGCAAGGTCGTATTGAACCTTCGTCCAGTTCAAGCATGCTGAAGTGGATGCTCTTCTATCAACGCAAATGATCTCCATTTCTTCCAGTTCGCGAATTAGATGCTCATCGTGCATCAAAATCCAATTTGCTTGAGCAGGAGCCCGACGACTCAACGCGTCTGCAACTACATTTCCCTTTCCAGGAGTATATTTGATGTCGAAGGTGTAGTCCCCCAGAAACTCCATCCACCTCCTCTGACGCATATTCAACTCCCTTTGATCCAGCAGGTACTTGAGGCTCTTGTGGTCGGTAAAGATGTCGATCTTCACGCCATACAAATAATGCCACCAAAGTTTGAGGTGAACCGCCCATCACGATCACTGACGATGCTACGGGGAATCCCGTGCAACAGTACGATGTTATCCACGTACAACTTTGCCAGCTTTTCTACAGAATCATCCTTCTGGTTCGGAATGAAGTGTGATACCTTGGTCAGTCTGTCCACGATCACCCAGATGGCGTCGTTTCCATGTTGTGATCTCGGCAATCCGTGCACGAAATCCATCGAAATATCATCAAACTTCCATTCCGGAATCGGCAAGGACTTCAAAAATCCACCGGGACGTTGACATTCCGCCTTCACCAACGCGCAAGTATTACACTTGGCCACGTAGAGAGCAATGTCCTTCTTCATACCCGGCCACCAGAAAAGTTTCTTCATGTCCATGTACATTTTCGTGCTCCCAGGGTGGATCGAGTACTTGGTATGATGAGCCTCGTACATCAACTCCGCCTGTAGAGTACCAATGTTTGGGACGCACAATCTGCCCTCTTTCCACATAAGGCCATCTTCGAAGGAGAAATCAGTGTTTAACCCATCCACAGTTTCCGCTTTATAGCGTTTCATGCTCTCATCCAGCTCCAATGCTTGTCGAACTCGGTCGGCAAGGTCGTATTGAACCTCCGTCCAATTCAAGCATGCTGAAGTGGGCGCTCTTCTATCAACGCAAATGATCTCCATTTCTTCTAGTTCGCGGATTAGACGCTCATCGTGCATCAAAATCCAATTTGCTTGAGCGGGAGCCCGACGACTCAACGCATCCGCAACTACATTTCCCTTTCCAGGAGTATATTTGATGTCGAAGGTGTAGTCCCCCAGAAACTCCATCCACCTCCTCTGACGCATATTCAACTCCCTTTGATCCAGCAGGTACTTGAGGCTCTTGTGGTCGGTAAAGATGTCGATCTTCACGCCATACAAATAATTCCTCCAAAGTTTGAGAGCAAATACCACGGCCGCTAGCTCCAAATCATGGACCGGGTAATTTCTCTCATGAACCTTCAATTGTCGGGAGCCGTAGGCAATTACCTTTCCGAACTGCACTAGGATCAACCCAAGCCACTCCCCGAGGCATCGCTATAAATTTCGTAGCCTTCCGTACCACATGGCGAGCATAGAATGGGCGCCGTGGTCAGACGGCTCTTCAGCTCTTCAAAAGCTCGTGCGCACTCGGGCGACCAAATGAACTTATGATCTTTCCTAGTCAGTTTAGTGAGAGGGAGTGCAATCCTCGAGAAGTTTTCCACAAAGCGCCTGTTGCGAAAATGATTTCTCTTAACCCCTAGAAATGAATTCTAAGAATGAAAAAAACAAGGCTAAGTAAATATGCGTCGAATAGTATTCGACGTTTCCTTCAGGTTGAGTCGAAGTAACTCTAGGAAGATTTCGACGTAAGTCTAGTCGACGCCACTCTGATTTCTAGTCGACGCATCTAATGAAGTCGACGCACCTCAGTCGACGCACCTTCCTTATTTTCTCTCGACGTCCAGAAAGGATGCTCTCGACGCTTGCGTTGAATAGTAATCGACGCACGTCGATTTCCATGACAGAATTTAAATATGCGCCAGATCTATTTCCTTCTTTCAATAGATCTGATTTATATGGAATAAGTGTCAATATTTTATAGCCGTTCTGAATCATTCTTTCCTTATATCTGATTCTTGGCTAATTTGATTTAACTTATTTGGATATTATTTGAAATCTGAATTGGTTCTTTGCTTCTACAGAAATAAATATTATGGAAACATTTTCATCTTTCTATTTTTCTGACTGCTAATTAATTATCCTCCTATAGCATTATTTTGAATACACAGAGCTACAAATAAAGAGGAGGTCGGCAGAAAATGACAGTTGAGTGATCCACCACATACATTTTTGAAATAGAGGAAAAGCTCCCAAGAGAAAAGAGAGAAATTGAGAAAAAGCTCTGCAGCAACATTCAACCACTTCTTCTTCTTCTGCTTCTGAAATCACACTGCTGCAAAATCTGATAGCTCTCACAAAGAGGGAAAGTCTGCAAATCTTCTTCTCTCTATAGAAGAAAGATTCAATGCACTTCTTGTGCTTCCAATCTTCTTGCTAGGAAGAAGATTCATTCTTGTCCTTATATCTTTCTTGCTTTCTTTCTTACATCTAACATTGTAAAAGAGTTTTTAGAATCTCTCTTCAAAAATTCAGTGTACTGGTTCTAAGAGTCTCCTTGTCAAAAGACTCAGTTGGTTCTAAGAGTCTCCTTGTCAAAAGACTCAGGGTGGTTCTAAGAGTCTCCTTATCAAAAGACTCAGTACAAGATAGTGAATTCCTACCAAGGGGGTAGAAGAGTGGACTACCCAAAGTTTGGGGAACCACTATATTTTCTTGTGTTGTGCTGTGATTTATTTTCTTGCATTTACTTTATTTTCTTGCTTAATTCTTGTTGGTGTGTGGGAAGCTCTAATCTGTGATTATACACATATATATATATTAACTTTGCACAAAATATTTTTAATCTCTATTAACCCCCCCCCCCCCCCCCCCCCCTCTAGAGAATTCTAGTGAGGTTAACTGTGCACTTTCAATTGGTATCAAAGCGAGGTTGATCTAAAAAGGATAACTCCTTGATCAAAAAGATCTTACCTCTCATATATATATATTTTTCAAAACTATTTTATCATATGGCACAAATCAAAGATTATGCTTCCACCAGACCTCCAATGTGCAATCTTGAAAAGTTTGCAGTTTGGAAAACAAGAATTAGAATTTATATGAATTCCATTGATGCTGACTTGTTTGATATTACTATGACAGGTCCCCCAAAGCCTTATAGAAAGGATGCAAATGGCAATGTCACACAAACACTTGTTCCAAGATCTGAGTGGACAGAAGATGAAAAGAAGGCAAGAACATATGATCTAAAGGCCATGAACATACTTGTCTCAACTCTCTCAGATGACATTTTTCAAAAGGTTGTTGACTGTGAATCATCCAAAGAAATTTGGGATGCTCTCACAAAGATGGTGGAAGGAAGTGCTGATGAAAAGAAAGATAAAAAGGCTCTATTGATCTCTCAATATGAGAACCTCCAAAAGAAGGCTGAAGAAAGCATCTCTGAAATATATGACAGATTCAGTCTGATCATCAATCAACTAAGAGACTTGGATAGAGAAATCTCTCTCACTGAGATTAATGACAAATTGCTAATGAGTCTCCCTAGTTCATGAGACTCAAGAATATGGGCAATAAGAGACACAAGAGGACAAAAAGAGATCTCAACAGATGCTATCTTAGGAAAACTCAGCTCTTATGAGCAGTTGCTGAAAACTAGAGAGGAGAAGGAAAGAAGAGAAAACAATCTAATTTCCTCAAAAAGCAGGAACATTGCTCTGAAGGCAACAGAAGAAGGAACCCCTGTCACTGAAGAAGAATTATTCAGTTTCTTGGCCAGAAGATTTAAGAAACTGGTCAAGACAGATGGATCAAAAAGGAGGGAGTCAAAACCAAGGTATGACAAAACCCCCACTAAAGAAATTATTTGCTATTCTTGCAGGAAACCTGGACACATTGCCCCAGAATGTCCAGAGAATGCTGAAACAGAAAAGGATCTGAAAAAGAAAGATCTGAAGAAAAAGGGGCAGAAGAAAGAAAGAGGCTTCATTGCAGAAGTCTGGAGTGAAACAAACTCTGAGGATAGTTCATCCTCTAAGAGTGACAATGAAGAATCTAGGCAAGAAGACCTATGCTTGATGGCCTTTGAAGACTCAAAGAATGATGATAAATCATGGAGTGAAACAGGATCAAAAGAAAGCATATCTTCTGATGATGAAAAAGAAAAGAACCTCATTCTCATTGAGGAGTCTGAGGATGAGGATGAGGTAAGCATGTTTGATGAAATAGATTTTCAAAGTGATAATTTTAGAAATGATTTTATGGGAATGTACCTAGATCAACTAAAAACAAAACAAGAAATTAAAGATCTAAAAGAACAAATCAATGTAGCTAAAAACCAGAGAAACACACAGAAATTAAATCCTCTAAAGATTATGAATTAATAGCTAGCAGAATAGAAAAGGAAATAGAAAGGGCTAGAATAGAAAATCAGTACCTTAAGGATAAAGTAACCCAGGCAAAAGCCTTTGAAGAATCAATAAAAATGAGAAGCCAAACTCTTAAGGAAATCACTGAAAAACAAACAATAAGACACAACCATCTTGGGCTATGGGCTGATCCCTCAATCAGCCTAATCCCATCCAACAAACCTGCTTGGATGAGCCCTGTAAAATTCACTAAACCTGTCAAAATGACAAACCAAGAAAAAGACCCAAAAGATAAGGAAGAAAACTCCTTCAAAGAAATAAAGGAATTTGATGAAACATCTTATTATTCAGCTGATGACTCACAAACTTCATCTGAAGAAACAATCAAACCAAGAAAAACAAGACATAAAGGAGTAAAAACAGAGAAAGGCAAAATGAAAATTTATGAAGATACAGTTGCGTCGACTTCATATCGACGCATGCACGATAGTGCGTCGACTTCTACTCAACGCAATCTCTCAGATGCTTCGACCTCTTCTAGATGGATGAACAAAAGCACGTCGACTTCCAATCGACGCAACTTTTTCTATGCGTCGAAATCAGATCGACACCATCTGGAGAAAGCGCCGAATACAAATCAACGTGACTATCAACATGCGTCGAATGGATATCGACGCACAAAAATTCAGAACAATTTAAACATCTTTCCTCCAAAAGTCTTTCATCCTAACCCTTATTCAGGACCCATTCATCCTAATCATGAATTCTATCCAAATCAAACCCTCTATTCTAACCAACACTCTTATCCTCATCAACACTTCTATCCTACTCTAAACTCAAATTCTCATAATAATAGGATAATCAAATGCTATATATGTAACAAAACTGGCCACCTTGCCAAACAATGTTGGCATAATCAATCAAACTAACTGTAAAAATTAGTCCTAGGCTGTCTTAGAAAAGCTTTAGGACTAGGAAGAGACAACAAGAAATAAGAACATAGAGTGGTTCAGAAAAATCAAAAGTCACGTCAACTTCTACTCAATGCTCCGTAGATGACTCAGATCAACAGGTGTAATCGACGCATGCGTTGACTACTATCGACGCATACGTCGATAGGAAACCCTATCATACCAAATCAGACCATATCGACATTCACGTCGAATTCCACTCGCCGTAACGTCGACTTCATAAAAACGAGCGGCAATACTAAAATATTCTCAGTCACATCCACTGAAGTACCGAATAAGCCTCGAATTGAGTCCCGTTTCGACGCTTCACCTGACTTAAATAAACTCTTCAGTTAGAAAACCTTCGCGATTCTGCATCTATCATCCTTCTTGCTCCTCTGTCCAGCTGATTCTTTTTCCCTCTCTCACCGATCTTCAATGGCTCCCAAGATAAATTCTGGGTTCGATATCGACCTCGAATCCTTCCAAGCAGCAGCAGAGAACTATAAGAACATCATAGCTCTCTTCACTGAAGCAGGATTGGACAAGATCATCTCCACTAGGTGCAAGCTTCTGGAAACTGAGCTCACAGAGCTCATAACTCATGTTCAGATTTCTGAACAAGGAGAAATCCAAGGAACACTATATGAGACACCAGTCTCAATCTCAGCAGAACACATTAGGGCCACCTTTGATCTCCCATCAGGTATATCCTAATGTCATCTTTGTTCAACTAAAATAGGGAAAGGAAATCTCATAAGTATTCATCATTTCCTATTAGGTGATGAATCTATAGACCTCACACCTGATGAAATCAAGCATCTGCTAACCACCATGAAGTTCTCAAGGGATAAACCAATCCATCTAAAGAAAATAGACTTTTCTGAGGAGTATAGACTACTAGCAGATATAGTAGGAAAGATACTACTATGTAAGATATCTGCCCATGATGCAGTGCCCAAGCAGCAACTGAACATCATGGGAGCTCTGGTGTTAAAGAAGAAAATAGACTGGGCCAGCTGTTTGCTCAAGATGATAGGCTCTAGATATTCCCACAAAGAAAATGCCTACATGAGAATGATGAGTCAAGTACTGTTCCACTCCTTCCCTGACCTATGTAGGTCAAAAGGAATTCCCATCCCTCCAGGAAAAAGGATGTCCATAGCCCTATTTTCTAAATGGGCCAGGCAAATCCCTAAGCCTGGTTCCATCCCTGAAAGGACTCCATCTCCTACCATCTCTCCTGCTCATCCTCCTCCTCCTCCTCCTTCTCAAACAGTCACATCTTCTGTCCCAGCATCATCCTCACCAATACCTCCTCAATCACCTGCTCAACCTTCTTCTATTCCTCCACCTCCTCCATCAAATGTACCTCCTCAAGATGATAGAATCCCCTCTCCACATCCATTATCTCCTCCTCCTCCTCTATCACCTCTTCCTCCACCATCACCTCCTCATCAACTCTCACACAATGAACCATCTGAATCCACTGAGGCTCTCATCACCCAGTGCATATAATCCATAGCTCAAAGATTCCAAGCAATGCAAGATGAGCATTGCTCCCAGATTCATTCCTCCATCCTTCACATGCACACCCAAATAGATGGGGTCAGTGCCTCTGTGCAAGATCTGAAGTCATCTCTCTCTTCCTCTAGAGTGACTAGGTCTTTCTTAACCTCCTTGGCCAAGAAGGTCAAGAAGGGGGAGAATCTAGATGAAGATCAGCCCTCCAATCCTAAATCTCCTTCTCACAAATCCCTTCCTACCTCAAAAACTGACAGTCTAGCACTGCTCAAAACCCTTGGGAATGAGATAGTACCTGAGCTCCATATTGATGAACAAACAATAGAGGTACTCAGCATAGCAAGAGAGGCTGCAGACCAAGTGGCACTACTGCAAGGGGAAGCAAGCAAAGCTGAAAAAGAAGATGGGGCAGATGATGAGAAAGTTAAAGAAACTAAACCTCAGGGTGAGCTTGAAATTGTGGTAGCTGAAGTAGGAGCTAAGGAGCTGGATACCATTGTGAATACATCTGAAAATGAAAAAGAGCAACCAGATGCTGTGTTACCTGAAGCTGAAACTAAGGGGGAGCTAGATGAAACTCAAAGGGACTCAACTGCTGTGACTCAGGGGGAGATGAGGGTGCTATCTGCTGTTGAGAAAGATCAACCTACCAAAGTCTTCAAAAGAAAAAGAAAGACTCCTCCTACCCCTCCTGAGTGTTAATTTGGTTTCTAAAAACATTAATGAAAATTTTTATGTTCAAAACATTGATTGGTCAATATATATATATTCTCTTCTGAGTTGGTGTATATACAACTTTCTTTCCTTCTTTCCTTTTTGGTTACTCAATATATTTCTTATCTTTACAAATGCTGTGCTGGGTTAATTATATGCTAGTACAATTTCCCTCTAAATAGGGTTAAGACAAATAGGGGGAGATTGTTGGAAAAATGATTTCTCTTAACCCCTAGAAATGAATTCTAAGAATGAAAAAAACAAGGCTAAGTAAATATGCGTCGAATAGTATTCGACGTTTCCTTCAGGTTGAGTCGAAGTAACTCTAGGAAGATTTCGACGTAAGTCTAGTCGACGCCACTCTGATTTCTAGTCGACGCATCTAATGAAGTCGACGCACCTCAGTCGACGCACCTTCCTTATTTTTCTCTCGACGTCCAGAAAGGATGCTCTCGACGCTTGCGTCGAATAGTAATCGACGCACGTCGATTTCCATGACAGAATTTAAATATGCGCCAGATCTCTTTCCTTCTTTCAATAGATCTGATTTATATGGAATAAGTGTCAATATTTTATAGCCGTTCTGAATCATTCTTTCCTTATATCTGATTCTTGGCTAATTTGATTTAACTTATTTGGATATTATTTGAAATCTGAATTGGTTCTTTCCTTCTACAGAAATAAATATTATGGAAACATTTTCATCTTTCTATTTTTCTGACTGCTAATTAATTATCCTCCTATAGCATTATTTTGAATACACAGAGCTATAAATAAAGAGGAGGTCGGCAGAAAATGACAGTTGAGTGATCCACCACATACATTTTTGATATAGAGGAAAAGCTCCCAAGAGAAAAGAGAGAAATTGAGAAAAAGTTCTGCAGCAACATTCAACCACTTCTTCTTCTTCTGCTTCTGAAATCACAGTGCTGCAAAATCTGATAGCTCTCACAAAGAGAGAAAGTCTGCAAATCATCTTCTCTCTATAGAAGAAAGATTCAATTCACTTCTTGTGCTTCCAATCTTCTTGCTAGGAAGAAGATTCATTCTTGTCCTTATATCTTTCCTGCTTTCTTTCTTACATCTAACATTGTAAAAGAGTTTTTAGAATCTCTCTTCAAAAAATTCAGTGTACTGGTTCTAAGAGTCTCCTTGTCAAAATACTCAGTTGGTTCTAAGAGTCTCCTTGTCAAAAGACTCAGGGTGGTTCTAAGAGTCTCCTTATCAAAAGACTCAGTACAAGATAGTGAATTCCTACCAAGGGGGTAGAAGAGTGGACTACCCAAAGTTTGGGGAACCACTATATTTTCTTGTGTTGTGCTGTGATTTATTTTCTTGCATTTACTTTATTTTCTTGCTTAATTCTTGTTGGTGTGTGGGAAGCTCTAATCTGTGATTATACACATATATATATTAACTTTGCACAAAATATTTTTAATCTCTATTCACCCCCCCCCCCCCTCTAGAGAATTCTAGTGAGGTTAACTGTGCACTTTCAGCGCCTATAATAGCCGGCAAGTCCTAAGAAACTTCGGACTTCCGCTACGTTTTTCAACAAAGGCCACGCTCGGATCGCTTCTATCTTCGACGGATCAACTGCAATTCCTTCTCCACTAACGACATGACCAAGGAATGCTACTGACGGTAGCCAAAAATTGCACTTGGAGAACTTGGCATATAGTTGACTCCTCCTCAAGGTGCTCAGAACTGCGTGCATATGCCCTACATGCTCCTCTTTCGACTGAGAGTATACCAAAATGTCGTCGATGAAGACGATCACAAATTGATCCAAATACTCTCGAAACGTCCTGTTAATTAAGTCCATGAATATCGACGGTGCATTAGACAGACCGAACGACATCACCGTGAACTCATAGTGCCCAAAGCGGGTACTGAACGCTGTCTTTGGAATATCACATTCCCTTATCCGCAGTTGGTAATAACCGGACCTTAGGTTCAGTTTGGAGTATACCGTCGACCCAACCAGTTGGTCGAATAAATCATCGATAATTGGAATCGGATATCGGTTCTTCTCGGTCAACTTGTTTAGCTCTCGATAATCAATACATAGACGCAAGCTCCCATCCTTCTTTTTCACAAAGAGGACAGGTGCACTCCAAGGCGATGAACTTGGACGTACGTAGCCTTGCTCTAGCAGCTCTTGCAATTGGACCCTCAGCTCTGCCAATTCCTTTGGCGCTATCCTGTACGGTGAGCGGGCCACAGGTTTGGCACCTGACACCAACTCGATACAGAAATCAATCTCTCGCTGAGGCAGAGCCCCAGGGAGTTCGTTAGGAAACACGTCAGAGATATGTTCGGCGTACTCCGCTACAACCGGGAAATCACACAACCTGGGTTTTGGTTCCGAAGCCTCCAGCAAAGTGAAAAACAACTCGACGCCTTTTCTCACCGCCTTAACCACTTGGAGAGCAGACATCAGCGTCTTGCTCGCTCCTCGCATACCGGCGAATGTGGTTTCTCCTTCGGTGTTCTTTCCCAGAGTGATCTCCTTTGAATTGCAATCTATGCATGCTCGCTGCTCCGAGAGCCAGTCCATGCCGAAGATCACATCGAATTCAGCTAACGGTAATAACGATGCTTCCAAATCGAAATCCTGATTTCCGATCCGCACCTTCACACGGCTCTTCCTATCCGCACTCATGCGAGATCCATTGGGTAGAACTACTTCCAATCTATCCTCTACCAAGGTAGACGGCACTCCGATTCGCACCACGAAGTCCTCGGAGAGAAAAGAGTGCGATGCACCCGTATCAAATAGAGCTCTCGCCGGATAGTTGAAAATTAGGACGAAACCTAATTGTACACAAATAAAGCATAGTCGTACAACAGTATGAATTATATAAATAGCTGTAAAAGCTAGCTTCTAATTCGTAACTGTGACGACATCAGTCTGTCGTATAGCTTCTTGCTGGCCAAGCGAATAGACTCTCGGCTGAGTCGGAATAATGTGCTGGGAAGCCGAAGATTCCGCAGCACGAGCATAGTCCAACGCTCGGTTCTCTGCCTTCGGGGGACCATTTCGACACACCGCGGCCTTGTGTCCCACCTTCCCGCAGGTGAAACACGTGATAGGACCCCGCACAGTCGTTGCTCCTGAAACATTTGAGCGAGATTGCTCCGCCGGTTTGAACTTCCTTTTGTTCTTTCTGAACTCTGACTTGGACTGAGAGGCCGGCGCATGAAACTCAGGTTTCTTTGCCACGGTTTTTGCTTGTACCCTCTTCATGTCCAACTCTAGGGATCTGGCAGTTTGGACCATCACATGGAAACCTAACGTCATTGGGCCTGCAAGGAGCAGCCTCAACTCGTCCCGAAGACCTTCATAGAACTTGTTCGTCTTTGTCTCTTTATCTTCCATCATAGGCCCCGCATAACGACCCAGTTTAGTGAACTCGTGCAAGTACTCATCCACTGAGCTGTCGACTTGAGTTTACTTCAGAAACTGGTTCTGCAACGCAATGCGTTGGGCAGAAGTATACCTTTGAAGAAATGACTTTGAGAACTCCGCTATCGTGATCTCGGTAATCTCCTTGCCTCCAAAGTTGTGCACTTCCTGTTCGGCCCACCAATGCTCTGCCTCTCCGTTAAGGAGGAAGGTGGCTAAAGTGACCATCATAGCTTCTTCTATTGCTATCGCCTTTAGAGTTTTTCTAACCATTGACAGCCAGTCCTCCGCCTCCGTTGGGGATCCGGTCCCCGAGAAAGTTGGAGGGTGGAAGCTTATAAAGTGTTGCAGTTGTTGATCACGCGCTCGCGCAATGGCTACACGCTCTACAGGACGCTCCACCCTTTGCTCCACCGCAGGTTCCACTGCAGCCACTGGCACAGGGGTCTCAACCCTCGGTTCCACCGCAGGTTCCACTGCAGGTTCGATCACCGGGGCCGCGTCTGTATTAGGTGTAGCAGGTTGTGCAAGCCTTTGCGGTTGAGCATTGATCATCGCGAAGATAGCTTCTGCGATTAACCTGATCATCTCAGCAGGAGGATTGGTCGCTGGCACTTCAGCCGACCCACTACTTTCAGCAGTGTTACAGGGTTGAGACGGCCCCACACCAATCCTAGTCACCTATAATCGTGTAAGACACAATTTAGTGACTGAAAACATAGCAAACAACAATCGTGGAACGCTCAGGTTCCGCAAACAAGTATTTTTTTTCCATTCCTAAGTGGACATTCTTATTAGTTTTTGTCTTTTTAGGTGAATGCACATCCCGTGCACACCACCCCTTAAAAGGAATTCATCCTAAATTCGGTAAACTACGGATCGACGCCTTAAGTCTGATACCAAATTGTAACACCCTGCCAGTATGAATAATATAACAGTAGGTCCGGCCGGGACCCCACGCCATACAAACCACACTAGCTAGGAGTTAAAATGTGATAAACAGAAAGAACTACAACAGAGTAAACTAAACACTAGCGGAAGCATAATGATTTAACATTTCATATAGAACTGTCCACTATCATAGGAATGAAACCATAAAATAGAGTTACGGCCTTAAGGCCTTACATTCACGAATGTACAAAACTCAGAACATACTTCAGCACGCAGGCCGGCAATACATGAGAAAGCAGAAAAGGGAGGCTGGCCTTCAAGGGCCAACTTAGCAAAAGGGTCACCGCCCGCTATTTCCCACTAGGCTCACCTGCACCTGCATAAGAACATTCCACCAAGCGGTGGAAAACAAAGTAACGGTCAGCACAGCTGACCAAATTATAACGACCCCACCCCTTTGCCGGGGTGGCGGAGCTTCTACCCTGCAAGCAAGCCATACTAGCACAAGCACTACTATAAAGAAAGTGCAACTACACAAGGTGAGGTTTCAAGCACAATCAATCTTCTAGGTTGAGCATCAAAAAGGAGGGAACCTAGGTATGCACATGATGTTGGTTGGGTTCACCCGAAGGTTCCCCACAACCGCCTAAACAACCGCATGAGGCTAACAACATCAATTCCACAAAACACTCCACCGTAAGGGCCATCGCCTTAGGTGGGGAGAAGATCTTTTGGTCAGTCTAGGTAAATCACCTTCCACGACCTCTCCCATGATCACACGGCTTCCATGAGGTAGGGACCTCTTACCGATCTGCATGGAAACGGGTTCGGTTTAGCTTTGCCCATTCTCTAATCATCGCGATCTATCGCACAACGCGGGTACGGCTTCACCTCGGCCCATAAGGGTTTAGCACTTGTTAGTGCTACACAAAACATAAGTTACAACACCCAAGCCTACAAGAGGACTTAGGCTTTACACATAACCAAAAAGGAGGTACAAGACCACACCTCAACAATTCTAGTGGTGAAGGTTTGCATTCAACCATTCGCAAAGCATGGGGATTTCGTTAGGATCTTCACAAGACGCCTACGCTTAAATCCCGCAATACTCCGGCACGCATTTTAGGCTTAACCTAAATGCAACGTCGCAAATCAAGCATCACCGATTCGGGCTCACGACCATGAATAGGCTTCACACACAATGCCTAAATCCGCACGACTACCGGATTTTCTACATGCAATATGCCGGGGACGGACACAATCTACCCGGAGTTCCGAAGAACTTGAGGAAATCCTACACTTCACCCATTTGGTGAAAGGGATTCCTCATGCAAGCATAGAGAAATGAAAGAGAGGACAATTGACAAGTCCAAATATCGGGAGGAAGAATCGTTACCCTAGAAGCATTCTTCTTAGCCATGGATCTGAGATTTCACACGGAGGGAAAGGACCGCACCGGGCAGCACTCTCCAGATCTGGAAATGGCTCGCGAAACGGAGCTCCGGAGCTCCGTCAATGGCGGGATCTCCTCTTCTTCTTCCTTGCCTCCTTCTTTCTCTTGCCTAGGAGAGAGAAGATCCTTGATATTATGAGGATAGAACCCCTCTCAAAAGCCCTAATACCCTCCATCCATTCATCACAACCGTTGGATCAAATTCCAAGAATTTTGAACGGCCGGATAAACTTCTCCGTTCATTTTCGCGGAGCAGAATAAATAGTGCGCACGCTCACAGGCGCACGGTCACTGGTCGTGCGCGAAGAACCTCTGGTCGTGCGCGTAGCTTTGCAGCCGACCACATTTCCTCTCAATTAACGCACGATCATGTGCACGATCACTGGTCGTGCGCGAAGAAGTGGCCACTGGTCATGCGCGAGGAGCAGGTAGGGAAAATTCAGCCTACTTCGAGCGCCGCACTACCATTCCGCCTACTTCGACAAACTATGATTTTTGGGGTGTTACAGAAATACTCTTTTTTCTTTCTATACCGACTCTTCTCACTAAGAACCGGTTGGCTTTAGCCGATCTATCCTCAGATACGGCCTCAAGCCGCGCTAGCCTTTCTATCCCCCAAAAGGCCTCGATCACCCCCTTGATCTACTCCTTAGACCTATTCGCCAACACAAGGCGAATTCCTCTCTAAGTCCTACCCAGACCTAGTCACCAATATGAGGCAAATTTACTCCATGATTATATAAAAGAGTTACAAAGAAAAATACAAAAACACAAATAAAAACTCCCTAAGAAGAATTCTAAAGATGGCGAAGGCTTGCTGAATATCGTCAAAGTCGATGCATGCGTTCTTCACATTGTGTAAGCATTGATCGGATCATCCCTGAATTCTTCTCTTGAATTTGTGTTGGAGATGGTGGTCTGGAAAAATATGGCCCTTGTATTATTTCAGAAGTGCTGGAATAGAGCTCTATATGATCAATAGTTGAAGAAGACAAAATCCTCCTATTTATAGGACTGGCAGCTAACGCCAACGTTAAGGCTAATGCTTGGCGTTGACCCAGTATAGAAATGTTTTGATGATTGGATCTTCAAAATAGGAAGGAGATACTGCACTTTAGGAAACATTCATTTTAGGCAACCCTAACACTAGCATTGAGGCTAATGCTGTCGTTAGGTTAGATTATTCCAAAATTGCTTCTTCAATCACGACAGCTTCCCTCCTTGCCACATTTTTCTTGGTGGGAACGGGAGTCAACGCCGGCGTTAAGTCCTAACGCCTGACGTTGGACATCATTCCACTTTTCAACTTGTGGGCTGGTCCAAACCAATAATGTAGCATCCTAGTGTCATATCTATTCAAGTCTGCATGTTAAAAACACAATGGCAACCACGATTTTTTTATGACTCATATGATATCAAAATTTGGAATACGACAATTATAAGACCAGCGGATGAATCAAATAAATTGGAATGTCATTTAAATGCGAAGGCTATGAATACTTTATTTTGTGCTTTATCAAAAGATATTTCCAAATTGATTTATTGTTTTACTAATGCTTACAAAGTTTGGAAATTTCTTGATGAAATGTTTGATCTTCCGTGTATAGGTTTGGAGCATGCACAACATTTGGAAAACATTCAAATTGGCACAAGCAATCAAGAAAGAATCTCTCAGGATGAAACCATGGAGAGCACATCAAGTGGAAGAGAAGAAGAAATGTTGTCTTTGGAAGAGGAGTGCCAAAAAGATGTGAAAGGAACTTTATGTTCAAATCTTGCCTCTCTCGATATCAATGTAAGTAAATCAAATTCTTCTATCCTTGTGACTAATTCTATTTCCACATTACATATGCTACAAGTTGTTAAACCTAAAATTAAGAAATTGAAAATTACAAATGATAAATTACGTTTAGAAAATAAAAGGTTAAAAGCTAATGTTAATGTAGAATCTAATTATGATGTGGCTTCTCCATCTTGCTCTTTAGTTGAAATTCCTACTCCTTGTTTTGATTGCAATTTATTAAAAGAATAATTCAAGGAAATTGAAAAAGGGCTCTTAGTTTCTAAAAAGCATAATGAAAATTTGATATTTGAAAATAATGCTTTAACTTGTAAGTTAAGACAATTAAAATCTTTTGTTGAAAAAGTTCTAATTACTTGTAATGACTTTCATCATAAGATTTTAAATTACAAAGATAAATTAACTTACAAAATCATCTCTAAAAAGGATCATTTTCGTACATCAACTCAAAAGGAGTTTAGTTTCAAAAAGAATTATGACTCTCACAAAAATTCTTAAGAGTCACTATTATAAGTCTCAATATATTTTCAATCATGACTCAAATTTGAAAACTCCTTTTCATGAAAATCAAACTATAAAATATTTTCCTTCATATTATAAGAGTATGTCTATAAGAAATAGTGGAAATGAAAATCATCAAATTAAGAATCAATCATTTAAAATTTATTGTAACCCACTCTTTCAACATTCAATTCTAAAGAAAGACAATCACTCTTATAAATTTTCATAGAATCCATATAATAAAATTCATTATGATTATCAACATCAATCTATTTTGAAAAATAATTTGAATAAACATAAATCTCAAATGAATTATTTTTCAAACAACTATCATCACAAAAAGATGTCATATAATCATTATATGGATTTAAGTGATAAACAACCAATGTATGAATGGAGACCCATAAAGAAAAATGACATATCATCTTTACTTGAAAAAGCCCATTCATCATTATCTTCCCTAAAGCCACCACGATGTATTTGGGTACCCAAAGGAACCATCCCACTTGGTCCCCTTTGGATACCTAAATCTCTTATTCATTTGTATCCTATCATTTGCATGAAGTAGAAACAAATAAAAATGAAATATCACTACTCTACTTCATGATATGCTTATTGTCACTTTTCTTTTGTTTATTTTTTATTTTTTGAACAAACATGCTATGATCACTTTATATATCATGAAATATGACTTTCATATATTAAGCCTAATGTTTATATCAACACAAATTTGTATTAAAATTGAACATTAAGTCATATATACTTTTTTTTCAAAGTGATCTATCTCTCATCTTTGATTGGTCTTTATTCTTTTTAAATCCTTTTCCCTTAATTGTCTGGAATTATCATTAGAAATTGAATATTGAAATTATTATCAAGACTATTGAAACTATTTTAAAGATTGGATTTAAATGGTTTATTAAAGGGCTTAAACTAAAAATTAAAATGCGCAACATTTTTTATTCTTTTCTATTTTTGTTTGCTGCATATGATAGCCCTTATAATGAAGAATATTATCTAGAAAAATTGAAAACAAAAATTCATCTAAACGCATGTTTTAATCTTTCAAAAATGCGAGTTTACGATCAAAACTTCAAACATCCATATCTTTTGATCCGCTCGCCTGATTTTCGCATTTAATATATTTTCGGAAATAGCACAAAAATCTCCATCCAACGACAAACTAGGCTTGCTCATTTGAGTTCTTTTGGTGCTGTCAACTTGCCCAATTTCAACTCCGTTTTAAAAGCTATCTTAGTTCGCTTGATTTGGAAATTTCTGTGTTTATGGATTTTTCATCACATACTATCCTTAGTATAATTGATTCATATATTAATTTAGATATTATGTGTGTGATGTGTGTCACCAATGTTTGCATGAAATTTAGACCTTAGAATCATCTTGTATCATTAAGATCAAATCAAAAGATTAATCATTTCATTCTAGGTCGAAAGAAAATTAATTTGAAAACTTCTCATATTACATGCAACATTATCTCCATTAATCCTAGGTAATAACATTGCATTCAAACTCATCATTCTAGCATCACTTCTTGGTCTATGCTTATATATTTATGCTAGGTATAATATGTACAATGTTATTTAAATTTGATGATAACTATGGGATTTGAAATTATAATAGAATACTAAAATTCCAACAACCACATAGTTTATGGATTAATCATTAGAATATATATGAATATTGTATCATGAATCATATATTATCATGCAAAACCAAAGATCAATAAATTTAATTGTTGAATGCAATATATTAAACAATTTCAAAACATTCTATATGTGATCTTTGTCTTTGATATGATTACATGATCATCTTTTTCTAGACTTAAAAAAAAAATCAAACATGCTTATTCAAAATAAAATCATCAAATCGTATTGTCATATGTCTAGAAAGAATAGAATTCACATAAATCATGGTATCCAACAATTATTCTATACAAAATTCTCTGTAATCATAAATCATAATTCATGCTCTATCAAAAAATATCTAAGATCAATAATGTCTATTAGCTAGGAATTATGAATATTATGATAGAAATATGAATAATTGTTTCTTTACATTTGGTGCATAGATATGCTTTGTTATTGATTGCATGTATCTCACATATATATAGATTCTAGAATTAATTGTGTAATAATAAGAATAAATTAATATCATCACCTTATTCTAGATCTATAATTTGAAACTCTTGTTTAGAATACATGCAATATAAATGTTAATCTTATGACATGACATTAAACCCAAAACTCATCACACTATCATTGTAACTTATTGAATATTAGTAATTGTGCTAATTATCTCATATCGTCATCTCATAATAGTAGAAAAACTATGCGGCTTTATATACTCATCACATTAAACAAAACCCATAATTTATAAATCAACCCATAGTTTAAAAGCATAGGTTGTACAAAGATTATTCACCTATGACTTGATATCTCACAATAGCGGGGGCGTAGGGTTGTATGCATTAGAGACCTAACCTCTAAGTCATGTCTTGTCCTTAACCGGGGAGGGTTCAAGTGGGGCCTTACAAGGCACTGGGGGGAAAGAGTGCTAGGTTGAGTGTTCTCTAGTGTGTGCATATGGGACTAACACCCCAACCTACGGCATGTGTGTAGCTCCTCATGCCCATCCGTCACTTAGTACGGGGCTAGGGTGTAGACATTTAGTCGGGGTAGTCATTAATCTTAGGACATACTTATTTTACTCTTTGCATGATCATTTTATTTGGGTTATTTAATAATAAAAAATGTCCTCTTGTGTTTGCATAATTTATCATTTTCTGATTTTTAAAATTTCTAAAAATCTATAAAAATATTTTAGTTCATATGTACTACTTAGTTTTTGTGTTTCTCACTTTTTGTTATTTTGTTTTTATTCATATTATGAAAAATCAAATAAAAAATTCAAAATTCAAAAATTACAAATTTTTTTTTTTGTGATTTTCTATTTTTTTAATTGATTTAAAAATGATAAAACAAAAAAAACTGCATGATCTTTATTGCCAATATCATGTCTGAATGAATTATATTATTTAGAATTTTTTACAATGTTAAAATTTAATCCTTCAAATTACTATGAACATTGTTTTGTTTATCATGCTTTGATATATCTATTTAAAGTGCATAAATTGTATTGAAAAATATGTGTAGAACCAAGCTTAGCATGCCTCTTAGTATGAGTAAATGTATTATGATTGATAATGATACCTTTCACTCACTTATTTTGGTAATCAACATGTATGTTTAAATCTAAAAATGCTTGCTTGTGTATTGTATTTGTACAATGAATTAAATCTTGCATAAGTTTATTGACTACACTACATTTGAATTGCACTTGTGAAATTTAGAAAAGTGGTTAAGTTAAAAATTTTTGGGTTTGCAAAACAAGTGTATTCGAAGAATGTTGTCTCACAAATGTTAATCAAATTATATATGTAGACAAATATAACTCCACCAAGCACTACTTGAACCTCCTGATAAGTCTTCATAAGCATTGTGAGGTTGAGCACCTTGGAAAGAATAGTAAAGTGTCTTGTGCAACCCTTGATTAGTACACCACTTTTTATAAAATAGTGTGCATTAAAGTGTGTGAAAGTATATATACTTGTGTTTTATTGTGCACTTTACTCTACATATGTCTTGTATTTTGTGTTTTAAATAAATTGTTAACATTGCACAAAATACACTTATGTGCACATCATTATCTTTCAAAACACTTCTTCTCCTGAGTATTGGATTCTAATGTTTTATCTATACTACTCTTTATATAAGAAATGCACTAGATAACCCAGCATGATCTTTACAATGTTTTGGTATTTCTTGAACTTAAAATTAAGTAACATTGTAGTATATTTTCTTTTTGATGTGTTCATTTCATGCTTGGTATATTTATAAAAAAAACTTGAGATTTCAAAAAGGTTAAAACATCTTTACATTTTGCACTTAAACACATATTTATAACACTGATTTTCATGCTTACAAAAAGATGTTTCTTATAATCTTCCGCTTGCTTACAACTCTTGTTTTTTTTTAAATCTCTAATATACTATGCTTAAAATCTTTATCATTATCTATATTACAAAAGCTCGATCATGCTTTATCATTTATAAGAAATGCCTCCTTACTACCCTCACCTAAGCCCTCTTTTGATTCTACCAAAAAGGGAGATTAAATTGCATAAATCTAATATTTAGGGGGAGTGCATTATAATGATATTAAACTCAAAAATGGGTATATTTGTAGGGGGAGTAATCATATAGGAGGTGCATACACTATCATATGCTCGATCATGAAAATCCTTCAATAAATGGTTCCTTACCTATCTTAAAAGATATACACTCATCCCTACCCACTTTTGTTAATAACAAAGGGGAGAAGAAATTGAGAAATCTAGTAAAATAAACATTCAGGAGAAAAGAAATTTTTGCTAAGTCAATTCATTGAGATGTCTCGTGAAGTTCCGATGAATCTCGACGAATCCAGACAGAAGCAAAATTTCTAGTTTAAAGAAGAAATTTCTGCGGCTAAGTCTATTCGTCGACTGTTCTCATGAACTCCCGACGAATATCGACGAACGCAGACAGAAGTCAAAAAGACAGACTTGTGAAGGAAAATGTGCGGCTAAGTCAATTCGTCGAATGTTCTCGAGAACTCCCGACGAATTCTGACAAATGAAAACAGAAGACAGTTTTCAAGCTTTGTTCAGTATTTTTGAATTGCTAAGTCAATTCGTCGAATGTTCTCGAGAACTCCCGACGAATTCCGACGAATGAAAATAGAAGACAGTTTTCAAGCTTTGTTCAGTTCACCTATTCACCCCCCCCCTCTAGGTGATTTAGGTAGACAACGATTTCTTTCATTATTACTTCAAGACCTTCACTCATTTTCCCAACAAGTGCTTCCGCTTACTCTTATTTTCTCCGTCTTATCTCTTCCCTTAAGAACTACTAATTCATTTAATATTACCTTTTGCTAATACCAAAAGGGGGAGAATTATAAGTATATTCAAGAAATTAAAGAACTATTACACCTAAATATTCCACCTAAACAATACATCATTTCAATTTACTATAACATTTAGGGGGAGCATTCATTTAGGGGGAGCATTCATCTAGGGGGAGATTACTTTTAAGAGGAATATATCATGTTATTTTTGTGCACACACCATATGTTAAAATCAACAACCTAAATAGACATGATTTCTTTTTATACGGATTTGTTATTATCAAAAGGGGGAGATTGTTGGAGCATGCGTTTCGCACTCTTCCAATTAGATAATAACAAAGTCCCGTTTGTATTTGATTCTATTTTTATTAATGGTGTGCAGGTAACAGGTATGAGATGTTCACAATTCTGAATGGAGCTCAATTTGACTGAATGAAGAATTTTGATGTCGGAATTTTTCGACAGCTGATGTCGCCCAGGCGACAGCAGAGAAGTTACAACAACTGCCCGCACTGCAACACGACTAACAACAGTTTTGCGCTGTCGGGATTCTGACAGCGATGTCGCCCAGGAGACAGCCCAGATGTTACAGCAACTGCCCGCACGATAGCACTACGAGCGGAAGTTTTGCGTTGTCGGAATTCTGACAGCGATGTTGCCCAGGCGACAGCTCGGACATTACAGCAACTGCCCGCACGACAGCACTACGAGCGTCAGTTTAACGCTGTCGGAATTCCTACAGTGATGTCGCCCAGGAGACAGTGAAAATCTATATATTGGCTCGTTTGGTTCGTGCATTCCAGAGCTTTGAGAATTCCATGTCCTTTCCTGAGTGCATACGAACCAGAGAGCTCCAGAACCTCAAGAACTCCCATTTGTGCTGAGAAGGTTTGAAATTGAAGACAATATCGGACGTGCTTCTACATCAACGATCATCACGAGGCTTCAACCTTCCTTTCAGAGATCTGAATTTCTAGGGAGTTCTTATTTTATTTTGTATTTTCATTTATATACATTTCACTTTGTATTGGTAGAGAAATCGTCTCCTTGTGCGTGCGTCTAAGTCCTTGCGTGGCTTAGGGGAAAATCGCTTCCTTGTGCGGAGCATCCAAGTCCTTGCGTGGCTTGGTAGGAAATCGTGGCCTTGTGTGCTACATCTAGATCTTGGGAAGATCTAGAGGATAGGCTTGGGCTTGGTCTAGGGAGAGACAAGTGATAGCCTTCCGATCCTTGGGAGAAGGATTGGTAAACACAAATTGTTAAAAGTTTATTTTTATTATAGCCTTGATTTTAAGCTTTATTAAGATCTACAATCTTTTGTATTCATCACTTGTGGAAATAAATTTGAATTCCAATTTCTTATGATTCTCTAAGTGTTTATTTGGGTTGTCTAAAAATCTACTTGTTTATCCGTTAAAATTATCATAATATATTAGAAAAACATCAAAGTAAAATTTAGCCCTTATTCACCCCCCCTCTATGGGCGCCACAAGATCCAACACTAGTACCGTAGTGAGCCCCTTACAGGGTAACCCTCGGGAAGTCCAAGATTTACCCTAAGTCGTAGGAGTCAGATGATACTCAAGACTAATTAATAATACACTCACTCACACTCCGTTGTCACGGGAGTTTAGTTGGTTTGGTACCCCGAGCTATAGGCTCGGTGGTGGTAGGTGCGGATTGTTGATCCGGTAAGTTTGTGATTTAGATTGGTTCTTGGCCGGGCAAGTTAAGCCCAGGTGGTTTATGTTTGGAGTTTGTAGATAGATAGTAGAACATGTTTCATGTGCACAAGGTGGTGGGTCCTTAGTGTCGACGGTCATTGCACCGACGTTGATACTCGGGCTCGGCAAGTGTGGAATTTGCACTTAGCCATAAAAGTCTGGTGGTCCAGCCAGTAAAAGTACGCAGATGCTCCGCGGTTTTGCGTTGAGGCGTACGATAGGTCTAGGTTAGGTAGTGCATATACCAACCTAGAGGTGGGCGAGGCCCAACCCACCGCTTCCGTTTGCCACTACGGGAGTATCCTGGGAGTCTTGCTAGCTCCAAAAAGGGGGAACTAAAGGTCTATGTGCAGAGAGTCGTAGTGTGTGAGTTGCACTTGTGTGAACATAACATTTATCATCATACCTTGTGTGACATAGCATATACATTGCATTTCAACCCCTACCCCTATCGTATAAGTCGGTTATGGGACTTCTTATACGATAGGCCTTGCTAAACGACCCCTTGGCCTATAGGTTTGTGTGGGCATTCCTATAAATCAATGGTTGCTTTTCTATTATATACATGTCTTTATTTACTGCACTTTACCTATTCTTTACCTGCTCTTGCTATGCTTATTAACCGTTTCATTTATAATTATATATACTTGTGTAGTGGTAGATCTTTTCCTGTAGATTATACCTTGTCATCTGCTATTGTTTTTACCCCTTATTTGTCCTCCACTTCATCCTTCCTGCTCGCTGCCTAGGAGTCACTGGGGGAGGGGTGGGGGATTGGCTTAGTCTTTTTGACTAACGGTCGGTGGACCTTATCATTTTAGGAGACCGTGGCGAAGGAGCAGCACCAGAGGCCGGTGCAGATGGAGGCGGGGCAGTCTATCACGGGAGCACCTATGACAGGATCCGTGAGTGGCTATTAGTTCTAGTTGTTTTGCTTCCGCGAGCAAATTTGTAGTGAGGCTTTGATGTATCGGGCAGGAGCCCTTGTTATCTCTCTTTATTTCAGTTATATTTATGTGGACATCTCTTGTGGATGTTTTACATTTTTTATGTGATATGGACTTGGCTTTCTTTTTAGCTTATTTTTCTTTGCTTCTTTGTGATCGATTTCGCCGGCAGCATCGGCGTTTTGTAGTGGCAACCTCCCCGAGCGAGGGTGTCACCGCAAAGTGGCGGTTGTGGGCCTAAGACCCAAATGTTTGAAAAAAAGGGGGTCTTACAGTGCGCCTGGTCGTGCGCGAAGGAAAACGCACGACCAGTGGCTTTTTAGGCAGAAATTGCCCCCAGTCAAACTCCGAGCATCGCACGACCCTTCAACCTGCATGGAAATATCCAGGACCACTGGAATACAAGGAATCACACCAAAATGGGCATAAATGTGCACTAAGAGTGGAAATACGAAATGTGATCAATAGAAGCATTTATGAGTAGTAAGTGAAGTACATTGGCGAGAAAAACGACCCAGATGAGTCCAGAAATCACTATATAAACCGGACTCATCACTAACCTGCGAACACAGAAACCGGTCAGAAAAAATCTCAGACCGCACGACCTCAAAGTGAGACCGGCACAATCAAGCCAACTTTGGTTCTTACAGTTCTCGTTAATAATGACGGGCCCTGCACCCCTATTTATAGGCGAGTCGACGGATGTCGTCACCGCACAAACCGGGATACAATAACCGCCCATCAGATCGCGAGCGGTCTCACAAAGTAGACTGCCTGAGCTCAGCATAGCTCACAGCTCCCTTTTTAACCTTGCGGTTATAACCAAACCGCTCGGTCACCGCGGTCTCAATAAGCAGACCGCCCGGTCTTCTTCCAAAGAAGACACCAAGAACATCTGGCCGACTTAGGACAAGCCGCCAGGCCAAACCGCGCGAGCCGCTCGGACAGATAACGGTCTCCCAGATCAGACCTCCTCAAACAAACCGCTGAGACTGAACCGACCAGAGAACAAGCGCAGACCACGCGGTCCCTGCGGTCTCCAACCTGCAGACCGCCCAGCTCAAATGCACTTCTACTTCAAAAATTTAACACAATATTCCTCCTGTTAGTCCTCTTGTTTATGATAACTCTGATCATTACTTTAAACATCCCTTTGGATACTCTATTATGTGAGACTGTTTTACACATCATCACTTTCCCAATAATGTCTGTGAGTAATTTTTCTTTTCTGTTCCTATGCATTCTCTATATGCTTCCATAAGGTTTGTTTTCAAAACAACACCATATCAGCCCTTCAGAGATATCTGCATCAGTGACTTCTTCTTCCTCTTCATCCTTATTAAAGTCAGTGAGTTGTAGGGATTTGGATAAACTTACTGCATTTACTTTAATATGTTATCCAGCGACAATAGTTTGAATAGCTCTTTTAGATTTACTTAAGTCGGCGTTCTCATAAAATGCAGAGACGGAAGAGTTGTGGAGATGGGTTGGATCACTTAGGATGTACTCTATCTCAGATGCATATAGAAGGGTGATTACAATGTCCAAATATGATTCAGTCTTTTCAAAACCATCCTTTAAACGTTATTCACCAGATGGAATTTTCTCTTCAGTCTTTTTCTGTGCCATTTCTTTAGTAGAGAGTCGTTAGAAGGAAGAAGATGAAAGAGGGATTCTAAGGTTTTGTGTTTGTGCGAAATTTCTAAGCCTACATAATGTATAATATATACAATTATGCAATGGGAAGGCAAAGAGGCGCGTACCTTTTTAAATCCTCTCATATCGTTTTGAGAATCCAAAAATAGCGGCGTAATAATGACGCTGAAGTGTCCTGTGATGTCATTTTGTCGGCCTGATTGAGTTCTGTCGTCGAGAGTGTCGTCAAGATTTCTTTATCCTTGTCGTCAAAATCATTTCAACTTTGTCGTCGAGACTCCATCAATGTCATCTTGATCATCAAGACGATATTCTTTGTGTAAGCTATTTTCCACTATACGACTTTTAGTTATGTGTTATTCAAGCTTTCTGGTTTTCCTGTCAACAAAACTAAAGTTGTCAGACTACTATAAGGTGGACCTTGTGTGAGATCTAGCCCATTACCAAAATATCTCACATCATTTGATAAAGGATATAAGGAATTCAACATGCCCAATTTAACAACTTAACATCCCCAATTCAATTTTGAATTAATTGAACTTTGACTCATCAAGGGGCTTAGTAAAAATGCCAGCTATCTGACTTTTTGTATTGACATGCTGGAAGCAGATGTCCTCCTTTTCTAGATGCTCCCTAATAAAATGATATATAATTTCAATATTGTTTGTTCTACTATGTGCCATAGGATTCTTAGCAATAGAAATGGCACTTGAGGAATCACAAAAAAGAGGTGTTCTCTTTATCTGAAGAATTTAATCCTCTAATTGGTGTTGAATCAAAAGAAGTTGTACACAATAACTACCAGCAAAAATATCTTCTGACTCAGAAGTGAAGATAGCAATGCAATTTTGCTTTTTGCTACTCCAGTGCACAAGCCTTCTCCCCATCAACTGACATGTTCCTGAAGTACTTTTCCTGTCATCTTTGCACCCAGCATAGTCAGCATCAAAATATCCACACAACTCAATGTCTTCTGACTTAGGATACCAGAGCCCTAGATTTGGAGTACCCTTCAGATATCTCAAAATTCATTTCACAGCAAAGTAATGAGATTCTTTGGGGTTAACTTGATACCTTGTACAGAGACATGTGGAAAACATGATGTCTGGCATACTAGCAGTAAGGTAGAGCAATGCGCCAATTATGCTTCTATAAATGGACTCATTATAGGGTTTCCCCTTTTCATCCTTTTCTAGAGACACATTAGTACCCATAGGAGTTCTCATAGGGGTAGAGTTCTCCATTCCAAATTTCTTTATGATGTCCAGAGTAAATTTGGTCTCAGAAATGAAAATTCCTTCCTTATATTGCTTTACTTGGAGACCTAAGAAATACATGAGCTCTCCCATACTTCTCATCTCAAACTTACTTTGCAAGAGTTTAGCAAACTTCTTGCAAAGCCTCCCATCTGTTGATCCAAATATGATGTCATCAACATATATTTGAACCAATAAGATTTGGCCCTTCAACACTCTCAAGAAAAGAGTCTTATCTATTTTCCCCCTAATGAACTTGTTTTCAAGGAGAAAGGTAGACAGTGTCTCATACCAAGCCCTTGGAGCTTGCTTCAAGCCATACACGACTTTCTTTAGAAAATAAACATGGTCAGTTAGAGATAAAACCTGGTGGTTGAGCTACATAGACTTCTTCTTTCAAATCTCCATTTAAAATGATGATTTTGCATCCATTTGATAGGCTTTGAATCCCTTGCATGCAGCATAAGCTTGGAAGAGTCTGATTGCCTCTAGTCTAGCTACATGAGCAAATATCTGATCAAAGACTAACACTTCCTCTTGTCTGTAGCCTTGGGACACCGATCTTGCTTTATTCTTGAAAATCACTCCAGCTTCATCCATTTTATTTATGTGGACCCACTTTGTTCCAATGACATTATGCCTTGTGGATTTGGATTGAGCTTCTAAACTTTGCATCTATTGAATTGATTAAGCTCTTTCTGCATGGCCATAATAATGAATTGATCTTGGTTGGCCTCATCCAATTTCTTTGGCTCTAGTTGTTATAGAAAACTAAGGTGCAAGTTCTCATTTAGAGCATTTCTTCGAATTCTAACTCTATGATTAAGCTCACCAATTATCTGATTTGTTGGATGACTTCTAAGATGTCTCACAGCTGTAAGCATCACTCTTGATGATTCTTCTATTTTAGTAATTTCTTCAGCTCCTTCTTCATGATTTTCATTTTGGAGACTTGGTTCTTCAGTAGTCTGCTCTACTATTTCTGGAATAGATTCCAGTGTGGAGGGCTCATTATTCTCAATTATTTCTTCTTCTCTGATTTTGAGGGTCTCCAATCTTACTTCAATTCCTTCACTAGATGAACTAGAAGAAGGATTATGCAGCATGCTGCTCTCATCGAAAACAATATGTATATATTCCTTAATTGTAAGAGCATTCTTATTGAAGACTCTGTTGGCTTTGCTAGTTTTGCTATATCCTACAAAGATACCTTTATAGATCTTTGCAGAGAACTTGGTAATGTAACGCTTATTATTTTTCAGCATATAACATTTACTTCCAAAAATTTTGAAGTAAGCTAGTCTTGCCTTCTTACCCTTAATCAGCTCATAACGAGTCTTATTAGGGTTCTTATTGATGAGTGCTCTATTTTGTACATGACATGTCGTATTGACTGCCTTAGAACAAAGATATTCTGGAAGTGAGGAGTCACTTAGCATGGTCCTACTAGCTTCAATAAGTGTTGTATTTTTCCTCTCAGCCACCCTATTCAGCTGGGGAGTTCTGGGAGAAGAAAACTCTTGTAGGATATTTACTTCATCACAAGATTTAGTCATTGACCAAGCCTGAAGTTCAATTCCATGGTCACTTCTGATTTTGACCACAAACCTGTTTATTTCATTCTGAATTTGTTTGACAAAATTCTTGAATGTACTTAGGGTATCAGACTTGTGTTTTAAAAGAACACCCGGGCAAATTTAGAGTTATCATCAACAATAACTAGTGTATAAGCCATTCCTCCTAAGATATGCACTGTCATAGGACCAAATAAATCCATGTGCAGGAGGTATACGAACCTAGTTGATTGTTTGTCCTGTATGCTTTTGAATGAGGTTCTTGTTTGTTTGCCCATTTGACATGCATGACAAGGATTCATTTCTAAACAATTCAACTTAGGAGCATCCCTTACCAAATTTTCTGTCATTAATTTCTTAAGGGACTTCTAATTATCGTGAGCTAGTCTCTTGTGCCACTTTACATAAGCAGACATTCCATCATTTGCCACAAGACATACAGGTTCATTTTTATAATGCAAATGAAATTCAAGCAATAAATATTGCCACTCCTAATGCCTGTTAAAATAGATTCAGAATTTTTAGAATCCTTGATTAGGCACTCATCATTGTGGAATGCAATAGTATTATTAGATCTGGAGGCACCCTTAGAGGGGGGTGACTAAGGGTTTTAGAAAACTTTAGGATTTTAAGAAAAACTTTTCTGATTTTCTAATAAGTAAGTTGAAACAAAAGTAAAGAGCCAGAAATAAGAAATGAAATCAATTTTATTTAACATGAAAAGACATTATTATAATTTATAAAATTTGATTAAAAAATCTGATTTCTATGACGCTAGAAAGAAAGGCAAATATGAAATACTCTTTTCATTTTCTATACCGACTCTTTTCACTAAGAACCGGTTCGCTTTAGCCGATCTTTCCCCAGAAAGGCCTCGAGCTCCCCCTAGATATACTACCTAACCCTAGTCGCCACAACCACCATGAATTCCTCCTAAGCCTCGCACGGACCTAGTCGCCAACAACCACGGCAAATTCACCAAACAATCACAATGAAAGTGGTACAACAAAATATAAGTAAAAACTCCCTATGAAGAATTCTGGAAACGGTGAAGGTCCACTGAATATCGTCAAAGTTGAAGTGTGCATTCTTCGCGTTGGGTGAGCGTTGATCCAATACTCCTTCGAATTATTCCCTAGAATTTGTGTGGGAGGCGGTGGTCTGAAAATACGGGCCTCACAGAGTTTCTGAAGTGTTGGAAAAGGGTCCTTGGAATCTCTTGTTGAAGAGAACGAATGCCACATATTTATTGGACTAAAGCTAACGTCGGCGTTAAGGCTAACACAAGGCATTGAATCAGTATAGAAATAACTTGATGGCTCGAATTTCAAAACAGGAAGGAGATTTTGCATCTTTGGAAACATTCATTTTAGGCAACCTTAACGCTGGCGTTGAGGCTAACGCCCGATGTTAAGTCAAATCATTCCAAAAGTGCTCCTACAATCACAACAGCTTCCCTCCATGCCATTTTTGTCTTGGTGGGAACGAAAGTCAACACCAGTGTTAAGTCATAACCCCTCGCGTTAGACCACATTCATCATTTCAGCTTGTGAACAAGTCCAGACCAACAATGCAACATCCTAGTGTCAATTTTGTTCAAACCTGCATGCTAGAAACATAATGGCAAACAAGATCAAATACAAGTTGGATTTGTTATTATCAAATCAAAGGGATGCTGAAATTCATGTTTCAACAATCTCTCCCTTTTGATAATAACAAATCCAATAGAGATAAATCAGAATCATATATAGGAGATTTGTTTTTAGAAGGATATATTACACTAAGCAACATAGAGATAAGAGTTATAATTATAGTTTGTTAAATTGTGCTCCCCCTACTTAAGTGCTCCCCCTTAGTGTATGCTCCCATAAACTAGATTCATGCTCCCACATAAACTAGAGAATCCTACTCCTTTAATCATTAATATTTATCATTTTATTCTCCCCTTTTGCTATTAGCAAAAGTGGGTGGAGTGAAAACAAAACTAGAATATAGAAGACAAAAGTTGGGACAAACTAAGAGAGGATAAGTGTTTTGTTTTAAGCATAAAGTAGGTCATGATTAATGAGCAAATCCCGCACACCGCTATAAGCGATAGCACGACTGCGGCACAAAATGACAATGTACCGATCATTCAAGTAATATAAAATGTTGGAGTGAATCCCCAAGTATAGAATCTCAAAGGAACACAGTAAGGTGGAGTTATCTATCGAGGAAGGACTTGAGATTGAAGTTCTTTAGGTCAGATGTATTACAGAAAAAGGGGTGATTTGGATTATAGAAAATAAAAGAAAATAATTAAACAACTCCTATGCAGGGCACTATGCGCTACTTCGCCGGGCGGATGGAAACTATGCAGGCCGCTATACACTACTTCACAAGGCGGATGGACGAGTATGCAAGTGGATGAGGTGAGAGTAACTGCTAAATGGTTTGAGGGTCACAAGCACCTAGTCAACAAACACACAACTAGAAATTGCTAGTGCGGCACACAATCGTGATGGGTAAATGGATGGTGGAATGGGGCGCTCCTCACTTGCATAGACAACATAATAAACTTCACATAGACATGAAATATACTAAATAGCAGAACCAGGTGCAGTACACATTATTCATACACACAAATGAAAAAGGAAAAAGTACTACAATATGAATGGGGTGACATTACAACCAAAAAGGGGGAGACTTATCGGAGGTTCACGACCATAATCTAGGGTTGTCAATCCTTGTCCGAGCTCGAGCTCCAACTACCGTCCGGGGTATAGAGAGGAATTGTCACTTCCTTCTAGTTTACCCGTTTTCTCCGTCAATCATCTTCGCTTCTGACCTCGCCGGAGAACTTCATATATGCAGCAAGAAATCCCTCAAAATAGAGGTTTGGGGGTGCACGAACAATGAAGGAGGCCAAGAGGATGCTCCGGCTAGAGATTTGCAAGAGAATGGCGACCGGAGACCCTCCCGAAGGTGGGCGGCAATGGAGCAACGAAAATGGCTGGCTGGAGCGGAAGAACGATGCTCCCCTAAAAATGAATTGATTTTTTGGTCGACTGAACCTGCGCGCTTAAATTCAGGCGTCAAATTAAGAAATGAATGATCAAAATGCACGACCGTGCATTTTGGGCTGTGTGATTTACAGAGATAAACAGTGTTTGGAGCTACAGGAAGGTCGTGCTTTTTTATTCACGCACGAGCGGAATGCTCATGCATGACCAAAAATGCACGGGGTGGGGCAGGCTGCAGATTTTTCCTGCTTCTAGGTAGGTCATACGTTTTCCTTCACGCACGATTGGATTCAATCGCGCGTTAAGGAAAATGCATGATGAACATCATCACAAACATCTCTGAGTAAATTGCACGATTGCCTCGACCGTGCGTTAAAAATAATCGCACAGTCGTGCGATTTATCCAGATTGCAACGCTCAGCTCAAGGGCATAGTCCACCTGTACAAAATCAAAATCAAAGCTCCAACCACACTGGAAATGAAACTAACATCCACAAAACAAGCATGACAGGCATGTGGAACCACCAAAGTCTTACCCCCAGCACAGAATGCGCAATTGCACACCCCGATAGGCAAAAAGAGTGCACTATGTGTAAAGTGATGACTACAGCAAATATGAGCGTTTTAATACTAAAAGGGCATTGCACGAGTGAGAAAACATGCACAGATGAGTTCAAAAAAACCCTATATAAATGGGACTCATCACATCCCCAGACTTAATCGTTTACGCATCCCGAGTAAACCAATTCAAGCTAAGGGGAAAAAAGTAGCTGGTTAGGAGATTGTGACACAGAGTAAAATGAGAAGTCACATACTCACATGCGTAAAAATATAGCAACAAAGATTTCTAATTATACTACATAGTTTATAGATTTCAAAAGGTTACAGAGATATTATTCTACTCAAAATAGGAATTACGGTGAATCGTCTAGTCATGTGTAAGGAGAAAATAGATGGACCGCTGAGATGAGCATTGCCTAGGATTTGGATTTGGGATGACCTCCACTAAAATCCATTAGTGTCGGGGACCATATGGTTGCATGTTCACATTCTCTCCACGGCACTAGATCGGTTCACTACACGAATCGGTAGGACTTTAGGTTTTAATCGGGCTTGGGTCACGGTGAGATACACAAAGGTAAGCATAAAGGCTAAACGCACCAAACCCAAATGAGCTAATCATAATAATAAACTAGCAAGCAACCACAAAGTGCAGGAGTGCACAATACCCCCAGACTTAAAATTGACAATATGGGTGTGTGCCCCGCCTAATCCAAACACAAATCTCAAACAGGTTTTCATATAAGTTTTTTTTTCACATTTTATTTTCTTTTTCAATCATTTCTCTTTTTTTTCTCTTTCTCAATTTTTTTTCAAATCATTTTCAGCATATTTTCAATAAAAGCACAACCACCACCACAACATTTTCCATATCACACCCCCAAAATAAGAATATAAATCAGCTCTTGCTTGGTATTTAGGTGCATGACTAGGATCGACATTTTGGCTTTGGTGATAACTAGGTAGAGCTGAATCAAATGACATGGATAGGCTCAAGGAGTTTAGCAAGGGAAGATGATATGAGCGAAAGACAGGCTCAACCAGGCCAAATGAAGGCCTACGTTACTCTCATGAAAATGAACTATCCTATGTCCATGCTTCAAGAATAGCCTGGGGCAAGTTCTTAGCCCCCGAGAAAGGCAATCCTTCCTCTGAACTCAAACAATTTGAGGCTATCGATTATCTACACTCATCCCTACGCTACCATTTGATTCACCCTGCATTCACCAATTTGAGTAGAATAATTAACAATTACACTTAGAGAAATAAAATAAACTAAAATTATAAGGTGAAATCTACTCTACACATATTTTTACACAAATGGGAGCACTCGACTAGGAGCACTGCACGAGTAACAACTTACTCCGCTACACAATCCTAAACCAGCACCTCAATTTTCCAATTAAGAAGTAAAATTGAATTAAACTCGGAGCATGCTCGCGGGTAAGTGCGTTCTTAAGTGGGTGTAGTGGTATGCAATCAAATATGACCCAAGAACAAGAATGAAATCTTCTAGTATGCTGTGCTTTGAGTGAGTGCACAGGTATACACATGCACTCCCAACCCCCAGACTGAAATGAAAGGCAGGTAGGCACATTCTTTAAGCAGAAATTAACAAAAGGTGAAATGAGAAAGTGTTACCCATGTTTCGAGGTACACATACTCGAAGATTGAATTAGATTTGAATTTGGGAGCTAACCTTTATCAAAGAGCATCCACCTGCGAAAAGCATCAACTACCACCCCAAAAAATTAAGAAAAGAAGGAAGTATAATATAAGAAAATATTTTTAACCAATTAAACTATTCTAATATCAGGCAGATGCAAATAGTAAGCACACATCAAAGGGAAGGAAGCATTATCAAAGATTAAGACACCATGGGGACGAAGACCCAGCAGAATAAAATATAACACATGTTGTTCACAACAACTAATCTAAAAAAAACAAATAAAAGCAACAACAGCTGCTGCACAAAAAAAACTGTCTGGAAAAGCTAAACAAGAATCAGAAAAGAGATCTTATCAAGAAGATGGTGAAGAATCAGAGGGAGGATTAGGAGGCTGGGGACGATTCCTCCGCTGGTAGCGCATTCAGACATGACCAGCAGGCGGAGGATCAAAACCCAAATGAGCCCCAATACGCATAAAAAATTCATACTGGATTGACATGGACTACTCCAGCAAAGAGAGGCGCTCGACAACTACAGGACTGACCTCCTCCTCGACTTTCCTGGTAGAACGCCTCCGACGAGCAGAGGTAGATGGTGCAGGAGCAGCGGAGGCAGGACGCGCAGAACCCGCTGAAGAACTACCCTCAGGAATATCGGATGACTCATCCTCATCAACCGACCCTCTCCCAAGAAGAACATAGGTGATGCCATGACCATACTGCACTCTCTACACAAGCTTGAAGGCCTGCATCAAGCCTTGGGTAATACTCTGTCCCTCGGTTACAACAACCATCCGGGGTGTAACCTCCATGATGCCAAGGCCCTTGGCAATTTTGGAGACATAATGCGCCCCGCCAATTGATTTTAATGGAGCATGTGTTTGATGCAGGAGGTACTGAGCGAGTACCCTGCCAAGATGCAGGGGAAACTCCTGATGCATGCTATATAGGTAAAGGAGTTCTTGCCACCCCGCTACGTTGCGGCTCATTGTTCGAGCATTGATGGAATACCTGATCAAGTGATGCACGTAGCGTAGTGCAAGAGAAACAATAGATGTGGACTTTGCAGCACGAGCCTCATATGGCGCATCCCGTTCCGTGTTCGTCTGCCAGAATTCGCTGGAGAGACGCCCGTGGGGAACTCGTGAGGATGGGTGAGTACATCCCAGTTTTTGAGTTCCGCCTGGGTATAGATTCGAATGTAGACTGCCAGCATGCATGGACCCATGGTAAAGGTCTGCCCAAACATCCGGAGCGAAAGTGTAATGGCCTCCCCGAAGATTTCATCCACCACATCACGACAACGGAGAGTGGAGAGGAATTCGAGGGTGAGTTTTGCGTACCCATCATCTGTAATGGAGAATTGGTTTGCCCATGAGCCCACCTCAAGAAGTCGTCTCACCACTGCGTTGAGGTCGATGGACTCAAGCTTCGAGAAAGAGACAAAACGAAAATTATGGAGCTCTTTCCCCCGCAAAGTTTCATACCTAGTATGTTCCTCCCGAGCTTCGAAGGTGAGCATCTCCGCGATGGAGATTTCGGCCCGACGAGGAACAAGAGCTCCAGAACCCCGCGCATTCCTTTGGAATTGCAGCTTTGGCCCCATGGTGAGCTTCGATCAAGCTTTGGAGAAGAGTGGCGAGACATCTGGTGGCGGAGGCGAGGGGAAACGGCGAAGACAGCAAGGGTTCATCGATGGCGAAAATGCGGGACGAACGATGAGCGAAAAGCCCTAAATAAATGGATTGGGATGGCCAGCAGGGGTTTTAATCCGTCAAAAATACACGATCATGCATTTTTGGCAGGCGCACGATACCCGATCGTGCGATCTGTAAAATCACAATGTGCAAGATTTTGGATCAAAATCGTTGTACCCACAAAATGAAACATAACGAGATGAATTACAAATGACACGAGCAAAAATTCAGCGATCAATAACAACAGACTGAATCTTGAAAACTAGACCCGGCAGTTCAAAAGCAATAATGCAATACGAATATCAAACAAAAGAACAAAAATAAGATCTACTCCTACTCCAAGATAAGTACTGGGGTTACTGTCATCCCAGCACAACTTATTAAAAGAAATTGGCATATTAACTTATTGGCCTATGAAACAGGAAGGATCCAGGCAACTTTTCTATTCTCCGCTTCGGTAGTGGGTACCGATATGGGGACAAGACAGTCACCCCTCTTCCAACATAATCATACATGTGCCTCACATGTAGAGGGAAGAGGAAGTTGGAAGAAAACGAGGGATCCTCGCTCAACCCACCAAAACTATCGTGTCACAGTCCTCTAGGAGTACCCGCGAGAGCAAAACCTGCATAGGCTCAAATAATGAAAGGTGATTAAGAACTAAAAATGAGGAAAAACATAAATAATTAGAGCAAGGGGGAGTGATCCTAGTCTCACTCCCATCAGGTTTTCCAGAAAACTTATCGCCCGCTACATTAGAATTAGTGTAGGCATAATATGACCCGCTAGGAGCATCACTGATGAGTTGGACCTTCTCCTCTGGTGATGAGGTATAAACCACCTCACTAAGGAAAATATCCTCCTCAGTGCAACTCAGCACAACATCGGGTTCCATAGGCTCATCCTGCACATCTAGAAATTCATCAATAAGAGAAGAAGACAAATGCATACTGATACAGGAAAATATTTGAGTAGAAATAGGACTCAATATAGAGTCCGAAAGGATGGAAGAAATATCCTCAGATACAGAATCCATAAGAAAGGATGGCACCAGAGAGGAAGAAAACTCCAAAATGTCATCATAGTGATCAACATCGACGCTAGTGGACAAATCTGTCATGCTCCCATGAAGACACGGGGGCACGACTTATATTTCATCAACGACGGAAGGGGTAGTGTGATAGGTGAACGGTGGAATGGTGACAAGAGCAGGCTCATCATCAACCTCCAGTTGCATTCTCCATATCTCACAGTCCTTCAATGCATGATCAAAACTCTGACAACACAAGCAGCGCTTCCCGGTAGGTTTTGACCACGGAGAGGCCAAACCACCCGGCGTAGTCGATGCTCGCGAAGGGGCCACATAATTATAATACATAGGTTCATTCTACAAAGATCTAGATTCTCCATACGATGAACTATACAGATTATAATTATGGCTTCCTGAATAGCACTCATCGCTTGAATGATTAAACGATTTACACCATCTACATTGTTGATAGGCATACAACGTGGTGCAAAGAAGGATTCACAAATAATATAAGCTGGAAAATAACTCATAATGCACGAAGGAAAAAATAAATCAACAGAAACCTGATTTTTGAAATACTTTAAAACAGATAAAAAGAGAATTTACAAACACTAAATAAAAACAAATGCGATATACAAATGGAAAAGACTTTATCTCTTGTCGCTCTCTCTTAATTAACTCACATGATTGTGTTCCCCGACAATGGTGCCAAAAACATGATGCGTGAATCCCACACACCGCTATAGGCGGTGCAAGACTGCGACACGAAACGGCTGTGTACCGATCGTTCAAGTAATATAAAATGTGGGAGTGAATCCCCAAGTATCGAATCATAAAGGAACATCGTAAGCTGGAGTTATCTATTGAGGAAGGACTTGAGATTGAAGTCCTTTAGGTCAGATGGATAACGGAAAAAGGGGTGATTTGGATTGTGGAAAAATAAAAGAAAAGGATTAAACTACTCCTATGTAGCCGCTATGCACTGCTTCGCCATGCGGATGGAAACTATGGAGGCCGCTATGCACTGCTTCGCAAGGAGGATGGATGAGTAGGCAAGAGGATGAGGTGAGAGTAACTGTGGAATGGTTTGAAGGTCGCAAGCACCTCGTCAACAAGCAAGCAACTAGCAATTGCTAGTGCGGCACACGATCATGATGGGTAAATGGATGGTGGAATGGGTCTCTCCTCACTTGCATAGACCACGTAGAAAACTTAACATAGACATGAAATATACTAAATATCATAACAAGGTGCAGTACACATTATTCATACACACAAATGATAAAGGAAAACAGTACTACAATATGAAGGGGTGAGATTACAACCAAAGGGACGGAGACTCATTAGAGGTTCACAGCCAAAATCTAGGGTTGTCAATCCTTGTCCGAGCTCGGGCTCCATCTGTCGTCTGTGGTTCGGAGAGGAGTTGTCACTTCCTTCTAGTTTACCTATCTTCATCGTCAATCATCTTCGCTTCTGACCTCGCCAGAGAAATTCATATATGCAACAAGAAATCCCTCATTGGAGGAGGCCAAGAGGATTCTCCGTCTAGTTATTTGCAAGAGAAAGGCAACCAGAGCCCCTCACGAAGGTGGGCGGCGATGGAGCGATGAAGATGGCGGGCTAGAGCGGAAGAACGATGCTCCCCTAAAAATGAATCGATTTTTCGATCGAGTGAACCTGCGCGCTTAAATAGAGGCGTTAAATTAATAAACGCACTATCAAAATGCACGACCGTGCATTTTGGGCTGTGCAATTTACAGAGATAAACATTGCCTGGAGCTACAGGAAGGTCGTGCATTTTTGTTCAGGCACAAGCGGAATGCTCGTGCGCGACCAAAAATGCACGGAGTGGGGCAGGCTGCAGATTTTTCCTGCTTCCAGGTAGGTCATGCATTTTCCTTCACGCATGATTGGATTCAATCGTGCGTTAAGGAAAACGCACGATGAACATCATCACAAACATCTCTGAGTAAATCGCACGATCGCTTCAATCGTGTGTTAACAATAATCGCACAGTCGTGCGATTTACCCATATTGCAATGCTCAGCTCAAGGGCATAATCCACATGTACACAATCAAAATCAAAGCTCCAACCATACAGGAAATGAGACTAACATCCACAAAACAAACATAAAAGGCATGGGGAACCCCCAAACACATACCCCCAGCATAGAATGCACAATTGCACACCCCGATAGGCAAAAAGAGTGCACTATGTGTAAAGTGATGACTAAAGAAAATATGAGCATTTTAATGTTAAAAGGGCAGTGCACGAGTGAGAAAACAGGCCCAGATGAGTCCGAAAAACCCTATATAAACAAGACTCATCAATGATTGAGCTAAGAGACAGAGTAGCACAGTGGAAAAAGAATATAATATGCATGAGTATTAATATCCCATGTACTTAAACAAGTCATTCTTCCACTTGTTAAAAGATTTTGAAAGATACAAGTGAAGAAGAGACCTTAAAGATAATCATGATAAAGCATGTTAAAAGTACATGATCAAATTAACAATGCGGAAAAGCAAAACAAGGTTACTAAGATTAATATATTTGTAAAGAATATTTTTGGTTTGGTTTGACTCTTCCAACAATATGTCTATACTCTTCACATATGAGCATTAACTTTGAAACATTTCCATAACTAATAGGCAAGCATGATTTGACATATTAAAAAAGATAAGATCTATAGTGTAACTAATTCGTATTTCAAGTAAAGAAAACATTATAGAAATCATGCATTGGAATCTAGTGCTTTTACTTTGGTTTTTAGAGAATTATGTAAATATGCATTTTGATCTAATTCTCATGAGTAGAAGCTTTATGAAAAATAATGATGTGTCCATAAAAGTGTTTTGATAAGAGTATATAAGTGAAATAATCAAAACACAAGAGATATGTAATGAAATAGTAAAACAATATTAAGATTGTAATCTTATAATTACTTTCACATATCAATTCTAGAAGAGAACTTCAAAGCACATAAAAAGATTACAACTACCAAGGTGCTTCACCCACAGAAAGCTCATTAAGACTTATCAGGGAGCAAAGTATTTCTTGGGGGATCACTTTAGCATGATTTTATACATTTCTATTTTAAGTGATCCGGTGGAAAATAGATGTGATAAAGAAAATGTGTTTGAACAAGACACTTTATAATTTTTCAAAGGTGCTCAACCTCCCAATGCTCATTAAGACTTATCTGGAGGGTGAGTAGTGCTTGGTGGAGTTAACTTTGTCATTTTATTTCGTATTTTTAAATTTGGGACAAAGGTCTTCGAATTCACTTGTTTTTGCAAACACTAACAATATTGAAATAACACTTCAATATGTGCAAGAAATATTTTGTTTGAGAGATGGTGTAGGTAATATAGACACACAACTTAATAAGTTAAAGCACTTACACTACACGATCCTGTAAGACTAAGACTATGAGCACTTGTAGATTACCAAAATATTGAGTGAATGAATCATTGATTAACATAAAACATTACTCATACTTAGAGGCATGCTTAGGCAATCTTACACAGTTTTCTATTGACCATTTAATTGCACATAATATGATTAAGGTCAAGGCATGACAAGGTAAAACAATGTTTAGGAAACTTGAAATGAAATATTAAACATTGAAGAAAATTTTTAAGTGTATACCTTATTAATTTTGACCATTTGTAATGAAAATAATAAGATGTTTTGCTCAAGTGAAGTTTTTATAATCAAGATATATTTTTGTAAATATTGATAACAAACAAATGACAAAAATATACTTTTCATCATTTTTTGGATTATTTAAATTTTTTTTGTACTTATGAAATAAGACAAATAAGAAACAATTCAAATCTGAGAAAACAAACAGAGAAAATGCATGAGAAACATTCCAGAAATATTTTAGAAAAAATAGAATGAAAATTTGGCCAAAGAAGCTAATGCCTGGCGTTAAATTCTTAACGCCCAAACAGAACACTGTTTTCTTAGGTTTTTGAATTTTTTTTTGGATTAGAGTTTATGTATATAGACCTTCTTAGTGTAAAAATTTCAGAGAATTTGAAGATGATTATAAGGCTATTTAAGCATATTTTTTGGTAGTTATAAAATGGTTTTTGTATTTTATATTTGATTTTGATTTTCTAGAAATGGAAAATTAACTAAGGTGCAAACATAGATATATAGATGTATACAGATGAATAAGCAGAAAGAGTTGTTAAGTTCAGAGAAATATAATAACGACGCAGGGCATTAATGATAACGTTGAGCGTAAGGGCTTTTTGTTCAAATTTAATAATTGTGATGTAGATAGATTTATGTAATATAAGATGTGATGAGATCAATATGATTGATAAAGTAGTACAGAAGTTTGTCTTGAGGAGAGATTGATTTTGATGGGTTATAATTTGATATATCTAAGAATCCTAATTCCTGTCTAAGCATGTTGAAACAAGCATCGGGGAGAGGTTTTGTAAAGATTTTTTCAAGTTGGGATTCCATTCCTATGAAGCTAACTCTCACATGTTCTTTCTTAATGTGATCCCTAATGAAGTGATGGCACACATCTATGTGTTTGGATCGTGAATGATGAACGAGATTGTTGGTTAGATCTATTGCACTTTTGTGGTCACATTTTAATTCAATATTATTTAGAAGCAACCCAAAGTCTTCTAGTGTTTGACTCATCAAAAGGGTTTATGCACAACAACTTCCTAGTGTGACATATTCAGCCTCAGTGGTGGAGAGGCCAACAAAATTCTGTTTCCTAGTCGACCAAGCAACTAGTGAGGGGCCTAAAAAGTGACATGTGCCGCTTGTGCTTTTACGATCTAGTGAGCACCCATCATAATCAGAGTTGGAATATCCATGCAATACAAATGATTCATTATAAGGATACCATAATCCTAGAATAGATGATCCAATTAAATATCTAAAAATTCATTTGACCGCTTTTAAATGAGATTCTATAGGATTAGCTTGAAATCTAGCACGTAAGCAAACGACAAACATAATATAAGGTCTAGACGCACTTAGGTATAATAATGACCATATCATTCCTTTATATAGTGTTTGATCAATAGAGATTCCAGATTCATCTTTTCCTAAATTTAGAGAGGCACTCATAAGAGTGGAGGCTTGTTGTAAATTTTCAAATCCAAATCTTTGTAACATGCCATGAAGATATTTAGATTGATTTATAAATATTCCTCATTTCTTTGTTTGATTTGAAAACCTGGAAAATAAGTAAGTTCTCCTACCAAGCTCATTTCAAATTCATTTTGCATCACACTTACAACTTCATTACATAATTGGTCATTAGTGGCTCTAAAAATGATGTCATCTACATAGATTTGTAAAATGATTAGATCTTTTTAACATGTTTGATAAAGAGTGTATTATCGGCACTTCCCATTACATAATCGTGCTTTAATAGAAATGAAGTTAATCTTTCATACCAAGCACGAGGCGCTTATTTTAAACCATAAAGTGCTTTATCTAGTTTAAAAACATGATTTGGGATTTTTTCATTTATAAAACGGGGGGGGGGGGGGGGGGGGTTATTCAACACACTTTTTCCTTAATAATTCCATTTATGAAAGCACTTTTAACATCCATTTGAAATTGTTTAAATCTTTTGAAACTTGCAAAGGCAAGAAAAACTCAAATAGATTCTAAGCGAGCTACGAGTGCAAAGGTTTCATCAAAATCTACCCCATCGATTTATGAATAACCATGTGCTAATAAGCGAGCTTTGTTCCTAGTAATCCTAGATTCACTATCTAATTTATTTTTGAAATTCCATTTAATGCCTATTACCGGATGATTTGATGGTCTTTCTATAAGATTCCAAATCTTATTATGTTCAAATTGTTCTAATTTTTCATGGATAGCTAAATACCAAAATTCATCGTTTAGCGTGGTAGAGACATTTTTGGGTTCAATTTCAGAAACAAAGCATAAATTAGAGAAGGATTCAAGAATGGAAGAGCGTGTCCATACCTCTCTTGACGGTTCTCCAATGATTAGTTCCCTTGGATGATTTTTTGTGAATCTAAGCGCGCTTGGAGGCACGAACACTTCTTGCACCACCAATATTTCTTTGTAAACTCCAAGTGGTTCAATATCATCCTCCTCCGAGGGTGAAGGGGGTTCCTCTTATTTTACAGCAGTGTTAGAATCTACACAAGGAACAAATTCATCAAACTTCACATGAATAAACTCTTCAACCTTTTTAGACTTTTATTGTATATCCTATATGCTTTACTAGTTGAAGAGTAGCCAAGAAATATTCCTTCATCACATTTCTCATGAAATTTTTCTAATGCATCTTTGGTGTTTAAGATAAAGTATTGAAACCCAAAAACATTAAAGTAAGATACATTAGGTTTCCATTTGTAATATAATTCATTTGGTGTTAATTTCAAAATTGGACGAAGCATGACTCGTTTTATAACATAAAAAGATGTATTTACCGCTTCGTCCCAAAAAGATCTAGGCAACCTATACTTGGATAGGACAGTGTGTGCAAGTTCCTGAAGGGTTCTATTTTTCTTTCTCCACCACACCATTTTGTTGGGGGTGCGTGGAGAGGAAAATTCATATTTAATACCAAGATTATTAAAAAAAGTGGTGAAACTATAATTTTAAATTCTCCTCCATTATCCGATCGAATGCACTTAGTTTTTAAGTCTAATTCATTTTGAATGCGATTGCATAGTTTTGTAAATTCAGAAAAAGCATTGAATTTGGAGGTAAGAAATAGTGTCCAAGTAAATCTAGAGAAATCATCAATCAATACAAATGTGTAATTATTACCACTTAAACTGCAAGTGCTAAATGGCCCCAATAGGTCCATGCGAATTAGTTGTAGGGGTCTAGTGGTGGACATTTCATATAAGTTTTTGAAATATGTTTTAGAGAATAATCCTTTTTTGCATGGCGGGCATAAAGTAGATAGGTTTCCATTAAGCATTGGTAAACCCCTTATTATTTTACTTTTTGATAAATTTATGATCAACTTTGTGCTAGTGTGACCAAGACGCCTATGCTCTAATTCAAGTTCTTCATTTTTTGTGATTAGACATTTTAGTGACACACGCGATAGTTCAAGAAAAGAAATTAAATAGATATTGTGAATTCTTGGTGCAGTGAGTACACTATCATTAGTCTTAGGATCTCTAATTTTGCACAAATTTGTAGAAGACTCAAATAAAGCATTACGACCTTTATCGCATAGTTGACTAATAGAGATTAAGTTGTGTTTTATGTCTTTTACATATAAGAAATTAGTAAGGGAGAAGCAGTCGTTACCCACTGTACTGGTGCCTATGATTCTTCCTTTTCCATTGTCACCAAATGTCACCGTTCCTACTTTTTTCTTTGTGAGGCTAAAGAACTTTGCTTTATCGCCTGTCATGTGTTTGGAACATCTTGAGTCCAAGTACCACATGTATTCCTTGTCCTTAGCCTGCCAACACACATAAAAAGAAGGTGTTAGTGAAGATCTGGATACCCATGAGGTTCCTCCCATAATATTGGTGGTGACCTTAGGTACCCAGATTTGTTTTAAAGTGCGCTTTTCCTTCTTCCTGCAAGAGTCTGTGGTGTGACCAAAAAACAAACAATTGGCACAGGCAACAAAAGGGGTTGAGACCCTTTTCAGAGAATTTTGTTGACCCTTGCTAGTAGACAAGGAGGTAGAAGGGGTGACAGAATTTTTTGAATACAAAGAATTTTGGTTTTTTAAACCAGAGCTAACGCTAGCTTTAGAAGTTAACAATGGGCGGTTGTCACAACCCGCATTTTTCCCACGAATTTAATACATATTATCAGAGCAAGGGGAAAATACGCATCGTAATTCCACGTCCTGCAGGAGACGACTATAGACGCTCAAGCAAACACTCCTTACGATAAATTTATAAAAGACATATATGTGATTGAGATAAAAAGAGAATTTACATTTTAGCTTAGGACCATGTCCCTCGGTCTGGTGGATCACTAGTCCACATGTAGAAAGCTATACATACGCAGCGGAAAATAAGTTCATTTTTAGCGTACATGAGCATGAAGATCAACATCCCAGAAATGATATGCACATATCTATGTTTAGTATAGTAAGAAACGATTTTCTACGACCTTCAAAGTATGTGACAATTATTTAAAATCATGATATGCAAGAATGATATTTTTATACCAGTGGAGTAACTAATGCAGCCTAGCATAAAGCTTCCCAGAGAGCAAGTAGGTAAACAACCCGAAAGTAACAGCAAAACTACTAGCAAGTAAACTAAGCATAAAAGCCAAACGGCCGCCAACAACTGACACGAACCCGCAGGAAAGAAGGAAAACATCCAAAAGAAGGCAACAACTTAAGAACTGCCCCTTACGTAGAAGAGAGGAAGGGCCTCGACAGGAAAACAAAACGACACCACTCTAACTCCTGCGGCAGCTAAAGACCTGAACCTGAGACATTCATAAGAAAAGAATGCCTCAGCCCAAAGGGTGCAAGAAAACCAAGATTAACAGCAATCAGAAATAAAAGATTGCAGAAAGGAGAACTAAGCAGATAAACAACAATAATCTTACAACAACTCGAGCCAGTTCAAACGAGTGCACTCGGTAAGAGGAAAAACCTGCAGCAGAAGGTAATAGCCAAAGCAATCAAAGCCAACCGCGTGTCCGCCATTGCGGCTCAGAGGTGATGGTTAAACATATAATATCATAATACATATATATAAGCATGTATGTTTATAAGAACTTGAGACTGATCAGCTCAAATTAAACAGGTGGCGGTCCTTTATCCTCTTCCAACCCAAAAAGCCAAAACCGGGTGGTGGTACTCTATCCACTGCCACCCAAAAAGCCAAAACCGTATGGTGGTCCTTTATCCACTGCCACCCGAAAAGGCAAAACCGGGTGGTGGTCCTTTATCCACTGCCACCCAAAAAGTCAAAACCGGGTGGTGGTCCTTTATCCACTGCCACCCAAAAACTACCCACCGCACAAGGCTTAAGACAAAGGTTCTAAATAATTAAATTAAGTTTCAATTAAGACACGGGCCGTAACCCGAGATATCAGCACCATAACACCCTAAGAATAGGGTCACAAAGAAATAAACACTACTCAATGATTCCTTTGAAAACACTTGGTGAGTCCAAACTTGACTCCCAACGAACTTCCCGTAACAGTACGATGAATAAGGCACGACAAGACACCACAATGAACACTAACCAAAAACAGGGCAACTCAAAGAATAGAGCATAGCTTCATCAAAAGTCTCAACAAAAGGGCTTAAAACGCTTGATAACATCGCTTAAGATACCCGGGAACACCCGACAAAAGAACATATAAATATATGAGGAAACAATTCAGAATAAGCGAAGAAATCGACGAGAAAGACTTATATCAAAGTCGACGAGAAAGACTTATATCAAAGTTGACGGGAAAGACTCATATCAAAGTCAACGGGAAACTTCATAAAAGAAGAAGAAGTAATTGCACGATCTTAGGGCGAGCAAACTTTTCTAAACCTAGGGAAGTCTTATCAGACTACCTGATAGCATAACTAACCAATTATAGAAGCTATCCAGATTTTAAGGGGGGGGGGACAACAGGGATCAAGAACCCAGAACACCAAACAAGACCCAAAAAAAGTGAAACACAACTGCCACTAACCTAAAAACAACCGGTCAGGCAGACAAGGAAGAAGAAAGGAGGGATACTATAAAATGATAGATAAGCTGGTCAGCTATAGGTAAGGCTCGAATTAAACAAATTTCCTCGAATAAAGCATAATTTACAAGAGCATCCCCAAACCGGGGCATCTAAAAGGAAGCCATGCCAAGATGCTGCATGACAAGCTAAAAGAACTGTGGTGGGGGCCCATACGTTCACCCACACTCCAGTCTGAAACCACTGACCATCATGAACTCATCAGCAACAAGCTTAGTTTGAAGCTCGAGGAGGGGTTTATATTTACTATAGGGGAACGAACCTTAACACATGCACCTTAAGTATGATGTTATTTAATAACATTTAATAACATTTATATACATACACGAGTGCTATTTAATAGCATTCATTAATCTTTATCATCAGCACAAAGCTGCCGGTCCCCGACACAAATAGAGATCCAAGACCGAAATTTCATCACACATTCTTCGAGATAAACATATGCTAGCCTCGCTAAGTCCTCGAGAGTTAGCAAAATAAATTCCCAGGAAATTTGGCCTCTAATTCCCCAAACCGGCAGGAATTAGAAAACGAAATTTCTGGGGAATTTAAAGATCCAATTCCCCCAAACCGACCCAACAAGAGTTATCCAATAAAAATTTCCAGAAACAAAATTTAACTCCGCATATACCCAAACAAAATCCTAACATATATATGCAATATTTCATAATCGAAAGTTTAATTTAGGATGGAACAAGGGGAATAAAATAAATCAATAGCTACCATGCTAATATCAATGAGTATGCCAGCTGTCAACTAGAACCAAAGGGAAACAAAATAAGACAATAGCTGCCATGTTAAATCAAGGAGGAGATTACCTCAGGGAAGTCCAAAATAACTCACCCAGCCACATAGCAGCTATCATAAAGGAGATTTCGAGCAACAGAAGAGGCAGCCACAAAGAAATTATAAAGAACCTTGCCAACAACCAAGAGGAACACCACAACATAATCCTAATAGGTAGGATCATAAATATAGCAGCCCCAATTAGAGAATATATAACCAGCAGCCCCCATTAACAATACTTGAGAAGCATCCCCCTAAACAGAGTATAAACCAGGCAGTCCCAATTAACAGTATATATAACAGCAGCCACCAGCCCTTAATCCCTAAGAAAAGAAAGGGGCCTACCTCCTAATTATAACTTGGAAGGACAACCAGCAGGCCCCAACCCTGCCATTCTCTAAATAAAAAGAACAAAACAGGCAGCTACAGCCTTGGAATGATAAACCAGCCCAATTTCCCCACAAAATCAACATGAGAACATCTCAATTTATGCAATCTGGAAAGGTAAATCAGCAGCCACATTCCCAATTTTTTCCAAAACGAACTAAAGGAAAACTCTTCTAATGATGCAAACCGTGGAGCATAAACCCAAACAACCAATAATAAGGTTTCTCGAAAGATAACCAGCAGCCACTTTAAACCAAATAATGAGGTTTCTAATGAATGCAAACCTTGGAGCATAAAACCCACACAGCCACCATAAACCAAAATGAAGGGGATGAAGGAGAAGGGGGGAGAAGAGTTTTCTTGCTAATGAAATATGCAAGATTAGCCAAGAGAAATTGATCAGGAACTAGCCAATTAAACCAAGCATAAATCCATCAAGATTTTTAGCAAAATAAAAACCATCCAGATTCTTTTTTTTTCTTTTAGCTGAAACTACCTATATCCATCCAGATTTTCTTAACTAGCAAAAATCCTGATATCAGGGCCAAGAATCAATAAAGCAAGAGGAAAGAGAGGGTGGGGAAGAGGAGGAAGAGTTTTCTTGCCTCGATTCAACCGGCGACCCGATGGACTAGCGACAAACAGAGGAAGAGCCGCCCGGATCCACAGCTCCTGCGACGAAACCAGCCCGGGAACAAAAAACCATTCACCTCCGACGGCTCCGGCGCCGCTCCACCCCGACCTCACCAAAACCCTACCCTCCAAGCTCCTAGATCATTATCGGGATCGGAAGAAAGAGGGTGCCCCTCCTTGAAATGAAATAAAATGCCAGCCACACCCCAAGGGGGATTATATAACCAAGCTCCAAAAAGAAATATCAAAACACTTATTTAAAGCCCTCATATATATATGTGTGTATAAATATTTAAGCATGCATACACATATGTATATATTTATTTGTATACATTTATTATAGTATATATATAGACTTGCATACATGCTTATATATATATACATATATATGTGTATATATATACATAGACATACACATATCTGCATATACGCTCTCATCTAGAATTAACTCGCCGGACGATGACGACTCTTCCGAAACGGTAATGCCCCCCTCACATTTACACTACGCAACGATAATTTCATTTTTAAGACATTATCAATTCGAATCCCCGCTTAAAAGACTATAAGAAAAGCTGGGACGTTACAACCACCCCTCCTAACAAAATGTTTCGCACTGAAACTTTAAAACAACAATACCAAACATTTTACCACTATCATCCCCCACATAACCGCTTAGATTAGTTATAAGAGAAAACCTGGGGCGTTACAGCGGTAGCTTCCTGAACCATACCCCAGCCCAAACTTTGTAGAACCATGGCACTTGTAGCCCAAAATTATGTCCAGCGATTTTTGGCCAAGCCCGAATTTGTTTATTGCCAAATTAAGATCGTTGATTCGGGCTTTTAAGGCGAAGTTTTCTCTTACTAAATTTTCGCACCTATTTGCTAAATTTTTCTTTTCATTTTCTATATGAGAAAGATAGATTTTTAAACGTCTTTCAAAGTCTCCCTTTTGTTTTGTAGGAGATTCGATATTGGAGAGAGCCTTAGAGGGATAGTTTTCTAGTTCTTTTATCTTTGCTAAGTTATGATCATTTTCTTGGCAAGAACCTATCTCTTTCCCAAAGCTTTTACTTCCTTATTTAATTTTTTATTTTGTTTTAAAAGAAAATTATTTTGAGTTTTTAGAAGATCAAGATCTTTTAGACTCTTATTAAAAAATTTGCATTCTTTTATGTACACAATATAAAGATCATCATAAGTAGTAGGAGTTACCTCAGTGTTGCTTTGGACACTGCAATCGTCATCCATTGATTAATGTCTCCTCCCCATGAGGCACAAATTTGCCTCATCACTATCGCTTGAAGTTGACTTGTTTGAACTTTCAGATGAAGAGTCATCCCACGTTGCAGCCTTCAGAACCTTATTCTTTTCTCTTTCTTTATGACGCTTTTACTTTTGTTCTTTTAAGTACTTTGGGCATTGACTTCTTATATGCCCGGTCTTCCTGCGGTGGAAGCATTCGGGAGGGGGTCGCTCATAGTCATCGTTGCTTGATTTCTCCTTTTTCTCTCTTTTGGACGATGAACCTTTTCGGAAATACTTACGAAGGTGTTCCTCCTTTCCGGATTCTTCATGAACTTTGTGAAATTTTTCACAAAGAGACACTCCTCATCCTCTTCCTCATCGTCATCCTCTTTCCTTGGCTTTAATGCCAAGCCTTTCTTCTTTGGCTCTTTGTTGTATTCTTCATCTTGGATTTTGAGTTCTACCTCATGGGTTTTGAGATTCCCAATGAGGCTCTTAATATGGAGCCGTCTTAGATCATGCGATTTGGAAATAGCTGTCACCATTGGATTGTACTTTGGACGGAGAGATCGAAGGATCTTCCTCACCAAGTCACCATTTGAGAAGGTTTTTCCAAGAATCTTCGAGGCGTTTATGATATTGGTAAAATGTGTATACATAGAGTCAACGTCCTCGTCTGGAACCATTCAAAATCATTCAAACTCCGATTCCAGTTGGAATTGCTTTGAGTCTTTAACCTGCGAAGTACCCTCATGCGTTATTTCTAGTAAATTCCAAATGTCATAAGTAATTTCACAAGCACAAACTCGATTATATTAAGTCCTATCAAATGAACAAAATAAGGCATTCATTGCTTTAGCATTATTTTTATATTTATTTGTATCCCCATCATCCCATCTATCTCTAGGATTTTCCATGGTTACTTCTCCAACAACATAAGTAGGAGTGGTATACGGTGTTTCAACACTAGTCCAGACGTCTAGATCTAAATTAATTAGAAAGTAACGCATTCACATTCTCCGGTAGTTATAGTCAGTTCTAGTGAAAAGTGGAGGTCTACTTTTTCCTTGCCCCTCATGGAAAGAGAGATCATGGAGCGCCATTATTCCCGATTGTTAGACAGTATTGGACTAACTTGCCTTTGATACCACTTATTGGATCTTGAGGCGCCCTTAGAGGGGAGGGAGTGAATAAGGGTTGTAGAAAACTTTAGGATTTTATGAAAAACTTTCGTGATTTTCTAATAAGTGAATTGAAACAAAAGTAAGGAGCCAGAAATAAGAAATGAAATCAATTTTATTTAACATGAAAAGACATGATTATCATTTATAAAATTTGATTACAAAATATGATTTCTATGATGCTAGAAATCAATGCCAATATGAAATACTATTTTCATTTTCTATACATACTCTTCACACTAAGAACCGATTGGCTTTAGCCGATCTTTTGCCATATACGACCTCAAGCCGCTCTAGCCTTTCTATCCCTAGAAAGGCCTCTAGCTCCCCATAGATCTACTCCATAGACCTAGTCTCCACAACTGCGGCAAATTCCCCCTAAGCCACACAAGGTCCTCGTCGCCAACAACCGCGGTGAATTCACTAAATAATCACAATGGAAGAGTTACAACAAAATATAAGTAAAAACTCCCTATGAAGAATTCTAGAGCCGGCGAAGGCCCACTGAATATCATCGAAGTAGAAGCGTGCATTCTTCGCGTTGGATGAGCATTGATTCGATCCAATTTCGAATTCTTCTCTAGAATTTGTGTGGGAGATGTGGTCTAAACATACGGACCGCATAGAGTTTCTGAAGTGCTGGAATAGGGCTCCTTGGAATCTCTTGTTGAAGAGAACAAATGCCACCTATTTATCGGACTGAAGCTAACGCTGGCGTTAAGGCAAAACTAGGCATTGACTCATTATAGAAATAACTTGATGGCTCGGATCTTCAAAATAGGAAGGAGATTCTACATCTTTGGAAACATTCATTTTAGGCAGCCTTAATGTTGGCTTTAAGGCTAACTCCTGGTGTTATGTCAAATTATTCCCAAACTGCTTATGCTATCACGACAGCTACCTTCCATGCTATTTTTCTCTTGGTGGGAACGAAAGTCAACGACGACGTTAAGTCATAATGCCTGGCGTTAGACCGCATTCATCATTTCAGCTTGTGAGCAAGTCTATACCAACTATGCAGCATCCTAGTGTCAATTTTGTTCAAACCTGCATGCTAAAAAGACAATGGCAAACAAGATCAAATACAAGTAGGATTTGTTATTCTCAAATCAAAGGGATGCATAAAACTGTGTTCTAACAAGTATATCCCAAGTCACATAGTTGACTTATGCTAATGAGGTTATGTTGTAACCCTTTAACATAAGCTACCCTTGTGAAAGTGATACTACCATTAGTAATCTTACCATAGCCTTTGACTACACCTCTATTAGATCCTCATAATTTTAATCTAGGTACATCTTCTACCAGTGTAAACTCCTTCAAGAGGCTTCTAGTTCTAGTCATGTGCATGGAACACCAGATGTCCAAATACCATAAAGGAGTCTTGGTAGATTTTGGACATACATGCAAGATAACTACACTTCCTTAGGAACAAATGCTTTCTTGGGTCATAGGTGCTTGTTAGGAAGGGAACTAAATGGAATACTAACTACTTTCTTACTAATTCTCATGTTGGGAGAATTTTGGACAGTTGGAATACTAACTACTTTCTTACCAACAGACTAAGGCGAAATGCCTACTTTACCACAACACCAATATTCAAATCTATTGTATCTAAATTTTCATATGGAACTTGGTCTGATTGGGTTAAGCTGTTGCTTGGCAGCTAATCCATCCTTTTTGGAGACTGAGGAACTTTCCCCAGCATGAGTGTTTCTGAGAGCCTTCATAGGAGTATTCTTTTGGGATGCAGATAGTGCACTCTTCCCAAAGAAAGTTTGTTTTTTGCTGAGCCAAGTGGAAGGAAGCTTAAGACCACTTCCTATCTCCTTGCTCTCTTTGCATCTGTAGATGTTATTGTGATCATATGAATTTGTGGGTATGATCACTTTTCTAAAGACTGTCTTTGTTAAAAAACTTTTGAGGTCCGGAGTGAAGTAAGAATGTGGAACACTTCACACAATCTACAAGCGTGCAATCAATGACAATGGCAAAGTAGAATAGTGATCTTGTTACTTACTATCTCTTTACAACTCAAGACATACATGGCGAGACATGATTTATAAGAATCACGAAGGAGAGAAGAAAAAGACACAAAAAATAAGCCGCCAGCATAATGCTAAAGCACAGACCGCCAGACCACTCGAACAGGCAAGCCACACAGTTAACCCTGAGACCGCACAAACAGAGCACAAACCGCACCTATAAGACTGCAGCCACATACCACACACTTGCTGCATTATTCAACTGCTTAAAGCTGTCCACACTTCTTGATTGCCCAGACCGCATGGTCTCAAGATCACAGAAGAACCCGCGAACACTTGACGAAGAACTGTTGTTTATGGGGTGTCTACTTTATCACCTAGAGGGGGGTGAATAGGTTTTTCAAATTATATTGTCCCATTTTAGGTGTTATTGATTCTTGATTAATAGATATGTAAAGTAAAGAACAAACCACAGAAAACACACAACGATCAATAGAGGTTCCTCAAGACCGGGTGTCTTGAGTAGTCCTCTCTCCCTCTGTGCCTACCCAGCAGTGTGCTAGGCTCAGCAAATGCCGCCAAACACTTAAGGCCCTCAAACCTTACACCACGGACCCGCAAGTCCCAACAACCTAGGCCCGCAAGCCCCTACTGCCCCCGAGCCCGCAAGCTCGACACTTAGGCCCTCAAGCCCTACAACATGGACCCGCAAGTCCCAACAGCCTAGGCCCACAAGCCCCTACTTCCCCCGAGCCCGCAAGCTCGACAGATCGCACCCGCAAGTGCACTGCCCTAGCCCTCAAGCCTCACAGCTCTCTAGCCCTCAAGCTAGACAAATTGGCCCGCAAGACTTACAAGAAAGTTACAGTAATACAACCGTTCTTCTGCCTAATGAAGATCGGCAACTTCGCCTGATGACGATTGGCTTCTTATGATTGAAGAAGATTCTTCTGATTCAGATCTTTGACAGCGCAGTTCTTCTTCAATCTCTACTTATTGCCTGATGTTGAACGGTGACTTCTCAGTCAATGAAGATGACTGATTCTCTTGAGAACGCTTGAATCTCGTTCTCCTTCTTCTCCGCTAAATATACTGTTCTATTGAAGTGCGGCGGGATTCTTTTTCTCATATCGTTCTTTTTCTTGCACATCAAGCTTCTTTTTTATTTTCTAGGGCAACACTGTTCCCTTTTATAGGATGGACAAGACGTGTAACGGTCACATACAATTTCCTTTACTGTCAGACGCCCATCTTTCAAAGCATGCACTGATTGGACAATCAGACGACTGCATTAAGTGCTGACAGTACGTCCGCAAGATTTGAATTCTGTCTTGAAGATACTTGCATCATTACAACGACAAGCTATCTCTGATTATGTCACCGCGATCTTCCTTCTTGCATCATGTCGTCGTGATCACATTGTTCTCTCGACGACATGCGTTCTTCATGACGATGTCCTGTGTCTTCTCTGCGTTCGACGAACAACATTCTGCGATCGACTAACTTGCCATCCTTCGTTCGACGATCGACATTCTTTGTTCGACGATCTTGTTATGTCTCATCGATCGACGAACACGCTACTTCTCGGCGGTTGCTTTGCTCATCATTACAATGACAAGCATACTTTGTCGACGATGTCTCCTACTCGTATCGATGACATTTCTTTAATTTCCTGAGATAATAAGCTAGAGAAGCGGTCAAATACAAGGTGAAGTTTTCTTGACTTGGTGACTTCTTCAAATCAGGAATCATGGGGACAAGATTCCCAACAATCTCCCCCTATTTGAAGAAGTCAGAATCTCAATTCAAGACTACCTTCACTGGACAACAGATATTATAATCTTAACTTTGAGCATGTGAGATTGTACTTATCTTTGCTGAACTTTCTGAGTACATCATCAAGCTTGTAGCTCCCCCTAGATTTGATGTTTCTTCTTTTATGAATCCCCCTACTTCTTTGCTCCCCCTATCTTTGAGGTCGTCTTCTTGAACATTTGATGCCCTTTCTCCCCCTTTCTGACTTCTTTTCTGGAGCACTTCTTTTAGGAGACAATAGTTCAAGGCTCCCCCTTTATCGGTTATAGTTTATCCAAATCCTGAAAGGTTGTCCAACCAATCATCTAGAAAGGGATTAGTAAAAAATAAGTAGAGAATTATTCTAAGTTCAACATTCCCAGTTGGAATTTGAAGAAGTTGAACTTAGCTTCATCCAGGGGCTTTGTAAATATATCAGCCACTTGTTTATCTGTTGGGACAAACTCAAGGGTGATATCTGCATTTTCAACATGCCCCCTGATGAAGTGATACCTGATCTGAGAGACAGGGTTCTTAGCAATTGAGATTGCTCTTGAAGAGTCACAAAACACGGGTGTTTTGGTCATCTTTAGGTTGTAATCTTCAAGTTGATGAGTGATCCATAGTAGTTGGACACAGCAGCTTCCAGCCGAGATATATTCTGATTCTGCTGTAGATATTGCCACATTAGTCTGCTTCTTACTACTCCAAGAGATCAGTCTTCCACCAAGGAATTGACATGTCCCTGATGTACTCTTCCTTTTTTCCTTGCATCCTGCATAATCTGCATCTGATGTCTAGCATAACCTGCGCAACTTGCATAACCTGCATAACCTGCATCTGATTTCTAGCATAGACCCATGTATGTTATTTTTCTATCTAAGCACACAAGGTGTAGGGCATGTTGTCAGTTATCAGCAGGCAATAACTAGATATAGCCGTAATTGCGTTTTTATGAATACCATGCACATTAAGAATAGCATGCCACAATAATATCATAGGTATATGCCTTATAAGCAGGCATATATAAATGCTTTTATACTAGAATTGTCCATATCTAAGACTGGCCGTTTAACTGGACCAAGTGTTCTTTATGTAATGTTAACTTAAGAAAAGACTGTCGTTCAATCGTTTTTAAACGGAATGTCTTCTTATGCCTTGCTGGAGCTGGCTTCCTTGGCTTCCTTCTTCTTCTGTCTTCTTTAGAAGTGCATCGGCTTTGGAATCTTCTTTGGAGGAGGAGGGGGACCATGGGGGAATGCCGTCTTATGTCTTGTTCTTTCTTCCAGATATTTCATGTGACGGTTCCATTCGATGGAGGAGTACACTCTCTCATGGTCCTTCTGACCGTGTCCAAACTCTATCCAATATTCAGTGATAATCTCGTTCGAGCAAGGACTCCATCGGCTAGAATCTGGGTCCAGTTGGACCTCATCTACTCTTTTCTTCCTGTACTTTTCGCAGGAGATTTTCCTATTCTTTCTGGTTGTTGCTGATTCACCTGATTCAGTTTTAGAGTCGGAGCTGGTGGAGAGTTCAGTGGGTATGTATTCAGAGGGGGTAACTTGAAGCGCTTGCTTTACCTGATTACTTACCCATTTGGCTTGATGCGAGCAGACATCGATGCCTCCCTTGATTCCCTCCTGAATTTCTTCTCTAATCATCCTTTCCCCGTCTTGAATTTCTTGCATTACGGACTCCTTCAGTTCAAATATTTGTTCAAGAGTTTCTTGATCCCTGACATCAATAAAGTTTCTTAGTTCCAGAAGACGAGCGTCTAGGATTTGCTCGTGGTTGGTGAGTCTGTTCATGATGAGGATCGTGGACACCGCATGTTGAGTTTGCAGTTGAGTGATGTCCTCCTTTATTGATTTTACTTCCTCCTTCATCTCATCCCTGATTTTCTTTACTGCTTTTTCTATAAGAGCTTCCATTCGCTCCCACAGAATCCCGCCTGTCTTTTTTCGGTTGACATTGTTCCTGGGAAGACGATAGATCGGAGACGAAGAGGTGGTTTGTTGAGGAATGTATTAGGGCAAGTGAGTTCCGTCTTAGACATTCACTCTACTTATAGTGGGAGTAGGTGAAGAGGCGTGCACTCATTTTTGAGTTTATCGAGGAGGAAACGTTGTATGCTGCATCGAGCGGCTCTTATTTATCTAATTTAATAATATTTACGTTAATCAGACGCTATTCCGTCGATATAATTTTGTTGTTAAAACATGTCTAGGATACGCATTCTTCCTAACGCGTTTGCCTAATGCATTCTTCCGCCCTGCTTGGATGTTGTCTTTTGGTACCAACCCTGCACTAAGATTGTTAGTGTGCTAATTTTGCTGTTCTGCCGATGGGTCAGAACAGCCACCCTGTCCAAGGCCTAGATTTGCTTCTGGTGGGCACTTGGACTACCTGCAAGACAAGATTACAATCCCTTAGGAACCCAAATGAATTTGGGTCCTTGGAATTTGTTAGCATTACTAGGCATAAGGGATTTAGTTACTCTAGGATATACATAGTTGTAATGAATAAGCGTTTTGCAGGCTTAGCATTCGTTACCTTTGGAGCAGTTGGACTGTACCAACAATCGATTGCAAAGTGGTCTGTCTTGCCACAGTTCCAGCATTCAAACCTGTTGAATTGCCTTTTTTGACTGACTTTGTGAGCTGGGGTTCTTTGTGTGTGAACAAATGAATGAAGCACAGAAGGTGAGCTGTGCTGATGGTAGATGTGATTGTCGCCATTCACAGTTTCCCTTATAGATTCATTCTTCATTATTGATCTCTTCTTTATTCTGAATTCAGCGGGTTCCTGCCACCTCACAACTTTCTGGGGTACCTTTGAGGTCTTGGGCATGTTCTTTGCTTCACTTGTGGAGCTCCCCTTTTTGAGATTCCCAAGATTGGGTTGCCTAGCCTTCATCCTGCATGGAATGTCTAATCTATCTTCCTTAAAGCATTCCAGCTCCCTTCTTTGAGTGGAGCGACAACCATTAACCAGTGGAGGGGAGGTCTCTGGTTTGAAGGAGCTTGCTACCTGGTTTCCTTTAATGGAAGATTTGTCCTCCATACTTCTGACTTTATTAGCCCTCGTCTTCAGGAAGCCCGCCTTATTTCTATCCTTCTTTAGAAGCATAATCTCCTTGGTGAAAGAGTAGCATGCTTCCCTGCTATCCACCAGCGCCTTCATAGTTTTTCCAAACTTGCACATCAAGTCAAGGTTGGAGTTTGCATTGTAGTCTCTCTTGAGCTGGCAGAAATCTGCGTTCTCCAGAGTCAGTCTTTCAGCCTTCTCTGAGAGATCAAGATTTCTTGCTTGAAGAGAGGAGATTTTTTTCATCCTGCTCCTTGCACAGCATTTTGAGCATCTTGACATCTTCTAAAAGGTCATCGTATGACTTGGGACAGTCTTCATTACCAGATGAGCTCGTCTCCAATTCTGAGTCTGAAGTAGATATAGGAGCTCTTATGCATACTTGTTCAGGTGAGACTTCACCCTTGACTTCTTCCTCTGACTCAGATAGGACAGTCAGTCCAAACTGATTTTTCTCTTCTGAGTCTAAACAACTTGATTCACTATCACTCAGAGTTTTATTCTTCCTCTCAGCTGCAGTACCTCCAACATCTAAGAATCCTTCCATGAGGACTGTCAGAGAGTCCCACATCTCTTTAGCTGTTGTGAAGTGGATCAATTTTTGGAGTATCAAAGTATCAACTGTAGCAGTTATGATGTCCCTGGCTCTTTTGTCCAAGTTAACTAGAATCATCTCATCCTCAATCAATGTCTTGGATGTGGTCTTGGGAGTATATGGCCCTTCTTTAGTGATTTGAAACATCCTGGGATCCAAGGCTTCCATGTATATTCTGGCTCAAACTTTCCACAGGGGAAAATTTTCTCTACAATACATAGCTATTCTTGACTCCATTCTAACGATCCTTAGACACCCGTTGACAGATCTGTTCAAGCTATTAAGCTTTTCTTTGAACAACCTCGCTTTGATACCACTTGTTGTTTATGGTGTGTCTACTTTATCACCTAGAGGGGGGGGGGGGTGAATTGGTTTTTCAAATTATATTGTCCCCTTTTAGGTGTTCTTGATTCTTGATTAATAGATATGTAAAGTAAAGAAAAAACCACAGAAAACACACAACGATCTATAGAAGTTCCTCAAGACCGGGTGTCTTGAGTAGTCCTCTCTCCCTCTGCGCCTACCCAGCAGTGTGCTAGGCTCAGCAAACGCCGCCAAAAACTTTAGGCCCTCAAGCCTTACACCACGGACCCTCAAGTCCCAACAGCCTAGGTGCGCAAGCCCCTACTGCCCCCGAGCCCGCAAGCTCGACACTCAGGCCCTCAAGCCCTACAATACGGACCCGCAAGTCCCAACAGCCTAGGCCCACAAGCCCATACTGCCCCCGAGCCCGCAATCTCGACAGATCGCACCCGCAAGTGCACTGCCATGGCCCTCAAGCCTCACAGCTCTCCAGCCCTTAAGCTAGAGAAATTGGCCCGCAAGCCTTACAAGAAAGTTATAGTAATACAACCGTTCTTCTGCCTGATGAAGATCGGCTACTTAGCCTGATGTCGATTGGCTTCTTATGATTGAAGATGATTCTTCTGATTCAGATCTTTGACAGCGCAGTTCTTCTTCAATCTCTACTTATTGCCTGATGATGAACGGCGACTTCTCAGTCAATGAAGATGACTGATTCTTTTGAGAATGCATGAATCTCATTCTCCTTCTTCTCCTCTGAATATACTGTTCTATTGAAGAGCGGCGGGATTCTATTTCTCATATCGTTCTTTATCTTGCACAACAAGCTTCTTTTTTATTTTCTAGGGCAACACTGTTCCCTTTTATAGGATGGACAAGCCGTATAACGGTCACATACAATTTCCTTTACTGTCAGATGCCCATCTTTCAAACCATGCGCTGATTGGACAATCAGACGGCGGCATTAAGTGCTGACAGTACGTCCGCAAGATTTGAATTCTGTCTTGAAGATACTTGCATCATTACAACGACAAGCTATCGCTGACTATGTCGTCGCGATCTTCCTTCTTACATCATGTCATCGTGATAACATTGTTCTCTCGACGACATGCGTTCTTCATGACGATGTCCTGTGTCTTCTCTACGTTCGACGAATAGCATTCTGCGATCGATGAACTTTCCATCCTTCATTCGACAATCGGCATTCTTCGTTCGACGATCTTGCTATGTCTCAGCGATCGACGAACACGCTACTTCTCAGCGGTTGCTTTGCTCATCATTACGATGACAAGCATACTTTGTCGATGATGACTCCTACTCATCTCGACGACATTTCTTTAATTTCCTGAGATAATAAGCTAGAGAAGCGATCAAATACAAGGTGAAGTTTTCTTGACTTTGTGACTTTTTCAAATCTGGAATCATGGGGGCAATATTCCCAACAAGAACTGCTTCCTACTGCAGACCGTCTGGTCACTTAAGACCGCCTGATCAACTGAGTCTGATGCACAGTCCAAGAACACCTAATCACAGTCCATCCAGACAGACCGCTGCCGGACTGGTATATTCAAAGCTGGAAGAAAGGAGAATGCTGACGGTGACTGCTAGCCGCTAACCTGCGAATAAATAAACTGGTCAGACAAAACCTCAAGCCGCGCAACCTCAGAATGAGACCGGCACAATCAAGCCAACTTTGGATCTTATAGTTCTTGCGTATGAATGGCTACCCCGACGTACCTATTTATTGGCAAACGAACTGATGTCATCACCACCCCAAGGGATACAATCATCTTCCTTATTGAGCACGCAGTCTCCAGAAACAGACCGCGCGATCTCTTCAAGACCTAATTATATCTAAGGCATAATTATCTCGGAAAGACAGCTCGCCAAGTCAACCCGGCAGTACGAGACTGCAGTAGCGACCTCAGTACAGACCGCCGGGTCTAAACTTGAACAAGGATACTTGGGCAAAACAGGCAAACCAAACATAGGCCGCCAATACAAGAGATGCACGACCACACCAGCCAGGTCGCCACACCGAGCTCGCGGATTCCAGAGGTAAACCGCCATTCAGGCCACACGATCTCTACCGTCTCCAAAACAGACCGCTCGGACAGATCCACTTCCACTTCAAAAATTTAACACTCCCCCTTGAAGTGGGAAGTGGAAGTCAGCCCAAGTAACCTCCTCAACCATGTGAACAGTTCTTCGACAACGTCTTTGTAAATATTTCTGCGACATTTTCCTTACTCTGCACATGCTCAACAATATGAGACCCCTCCAACACCTTCTCCCAAATAAAATGGTATTGAAGCTCTATATGCTTGGTTCGCGCATGACAAACTGGATTGTTCACCAGTTTGAGGGCACTCTCATTGTCACCCCGAAGCATATTAGGACCATGCACCTCCCAATGAATGTCCACCACAAGCCTCCTAAGCCAGATGGCTTCCTGAGCTACCATAGCCGAAGCTTTGTATTCCACTTCCGTGGTAGAGACAGACACAGAATCCTGCTTCTTGCTGCACCATGATATAGCTGTAGAGCCTATCATAGAGACGTATCCAGAAGTTGATCTCCGATCATCTGAATCTCCTCCATAATCAACATCCATGTATCCATTCAAGCAAAAGCCTGAGTCCTTCCCGTAGAAGAGACCCAAATCAGAGGTGGTCTTGACATACTTCAAATTGCTCCTCGCCGCCACTAGATGAGGCTTCCGTGGCTCTACCATATAATGACTCACCCGGCCAGCCGCACAAGCAATATCCAGCCTCGTAATTGTCAAATATATCAGACTTCCGACCAAAGCCCGGAAAACTACAGAATCCGAAATAACCTTCCCCTCATCACGTCGAAAATGAATACCATCCTCCAGTGGAGTAGAGCCGCTCTTCCCCCCTTCCATGCCAAATCGCTCCACAATTCGTTCTGCATACCCCTTTTTGGAAACAAGCATTCCACCCTCTTTCCTCTCCACTTCAACTCCAAGGAAATGGTGGAGCTCACTCAAATCCTTCATCTCAAATCTGATATCTAGCTCAGCACGAAGCCTGGCTACCTCCACTTCAAAATTCCTCGTGACGATCATATTGTCAACGTATAGCAGTACCAAGACCTGAATCTCCCCTATCTTCTTTACGAATAAGTACGAGTCGGAATAAGAAGCAAAATATCCACAGAACTGGAGGTATTCTGCGATCTTCCCATACCACGCCCGAGGCGCCCACTTCAAGCCGTAAAGAGCCTTCTTAAGCTTGCACACATATCTTGGGTGTTCTTCGAAAACATAACCAGGTGGCTGATCCATGAAGATATCCTTGTCAATATCGTCATATAAGAAAGCATTATTCACGTCGAGTTGCCAAATCTTCCACCCTTGGCAAGATGCCAACGCAATCACCACCCGGAGCGAAGTCATCTTGGCAACGGGGCTGAACGCTTCATCATAATCCTCCCCATACTTTTGAGAGAAACCTAGAGCTACAAGGCGAGCCTTGTACCACTCAATACTTCCATCAGCTTTCTTCTTCAGTTTGAAAACCCACTTGCAAGTCACCAGAGTAACACCCTCAACCTTAGGCACCAAGTGTTGGACATGTATGTCACATCCCTTTGTTTGAGAATAACAAATCCTATATTGTATTTGATATTTCTTGTAGTGTGTTTATAGTGTGCAGGAACTATAGGTGCAATACTCCACAGGTAAAAGGCAGCATGGAATCAAACATTCTGAATGGAGCACTACCGCCAGCGCTAGAGGTTAACGTGGGAGCTAGCGCTACCGCCAGCGCTAGCGCTAACGCCAGGCGATAGCTCAAGATCATCTCAGCGGTTTTGTCTCTGCGGTTCCGTCTCAGCGGTTCCTTAACGCTACCGCCAGCGCTAGCGATACTGCAGGCGCTATCTCAAGTTCGTGCACAGAGCCACGCAGCCGACAGTTTCACAACCGCTCCACACGAACGATACCGCAGGCGCTAAGTACTACCGTAGGCGCTAGCTCTAAGGTCTATAAATTGAAGCCAACTTCGATCATTTTGATCATCCATCCCAGAGAGGTTGCTTGTGCCACAATTCCAGTGTTGTTATGCTGCCGAAGATGGATCTCCCACAAAAAGCTTAAGGAGAATTCTGGAGGAGGACTACGTCACGCTACATCCGAAGGACGATCGCTTCTACCTTGCTTATGCTACAGCGATCCTTCATCCTCGACTCAAGAGATCTCATATAGGGAGTTTTATTATTGTTTTTCATTATTTCCATTCCATACTTTTTTTGTAACCGTTTAGAGAATTCGCCTTGTGTTGGCGACTAGGTCTGGATAGGACTTAGGGGGAAATTCGCCTTGTGTTGGCGACTAGGTCTAGGTGATTAGATCTAGGGGGTGCTCGAGGCCATATCCGGGGAAGGATTGGCTAGAGCGGCTTGAGGCCATATCCAGGGAAGGATTGGCTAAAGCCAATCGGTTTGTGGGGATACAAGTCGGTACAGAAAAGGAAAAGAAATTTACATCTGTACGCCTCCGATTTCTAGCGATATAGAAATCAAATTTATGTAATCACTTTTTCATATAATATAATCACGTCTCTTTTATGTTTACTTGATTTCTATCACTTGGCGTAATCTCTATTATATTGTGTTCTAAGTTTTCAATTCTAAATCTAAATTATTTATTTCAATCTCTTTCATCATAAAACAGTTTAGTACTTATTTCTAAAAATTGCAAATCATAATTTTCTATTCATTTAGCTAAATTGTTATTTTACCTTCGCATATTATAAAACAATTTAGTAATTTTCTTAAAATTATAAAAAGAATTTTTATTCCCTTATTCACCCCCCCCCCCCTCTTTAAGGCGCCGTAAGATCCAACAAGTGGTATCAGAGCGCAGGTTATTCCAAATCGGTTTAACAACCGGGAATAATGGCGTCACATGATCTCGCTTCTACTAGTGGGGGAAACTTTCCTATAAATGAAAAATCTTTAGCACCACCTTTATTTGAAGGCAAAAATTATAATGGGTGGAAATTTCTTATGGAAAAATTTCTTAAATCTTTGGATATTGAAGTATGGAATATTACTATTAAAATGCCCCCAAGTATTCTCAATAAAAATGAAATGTTTTTAAATGCCAAATCAATGAATAGTCTATATTGTGCATTAGATCAAAATATTTTCAAACTTATTTATACATTTCCTACTGCTTATGAACTTTGGAAATTTCTTTAGAATTCTTATAGTCTTCCTTCCACAGATGATGAACAAGAGGAATTCCTTATGGATCCAAGAGAAGAAATCGATGAGAACTTATTCTTGGAGGAAGAAGAATACAACATCACAATATTGGACTCATTTGTTGGCAACACATCAAGCAAAAGAAAAGACGGAAATACAACTATGGAAGAGGAATGCAAAAAAGATATCAAAGGAATCGTTGGTCCAAAATTTGCCTCATCCCATAGCAATGTAAGAAAATCTAATACTCCTCTTTTTGTAGCAAATTCTATTTCTACTTCTCGTATGCTTAAAATTGCTAAACGTAAAATTTTAAAGTTAAAAATTGCTAATTCCAAATTACGTTTAGAAAATAAATCTTTAAAAGCAAACGATAACGTAGAATCAAATATTGATGTGTTAAATTCTCTTTCATGCTCTTTAGTTAAAATTCATATTCCTTGTTTAGATTGCAATTTATTAAAAGAAAAATTCAAGGAAATTGAAAAAGGGCTCTTAAATTCTAAAAGGCATAATGAAAAATTGATAATTGAAAATGATTCTTTATCTTGTAAGTTAATACAATTAAAATCTTTTGTTGAAAAATTTCAAATGTCATGTAATGAATTTCATCATAAGATTTTGAATAACAAGGATAAATTAGCTTACAAAATCATTTCTAAAAAGGACCATTTTCACACATTAAATCAAAAGGACTTTAGTTTCAAAAAGAATTATGATCCTCATAAAATTCTTAAGAGTCACTATTATAAGTCTCAATATATTTTCAATCATGACTCAAATTTAAAAACTCCTTTTCATGAACATCAAACTATAAATTATTATCCTTCATATTATAAGAGTATGTCTATAAGAAAGAGTGGAAATGAAAATCATCAAAAGAAGAATCAATCATTTAAAACATATTGTAACCCACTCTTTCAACAATCAGTTCTTAAGAAAGACAATCACTCTTATAAACTTTCAAAAAATCTCTATAATAAAATTCATTATGATTATCAACATCAATCTATTTTGAAAAATAATTTGAATAAACATAAATCCCAAATGAATTATTTTTCAAATAAATATAATCATATAAAGATGTCACATAATCATAATATGAATTTAAATGATAAACAACCAATGTATGAATGGAGACCCATAAAGAAAAATGATGTATCATCTTTAATTGACAATGCCCATTCATCATTATCCTCCCAAAGGCCATCACGATGTATTTAGGTACCCAAAGGAACCATCCCACATGGTCCCCTTTGGATTCCTAAAACTTTTATCATTTTGTATTTTCCAATTGCATGAAGTAGAAACAAATAAAAATGAAATATCACTACTCTACTTCATGATATGCTTATTGTCACTTTTCTTTTGTTTATTTATTTTTTTTTTTTTGAACAAACATGCTATGATCACTTTATATATCATGAAATATGACTTTCATATATTAAGGCTAATGTTTATCAAATCAAATTTGAATTAAAATTGAACATTAAGTCATATATTTTTCAAAGTGATCTATCTCACATCTTTGATTGTACTTTATCCTTTTAAATCCTTTACCCTTAATTGTCTTGAATTATCATTAGAAATTGAATTTTGAAATTTTTATCAAGACTATTGAAACTAATTTAAAGATTGGATTTAAATGGTTTATTAATGGGCTTAAACTAAAAATTAAAATGCGCAACATTTTTTTTTATTCTATATTTGTTTGTTGCATATGAGAGACCTTATAATGAAGAACATTATCTAGAAAAATTGAAAACAAAAATTCATCTAAACGCATGTTTAATCTTTCAAAAATGCGAGTTTACGATCAAAACTTCAAACATCCATATCTTTTGATCCGCTCGCCTGATTTTTGCGTTTAATATATTTTCGGAAAGAGCACAAAAGTCTCCATCCAACGGCAAACTAGGCTTGCTCCTCTGAGTTCTTTTGGTGTTGTCAACTTGCCTAATTTCAACTCTGTTTTAAAAGCTGTCTTAGTTTGCTTGATTTGGAAATTTCTGTGTTTATGGATTTTTCATCACATGTTATCCTTATTATAATTATTTCATATATTAATTTAGATATTATGTGTGTGATGTGTGTCACCAATGTTTGCATGTAATATAGACCTTAGAATCATCTTGTATCATTAAGATCAAATCAAAAGTTTAATCATTTTATTCTAGGTCTAAAGAAAATTAATTTGAAAACTTCTCATATTACATGCAACATAATCTCCATTAATCCTAAGTAATAACATTGCATTCAAACTCATCATCCTAGCATTGCCTCTTGGTCTATGCTTATATATTTATGCTAGGTATAACATTTACAATTTTATTAAAATATCATGATAACTATGTGATTTGAAATTATATAGAATATTAAAATTCCTAAGAAATTTTTGCTAAGTCAATTCGTCGAGATGTCTCGTGAAGTTCCGATGAATCTCGACGAATCCAGACAGAAGCCAAATTTCTAGTTTAAAGAAGAAATTTCTGCGGCTAAGTCAATTCGTCGAGATGTCTCGTGAAGTTCTGACGAATATCGACGAACGCAGACAGAAGTCAAAAAGTCTGACTTGTGAAGGAAATTGTGCGGCTAAGTCAATTCGTCAAATGTTCTCGAGAACTCCCGACGAATTCCGAAGAATGAAAACAGAAGACAATTTTCAGGCTTTGGTCAGTATTTTTCAATGGCTAAGTCAATTCGTCGAATGTTCACGTGAAGTCTCGACGATGGCTAAGTCAATTCGTCGAATGTTCACGTGAAGTCTCGACGAATGACGGGCAGACGGATTTCAAATTTATGTTTCAACAAATTCATCATGCTTATCATATTTTAAAACACTATATATGTGATCTTTGTCTTTAATATGAATACATGATCATCATTTTCTAGACTTAAAAATCAAACATGCTTATTCAAAAGAAATTCACCAGATCATATTGTCGTAAGTCTAGAAAGAATAGAAATCACATACATCATGATGATATAACATATATTCTATGCAAAATTCTCTATAATCATAAATCATAATTCATGTTCTATCAAGAAATATCTCAAATCAATAATAAGAATTATGAATCTTATGATAAAAATATGAATATTGCTTTCTTTATATTAGTTGGTGCAAGGATATGCTTTGATATTGATTGCATGTATCTCACATATATATAGATTCTAGAACCAACCTAGGAATAATAAAGATACATCAAACTTAATCATCATTCTATTATAGATCTATAATTTGAAATTCTATTTTGGAATACATGCAATTTCAATATTAATCTTATGACATGACATTAAACCCAAAACTCATCATACTAGCATTGTCACTTATTGAATATTAGTAATTGTGCTAGTTATCTCATATCGTCATCTCATAAAAGTAGAAAAACTATGCGGCTTTATAACTCATCACAACAAACAAAACCCATAGTTTATATATCAACCCTTAGATTTAAAAGCATAGGTTGTCCAAAGATTATTCACCTTTGACTTCATATCTCACAATAGCGGGGGCGTAGGGTTGTATGCATTAGATACCTAACCTCTAAGTCATGTCTTGTCCTTAACCGGGGAGGTTTCCAATGGGGCCTTGCGAGGCACTGGGGGGAAAGAGTGCTAGGTTGAACGTTCTCTTGTGTGTGCATATTGGATTAACACCCCAACCTACGGCATGCGTGCATCTCCTCATGCCCATCCGTCACTTAGTACGGGGCTAGGGTGTAGACATTTAGTCGGGGTAGTCTTTAATCTTAGGACATACTTATATTACTCTTTGCATGATCATTTTATTTACTTATCACTTAAATCATGCATATTTTGGGTTGTTTAATAAATAAATGTCCTCTTGTGTCTTCATAATTTAACTTTTCATGATTAAATGTTTTTGAAAAACACAAGAATTTGAAAAAGCTAAAGTTTCATGCAAATTTGATCCACCTAGAGATCTCCAAAAATTCTGAAATTTCAGCATGGAACTACTCTAAGGACACTTAATTAATATCAAAAATTAAAAATTTAAAATTCTCAAAAAATCACGTACTGTTTACCGCGCTATCACTAGCGCCGGCGCTAGCATGGGTTTGTGAATTTTCTGATTTTTAAAATTTCTAAATATCCTTAAAAATATGTTAGTCTATATGTAATAATTTGTTTTTGAATTTCTGACATTTATTATTTTCATTTTATTTATATTATGAAAAATCAACTACAAAAGTTCAAAATTCAAAAATACAAAAATATTTTTTTTGTTATTTGTATTTTATTCATATTATGAAAAATCTACTACAAAAATTCAAAATTCAAAAATTACAAAAATATATTTTTGTGATTTTCTATTTTTATTTGATTTAAAAAAATGATAAACAAAAAAAACTGTATGATCTTTATTGCCAATATCAAGCATGTATGAATTCTATTATTTAGAATTATTTACAATGTTAAAACTTATTCCTTCAAATTACTATGAACATTGTTTTGCTTATCATGCTTTGATATATCTTTTTAAAGTGCATCAATTGTATTGCAAAATGTGTAGAATCAAGCTTAGCATGCCTCTAAGTATGAGTAAATGTTTTATGATTGATAATGATGCATTTCACTCTCTTATTTTGGTAATCAACATGTGTGTCTAAATCTAAAAATGCTTGCTTGTGTATTGTATTTGTACAATGAATTAAAACTTGCATAAGTTTATTGCCTACACTACAATTGAGTGCACTTATGAAATTTAGAAAAGTGGTTAAGTTAAAAATTTTTGGTTTGCAAAACAAGTGTATTCGGAGAATGTTGTCTCACAAATATGAACAAAAAAAATATATATATATAGACAAATATAACTCCACCAAGCACTACTTGAACCTCCTGATAAGTCTTCATAAGCATTGTGAGGTTGAGCACCTTGGAAAGAATAGTAAAGTGTCTTGTGCAAACCTTAGTTATTACACAACTTTGTTAAAAAAAATTATTATGTGCATTAAAAGTGTGTGAAAGTAATTTACTTATGTTTTATTGTGCACTTTACTTTACATATGTCTTGTATTTTGTTGATTTAAATCAATTGTTAACATTGCCCAAAATACACTTACGTGCACATCATTATCTTTCATAACACTTTTTCTCATGAGTATTGGATTCTAATGCTTTATTTATACTACTCTTTATATAAAAATGCACTAGATAACCTAGCATGATCTCTACAATGTTTTGGTATTTCTTGAACTTAGAATTAAGTAACATTGTAGTATAATCTCTCTTTGATATGTTCATTTCATGCTTGGTTTTTCTATGAAAAACTTTGAGATTTCAATCAGGTTAAAACATCTTTCAATTTTGAACTAAAACTCATATTTTTACTTATGCTTTTCATGCTTACAAAAAGATGTTTATTATAATCTTCCGCTTGCTTACAACTCTTATATTTTTATTTGAAATCTCTTATATATGCTTACAACTCTTATCTTTATATTTGAAATCCCTTATATATGCTATGCTTAAACTCTTTATCATTTCATATATTACAAAAGCTCGATCATGATTTATAACTAGCCTAATGAATGTCTCCTTACTACCCTCACCCCACCTTCTTTTGATAATACCAAAAGGGGGAGATTAATTGAAGAAATCTATATAGGAGAAATATAGATAAATAAGGGGAGACTAATTCATGAAATCTATCATTTGGGGGAGTAACACATAAATTGCATTTATGTAGGGGGAGAATTAAGATAGGGGGAGTATGCACATTATCATGCATATCATTTATAGTTGCACTTTTATCATTCTTAATTATCTTATCAATAAACACTATTGTTGATTTCTTGCTTAGAGGATTTGTTATTATCAAAAGGGGGAGATTGTTGGACATGTGTGTCACATCCCTTTGTTTGAGAATAACAAATCCAATATTGTATTTGATATTGCTTGTAGTGTGTTTATAGTGTGCAGGAACTATAGGTGCAATACTCCACAGGTAGAAGGCAACATGGAATCAAACATTCTGAATGGAGCACTACCGCCAGCGCTAGAGGTTAACGCGGGCGCTAGCGCTACTGCCAGCGCTAGCGCTAACACCAGGCGATAGCTCAAGATCATCTCAGCGGTTTTGTCTCAGCGGTTCCGTCTCAGCGGTTCCTTAACGTTACCGCCAGCGCTAGCGATATCGCAGGCGCTATCTCAAGTTCGTGCACAGAGCCACGCAGCCGACGGTTTCGCAACCGCTCCATATGAACGATACCGCAGGCGCTAGCTCCAAGGTCTATAAATTGAAGCCAACTTCGATCATTTTGATCATCCATCCCAGAGAGGTTGCTTGTGCCACAATTCCAGTGCTGTTATGCTGCCGAAGATGGATCTCCCACAAAAAGCTTAAGGAGAATATTGGAGGAGGACTACGTCATGCTACATCCGAAGGATGATCGCTTCTACCTCACTTATGCTACAGCGATCCTTCATCCTCGACTCCAGAGATCTAATATAGGGAGTTTTATTATTGTTTTTCATTATTTCCATTCCATACTTTTTTTTAACCGTTTAGAGAATTCGCCTTGTTACGTTAAAAACCTTCAACCTTAATTGAATGGAATATTATGAAGTGATGATAGATATATCGAGTTATTTTGGAGGGAAGGACAAATTATCATCACCTCGGGGAGTTCATGTTTCGCAAAGGGAACCCTGTATTTTTCTGATAATTTATATAGTCTCTTCATTATATTTTAAACAGTTTCCATCTTTGGGGTCCAAGGCCTCATATTGCACCATTTAATTTCTGGAATTATTTTAAGAAGAAATGATAATTAATTTGAACTAAATTTAACTATTTTGGCTTTTATAGATGGTAAATCATTTTATAAAAAATTATAAAAAAATTATGTTTAAAACCATTGTAAAATTCTACATTATTTTCAAATAATTAGGTAAAGAATATTGTTCAATTAATCTTTTAGCACACATCTTGAAGCAATCTACTGGCTGAGATGGAGCCAAAAAAAAATAGATTTGTGTCTCCACAATAGATCTGGGGTCGATCCTCTGTGGGGCTAATTATAATATCAGGGAAATTGGATCTCTAGAAAGAGATCCAATGCCATATATACGCTGGCGGTGGCTAAAAATTTACGGGTTTCCTCCACTGCTAGTCGGCCACTTGATGTCTATTCTCACACATTTAGTGGGTTCACTGGAGGCAGGCACTTCCCATGGAGGTGCTCTGACGACCTAGTGTCGTCAGTGATCTTCGGTAAAACTTAGCAGAGCCTATGGATAAATAGGCATTGCCAGAGCTCTACTCTCTAACAGTCACGACCTCTAGGCTCCCCAGCCTCCAGGCTCCTTCAAGAGGGTCGTTGAGCCCTCTATAAGCATGAGGATCTCCCTAGAAAGCCTGGAGACTCCAAGGGAGCCACTGTGTGTCGGTCACTGGAGACTCCAAGTTCAGGTGGGATTGCGACGGTCGGAGGCCACATGCAGATCATCAGAAAAACTAGGGGAGAGGGGAGGAGCAAGAAAACCACCTTAGGTGGGGCCCTCCTCAGAGGTCTGGGTTGGGGTGGCATCACCTGAATATGGTGGTGCTCGGGTCCTTCTCTCCAGTGCTTGCAAAGCTTCACTTGGATGGCGTGAGTTTCAAAAGTGGCGGGGGTAAGGAGTGGGGCTGAAGCATGGGGGGGGGGGGGGGGGGGTTAAAAAGGGGTAGACATTGCCTCCCTCTCACTTTCTCTATCTTGGTTATGTTAACCGCCAGTGACCATGGTTTGGTGGAGGAGGAAGGTGGCAGTTCTTGAGTGGAGGCCTGTATTTGTTGGTTAGGGAGGCAAGAGTTATGTTAGGGATTTGGTTGCGATTTAGGCTAACCTTGGTTTAGGTTGGGTTAGGATAATGGTTTAAGTAAGGGGTTAATGGACCTTATTGGTTCCAATTGAATCCATTAACCCATACCAGCATCCTAGTGATGCGTAATCCCGATACACTATTACAAGTGAGAGTGAGACTACGGTCTGAAAGACAGTGAACCGGCCATTGTCAAGTAATAATAAAATTGGAATGAATCCATGACTATCGATTGTCACGTGGAACACGGCGAGTTGGATTGATCGCTTAAGGAGAGAATTGAGATTTACATCTCATAAGTCAGGGTGTAATGGGGTTTTTTGGTTTTGGATTAACACTAAATCGAGAAAAGGAAACTGCAACTATGCAGGTCGTGTTGGATCTTGTGGCGCCCTTAGAGGGGTGGGGGGTGAATAAGGGCCTATTTAAAATATGATTTATACTTAAGAATTTTTAAAACAAATTTTGCTTTTCTAAAAATCACTTATAAAAGTTTTCAAAACTATGAAAATTTTAAATTAATTCAAACACAAATTTCTAAGTTAACGATTAAGCAACCAAATTTGCAAATAAAGAAAAGGTCATAATTTTTTAATCCTGAAATTCACATACAATAAAAATGATCTTAACAATGCTTAAGATCAAGGCACAAATATGAAAATAAACTTTTAACAATTTTTGTTTACCAATCCTTCTCCCAAGGATCGGAAGGCTATCACTTGTCACTCCCTAGACCAAGCCCAAGCCTATCCTCTAGATCTTCCCAAGATCTAGATGTAGCACACAAGGCCACGATTTCCTACCAAGCCACGCAAGGACTTGGACGCTCCGCACAAGGAAGCGATTTTACCCTAAGCCACGCAAGGACTTAGACGTCACGCACAAGGAGACGATTTCCCTACCAATACAAAGTGAAATGTATATAAATGAAAATACAAAATGAAATGAAGAACTCCCTAGAAATTCAGATATCTGAAAGGAAGGTTGAATCCTCGAGATGATCATTGATGTAGAAGCGCGTCCGTTCTCGTCTTCAATCTCAAACCTTCTAAGCATAAATGGGAGTTGATGAGGTTCTGGAGCTCTCTGGTTCTTATGCACTCAGTAAAGGACTTGGAATTCTCAATGCTTGGAATGCATGAACAAAACGAACCACTTTATAGATTTTCACAGTCGCCTGGCCGACATCGCTGTCGGAAGTCCGACAGCGCCAAACTGCCGTTCGTCATGCTGTCGTGCGAGCTGTTGCTGTAACTTCTGGCATGTCGCCTGGGCGACATCGCTGTCGAAATTCTGACAGCGCCAAACTGCTGCTCATTGTGCTATCATGCGGGCTGCTGCTATAACTTCTATGTTGTCGCCTGGGCGAGAGTAGATGTCAGAAAATTCCGACATCAAAATTCTCCATAAAGTCAAATTGAGCTCCAATCAGAATTGTGAACATCTCTTACCTGTTACCTGCACACCATCAATAAAAGTAGAATCAAATACAAACAGGATTTTGTTATTATCAAACCGGAAGAGTGCGAAACGCATGCTCCAACAATCTCCCCCTTTTGATAATAACAAATCTGTATAAAAAGAAATCATGTGTATTTAGGTTGTTGTTTTTAACATATGGTGTGTGCACAAAAATAACATGATATATTCCTCTTAAATGTAAGCTCCCCCTAGATGAATGCTCCCCTAAATGAATGCTCCCCCTAAATGTTATATTAAATTGAAATGATGTATTGTTTAGGTGGAAGATTTAGGTGGAATTGTTCTTTGATTTCTTGAATATACTTATAATTCTCCCCCTTTTGGTATTAGCAAAAGTTAATTTGAAATGAATGAGTAGTTCTTAAGGGAAGAGATAAGACGTGGAAAATAAGAGTAAGCGGAAGCACTTGTGTTGAAAATTATTGAAGGTCTTGAAATAATAGTAATATGTCATAGTATTGAATAAACTCAAGAAGAGATGGTATAGCCATATGAAGTAGTAGAATAAAAAAATAACTTAAACATGATTAATGTCATTTTAAAGTATCATAGAAAGATACAATTGTGTATAGAAATTTGGAATTTTTTCGGTCCAATTCTCATGAGATGAAGGTTTATATAACATAATGATGTGTACAAGTGTTGCTTTGATCAAACATATGAACTTATTTAATTTACATGATCATTGGAATAGAAAACATAATATAAGCATATAAAAACAGCTTTGACCTTGAAGATATAGCACAATAAGAATTGAATACCATTTTTTCTTTTGCACAAGACACTTTACAATTCTTTCCAAGGTGCTGAGCCTCACAATGCTTATTAAGACTTATCAGGAGGGTAAGTAGTGCTTGGTGGAGTATCCTTGTCCTCAATTTAACTTTTTGTTGATCACATATTTTGTGATATCTTAACTTTGTAGTTTTTATAGATATTTATATTGTTTATTTTTAATTGACAAAGGATCTCCGAATTCACTTGAATCACAAAAGATGGTGTATATTTGGTTGTGCTAACAAATCAAGCTTGAAAGTAGTATTTATGAAATGTTATTGTATTATGTTAAAGCAAACATGATTCATGTATATATTAAATAGAAAGACATATGTGTGGATCAAAAGAAGTGAACGTGATAGCTCATTATTATATATAAACAATTTCTCATACTTAGAGGCATGCGAAAACAATTTCCAATAGTCTAAACCACTTAGCAGGAGTGTTAATACTATGATAGAGCAGAAATGATATCATATAATCATGTAAATAGCCATTTTTTAAAAAATATAAAGCACATGGTTTGGCATCAATTCATGAGTTGTGGCATTAATAATGACATATGACTAGTGTAGATTATCAGAGAGACCAAAATAGAAGATTAATCAAATTTGGGAGCTGTCGGAATTTTCTGACACTCACTGTCGCCTAGGCGATAGTGAAAAGTATAAAAACGGCTAAAAACCGAGTCAAACCTGATTGTACATCATTTTCTGGATAGGAAGGCGAGCAGAAAGTGTCGGAGTGCGGCGAAAACCCTAGATCTAAGGTAAGGAACTTGGATTTTTCAAGTTTTGTTTAAAAGTTTTCAAATTTCTTGTGATTGTGATATTTCTCTTGGTTTTCATTGAGTTTTTGTGAAGAAAGGAAAAAAATGTAGAAGTTTTAGGAGATCTAGACATTTTAGATCTTGGTGTTCAAAAGAGGGTTTAGATCTTGTGATGTTGAGATAAAGAAATAAAAATTAGAAGTTTGAATTTTTTTTGTATAGGAAGAAGATGATGAATAGTGTTTTTTTGTTGAACTTTGAAATTTGAATCTTGTGGTGTTTTTTTTGTTTATAGGAAGAAGATGATGAATATTGTTTTTGAATAAAAATTTCAACAGAAATATAGCTTGATTTTGAGTAGATCTGGAAGTCTAGTTGAAAAATCATATAAAAAGTTCACTGGATTACTGTCGGAATTTTCCGACAGTCAATGTCTCCTGGGCGACATCGTCTCAGTGCACAGAACAGTGATTAACTTAAATTTGTTATGTTTGCAGAATGGCTTCCAGTTCTAAGGCTCGGAAAAGTATATTTGAAGATGCGCATAGTTCATATCAAGTATATCCGGGGATTGAGAAGGCAATAATTGGAGTTTCAAAATATGTTAAATTTGACTCTCCTAAGCACGATCATATCTACACTCGTCTTGCTAATGCAACTATATTATCAGTATTTTCAGTAAATATGTTCTCATCTGTCTTGATTCGAGAGTTTTACAATCATTTGGAAGACCCTAAATACACTGAATTAGATGGGGGAGTGCGATCGAGAATCCAAGGTCAACAACTGGAAATAACACATGTTGATCTTAGAGATGAATTTGGTCTTCTTATGAGTGATCATTTGCCAGACATAGTAGAAAGCTATAGAAAGGATAGAGATTGGACTCTTGTAAATATGAGTTTACATGGAAGTCAAAAGAGGACCCTAATCATGGAAGTTTCTTCACTCACTCCTGATGCCTATTTAGTCCAATACATATTGAGAAACACAGTCATGCTAAAAAGTGGTGATACAAGGAGTATCACAGCACAGTTGACATTGTTTACATATTTTATTATAGAGGAGGAACCCTTTGATGTAGCGGACCTCATCCTTGCCCAGATCCGTTATGCTTTTAGATTAAAACAACCAAAATGGGTGAAGATTCATACTTTGCCAATGGGGGCTATAATTCAACGTATTCTATATAAGAAGTATGAATGGATAAGTCAAGATTCGTACTTAGATGATTGTGTTCCTGAAATATACTATACGGGTACCATGAAAGTTAAGAAGTCTCATAAAAAGCCTCATCCTGGAATAGAGATTAGAGAGCCTACAAATCCTAGAGGAGGATCACTACGAGAGTCTATAGATGATCTTCGTGATTCATTTGAAGAACACAAGAAAGAAGTGAAGAAAGATCGCAGTAGACTGCAGAAATTTACGAAATTTCTGGTGAAGGGATTGAAGTTAAAGCCTACTCCTGAAGAAGCGGCCGAATGGGAAATCCCAGATGAAGAACCGCCATGCCAATCAGTTAGGCGGACTCGACGTGGAAAGGCTGTAATATGTGGATCTTCAGAAGACTGTCCAGAAAGTAGCGGGGCTGGCTATGATGATTCTGAGTAGTTTCCAGCAGTTTGCTGCTACTGACTGATGTCGGAATTTTCCGACACTCACTGTCTCCTGGGCGACAGTGAACTTACCCAGATTTCATTTTCTTTTTACTGAACTTATTCTTATGTTTATTTCTACTATTTTTCTGGAACAATTTGTATGAATTATTAATGATGTGAGAATTTTTGTTAAGTCATTCAAATTCTATGTGTTGATTTAAGATGATGTTTTTCCATTGTTCTTTATCTTGTTAAACTTGATTTGTCATATTGGATATGCTTAGTATGAAATATCTAGGATTCCTAATTCAAGCCTTAGCATTGAAAACCGGGAATCCGACAATGGTTTTGTGAATATATCGGCTAGTTGATTATCCGTTCCTATGATGGAAATTTTAATCTGATTATTTTTAATGTGGTCTCTTATAAAATGATGCCGAACGTCAATATGTTTAGACCTAGAGTGATGAACAGGGTTGTAAGTTAAATCAATTGCACATTTGTTATCGCACCATAGCTCTATAGTTTGTTGTTTAATGTTAAAGTCTTCCAAAGTTTGTTTCATCCAAAGAGCTTGTGCACAACAACTACCAAGTGCGATGTATTCGGCCTCGGTGGTTGAGAGGGCAATAGAATTTTGTTTCCTACTCGACCATGAAATGAGTGAAGGGCCTAAAAAGTGACAAGTGCCACTAGTGCTTTTCCTATCTAGTGAACAACCGACATAATCAGAATCAGAATAGCCAAAAAGAGTAAAATCATCGCTATTAGGATACCACAAACCAAGTTTAGATGTGCCAATTAAATATCTAAAAATTCTTTTTACCACTTTTTAATGTGATTCTTTGGGATCGGCTTGAAATCTAGCACATAAACAAACTGAAAACATAATATCCGGTCTAGAAGCAGTCAAATATAAAAGTGAACCTATCATTCCTCTATATAAAGTTTGATCTATAGATATTCCATTTTCATCTTTTCCTAATTTTAAAGATACACACATAGGAGTATTTGCTTGTTTGAGATTTTCAAATCCAAATCGTTTTAAAACAAAACATCATGAATATATTTTGATTGGTTAATAAAAACTCCATCATGTTTTTGAACAATTTGAAATCCTAAGAAATATTTTAATTCTCCTACCATACTCATCTCAAATTTACTTTCCATCATTTTTACAACATAATTACACAACTCTTCATTAGTGGCTCCAAAAATAATATCATCAACATAAATTTGTAAAACAATTAAATCATCATCTACTTGCTTAATGGAGAGTGTACAATCAACACCACCCATTTTAAAACCATTTTGTAATATATATAGTCAATCTATCAAACCATGCTCGTGGTGCTTGTTTTAAACCATACAAAACTTTTAGCAATCTATATACGCGATTAGGAAATTTTTCATTTATAAATCCTGGGGGTTGTTCAACATAAACTTCTTCTTTAATCAACCCGTTTAAAAATGCAGTTTTAATATCCATTTGCAATAATTTAAATCTTTTATGACTAGCAAATGCAACAAAAATTCTAACTGCTTCCAATCGTGCTACGGGTGCAAATGTTTCATCAAAATCTACCCCTTCAATTTGATAAAATCCTTTCGCTACAAGCCTAGCTTTGTTTCTAGTGACCCTAGAGTCACTATCTAATTTATTTTTGAAAACCCATTTGACTCCTACCACAGGATGATCACTAGGTCTATCTACAAGAATCCAAACTTTATTTCTTTCAAATTGGTTAAGTTCTTCATTCATAGCTAGAAACCAAGATTCATCATTTAAAGCGGCGACAACATCTTTTGGTTCTATATTTGAGACAAAACATAAATTTGAAAAACTTTCATGTAAACTAGAACGTGTTCGTACCCCACTTTTTGGTTCTCCAATAAAAAATTCTTGTGGATGATCTTTTGAGAACCTTAGCTCGGTTGGAGGTACATATCCTTGTTCTTCTTCTTCTTCACCACCTTTTTCGTCTTCTTTCTCTACTTTTTCTTCATCATCATCATCATCATCATCATCATCATCATCATCATCATCATCATCATCATCATCATTTTTCCTTAGATTTTGTTCCACATCTTCTCCATTTTTCTCATTACCTGCAACTTTAGTATTTTCTACACAAGAAATGTTTTCATCAAATTTTACATGAATAGATTCTTCAACTACTTTAGTACGTTTATTATAAACTCTATAGGCCTTGCTAGTTGAAGAATAACCAATGAAAATTCCTTCATCACATTTTTCATCAAATTTGCCTAAGTTATCTTTTGTATTCAAAATAAAGCATTTACAACCAAAAACTTTAAAGTAAGATACATTTGGTTTTCTTTGAAAATAAATTTCATAAGGAGTTAATTGTAATGTAGGACGAATCATGACACGATTAATAATATAGCATGCAGTACTAACCGCTTCGGCCCAAAAATATTTTGGCAATTTAAATTCACAAAGCATAGTACGTCCTAATTCTTGAAGTGTTCTGTTTTTCCTCTCCACTACACCATTTTGCTGTGGTGTGCGAGGAGCGGAAAATTCGTGTTTTATCCCAAATTCATTACAATATGAAATAAATTTTTCATTACCAAACTCTCCTCCATGATCTGATCTAATGCATTTTACTTTTAAATCAAGTTCATTTTGAATACGTGAAATTAGTTTTACAAAGTCATCAAAAGCATCAGATTTTGAATTTAAAAGCAGTGTCAAACAAAATCTAGAATAATCATCAATAATAACAAACGTATATTTTCTACCTCCTAGACTTTGTGTAGTAATTGGTCCAAACAAGTCCATATGTAATAATTGTAAAGGTCTAGTAGTAGAAATAACATTTTTGCTTTTAAAAGATGATTTTGTAAACTTTCCTTTTTGGCATGGTGAACACAATGATGAAAGCTTTCCATTTAAATTTGGTAAACCTTTTATTATTTTATTTTTAGAAAGCTTTACTATGCGTTTAGCACTAGAATGACCTAGTCTCCTATGCCATAATTCAAGTTCATCATTTTTTGAAATAAAACATTTAAGTGTAGAATGAGATAAATCATGAAAAGTGATTGTATAGACATTGTTTATTCTTGGTGCAGTAAGTACGATTTTGTTTGTTTTAGAATCAATAATTTTGCAAAGGTTTGAGCTAGAGTCAAATAAAACATTTAGATTTTTATCACATAGTTGACTAATAGAAATTAAATTATGTTTCAAACCTTTAACATATAAAACATTTGAAATTTTAAATTCTTCGTTACCTACTACTCCAATGCCTTTGATTTTACCCTTGCCATTATCTCCAAAGGTCACTGTTCCACCTTTCTTCATCTCCAGGCTAAGGAACTTTGATTTATCGCCCGTCATGTGTTTTGAACATCCAGAGTCCAAATACCACACGTCTTCCTTGTTCCTAGCCTACACGCACACCTAAAAAGATGATGAGAGTAAAGATCTGGTTACCCAAGTGGTCCCTCCCATGGTATAGGTGGATGCTTTAGGTACCCAGATTTGGTTAACATTAACTTTTCCTTTCTTCCAGCATGAGTCCGAGATGTGACCAAATCGATGACATTTGGCACATGCAATGAATAGTGAGGAACCATTCTGTAATGGTTTCTCTGGACTCTTGCTGGAGGAAACATCTTTATGTATGGACTTAGAAAAATTTTCATTTTGAAAAACAGGTTTTCTGAACCTGGAGCTGTCGCTGGTTCCGACATCAACTGTCGGAAATTTCTGACAGCTTCCAGAGCTTCCAGAAACGTATCCTAGCCCAAATTTTTCTATCCCATGGCATTGGTTGGCTAAAATCATATCCAGAGATTTTTTTCCAACACCAAATTTTCCAATTGCCATGTTCAACTCATTTACTTTGGACTTTAAAATTGAATTTTCTTTTACTATCATGCCACATCAATTTGCCACATTTTTCTTATAATTCTCTAATTGAGAATGAGAGGTTTTAACAACTTTTTCTAAGTCCTTTTACTCTTTTAGACGTTGATCAATTTTTTGATCGGACTTAGAAATAGTGTTTTCAAGTTCTTTTATCCTTGTCGAAGAGTGATCACACTCTTGACAAATTTCCTTCTCGTTCCCAATAGATTTCAACTCATTTGATAACTTTTTATTTACTTTCAAAAGAACTTTATTTTCACATTTTAAGAAATCGATTTCCTTTAGGCTTTTGTCCAAAAATTTGCAAGTTTTCATAAATTCAGAATATAAATCATCATAAGATGGAGGAGTTACCTCAGTGTCGCTTTGGACACTGCTATCGTCGTCAGATGACGCATTTTCTTTCCCCATCAAGCATACATTAGCCTCCTCTTCCTCCTGTGTTGAGGAATCACTTTCTTCACCAGACGAAGAATCATCCCAAGTCTCTGCCTTTAACACTTTCTTCTTGTAACTTTTATCGTGCCTCTTTGCTTTTTGCTTTTTCAGATACTTTGGGCACTTGCTTCTGATATGACCAACCTTCTTGCAACTGTAGCACTCCGGTAGCAGACGCTCCTCTTCATTCTCCATTTTTCCTTTGCCTTTTTGGTAGGCAAAATCGTTCTTTTTGAAAAATCTTTTAAATGAATTTCTCCTCTCCGGATTTATCATAAACTTCTTAAAGTTCCTCACAAACAGTCCTTCTTCATCTTCCTCGCTTTCTTCAGTCTCACTTTCAATTTCCTTTTTAGATTTCAACGCAAAGCTCTTCTTTTTAGGCTACAAATTGTACTCTTGGCTTTGAATCTTCAACTCCACTTCACGGGTTCTTAGATTCCCAATGAGACTCTCCAATTGTAAGGTCTTAAATCATGCGACTCAGAAATTGCAGTCACTTTAGGATTGAACTTCGGGGGAAGTGATCTTAAGATTTTCCTTACTAAATCTCCATTGGAGAAAACCTTACCCAGCACCTTTGAATCGTTCACGATTTTAGTGAATCGTGTGTACATTGTATCAATTTCTTCATCCACCTCCATTTTGAATATTTCGAATTCTGACTCCAGTTGAAATAGCATTGAATCCTTTACCCGCGAAGTACCATCATGAGTGATTTCTAAAAGATTCCAAATTTCAAATGCAGTATTACAAGCACAAACTCTATTAAATTCAGTGTGATCTAGTGCGCAAAATAAAGCATTCATGGCTTTTGCATTGTTCTTACATTTTAATTTATCATTGCCATCCCACTTGTCTTTTGGTTTGTCCATAGTTACATCTCCTACAACAAATGTTGGGGAAGTATAACTTGTCTCGACCATATTCCAAACTTTTATGTCGAGAGATATTAGAAAACACAGCATTCGTGTTTTCCAATAGTTATAGTCTGTGCCCGTAAAAAGTGGTGGCCTACTAATTCCTTGCCCCTCAACGAACGCGTGATCGTTGTGCGCCATTACTCCTGGTGGTAAAACCGTTTTGGAGTAACCTCCCTCTGATACCACGTGTTGGATCTTGTGGCGCCCTTAGAGGGGGGGGGGGGTGAATAAGGGCCTTTTTAAAATATGATTTTTACTTAAGAATTTTTGAAACAAATTTTGCTTTTCTAAAAATCACTTATAAAAGTTTTCAAAACTATGAAATTTTTAAGTTAATTCAAACACAAATTTCTAAGTTAAAGATTAAGCAACCAAATTTGCAAATAAAGAAAAGGTCATAATTTTTTAATCATGAAATTCACAAACAATAAAAATGATCTTAACAATGCTTAAGATCAAGGCACAAATATGAAAATAAACTTTTAACAATTTTTATTTACCAATCCTTCTCCCAAGGATCGGAAGGCTATCACTTGTCTCTCCCTAGACCAAGCCCAAGCCTATCCTATAGATCTTCCCAAGATCTAGACGTAGCAAACAAGGCCACGATTTCCTACCAAGCCACGCAAGGACTTGGACGCTCCGCACAAGGAAGCGATTTTCCCCTAAGCCACGCAAGGACTTAGACGTCATGCAAAAGGAGACGATTTCCCTACCAATACAAAGTGAAATGTATATAAATGAAAATACAAAATGAAATGAAGAACTCCCTAGAAATTCAGATCTCTGAAAGGAAGGTTGAAGCCTCGAGATGATCGTTGATGTAGAAGCGCGTCCGATCTCGTCTTCAATCTCAAACCTTCTAAGCACAAATGGGAGTTGATGAGGTCTTGGAGCTCTCTGGTTCGTATGCACTCAGGAAAGGACTTGGAATTCTCAATGCTTGGAATGCACGAACAAAACGAACCACTTTGTAGATTTTCACTGTCGCCTGGGCAACATCGCTGTCAGAATTCCGACAGTGCCAAACTGCCGTTCGTCGTGCTGCCGTGCGAGCTATTGCTGTAACTTCTGGCCTGTCGCCTGGGCTACATCGCTGTCGGAATTCCGACAGCGCCAAACTACTGCTCGTCGTGCTATCGTGCGGGCTGCTGCTGTAACTTATATGTTGTCGCCTGGGCGACAGTAGATGTCAAAAAATTCCGACATTGAAATTCTCCATACAGTCAAATTGAGCTCCAATCAGAATTGTGAACATCTCATACCTGTTACCTGCACACCATCAATAAAAGTAGAATCAAATACAAACGGGAGTTTGTTATTATCAAACCGGAAGAGTGCAAAACGCATGCTCCAACAGGTCGCCTTCACCGCTTCACACCTCTGCGGGTCGCAAATCTCCGTTTCCCTCATTGCGCATAGCTATTGCTTAGGTCAACCACACTCTCAACACAGAACCACAATCTCTCAAGCGGAAAGAAAAGAACAAAAGAGGTTAGGCCTCCTAAGCATCTCAAATGAACATGGATAACACAAAATCACAAAGTTGAACACTTAAGAGAAACTATGTTCACAACCATCATCAAAAATAGAAGAGACAATCGTTCAACTACCTGATATGCGGAAATATAAGAGGAAATACAAACGGTGCTCGAGCCTACTCCGTGAATGCGGAGGAATACTCCTTTGTAGCTCTGATCGTCGGCTATCGTCTGGGGTCCTCGAAGTTGTCACTCCCTCTATCCAGTCTTATCAATGGAATGCACCGTCCACGTCTCTACCTAAATATCCTAGCATGCATAGAGGAAATGGAAGCTTTTTCATCACTTGGATGCTAATGGATGATGGAGAGAGCTTAAGAGATGATACCTAACCCTTGGAGGATGAAAAATCGCCCTTAAAGCGTTGACTACGGAACTGTTTTGGAGGGAAAATTGCAGATTCTGTCATTCCCGTCAAATCCTGTATTTATAGGCAGCAAAAATATAGAACGCGCACGAGTAGACGCACAACCCCTGGTCGTGCGAGGTGGAAATTCCTCTACTCGTGCGCCAAGGAACCTGTAACAAAATTGTCAGAAAGATAAGAGCGCACGAGTAGGTTCCCGACCACTAGTCGTGCGAGGATAAAAGTCCTCTACTCATGCGCGAAGAATCTGACATCATCAAGAACTAGTGGAAGGCAAAATTATCGAGAAGATTTTTAAGACACAACCATTGGTCGTGCGCGAAGAAATCTTATACTCGTTGTCAAAGAAGGGCTAGTACTCGTGCGATCGCCGATAGAATTGCGACCAAATAGCGTGCACAACCACTAGTCATGCACGAAGGGTCCACTGATAGTGCGTGAAGAAAAATGCATGATTAGTGGCCAACAATGCGAAATGGGGCCAAAAACAACCCGGAAATTCAACGCAAGTCTTTACCTGCATGAAAAGCAGCCATACCCACTAGAATGCACAAAGATAGCCACATTTCATGCAATAAAAATATTTATTGACACAAATCCAGGAAGGGAATTCTTGAAATAAACACAAACATGGTCAAATTTGCCGAAACTCGCTCAAATGGTCGAAAGTAAGAATAAGAAATATTTGTGTAATTGAACTACATAAAATAAAAGTGAAATCTCGTGAAAACCAACATAAAATAGAGCATAAAAAACTATGTAAAGTACGCTCATCAAATACACCCAAACTTGAATTATTGCTCGTCTCGAACAATTTAACCACCTAAGGAGAGTACGTTAAACTAATTACAAATTGAAAATCAAAACTGGAATGCGAACCAAGAAGTCTCGTGCCCATGGAAGATAAAAGTATACTAGTAAAATTCTCTAAACCTAAAACCAAACACAATGCAACAAAACAAACTATTCTGCTGATATATCCACTCTTATTCAAAAGAACTAAGTGATCTGTCATATGCATCGTGTAGGAGAAAGTAATGACGATGTGCGTTGTGTTATAGACTCAAAATTACTAGGGTGGCCTCCAATGACATCCATCAATAATGGTGGCCATAGGCTCACCTAGTCACACCTTCTCCATTGTATTCAACACTAACTAACTCTAAGGATCTTTAGGACATAAGTAGGAGAATTATTTGGCTTAGGCTTAAGGTATGGTTTTCAAATAGGGAGAGATTGCCTAAATCACACTTAAGCGAAAAGATGTGAGCTCGCAAATCGGAGATAAACTGTGGCATACAAAGTTGGGTGAGTGACACCCCAATACGTTGCTTTTAATGTAAGGGCTACTCACCACTTGTCAATCACCTAAATAAAGAATATTTTTCTTGTTCTTTTCTTTTTATTCACTTTTTTTTACAAAACATTTTAGCAGCACAATGTTTTCAACTTTTTCTTTTCTCATAATCGATTGTTAAAAACACACCCAAATGATATAATCAATTTTCACCGACTAACGGAATTAGAATCGCCACCGAAATTAGCAAAAGCTCATGCTAAGCATGATGGGGATTTTGGCAATTTGGCCTTGATGTTAGTGAGGTGAAGGTGATCAAAAGAGAGGTGTAGACTCAATTTTCGCTTTCAACGGTAGTGAAAATTAGGTTGGATATGAAGGATCAAATTATACAAGTAAAGGCCTAAGTAATATACTTAAAGTTAATTAGTGCTAAGTGCACATGCTTCAAAGGTTGCTAGGGGCGAGTTCTAGACACTGAGAAAGGACACCCTCTCTTCGTGAGTCTATAATACGACACTAACGGCACTACACACAACTCTACACTAGTGTCGGACTCGATCATGTTCTAATGAAGAGTGGATATAAAAGCCAACAATAGTAAGTAAAATTACATTGTATTTAACCTAAGCAAGTGATTAACTCTAAATCAATTTCTATCCGAGAGTATGGGCACTGAACTAGGAGCATTACATTAGTCTACGGTTCACTACCCGATTTTGATTTTTGCAATTATAAATTAGTATAACCTACACTCCTAAGAAATTTGAGGTAAACGAGACTAACAAAAATTTAAGCTGAACCTAAGTGGGTGCGGTGAATATGATACTTAGAGCAATAAGAAATGGGATTTTTTGAAAATTTTTGGAGGAAAATAGTTTTTAAAGGAAAAGTGATGTTAACCGAAAGCGTGAAGCGAGTGCTTAGACTTGTGGGAACGAAACTACCCCCCCCCCCCCCCCCAGACTTAAACGGAGCATTGCCCTCAATGCGAGAAAATCAGGTAATTGAAAGAGAGGCAAGCTAGAAAATGAAAAAAAGGAGGAAGGGATTCGTTACCCATGCCCGAGAATGTGGCATTCCGGAAGACGCCAAGTCTAAATTTTGCTCAAATTGTTGCTCCCAGTTTCGGTTTGGTGAAGTGTACGGCCTATAATCTGGATCCTGCAGAGATTATAAGAAATGCCATGAAACAATAATACAAATCTAAATAAATAAGCACAGTACTAATGGCATATCTAAAACAAACCCAAATAACACAGTAATGCAATTTTCCAACACAAAAGACAATTTACACAAAGCTAACACAATACGGCCAAAAAAAGTGTTGGGAAAAATACCCTTTGATTTATTACACTAATTATATTCAAGTGATTTCATTATCTAGGATGTATTACCCATGCTGTATAGAATGGGTAATTTGGTAATTAGATGTCTTAGGATGTCACACTCTAATTAGGGTGTCAAAGACCAGTTGAAATAGAGTCTAAAATTTAGTTCAGTTAAACCTGCGTCAAATAGGAGTTGACGCAGCTTCGTCTGCAAGTCAAAGTAACTTAGAGTAGAAGTAACATTAACTCAGACTGAAGTTCATCTATAAGTTGAAGTAGACGCATTGTCGAGATGTACTCAATGCAGAAAACAGAGTCAGTTGATGCAGTATTTGACATCAATGCAACTTGCACTTATAATCAACGCAGAAGGAAGAAGCTCTGAGTTCAGGATTCCATCTCGATGAATACGTCGATATTTATTCAACGCAATGTCGACTGCAGAGATCATTTCTAATCTAAGTAGGATTTCAACGCAGCTTCCAATTGTAATCAGAGGTGCGTCGATATGAAGGGAAATGTATTCGACGCTACGTCGAATACAGATAGAATTTGAAATTCTCCTTTATTATTTTCTAATGATGTTTTAGAGGATATTCATGGAATAGTTTGGATCTCTAATGGGTCGATTATATCCAAGATTGTAAAGGACTACAGAGAGACAATAATGATATTTCTGGAAGGTATTCAAAATGGGTTTAACGAGTCATCAAAATAGAAAGAAGATATTATTATTTCCTGGACATTCCAACTAAGGATAAAATAGAATTGGAAAGTGATTCAAGCATTATTTGACAGCAGAATAATTTTACTGAAGAAGATTAAGAACAATTGATAAATCTTCTATTCTTCTTCTTCTTCCTCCTCAATCCTTCTCTGAGACTATACACAGCAAAATACATCTCTGATTAGCAGCAAGGCTTCTTCTCTCTGTTGCAACAAAGTGAATGACTAGACTAAGCATAAAAATCATTTTCTTCTTCTTCTTCTTAAAAAGGATTAATCATCTACAAGATCCAGTCCACTAACAGTGCCAAGAATCTTCTGAGAAATCTGCTGAAAGAGGATTCAAATCAGAAGACTTACTTATTCTTCTAATCCTTTCTTACTATTTATTTCTTATTTTAAATTGAGTAAAGAGTTTTTAGAATCCTTCTCCAAATGATTCAGTGGTTCAAGATATCCTTATCAAAAGATCTAGATTGGTTCTAAGATTTCCCTACCAAAAGACTCAACGGTTCTAAGAGTCTCCTAATCAAAAGACTTAGTTGTTGGTTCTAAGAGTCTCCTTATCAAAGACTCAGTGGTTCTAAGAGTCTCCTTATCAAAAGACTCATGCACTATATAATGTATTCCTACCAGGGTGGTATAAGAATGGGTATACCAATATTTTGGGGAACCATTATAGCTCTTATCTCTTTGTGCTATGAATTTTTGTACTGTCCACTTGTTTTATTTCTTAAACTTATGTTTATTTTATTTTGGACCCGTAATCTGAATGCATAATTTTTATATTAATTTATTGTTGTGCAATATTTGAAGAAAATTTTTTAAAACCCTATTCACCTCAACTCTAGAGAATACTCAGATGACTCACTGTGCACTTTTAATTGGTATCAGAGGAAGATTGATCATATAAAGGCTAACACCTTGATTTAAAGATTCTCTCATTGTTAAATTTTATATTTTAAAATCTCTTTCACAAAATGAGTTCTAAGGACTATACATCCCTAAGATCACCAGTGTGTAACCGGAATAAGTTTACACTTTGGAAGGCCAGAATAAATTTATATATGAACTGTATTGATGAATACATTTTTGATGTCATTATCTCAGGTCCTCCTACACCAGTCAGAAAAGATGCCAGTGGATCTGTGACACAACAAATTATGCCTAGATTTGAACGAACGGACGCTAAAAAGAAGTATATGGCATGTGATGCCAAGGCTATGAACATTCTGGTCTCCACCATGTCAGATGAGATCTTCCAAAAAATGGCTGACTGCACCTCAGCTAAAGAGATCTGGGAATCTCTTTCCAGATTAGTAGAAGGTAGCTCTGATGAAAGAAAGGATAGGAAGTCCCTTCTCATATCCTAATATGAGAACTTTCAAAATAATGCTGAAGAAAATGTGGCTGAAATGTATGATAGGTTCAGTATGATCATAAATGAGCTCAATGGATTAGACAAAGAGATATGATTGATAGAGATCAATGACAAACTCCTTATGTTCTTCCCATGTACTTGGGTTCAAGGATCTGGGCCATTAGAGAGTCCAGATGCCACAGAGATCTCAACAATTGCTCTACTTGGCAAGCTCAAATCCTACGAGCTACTTCTAAAAAGTAGAGCTGAGACTGAAGCCAAAGAAAAGGTCTCAACTCCTAAAGAGAGGACAATAACATTGAAGGCAGCTGGAGGAGAGCCTTCCACCTCTGAAAAAATAGATATTCAGTCTCTTAGCCAGAAGGTTTAAAAAAGAAATCCAGGTTTGATAAGACTCCAAAATAGGAGATTATCTTCTTTGTATGCTGAAAGCCAAGGCACATTGCCCCTGAATGTCCTGAAGAATAAAAGGACGAAAGCAGCAATAAGAAGGAGCACAAGAAGAAGTCCTTCAGAAAGAAGAATAAGAAGAAGGGAAGAGGTTTCATAGCTGAGACCTAGGGTGACAGTGATGAGGAAAGTGTTGCTAAAGAAGCATGTCTGATGACTTTAGAAGTCTCAACTGAAGAAGATCAGATATCATTATATGAAGAATTTGATTTCTCTTCAGATGATTTTAAAATGTGCTTCAAAGAATTCTGTCAAGACTATATTAATCTTCAAAAAGAAATTAAAAATGTTAAGGAAGAACTAGAAGAACTAAAGAAGGAAAACCTATACTCTGTTAATTAAGACTTGAGAAATCAAATATATAAAAAGGTAATAGAAATAAGTGATTTAACAACTGAAAATACAACTATAAAAGAAGATATTACAAAGGCAAAAGCCTTTGAAGACTTACTCAATGGAAGGAGTCAAAAGCTCAAGGATATTGCATAAAATCTCTCTAAGAGACCAAAATATTTTGGTCTAGGAGCAGAATCATCCACTAGAATTATAAGTTCCAGCAAACCAGCCAAGAAATATCCTATAATCTTGGTTAGACCTAGTGATTATCAAGTAAATGAAATCAGCCAAATGTGTGAAGAACTAGAAAACTATCTTGATAAAATTACTGTTATAAATATAATGAATTCTAATAATGAGAAGAAAACTCAAGGCAAGAATAGTTCAGAGAAACTAACAAACTACAATCAAAAGGCTAGAATCAAAAGAAAAATTATTAGGCATTCTACAGATCTATTGTAGAAGGAAAAATTCTATGCAAACATCAAATATCCAGATAATAAGTATTGGTCCAGTAGATCTATTTTCTACCATCCAAAAGGATATTATGAAACAACTAACTTATTTCTTCATGTCATCTTATAATGTTAAATGCAAAGGGCCTAAGGTAACTTGGGTACCCTCTAATGTTTGAACTACAAGTGCAGGAAAGCTTAGAGTCCCATCCTCAGAAAGAATGCAGGGAAAGGGAAAACTAACCCCTGGACATGCAACTTAAAATAATCAAAGGGAGTGACTCTTTCTCTAAAAAGACTTGGTGTAACATTCTAATTCACACATATAATCTAATAAATGCTAAACTCAATAAACACTATTGTTAGGATAAACAACATAAATTTATTGAAGAAATGCAACTGTAGATTCATAATTGCGTTGAATAAAATTCGACGCACCATTGAGTTCTACTCAACACCAATTTCGAGAGCCACCTGGAATAGATAATTCGAATAGCATTCGACGTAGCACCGATTACATATCAAGGTATGCGCCGATTTAATAATTTATGCACAAATTCGAAGTCACGTCAATTACAAAATGACGCAACGTCGACAAGTCAAGCACGCACAATTTTTCTTCAAGAAGCTACTTCGACATGTTTTGGCGCACAGAATTTACTTCTTTTCGACGTTGCTTCGAATACAAGCCTAAGTTGTGACTAATCATCTTCTTTTAAGCAACTTAAATGTTAGATTATACTATGCTTTTGAATTATCTCTCTCTTGCTCTCATGCTTTTTAGTTCTCTAGCTCTCTTGTGTTCTTGCTCTCGCTTCTCTCTCTCTCTCTCTCTCAATCTTGTCTTCTCTTTGCAGGTACTAAAGTAAGGATTCGATGGCACCTACAAAAGATAATTCTGGCTTTGATGTTGATAACACATCATTCAATGCTGCATCAGACAATTTCAAGGCCATTCTCGGGTTGTTTCAAACTGCAGGGTTGACAAAGTTAAATTCGATAAGGTGCAAGATATATGATTTCAAACTAACCGAACTTAAAGATATTATCCATATTGGAGATGATGGATACATATCCATGAATGAATCTTGGGAAATGATATCGACATCACAATGGAGTTGGCGAGTCACACCTTTGATTTACCAGAAGGTGGTGAGTCGGATGAATTAACAGCAACAGAGACCAGCAGTGCCCTACAAATAATGATGTTCCATAAAGAGAAGGCAATCAATTTAAAGAAGAATGATGAGTCAGAGGAACACTAATTCTTGGCTGATATCATAGGAAAAGTCTTGCTATGCAAGATCTCTGCACATTATTCTATTCTTAAACAACAATTACAAATCATGCAAGTTTTGGTTTTGAACAAGAGAATAAATTGGGGAAGGTGCCTCCTAAAGATGATTGGGCACAAATATGCTCATAAGTGTTGGAACATGGTCTTCCGCATCTCCTAGGTTTGAGAATAACAAATCCTATGTGTATTTGATCTTGTGTGTTTAAGTGTGCAGGATAACAAAGTCCACATGACTCAAGGATTACATAAGAAGGTTGCCCCCAAAGTTGAGCCATCAAATCAAAGACTCGTACTAGCGCCGGCGGTAGCACCTAGCGCCTGGCGCTAGCTTTCGCTCGACGAACTGTAAGCGACGCTCGATGAAATGCTCATCACTGCATTCGACAAAAATTCGCTCGACGAAATGCTCATCACTGCGTTCGACGAAAATTCGATCGACGAAAAGATTGCTTAAGCGCAAATTCTGGGAGTACTTATAGAAGGAGATAGCGCCTGGCGGTATCCGATAGCGCAGGCGATAGCGCAGAGCACAGTAGGCAAGAGAGAAATGTTTCCTCGGATTAAAGATTCTGCCGCGCAGAATATGTCCTAAAATGGGATAGCGCCGGCGGTACCACTAGCGCAGGCGCTAGCGATGTGCTAGAATTCCAGAGGCTACCTTGGCCGAAAGTTGATGTCCTACCAAAGTTCTGCAAACTTCTGAAGGAGAATCTCATCACACCGGATCCAAACGAAGTCCGCTTTTACAACGCTTATTCAACAGCGGATCTTCGTCTCCAACTTCAGAAGTTCATCAAGAGGGAGTTTTTAATTATTTTCATTTCTTATTTCTTGTAAACGGTTAGTGAAATCGCCTCGTGTTTGCGACTAGGTATGGGTAGGACTTAGGGCGGAAACTTGCCTCGTGTTGGCGACTAGATCTAGGCTAGGTCTAGGGGGTGCTCGAGGCCATATCCGGGGAAGGGTTGGCTAGAGCGGCTTGAGGACGAATCCAGGGAGGATAGGCTAGGGCCACCGGTTTGTGGGGATGCGAGTCGGGATAGAAAACAAAATGAGTCTACTATTCATCGCTACCGATTTCTAGCGTTATAGAAATCAACTTTTGTAAAACCTTATTTGATATTATTAAATCATGTCTCTACTTTATTTCAATTGTTTTACTTGACTTCTTATTGTCTTAATCTCGCATTATTTCAAAGCTTTTCAAAATATAATATAAGTTTTTGAAAACCCTTATTCACCCCCCCCCCCCACCCCCCTCTAAGGGCACCTACTGATCCAACAAGTGGTATCAGAGCGATTTTATTCCAATCAGCTTAACAACCGGGAATAATGGCGTCTCATGATCTCGCTTTTCCGGAGGGTCAAGGGGTTAGTCGACCACCTCTCTTTACTGGGTCAGATTGATGTGTTTTCTTATGACCATGGATGTAGAAGTATAGAACATGATAGAAGTTCGGTACTCTCCTCCTACAACTGTAGTGGGAGAGGCGACATTACTAAAACCTAAAGATAAATGGGATGATAACGATAAACTAAGGTGTAAAAATAATGCTAAAGCAATGAACGCTTTATATTGCGCTTTAAATAGGACTGAGTTTAATAGAATTTCTGCATGCATAACTGCTTTTGATATTTGGAATCAATTGGAAGTTACTCATGAAGGTACATCGCAGGTGAAAGATGCAAAGCTATTCCAACTTGAATCTGAATATGAAAAATTCAGGATGGATACCGAAGAGGACATCAACTCGATGAACACTCGCTTCACCAAGATCGTCAACGCTTCAAAGGCACTTGGAAAGACCTACTCAGACGGGGACTTGGTGAGGAAAATTCTTCGCTCCTTACCTCCAAGGTTCAATCCAAAGGTGACAGCCATCTCGGAGTCGCACAACTTAAGAACGCTCCAGATCGAGAACCTTATTGGGAATCTCAAAACCCATGAGGTAGAACTCCAGATTCAACATGATGAATACAACAAAAAGCCAAAGAAAAAGGCGCTAGCACTAAAATCAAAGAAGGAGAGCATCGAAGATGATGATGAAGATGAAGAAGGTCTCCTTATGAAGAACTTCAGGAAGTTCATCAGGAATCCGGAAAGAAGGAACACATTCCGAAAATACTTCCAAAAGGATACTCGACGAAAGGGATGTTCCTCTTCATCAAGGAAAGAAAAGGGAAGCGAAGATAAAGAAGAAAGACCACCACCGGAGTGCTACCACTGCAGAAAGATCGGGCACATTCGGAGCCAGCGCCCGAAGTATCAAAAGGAGCAAAAAGAACAATACAAAGCAAAAATCAAAAAGAACAATACAAACTTATGCTTAATGGCAACAATCTGATGCGTTTTGCGAATTCTCAAAATTATGTACTCGTATTCAAAATGAACTAGATTTAAAAATAAAATGCATTCGCTCAGATCATGGAGGTGAATTTGAAAATGAAAATTTTAAATCTTTTTATGAAATGTTAGGTATTAAGCATGAGTTCTCCGCTCCACGCACACCTCAACAAAATGGTGTTGTTGAACGGAAAAATAGGACAATCCAAGAACTAGCACGCACCATGTTATCTGAATATAAATTACCTAAGTCTTTTTGGGCCAAAGCCGTAAGCACATCATGCTATGTAATGAATAGAGTCATGCTTCGCACATCACTAAATCTCACACCGTATGAACTATATTATCAAAAGAAACCTAACGTATCATATTTTAAAGTATTTGGATGTAAATGTTTTATTCTTAATACAAAAGATTCTTTAGGAAAATTTGATGAGAAATGTGATGAAGGAATATTTCTTGGATATTCTTCAACCAGTAAAGCCTATAGAATATTTAACAAAAGATCGAGTAAGGTTGAAGAGTCTATTAATGTTAAATTTGATGAGTTTATTCCATGTGCAGATAAGCTTCCTACAGGTACAAATGATGAACCTTTTCCATCTTTGGAGCACGACGAAGAGGAACCTTCCAAAGAAGAGGAGGAGAAGTCCAAGGAAGATGAATATGTACCTCCAAGCATTTTGAACTTCTCAAAAAATCATCCAAAAGAGCTAGTCATTGGGGAACCTTCTACTGGGGTAAGAACTCGATCCTCTCTTCATGAAACGTTTTCAAATATTTGCTTTGTTTCCGAAATCGAACCTAAAAACGTTTCCACCGCTTTAAATGACGAATTTTGGTTTTTGGCTATGAATGAAGAGTTAGGACAATTTGAAAGAAATAAAGTTTGGAATCTAGTAGATAGACCATCTAATCATCCAATTATCGGCGTAAAATGGATCTTTAAAAATAAATTAGATGGTGAATCTAGGATTATAAGAAATAAAGCACGCTTAGTTGCTCGAGGCTATTCTCAAATCGAGGGGGTAGATTTTGAAGAAACTTTTGCACCCGTTGCTCGCTTAGAATTTATACGAATATTTTTGGCATTTGCGAGTCTTAAAAGAATAAAATTATTTCCAATGGATGTCAAAAGTGCCTTTTTAAATGGGTATATAAAAGAAGAAGTTTATGTAGAACAACCCCCCGGTTTCATAAATGAAAAATTTCCTAATCATGTTTACAAATTAGAAAAAGCGCTTTATGGTTTAAAACAAGCGCCCCGTGCATGGTATGATCGACTTACATCATTTTTGTTAAAGCACGGTTACGTTATGGGAAGTGCCGACAACACACTCTTCATTAAGCATAATAATAACGATCTAATTATTTTACAAATATATGTTGATGATATCATTTTTGGAGCCACTAATGAAGAGTTGTGTAATGAAGTAGTCTTAGTAATGAAAAATGAATTTGAAATGAGTCTTGTAGGAGAACTATCATATTTTCTTGGTTTTCAAATCTCACAACGAACAGATGGTATCTTTATTTTCCAAACAAAATATGTTCACGATATGCTTAAACGATTTGGATTTGAAAATCTTAAACAAGCTTCTACTCCTATGAGTGCTTCTTTAAAACTAGGAAAAGATGAATCCGGAATTTCCATTGATCAAACGTTATATAGAGGAATGATAGGATCTCTTCTTTACTTAAGTGCATCTAGACCAGATATAATGTTTGTCATATGTTTATGTTCTCGCTTTCAAGCCAATCCAAAAGAATCTCATTTAAAAGCGGTAAAACGTATTTTTCGTTATCTATTAGGGTCATCTAAATTAGGATTATGGTACCCACACAATGATTCATTCACACTCCACGACTATTCTGATTCAGACTACGCCGGTTGTTCACTAGATCGAAAAAGCACTAGCAGTACTTGTCACTTTTTAGGACCCACTTTAGTAGCTTGGTCTAGTAGGAAACAATCTTCGGTTGTACTCTCCACCACGGAGGCCGAATATATCGCACTTGGTAGTTGTTGTGCACAAGCGTTATGGATGAGCCAAACACTAGAGGATTTTGGATTTCATCTCAAAAACATTGATCTTAAATATGATAACAAAAGTACAATAGACCTCATATATAATCCCGTACACCACTCTAGATCCAAACACATCGATGTTCGTTATCATTTCATTAGGGATCACATTAAGAAAGAGCATGTAAAAGTAAGTTTCATTGGCACAGACTCTCAACTCGCTGACATACTTACTAAACCTCTTCCTGATGCAAGATTTCGATTATTACGACTTGAGTTAGGTGTCCTAGATCTTTCGAGTTAAAACACATTCACAAACGCAATTTTGTAATTTTTAACCATCGAAAACATCTCCTAAAATTCTGAAATTTCAGCATGAAACTACTATTGGGACACTTAATCAAGATCAACAATTAAAAATTTCAAAATCACAAAAAATCGTGTACTATTTCCCGCACTAGCGCTAACGTCGGCGCAAGCGTACTTATTCATTTTTCTGTATTTTTAAAATTTTGAAAAAATCTTAAAAATATATTAATCTATATGTACTATTTATTTTTGCACTTCTGATTATATTTCATTTTTGAAAAATTAAATACAAAAATACAAAAGCCAAATAACAAAAAAAAATATGTTTTGCCTTTTTGTTTAAAGTCTATTTTTATGCAAAAATCAAATACAAAAATACAAAAGCCAAATTACAAAAAATATGTTTTGCCTTTTTTGTTTAAAGTCTGTTTTTTATGCAAAAATCAAATACAAAAATACAAAAGCCAAATTACAAAAAAATTTATGTTTTTGCCTTTTTGTTTTTGCCATTTGTTTAAAGTTTATTTTTTGCAAAAATCAAATACAAAAATATAAAACATTAAAACTATCAAAAAAAACTGTATGGATTTTCCTATGAAAATCAAGCATGATTTAATCTATTATTTAGAACTTCTATAATGTTGCAATTTATCTTTTCAAACCACTTTGAACATTGTTTTCATCATGCCTTGATATATATATTAATATGTGCATCAAGTATCTTTTAAAAGTTGTGTAGAACTAAGCTTAGCATGCCTCTAAGTATGAGTAAATGTTTTATGTTTGATAATGATCTTTATTCACTCACTTATTTTGGCACTGTCTACATATGTGTTTAATCTAAGAATGCTTGTGTATGTTGTGTATTAGTACAATGAATTAAAATTGCACAAGTGTCTTACCTACACTCTTTTATTTGCACTTTGAAAAGTTAAGAAAAGTGGTTATGTTTTTTCATAAATTATATTGGTTTGCAAAACAAGTGTATTCAGAGAACTTTGAACAAAACAAAAATCATAAATTAATATGACAAAGATAACTCCACCAAGCACTACTTGAACCTCCTGATAAGTCTTAATAAGCGTTGTGAGGTTGAGCACCTTGGAAAGAATAGTAAAGTATCTTGTGCAAATAAAATCTTTCTTTCAAAATAAAAACCACTTACTCTTAAGTACACCGGATCACTAGTCTCAACATTAAAAATAAAATATGTGATCCCCCAAACACTACTTTGCACCCTGATAAGTCTTAATGAGCATTGTGTGTGAAAAGCACCTTGGTAGTTGTACATTTTTGTTTGTGCATTGAGGTGTGTGGAAGTGAAATTATGTGTTTTATTGTGCTCTTACTTTACATATTTCTTGTATTTTTGATTAAAACATTTGTTTACTCAACTCAAAAATACACTTATGTGCACATCATTATCTTCCATAACACTTCTTCTCATGAGTATTGGATCCTAATGCAAATTCTATACTACTCTTTATTTATGAAATGCACTAGATAACCTGGCTTGCTCTCTACAATGTTTAGTATATTTTGAAATTGTGAATTAACATAACATTGTAGTACTCTCTTTTTGGTAACATTATTTCATGCTTGGTTACTTTATTATTGAATTTTAAGATTTTACTTGAACAATGATTTACAAAACATCTTCTTTATGAAATTGAACTCATATATCTGTTATGAATCATCATGTCTTACAAAAGATGTTTGATTGTATTTATTAAAATATTGTGATACTCAAACTCTGTTCTATTTCCATGAAAAGTATTCTAAAACTCCTTATCATTTCCTTCTCTACAAGCTCGATCATGCCTTTATCTTATTGTCAACTTTTAAGTGGTGTCTCCTTATCCGCTTTTGCTAATAACAAAAGGGGGAGAACTAACATGATAAATATAATCTGTATCTAAATATAAAACTAACATGCTTAATTAAGATGATACCTTACATATTAGGGGAGCATTCACTTAGGGGGAGCATGTATTTAGGGGGAGCAATTATAAATGCTAAAATCGATAATTATCCTAAGTCATCACTCACACACACACACAAGTAAGTTTCATCATGCTTATAAATTATTGCTCTGATTTATCATTAATGGATTTGTAATTATCAAAAGGGGGAGTTTGTTGGAACATGGTCTTCCGCATCTCCTAGGTTTGAGAATAACAAATCCTATGTGTATTTGATCTTGTGTGTTTAAGTGTGCAGGATAACAAAGTCCACATGACTCAAGGATTACATAAGAAGGTTGCCCCCAAAGTTGAGCCATCAAATCCAACACTCCTACTAGCGCCGGCGGTAGCACCTAGCGCTTGGCGCTAGCTTTCGCTCGACAAACTGTAAGCGGCGCTCGACGAAATGCTCATCACTGCGTTCGACGAAAATTCGATCGATGAAAAGATTGCTTAAGCGCAAATTCCGGAAGTACTTATAGAAGGAGATAGCGCTTGGCGGCATCCGATAGCGCAGGCAATAGCGCGGAGCACAGTAGGCAAGAGAGAAATGTTTCCTCGGATTGAAGATTCTGCCGCGCAGAATATGTCCTAAAATGGGATAGCGCCGGCGGTACAACTAGCGCAGGCGCTAGCGCTGTGGATATAAAAGGGACCCCTCTTCTCTCATTTCATAGTGAGATCAGAGAGAGAGATTGAGTGCTAGAATTCTAGAGGCTACCTTGGCCGAAAGTTGATGTCCTACCAAAGTTCTGCAAACTTCTGAAGGAGAATCCCATCACGCTGGATCCAAACGAAGTCCTCTTCTGCAACGCTTATTCTACAGCGGATCTTCGTCTCCAACTTCAGAAGTTCATCAAGAGGGAGTTTTTAAGTATTTTCATTTCTTATTTCTTGTAAACGGTTAGTGAAATCGCCTCGTGTTGGCGACTAGGTCTGGGCAGGATTTAAGGAGGAAACTCGCCTCGTGTTGGCGACTAGATCTAGGCTAGGTCTAGGGGGTGCTCGAGGCCATATCCGGGGAAGGGTTGGCATGAGCGGCTTGAGGCCGAATCCGGGGAGGATAGGCTAGGGCCACTGGTTTGTGGGGATGCGAGTCGGGATAGAAAACAAAAAGAGTCTACTATTCATCGCCACCGATTTCTAGCGTTATAGAAATCAACTTTTGTAAAACCTCATTTGATATTAATAAAGCATGTATCTACTTTATTTCAATTGTTTTACTTGACTTCTTATTGTCTTAATCTCGCATTATTTCAAACCTTTTCAAAATATAATATAAGTTTTTGAAAACTCTTATTCACCCCCCCCCCCCTTTAAGGGCGCCTACCGATCCAACAATAAGGAGAATGTCTACATGAGAATTATGAGCCTATTCATGTTTCAACACTACCCAATGGTTTGTAAATCAAAAGGGGTGCCAATTCCTTGAGAAAAAAGGATCAACATTGGGATATTCTCCAAGTGGACCAGGTAAATTCTAAAGTCAGGTCAATCTGCACCCTCTCCTCCAGCATCTCTAGCTCCTCGAGATAATGAAGCAATCATAGAAGATACCATAGCTGAATCACCAGCTCAAGATCAAGCAATTGTTCCACAAGACACCATAACAGAACCTCCAGCAAGGACCTCTCCTCAACAGCAACCAACACCAACCATAATCCCAAAAGACATTCAAATACAATCCCCTATCAATCACAATCTCACAGACCTCGGTGTTTTTCTCCAGAAAACTCTCCAATTAACCTACCTACACCACCTGCTGATACACCCTCTACCTCCCATCCTATATACTCTCCTAACATTGAACAAGCAATCTCTAAAGCAGTGGTGCTAGCCACTGGAACCTTTGCTGACCTGCTTCTAACACAAGCAAGAAAGTTCAACAGGAAATACTCCAAGATGGAGAATGAGCTAAAGGAGTCATAGGAATCTCTCCAATCAGTATGGGCAGTGATATCTTCCTTAAGAGTTACTAGATCTTTCTTAACCTCACTGCAAGTAAGGTTCAGAAGGGGGAGAATATTCAAGAATAGAAAGTCCCTGCACCAGAAGTCAATATTAACTAAAAATCTGGAGACCCTAACAAGATCACAATATTCAATATGGCACTTCTAGATGTTGCAGTTTATATTTTAGAAGAGCATGCACAAATCCAGGGGGAACAACTCTTAGAATATGTTGCAAATATTGCTAAAAAGTATGCACGGATAGCTCAAGATGTTGTAGCTCAAGATACTGCACTAATTTAGGGGGAGCCTCATAAAGAAGATGACAAAGAGGATGATAAGTATGTTGAAGAGGAGGATGAGCCCTTGGTGCTTCTACCCAAAAAAGTGACACCTCTGGTTATCTCAAGGAATAGGAAGACCCCTCCAAAAGATTAGGATAATATAGGTACCTAGTCAAGGAACAAGGAACAATTTCTATTATTCTATCGGGTGGATACATTTATGGGAAATAATCTGATTAATTGGAAGATTATGCTATGGTCTATGTTTCTATGCACTAATGTCATTTTTTTTTTCATTTTATATTTGTTTGTATTCAATTCAGTCTCAGTATGATTGAAATCACTTAATTTATTTGTAAAATTTGTTAAGATAAATATGGGAGATTGTTGGGAAAAATACCCTTTGATTTATCTCGCAAATTATATATAAGTGATTTCATTATCTAGGTTATATTACCCATGTTGTATAAAAAGGGTAATTTGGTCATTGTATGTCTTAGGATGTCACACTCTAATTAGGGTGTCACAGACCAGTTGAAATAGAGTCTAAAAATTCAGTTAAGTTAAACCTGTGTTGAATAGAAGTCGACGCAGCTTCGAATAGAAGTTGCATTAACTAATACTGAAGTCGATGTATAATTTGAAATTGACGCAACGTCGAGATGTACTCGACGCAGAAGACAGAGTCAGTCAAAGCAGTATTTGAAGTCGACGCAACTTGGACTTATAATCGACGCAAAATGAAGAAGCTCTGAGTTTAGGATTCCATCTCGACGGGCACGTCAATATCTATTCAACGCAACGTCGACTGCATGTGATAGTTTATAAGGATGTAGTCTTAATCACATAGAGGGGGGTGAATTTGTCGCTTTTAGTTTATTCTTTAGCCTATCTGTTTTCTGATTTAGTATTAGTAATAAATTAAGCACACAGAAAACACACAAGCATTTAAAGAGGTTCCTCAAGACAGGGTGTCTTGGGTAGTCCTCTTTCCCCTTCACCTTTCTAACAATGAGTTAGACAAGGCCATCACCTCCAATCTCAACTCCAAGAGTTTACAACACAGATCCCTCAGGATCTCTCAGGTTTTCCCTAACCGTACCTTAGGGATGTTAAAAGTTTTGAGGTCCGGAGTGAAGTAATAAATGCGCAACACTTCAACAACAATCCACAAGAATATCAACCAGTGACAATGGGAAGATAGAATAGTGCTCTTGTTGTTCACTATCTCTGTACAACTCGAGACATACATGGCGAGACATGATTCATAAGAATCACGAAGAAGAGAAGCAGAAGACATAAATAACAAGCCGCCAGCGAACTGCCAAAGCAAGACCGCCAGATCGCTCGAACAGGCAAGCCGCATGGCTATCCCTGAGACCACGCGAATAGAGCACAAGCCGCTGCTGTAAGACCACAACCACAGACCGCACAACTAGCTGCTTTATTTAACTGCTGAAAACAACTATCCGCACTTCTCGATCGCCCAGACAGCACAGTCTCAAGATCATAGAAGAACCCGCGAACACATGACGAAGAACTGCTTCCTGCTGCAAGACCGCAACTCAAGACCGCCCAACCACTTAAGGCTGCCGGATCAACTGAGTCCGCTGCACAGTCCAAGAACTCCTAAACACAGTCCGCACAGATAGATTGCTGCCGAACTGGTTTATTCAAAGCTATAAAGAAAGGCGAATGCTGACGGTGACTGCTAGTCGCTAACCTGCGAACAGAACAACCCGGCCAGATAACTCAAACCACGCGACCTTAGAAAGAGACCAGCACAATCAAGCCAACTTTGGTTCTTACTATTCTTGCGTATGAATGGCTACCTCGACGTCCCTATTTGTAGGCAAATGAACGGATGTCGTTACCGCCCCAAGGGATACAGTCACCATCCTTATTGAAGCACGCGGTCTCCAGAACAAGACCGCGTGGTCTCTTCCAGACCTTATTACACTTAAGCTAAACTGTCCAAGACAGCTTGCCAAGAACAAACCGGTAGACCGCTCGGTTTCTTATAAGAACGCATGAGCAACTAACCGATCAGGAGCAGACCGCCAGAAACGAGCTCAAGCAGACCGCAGAAGCGGCCTTAAGAACAAGACCGCCCTGGCTAAACCAAAACAGATTTACTTGGGCAAAACAATCAACCAAACACAAGTCGCCAACACCAGAAACTCGCGACCATAATGCTAAGTCGCGCAGTCTCTGCGGTCTCCAAAAACAGACCGCCCAGCCAGACACTTCCACTTCAAAAAATTTAACACTCCCCCTTGAAGTGGGAAGTGGATGTTAGCCCAAATGACCTCCTCAACCGTGTGAATGGTTGCTTCGACAATGGCTTTGTAAATATGTATGCGATATTTTCCTTGCTCTGCACATGCTCAACCATATGAGATCCCTCCAACACCTTCTCCAGAACGAAATGATGTTGAATCTCTATGTGCTTGGTTCGCGCATGACAAACTGGTTTGTTCACTAGTTTGAGGGCACTCTCATTGTCACCCCGATGCAGAGTAGGACCATGCACCTCCCTATGAATGTCCTCCACAAGCCGCCTAAGCTAGATGGATTCCTAAGCTGCCAAAGCCGAAGCTTTGTACTCTGCTTCCATGGTAGAGACAGACACAAAATCTTGCTTCTTGCTGCACCATGATATAGTTGTAGAGCTTTCAAAAAGACGTATCCAGAAGTTGATCTCCGATCATCTGAATCTCCTCCATAATCAGCATCCATGTATCCATGCAAGCAAAATCTCGAGTCCTTCCCATAGAAGAGACCCAAATCATAGGTGGTCTTGACATATTTCAAAATGCTCCTTGTCGCCATCAGATGAGGCTTCTGTGGCTCTGCCATATACCGACTCACCTGGCCAACCGCATATGCAATATCCGGCATCGTGATCGTCAAATTTATCAGACTCCCGACCAAATCCTGGAACACCAAAGGATCAGAAAGAACCTTCCCCTCATCTCGTCAAAGATGAATACCAACCTCCAGTGGAGTAGGGCTGGTCTTCCCGCCTTCCATGCCAAATCGCTTCACAATTCATTCTGCATACCCCTTTTGGGAAACAAGCCTTCTGCTCTCTTTCCTCATCACTTCGAGCCTAAGGAAATGTTGGAGCTCACCCAATTCCTTCATCTCAAATCTGATAGCTAGCTCAGCTCGAAGCCTAGCTACCTGCAACTCAGAATTTCCCGTGATGATCATATCATCAACATACAACAACACCAAGACCTAAAGCTCTCTTGTCTTCTTTACGAATAAGCTTGAATCTGAGTCAGAAGTAGGGTATCCGCAGAACTGGAGGTATTTTGCTATCTTGCCATACCACGCCCGAGGCGCCTGCTTCAAGCCATAAAGAGCCTTCTTGAGCTTGCACACATATCTTGGGTGCTCTTCGGAAACATAACCAGGTGGCTGATCCATGAAGATATCTATGTCAATCTCGCCATATAAGAAAGCATTATTTACGTCGAGTTGCCAAACCTTCCATCCTTGCCAAGCTGCCAATACGATCACCACCCGAACCGAAGTCATTTTGGCAATGGGGCTAAACGTTTCTTCATAATCCTCCCCATACTTCTGAGAGAAACATCGAGCTACACGTCGAGCCTTGTACCGCTCAATGCTACCATCAGCCTTCTTCTGCATCTTGAAAACCCACTTGCAAGTCACCGGAGTAACACCCTCAACCTTAACACCAAGTCCCAAGTCTCATTCTTCCTGAGGGCAGCCATCTCTTCATCTATGGCCACTTCCAACTCCTTGACTCCAACGGCATTTTCAAAATAAGATGGCTCTCTCTCATACAAGGTACCTGCGAAGAAACATGAGACGAAGCTCATCAAGTTTCCCCCCGTATACGGATCTGGTGGAATAATAGTCCTTTTGGACCTCCTCGGAACTTGACTCTGAACCACCTCTTCAGCTACTTGTTCTGAACTAGCTCTCCTCTCAGGTAGACTTGGAGCATTGCTCTCCCTGCTTCCAGAACCTGAAGCACCTGACCCAGTGCTAGAAGCACTTGGAGCACCTGGAGAAACAAGCAACTCCACCAAAACCTCCTTTGTAGCTTCTCATGGTCCACCATCTATCCCGCTTCCTAATAGCTCAACAGAACAGCTACCCTGGTATGATGTCAGCTCGTCGAATACCACATCCCTTAATACCACATCTCTCTGTGTCTCTGGATCCATGCAACTCCAACCCTTCTTCTGGTCATCATAACCGACAAAAACTAGCTTCTATGCTTTCGCATCTAGCTTCGTTCTGAGGGCATCAGGAACATGCACGTAGCAGGTAGATCCGAACACTCGAAGGTGTTCCACTGTATGCATAATCTTGAACATCAACTCATGAGGGGTCTTCATGTTGATGGGACTGAGAGGCATCTGATTAATGGCATAGGTTGCACAAGACATTCCCTCTGCCCAGAAAGACTTTGGGATACTCTTGGCATGAAGCCAAAATTTGTAGGTCTCCGTCAGATGACGGATCTTCCACTCTGCAACACCATTTTGTTGTGCAGTGTGAGCACAAGAGAGCTCTCTCTGGATGCCATGCTTCCTGCATAAGTTAAAGAGCACTTTGGAGGTAAACTACCTCCATTGTCAGTTCTGAACTTCTTGACCTGCAAGTTGAGCCGACCCTCCACTAGCTCCTTGAACTCAACAAACCTCGTGAGAGCTTCCAACTTCTCCTTCAGAAAATATACCCAAGTATATTCAGTGAAGTCTTCAATCAGAACTAATTTATACCTGCTGCCTCCAAGACTGACAGTTACGGTAGGTCCACATAGATCACCATGAATACACTCCAAGGGTGCTTTACATCTGCTTTGTGATTTGTAAAATGGAAGACGTTGAGCCTTACCATATTGACAACTTGCACAAACATGACCTTCTCTGAAGGATGACAAACTGGGCAAACCTCTCACAAGGCCTCTCCCTGTCATAGCTTTCAACTTGTCCATCCCAACATGTCTGAGTCTTTCATGCCAGATAGTAGCGCTATCATTAGTCCTCATCTTATCAACATAAGAACTTGTAGACATCACAAACAAGTCCATCACCATTCTGCGAACATGAGTGACTTCAGCCTCCACTGCTGACACATTTCTAAGAAACTTCACTTCTGTTGGACCAAACAGAACGTGATAGCCAGTATCCACCACATTGGTCACCGAGAAGATGTTTTTCTTCATTCTCGGAACATGGTAGACACTCTTCAATGTAAGAGTACCTCTATCATCATTCAAAAAAACCTCACCCTCCTTCTCTACTGCATGTATAGTATCATCAGCTATAATGATAACATCATTACCTGTATATGCCTACAAAGAAGAGAACTTTGACTCATCTCCGGTTAGGTTATTACCACAACCCGAGTCAACTATCCAATCATCCTGATAGTTGATGGAAGCCATAGCCCGGACATATGTTCCCGTCATGAAAGCTCCATCACCCCATCTATCATCTACATTGGAATCAGACTCCTCCTTTCCTGCAGCATGACCTGGCTGAAGATTGACTTTGTTGTCTCTTTTGAAGTGACCAAGCTTGTTGCACCTGTAACATCTCAGTCCTTCCTTCCTTCTTCCCTTCAGACTTAGGAGCATAACTCCTCTCATGCTGATATGAAGTAGATGGACCCTCCTTACCAGATGGCTTCATCTTATTGTCCCATCTCTTCTTCTTGCATGAATAAAGCACCTCGCTCTCTTCTCCATAGACATACATCCCAGCCATTTGCTTTGCTAAGCTCTCTTGCGATGCCAGCAAGTTCTCTAGCTCTAGCAACGATGGCTGATTGGCCCAGCCTTGAACAGAAGTGATAAAGGCCACATACTCCCTCTGCAAGCCACGGATTTTGTGCCTCTTCAACTTAGCTTCTGAAATAGGCTCATCCTGGTCCAAAGCTTATATCTCCGCGCAAAGGTTCTTCATTTTCAAGAAGAACGTTGAGATTGACAAATCTCCCTGAGTTGATTTCGCCAACTCATTTTCCAAGAACTATAGCCGAGCTACATTCTTCTTTTTAAACAAGCCATCCAAGGCTGTCCAAATATCAGCAGTTGACCTACACCCTATAATGTGGTCAAACAACTCCATAATGATAGCTCGCTTGAGAGTGAACTCAGCATTCACATTTGTTCTCTTCCAAGACTTCACGAGCTCAGCCTTCCCCTCAGTAGGAACAACAACTTGTCTTGCTTCTCCTCCAACTACCTCCCATAAATCCTCGCCAAGCAGATAGCTCTCCATGCACAACTTCCACTTTTTAAAGTTAGCCTGTGTAAGAAGCTCAACACCAAGACCTCTAGTATATCGTCCTTCCATTGTTATCCCACTGATTGGCAACCAACTTGCAGAAATCCAAGCAGAAGACAAGACTGATTACTTCTTAGAAACCTACATCTGATAACATGTTAAAATTTTAGAGGTCCGGAGTGAAGTAATAAATATGGAACACTTCAACAACAATCAATAAGAATATCAATCAGTGACAATGGGAAGACAAAATAGTGCTCTTGTTATTCACTATCTCTTTAAAGCTTGTGACATACATGGCGAGACATGATTCATAAGAATCGCGAAGAAGAGAAGCACAAGACACAAAAAACAAGCCGCCAGCAAACTGCAAAAGCAAGACTGCCCGATCGCTCGAACAGGAAAGCCGCACGACTATCCCTAAGACTGCGCGAATAGAGCACAAGCCAGTGTTGTAAGACCGCAACCACAGACCGCACAACTCGCTGATTTATTCAACTGCTGAAAACAACTACCCGCACTTCTTGATCGCCCTGACCGCACGGTCTCAAGATCACAGAAGAACCCGCAAACACTTGACGAAGAACTGCTTCCTGCTGCAAGACCGCAACTCAAGACCGCCCGACCACTTAAGGCCGCCAGATCAACTGAGCCCACTGAACAGTCCAAGAACTCCTAAACACAGTCTGCACTGACAGATCGCTGTAGAACTAGTTTATTCAAAGCAGGAAAAAAAGGAGAATGCTGACGGTTGTTGGAACATGGTCTTCCGCATCTCCTAGGTTTGGCAATAACAAATCCTATGTGTTATTGATCTTGTGTGTTTAAGTGTGCAGGAAACAAAGTCCATATGACTCAAGGATCACTTAAGAAGGTTGCCCCCAAACTTGAGCCATCAAATCCAACATGTCCACTAGCGTCGGCGGTAGCACCTAGCGCCCGGCGGTAGCACTTAGCGCCCGACGATAGCGATGATCAGCGCAATTTCGGAGCACATATGGAAGGAGCTAGCACCTGGCGATAGCGGATAGCGCAGGCGGTTGTGTGGAGCACAGAAGGCAAGAGAGAAATGTTTCCTCGGATTGAAGATTCCCCCGCGCAGAATAATGGCTAATCCGGGATAGCGTCGGCGCTAGCGCTAGCGCAAGCGCTAGCGCTGAGGCTATAAATATGACCCCTCTTCTCTCGTTTCATCAAGACATCAGAGAGAGAGAGATTGAGTGCTAGAATTCCAGAGGCTGATTTGGCCGAAAGTTGATGACCTACCAAAGCTCTGTGGATTTTTGAAGGAGAATCTCTTCACACCGGATCTAAATGACGTCCGCTTCAACAACACTTATTCTACAGCGGATCTTCGTCTCCAACTTCAGAAGTTCTTCATGAGGGAGTTTTTATTATTATCATTTCATATTTCTTGTAAACCGTTAGAGAATTTGCCTCGTGTTGGCGAATAGGTCTAGGTAGGACATAGGGCAGAATTTCTCCTCGTGTTGGTGACTAGATCTAGGTTAGGTCTAGGTGGTACTCAAGGCCAAATCCGGGGTTGGATTGGCTAGAGCGGCTTGAGGCCGAATCTGGGGAAGGATAGGCTAGGGCCACCAGTTCGTGAGGATGCGAGTCGGGATAGAAAACAAAAAGAGCTTACTACTATTCTCCCCCGGTTTCTAGCGTTATAGAAATCAACTTTGGTAAAACCTTATTTCATATTAATAAAACATGTCTCCACTTTATTTTAATTGCTTTGTTTGATTTCTCACTTTCTTATTCACGCACTATTTCAAAGAAAATCAAAATATAACTTAAGTTTTAAAAACCCTTTTTCACCCCCCCCCCCCCCCTCTAAGGTCGCCTACTGATCCAACACTGGTGGCTGCTAGCCGCTAACCAGCGAACAGAACAACCCAGTCAGGCAAATCAAACTGTGCAACCTCGTAAAGAGACCGGCACAATCAAGCCAACTTTGGTTCTTACAGTTCTTGCATATGAATGGATACCCTGGCGTCCCTATTTATAGGCAAACGAATGGATGTCGTCACCGCCCCAAGGGATAAAGTCACCTTCCAGATTGAAGCACGCGGTCTCAAGAACCAGACCGCGCGGTCTCTTCAAGACCTTATTACACTTAAGCAAAACTGTCCAAGACAGCTTGCCAAGAACAAACCGGCAGGCCGCTCAGTTTCTTATAAGAACGCATGAGCAACTGACCGATTAGGAGCAGACTGCCAGAAACGAGCTCAAGCCGACCGCAGAAGCGGCTCAAGAACAAGACTGTCCGGTCTAAACCAGAACAGATTTACTTGGGCAAAATAGGCAACCAAACACAGGTCGCCAACACCAGAAACTCGCGACCATAACGCTAAGTCTCGCGGTCTCTGTGGTCTCCAAAAATAGACCGCCCGGACAGACACTTCCACTTCAAAAAATTTAACAAGGCTCAACATCCCTACCTCAGGCGCAGCTACCCTACAAGCTCAGACCTATCAAGATGTCCTACCTCAGATCTCCACAGAGATCCTACCCTCAAGTTGAACTCTCGGCTCTACACTCAGGCCCAACAGCCCTACTCCCTCAGGCAAAATGCCTTACAAACTCTGAACAAGTAATGTTCCTGTAGAAGGTAATGAAAGTGATGCTTACAATAGAAGACAAAATAGTTAATCTTTTAAGCCTTGATCTTCTGTTGCTGACTTGAAGCTGGGAAGAGAACATTGGCTTCAATCCTTCCTTTCTCTGATCCTTCTCTTCAGTAGATGAATAAGGATCAACTTTCTCTTCTTCAATCACACAGGAAGAGCAATCTTTCTCTCCTTTGTAGCTTCGGGAAGCAGAAGGAGAGAACTTCTTAGCAGCCGTCAATGTAACAGTAGAGTTGTCTTCATTTTTTGCAAGAGCATTTTTCTTAAAGAGCCCTAAGTTATTCTTTTATACTTCTCTTATCTTTAACGGCTAACAGATGGCCCCTGACACAGCATGGAGGAGATTGGAGTACCATATTTTGCTTTTCTGTAGCTTGGGCCAAAAGTAAAACCTGCCAACACATTTGAATCTGTCTCAGCGGTTGGGCTGAGACAACTTCCTGTCTCAACGACTACTTCTGTCCCATCCCAGCGGATCTGCTAAGACAGACAGTTGTCTCAGCTCTTCCTCAATCTGCAACTCAGCTGGCCCAGACACCTTCTCAGCGGCTCCTGGCCTTGTCTCAGCAGTTCAGCTGAGACTGAGTACTTGTCTTAGCAGTTTTGGCAGTAAACCACTGAACTTACTTCCCACCTTAGAATAACCTAACCCTGCATAGTCATGAGATGAAATAGGGTTTATCAAATACAACTTGTACTTAGCATTGAGTGTGATGCCTCTTCAAATTAAGGGAACATTGAGAGTAATATTCAAAACATTCAGTAATATTCCCAACATTGAGAGTAATGTTCATGACAGGCATAGTACCAACAGAGTTTATAAGCCCAATAATATGATTAGATAATCATGTCAATGCATCACAGATTAACTTAAACAATGACACAGAGTAAAATTAAGCTATGGCTCAGATTAGATTACAACATAAAGTAATCAATTAAACAATTCATTCATTTTCATTTCAAATGAAGTAATGAGACATTGTTCAATTTATATCTAGAAATCCATAACACTTAATTACATTCATTTAAATTTTTCTCTTCTTAGAAGAAGTTAAACATTTAGCATTGTCTTCAACCACTTCTTTGCCTTTTTCTGAAGTGCCCTTGTCTTCAGCAACATCATCTTTGTTTCCTGCAGCAGTGGTGGTAGTGTCCTTCTCTGCATTTGCTGCTTCAATTTCAGCTATTTTTCTTTTGTTTTCTTGCCTTTTGAAGTACAGGTATGGCTTTGGGATGTATCTTGAAGGCATTCTCCTTGGATTGTCCTTCCTTACCAGATTAGCTTTGAATACTCTATCCTTTTTGTATTTCTTTCCAAGTGTTTTATCCATTCTTCAGAGGGATAGATTTTGTCAATTTCTTTGTAGACATGGTCATGGTTTAGCCAGGCATTCAATATTATTTCCTTGGAGTCATCACTCCAATATTCATAATCTGGATCTCTGCTCTGCTCATCCCTATGCTTGGCCATGTATTCTTCAGCCAGCATCATCTTTTCTCTTTCTCTTCTCTTTTTGAATCGTTCATTTTGAGCAATTGCCTCTTGATTGGGGAAGTCACAATCTTCTGCTCTATTTATGTCCAGGAGAGGAAGGTTTAAGGCAAGCCTTGTACCTTGCAGAACCTTGAGTGTTAGGTCAGAGTTTATGATAGCATTGGTATCCTCCCCCTTTCTGGCTTCTTCAAATATCTTCTGAGATATGTCCTGATGAGCAGCAATTATGGAGCCAGAGATTGTTTGGATGACATTTTCTATATCATCCTTTAGCTCTTTCTTGTTCCTGTCAGCCTCACCATTCAGTTGCATGGCAGTGGAGTACACATATTCTTGTATCTGGTTTGAGGATTTTTCTATTACCTCATCTGTCTTGCTGACATAGTTCTTGATATATGTCATATCCTATTCAGAGAGTGGGAGGTGGTTGTCCATTGATCTGAGAATTGTAATATGAGACACCACTATTTTCTCTGCCAGATCAAACCACTCGGTCATTTGCCTATTAAGGATGATAGTGTCTTCCTTGATTTCTTTCACCTCAGCCATCACTGCAGATTTCACATTGAAGATGGACTGATCTATGTATGCTTTTACTGTAGAAGATGACTTGTCTACATAGTCCTTCATAGATGTTAGATGAGTGTCTAACATGTTTTTAATAGCATTTAGGATGCTCTCATTTGACTGTGAGGAAATGGAGGTTTGATGATAAACAATCATTTGTGCTTGGAGACTTTGTGGAGGACTAAGAGGAGGCACTGATTCCTTAGGAGGTATAATCTGATATAGTGTTGCAGGTGTCATCTGAAATGGATTTATGACTGGAGCATTATCCCTTTGGTCAGGGTCATCTTCTTCATCATTATCAGCAGCAGCATTATCCGGTTCCTCCCCCTCAGATATAGCATCTTGATCAGATGAGTCCAAGAAATATGGGACAATTAGTTGAAGTTATATTTACTGACTTAGCAATACTAAAGATGGTTAGTTAGTCTTACCAAGTACATCATTTTGACCAAATGATGGCTCTTTTGGCTTCTCCCCCTCAGATGGGGCATCAAAGTGTCCTTGTGGGTGTAAATCCCAGAGATTTGGGGAGTCATAAATGTTAAGTGAAATTCTTCTTTCAAGATCTAAGATGAATGTATCAATCTTACTTTGTATGTCCTTAGGAGAAGGTACTTTGTCCTTATCAGTCTTGACTCTTTCTCTCTCATTTTTACCACTGTTAACATCCATGGAAGATGGTTCTTGATGTTGCTCCCCCTCAGATAGAGCATGCATCTGGCCTTCAGGAGCTGTAGTCCACATTATTTAAGAGTCATTAGTGATTAATTAGTACATTTGTTATGAGTAGACAACATTATTAATAATGTGTAGTTTATGGATTAATTACCTTGTGTTCTAGCTAATTCTAAATCCTATGGATGGATAGTGTCAGCAGGCATGTCATCCAGTTGAGCTTCCTTGTTCAGAATACTGTGTGATCCAAGATCAGCATCTGCACCTTCATTCTTATCTGAGTGGGGTCTGAATCAGAGCTTTACATGATCATTCTTGGCTTCTTTACTGATTTAGATTTCTTTTTCCCTTTCTCCTTTGCCTCAGTGGGCTGGCTCATGGATAGCACCCTGGTGAACCTATCTGTTGGAACCTTAGTTTTGATTTGAGTTAGGATCCATCTTTATGGTCTAAGTTTCTATCACAACACATATTGTATAAACTAGATCAAATCTCATTAAGACACAAGACTCAGAAAAGAATATAACATAATCTGCGTTCGACGAAAGGCAAGCAGCGCTCGACGAAATATAAAGGAAGCTGCGATCGACGAAAAGCCAGCAGCGCTCGATGAAATGACTCCAAAGCTGCGCTCGATGAAATGACTCCAAAGCTGCGTTTGATGAAAACCAAGCAGCGCTCGACGAAAAGCTGCGTTTGACGAAATCCAATCAGCGCTCGACAAAAGTTCTCTCAGCGTCTCAGCGGCTCAGCGGTCGACAAAATATTCAGCCCGACGAACTTCAAGCTGAGATCGACGAAATATTGTTATCTCGACTATTATTCTATATGTTGTCAGCAATATTTTGAATAAGTTCTATTTATATATTGCTGCCCTTCTTTTGTTTAAATTATCACGGCCTTGCATTAATGATATAGCCGTTGCAGAACCACAATTAATATAGCCATTGCAGAATGTTAATAATATAGCTGTTGCAGAACAACTTAAATTAAAGATGGCAGTTTATCTTCTCGAGGAGTCTAGTTGATAAAAAGAGACTTTAACTCTTCCCTTTTAAGATAGACAAAAGACAGACGAGAGAGAAAAGAATAGGAATTGAACATAAGAGAGAGAAGCTCTCCAGATTACACACAGACAGAGAAAGCACAAAGAACAACATATTATTATTATCATCTATCTATCTTGTTTGCTAACTCTTCTCTGCAGATCATCTTCCTCCTGAGACACCTAATCCAGATCATTTGCTCAGGATCCCAACTGCAGAAGAAGAAAGAAAGGAGTACTACATTCTAGAGAAGAAGCTTCCTCACCTGATCATCAAACACTAATCAAATCAGGGGGGCTCTTCAACATCATCAAGGATTCACTAGAGTCTTCTTAGAAAGAGAAGAACAATATATTTTCTGTTATCCTTTAACTGTATATAGGGTTATAACTCCCTTCAAAAGTTACAGCCATTGGTGGCAGGGAGCCTGGTCAAAAACTGATCAAAAGCTCACTTGGTGTGTGGACACCTGATCAAAACTCCCTTGGTGGCAGGGCACCTGATCAACAACCTGTAGTGGAATCCTACCAAGTGTGGTAGAAGAGTAGACGTACCCAGGTTTAGTGGGGAACTACTATAAAATTCTTGTGTCGTCTGTGTTATGTTTATTTTGCTATGTTGTGTGATGTGCTTCCTTATTTCATTTTATAACTCACTCTTCAATACACATATAAGTAACACTATATTAATTCCGCTATAAAATTAAGTGAAAAACCTTTTAAAACTCTATTCACCCCCCTCTACCGTAAATCTAAGATCTAACCTCATCTTAAATTGGTATCAAAGCTGATATCAATTGACCTTCAATTGGTATCAGAGGTTAGTTGATTGTATACAGTCTAACACATGAATCAAAAGATCAATTAGATCTTAAATTTATTTTAGAGTTTTTATCTTTTTCATGGCACAAGAAGATTTTTCAAGTATCAGAACACCTACTTGTAATTTGAATAACTTCTCTTTATGGCAAGCTAGAATTAGATTATATATGAATGCAATAGATGAAGAAATTTATAATTCTGTCCTGACAGGACCTCCAACTTCATCAACATCAACAGATGCTCAAAAAAAGCTGAAAAGTGATGATGCCAAGGCTATGGATATATTAGCTCAATCAATGTCAAATGACATTTTTCAAATTGTTGTTGATTGCACTTCATCAAGAGACATCTGGAACTCCCTCACAAGAAAGGTAACTGAATCTTCTTCCACCTCAAGTGATTCAGAAATAGAATCATCATTGAGTTCAAGTGAAGAAGAAGAAGAACAAAAAGTTATAGCATTCTGCATAATGGCCATAAATGGCTCAAACCACAACCCAGATGCAGAATCTGAATCTGATGAAGATGAGGTAATTTCAAGTTTTGATTTTACTCCTAAACAATGCAAATCAGATTTTAAAATGCTATGTACAGATTTTATAAAATCTGAGAAAGAAATCAAATCTCTCAGAAAAGAGTTAACAGAAATAAACACTTTAACCTCTGAAAATACTAAAGAAGATTTGAAAATATCAGAAGAACAAATTATTTCTTTGAAAAATAATTCAATTAAGGCTGAAATTTTTGAACAAACTCTTAATGGAGGAAATATCAAGATAATGAATATCACAAGCACTAAAAATGCCAGATTAAATGGCAGGAAACTTGGCTTAAGATTTTCGTCTAATCTATCTAATATTCAAAAGAAAAATATTCTAACTACATTCATAAAATTTGTCTATGCTAAAGAAAAAGAAGAAGCAGAAGACTCAGTAAAAATCACTGAAATTTTGTGTGTTCAACAAAATTCCTCGAATAGAGATCGACGAAATCAAATGACTTCGACGAACGTAGATCGACGAAAGCCGAACACAGAGAATAAATATAACTACTCCTTAATAAGAGGTCAACGAAATCACTGTACTTTGTCAACAAGAGATCGACGAAATCAGAGTAGTTTATCAAACATATATCTTAATGATTATCAAGAAAAATTTCAATTGGTATCAAACATATATTTTAATGATTATAAAAGTAACTTTCAATTAGTAAAACACTTAACAGATACAAAAGACAATATAACTAACTATAAATGCTTGACCTATTAAAAATCTTTTAACTCTAATTGAAATCAAACAAAAAGTTATAAGATTCAATTGAATTTTCTATCTTAAAAACAAAGTCAGATAACTTCATGTTCTAACAGACTTTCTCAGGACCATCAAGATTAGAGTATTCTACTCTAGTTGCATTGATCAGAAATGATCATGGCACTGAGTTTTGCATCTCTTCCGATGAGAGAATTCTGTAAGAAGGAAGGTATCAGGCAATGTATTTTTGAGAAGATAAGAATTCCTTAGAATCCATTAACAGTTGTAGCAATTCAAAGTTATAAAAACTTTCTATCTTAAAAATTCCTTAGAATCCTTTAATAGCTGTAGCAATTCATCATATTAATAGAATCCTATTAAAACAAAATTTAGGAATCAGAAATGCTTATTTTCCCATTTACCCTTCTTCTAAGGGTCTTGATCCAGGGTTCCCTAAATCAAGACAGGGGGAGAAATTTATTAGAAGAAGAGAAATTTAAAAGAAGAAAGAAATTTAAAAGAAGAAGAGAAAATTAAAAGAAGAAAAGAAAATTATTAGAAGAAGAGCAATTTAATTTATGATTAAATGTTTTCAAAAGAACAATTAATTTTATTATCTGTTCATCTACTTAAAGCTCTATAATATCTTTTGAAATATCTAATGCTTTGAGTTATTCTATTTTGGCATCCTAAACCAAATAGGGGGAGATTGTTGGATCAACCAGTATTGATTTGGATTAGGATCCTTGTATGTCTTTAATTAGGATCCCTGTTTTATATATGTCTTTAATTTCAAATCTGTATCCCAACTCAAATAGGGGGAGATTGTTGGAACCTTAGTGATATAGAAATTTCGTATTTTGAAATTGAGCGAATGTTAAAGATTTTCTCCAAAACAATATCCAATTAAGGCAAGTGTACCTTACCGTCTATAGTATAGGATATTTAGAAATACCAAGGTCGTATTCCACGGGACACGTTGATTACTTCTACTTCGAGGAAAATCACCATTATCTTATCGAACGATTTTTTTTAGGGTTGTTTTACTTAACTAAAAAAAAAGACAAATCGCAAGCTAAATGAAAAGAATAAACATTGCATGAAAGGAAAGAAAAATTAACATTGCATAAAAGAGAAATTACTAAGGAGAGAAAAATTAACATTGCATGAAAAAGAAATTAATAAGGGGAAAGAGAACATGAAAGAGAACAAACTTAATTTTATTGAAAACCAAAACTATTACAAGCTTAAAAAGAGATTACAAAGCTAGGAAATTAAGGATACAAACTTTACTTAACTAGTGCATGAAAGAAATAAAAACTAGTGCATTACATTAAAAAAAGAGAACATGAAAGCTTAAGGAAAAACATGAACATGAACATAAAAATCTCACTAACATCTCTAGCAGCACCTCCCCATCTCCAAAATTCTGAACCCTGGACTCAAGGAGAGCCTCCGAATTTATAGCAAAAAATTTCAAGTTACACGCCCTTGGTCACGGGCGTGACCTAGGGCGTGTAAACATTACTGACATCGGATCTGACAGTGGCGTGGACTTTGCGTGACGGTGAGAGAAATTCGGACATTACACGCCCGTGTAACTTGGGTCACGGGCGTGACTTTGGACGGCTTCATTAAATGCAACATGGGCTTGAATTCGGCGCGGCGGAGCAGGGATCACGTGGGAAAGTCACGGGCGTGACATTTCGGGTCACGGGCGTGTACCTGGGCAGCTTCAATTATTGCAGCATGGGATAGAATTCGGCGAGGCAGAGCGCGTTCGTCGAACTCAGCTCAGGCTTCGTTGAACGTAGGGGCGGAGAGCGTTCGTCGAACGGAACTCCGATTTCGTCGAACGCAGGGGCAGAGATCTTTCGTCGAACGCAGCTCCAATTTCGTCGAACGCAGCGGCAGAGAACTTTCGTCGAACGCAGCTCCAATTTCGTTAAACGCAGGGCCAATTTCATCGAACGCAGATCTTTAGGTTACACGCCCTTTGTCACGGGCATGACTGAGGGCATGACTTGTGATTTTCTCCAATTTTTCCCAAAATCTGCAAAAATAAAAGTAAAACTATATTTAGAACAGAAATTATAAAAGAAGTAATTTTAAACTAAAATATAAATAATATTTGCAATTTTAAATTAAAACTAAGCTAAATACTATAATTAAAATACGCATAAATACTACTCATCACTTAGTTTTGATTTGAGTTAGGATCCATCTTTATGGTCTAAGTTTCTATCATAACACATATTGTATAAACTAGATCAAATCTCATTAAGACAGAAGACGTAGAAAAGAATATAATATAAACTGCGTTCGATGAAAGGCTAGCAGCGCTCGACGAAATATCAAGGAAGCTGCGATTGACGAAAAGCCAGCAGCGCTCGACGAAATGACTCCAAAGCTGCGTTCGACGAAAACCAAGCAGCGCTCGACGAAAATCTGCGTTCGACGAAATCCAAGCAGCACTCGACGAAAGTTCTCTTAGCGTCTCAGCGGCTCAGCGGTCAACGAAATATTCATCCCGACGAACTTCAATCTGAGATCGATGAAATATTATTAGCTCGACTAATATTCTATATGTTGTCAGCAATATTTTAAATAAGTTCTATTTATATATTGCTGCCCTTCTTTCATTTAAATTATCACTGCCTTACATTAATGATATAGCCATTGCAGAACAACAATTAATATAGCCGTTGCAGAACATTAATAATATAGTCGTTGCAGAACAGCTTAAATTAAAGATGGCAGTTTATCTTCTCGAGGAGTCTAGTTGATAAAAAGAGACTTTATCTCTTCCCTTTTAAGATAGACAAAAGACAGACGAGAGAGAAAAGAATAGGACTTTAACATAAGAGAGAGAAGCTCTCTAGATTACACACAGATAGAGAAAGCACAAAGAAGACAGAGATAGAGAACAACATATTATTATTATCTATCTATCTATCTTGTTTGCTAACTCTTCTCTGCAGATCATCTTCATCCTGAGACACCTAATCCAGATCATTTGCTCAGGATCCCAACTGCAAAAGAAGAAAGAAAGGAGTACTACATTCTAGAGAAGAAGCTTCCTCACCTGATCATTAAACACTAATCAAATCAGGGGGAGCTCTTCAACATCATCAAGGATTCACTAAAGTCTTCTTAGAAAGAGAAGAACAATATATTTTTTGTTTTCCTTTAACTTTATAAAGGGTTATAACTCCCTTCAAATGTTACAGCCATTGGTGGCAGGGAACCTGATCAAAAACCTGTAGTTGGGTTAGAGCACCTGATCAAAAGCTCGCTTGGAGTGTGGACACCTGATCAAAACTCCCTTGGTGGCAGGGCACCTGATCAACAACCTGTAGTGGAATCCTACCAAGTGTGGTAGAAGAGTAGACGTACCCAGGTTTAGTGGCGAACTACTATAAAATTCTTTTGTCGTCTGTGTTATGTTTATTTTGCTGTGTTGTGTGCTGTGCTTCCTTATTTCATTTTATAACTCACTCTGCAATACACATATAAGTAACACTATTTTAATTCCGCTATAAAATTAAGTGAAAAACCTTTTAAAACTCTATTCACCCCCCTCTAGAGTAAATCTAAGATCTAACCTCACCTTCAATTGGTATCAAAGTTGATATCAATTGACCTTCACTATCTAAGGTCTTTATATCCATCCTTTTCAGGTAATGGATATTGGAACCTTGTAGCCCTTTAAACTTCTCAGGATATGTCTGAATTAGATATAGGGATAGAATTCTACCCATGTTTGGTGCTTGCAAACATTCCTTAAGTCTCTGAAATATGACTGCTCCCCAGGAAGTTTTCTTCGTCAGAATGATCCTTGTCATAATGTTAAACATGGATTGGGAGATTGTATCATGAGACCAAGGCTTCCATAGGAGTGCTTTGCCCACTATATCTGACAAAAGTTTGCCTCTTTGATTGAAGAATTTTCTTTTCGAGGAGCCAATCTGTCATCACTGCACTCAACCCATTTTAGAGCGTTCTTCTTGTCCTTGTCAGAGATATCTTCCTCCTCATCCTGACTGCATGAGGGAATGTGGAAAGCTTGTTCAATTCTTGCTGAGGAGATTTTCACTCTTTCTCCTCCTATTTTAGACCTCAAGGAGTACTTGGAAGAGGACAATTTGGCATTATTGAACCATTCGAGAACTTTAGTTCTGAGAATGACTGTCGGTTCAGAATGAATGTACTCCAGGCCTTGTGCTTCCAGGATTTGAATCACTCCCTTTATGTCCTTTGGAGCATGGGAAAATCCAATTCTCACTATTTCATACCCCTCCATAAGATCTTTTGAACTCTTGGGTGGCATTTTTGCTTTAGAAGAAGGCGCTGGGACGGAATAGAATATGATTCTTCTCAGCAGCTAGGAAGGAAAGGATGTGTAGCTTTCACTAATTAACAATTGTCAATTTATTTGGATTGAATCTGTGTTTTGATTAGCCCTAATAATTAAGGTTAAGTGAACTTATTATTGTAAGGAGAACTAGGTCATTTGGGGTGGCATTTAGACAAACTGTAATGGGACAAGCCCGTCTCAGCGGAACCGCTGAGACTTGTAAAGAAATAGGGTGTGCCGAGACGAGAAATTCGAAAGAAAAACAAAACATAAATAACAAAACAATCACAGAAGACACACAAATATTTCAGAGGTTCACCCCAATCCGGGCTGTCCCCTTTCCCCTTCATCTTCACGATGTTCTAATCACCAAATCGGAATACAGCTTATAAGGATCAAAACCGATCCTACCTCACTTTACCCTCTTCAGACAAGAACAGAGGAACCGCCGCCAAGAACCACCGCGCAAAACACTATTGCACTCCTTTTGTCTTAACCCTAAACCAGGGTTATGCACCCTTTAAATAGGGCGCCAAACCGGGCTCAAAACAACATCCGTTGAGACCGGTTCAACAACATCTGCTGAGACGACATGTAAAACCGCTGAGACAGTTTAGCTACATCCGTTGAGAGGGCATGTATATCCGCTGAGATGATTCAGCAACATCCGCTGAGACGGCATGTATATCCACTGAGATGATTCAGCAACATCCGCTGAGACGGCATGTATGTCCGCTGAGATGATTCAGCAACATCCGCTGAGACGACGTGATTTAAGGACCCCATTCGGCGAACGCAGGCGGAGTTCGACGAACCCTTCTCCGTTCCTCGAACACCGTTCGACGAACCCTTCTCCGTTCGTCGAACGTTGTTCGACGAACCCTTCTACGTTCGTTGAACCCTGTTCGATGGACCCTGATCAGAAGTGTTCCCCAACTCCAACATTCTTCCACTTGGTGAACATCTTCCTCCGGCGAGAGCTGCTCCTCCAACCTTCCTCTTCAACCCTACGGTCGTTGCACACCACTGAAATTTGGCAACAGGAACCGCCTTGGTAAGAAAATCAGAGCTGTTCTCCATCGTGTCCACCTTCTCCTGTTGAACTACCTTCTTCTCCACCCTCTCCCAGATGAAATGATACTGGATGTCAATGTGTTTGGTTCGTGCGTGAAAGGCTGGATTCTTGGCTAGCTGAATAGCCCCTTGGCTGTCTCACCACAGCTTCACGGGCCCCTACTCAAACCCGAGCTCCAAACTTAGCCTCCTCAGCCATATGGCCTCCTTGCTTGCATGAGTAAGAGCCATGTACTCCGCCTCCATCGACGATAGTGCCACCACGCATTGCCTCCGACTCAACCAACATATTGCACCTCCAAACAGTATGAACACGTACCCACTGGTGGATCTCCTGCTATCCAGATCACCTCCCCAATCTGAGTCCACGCGCCCAACCACGTCCAGGACTCCTCCTTCACCAGCTCCTTCAAAATATAGGGAGTAATTTAAAGTTCCTCGGAGATACCTGAACACACGCTTCACAGCGTTCCAGTGTTCCTTTCCTGGTGTAGCCATATACCGGCTCAACGCTCCCACTGCTTGAGCAATGTCAGGGCAAGTGCAGACCATGGCGTACATCAAGCTTCCCACAGCACTAGCATAAGGGACCTTCGTCATGTCCTCGACCTCATCATGTGTCTTCGGGATCAACTCTGCAGATAACAGGCACCCAACTGGCATTGGTGCTCCCACTGGCTTGCAGTTTGTCATATTGAACTTCTTCAACATCTCCTCGACGTACCTCTGCTGCCCCAACCAAATCTTCTTCTTGTTTCGATCCCTGGAAATCTGCATTCCCAAGATGACACTTGCTAGCCCCAAATCCTTCATCTCGAATTTCGCTGAGAGCAGCTTCTTCACTTGTTGGATCATCCTGACACTATTCCCCACCAGTAGCATATCATCTACATAAAGTGTCAGGAAGATGAACTACTCTCCCTTTCTCTGGATGTACACATAGTGGTCCGAATTCGATCTTTCAAAACTTAACTCCAGCATGTAGGTGTCAAATTTCTGGTACCACATCCTCGGAGATTGTTTTAGTCCATACAGGTCCTGGGATCGTAACCTAGCTCTGATACCAAATGTAAAGAAATAGGGTGTGCCGAGACGAGAAATTTGAAGAAAAACAAAACACAAAGAACAAAACAATCACAGAAGACACACAGATATTTCAGAGGTTCACCCCAATCCGGGCTACGTCCCCTTTCCCCTTCCTCTTCACGATGTTCTAATCACCAAATCGAAATACAGCTTAAAAGGTTACAAGGATCAAAACCGATCCTACCTCACTTAACCCTCTTCAGAAAAGAACAGAGGAACCGCCGCCAAGAACCAGCGCGCAAAACACTGTTGCACTCTTTTTGGCTTAACACTAAACCAAGGTTACGCACCCTTTAAATAGGGCGCCAAACCGGGCTCGGAACAACATCCGCTGAGACCGGTTCAACAACATCCGCTGAGACGGCATGTAAAACCGCTGAGACAGTACAGCTACATCCGCTGAGATGGCATGCATTGTTGAAATTATTGAAGTGGAGTGGAACGTGGCCGGCGGTCTGAATATTGGAGACCGCAGAGACCGCGCGGTCTGCGCTGGTACTCTGCCGGTCTGGCTCTGCCGGTCTCGTTCTGGCGGTCTGCTTTTTGGCCGGTCTGTTCCTGTTTGTTGCGGTCTCTTCTCGGGTTGTTCTGCTTGGTTTGTCTATCCTCTTTGTAGAAGACCGGGCGGTCTGTTCTTGGGTGACCGCTGTGACCGGGCGGTTTATGCTGGGTGATCTGGCGACTTATCTGGAGTCGGCCAGATGTTCCTTGTTTGCTCTAGGCGATCTAAGGGAGGAGTGTTCTTATGTCCGCGCGACTTGTTTGCTGTCTTTTGTTTGCGCGGCTTGTGCGCGGTTTGCTATTGATCTGATGTCTTGCACAGAATGGCGTTCAAGTGGTGTGGTCGCGCTGTCTGATCTGTGAGACCGCTGACGATCTGACGGGTGGTGACTGTACCTCTCTAGCGGCGGTGACGATATCCGTCTTCTCGCCTATAAATAGGGGTGCGTGGCCCCTCATTCATAACGAGAACTGTAAGAACTAGAGCCTGGGTTGTTTTGTGCGGTCTCAACTTTGAGGTCGGGCGGTCTCGGAAGCGAGTTGACTGTTTATTGTGTTTACAGGTTTGCAGGTTTGCGGTCAGCAGGTTGCCATCTCCTTCATTGGTGATTTCCCAATGGCTTGAATAAACAGTTCGGCAGCGGTCTGTCTGTGAACTGGTATATGTTGTTCTTGTGCTGTTCGCAGCAAGCTCAGCGATCAGGCGACCTTCGGCGGTTAGGCGGTCTGAGTTGCGGTCTGGCGACAGCTTTTGTTCTTCGTTCAATTCAATAAGGTCCAGCTCGTGCGGTCTGAGGTGGCGGTCTTGCAGTGCAGGCATCCTGTCTGTTTTCTGTTCGTGCGGTCTCAGGTCAAGCCGGGCGATCTCTGGAGTTCAACGGTCTGTGCGGTCTCTGCTTGTCAAGCCGCCAGTTTTTTTTTGGTGTGTTTTTTTCTTCTCCTTCGTGATTCTTATGAATCATGTCTCGCCATGTATACCTCGCACTGTAAATGAAGTTTTGTGATTCAATAAAGTCTATTGTGTTGCTGTGTGGCATTGTGGTTGTTTTCCTATAACTCAGTTGATGCAACTCCTGCTTACCTCTAAACGATTCAAATAAAAAATTTTAACATGGTATCAGAGATAGGTTCTTGGAGTGGATAAGCAGTGATCAACTTGAGTTGCCATCGTCTTTGTGAAGAAGAGACCACGTAGTTTTCCATGGAAGGTGGATACGCAAGAGGGCTTGGTATTGAACTCCTCACATCGACTAACTATAAGAAGTGGAGGTCGTGTATGGAGAGTTACTTACTTGGCAAGGATCTATAGGAGATAGTTGGAGGAGAAGACACACAAGAGGTGTTTCTAGCAGGAGATAATATGGCAGAGATGAGACTTTGGAGGAGGACTAATGCAAAGGCAGAGTTCACACTCAAGAGGGCTATCTCACCAGAGCTATTCAATCACATCATTGGATGTAAATCTGCTGCTGAGATTTGGACGTCTTTGGACGGGCTGTTCAATAAGAAGAATGTAGCTCGACTACAGTTTCTTGAAAATGAGTTGGCGAAGGCCTCTCAAGGTGATCTTTCTATCTCTACCTTCTTTCTCAAGATGAAGAACATCACAACAGAGATTTCTGCATTGGACCCTGATGAGCCCATCTCGGAGGCAAAACTGAAGAGGCATATCATCCGTGGGTTGCGGAAGGAGTATCTTGCCTTTGTGACGTCAGTTCAGGGTTGGGCAAATCAGCCATCTCTGTTGGAGCTGGAGAACTTACTTGCTTTGCAAGAAAGTTTGGCAAGACAGATGGCGGAGATAGTGATGTGTTGTTCTCTAGGAAGAAGAAGAAGAAATGGGAGAAGAAGAAGCCAGGTCATGATGGACCCTCTACTTTAGGTCACAGGATAGGGGTTATGCTTCTAAGTCTGATGGGAAGAAGAAGGGAGAGGGACCAAGGTGCTTCAGGTGCAATAAGACCGGCCACTTCAAGAAGGATTGTCGGATTAATCTTCAGCCGGGACATGCAGCGGAGAAGGAGAAGCCAAAGTATGATGAAGCTAGATGGGGAGGAGCCTTTGCAACCAATATGACGGCGATGCCCGTTAAGGCCTTGGCTGCCATCAACTTCGAAGAGGATTGGATCGTGGATTCAGGGTGTGGGCATCACCTCACCGGGGATGAATCAAAGTTCTCTTCTTTGGCACCTTACTCAGGTAACGATGCTATCATTACGGTTGATAATTCTGTTCATGCAGTAGAACAAGAAGGTGTTGTCTCTCTGAGCAGTGATAAGGGTACACTCACATTGAGGAGTGTTTATCACATGCCGGGCATGAAGAAGAATCTCTTCTCTGTGACCAATGCGGTCGATGCCGGTTATCACGTTCTGTTGGGCCCAACAGAAGTGAAGTTTCTTAAAACTCAACCAGAGATAAAGGTAGATGTTATCCATGTTGGAAAGCGGGTAAAGGACTTGTTCATTTTATCGACAAATACCTATGCTGACAAAATGAAGACCAATGATAGCGCGACTATCTGGCATGAAAGGTTGGGGCATGTAGGCATGGACAAATTGAAGGCTATGGCAGTAAGGGGCCTTGTCAAAGGCTTGCCTAGCTTGTCTTCCTATGGAGACGGTCATGTTTGTGCGGGATGTTAGTTTGGTAAGTCTCATCGACTTCCATTTGATAAATCGCAAATAAGATGCAAAGAGCCGTTGGAGTGCGTTCACGGTGATTTGATGGGACCGACTGCCACCCCAAGCCTTGGAGGCAACAGATATATGTTGGTGTTGATTGACGATTACACCAGATATGTCTGGGTGTATTTTTGGAAAGAGAAGTCGGAAGCCTTTGCGAAGTTCGTGGAGTTCAAGGAGCTGGTGGAAGGTCGGTTAGGCCCGCGGGTGAAAATATTGAGAACTGACAATGGTGGAGAGTTCACCTCTGGTGAGTTCTCAAGTTTTTGCAGGAAGCACGGTGTCCGGAGAGAGCTCACTTATGCCCATACTCCACAGCAAAATGGCGTTGCAGAGAGGAAGATCCGTCATCTGACGGAAACCTGCAAATGCTGGCTTCATGCCAAGAGTATCCCAAAGACTTTTTGGGCGGAGGGAATGTCTTGTGCAGCATATGTCATCAACAGGATGCCTCTAAGTCCTATCAACATGAAGACCCCTCACGAACTGATGTTCAAGGAGAAGCCGAGTGTTGCACACCTTCGGGTGTTCGGGTCAACCTGTTATGTGCATATCCCTGATGCTCTTCGGACAAAGCTAGATGCGAAAGCAAGGAAGCTAGTCTTTCTTGGATATGATGAACGGAAAAGGGATGGAGATGCATGGATCCTGAGACACGGAGATCAGTGGTATCTCGGGATGTGGTGTTCGATGAGGTGACTTCCTACAAGGGGAGTTCAGGAGTTGAACTACCGGAGAGCAGAGTTGATGAAGAAGGGAAGGCTGTGGAAAATCTTCAAGTGGAGTTGCCTGTTTCACCAGGAGCTCCAGCTTTGTCAACCTCTGAGATGGAGGCTTCAGGTTCTAGAAGCAGGGGGCGCAATGCTCCAAGTTCGTCTGGAAGAGGAGCTAGCACAGAAGAAGTAGCTGAGGAGGTGGTTAGTCAGGAGCAACCTCTTAGGAGGTCGAAGAGGACTATCAACCCACCTAATCGATACACAGGAGGAAACATGGTGAGCTTTGTCTCATGTTTCTTTGCTGGTCCCTTGGATGAGAGGGAGCTGTCGAGCTTTGAGAAGGCCAAAGGCGTGAAGCAGTGGGACATTACTATGCAGAAGGAGATGGATGCTCTCAAGAAGAATGAGACTTGCTCTCTAGTGCCCAGGCCCAAGGGCATTACCCCTGTGACATGCAAATGGGTTTATAAGCTCAAGAAGAAAGCTGACGGCACGATCGAGCGATACAAGACTCGCCTTGTGGCTCACGGGTTATCACAGCAGTACGGAGAAGATTATGATGAGATGTTCAGTCCAGTGGCAAAGATGACTTCGGTTCGATTTGTTATTGCTTTGGTGGCATCCAGTGGATGGGAGATTTGGCAGCTCGACGTGAATAATGCTTTCTTATACGGAGAGATTGACGAGGATATCTTCATGATCCAACCGCCGGGCTTCATCTCGGAGGAGTGTCCGGACTACGTCTGCAAACTGAAGAAAGCCATGTATGGGTTGAAGCAAGCGCCTCGGGCGTGGTATGGAAAGATCGCAGAGTATCTTCTATTCCGCGGGTCAGACTCTGATTCTAGCTTGTTCGTCAAGAAGGAGGGGGTGCTTCGGGTTATTGTTCTGCTGTATGTGGATGACATGATTATCACCGGGAACTCAAAGGAGGCAGTAGCAAGGCTGAGAGCCGAGCTTGCTATCAGGTTTGAGATGAAGGATCTGGGTGAGATTCACCATTTCCTTGGACTCGAGGTTCAGAGGCGGAAGAGCGGAGTGCTCGTTTCTCAGGCTGGATATGCGGAGCGAATCATTCAACGATTCAGCATGGAGGAAGGGAAGAGCAGCTCTATACCTCTGGAACAGCAACATAAACTTCGGAAGGATGAGGGGAGAGTTCTATCTGATCCGTTGGTGTTCCGAGCTCTGGTTGGGAGCTTGATTTACTTGACCATCACGAGGCCAGATATTGCTTATGCAGTTTGCAAAGTGAGTCGGTGCATGGCGGAGCCACGGAAGCCTCATCGTCTGGCAGCAAAAGGAATCTTGAAATATGCGAAGTCAACCTCTGATTTGGGTCTCCTCTATAGGAGAGGGTCAAGCTTGGAGTTGCTTGGGTACATGGATGCTGATTACGGGGGAGACGTGGATGATAGGAGATCAACGTCTGGTTTTGTCTTTATGACAAGCCCCATAGCTATTTCTTGGTGCATCAAAAAATAGGACTCGGTGTTTGTATCTACCATAGAAGCGGAATATAATGCTTCGGCCTTGGCAGCTCAGGAAGCCGTTTGGCTCAGGAGGTTGGTGGAGGACGTTCATGAGGAGGTTCGAGGTCCCACTATGCTACGCGGGGACAATGAGAGTGCTCTAAAGCTGGTTAATAATCCAGTTTGTCACGGGAGGACCAAGCATATTGAGATTGAGCACCATTTCATTCATGAGAAGGTGTTGGGAGGATCTCTTATGGTCGAGCATGTTCGGAGTGCGGACAATGTTGCAGACATCTTCACAAAGCCGCTGGCAAAGGGACCGTTTACTCAGTTGCGGAGTTTACTCGGGCTAGTTTCCACTTCCCACATCAAGGGGGAGTGTTGAAATTATTGAAGTGGAGTGGAAGGTGGCCGACGGTCTGAATATTGGAGACTGCAGAGACTGCGTGGTCTGCGCTGGTGCTCTGCCGGTCTGGCTCTGCCGGTTTGGTTCTGGCGGTCTGCTGGTTGGCCGGTCTGTTCCTGTTTGTTGCGGTCTCTTCCCGGGTTGTTCTGCTTGGTTTGTCTATCCTCTTTATAGAAGACTGGGCGGTCTGTTCTTGGGTGACCGCTGTGACCGGGCGGTTTATGCTGGGTGATCTGGCGACTTGTCTGGAGTCGGCCAGATGTTCCTTGTTTGCTCTAGGAGATCTAAGGGAGGAGTGTTCTTGTGTCCGCGCGGCTTGTGCGCGGTCTTCTGTTTGCGCGGCTTGTGCGCGGTTTGCTGCTGATCTGCGGTCTTGGACAGAATGGTGTTCAAGTGGTGTGGTCACGCGGTCTGATCTGTGAGACCGCTGGCGATCTGACGGGTGGTGACTGTACCTCTCTTGTGGTGGTGACGACATCCATCTTGTCGCCTATAAATAGGGGTGCATGGCCCGTCATTCATAACGAGAACTGTAAGAACTAGAGCCTGGGTTGTTTTGTGCGGTCTCAACTTTGAGGTCGGGCGGTCTCGGAAGCGAGTTGACTGTTTGTTGTGTTCACAGGTTTGCGGTCAGCAGGTTGCGGTCTCCTTCCTTGGTGATTTCCCAGTGGCTTGAATAAACAGTTCGGCAGCGGTCTGTCTGCAAACTGGTTTATGTTGTTCTTGTGCTGTTCGCAGTGAGCTCAACGATCAGGTAACCTTCGGCGGTTACGCGATCTGAGTTGCGATCTGGAGACAGCTTCTGTTCTTCGTTCAATTCAATAAGCTCCAGTTCGTGCGGTCTGAGGTGGCGGTCTTGCAGTGTAGGCATCCTGTCTATTTTCTATTCGTGTGGTCTCAGGTCAAGCCGGGCAATCTCTGGAGTTCAGCGGTCTGTGCGGTCTCTGCTTATCAAGCCGCCAGTTTTGTTTTTGGTGTGTTTTGTTCTTCTCTCCTTCGTTATTCTTATGAATCATGTATCGTCATGTATACCTCGCACTGTAAATGAAGTTTTGTGATTCAATAAAGTCTATTGTATTGCTGTGTGGCTTTGTGGTTGTTTGGCTATAACTCAGTTTATCCAACTCCTGCTTACTCCTAAACGATTCAAATCAAAAAAATTAACATGTATATCCGCTGAGACGATTCAACAACATCCGCTGAGACGGCATGTATATCCGCTGAGATGATTCAGCAACATCCGCTGAGACGTCATGTATATCCGCTGAGATGATTTAGCAACATCCGCTGAGACGACATGACTTAAGGACCCCGTTCGGCGAACGCAGGCGGAGTTCGACGAACCCTTCTCCATTCGTCGAACGCCGTTCGATGAACCCTTCTCCATTCGTCAAACGCCGTTCGACGAACCCTTCTATGTTCGTCGAACCCCGTTCGACGGACCCTGACCAGAAGTGTTCCCCAACTCCAACAAGACTACGACCTAAACCGCTGGGAGAGAGCGTTGTCAACCGCTGGGATAGTTTAGCAGTCTCAGCGGTTCAGCTGAGATTTTACCCAGTTGTCTCAGCGGCTCAGCTAAAAAAATCTTTTCTATTTTAGCCGACCTTACCACCTAAACATTAATCCTTTTGAGATTTGATTGGGTTATGACTTAACCATGTCACTAGGAGTAATTGATGTGACAACATTTTGAACCCTAACATAACATGCATAATATCATAGATGATTGAAAGAAGGAAATATTTGACACTATTCAATATTTATCATTCTAAGTTCAATCTTGAAAGCATTAAATTTGGCATCATCCAAGGGCTTAATAAAAATATCAGCAACTTGATTGTCACTGGGGACAAATTCAAGGCAGATATCTTTATATTCAACATGTTCTCCTATAAAATGATATCTTATCTCTATGTGCAGTTTCCAGCTATGAGAGACAGGATTCTTAGCAATAGAGATAGCACTGGATGAGTCACAATATAAAGGAGACTCACGTACCTTGAGGTTGTAATCCTCTAACTGATGTTGTATCCATAATAGTTGTGCACAACAACTTCCTACAGCAATATATTCAGACTCAGTAGTGGATATTGCCACACTTGTCTGCTTTATGATGCTCCATGATATAAACCTGCTTCCTAGGAATTGGCAAGTGTCACTTGTGCTTTTCCTGTCTTCTTCGCATCCTGCAAAATCTGCATCTGAAAATCCAGTTAGTTCATAGTCATTGTTTTTAGGGTACCAAAGGCCAAGATGTAGGCTGCCTTTACGGTATCTCATAATCCTCTTTGCAGCTGAAAGTGAGATTCCTTAGGGCATGCCTGGTACCTAGCACAAACACAGGTAACATACATAATGTCTGGTCTACTTGTAGTTAGATACAATAGGGATCCAATAATACACATGTACATGGATTCATCAAAGGCCTTGCCCTTCTCATCCTTGCCCAGGAAAATGTTGGACCCCATGGGAGTTTTCAAGGTGGAATCTGATTCCATCCCAAACTTCTTGATAAGCTCCCTAGTGTACTAAGTCTGAGAGAAGAATATTCCCTCATCAGACGGTTTCACTTGGAGGCTTAAAAAGTACTTGAGCTCTCCTATACTGCTCATCTCAAACTCCCCCTGCATGAGGTTGGTAAACCTTTTGCAGAGGTTGTCATTAGTAGATCCAAATATTATGTCATCAATATATATTTGGACTAGGAGACACTTGGCCCTTATTTCCTTAAGAAACAATGTGTTATATATCATTCCCCTCAAGAACTTGTTCTTGATGAGAAAGATAGACAAGGTCTCATACCAAGCCCTAGGGGCTTGCTTTAGACCATATAGAGCTTTTCTAAGTAAATACACATGAGAAGAGAGGGTTGGATGCACAAAACCTCATGGTTGTTCAACATATACGTCTTCCTTCAAGTCACCATTGAGGAAGGCTGATTTGACATCCATTTGATATACTTTGAACCCCTTGTAGGAAGCATAGGCAAGGAATAGCCTACTTTCTTCTAACCATGCAACAAGGGTAAAGGTTTATCAAAGTCTATCCCCTCTTCTAGTCTATAGCCTTTTGATACCAAATTAGACTTGTTTTTGATAATTATCTCATTTCTCATCCAACTTGTTCCTATAAATCCATTTGGTGCCAATAATGTTGTGTCCTTGAGGTTTTGGCAACAACTTCCATACCTTGCATCTTTTAAATTGAAGAAGTTCTTCTTGCATGGCTTGAATCCAAAATATGTCTTGGTTGGCTTCTTCAAACTTCTTGGGCTCCAATTGTGATAGGAAGCTTAAGAATAAGGCTTCATTGTGAGCCCTACTTCTGGTCAGTATACCTTGGTTCTGATCTTCAATGATTTGTTCTTTTGGATGATCCCTTAGGTGTCTTGTAGCTGCAGGCAATCTGTCCCCAATTGGCTTTATTTTTTCTACTGGTTCAGCAGTATCTTCAGCACTCTACACCTCTTCATCTTCTGAAAATGCACCATCTGTATAGGCTTTGTTATTGCTGGGTATGTCTTGCACAGACATCTATTCCATTTCCTTTTCACTTCCTGTCAAAACAGAAGAACTAGACCAGCCCATATAGATTAGGCTGGTCTCATCAAATACTACAAGCATAGACTCTTCTACAACATGAGTTTTCTTGTTATAAACTCTATAAGCTCTATTATATGAGCTATAGCCAACAATAACCCCCACATTGCATTTCTCTGCAAACTTTGTTAATTGAGATTTTCCATTGTTTATAATGTAGCATTTGAACCAAGGATTCTAAAGTATGAAATTGTTGGTTGTTTGCCTTTCAGAATCTCATAGGGGGTAATTCCATGAACCTTATTGATGGAGGATCTATTGAGAACATAACATGCAGTATTGAATGCCTCAACCCCTAACTATTTTGTGAGTGAGGAGTCACTAAACAATGTTCTCCCAGCTTCTATCAAGGTCCTATTCCTCCTCCCAGCCCCACCATTTTGTTGTGTAGTGCTTGGGGAGGAAAACTCTTGGATGATACCAAATTCTTGACAAAAACTTGTCATGGCTTTAGATTGATATTTTGTGCCATGGTCAGTCCTAGTCCTGACCACAGTACATTGTAAGTCATTCTGAATTGCCTTGACATGGTTAATAAAAACATTTAAGGTATCTGATTTCTTCTGAAGGAAGAATACCCATGTATATTTTTAGTAATCATCAACAATCACCAAAGTATACAACTTTCCACATAGGCTATGAATTGGCAAAGGACCAAAAAAGTCCATGTGCAATAGATATTGACATCTTTCAGTGTCTTTGGAGCCAATACTTTTAAAAGTGGTCCTTGTTTGCTTACCCATTTGGCAAGCATAACATGGACGACTTTTAATACATCTCAAGTTTGGACTATTCCTAACAATGTTTTTAGAGAATAGTCTATACATTGTCTTGTAGTTAATATGGGCAAGTCTCTTGTGCCATTGAACACAAAGAGACTCACTTTCATTAGCCACAAGACATACAGATGATAGAGAATTATTGTAGATAAAATCTAAACAATAAACATTCCCACTCCTAGTGCTTGAGAGAATGGTCATTAAGTCATTAGACTTTTTGATCAAGCACTTGTCATTGTGGAATTCAATGACATAGCCTAAATCACATAGCTGACTTATGCTTATAAGGCTATGTTGCAACCAATCAACATAATCTTCCCTTGTGATTGAAACTATGCCATTGGAGATCATACCATATCCTTTGGTGATTCCCTTTTCAGATCCACCAAAGATGACTTTAGGTCCATTCTTCAAAGCTGTGTAGTCCTGTAGACGACTTCTGGTACCTGTCATGTGCCTTGAGCACCCATTGTCCAAGTACCATAATTGTTTAAGACTGGTACTTGAACTAACCTGCGAGTAGGAATTTAGTTACCCTTAGGAGCCCAAATTATTCTGGGTCCTAGGTCCTTGTTAGCATGATAGAATGATATCACAACCGTTGCACCCTTTGCAGGAAGGCTCTTCTTTGCACTTGGCATATTGGAATTGTGCCAACAGTCTATGGCAAAGTGTCCCACCTTACCACAACACCAACATTCATGAATGTTGTATCTCCTCTTCTGAATATGTATTGTGGAAAGAGCATCAATATGATTGTGTTCAGGAGGGGAAAAAACAACAGTTTTCTTGTTTCTTTCAACAAGGATCTGGCTGAATGTTAATCTGTGGACAGTCTTAGCAGCCTTCGTCTTAATGGAACCAGCTTGCTTTGTCTTGAGAGCAAGGCAAGATTGGATAGCATCAGACATTGAGCAGCAAGACTTGTTAACAGATTTGACAGTAGGGAGAGAATGAGAAAGAGAGAGAAAGAGAGAGAAAGAAAGAAAGAGAGGAGACATGTTCTTAGCTGGAATGAACTTGGAAGAACTGACTTCCTTACTCTTGAATGATGGAGCTGAAGTACCAAATACAAATGGTCCAGGTTGGGCCATTTGAATTTCCTCATGAGGAGCCATCATAGCACTCAAGCCCATGCCCTTTCTTCCACTATTGGAAGGAGTGTTTTCCTTCCTATAGGAGCTTCCATTCTTCCAGTGACCATATATGCTATCATGGTCATAACTGTTAGAGGGAAGTAATACCTTTTGAAAGGTGGAATGAGGCTTAGACTTATACTTGCTCTTTTCTCCACTCCCTTCTCCTACTTCCATTTTATTGAACCCTAGTCCTCTTCTATTGGTTTGAGAGGAAAAAGTGTCAATAATGGGATGTACAGATTTGGTCTTTGAGAATTGAGCCACTAGGCTCATTTCTTTGAGAAGCTTCACCTCAAGGTCCTTGATGACCTTGTTCTTTAGGAAGATGGTGCTCAATTGAGCAATTGTTATCCCCTTTAGATGACTTATTTCTCTACACATTTGAGCCACCAGTGTAGGTGACTCAGTGCACTCTTTCTCAGCAAACTTAAGGGAAGTAATTTCTTCGGCTTGCCTCTTGGCCAGCTTCTTGCTCTTTTTCAGAGCTTCCAAGAGAACACCATACTTGTCAATAAATTGATTGACATCTTCACCGGAATCTGAATCACATCCACCTATTGATGAAGGTGCTTCAGATTCTAGTCTTGTCTGATAATTAGAGGAAGATATGGAATGAATTAGTACATGTTCATTGTCAGAATTGTTCTGGCTTACTTCCTCATCAGTGATGGCCATAAGGACTAGCTGATATTTGTCCTCTTCATCCTCCTCAATATCACTGTCTGAGTGTGATAGAGGGACCATGATTCTAATCTTGGCAGCAAGAAGATCTTCATCCTCTTCTGCTGCAAACAGCCCAATGTAAGCTTCCTATTCATCATCTGAATCTGAAGTAGAGGATTCAGATTCACTCCAGCTCTTCCCTTTCTTTGCTAGGAAGGATTTTTCACCCTTCCTTTCCTTTTGGTGATGATGTTTCTTATCAACCTTCTCCTTCCTCTTGACTGGACAGTCAATAATGACATGTCCAGGCTTGCTGTAGCAATAACATATGATATTATTTGAAACATGTTTACCAGGTTTTGATTCATACCTGTCACCCTTGGTTTGATGCCTTTCATATCTGTTGTGGTCCTTCTTGGAGTGTGAGAGGACCCAGCGCCACCAACTCGACCAAAAGACCGGTCTGTTTGGTGAAGGCGCAACTGTTCTTTATATCAACGGAAAGGCGCTATGGGTCAAATGAAGGAGCGCTGGACCCAACAATCCCCCCCCCCCAGCGTCCAGCACGACCTGCAAGCTCAGAGGTGCTCCACATGGCTCAGAGGTGGCTTGACACATGGCTGCGGCCGCCTGACCCCGGGTAGAGAAATTTCAGGAATTATCAGCGCCCCCCCCCCCCCCCCCCCCCCGGTATCGAACCCGCAACCTCCTCTGATACCAATTGAGAGGACCTAGCGCCACCAACTCAACCAAAAGACCGGTCTGTTTGGTGAAGGCGCAACTGTTCTTTATATCAACGGAAAGGCGCTACGGGTCAAGTGAAGGAATGCTGGACCCAACATAGTGTGAGGAGGAGGGCTTGTTCTTCCACTGCTTCCTCCTCATCATCTTCTTGAACTTCCTTGAGAAGGCAGCAAACTCCTGAACATATGAGGAGATGTCTGAAGTGCTGTTCTCAGACTTATCAGATTCAGCACTCCTTCTTGAAGGAGACACCACCCTGGCCTTGCTCTTCTTGGAGCTATCAGCTTTGAGAGCAACTGTTGGAACATGGTCTTCCGCATCTCCTAGGTTTGAGAATAACAAATCCTATGTGTATTTGATCTTGTGTGTTTAAGTGTGCAGGAAATCAAAGTCCACATGACTCAAGGATGGTTGTCCCCAAAATTGAGGCCAGAATTGAAACATGGCCACTAGCGCCGGCGGTAGCGATAACGCCCGGTGCTAGCGATGAGTAGCGCGATTCCGGCAGTATTTTAAGAAGGTGCTAGCGCCCGACGGTAGCTACTAGCGCTGGCGGTAGCATGGCGCACAAGAGGCATAGTGCAAAATGTTGCCACGGATTGAAGATCCTGCCGCGCAAAATGTTACTTAATCAGGGATAGCGCCGGCGGTAGCTACTAGCGCTGGCGGTAGCATGGCGCACAAGAGGAATAGAGCAAAATGTTGCCACGGATTGAAGATCCAGCCGGGCAAATTGTTACTTAATCAGGGATAGCGCCGGCGGTAGCGCTTTGGCTATAAAAGGACCCCCTCTCCTCTTGTTTTCACACACCTATTGCATACACCTCAGAGAGAGAGTGCTAGAATTCTAGAGGCTTGTCTTGGCCGAAATTTGACGTCCCAGCGAAGCTCTGCCAATTTCTGAAGGAGAATTCCATCACGCCGATGCCAAACGAAGTCCTCTTCAAAAAACGCTGATTCTACGATGGATCTTCGCCTCCATCTTAAGAAGTTCATCTTAAGGGAAGTTTTTATTATTTTATTTATCTTTCTTTGTAAACGGTAGTGAAATCGCCTCGTGTTGGCGACTAGGTCTGGGGTAGGACTTAGGGATGAAAATCGCCTCGTGTTGGCGACTAGATCTAGGCTAGTTCTAGGGGGTGCTCGAGGCCACATCCGGGGAAGGATTGGCTAGAGCGGCTTGAGGCCGAATCCGGGAAGGAGAAGGCTCGGGCCACTGGTTCATGGGGAAGCGAGTCAGGATAGAAAACGAAAAGAGCTTTTATTATTCGCCTCCGATCTCTAGCGCCATTGAGATCAAGTTTTGTAAAACTTATTTAATATCAATAAAGCTTGTCTCTCTTTTTGTTTTACTTGTCTTCTTGTTTTAATATTACAATATTCCAAAGTTTTTCTAAATAAAATCTAAAGTTTTTGAAAACCCTTATTCACCCCCCCCCTCTAAGGGCACCGACCGATCCAACAAGTGGTATCAGAGCGGTTTTGTTCCAATCGGCTTAACAACCGGGAACAATGGCGTCTCATGATCTCGCTTTCTCAGAGGGTCAAGGGATTAGTCGACCACCTCTCTTTACTGGGTCAGATTTTAACTATTGGAAAAATAGAATGATGTGCTTTCTTATGACGATGGATGTAGAATTCTGGAATATGGTAGAAGTCAGATACTCTCCTCCTACAACTGTAGTAGGGGAGGCAACATTATTAAAACCTAAAGATAAATGGTACGATAGCGACAAACTAAGGTGTAAAAATAATGCAAAAGCAAAACGCCTTATATTGTGCCCTAAATAGGACTGAATTTAATAGAATTTCTGCTTGCACTACTGCTTATGATATTTGGAATCAATTAGAAGTAACTCACGATGGTACATCGCAGGTGAAGGATGCCAAGCTGTTTCAACTGGAATCTGAATACGAGAAATTCAGGATGGACACAGAAAAGGACATCAACTCAATGTACACTCGCTTCACAAAGATCGTCAACGCATCCAAGGCGCTTGGAAAGACCTACTCCGATGGGGACTTGGTGAGGAAAATTCTTCGTTCCTTACCTCCAAGGTTCAATCCGAAGGTGACGGCCATCTCGGAGTCGAACAACTTAAGAACGCTCCAGATCGAGAATCTCATTGGGAATCTCAAAACCCATGAGGTAGAACTACAAATTCAACATGACGAATACAACAAGGAGCCGAAGAAAAAGGCGTTGGCGCTGACATCAAAGAAGGAGTGCATCGAAGAGGTCGATGATGATGAAGAAGGACTCCTGGTGAAGAATTTCAAGAAGTTCATCAGAAATCCAGAGAGAAGGAACACATTCCAAAAATTCTTCCAAAAGGATACTCGACGAAAGGGATCCTCCTCTTCATCGAAGAAAGCAAGCGATGACGAAGAAGAAAGGCCGCCTCCAGAATGCTATCACTGCAGAAAAACCGGGCACATTTGGAGCCAGTGACCAAAATACCAAAAGGAGCGGAAAGAACAAAAGAAAGCAAAATAGAGGAAGAAAGTGCTGAAGGCCGCTACTTGGGATGACTCTTCCTCTGAAGAGTCAAACGGTTCTGAGTCAAGTAGCGAGGAGGAAGCAAACTTGTGATTAATGGCCAAAAGCGACGATGACGACACCAGTGTTCTTAGCGACATTGAGGTATCTCCTCCTACCTTTGAAGAACTTTATGATAAATTTGTTTTATTAAATCATGAAAAAGAATCTATTATAAAAGAAAATCGTAAGCTCACAAAAAAATTAGTCTCTCTTGAAAAAAGAAAAGTTTCATGTCAAGAATGTGAGCACTCTTTATTTAAGATAAAAGAACTTGAAGTTTCTCTCTCTAATGCCCTTTCACAAAACAAAATCATTACAAAAGAAAAAGGGGACTTAGAGAGAAAATTGAAAACTTCTATATTACAAATTGAAAAGAACAAAAAAGGATTTGAAAATAAATGTGTTATGATTGTTCAAGAAAATACATTTCTTAAAAAACAAAATCAAAATCTCAATTTAGCCATAAACAAATTCGGGATTGGTCAAAAATCCCTAGATATGCTTCTGCGTAATCAATTCTTTGGGTCTGGAAAAATCGGACTCGGATATAAAAGTGAACACTACCGCCCGGCGCTAGCTACTAACGCTGGCGGTAGCTCTAATGTTAAAAATTCTTCTGGTTTTTCTAATGTACAAACATCAACCAGTAAGGGCAACATAGAAACTCAGAAAAGGGTCTCAACCCCCTTTATTTCGTGTGCTAATTGTCTTAAATTTGGACACACGTCTGGCTCTTGCAGGAATATAATAAATCAACGATCATTAAAACAAATCTGGGTACCTAAGAAACCCACTTACTCTATGGGTGGTACCTCTTGGGTATCTGGGTCTTTACTCTCATCCTCTTTCTAGATTTGCAGGAAGGCTAAGGAGACAGAAGACGTGTGGTATTTGGACTCAGGCTGCTCCAAACACAATGGGCAATAAAGCAAAATTCCTTAGCCTAGAAAAGAAGAAAGGAGGAATAGTGACGTATAGCGATAATGGTAAAGGAAGGATCATAGGAGTTGGTACAGTGGGTAACGCATCTTTTCTTATATCAAATGTACTTTATGTGAAAGGATTAAAACATAACCTAATATCTATAAGTCAACTGTGTGATAAAGGTTTAGACGTAATTTTTGAATCTTCCACTAACCTTTGCAAGATTGTTAATCCTAAAAGAAAAGATGTGTTATTAACTGCACCTAGAATTCATAATGTTTACATAGTTTCATTTCATGATCTTTCTAAATCTTCTATAAAATGTTTTATAACGAAGAATGATGATTTAGAATTATGGCACAGATGCTTAGGCCACGCTAGTACAAAACTCATCTTAAAACTAGCAAAAAGAGAATTGATTACAGGATTGCCTAAACTAAATGGAAATCTATCTTCATTATGCTCTCCATGCCAAAAAAGCAAATTTACAAAGTCATCTTTTAAAAGCAAAAACGAAATTTCTACATCAAAACCACTGCAACTAATTCATATGGATCTCTTTGGTCCCGTTAACACTGCGAGTCTTGGTGGTAGATTATACACTTATGTTCTCATAGTTGACTATTCTAGATATTGTTGGACTTTATTTCTCTCCTCCAAATCTGATGTGTTTTGCTAATTTTCAAAATTATGTACTCGCATTCAAAATGAATTAGATTTAAAAATAAAATGCATTCACTCAGATCATGGAGGTGAATTTGAAAATGAAAATTTTAAATCTTTTTGTGACATGTTAGGTATTAAGCATGAGTTCTCCGCTCCACGCACACCTCAACAAAACGGTGTTGTAGAACGGAAAAATAGGACAATACAAGAACTTGCATGCACAATGCTATATGAATATAAATTACCTAAGTATTTTTGGGCAGAAGCCGTAAGCACGGCATGCTATGTAATGAATAGAGTTATGCTTCGTCCATCATTAACTCTCACACCATATGAACTCTACTATCAAAAGAAACCTAACGTATCGTATTTTAAAGTATTTGGATGTAAATACTTCATTCTTAATACAAAAGATTCTTTAGGAAAATTTGACGAAAAATGCGATGAAGGAATATTTCTTGGTTATTCTTCAACTAGTAAAGCATATAGAATATTTAATAAAAGATCAAGTAAGGTTGAAGAGTCAATTAATGTCAGATTTGATGAGTTTGTGTTTCCTTAGGAGGTATAATCTGCTCTAGTGATGCATGTGTCATTTGATCTTGATTTATGAGTGGAGCACTGTCCCTTTGGTCAGGGTCATCTTCTTCATCATTATCAGCACCAGCATTATCTGGTTCCTCCCCCTCAGATATAGCATCTTGATTAAATGAGTCAAGGAAATTTGTGACAATTAGTTGAAGTTAAATTTACTGACATAGCAATACTAAAGATGGTTAGTTAGTCTTACCAAGTACATCATTTTGACCAACTGATGGCTCTTTTGGCTTTTCCCCCTCAGATGGGGCATCAGAGTGTCTTTGTGGGTGTAGATCCTAGAGAGTTGGGGAGTCATCAATGTTAAGTGAAATTTTCTTTTAAGATCTAAGATGAATTTATCAAACTTACTTTGTATGTCCTTAGGAAAAGGTACTTTGTCCTTATCAGTATTGACTCCTTCAATCCCATTTTTAACACTCATAACATCCATGGAAGATGGTTCTTGATGTTGCTCCCCCTCAGATAGAGCATGCATCTGGCCTTCAGGAGCTGTAATCCACACTTTTTAAGAGTCATTAGTGATTAATTAGTACATTGGTTATGAGTAGACAACATTATTAGTAATGTGGAGTTTAAGGATTACTTACCAGGTGTACTAGCTAAGGGTAATTAATTAAGGGTAATTAATTAAGGGTAATTAATTAAGGGTACCTAAGGGTAATTAATTTTTCTTGCAGGTATATCCAAATACCAACCAGTCTCCAATCTGGTATTTGGATAGTGGCTGCTCCAGGCATATGACTAGAGTCAGAAAAATTGTAAGAAGCTTCATCCCTGTGGAGAATGGACCAACAGTGATCTTTGGGGGTTCAAAAAAGGGGATGACTAATGGTTATGGTAATATTACTAATGACCTATTTACCATCAGAAAAGTAGCTTATGTTAAGGGATTGAAACATAATCTTATAAGCATAAGTAAACATTGTGATCTAAATTTTGTAATAACCTTCCACAAGGATAAGTGATTAATCAAGAAGTCCTTGGATTCTGAGGCTGTCTTGACTAGCACTAGGAGTGATAATATTTATTGCTTAAATTTCCTTAATGCAAATTCTTCCATGCCTGTGTGTCTTGTAGCTAATGATAAAGAGGTTCTAATTGTTCAATGGCATAAGAGACTTGCACACATTAACTATAAGACCATAAGCAAGCATTTCTCACAAGACTTAGTCAGAAATGGACCTAATATTAAATGCATCAAGGAAGGTCCTTGTCAAGCCTGCCAACTTGGGAAGTAGACAAGGACCAGCTTTAAAAGCATATCTGACAAAGACTCCTTCAGGTGCTTATTTCTACTGCACATGGATCTATTTGGTCCTATGTCAGTTCTCATCATGGGAGGGAAGGCTTACACCCTAGTGTTCATCGAACGAAGCTCAGACTTTGTCGAACGCAGGGGCAAAGCTTTCGTCAAAAGCAGCTCAGCCTTCGTCGAACGCAGGGGCAGAGCTTTTTTGTCGAGCGGAGCTCGACTTTCGTCGAACGCAGGGGCAGAGCTTTTTTTGTCGAACGGAGCTCCACTTTCATCGAACGCAGGGGCAATTTCGTCGAACGCAGATCATTAGGTTACACGCCCTTGGTCACGGGCGTGACTGAGGGCGTGACTTGCGATTTTCTCCAATTTTCCCCAAAATTCTGCAAAAATAAAAGTAAACTATATTTAGAACAGAAATTATAAAAGAAGTGATTTTAAACTAAAATATAAATAATATTTGCAATTTTAAATTAAAACTAAACTAAAAACTATAATTAAAATATGCATAAATACTACTCATCAAATACCCCCATACTTGAGGTTTTGCTATTCCAGAGCAAAAGTGTGAGACATAATTTATAAGACATCCTTAAAAAATTTTAATTTTAAACTAAAATTTCATTTAAACCAAAAGTTAAGTTAAGAGTAAATTCAAGGAGGAGTTAAGTCCTAAATTATGATGATGATTTGAAAAGAGGGAAAAATGTTTAGGCAATGACTTCTCAAGAAAATTAATTAGTTTAACAATATTGTAGAAATTATAAAACGAGATTAAATAAAAATTATAAGAACTCTATCTTAAAAGAAACTTAAGGAAAAGTAACTTACTAAATATTGCTCTCTCCATAATCTTAAACTAAATCTAGAACAATGATAATTGGCTAAGGGGGATTTCATAAAATTTGGCATAAGAAGAGATCTTTGATTTGAGGTGATGAATTTTATCCTCTCACCTCTATATTTTTTTTCTCTTCTAATAAAAACCCAAAATGTATATGGTTTAGGAGTAATGAATTTTATCCTCTTATTCCATGCCATATAATCTTTTCAAATATTTTGGGTGCATATGTTTTAGGGAATAATGAATTTTATCCTCTTATACCTATGACATATGATCTTTTAAAGTTCATTTTTTTTATGCCACAAAGGGGGTAAGGAAGGAAATTAAATCTAGCTAGCTTTAAATTATATCGAGAGCAAATTCTAGTAAAATTAAATTTCCTAAGATCTAAAAAGTTAGAAGAAAATATAATTGAAATCTAAAGAGGTTTAGCAAATTCACTACAAAATGAAGCCATTTTAAAAATAAAAAGAGAAGTCATGCTAAATAAATTCTCTAATCAAGTTAAAATCATAAGATGATTCTTAAATCAAGATTACCTCAAATTTAAAATTAACAAACTATGATAAGAAAATTTTTAGTCAATTAAAAACTTAATCATGCTTATAAACATTCTCAACTAGATTTCTAAGAAATCACAAAAACAACAAATAAGAGAGGTATAAGATTTAAATTTTTTTGTATTTTAAGTTTTTTCATATGTATATTTTTTTTTGAATTTTTATATTATCTTTTTTTTGGATTTTTTTTGATAAGAAATAAACAATAAAAACATATACTAAAAAGCTTACAAATTTTTTGTTAATTCTTGGACTTCCCGAGGTATACCCTATGAAGGGTTCTCACGGTACTAGGAGGTGAGATGGGGTGAGGTCCCAAACGTCCCTTCCCAAGATTTAAATTTTTCAATTTTCTAAAAAAAATTTGAATTTTTGGGTTTTACAAGTGCTAAAATAGAAGAAAACATAAGAAAATAATTTGTTTAAAAAATTTTCTAATTTTACAACTATTTACAAAGAACTATTTACACCCCCATACTTAAAGTTAAGCATTGTCCCCAATGTTTAAAACTAAGTATGAAGTAAAAGAAAATAATGTGCAAGACAAAACAAAAAGGAAATGCAATGATTTTTTTGAAGTTTGCACGGGGAAGCGGCGATTACCTACAAAATATGTTAAAGAACAAGAGAAAACAATGAAAAGATAACTTTGGGGTGCCTCCCAAAAGCGCTTTGTTTAAGGTCGCGTAGCTTGACCCACTTGCCGATCATATAATGGTGGTGAATAGAACTCACAACACTCTTCCAGGTAAAAACACGAATCGTCATTTTCTAATGTGTTCCGCATCGAGGAATTTATGTCGAAAGTAACTTCATCGTCTCCATCCCGTAGGAGGAGCTTTCCGTTACTTACGTCTATAATAGCGCGGGAGGTGGCAAGGAAGGGGCGGCCAAGTATGAGGGGTACTTCGGCATCCTCTTCGATGTCAAGAATGACAAAATCCACGGGGAAGATGAATTTGTCAACCTTGACGAGCACGTCCTCCACTATTCCTACCGGATATTTTAAAGAACGATCTGCTAATTGAATACTCATTCGAGTGGGGCTAGGATTTCCTAGACCTAGCTTTTTGAAAAATGAAAACGGCATGAGATTGATGCTTGCCCCAAGATCCGCTAAGGCGTGTTTTACTAACGAATTGCCAAATAAACACGGGATGGAGAACCATCCCGGGTCATTTGCTTTTTGAGGCAATTTGTTGAGTACAACCACGGAGCATTCTGCGTTTAAAGAAATATGCGAAATATCTTCTAACTTTTTCTTATTGGAGAGCAACTCCTTAAGATTTTTCGCATATTTAGGCATTTGAGAGATAACCTCGCTGAAGGGTACATTAATATGAATTTGCTTTAAAATGTCTAAAAAAAATTTATAATAATTTTCGGCCCACTCGCTTTTAGACTTAGATGGATACGGAATATTAGAAGTAGAAGCGTGCGGAGCTAACGTAGCTGGCAAATTCGAAGATATATTAAGAATAGGAGGAGGAGGAGAGGAAGTTACCTTGGGTTCATCCTTTTTTGAAACCACCTCCTTCCCGCTTCGGAGTGTGATCGCGTACGCGCACTCCTTTGGGGTTTGCTCTGTATTCCCCGGTAGTGCTCCTTGCTGATGCTCAGAAATCATCTTTGCGAGCTGTCCCACTTAATTCTCTAAATTTTTTATCGACCCGGTGAGGTTCCGGAAGTTCGATTCATTTGTAGCAACATATTTTGCAAAAACCTCTTCAAGCGGAGAGAGTTTTTGCTGTTGCGGTGGAAAACCGGGTGGATTAAAATTTTTAGAAATCAAATTTGGAGGCGGAGTTAAGTTAAGAAGTTGATTAGGGGGAGGTTGATTTAGATTTATAGGACATTGAGCATTTCCTAGGTTGCTCCACGAGAAATTCGGATGATTCCTATAACCCGCATTGTATGTGTTGTTATACGGAGCGGTGTTGGGGTTATAGGAAGGCCGAGGCAGATTTCCCATGTAGTCAACATGTTCTTCAATTAAAACATTATTAGCACAAGGAGGAGTGGCGGAGGAAGCATACATCTCTGCCACTTGCTTTGTTAAGCGCTCAACTTGTAAAGCCAAATTTGAGTTTGCGTCTATTTCAAAAATTCTGGCCGGCTTATTAGGCCGCGCTCGGGGCATGTTCCATTGGTACGCATTCGTGGCCATCTCTTCGAAAATCTCTTGAGCGGCGACCGGGGTTTTGTTATTTAATATCCCCCCGACGGCCGCATCAATCATTTGCCTCGTTTGGGGATTTAAGCCATTATAAAATATTTGCACTTTTTGCCAAGTGGCAAGTGCGCGGTGAGGGCATCGACGCAAAAGCTCCTTGAAGCGCTCCCATGTGTCATAGAGAGTCTCCGAGTCGATTTGCATGAACGACGCAATATCCGTGCGCAATTTAGCCGTCTTTGAAGGCGGGAAATATTTATTTAGAAATTTTTCCGCCATTTCGGTCCATGTAGTGATGGATCCCCTAGGTAGGGAGCCCAGCCACTGCTTGCCCTTAGACCGCAAAGAAAAAGGAAAAAGACGTAATCGAATGGCGTCATCGGTGACACCATTGATCTTAAAAGTGTCGCAAATTTCAAGAAAGTAAGAAATATGCGAATTTGGATCCTCGTCCGGTTGACCATCGAAGGTCACCGATTGTTGCACCATGTGTATGATGCTGGACTTGATCTCAGAATTATTGTTCGCCACCGTGGGGCGAACAATACTCGACTGTGTGCCTTCCAAATTCGGCCGCGCATAATAGTACATGGTCCGTTGCGCGTCCTCATTAGGATTTGGCTCGATAAGATTAGGAGGATTAAGATTATGATCCATATTCGCTATGTTAGTGTCCCCGATCGACTCTTCGAATTCTACTTGATTTTCTTGATCACGAGAACGGCGGTGCCTCAAAAAGGTTCGCTCGATCTCTGGATCAAAAGGAATAATCGAAGCGCTAGCTCGGGTCATACACTAAAAAGAGAAGAAAGGAAGAGGAAACACTAATTTTTTTTTCTTTTTGAAATTTAGAAAAAGCAAAATAAAATAAAAAGAAGCATGATAAAATTAATAGCTATCCTCTTTTCAAAATATCTACGCAAAATCCCCGGCAACGGCGCCAAAAACTTGATATAGAAATTTCGTGTTTTGAAATTAAGTGAAGGTTTGAAGATTTTCTCCAAAACTATATCCGACTAAGGCAAGTGTACCTTATCGTTTATAGTATAGGAAATTTAGGAATATCAAGGTCGTATTCCACGGGGCGCGTTGATTACTTCTACTTCGAGGAATGTAACCATTATCTTATCGACAAAATTTTGAGGTTTGTTTTGCTTAACTAAAAAAAGACAAAATGCAAGCTAAATGAAAAGATTAAACGAAAATAAAAAGGCTTAATGCTCAAACATAGTAGAGGGGGAAAAGGAAAGAAAAATTAACATTGCATGAAAGGAAGAGTGCTCAAGGAGAAAGAGAACATGAAAGGAAGCAAACTTAAATTTATTGAAAACCAAAACGATTACAAGCTTAAGAAGAGATTACAAGACTAGGAAGGAAAAGATTACAAGCTTACTAAACTATTGCATTGAAAGAAGAAAAACTAGTACATTGAATGATAAGGAAAAGAGAACATGAAAGCTTAAAGAAACATGAACAAGCATTGAAAAACTTCACTAACAGCTCTAGCAGCACCTCCCCCACTCCAAAATTCTGATCCCTGGACTCAAGGAGAGCCTCTGAATTTATAGCTGAAATTTTCAAGTTACATGCCCTCGGTCACGGGCGTGACCAAGGGCGTGTAAACATTGCTGACATTGGATCTGACAGTGGTGTGGACTTTGCGTGACGGCGGGAGAAATTCGGACATTACACGCCCGTGTAACTTTGGTCACTGGCGTGACTTGTGACGACTTCATTAAATGCAGCGTGGGCTGGCTTGCGGCGGTGGCGTGCAGGGATCACGCGGGAAAGTCACGAGCGTGACATTGGGGTCACGGGCGTGACATTTCGGGTCACGGGCGTGTACCTGGGCGCCCTCAATTAATGCAGCATGGGCTATAATTCGGCGCGACAGGAAGTGTTCGTCGAACGAAGCTCAGACTTCGTCTAACGCAGGGGCAGAGCGCGATCGTCGAACGGAGCTCGGATTTCATCGAACGCAGGGGCAGAGATCGTTTGTCGAACGCAGCTACATTTTCGTCGAACGCAACTCTTTATGTTACACGGCCTTGGTCACGGGCGTGACTGAGGGCGTAAATTATGATTTTCTCCAATTTTCCCCAGAATTCTGCAAAAATAAAAGTAAACTATATTTAGAACAGAAATTATAAAAGAAGTGATTTTAAACTAAAATATAAATAATATTTGCAATTTTTAAATTAAAACTAAACTAAATACTATGATTAAAATATGCATAAATACTACTCATCAAAGAGCATTCACAAATACAGGGGGAACAACTCTTAGAATATCTTGCAAATATTGCTAATGAGGCTGCTCAGATAGCTCAAGATGTTGTAGCTCAAGATACTGCACTAATTTAGGGGGAGCCTCAAAAAGAAGATGACAAAGAGGATGATAAGGATGCTGAAGAGGAGGTTGAGCCCTTGGTGTTTCCACCCAGAAAAGTGACACCTCTGGAAATCAAAAGGAAAAGGAAGACCCCTCCAAAAGATTAGGATAATATAGGTACCCAGTAAAGGAACAAGGAACAATTTCTATTATTCTATCGGGTGGATACATTTATGGGAAATAATTTGATTAATTGGAAGATTATGCTATGGTCTATGTTTCTATGCACTAATGTCATTATTTTTCATCGTATATTTGTTTGTATTCAATTATGTCTCAGTATGATTGAAATCACTTAATTTATTTGTAAATTTTGTTAAGATAAATAAGGGAGATTGTCGGGAAAAATACCCTTTGATTTATCTCGCAAATTGTTCACAAGTGATTTCATTATCTAGGTTGTATTACCCATGTTTTATAGAAGGGGTAATTTGGTCATTAGATGTCTTAGGATGTCACACTCTAATTAGGGTGTCAGAGACCAGTTGAAATGGAGTCTAAAATTCAGTTAAGTTAAACATGTGTTGAATAGAAGTCGATGCAGCTTCGACTACAAGTCGAAGAAACTTCGAATAGAAGTAACACTAACTAAGACGGAAGTCGATGAATAAGTTGAAGTTGACGCAACATCGAGATGTACTTGACTCAGAAGACACAAGTCGAAGTAGTATTTGAAGTCAACGCAACTTGGACTTATAATCGACGCAAAAGGGAGAAGCTGTGAGTTCAGGATTCCATCTCGATGGACACGTCAATATCTATTCAACGCAACGTCGACTGCATATGATAGTATATAAGGATGTAGTCTTAATCACCTAGAGGGAGGGTGAATAGGACACTTTTAGTTTATTCTTTATCCTAGCTATTTTCTGAGTTAGTATTACAAATAAATCAAGTACACAGAAAACACACAAGCATTTATAGAGGTTCCTGAAGACAGGGTGTCTTGAGTAGTCCTCTTTCCCTATTCACCTCTCTAATAATGAGTTAGACAAGGCCAACATCTCCAATCTCAGCTCCAAGAGGTTACAACACAGATCCCTCGGGATCTCTCATGTTTTCCCAAACCCTACCTCAGGCTTGTTAAAATTTTAGAGGTCCGTAATGAAGTAATAAATGCGGAACACTTCAACAACAATCCATAAGAATATCAATCAGTGACAATGGGAATAAGAATATCAATCAGTGACAATGGGAAAACACAATAGTGCTCTTGTTATTCACTATCTCTTTACAGCTCGAGACATACATGGCGAGACATGATTCATAAGAATCAAGAAGAAGAGAAGCACAAGACACAAAAAACAAACCGCCAGAAAACTGCCAAAGTAATACCGCCAGATCGCTCGAACAGGCAAGCTGCACGACTATCCCTGAGACCGCGTGAAAAGAGCACAAGCCGCTGCTGTCAGACCGCAACCACAGACCGCACAACTCGCTGCTTTATCCAACTGCTGAAATCAACTGTCTGCACTTCTTGATCGCCCAGACCTCACGGTCTCAAGATCATAAAAGAACCCGCGAACACTTGACAAAGAACTCCTTCCTGTTGCAAGACCGCAACTCAAGACCGCCCGACCACTTAAGTCCGCCAGATCAACTGAGCCCGCTGCACAGTCCAAGAACTCCTAAACAAAGTCCGCACAGACAGATCGATGTCGAACTGGTTTATTCCAAGCTGGAAAAAAGGAGAATGTTGACGGTGACTGCTAGCCACTAACCTGCGAACAGAACAACCCGGCCAGACAACTCAAACCGCGCGACCTTAGAAAGTGACCGGTATAATCAAGCCTACTTTGGTTCTTACAGTTCTTAAGTATGAATGGCTACCCTGGCGTCCCTATTTATAGGCAAACGAACAGATATTGTCTCCGCCCTAAGAGATACCATCACCTTCCTTATTGAAGCACGCGGTCTCCAGAACCAGACCGTGCGGTCTCTTCATGACCTTATTACACTTAAGCAAAACTGTCCATGATAGCTTGCCAAGAATAAACCGGCAGACTGCTCAGTTTCTTATAAGAACGCATGAGCAACTGACCGATCAGGAGCGGACTGCTAGAAATGAGCTCAAGCAGACCGTAGAAGCGGCCTCAAGAACAAGACCTCCCGGTCTAAACTAGAACAGATTTACTTGGGCAAAACAAGCAACCAAACAAAAGTCACCAACACCAGAAACTCACGACCATAACGCTAGGTTGCGTGGTCTCTGCGGTCTCCAAAAATAGACCGCCCGGACAGACACTTCCACTTCAAAAATTAAAACACTCCCCCCTTGAAATGGATATGGATATCAGCCCAAGTAACCTCCTCAACCATGTGAACGGTTCCTTCGACAACAGCTTTGTAAATATGTCTGCGACATTTTCCTTGCTCTGCACATGCTCAACCATAAGAGATCCCTCCAACACATTCTCCCGAATGAAATGATGTTGAATCTCTATGTGCTTGGTTCGCGCATGACAAACTGGATTGTTCACCAGTTTGAGGGCACTTTCATTGTCACCCTGATGTAGAGTAGGACCATGCACCTCCCTATGAATGTCCTCCACAAGCCTCCTAAGCCAGATGGATTCCTGAGGTGCCAAAGCCGAAGCTTTGTACTCTGCTTTCGTGGTAGAGACAGACACAGAATCCTGCATCTTGCTGCACCATGATATAGTTGTAGAGCCTATCATAAAGACCTATCAGAAGCTGATCTCCAATCATCTGAATCTCCTCCATAATCAGCATCCATGAATCCATGCAAGCATAATCTCGAGTCCTTCCCATAGAAGAGACCCAAATTAGAGGTGGTCTTGACATACTTCAAAATCCTCCTCGCCGCCATCAGATGAGGCTTCTGTGGCCCTATCGTATACCGACTCACTCGGCCAACCGCATACACAATATCCGGCCTCGTGATCGTCAAATATATCAGACTCCCGACCAAAGCCCGGAACACCAAAGGATCAGAAAGAACCTTACCTTCATCTCATCGAAGATGAATACCAACCTATAGTGGAGTAGAGCTGCTCTTCCCCCTTCCATGCTGAATCGGTTCAAAATTCGTTCTGCATACCCCTTTTGGGAAATAAGCATTTCACTCTCTTTCCTCATCACTTCGAGCCCAAGGAAATGGTGAAGCTCACCCAAGTCCTTCATCTCAAATATTATAGCTAGCTCATCTCGAAGCCTAGCTACCTCCAACTCAAAATTTCCCGTGATGATCATATCATCAACGTACAACATCACCAAGACCTGAAACTCTCTTGTCTTCTTTAGAAATAAGCTTGAAACTGAGTCAGAAGCAAGGTATCCGCAGAACTGGAGGTATTCTGCTATCTTACCATACCACGCCTGAGGCGCCTACTTCAAGCCATAAAGAGCCTTCTTGAGCTTGCACATATATCTTGGGTACTCTTTGGAAACATAACCAGATTGTTGATCCATGAAGATATCCGTGTCAATCTCGCCATACAATAAAGCATTCTTTACGTCGAGTTTCCAAACCTTCTATCCTTGGCAAGCTGCCAATGCAATCACTACCCGAACCGAAGTCATTTTGGCAATGAGGCTGAAGGTTTCTTCATAATCCTCCCCATATTTCTGAGAGAAACCTTGAGCTACAAGGCGAGCCTTTTACCACTCAATGCTACCATCAGCCTTCTTCTTTGGCTTGAAAACCCATTTGCAAGTTACCGGAGTAACACACTCAACCTTAGGCACCAAGTCCCAAGTCTCATTCTTGCTGAGGGCAGCCATCTCTTCATCCATGGCCACTTACCACTCCTTGACTCCAATGGCATTTTCAAAAAAAGATGGCTCTCTCTCATCCAATGGACCTGCGAAGAAACATGAGACGAAGCTCACCAAGTTTCCCCACGTATACCGATTTGGTGGAATAATAGTCCTTTTGGACCTCCTCAGAGCTTTACTCTGAACCACCTCTTCAACTACTTGTTCTAAAATAGCTCTCCTCTCAGGTAGACTTGGAGCATTGCTCCACCTGCTTCCAGAACCTGAAGCACCTGACCCAGAGCTAGAAGCACGTGGAGCACCCGGAGAAACAGGCAACTCCACCAGAACCTCCTTTGTAGCTTCTCTTGGTCCACCATCTATCCTGCTTCCTTTTAGCTCAATAGAAGAGCTACCCTGGAATGATGTCAGTTCGTCGAATACCACATCCCTTGAGACCACAGCTCTCTGTGTCTCTGGATCCATGCATCTCCAACCCTTCTTCTGGTCATTATAACCGACAAAAACTAGCTTCCATGATTTCGCATCTAGCTTCGTTCTGAGGGAATCAGGAACATGCACATAGCAGGTAGATCTGAACACTCGAAGGTGTTCCACTGTAGGCTTAATCGTGAACATCAACTCATGAGGGGTCTTCATGTTGATGGGACTGTGAGGCATCCGATTGATGACATAGGTTGCACAAGACATTCCCTCTGCCCAGAAAGACTTTGGGATACTCTTGTCATGAAGCCAACATTTGCAGGTCTCCATCAGATGACGAATCTTCTGCTCTACAATGCCATTCTGTTGTGGAGTGTGAGCACAAGAAAACTCTCTCTAGATGCCATGCTTCCTGCAGAAGTTAAAGAACGCTTTGGAGGTAAACTCGCCTCCATTGTCAGTTCTGAACTTCTTGACCCGCAAGTTGAGCCGACCCTCCACTAACTCCTTGAACTCCACAAACCTCATGAGAGCTTCCGACTTCTCCTTCAGAAAATATACCCAAGTATATCTAGTGAAGTCATCAATCAGAACTATCATAGTCCTGCTGCCTCCACGACTGACAGTTACGGTATGTCCAAATAGATCACCATGAATACACTCCAATGGTGCTTTACATATGCTTTGTGATTTGTCAAATGGAAGGCGTTGAGCCTTACCATATTGACAACCTACACAAACGTGACGTTCGCCGAAGGATGACAAACTAGGCAAACCTCTCACAAGGCCTCCCCCTGCCATAGCTTTCAACTTGTCCATCCCGACATGTCCGAGTCTTTCATGCCAGATAGCAGCGCTATCATTAGTCCTCATCTTAACAACATATGAACTTGTAGACAACATAAACAAGTCCTTCACCCTTCTGCCGACATGAGTGACTTCAGCCTCCACTGCCAACACGTTTCTAAGAAACTTCACTTCTGTTGGACCAAACAAAATGTGATAGCCAACATCCACAACATTGGTCACCGAGAAGAGGTTTTTCTTCATTCCTGGAACATGGTAGACACTCTTCAACGTAAGATTACCTCTATCATCATTCAAAGAAACTACACCATCCTTCTCTACTGCATGTATATGCCGGCAAAGAAGGGAACTTTGACTCGTCTACGGTTAGGTGATGACCACAACCTGAGTCCATTATCAAATCATCCTAATAGTTGATGGAAGCCATAGCCTGAACACACATGCCTGTCATGAAAGCTCCATCACCCCATCTATTATCTGCATTGGAACCAGCCTCCTCCTTTCCTGCAGCATGCCCTGGCTGAAGATTGACTTTGCAGTCTCTTTTAAAGTGACCAAGCTTGTTGCACTTGTAACATCTCAGTCCTTCCTTCTTCTTCCCTTCAGACTTAGGAGCATAACTCCTCTCTTGCTGATATGAAGTAGATGGACCCTCGTTACCAGATGACCTCTTCTTCTTGTCCCATCTCTTCTTCTTGCCTGAATAAAGCACCTTGCTCTCTTCTCCAGAGACAAACATCCCAGCCATTTACTTTTCTAAGCTCTCTTGCAATGCTAGCAAGTTCTCAAGCTCTAGCAACGATGGATGATTGGCCCAGCCTTGAAGAGAAGTGACAAAGGCAACATACTCCCTCCGCAAGCTGCGGATTATGTGCATCTTCAACTTAGCTTCTGAAATAGGCTTATTGGGAATCTTGCCCTCATGATTCTTGATTTGGAGAAGTCGCCAATTCATGAGAACTTCACTATGTATTTGATTATCTTCTTAGCTTTATCATCTCAGTAGAAAACACGTTCATAGAATGTCGACCTGACGCATATCGTCGAAAAGAACTGTCAAATTTTGTCGAAATGAAGCCTTGACGTCGATAAGGCTAAGTCAGAATGAATATCGTAGAAAAGAATCCTTGACGTCGATAAGGCTAAGTCAGAATGAATGTCGTTGAAAAGCCAAAGGCAAGGTCAGTGTCGAAGATATAGTTGAAAAGAAGCTGTGTTGTCGATAAGACTTAACAGGACAGGTATCGTCATAAAGAAGCCTTGTCGTTGTAGAGGCTAAGTAAGACTGATGACAACTATATCATCGAAAAGAAGACGTGATGTCGAGAACACTGAGGATGCAGTTGTGAAGACGGGCAGTTGTTGAAGAACAGTCTGTCGATAACTATATTATCGAGAAGATAAAGTTGTTACATTAATATCGAGAAATCAAGAAGATTACACTGACATCAGTTAAATGACTTCATGTCGTCTTAAGCTCGAGTGCAGAAGAGATGTCTAGTGTCGTCGAGATATTATCCTTGTCATCGTAACAATGGAAATATCATCGAGACAATTTGAAAAGTCGACAGACGCGCTGTCAGCAATTAATGTCGCAGCCTGATTGTCCAATCAGCGCGTTCTCTTAAGGCATGGGCGTTTGTCAGAATAGGACATCATAGGAGACTGTTAAGCGGCATCTCAGTACTATAAAAGGGAATAGTGGATGCCCTAAACTCTGGCTCAAATCCTAGAACTTAAGAGAATCCCGCTAAGCAATTTTGAATAGAACAGTAACGGCAGAGATAAGTAAAAACAAGAACGGAGAACAAGTTGATCTTCATCCTTTGTTCTCATGAGAATCAGTCTAGCTTCATCGACTGAAAAGATGAGTTCCAGATAGAAGAAAGCTTGAAGAAGATTTGCACTGTCAAGTTTCAAATCAAAATCATCTTCTTCAAGAAAAGAAGCCGATCTCCACCAGGCATAAGAACTTATTGTAAATCTTTCATTGTAAGGCTTGCGGGCCAAATCTATGAGATATGTTTTCAGATCTGTGTGTCAAGCTTGAGGGCTTAAGATCTTTGAGGCTTGAGGGCTAGGGCAGAGGGACTTGCGGGTCCAAACGTGTCGGGCTTGCGGGATCGGGTGCAGTGAAGGGGCTTACGGGCTTAGGCTGCAGGCAAGACTTGCGGGTCTGTGTTGTGTAGGGCTTGAGTGTCGGAGTGTCGGGCTTGCTGGCTCGGGTGCAGTGAAGGGGCTTGCGGGCCTAGGCTGTAGGCAAGAATTGCGGGTCTGTGTTGTGTAGGGCTTGAGGTCCTAAGTGTTGAGCTTGTGGTCTCGGGTGCAGTGAAGGGGCTTGCGGGCCTAAGCTATAGGGACTTACGGGCTGGATACATTGGCGGAGTTTGCCGAGCCTAGCACACTGCTTGGTTGGCGCAAAGGGACAGAGGACTACTCAAGACACCCAATCTTGAGGAACCTCTATACAACTTGTGTTGTGTGTCTGATGAGATTTTTTGTGATTCTTCTGTGCAGTGCTTCCATTAAACTCATTACTTGCAAAATATTTTAAAACAACCATAATCACCTAACCCCCCCCCCCCCCCCCCCTTTGGTGATTATTCTATAACTCACAAGTGGTATCAGAGCAAGGTTGATCAAGAAAGCGACTTAACCATCAGATCTATATCGTAGAACAACCCAATATGGTTGGAGGTGATCAGCATCGAGAGATGAGAGCCATGAAACTCCCAATTTGAACAAAGGAGAACTTTCCTATCTAGAAGGAAAGAGTAAGGTTGTTCATGGAGGCAGCTGATCCAAGATTCTATATAACTATTCAATAGGGCCCCTTCATTCACATGACAACATCCACAATTAATCCAACTAGGATGGTGACAAAGAAGTATACAGACATGACCAAGGATGAGCTGACCTTGGCATGTCTGAATAAAAGGGCATAGAATGTAATCGTAAGTGCCATTGATGACTCAACCCTCCAGAATCTCATTCACTGCAAGACAACCAAGGAGATGTGGGACTCTCTGATTGTCTACATGGATAGAACTGAAGAGGTAAGGGATGATAGAAAATCCCTTCTCAGTCAGGAGTATGAAGCCTTCAAGCAAGGCAAGATTGAAACCATCTCAAGCTGTTATGAAAGGTATTTCAAAATAGTGAATGGACTGAAAAATTATGGCAGAGACTTCACAAACTCTGACCTAAATAATAAATTCCATAGATCTCTCTCTAAGGAATGGGATATAAAGATCTGTGCCATCAGAGAGATGGGTCAGCTAGGCATCTTGGAGCCCAAGAATCTATATGGGAAGTTGTTATCCCATGAACTTCAGCTCAATACCAGGAAAGCTGAAGAGGAGAGCTCAAAAGGGAGCTCTAGAGAAAGATCTGTGGCTCTCAAGGCTGAGAGCACAAGAAGATCCAAGGACAAGACTCCCGCTTATCAGAATAGATCAGAGAGCAGTGAAGAGTCTGATGCCAGCACATCAGACTCAAATGATACTGACAAAGAAATGGTCCTTCTCTCTAAGCAGTTCAAGAAGCTGATAACCAGAAGAAGAAGAGACAACTACAGACCCACCTCCTCAAGCTCAAAAAGATCTTATCAACATGACATGACTAAATCCTTAAGGGAGGACATGTATAAATCAAAACCTGGTAAATTTAATTTTGCTAACATTGTTTGCTACTCCAGTAATAAGACAGGTCACATAGCTGTTGATTGCTCTTCTAAGAGAAGGGAATCAAGGAATTATGAAGACAAGAGAAGGTCAAGGGACAAGAAGAAACCTGAAAGAGGGTTTATAGCAAAGAAAATCAGAACTCTAAGTGATTCTGATTCAAGCTCCTCAGATACTGAGGAAGAAGCACTGATTGGCCTAATGGCCATAAAGGAAGACAACCAGGATTGCATCTCTCCTGGGAAGGTACCTATCTAAGCCCATCTGTCTGTCTCTGATTCTGAATCAGAAACACTCTTTGCATGATAATGAGAGTGTGTCTGCAGCCAACAGCACGACCTCAAGATCTCAATATGATGGTGAATCTAACCTAATAAAGCAGTATAAGGCTTTGTGGAAAGCTTTCAAGAACTGCATGAAATTCCTCAAAGTCCAGACCAAGGAGTTAGATTCCTTGAAGACTGTCCAGTCAGAGCTCAAAGAGACAGCTGAAAAGTTGGCTGCCATGAGCAAAGAAGTGGACAGATTCAAAGAAGCCACAAGGCTTAAGAATGCTGAATTAGGTCAGAAGAACAAGGTCATTAAGGACCTTGAGGAGATGCTGCTGGATGAGAAGAAACTTTCTGCAAGCTTCTCTATTCCCAAGGAAGTCTTGCCTATCATTGATACCTTCTCTGGATCATTCAGAGCTGGTATAGGATTCAATCAGGAGACAGTCAAGGACAAAGGTTCTGAAGCTCAATCTTCTTTTAAGAAGGTACTAGCATCAGGTTCCTCTGGCCATGGACCTACAGCAACAACACTGAAAAGTAAGGGAAAGGTTGCTTCCACAAAGCCTGTTCCCAAGAAGGTGGCCCAACAAGTGATGAAACCTACTCCTCCCAACTCTCACACATGTAAGGTTCACCCAAGACCTGTTAGGTCAGTTGTCTTCCCTCATGCACAACAGCACTCTCATCCTACTCAAATGGTGAGGCAGAAGAGAAGGTATAACAGGTATGAATGCTGGTGTTGTGGGGAAGTAGGCCACTTTGCCCTGGATTGTTGGTTCAACCCAACAGGACTCAATGCAAAGAGATTGTAGAACCCTCAGTGGTGTGACATTCCATTTTATTTTCCTAACAAGAACCATAGACCCAATTCAAATTGGGTACCTAAGGGTAATTAATTTTTCTTGCAGGTATGTCCAAATACCAACCAGTCTCCAATCTGGTATTTGGATAGTGGTTGCTCCAGGCATATGACTAGAGTCAGAAAGTTTGTAAGAAGCTTCATCCCTGTGGAGAATGGACCAACAGTGATCTTTGGGGGTTCAAAAAAGGGGATGACTAATGGTTATGGTAATATTACTAATGGCCTATTTACCATCACAAAAGTAGCTTATGTTAAGGGATTGAAACATAATCTCATAAGCATAAGTAAACATTGTGATCTAGATTTTGTAATAACCTTCCACAAGGATAAGTGCATAATCAAGAAGTCCTTGGATTCTGAGGCTGTCTTGACTAGCACTAGGAGTGGTAATATTTATTACTTAAATTTCCTTAATGCAAATTCTTCCATGCCTGTGTGTCTTGTAGCTAATGATAAAGAGGTTCTAATTGTTCAATGGCATAAGAGACTTGCACACATTAACTATAAGACCATAAGCAAGATTTTCTCACAAGACTTAGTCAGAAATGGACCTAATATTAAATGCATCAAGGACGGTCCTTGTCAAGCCTGCCAACTTGGGAAGCAGACAAGGACCCGCTTTAAAAGCATATCTGACAAAGACTCCTTCAGGTGCTTATTTCTACTGCACATGGATCTATTTGGTCCTATGTCAGTTCTCACCGTGGGAGGGAAGGCTTACACCCTAGTGTTCGTCGAACGAAGCTCAGACTTCGTCGAACGCACGGGCAAAGCTTTCGTCAAACGCAGCTCAGGCTTCGTCGAACGCAGGGGCAGAGCTTTTTTTGTCGAACGAAGCTCCACTTTCGTCGAACACAGGGGCAGAGCTTTTTTTTGTCGAACGGAGCTCCACTTTCGTCGAACGCAGGGGCAATTTCGTCGAACGCAGATCATTAGGTTACACACCCTTGGTCACGGGTGTGACTGAGGGCGTGACTTGCGATTTTCTCCAATTTTCCCCAAAATTCTGCAAAAATAAAAGTAAACTATATTTAGAACAGAAATTATAAAAGAAGTGATTTTAAACAAAAATATAAATAATATTTGCAATTTTAAATTAAAACTAAACTAAATACTATAATTAAAATATGCATAAATACTACTCATCAAATAACCCCATACTTGAGGTTTTGCTATTCCAGAGCAAAAGTGTGAGAAATAATTCATAAGACATCCTTAAAAATTTTTAATTTTAAACTAAAATTTCATTTAAACCAAAAGTTAAGTTAAGAGTAAATTCAAGGAGGAGTTAAGTCCAAAATTATGATGATGATTTGAAAAGAGGGAAAAATATTTAGGCAAGGACTTCTCAAGAAAATTAATTAGTTTAACAATATTGTAGAAATTATAAAACGAGATTAAATAAAAATTATAAGAACTCTATCTTAAAAGAAACTTAAGGAAAAGTAACTTACTAAATATTGCTCTCTCCATAATCTTAAACTAAATCTAGAACAATGATAATTGGCTAAGGGGATTTCATAAAATTTGGCATAAGAAGAGATCTTTGATTTGAGGTGATGAATTTTATCCTCTCACATCTATATTTTTTTTCTCTTCTAATAACAACCCAAAATGTATATGGTTTAGGAGTAATGAATTTTATCCTCTTATTCCATGTCATATAATCTTTTCAAATATTTTGGGTGCATATGTTTTAGGGAATAATGAATTTTATCTTCTTATTCCTATGACATATGATCTTTTAAAGTTCATTTTTTATGCCACAAAGGGGGTAAGGAAGGAAATTAAATCTAGCTAGCTTTAAATTATATCGAGAGCAAATTCTAGTAAAATTAAATTTCCTAATATCTAAAAATTTAGAAGAAAATATAATTGAATTCTAAAGAGGTTTAGCAAATTCACTACAAAATGAAGCCATTTTAAAAATAAAAAGAGAAGTCATGCTAAATAAATTCTCTAATCAAGTTAAAATCATAAGATAATTCTTAAATCAAGATTACCTCAAATTTAAAATTAACAAATTATGATAAGCAAAATTTTAGCCAATTAAAAACTTAATCATGCTAATAAATATTCTCAACTAGATTTCTAAGAAATCACAAAAACAACAAATAAGAGAGGAATAAGATTTAAATTTTTTTTGTATTTTAAGTTTTTTCATATGTGTATTTTTTTTTTGAATTTTGATATTATCTTTTTTTGAATTTTTTTTTTGATAAGAAATAAACAATAAAAACATATACTAAAAAGCTTAAAATTTTTTTGTTAATTCTTGGACTTCCCGAGGTATACCCTGTGAAGGGTTCTCACGGTACTAGGAGGTGAGATGGGGTGAGGTCCCAAACGTCCCTTTCCAAGATTTAAATTTTTCAATTTTCTAAATTTTTTTTGAGTTTTTGGGTTTTACAAGTGCTAAAATAGAAGAAAACATAAGAAAATAAATTTTTTTAAAAATTTTCTAATTTAACAACTATTTACAAAGAACTATTTACACCCCCATACTTAAAGTTAAACATTGTCCCCAATGTTTAAAACTAAGTATGAAGTAAGAGAAAATAACGTGCAAGACAAAACAAAAAGAAAATGCATGATAAAAGAGAAGGAAGAAGGAGAAAGGGCTTCCCTGATTTTTTTGTAAGTTTGCACGGGGAAGCGGCGATTACCTACAAAATATGTTAAAGAACAAGAGAAAACAATAAAAAGATAACCTTGGGGTGCCTCCCAAAAGCGCTTTGTTTAAGGTCGCGTAACTTGACCCACTTGCCGATCACATAATGGGGGTGAATAGAACTCACAACACTCTTCCAGGTAAAAACACGAATCGTCGTTTTCTAATGTGTCCCGCATCGAGGAATTTATGTTGAAAGTAACTTCATCGTCTCCAACCCGTAGGAGGAGCTTTCCGTTACTTAAGTCTATAATAGCGCGGGAGGTGGTAAGGAAGGGGCGGCCAAGTATGAGGGGAACTTCGGCATCCTCTTTGATGTCAAGAATGACAATCCACCGGGAAGATGAATTTGTCAACCTTGACGAGCACGTCCTCCACTATTCCTACCGGATATTTTAAAGAACGATCCGCTAATTGAATACTCATTCGAGTGGGGCTAGGATTTCCTAGACCTAGCTTTTTGAAAAATGAAAACGACATGAGATTGATGCTTGCCCCAAGATCCGCTAAGGCGTGTTTTACTAACGAATTGCCAAATAAACACGGGATGGAGAACCGTCCCGGGTCATTTGCTTTTTGAGGCAATTTGTTGAGTACAACCGCGGAGCATTCTGCGTTTAAAGAAATATGCGAAATATCTTATAACTTTTTCTTATTGGAGAGCAACTCCTTCAGAAATTTCACATATTTAGGCATTTGAGAGATAGCCTCGCAGAAGGGTACATTAATATGAATTTGCTTTAAATGTCTAAAAAAATTTATAATAATTTTCGGCCCACTCGCTTTTAGACTTAGACGGATACGAAATATTAGAAGTAGAAGCGCGCGGAGCTAACGTAGCGGGAGAATTCGAAGATAATTTAAGAATAGGAGGAGGAGGAGAGGAAGTTACCTTGGGTTCGTCCTTTTTTGAAACCACCTCCTTCCCGCTTCGGAGTGTGATTCCGTACGCGCTCTCCTTTGGGGTTTGCTCTGTATTCCCCGGTAGTTCTCCTTGCTGACGCTCAGAAATCATCTTTAAGAGCTGGCCCACTTGATTCTCTAAATTTTTTATCGACTCGGTGAGGTTCCGAAAGTTCGATTCATTTGTAGCAACATATTTTGCAAAAACCTCTTCAAGCAGAGAGAGTTTTTGCTGTTGCGGTGAAAAACCGGGTGGATTAAAATTTTTAGAAATCAAATTTGGAGGGGGAGTTAAGTTAAGAAGGTTATTAGGGGGAGGTTGATTTAGATTCATAGGACGCTGAGCATTTCCTAGGTTGCTCCATGAGAAATTCGGATGATTCCTATAACCCGCATTGTATGTGTTGTTATACGGAGCGGTGTTGGGGTTATAGGAAGGCCGAGGCGGATTTCCCATGTAGTCAACATGTTCTTCAATTAAAACATTATTAGCCCAAGGAGGAGTTGTAGAGGAAGCAGACATCTCTGTCACTTGCTTTGTTAAGCGCACAACTTGTAAAGCCAAATTTGCGTTTACGTCTATTTCAAAAATTCCGGCCGGCTTATTATGCCGCGCTCGGGGCATGTTCCATTGGTACGCATTCATGGCCATCTCTTCGAAAAGCTCTTGAGCGGCGACTGGGGTTTTGTTATTTAATGTCCCCCCGACGGCCGCATCAATCATTTGCCTCGTTTGGAGATTTAAGCCATTATAAAATATTTGCACTTGTTGCCAAGTGGCAAGTGCGTGGCTAGGGCATCGACGCAAAAGCTCCTTGAAGTGCTCTCATGTGTCATAGAGAGTCTCCGAGTCGATTTGCATGAACGACGCAATATCCGTGCGCAATTTAGCGGTCTTTGAAGGTGGGAAATATTTATTTAGAAATTTTTCCGCCATTTCGGCCCATATAGTGATGGATCCCCTAGGTAGGGAGCCCTGCCACTGCTTGGCCTTAGACCGCAAAGAAAAAGGAAAAAGACGTAATCGAATGGCGTCATCGGTGACGCCATTGATCTTAAAAGTGTCGCAAATTTCAAGAAAGTAAGAAATATGCGAATTTGGATCCTCGTACGGTTGACCATCGAAGGTCACCGATTGTTGCACCATTTGTATGATGCTGGACTTGATCCCAAAATTTTTGTTCGCCACCATGGGGCGAAAAATACTCGATTGTGTGCCTTCCAAATTCGGCCGCGCATAATAGGACATGGTCCGTTGCGCGTGCTCATTAGGATTTGGCTGACTAAGATTAGGAGGATTAAGATTATGAGCCATATTCGGTGTGTTAGTGTCCCCGATCGACTCTTTGAATTCTACTTGATTTTCCTGATCACGAGAATGGCGGTGCCTCAAAAAGTTTCGCTCGATCTCCAGATCAAAAGGAATAATCGAAGCGCTACCTCGGGTCATACACTAAAAAAAAGAAGAAAGGAAGAGGAAAAACTTTTTTTTTTAATTTATAAAAAGTAAAATAAAATAAAAAGAAGCATGATAAAATTAATAGCTATCCTCTTTTCAAAATATCTACGCAAAGTCCCCGGCAACGGCGCCAAAAACTTGATATAGAAATTTCGTGTTTTGAAATTAAGTGAAGGTTTGAAGATTTTCTCCAAAACTATATCTGATTAAGGCAAGTGTACCTTATCGTCTATAGTATAGGATATTTAGGAATATCAAGGTCGTATTCCACGGGGCGCGTTGATTACTTCTACTTCGAGGAAAGTCACCATTTTCTTATCGACGAAATTTTGAGATTGTTTTACTTAACTAAAAAAAGACAAAATGCAAGCTAAATGAAAAGATTAAACGAAAATAAAAAGGCTTAATGCTCAAACATAGTGGAGGGGGAAAAGGAAAGAAAAATTAACATTGCATGAAAGGAAGAGTGCTTAAGGAGAAAGAGAACTTGAAAGGAAGCAAACTTAATTTTATTGAAAACCAAAATGATTACAAGCTTAAAGAGAGATTACAAAGCTAGGAAAGTAAAGTTACAAGCTTTAATTAACTAGTGCAAGTAAGAAATAAAAACTAGTACATTATATGAAAAAGAGAACATGAAAGCTTAAGGAAAAACATGAACAAGCATTGAAAAACTTCACTAACAGCTCTAGCAGCACCTCCCCCACTCCAAAATTCTGAACCATGGACTCAAGGAGAGCCTCTGAATTTATAGCAGAAATTTTCAAGTTACACGCCCTCGGTCACGGGCGTGACCTAGGGCGTGTAAACATTGCTGACAGTGGATGTGGCAGTGGAGTGGACATTACACGCTCGTGTAAGTTAGGTCACGGGCGTGACTTTGGACGACTTCATTAAATGCAGTGTGGGATGGATTGCGGCGGCGGCGTGCAGGGATCACGCGTGAAATTCACGGGAGTGATATTGGGGTCACGGGCGTGACATTTCGGGTCACGGGCGTGTACCTGGGCGCCCTCAATTAATGCAGCGTGGGCTGGAATTCGGCGCGACAGAAAGTGTTCGTCGAACGAAGCTCAGACTTCGTCGAACGCAGGGGCAAAGCTTTCGTCGAATGCAGCTCAGGCTTCGTCGAATGCAGGGGCCGAGCTTTTTTTGTCGAACGGAGCTCCACTTTTGTCGAACGCAGGGGCAGAGCTTTTTTTTGTCGAACGGAGCTCCACTTTCGTCGAACGCAGGGGCAATTTCGTCGAACACAGATCTTTAGGTTACACGCCCTTGGTCTCGGGCGTGACTGAGGGCGTGACTTGCGATTTTCTCCAATTTTCCCCAAAATTCTGCAAAAATAAAAGTAAACTATATTTAGAACAGAAATTATAAAAGAAGTGATTTTAAACTAAAATATAAATAATATTTGCAATTTTAAATTAAAACTAAACTAAATACTATAATTAAAATATGCATAAATACTACTCATCATAATAAATGTGGAACACTTCAACAACAATCCATAAGAATATCAATCAGTGACAATGGGAAGACAAAATAGTGTTCTTGTTATTCACTATCTCTTTACAGCTCGAGACATACATGGAGAGACATGATTCATAAGAATCACAAAGAAGAGAAGCACTGGACACAAACAACAAGCTGCCAGCGAACTACCAAAGCTCCGCCAGATCGCTAGAACAGGTAAGATGCATGGCTATCCCTGAGACCGCGCGAACAGAGCACAAGACGCTGTTATCAGACCGCAACCACAGACCGCACAACTAGCTGCTTTATTCAACTACTAAAAACAACTGTCTGCACTTCTCGATTGCCCTGGCCGCACAGTCTCAAGGTCACAGAAGAACCCGCAAACACTTGACGAAGAACTGCTTCCTGCTGCAAGACTGCAACTCAAGACCGCCCGACCACTTAAGGTCGTCAGATCAACTGAGTCCGCTGCACAATCCAAGAACTCCAAAACACAGTCCGCACAGGCAGATCGCTGCCGAATTGGTTTATTCAAAGCTGGAAAGAAAGGAGAATGCTGACGGTGAATGCTAGCTGATGAGTCTCATTTATATAGCATTTTATAGACTCATTCAGGTATGTTTTCATTGTTAAACACTTCACTTTCATCATGCATTCACTCATATTTCTCTAAATCACATTTATTCATGAAGTGCATGTTTAGGCCTGTTGTGGTGTGTAATTGCGCACTATTTTGTTGGGGGAAAGCACATTGTGCTCCCCATTTGAAAGTGCACAGTTAACCTCACTAGAATTCTCTAGAGGGGGGGGGGGAGTGAATAGAGATTTAAAATATTTTCTGCAATTATATATATATATATATATATATATATATACATATGTGGTGATCACAGATTAAGGCTTCCCACACACCAACAAGAATTAAGTAAGTAAAGAAAGTAAATGCAAGAAAAGAAATCACAGCACAACACAAGGAAATATAGTGGTTCCCCAAACTTTGGGTAGTCCACTCTTCTACCCCTTGGTAGGAAATTCACTATCTTGCACTGAGTCTTTTGATAAGGAGACTCTTAGAACCACCCTGAGTCTTTTGATAAGGAGACTCTTAGAACCAACTGAGTCTTTTGAAAATGAGACTCTTAGAACCAGTACAACTGAATTTTTTGGAGATAGATTCTAAAAACTCTTTTACAATATGTGAAAAATGAAAATAAGAAAGAGAAGAAGAAGTATTTAAGACAAGAAGGAATCTTCTTCCTAGCAAGAAGATTGGAAGCACAAGAAGTAGTGAATGAAATCTCTCTTCTATAGTGAGAAGGATATTGTAGGCCTTTTCTCTCTTTTGTGAGAGCTATCAGAGTTTGCAGCAGTATGGCTTCAGAGTGAGAAGGAGAAGGAAGCTTGATCTTTGCTGCAGCACTATTTCTCAATTCTCTCTCTTTTTCACTTGGGAGCTTTTCCTTTTTTCAAATGTAAAATGGTGGATGACTTCATTGCTTTCTGTCGACCACCTTGTTATTTATAGCTCTGTTCATTAAAATAACACTATAGGAGAGTAATCAATTAGCAGGCAGATTATTAGAAAGAAGGAGAAATTTCCATAACAATTATATCTATAGAAGGAAAGTATTCATTCTGATTTCAAATAGTGTCCATAATGGATTTAATCAAATTAGCCAAGAATTCATTAGAGGAATAGAATAATTCAGAACGGCTATAAAGAATAATTTGATTCCATATAAATCAGATCTATGAAAGAAGGAAAGAGATCTGGCGATTTTTGAATTATTCATAGAAATCAACGTGCGTCGATTACTATTCGACGTAGGCGTCGAATTCGTCCTGGCAGAACGTCGAGAGGAGAATAAGGAAGGTGTGTCGACTAGGGTGCGTCGACTTCTCAAGATACGTCGACTAGAAGTCAGAGCTACGTCGACATAGGATACGTCGAATTCTGCTTGGAGCTACTTTGACTCATTCTGATAGAAACGTCGACTTTATTTCGACGTTGCATCGAATACTATTCGACGCATATTTACTTAACCTTGATTTTCCTTTCTTGGAATTCATATTCAACTCATTTTCAAGGGTTAAGAGAAATCATTTTCCCAACAATCTCCCCCTATTTGTCTTAACCTTATTTAGAGGGAAATTGTACTAGCATTTAATCAACTTCGCAAGGCAATTATATAGAACAGAAATATGTCAAACAATCAAAAGAGAAATTAGAAAGAGAAATCATATAAACAAACTTCCCAGAATTATATAAGCAGACTTCATGTTTAGTATTCAACTATAAGGTAAAGTATATCAGCATTATTTTCAATCATTATTCAGGAGGGGTAGGAGGAGTCTTTCTTTTTCTTTTGAATACTTTGGTGGGTTGCTCTTTCTCAGTAGCAGATTGTACCCTTAGCTCCCCCTGAGTCACAGTGGTGTGCTCCCCCTGGAATGGAACTTCAGAGCCTTCTATTTCTATTTCAGCATTAGTTAAAATAGCATTTGGCTCCACCTGAGCTTCAGCTTCAGCCAACACAGCATCTGGCTGTCCTTTTTCATTTTCAGCTTCATTCATAGCAGTATCCAGCTCCCCCTGAGTTTCAGTTTCTTTGTCTTTCTCACCATCTGCCACATCTTCCTTTTCAGCTTCATTTTCTGCCCTGCTTGCCTCCCCTTGTAATAATACCACTTGATTTGCAGCCTCTCTTGCTATTTTGAGTACCTATATTGTTTGTTCTTCAATATATAGCTCAGGTACTTTCTCATTTCCAATTGTCTTGAGCAGTGCAAGACTGTCAAATTTTGAAGAAGGACGGGATTTGTGTGAGGGAGATTTAAGATTGGAGGGCTGCTCTTCATCTAGCTTCTCCCCCTTCTTGACCTTCTTGGCCAAGGAGGTTAAGAAAGACTTGGTAACTCTTGAGGAAGAGAGAGAGTTCTTCAGACTTTGCACAGAGGCACTGACCCCATCTATTTGGGTGTGCATGTGTAGGATGGAGGAATGAATCAGGGAGCAGTGCTCATCCAGCATTGCTTGGAATGTTTGAGCTGTTGATGCAATGCACTGAGTGAGGAGAGCTTCAGTGGATGCAGATGGTTCATGTTGTGGTTGGTGATGAGGAGAGAGTGGTGGAGGTGGTGATGAAGCTGGAGAGAAGTTAGTTGATACATGAGGTATGGGTGATAAAGGAGGTGGAGAGGATGAGAAAGTAGGAGGAGGAAGAGATGGAGAAACTACTGTTTGAGCAGGTGTTTGAGAAGAGGTAGGTAGAGTAGGAGTTGTGAGAGTTGAAGAGACTAGTGGAGTAGATGATGGTGGTAGAGAAGGAGTGTTTCTTTGAGGAGGAGGAGGAGGAGATGGATGAACAGGAGAGTTAGGAGGAGAAGGAGTCTTTTCAGGAATGGAGCCAGGCTTAGGGATTTGCCTGGTCCATTTGGAGAATAGAGCTATTGACATCCTTTTCCCTAGAGGAATGGGGATTCCTTTTGACCTACAGAGGTCAGGGAAGGAGTGGAAGAGTACTTGACTCATAATCCTCATATATGCATTTTCTTTGTGTGAGTATTTGGAGCCTATCATCTTGAGCAAGCATGTGGCCCAGTCCACCTTCTTCTTCAGCACAAGGGCCCCCATGATGTTCAGTTGCTGCTTGGGTACTGCATCATGGGCTGAAATTTTGCATAGTAGTATCTTTCCTACTACATCTGCTTGCAGTCTGTACTCCCCAGAAAAGTCTATTTTATTTAGATGGATTGGTTTATCCTTTGAGAACTTCATAGTGGTTAGCAGATGCTTGATTTCATCAGGTGTGAGGTCTATATATTCATCACCTAATAAGGGAATGATGAAGACTTATGAGGTTACTCTTTAGAAATTGATTTCCTTTCCCTATTTTATTTGAACAAAGATAATATTAGGATATACCTGATGGAAGATCAAAGGTGGTCCTAATAGGTTCTGCAGAGATTGAGACTGGTGTCTCGTAGATTGTTCCCTAGATTCCTCCTTGTTCAGATATCTGAACATGAGTCATTAGCTCAGTGAGCTCTGTTTCCAGGAGCTTGCATCTTGTGGAGATGAGTTTGTCCAATCCAGCTTTAGTGAAGAGAGCTATGATGTTCTTATAATTTTCTGCAGCGGCTTGGAAGGAGTCGAGGTCAATGTCGAAACCAGAGTTTATCTTGGGAGCCATTTTAGGTCAGTGAAAGAGAGGAGGAAATGGCTGGACTAAGGAGCAAGAAGGATAAAGGATGCAAAGTAGTGAAGGTTTCTAACTGAAGAGTCTTTTTATGTCAGGTGAAGCGTCGAAACGGGACTCAATTCGAGGCTTATTCAGTACTTCAGGGGATGTGACCGAAAATATTTTAGTATTGTCGCTCGTTTTCATGAAGTCAACGTTACGTCGAGCGGAATTCGACGTAAGCGTCGATACAGCCCGCGTTAAGATGCTAGGGTTTTGTATCGACGTATGCGCCGATTGTAATCGACGTATGCGTCGATTTCACTTATTGAGTTGAGTCATCAATGGTGCGTCGATTAGAAGTCGACGTGACTTTTGATTTTCCTGAAGAGTTTTAGGTGTTTATTTCTTTTTATCTCTTCCTAGTTCTAAGTCAGTATTGGACTAATTTTTACAGATAGTTTGATTGGTTGTGCCAACATTGTTTGGCAAGGTGGCCAGTTTTGTTACATATATGACACTTGATTATCTTATTCTTATGATAATTTGAGTTTAGAGAAGGATAGAAGGGTTGATTAGGATAGAAAGTTTGATTAGGATGGGAATTTTGGTTACCAGGTTTAGGGTAGAAATTTTGGTTGGGATAGGGGTGTTGATTAGGATGGAAATCATGGTTAGGATGAATGGATCCTGAATGGGAATTATAGAGGGTTTTTGGAGGATATACATTTAAGTTGCTCTGATTTGTGCGTCGATATCTATTCGACGCATGTTGATAGGTGCTTCGATTTATATTCGGCGCTTTCTCCCAATAGCGTTGATCTGATATCGACGCATGGAAAAAGTTGCGTCGATTGGAAGTTGACGTACTTTTATTCAAGCGTCGAGTAGAGGTCGAGGCATCAGAGAGGTTGCGTTGAGTAAAAGTCGACGCACTATCATTCATGCGTCGATATAAAGTCGACGCAACTGTATCTTCATACATTTTCTTTTTCCCTTTTTCTGATTTTGTTCTTTTATGTATTGTTTCTTTTGGCTTAGTTGCTTCTTCAGATGAAGTTTGAGAGTCATTAGCTGAATAATATGATGTTTCATCAAATTGCTTTATTTCCTTGAGGAAGTCTTCTTCCTTATTTAGTGAGTCTTTTTCTTGGTTTGATTTGATGGGTTTTGTGAATTTTACAGGGATCATCCAAGCAGGTTTGTTGGATGGAACTTGGTTGGTTGAGGGATCAGCCCCTAGACCAAGATTTTTATGTCTCCTTGTTTGTTGTTCAGTGATTTCCTTGAGAGTTTGGCTTCTCATTTTTATTGATTCTTCAAAAGCTTTTGCCTGGGATACCTTATCCTTAAGGAGCTGGTTTTCTATTCTAGCCCTTTCTACCTCCTTTTATATGATGTTAGCCCTTAATTCATAACTTTAGAGCATTTAACTTCTCCATTTCTCTGGTTTTTATCCACATTGATTTGTTCTTTTAGATCTTTAATTTCTTGTGTATCTTTTAGTTGATCTAGACACATTCCCATAAAATCATTTCTGAAGTTATCACTTTGAATATCTATTTCATCAAACATGCTTACCTCATCCTTATCCTCAGATTCCTCTATGAGAATAAGGCTATCTTCTTCTTCATTTTCAGAAGATATGCTTTCTTCAGATCCTGTCTCACTCCATGATTTAGCACCATCATCATTCTTTGAGCCTTCAAGGGCCATTAAGCACAGATCTTCTTGCTTAGGATCTTCATTGTCACTCTTAGAAGAGGAGCTGTCCTTAGAGTCTGTATCACTCCAGGCTTCTACTATAAAGCCTCTTTCTTTCTTCTTCCCCTTTTTCTTGAGATCTTTCTTTTTCAGATCTTTCTTTGTCTCAGCATTTTCTGGACATTCTGGAGCAATATGTCCAGGTTTCCTGCAAGAATAACAAATAATTTCTTCAGTAGGAGTTTTGTCATACCTTGGTTTTGACTCTCTCCTTCTTGATCCATCTGTCCTGACCCATTTCTTGAATTTTCTAGCTAGGAAACTGAATAGTTCTTCTTCAGTGATAGAGCTTCCTTCTTCAGTTGCTTTTAATGCAATGTTCCTGTCTTTTGAAGAAGTTGGAGTGTTTTCTTTTCTCTTCTTCTCATTTCTAGTTTTCAGCAGTTGCTCTTAGGATCTGAGTTTTCCTAAGAGAGCATCTGTTGAAATTTCCCTTTGTCCTCTTGTGTCTCTTATTGCCCATATCCTTGAGTCCCATGAACTTGGGAGACTCATCAGCAATTTGTCATTGATTTCTGTAAGAGAGATTTCTCTATCCAAGTCCCATAGTTGATTGATGATCAGACTAAATCTGTCATACATCTCAGAGATGCTTTCTTCATTCTTCTTTTGGAAGTTCTCATATGGAGAGATCAATAGAGCCTTCCTATCTTTTCTTTCATCAGCACTTCCTTCTACCATCTTTATGCGAGCCTCCCAAATTTCTTTGGCTGATTCACAATCAACAACCTTTTGAAAGATTTCATCAGAGAGGGTTGAGACCAGAATATTTACAGCTTTTGCATCACATGTTCCTGCCTTCTTCTCTTCAACTGTCCACTCAGCCTTTGGGACAAGTGTTTGAGTCACTTCACCACTTGAGTCTTTTCTATAAGGCTTGGGGGGACCTGGCAAGATAACATTAAATAAATCTTCATCAATAGAATTCATATAAATCCTAATTCATGTTTTCCAAACTGCAAACTTCTCAAGATTGCACATTGGTGGTCTGGTGGAAGCATAATCTTTGATTTGTGCCATGTGTAAAGAAATATTTTTCAGAAATATATATATATAAGAATAAGAGGTAGGATCTTTTTGATCAAGGAGTTATCCTTTTTAGATCAACCTAGCTCTGATACCAATTGAAAGTGCACAGTTAACCTCACTAGAATTCTCTAGAGGGGGGGTGAATAGAGATTTAAAATATTTTGTGCAATTATATATATATATATATATATATGTGGTGATCACAGATTAAGGCTTCCCACACACCAACAAGAATTAAGTAAGTAAAGAAAGTAAATGCAAGAAAAGAAATCACAGCACAACACAAGGAAATATAGTGGTTCCCCAAACTTAGGGTAGTCCACTCTTCTACCCCCTTGGTAGGAAATTCACTATCTTGCACTGAGTCTTTTGATAAGGAGACTCTTAGAACCACCCTGAGTCTTTTGATAAGAAGACTCTTAGAACCAACTGAGTCTTTTGAAAAGGAGACTCTTAGAACCAGTACAACTGAATTTTTTGAAGAGAGATTCTAAAAACTCTTTTACAATATGTGAAAAATGAAAATAAGAAAGAGAAGAAGAAGTATTTAAGACAAGAAGGAATCTTCTTCCTAGCAAGAAGATTGGAAGCACAAGAAGTAGTGAATGAAATCTCTCTTCTATAGTGAGAAGGAAATTGTAGGCCTTTTCTCTCTTTTGTGAGATCTATCAGAGTTTGCAGCAGTATGGCTTCAGAGTGAGATGGAGAAGGAAGCTTGATCTTTGCTGCAGCACTATTTCTCAATTCTCTCTCTTTTTCACTTGAGAGCTTTTCCTTTTTTCAAATGTAAAATGGTGGATGACTTCATTGCTTTCTGCCGACCACCTTGTTATTTAAAGCTCTGTTCATTAAAATAACAATATAGGAGAGTAATCAATCAGCAGGCAGAGTATTAGAAAGAAGGAGAAATTTCCATAACAATTATATCTATAGAAGGAAAGTATTCATTCTGAGTTCAAATAGTGTCCATAATGGATTTAATCAAATTAGCCAAGAATTCATTAGAGGAAAAGAATAATTCAGAACGGCTATAAAGAATAATTTGATTCCATATAAATCAGATCTATGAAAGAAGGAAAGAGATCTGGCGATTTTTGAATTAATCATAGAAATCGACGTGCGTCGATTACTATTCGACGTAGGCGTCGAATTCGTCCTGGCCGAATGTCGAGAGGAGAATAAGGAAGGTGCGTCGACTAGGGTGCGTCGACTACTCAAGATACGTCGACTAGAAGTCAGAGCTACGTCGACATATGATACGTCGAATTCTGCTTGGAGCTACTTTGACTCATTCTGATAGAAACGTCGACTTTATTTCGACGTTGCGTCGAATACTATTCGACGCATATTTACTTAACCTTGATTTTCCTTTCTTGGAATTCATATTCAACTCATTTTCAGGGGTTAAGAGAAATCATTTTCCCAACACCATTCTTTTTCTATTATTGTGCTGGTGCTGGAGGTGTGTTCCCAGCGTGTGTTTTCGTTGTGCAGATGGACAGATCATCCATATTGCCCAGAATTCATCATGTATGAATCGCACGGTCGTGCGTTTACTTGACGCACGGTCGTGCAAAATGATCGGCTGGTCAATATGGCGATCTGCCACGCTTGTGCATTTTCTTCACGCACGGTTGGCCTCAACCGTGCGCGAACAAAATGCACGGCCTCCTATTGTTTGCCGGAATTCGAGGTTTCTGAATTTGCCCGTGCATTTTTACGCACGGTCGGCTTCGACCGTGCGTGAGTAAAATGCATGGGCGCGGCTGCTTCGTCTTCCTAGCCTTTGTCCTCGATTAATATCGAACGGTTCACGCACGGTCGTGTGTTCGACCTTGCGTGACCAAATTTCTGATTGTTTTCTATAAAAGTTGCAGATCTCAACCTACTGAGGAGTTCGCCCGATCGACTTTCTTTCTCGCATGATGAAGTGAAAACAGATTTAGAAGGATTAGAGGTAGAAATAAAGTTTGAAGTTACCTCAACTACCTTAGTTACCATTTCTGCTTCAGATTCTGCATTTGATATGTGATATGAACTTGAGCCATATATGGCCATCATGCAAAAATTTATGTCCTGCTGTTCTTCTTTTTCTTCTTCTTCACTTAGAGTAAATGATGGTTCTGCATCAAAAGTGAAGTTAGTGAAGGAAGTAAAGGTGGATTCATTTACCATCCTTGAGGGAGAGTTCGAGATGCCCTTTGCTGAAGTGCAATCAGCCACTTTAAGAAGTATGTCTTTGGACATTGATTTAGCCAATATGTTCATGGTCATGGCATCAACACTTTTCAGCTTTACTTGATCATCAGATGAAGAGATTGAAGATGGAAGTCCTGTAAAAATGGAATTAAAAATTTCTTCATTTATTGCATTCATATATAACTTAATTCTAGCTTGCCATAAAGCAAATCTATCCAAATTATAAATAGGTGGATCTGAAAATAGAAAATCTGTTTGTGCCATTTAGAAAAACCCTTTTTTTTAAATAAGAACTAAGTGATCTTTGTGATTTCAGGCGTTAGCCTGTGTGAAAAATCAACTTTCTCTGATACCAATTGAAAGTGAGTTCAATTGAGTATCAGTTGCAAGAAATTGAAATAATCAAATCAACACCCTCTGATGCCAATTGAAAGGAAAGTTTGTTCTTAATATTTTAAAAGATCTTGTTTAACTTTGTTTATTTCAAAATAATGTTATGTATATATATAAGTGTTTACTGAGTAATAAAATCAAACAGTAAGAGTGCATAAAAAACACAGCACATAAGAACATAAAATAAAACAAGCAAGCAAGCATCCAGATGACACAAGAAATATAGTAGTTCCCCTCAACCTAGGTACATATACTCTTCTACCCACTGGTAGGAATCCACTAGGAGGTTGTTGATCAGGTACCCTCACACAAAGGTGATTTTGTTCAGGTGTCCACACACCATTGAGCTTTTGATCCGGTGCTCAAAACCAAGATGCAGGTTTTTGCTAAGGTGGTGTCACCGGGAGTAAACTTTTGAAGGGAGTTGTAACCCTTTACAAGATGGGAAGGAGAAAGGGAAAAGATATATTGTTCTTCTCTTTTTGCTGAGAAGACTCTTGATGATCCTGATGAGATGTTGTGTTTGGTTCTTGATGATGATGATGAAGAAAGCTCCCCATGTCTGATTTAGTTTGATGACAGCTTGTGGATGGAGCTCCTTCTCTAGATTGCACATCCTCTTTTCTTCTTCTTGCAGTTTTGATCCCTGGGCAAATGATATTTGATTTGGTGTCTCAGGATGTATAGAAGATCAACAAGAAAGAGTTTAGCAAAAACGAGACACAATATAATATTGTTGTTGTTCTCTAATTTTGCCCTTGTTCTCCTTTTTCTCTTCTTCTTCTTGTTCTCTTTTTCCTGTACAGAAAGTGTTAATATATTCTGTCTATATTCTATCTATATATAATCTATACAGCAATATTGATATATTCTGTATATATATATATTCTGTCGAGAGAGACAGCTATATATAATCTGCTGTATAATAATCTGTTGTATAAAGAGTTGTCTCCTGCTGTCATGTAAAGCTATTGTACTCTTTCCTGGGCTGATTTGAATCCTTGCCGACGGAAGAGGAAAGAAATAATATATCTTTTATTTCCCAGATCCTCGAGCAGAACAATTTCCTTCTTTAGCTTGTTGCAACGGCTACAACATTTAATGCTTTGCTGCCAATGGCTATAGCATTTAATGCTTCAACAGTTGTATTGTTAAATCAACAATATATATATAGAAATAATAAATATTACTTTTTTAATCTGACAACATATATATTATATTTAGTCGAGCTGAGAATGTTGTAAAATAATGCTGCAGAAATTCGTCGAGCTCAGGTTCAAGTTCGTCGACCTCATCATTTGATTCATCGACCTGAACATTTGATTCACTGTTCTGAACATTTGCTGAATAGTTGTCGAACGCAGACTTGAGTTCGTCGAACGGAACTGTTCGTCGAACGCAGAGACTAGCTGGATCGTCGACCGCTGAATGTTGAGTTGTTCGTCGAACGCGGACTTGAGTTCGTCGAACGCAGGATTTCGTCGACCGCTGAGACGGGGTCTGTTCGTCGACCGATGAGATAATCTGTTCGTCGACCGCTGAGATAGCTGGATTTCGTCGAGCGCAGAATGAAAACCATTCGTCGACCGCAGAGCGTCGTTCGTCAAACGCAGGTAGTCGTTCGTCGAACGCAGAGAACATATGTATTTTATTCTTTCTCTTATTTTCTGCCTATTAAATATATTTCTTTTCAGTCTTCTTTCTTAATGAGATTTAATCTAAGTTATACAATATGTTATGATATAAACTTAGACACTAAAGGTGGATCCTAACTCAATCCAAAACTAAGGTTCCAACACCGTGTAATCCATTCGCCTAACGAAGCAGCGCGCTCAAGGCCTGCACAGTTCGATTCCGCACTTAACCACTCCATCCACTTTCCTACTCGTCCATCCGCCCTTGCGAATCGGTGCATAGAGGCCCGTGTAGTTTTCCATCCCGCCTGGAGAAGAATTGCATAGCGGCATTGCATAGGAGTAGTTGTAGTTATTTTCTTTTATTTTCCACAATCCAAATCACCCCTTTTCCGCAATCCATTCGACCTAAAGGACTTCGATCTCAAGTCCTTCCTCAAAAGTAAACTCCACCTTACTGTGTTCCTTCGAGATTCGATACTTGGGGAATCACTCCCACATTTTCTATTACTTGAATGATCGGCACACTGTCGTTTTGTGCCGCAGCCTCGCTACCTCCTATAGCGGTGTGCTAGATTTGCTCATCAAGTTTTTGGCGCTGTTGCCGGGGAACACAGACGTGTGAGTTTTCTAGAGAGGGAGACAAGAGATACAAACCCTTTTTCCCTTGTTAATACCATTTTATGTATTTTTCTATATAAGTAGCATCTTTTAATTTCTTTGTTTCTAATCTTTATTTGCAATTTTTCAAAAGCAGGTTTTCAATTTTATTGTTTGTGTATAGTCAATTCTTGCTTAGAATATTTCTATTTGGTGAAATATTCCTTTGCACCATGTTTTCTTATCTGAATATATGTTGCAAATGGTGTGGGGGTGCTAGGCATTATAGTGATGAGTGCCCCACTGAAGATGGTGGGCATAACTCTCGTGGTTCAGTGCATGGAGCATCGTTTTCCTACGGAACTTCATACACTGTACCAAAGTCTTATGGTCACTCTTCTTCGCCACTTCAATCATTTTTATATTCGTCACCGGCCCCGTAAGGACTGACGCAGAATAGAAAATTATGTTTGTGTTGTCGTAGCACCGAGCATGCGTTGAAAGACTGTGCAAAATTCCAGCGCCAAATGGAGATGGATGACGAACCGGATGTCCGTGTCATTCCATCCACCTCTCATTTGGTTGCCCCTTCTGATTCTGATGATGAGTTCGCAGTACCACCTTGTCTATGGGGGACTTCTGCGGATATTCCCATCAAACTTTTGACTGCTCAGTGTGATGATGTGGTGGAGATTCCTCTCCCTTTGCTTCCATCTCCTCTTTTGGATTCACCCCCGGAGGAACCCGTTTTTATTTTCTCTGATGATGTTATTACTGTTGTTCCTCCGCCTTCTTTGCAAGAATTTTCTACTCCTATTCTTTGTGAGTTGATTGATGATGTTGTGCAGGAGGTTCATTCGAAGCCTGAGGTTGCGTCAAAGTGGGATGAGGATGTTATTCTCTCCAATGGGGAGTGTGACTTCTTGGAACACGATGATGCGCCGAGGTGGGATGAGGAGGATTCCTTTCCTGATGAGGAGGTTTGCACTTCCTTATTGGATGAGGAAGCCCAACTCAACACCAAGGACCTTGAGCTTTCAGACTCCCATCGCTACGACTCATAAGATACCGACAGTGATCTATGCTTTGATCCTGCTGGGAGTGAGACCGGGACCACTCCCCCGATTTTTGATTATTTAAGTCCTTCTCTTTTATTCTTGAACCCCCTTCTTCATCTGAGCATGTGCAAGTTGAATCTTCACAGGTACTTCAGCAGGACTTAGAGCATTGTGCTCAGGTCAATGAGGAGCGTAACCTCATATGTGAGGAGGTTGACCCCTCCTCCATAGTGGAAACCCCACTCATTACGTTTTCCTCCTGCTACCTCCATGAAGACGACACCTTGCCGGGCAAGGATAGTTTTGGTGAGTTGAGTGAGGATTCCTCCTCTTCTTACTTTTTATTCCCTCTACTTGTGACGAGCAGGTATTATTTATATTCGGGTAGAGGCGTAACTGTTTTATCGTCGTGAGAGGACCCAGCGCAACCAACTGCACCAAAAGCCCGGACTTTTGGTGAAGGCACAACTTGATCTTTATATCAACGGAAAGGCGCTACGGGTCAAGTGAAGGAACGCTGGACCCAACAATCCCCCCCCCCCATCGTCCAGCACGACCCGCAAGCTCAGAGGTGCTCCACATGGCCCGCAAGCTCAGAGGTGGCTTGACACATGGCTCCGCCGCCTGACCCACCAGGACCCACACAGGTAGAGAGAATTTCAGGAATTATCAGCGCCCCCCAGTCTCGAACCCGCAACCTGCTTTGATACCAATTGAGAGGACCCAGCGCAACCAACTGCACCAAAAGCCCGGACTTTTGGTGAAGGCACAACTTGATCTTTATATCAATGGAAAGGCGCTACAGGTCAAGTGAAGGAACGCTGGACCCAACACGCTGTATCGGTACCCGTTACCGACACGGATATTAGAACAGTTGCCTGTGCACTTTTCTTTTCATAGACCCATTAGCTAGAACTATTTTAAATTTGAATAAGTCGTGCTGGGAAGACAATAATCTCAATAGTTATCTTACTTTTCCTGCATTTCTTATTTCATCTTGTTTAGTTTAGTTAGCTGCATTTCATTTTATTTTTGTATATTTTCTTTTTCTTTTTGGCGGAACTCACCCCTGTAGGTCCTTCTTTTGGATGGTGAATGATGTGGCTTTGTTTTAGTTTACATGCCAATCTTCTGGTATGCACACTTGCTGAGCATTGGGTACTCTCTTCCCCTAGCTCTATTTATTATTTTATTTTTATAGATTTATGATTGGGAGTAAGCGGTGCACACACCCATGTAGTCATGTCCAAGTTTGGGGGTGTGGTGTACTCGTGTGTCTTTTTATGGTGCTTGAGGATAGTTTTTCTGTGCTAGCTCATTTGGGTTTAGTGTTTGAGCCATCGTTTTTATCATTGTATACCTCACCTAAACCCAGGCCTCATCTAAAACCTAAAGTCCTATTGATTCACGCATTTGAGTCAAACCTGTGTCGTGGAGAGAGTACGAACGGGCAAGCTTATGGTCACCGACATTGATGGATTTCAATGGAGGTTGTCTCGAGCCCCGATCTTTGGCAATGCTCGCCTCAGCGTTCAGTTTACTTTCTTTCTATGTACGACCTTATGATTCACCGTGATTCAGTTTTTGAGTAAATGTAATATATAAATACCCTCCTAGAAAAGTATAAACTAATATGTATAATTAGAAATTTTGTTTACTGTATTTCTACGCGCATGAGCATGCGACTTCGCATGGTACTCCGCTTTACAATCTCTATGTCAGCTTATGTTTTTTCTTGTCCGCGTAAGAGATGGTTTGCTCGGGACGCGTAAACAGGTAAGTCTGGGGGTATGATGAGTCTCATTTATATAGCATTTTATAGACTCATCCAGCTATGTTTTCATTGTTAAACACTTCACTTTCATCATGCATTCACTCATATTTCTCTAAATCACATTTCTTCATGAAGTGCATGTTTAGGCCCGTTGTGGTGTGCAATTGCGCACTATTTTGTTGGGGGCAAGCACATTGTGCTCCTCATTCTTTTTCTATTATTGTGCTTGTGCTGTAGGTGTGTTCCCATCGTGTGTTTTCGTTGTGCAGGTGGGAAAATCATCCATATTGCCCAGAATTCATCCTGTATGAATCGCACGGTTGTGCGTTCACTTGACACACGGTCGTGTGAAATTATCGGCTGGTCAATATGGTGATCTGCCCCGCTCGTGCATTTTCTTTACGCACGATTGGCCTCAACCGTGCACGAACAAAACACACGACCTCCTGTTGTTTGCCGGAATTTGAGGTTTCTGAATTTTGCCCGTGCGTTTTTACGCACGGTCGGCTTCGACCGTGCGTGAGTAAAATGCACGGGCGCAGCTGCTTCGTCTTCCTAGCCTTTATTCTCAATTAATATCGCACAGTTCACGCACGGTCGTGCGTTCGACCGTGCGTGACCAAATTTCTGATTGTTTTCTATAAAAGCTGCATATCTCAACCTACTGGGGAGTTCGCATGATCGACTCTCGTTCTCGCGCCCAGAGCTCTTGTTCCGCGCCATTTTCGCCGCTCCATCACCGCCCACCTTCGAGAGGAGCTCCGGCCTCCATTCTCTTACAAATCTCAAGCAGGAGCATCCTCTAGGCCTCCTCCATTGTACGTGCACCTCCAAAGCTCCATTTTGAGGGATTTTCTGCATCATATATGAAGTTCTCCGGTGATATTGTGGCCAAAGAAGATTGACGGAGAAGACGGGTATAATAGAAGAAGGTGACAGCTCTTCCGGACCCCGGACGGTAGTTGGAGCCCAAGCTCGGACAAGGATTGACAACCCTGGTTTCCGGTCGTGAACCTCCGATGAGTCTCCGTGCTTTGGTTGTAATCTCAACCTCCTTTACATTGTATTGTGTTATTCCTTAATTATTTGGGTGTATGAACAATGTTTTCTAAACCTTGTTTTGTCATTTAATATTTCATGTCTATGTGAAATCACTATGTGTGGTTTATGCAAGTGAGGAGCACCATATTCCATCCTCCATCCCACCGTCATGTTCGTGTGCCTCACTAGCAATTGCTAGTGGCGTTCTTATTGACGAGGTGCTTGCGACCCTCATTCCGCCGGTGTGACCCACTCCATCCGCAAGCCTACTCTTCCATCCGCCTAGCGAAGCGTGGCATAGCAGCCCGTGTAATCCATTCGCCTAATGAAGCAGCACGCTCAAGGCCTGCACAGTTCGATTCCGCACTTAACCACTCCATCCGCTTGCCTACTCGTCCATCCGCCCTTGCGAATCGGTGCATAGCGGCCCGTGTAGTTTTCCATCCCGCATGGAGAAGCATTGCATAGCGGCATTGCATAGGAGTAGTTATAGTTATTTTCTTTTATTTTCCACAATCCAAATCACCCCTTTTCCGCAATCCATTTAACCTAAAGGACTTCGATCTCAAGTCCTTCCTCAAAAGTAAACTCCACCTTACTGTGTTCCTTCGAGATTCGATACTTGGGGATTCACTCCCACATTTTATATTACTTGAACGATCGGTACACTACCGTTTCGTGCCGCAGTCTCACTACCGCATATAGCGGTGTGCTAGATTTGCGCATCACTAGCCGCTAACTTGCGAACAGAACAACCCGGTCAGACAACTCAAACTGTGCGACCTCAGAAAGAGACTGCCACAATCAAGACAACTTTGGTTCTTATAGTTCTTGCGTATGAATGGCTACCCCGATGTCCCTATTTATAGGCAAACTAATGGATGTCGTTACCGCCCCAAGGGATACAGTCACCTTCCTTATTGAAGCATGCGGTCTCCAGAACCAGACCGCGCGGTCTCTTCAAGACCTTATTACACTTAAGCAAAATAGTCCAAGACAGCTTGCCAAGAACAAACTGGCAGACCGCTCGGTTTCTTATAAGAACGCATGAGCAACTGACCGATCAGGAGCAGACCGCCAGAAATAAGCTCAAGCTGACCGCAGAAGCGGGCTTAAGAACAAGACCGCCTGGTCTAAACCAGAATAGATTTACTTGGGCAAAATAGGCAACCAAACATAGGTTGCCAACACCAGAAACTCGCGACCATAACGCTAAGTCTAGCGGTCTCTAAAAATAGACTGCCCGTACAGACACTTCCACTTCAAAAAATTTAACAAGGCTCAACATCCCTACCTCAGGCACAACTACCCTACAAGCTCAGACCTATCAAAAAGTCCTACCTCAGATCTCCACAGAGATCCTACCCTCAAGCTGAACTCTCGGATCTACACTCAGGCCCAACAGCCCTACTCCCTCAGGCAAAATGCCCTACAAACTCAGAACAAGTAATGTTCCTACAGAAGATAATGAAAGTGATGCTTACAACAGAAGACAAAATAGTAAATATTTTAAGCCATGATCTTCTGTTGCTGACTTGAAGCTAGGAAGAGAACATTTGCTTCAATCATGCCTTTCTCTCATCCTTCTCTTCAGTAGATGAATAAGGATAAACTTGCTCTTCTTCAATCACACAGGAAGAGTAATCTTTCTCTCCTTTGTAGCTTTAGGAAGTAGAAGGAGAGAACTTCTTAGCAACCGTCAATGTAACAGTAGAGTTGTCTCCGTTTTTTGCAAAAGATTATTTCTTAAAGAGCCCTAAGTTATTCTTTTATACTTCTCTTATCTTCAACGGCTATCAGATGGCCCCTGACACAGCATGGAGGAGATTGGGGTACCATAATTTGCATTTCTGCAGCTTCTGCCAAAAGCAAAACCCGCCAGCATATTAGAATCCGTCTCAGTGGTTGGTCTGAGACAGCTTCCAGTCTTAACGGCTACTTCTGTCCCATCCCAGCGGATCCGCTAAGACAGACAGTTGTCTCAGCGGTTTCCCTCTATCTACAGCTCAGCTGGCCCAGACACCCTCTCAGCGGCTCCTAGCCTTGTCTCAGCGGTTCAACTGAGACTGAGAACTTGTCTCAGTGGTTTTGGCAGTAAACCACTTAACTTACTTCCCACCTTGGAATAACCTAACTCTGCATAGTCATTAGATGAAATTGGGTTTATCAAATAAAACTTGTACTTAGCATTGAGTGTGATGCTTCTTCAAATCAAGGGAACATTGAGAGTAATTGTAAGACCCCTTCCCCCAGACTTCCAAATACTTGGAAGGACGGAGGGAACATGAAGAGGAATAGGCCCCGATAATAAGCCACATGAAGTAGTCGAGGCCCTTTTAGCCTTACTACGGGTCTTACTGCCCATAACCGCCGTCTCATGGTGGGCAGCCACCACTTAACGCCGATTCTGCCGGCCAAATATAGAGGAAGCATCCATAGTTAACATTACATAAGAGATACATATCCATCCAAAAACCAAAAGACATAGAAAGGTAACAACATAGTCTGGTAAAATTCATAAGAGAGTACCCGGGAACAAACCCGGTCAAATAAAGCTGAAACTAAAACTCCTCGAAAACTAAAGTGACTAAGACATGGTCCTCATCACCAAGTACTAAGAATCTAGGTCGAAATCTCACGGTAGTACGGTCGCCAACAGGAGGGGCTCTGGGATCTGTAGTTCCTGCCGAATTAGGTCCTCCTGTCCTTTGGTGCTGGGTCTCCTGGTGCTGCCTCCCCTGTGTTAGGTCACAACCGACCGTCAGTCTAAGAGACTCAGCCACAACCTCCCCGCCTCCCCCCGCGACTCCTAGGCACCGGGTGGAGAGGAGGAAAAGGAGGGGCACAAGGGAGTATAATTTCAAACAGATGACAAATGGCAGGTAGATTAATTATAGCACATATTTATACAAATGAGCACGATATAAGAACTGGCGAGTATATAGTAAGGCAAAAACCATAGTACTAGGTTACTAACAACATAACCAGAGTCACAATATATGAGAAATAATAAAAAGAGTAACAAATTGCAGTAATTGGAGCATCCACTAAAAAGTAAACAAGCCACTGTTCATAGGGCAACAGTGAGGTTTTCATAATTTTAAGTAAGGAAAAACCTTAACTTATCAATTTAAAAGATAAGTTAAGGGATCGTTTTGCAAGGCCCATCATATAAGACATCCCATACTACTTTATATGATGGGGGAAAAATGAAAAGATGTGTGATGTGATGTATGCTATGTTATGCAGTGATGCGCATTATTATGAAATGATGATTTACTCACACACACGACTCTGTACGTACAGACCTTGTTAGTTCCCCATTGTTCAAGGTGTAGCTATCACCCAGGGTCTCACTACCGTGGCCGTAGTGACTGTGGGTCGGGCTCCCCCACTTCTAGGCGGGTACACACACTACCAAGCCTAGACCTCTCCACACTCCCTCCGAGACCCACGCGTGGGCGGACTAGTCATGCTTTTTGCTGCGCGTCAGACATAGATAGGCCAAGTGTGAGTTTTAGGGATGGAGGCTTCTCCACAACTTCCACTAAACCAAATCCCTAATCCTCACCACTTGCCTGAGTCAACGTATGTCCGCCGGTGTGCCAGCCCGGACCATACCGAAGACCCGCCACAGATTCCAATTATTCATACAAGTTTACCCCGAGCTTATCGCTCGCTAACAATCAAATAAAACACGTGCTCAGCCAGCCTCTCACTAGGCCTCAGAACAAATTCATTTCCAAGGTAGGTATGTGGAAATTGTTCAATAATGTATTCACTTGACTCTAAATTAAAAGTTCTTTCCCCGTTGACCCTTTCCTAGATTAACCTACCAAACTTCACCTTATTAAGTGGGGTTGCTTACGTTGTATCATGATCCGATCGACACGGTGCTCTTACCTTAGCTTAAAATTTTTACCTTGAGCTTCCCGAGGCATAGACCTAAGTGCCTTGGGGTAGGTTAAGTGATGTGGGATCACTTATCTGAGACCTCCTCGGGACTCGAAGTCATTTTAACTCGACTTGATTATACTATTTTAAGTGATCACCTTAGATCCTCCTCGTATTGCTTAGTTCTTGACCCAACATGGACAAAGTGTTCTGTTTACCCGATGTGACCTCGAGTGATTACCTTCTAATGATTTGAGTTTATTATTTGACGAGTACCCAGAAGATTTATTTTAACTTAAACTCCAAGTTCCAAGAGGTTAAGTTTCTGGAGGAGATTGATTTGTTTAATTGGAATCTTAGTAATTATGAGCCTTATATGAACAAGGTTTGTACCTCTCCCGCTTGTGATATGCAACGATTTGGATCATTTAACGAGTATTCAATTTATTCTGGTACTAAGGGCATTTGCTACTCACCGGAGGCTTGCCCAATTCTATTCTTGATGGGGGAAACCTCCTTTCATTTTACCAGACCAATGGTTAGGAAACCTCTCCCTACCCCAAAATCCTTACTTAATTAAGTTACTCACCCGAGTTGAGGTGGTTCCGAGGTGTGTATCTTCCAAGTTTTTACCCCTCTTTCAATTTAATCCCCTCGGAGTATCCTAAGGTAAATTATGTCTAAAGCTTATGATTTATGAACCTGGGTTGGGTCTAAGGGTGTCCCTAGTCCCGTGAAATCTTGGGGTTAGTCGGGTGTCTTAATAGGTATGGGGGTCCACCTTAGTGAATTGGCTCATTCTAAATTAGGCCTTGGTGAGAATGAATTTTCTGGGGATTCATCAGCTCTTTTTAGTCCTATTTCAATTCTGAACAGTAGAGGGTTGCCTCCACTCTAGTCAAGGCTTGGGATACCTTTTTCTTATAGAGGTCCTAACAGAGGTGAACTTTTGTCAAAACTTGTGGTGGTTTTGGGGACCACCTAGGAGTTACCATTTCACAAGTGTATCCTTCTCGTTTTCACCCCGATTAATTTAATAGCCTCAGTGGGGGCTGTTGGTCGTCCTACCATTTTATTGCTATGATTTATTTGGTATCATGTATTAAGAAAATTGGTTCATGCCTTCAATTGATAACATCCGCTCACTTGAAATCTCTATGGATATTGGGGTGGACTAAAGTATGATCTTGAGCCTTGGGGCATTTTTAGACTCCTCGGATCTATTCAAGACTTCTGGTCATCCCATGTATGCTCACTAGAATAAGGTGAATCATCGTTGTTTCTAGCTAACTCCATTGTTTTCTATTTAGCGAGGCTAGTTTAACTATATTCCCTCCAGATGCCCTATGCGAAGTTACTCTCAGGGTTAGTGAACTCCTATCGATCTAAGTTTTTAGTTCATGAAATTCTTATGTTCACTCTATATGTTATACTTGAAGTATGATCGGGAGATCAACTAAATCACAAGGACCATTTTACTTAAGACGTCAAAATACTCAGATACATAACCTTATACATGCTTTACTAAAATGGGTCTACAAGGAGCTACACTTCACCAAAAACTCTGTATAACATATCATTAGAAAGGTAAAAGCAAGGGCTACAACTTTTGTATTGACCACATGTTCTGAATTTGAGTGTAAGTTATTCAATTTACTGCTTAAAGTTTCAGCTTTGGGATGTGACCTTTTATTACTACAAATACATGGTTTACTAAAAAGGATCTACAGGGAGCTACACTTCACCAAAAATTCTGTATAACATATCATTAGAAAGGTAAAAGCAAGGGCTACAACTTTTGTATTAACCACATGTTCTGAGTTTGAGTGTAAGTTATTCAATTTACTGCTTAAAGTTTAAGCTTGGGGTGTGACATTTAAATGCTACTTATTTATTAAATCTAGTGATCACAAATTCCAACTTTCCTACCTTCATATCTACTTAGCCAAACCTCATAGATGGCTTATCATGACTTAGGGTGAGACCCCTTGAGATTTCATTGGAAATTGATAATTAATATTCTCCAAACTCACAAAAATTCATAGAATGAAATATCTAGCAAAACCATAGAAAAGTGTCTTACAAATATTCTAAATTTCTCACCAAGCATAGGTCATACATGGATACATGCATGGCCTGAAAATCATTCATGTTGCATGCAACAATATCCCTAAATTTCAGAAAAATATTAAAACCTAAATCCAAGAACATGAGTTACTAAATATGAACATGAATACCACTATTCACTCCTCTTCCCTTGGAGTAATCAACATGCATGCCTAGATTACTCACCCAAATCAAGTCCAAACCTCATGAAACTTTGTACAGAGGTGAGTCAACACATGAATAACATGTCACCACAAATTTGGGCCAAAACTATAAGTTTATGCCCCATAAGCTATTACAATAAAGAAATTTAAATTATTCCAAAAACTATAGAAAATTTTTCTCCTAAAATCACCAAATTTGGACAGTGATTTTATATGGCCATCACACACCTTGGGTACAAATTTCACATGCATGCAAAGGATATTGAGAGAAAAATACACATTATACACATGCAAGAACATATTGTACATCCTGCACTAAAACAGATGCACAGGACTGTACATTCATCTAAATCAGTTGATTTCAAGCTCAGATGAAAGTAGACATCAAGTTCTACAAATCTTGTCTCTGGTGAAATTTGCAAATTCGGCCTCTAAGGGCTTCAATTTCCTGCTTGAACATCTTAAATAAAGTGTGACAGATTGAATACTATTCATTTATTAATATCATGTGGTCTGCGTTTAGAGATCTAATCAGATCCGACGGCCAGGGCATCGTCTTCTACCTCTCGCCAAGGGCTGAGAATGAAAGCGCCTGGGCTACCTTAGAGCCCGATTTCCCGGCCACCTACTTGACTCCACGGCCGACCACCACCACCACCACCTTCACGAAGGTGGGGGCTATCGAGACGGCGGTCTTGATCGGCCGGTGGCGGCCGGAATAAGGAAAGAGGTGAGGATGATTTCGACGGAAAAACCCGTGAAAACCAGTGGTGGATCTGGCTCAATTGAGCTCGTCTCACCTCCTAATTGATCTAGATAGCTAGCACGAGGGAAGAGGGAGAGGTACGGGCCGGAGTTTGTGGTCGGAGGCGCGGATTTTCCCTTGTTCCCATGCGTGAGTTATCGCCGCCGGAAGCCATGGCCGAATGGGGGTTCTGAGCTCGAAAGCTTCGCCGGAGTTGGGGGTTTGGCCTCGTGGAGCTTACTGAACGTGAAGGTGGCCTCAAATGAGGCTGAGGGGGAGTTTAAAGTAGGGAATTCAAGAGGGGGGTTCGACCATTAATGCCACCTCTCCAACACCCAATGCATGGCTTCCAGCTCGAGCCAAACCAGCTGGGCATCTAGCCTGAGGTCGGGTGAGGATAGAGAGGTGGAAGGGAGGTGCCAATTGGCACTCTAAACTCACATTCAAGGTGGGTGAAATCTCTCCTTTGTAAAACACTATTCACCCAATTTTCACCCCCCCCCCCCTCATGGCTATGCATGGTTGCCACCTCAGCTCAAAAAGGGTGGGGGTTTACTCTCCAAGGTCATCTGAATATATTGGGTTAAGGTGGAGTGTGCCATTTGGAATGGTGCTCAAAACTTCCTTTCTTTCTCTCTCTTCCTATTTTGGCTTTTTTCCCAAAAATGGCCCCCTTTAATTAACCACCCATTTAATTCATTATTTAAATGTAAATCAGCCATGTCATGGACTGATTGTAGGCTTGAGGTTGGGCTAGGGCCCAAGGGGGAAAACAGTTTAAACATGATGACTTAATGGGTTACTTGAGATTTGGTTTAGCTTAAGTCCTCCTAGGTTAATGTGAGTGATTCAAATGAATCCAATGGACTCTATGGGTCCTAGATTGGTGGAGCTTTGTGGAGGGGGACACAAGGAGGTCTTAAGTTCTCTTATTGAGTTTGGGGGGCATAATGGGGCCCTTAGGGTTTTGCCCTAATTTTTTAGGTTAAAAGGGCTCATTAAATGAAACCCTAGTGGTCAAATCCTCCTAATAAGTTAGTTTCTCTCAACCTTAAGGTTCTGTACATTGGTTAGAGAGTTTGTTTAGAGAGGGAGAGTGTCAAAACTTGACTAAGGGGGCCTAGTAGTTTTGGGGATGTTACAATTCCCAATATGCAATAAAATAATTTCGTCCCCGAAATTTAAGATTAGTCGTACGGGTGAAGATACTAAGAGACAAACTTAATCTTTAAAGAAGAGTGCGAGGCGTACCTGCACTGAATAGCCTTGGATACTTTTGTTGCATGAGATCCAGGGGCTCCCAGGTATGCTCCTCTTGGCCATGATTAGACCACAACACCTTGATTAGTGGAATTTTCTTCTTTCTCAGGGTTCGGACTGCCGTTTCATCAATTCGGATTGGCTCTAGAAGAACAGTTCTGTTAGAAGCCACTGGGTTTGAAGCTGAACTTACATGTTGATCTGGCCGGATTAGCGCCTTCCGGAGGGAGGAGATATGAAAAATGTTGTGCAGGCCGGCCAAGTCCGGGGATAGTTCTAGTCTATATGCCACGGGACCGAATCTTTCTAGAATTCTGAAAGGCCCGAGGTACCTGGGGCTGAGCTTCTTCAGTCCCCGTACTCGGGTGATGCCATGAGCTGGTCGGATCTTTAGAAAAACTTGATCACCCACCTAGAATTCTACCTGACGGTGATGCGCGTCATAGTATTTGGCTTGCCTGCTCTGTGCTTCTAACATCTTCTGTCGTATTAAGCGTACTTGAGCATCGGTGTCTTCGATGAATTTAGATCCTAAGGCTGAGGGGTCTTCATCTTGCACCCAGGATAGCGGAGTTCTGCACTTCCTTCCGTACAAGGCTTCATAAGGTGTCATTCCTATGGAGGTATGATGGTTGTTGTTGTAGGAGAACTCTACCAACGGTAACAGTCCCTCCCATGGCTCCCCACAATCCAATATGCATAATCGGAGGAGGTCCTCCATCGCCCAAATAGTGCGTTCAGTTTGCCCATCTGTTTGAGGGTGGAAAGCGGTACTGAAGTTCAGGCGAGACCCTAAATAAGCTTGGACGGCCCTCCACTCCTTAGATGTAAATCTTCTGTCTCGATCTGATATGATAGTTTTTGGCATGCCATGGTAACGTACAAACTATTCTACGAAGAGTCGAATTAGTACGCTGACCGGGGCTTTCTTTTTCATCGGAATGAATCTGGCCACTTTAGTTAATCTGTCAACGATTACCCAGACCGAGTCATGACCGGAACGGGACCTTGGTAACCCATGCACGAAGTCCATCGAGATATCTCCAAATTTCCAAACAGGCACTGACAAGGATTGAAGCCGTCCTGCCGAATTTCTGCATTCCGCCTTTACACACTGACAAGTTTCGCAGAGGTTTATAAATTTTGTTATATCCTTCTTCATCCCAGGCCAAAACATGGTTCTTTTTAAATCTGCTGTCATCTTGGTGATTCCCGGGTGCACTGAATACTTGCTATAATGCGCTTCGGTCATGATCTCCTCCCTCAGCTGGTTTGTAGCCGGAATGTAAACTCGGTCCTTGAAGCGAACTAAACCGTCGATGATAGAGAAGTCCTTGGCGGTGCCCGTATTCAGTGCTTCAAAAACTGGTTCCAAATCCGAATCTTGTTTTTGACCTTCCCGGATGCGATCCTTGATATCACTCTCGATTGAGATCGACCCCAGATACTCTTCGTACAATTCGGAATCTGCTCGGGAGACTAGAGTAATATTCAAATTTTCCATTTCTCGAAACAATTCCAATGATGACAATCGCATTTCTGGTTCTGATGTGCCGACTATTCTGCTCAAAGCGTCAGCCACTTTATTCGCTTTTCCAGGGTGATAGTGCATTGTATACTGATAATCGCAAAGGAATTCCACCCATCTTCTTTGACGCATATTAAGATCCTTCTGTGTGTCTACGTATTTTAAATTTTTGTGATCAGAGAAGATGTCACAGTGTACTCCGTACAGATAATGTCGCCAAATTTTTAGCGCGAACACTACAGCTCCCATCTCTAGGTCATGCACGGGATAGTTTTGTTCATGCTTTTTCAATTGCCGGGATTCATAAGCAATTACATGACCGTTTTGCATTAGTACAGCACCCATTCCTTGGTAAGAGGCGTCAGTGTAAACTTGGAAGCCCTCCTTTCCTGATGGCAAGGAAAGAATTGGGGCAGATATTAATCTGGCTTTTAAATCCTAGAAGGCTGCTTCACACTTGGGGGTCGAGATGAATGGCGAATCTTTCTTCGTTAACGTGGTAAGCGGTAGTGCGATCCGGGAGAAACCTTGTACGAACTTCCGGTAGTATCCGGCAAGTCCTAGAAAGCTCCTTATGTCTGAGGCCGTTTTCGGTTGGGGCCAACCTCGGACTGCTTGGATTTTTGCTGGGTCAACTGCCAATCCAGCGCCGCTGATGATATGGCCTAAGAAGGCTACTTCACTGAGCCAAAATTGGCACTTACTGAACTTTGCGTACAGCTTATTCTCCCGAAGTTTCTGGAGAGTTAAGGATAAATGCTGAGCGTGATCCTCCTTTGTTTTCGAATAGATTAGAATGTCATCTATAAAAACGATGACGAAGGAATATATGTATGGTTCAAACACTTTGTTCATTAAACTCATGAATGTCGAGGGAGCATTCGTGAGTCCGAATAGCATTACCGTGAACTCGTGTAATCCGTACCTGCTACTGAAAGCCATTTTTGGGATATCCTCCTCCCGGATCCTCAGTTGGTAATACCCTGATCTGAGATCTAGTTTTGAATACCAGAAGGCCCCTTGTAATTGATCAAACAGTTCGTCGATACGGGGTAGGGGATAGGTGTTTCTAACCGTCAAACGGTTGAGCTCTATGTAGTCAATGCACAGTCTCAAGGTTCCGTCTTTCTTTTTAACGAAGAGGACCGGGGCTCCCCATGGTGACGAACTTGGCCTTACAAAGCCTGCTTCTACTAACTCTTGCAGTTGACTTCGGAATTCGGTTAACTCCTTTGGTGCCATTCTATAAGGTGCTTTAGATACTGGTTTTGCTCCTGGTACTAGTTGAATTTGAAAGTCGGCCTCTCTGTGTGGGGGCAATCCGGGTAATTTGTCGGGGAAGACATCGGCAAAATCTCTTACCACCGAGATGTCTCCTAAGGGTTCACCTGACTCTTCTATTCCAAAGAAAACTAAAACTATTTCATCTCCCTGAAGATGCGATTTGACGGCCTAAACGGAAGATAAAAGGTTTTTGGAGACTGGTAAGGCACTTTCAAAGGTGATTGTGGTGTCCCCGTGACGAATAGTAACCCTTCTTTGTCGACAATCAATTACGGCGTGATACCGAGATAGCCAGCTCATGCCCAACACCAGGTCGTATTTGACAAGCTTCATTGCAGTAGCTGAGGTTTCAAAATTTTTTCCACCGATGGTTATGTCTACGTCACAAGTCGAGGTGACACTGATTACGGATCCATCGGGAGGGCGGACTCCCCTAGCAGGACCCAAGCGGCAGCTAAATCCTTTCAACTCCTTAATAAAGTTTTCTGATATAAAAACATGAGTTGCTCCACAATCGAACAAAGCGAGGGCAGGTTTTCCGTTTACAAAAAGAGTGCCTGTGATTGCGAATTTGAAATTTATCTAGTTAAGTGATAGTTCTTATGTTACCCATATTTAGGAGAAGATTTTAAGAGAAAAATTAAGCGATATAAAGGAAAGGTAAAACTTGGAATACCTGTAATAGTCTCCTCGGGTTTGCAAGGTTGGGCCAGATCAAGGGCATATAGTTGGTTGCCGGTGAGTTGACGGTTACTTCCTTGGTGTCCTCGTCCTCGACCTCGACCTCGGCCTCCAAAGTGCTGATAAGGGGGCCTTTGGGGTGGAGGAGGGAGTGCTCTCTGAGGACAGAATGCCTTCACATGACCGGGCTGGTGGCAGAAGAAGCATAGCTGAGGAGGAGGGGCCCCACCCAACTGCTTAGGTGGCTCCTGGGCTTACAGTGGTTGTGGTGCCAAAACTGTGTGGGATCCTTGACCTTGATTGAAGTTTGGACGAGGTCTTCCCCCACTCTTCTGATTCCTAATGAACTGATCCTGCTGATGTGGGAGCTGTCCTCTTCGTTCCTCGTCAGCAGCTCTCTTCCCCCTGCCCCTGGTCATCAGGTGATCCGCTTCCAATCTCTTTGCTGCTTCAGCAATCTTGGCCAGACTAGTATCTGCTACGAATAAGAGTGCTTGTCTCAGGTCATCTCTCAGTCCCTTAAAGAACTTCTTGGCGAATCCTGCCTCACTGAACTGGTAAGAAACTAAGAATCGGGATAGATGGGCGAATTCTCGTTGATATTCCAAGACAGTCCTAATTCCTTGCCTTAACTATAAGAATTTCTCCTCTAGCTCGTCTCTTGCCGACTGAGGAATGAAATGCTCCAGTAAAGCTCCTTTGAACTCTTCCCAAGAGATTTCACTGTATTCGTACCCTAAGAAGGTTGTATCCATTGCTGTCTTCCACCAGTGCTTAGCATGAGATCGAAGTGCTGAGACTGCTAAATCCACTGATTCGGTTGTTGGGCAGCGAATTCCAGCAAGCATATCTTGAATGGTATCGATCCATTCCTCAGTTTGTACTGCTGATTCTGTACCCGAGAAGGATGGTGGAGAGAGTCCTTTGAACACACTGAGCCAGTTTGAAGCCGGGTTGAGCTCCCTAACTGGGGCTTGATCTCTGAATGCTTGCAGAATGGCCTGCAGTGTCTGCCCCATATTGTCTTCTTGAAATTGGGCGGGGGGGGGGGGGGGGGGGGGGGGGGGGGCGGAGGTGGAGGGGGAACCCTATTCTCTGGGACAGGATTCTGCAGGATAAGAATGAGAATTGAAAAGAGTTATTAATCTCAGGTGGCTAGATGAGAAATGGTCGGGAGGAAAAACCCTTATGGGCACACAACGCTTCCGCTGCTAGTTTATCTGCAAACTAAACTCGAGCGGGGTGTAATAAGGGTTGGACAGAATATGTAGGATCGTTAAGCTCGGATACCCTTTGTAAGACCCCTTCCCCCGGACTTCCAAAAACTTGGAAGGACGGAGGGAACATGAAGAGGAATGGGCCCTGATAATAGGCCACATGAAGTAGTCGAGGCAGTTTTAGCCTTACTACGGGTCTTACTGCCCAGAATCGCCGTCTCGTGGTGGGCAGCCACCACTTAACGCCGATTCTGCCGGCCAAATCTTGAGGAAGCATCCATAGTTAACATTACATAAGAGATACATATCCATCCAAAAACCAAAAGACATATAATGGTAACATCATAGTCTGGTACAATTCATAAGAGAGTACCCGGGAACAAACCCGGTCAAATAAAGCTGAAACTAAAACTCCTCGAAAACTAAAGTGACTAAGACATGGTCCTCATCACCAAGTACTAAGAATCTAGGTCGAAATCTCACGGTAGTACGGTCGCCAACAGGAGGGGCTCTGGGATCTGTAGTTCCTGCCGAATCAGGTCCTCCTGTCCTTTGGTGCTGGGTCTCCTGGTGCTGCCTCCCCTGTGTTAGGTCACAACCGACCGTCAGTCTAAGAGACTCAGCCACAACCTCCCCGCCTCCCCCCCGCAACTCCTAGGCACCGGGTGGAGAGGAGGAAAAGGAGGGGCACAAGGGAGTATAATTTCAAACAGATGACAAATGGCAGGTAGATTAATTATAGCACATATTTATACAAATGAGCACGATATAAGAACTGGCGAGTATATAGTAAGGCAAAAACCATAGTACTAGGTTACTAACAACATAACCAGAGTCACAATATATGAGAAATAATAAAAAGAGTAACAAATTGCAGTAATTGGAGCATCCACTAAAAGGTAAACAAGCCAAAGTTCATAGGGCAACAGTGAGGTTTTCATAATTTTAAGTAAGGAAAAACCTTAACTTATCAATTCAAAAGATAAGTTAAGGGATCGTTTTGCAAGGCCCATCATATAAGACATCCCATACTACTTTATATGATGGGGGAAAAAAATGAAAACACGAGTGATGTGATGTATGCTATGTTATGCAGTGATGCGCATTATTATGAAATGATGATTTACTCACACACACGACTCTGTACGTACAGACCTTGTTAGTTCCCCATTGTTCAAGGTGTAGCTATTACCCAGGGTCTCACTACCGTGGCCGTAGTGACAGTGGGTCGGGCTCCCCCACTTCTAGGCGGGTACACACACTACCAAGCCTAGACCTCTCCACACTCCCTCCGAGACCCACGCGTGGGCGGACTAGTCGTGCTTTTTGCTGCGCGTCAGACTTAGATAGGCCAAGTGTGAGTTTTAGGGATGGAGGCTTCTCCACAACTTCCACTAAACCAAATCCCTAGTCCTCACCACTTGCCTGAGTCAATGTATGTCCGCTGGTGTGCCAGCCCGGACCATACCGAAGACCCGCCACAGATTCCAATTATTCATACAAGTTTACCCCGAGCTTATCGCTCGCTAACAATCAAATAAAACACGGGCTCAGCCAGCCTCTCACTAGGCCTCAGAACAAATTCATTTCCAAGGTAGGTATGTGGAAATTGTTCAATAATGTATTCACTTGACTCTAAATTAAAAGTTCTTTCCCCGTTGACCCTTTCCTAGATTAACCTACCAAACTTCACCTTATTAAGTGGGGTTGCTTACGTTGTATCATGATCCGATCGACACAGTGCTCTTACCTTAGCTTAAAATTTTTACCTTGAGCTTCCCGAGGCATAGACCTAAGTGCCTTGGGGTAGGTTAAGTGATGTGGGATCACTTATCTGAGACCTCCTCGGGACTCGAAGTCGTTTTAACTCGACTTGATTATACTATTTTAAGTGATCACCTTAGATCCTCCTCGTATTGCTTAGTTCTTGACCCAACATGGACAAAGTGTTCTGTTTACCCGATGTGACCTCGAGTGATTACCTTCTAATGATTTGAGTCTATTATTTGACGAGTACCCAGAAGATTTATTTTAACTTAAACTCCAAGTTCCAAGAGGTTAAGTTTCTGGAGGAGATTGATTTGTTTAATTGGAATCTTAGTAATTATGAGCCTTATATGAACAAGGTTTGTACCTCTCCCGCTTGTGATGTGCAACGATTTGGATCATTTAACGCGTATTCAATTTATTCTGGTACTAAGGGCATTTGCTACTCACCGGAGGCTTGCCCAATTCTATTCTTGATGGGGGAAACCTCCTTTCATTTTACCGGACCAAAGGTTAGGAAACCTCTCCCTACCCCAAAATCCTTACTTAATTAAGTTACTCACCCGAGTTGAGGTGGTTCCGAGGTGTGTATCTTCCAAGTTTTTACCCCTCTTTCAATTTAATCCCCTCGGAGTATCCTAAGGTAAATTATGTCTAAAGCTTATGATTTATGAACCTGGGTTGGGTCTAAGGGTGTCCCTAGTCCCGTGAAATCTTGGGGTCAGTCGGGTGTCTTAATAGGTATGGGGGTCCACCTTAGTGAATTGGCTCATTCTAAATTAGGCCTTGGTGAGAATGAATTTTCTGGGTATTCATCAGCTCTTTTTAGTCCTATTTCAATTCTGAACAGTAGAGGGTTGCCTCCACTCTAGTCAAGTATTGGGGTACCTTTTTCTTATAGAGGTCCTAACGGAGGTAAACTTTTGTCAAAACTTGTGGTGGTTTTGGGGACCACCTAGGAGTTACCATTTCACAAGTGTATCCTTCTCGTTTTCACCCGGATTAATTTAATAGCCTCAGTGGGGGCTGCTGGTCGTCCTACCATTTTATTGCTATGATTTATTTGGTATCATGTATTAAGAAAATTGGTTCATGCCTTCAATTCATAACATCCGCTCACTTGAAATCTCTATGGATATTGGGGTGGACCAAAGTATGATCTTGAGCCTTGGGGCATTTTTAGACTCCTCGGATCTATTCAAGACTTCTGGTCATCCCATGTATGCTCACTAGAATAAGGTGAATCATCGTTGTTTCTAGCTAACTCCATTTTTTTCTATTTAGCGAGGCTAGTTTAACTATATTCCCTCCAGATGCCCTATGCGAAGTTACTCTCAGGGTTAGTGAACTCCTATCGATCTAAGTTTTTAGTTCATGTAATTCTTATGTTCACTCTATATGTTATACTTGAAGTATGATCGGGAGATCAACTAAATCACAAGGACCATTTTACTTAAGACGTCAAAATACTCAGATACATAACCTTATACATGCTTTACTAAAATGGGTCTACAAGGAGCTACACTTCACCAAAAATTTTGTATAACATATCATTAGAAAGGTAAAAGCAAGGGCTAAAACTTTTGTATTGACCACATGTTCTGAATTTGAGTGTAAGTTATTCAATTTACTGCTTAAAGTTTCAGCTTTGGGATGTGACCTTTTATTACTACAAATACATGGTTTACTAAAAAGGGTCTGCAGGGAGCTACACTTCACCAACAATTCTGTATAACATATCATTAGAAAGGTAAAAGCAAGGGCTACAACTTTTGTATTGACGACATGTTCTGAGTTTGAGTGTAAGTTATTCAATTTACTGCTTAAAGTTTAAGCTTGGGGTGTGACATTTAAATGCTACTTATTTATTCAATCTAGTGATCACAAATTCCAACTTTCCTACCTTCATATCTACTTAGCCAAACCTCATAGATGGCTTATCATGACTTAGGGTGAGACCCCTTGAGATTTCATTGGAAATTGATAATTAATATTCTCCAAACTCACAAAAATTCATAGAATGAAATATCTAGCAAAACCATAGAAAAGTGTCTTACAAATATTCTAAATTTCTCACCAAGCATAGGTCATACATGGATACATGCATGGCCTGAAAATCATTCATGTTGCATGCAACAATATCCCTAAATTTCAGAAAAATACTAAAACCTAAATCCAAGAACATGAGTTACTAAATATGAACATGAATACCACTATTCACTCCTCTTCCCTTGGAGTAATCAACATGCATGCCTAGATTACTCACCCAAATCAAGTCCAAACCTCATGAAACTTTGTACAGAGGTGAGTCAACACATGAATAACATGTCACCACAAATTTGGGCCAACACTATAAGTTTCTGCCCCATAAGCTATTACAATAAAGAAATATAAATTATTCCAAAAACTATAGAAAATTTTTCTCCTAAAATCACCAAATTTGGACAGTGATTTTATATGGCCATCACACACCTTGGGTACAAATTTCACATGCATGCAAAGGATATTGAGAGAAAAATACACATTATACACATGCAAGAACATATTGTACATCCTGCACTAAAACAGATGCACAGGACTGTACATTCATTCAAATCAGTTGATTTCAAGCTCAGATGAAAGTAGACATCAAGGTCTACAAATCTTGTCTCTGGTAAAATTTGAAAATTCGGCCACTAAGGGCTTCAATTTCCTGCTTGAACATCTTAAATAATGTGTGACAGATTGAATACTATTCATTTATTAATATCATGTGGTCTGCGTTTAGAGATCTAATCAGATCCGACGGCCAGGGCATCGTCTTCTACCTCTCGCCAAGGGCTGAGAATGAAAGCGCCTGGGCTACCTTCGAGCCCGATTTCCCGGCCACCTACTTGACTCCACGGCCGACCACCACCACCACCACCTTCACGAAGGTGGGGGCTATCGAGACGGCGGTCTTGATCGGCCGGTGGCGGCCGGAATAAGGAAAGAGGGGAGGATGATTTCGACGGAAAAACCTGTGAAAACCAGTGGTGGATCTGACTCAATTGAGCTCGTCTCACCTCCTAATTGATCTAGATAGCTAGCACGAGGGAAGAGGGAGAGGTACAGGCCTGAGTTTGTGGTCGGAGGCGCAGATTTGCCCTTGTTCCCATGCGTGAGTTATCGCCGCCGGAAGCCATGGACGAATGGGGGTTCTGAGCTCGAAAGCTTCGCCGGAGTTGGGGGTTTGGCCTCGTGGAGCTTACTGAACGTGAAGGTGGCCTCAAATGAGGCTGAGGGGGAGTTTAAAGTAGGGAATTCAAGAGGGGGGTTCGGCCATTAATGCCACCTCTCCATCACCCAATGCATGGCTTCCAGCTCGAGCCAAACCAGCTGGGCATCAAGCCTGAGGTCGGGTGAGGAGAGAGAGGTGGAAGGGAGGTGCCAATTGGCACTCTAAACTCACATTCATGGTGGGTGAAATCTCTCCTTTGTAAAACACTATTCACCCGATTTTTCACCCCCCCCCCCCCCTCATGGCTATGCATGGTTGCGACCTCAGCTCAAAAAGGGTGGGGGTTTACTCTCCAAGGTCATCTGAATATATTGGGTTAAGGTGAAGTGTGCCATTTGGAATGGTGCTCAAAACTTCCTTTCTTTCTCTCTCTTCCTATTTTGGCTTTTTTCCCAAAAATGTCCCCCTTTAATTAACCACCCATTTAATTCATTATTTAAATGTAAATCAGCCATGTCATGGACTGATTGTAGGCTTGAGGTTGGGCTAGGGCCCAAGGGGGAAATCAGTTTAAACATGATGACATAATGGGTTACTTGAGATTTGGTTTAGCTTAAGTCCTCCTAGGTTAATGTGAGTGATTCAAATGAATCCAATGGACTCTATGGGTCCTAGATTGGTGGAGCTTTGTGGAGGGGGACACAAGGAGGTCTTAAGTTCTCTTATTGAGTTTGGGGGCATAATGGGGCCCTTAGGGTTTTGCCCTAATTTTTTAGGTTAAAAGGGCTCATTAAATGAAACCCTAGTGGTCAAATCCTCCTAATAAGTTAGTTTCTCCCAACCTTAAGGTTCTGTACATTGGTTAGGGAGTTTGTTTAGAGAGGGAGAGTGTCAAAACTTGACTAAGGGGGCCTAGTAGTTTTGGGGATGTTACAGTAATAGTCCCAAAAATCTCCACCTATTTGAAGAATACAGAATGAATGTGATGTTAGATCTTAGATTTACTCTAGAGGGGGGTGAATAGAGTATTAAAAGCTTATAACTTATTTTATAGGGGAATTAAAATACTGATATATATATATGTGTGTAACAGATTGAGTATAAAATTGAAATACAAATAATAGCACAGCACAGTACACAAAATAAACACAAACATGGAAGACACAAGGATCTATAGTAGTTCCCCAATCAACCTGGGTACATCTACTCTTCTACCACCCTTGGTAGGAATCAACTAGGTTTTTGATCAGGTGCCCTATCACAAATGGAGTTTTGATCAGGTGCCCAAACAACAATGGATTTTTGATCAGGTGCCCAAACACCATTGAGCTTTTGTTTAGGTGCTCAAACCAATCACAGGTTTTTGATCAGGTGCCCTGCCACCAAAGGGTTAACTTTTGAAGGGAGTTAGAACCCTGTACAAGATGGGATGAAATGGGGTAAACAAAAATGTTTATGAAGTTCTTCTCTGTCAACAAGCTGAGAGAAGACTAGTGGATTGTTGTTGTGAAGCTCCCCCTATCTGATAGAAATTCTTGACAGTTGAAGGATGGAGCTTTCTCTTGAATGTGGAATATCTTTCTTGATAGCAGATGAATCTGAGAGACAATGTTTCTCAGATTATTGTTGCTCTTTGAAGATTAAGAACTTGCAGCTGAAAACTGAGAGAAGATTTGTGTTGTTTTTCTCAGAGAAAGAGAATGCTGTTGTTGAAGATGAAGATCTGAAAAGCTTTTTTGACTTCCAGTATTTCTTTCTCTCGATTGTTACTTCTCTATTCTTTCTATCTTGATGTAATGTTGTAATACATTTTCTTCATCCTTTTTCCTTAGAGAATATCTGACTGATTTGAAATTCAAATCTTCTAATTAAGGAATATAATATTCTGAAAAGAATATTTCTTAGAACTGCAATCTGATTCAGCAATAAACTTTAATTCTTTTTCCTTTTCCATGAAAGTGTCCTTTTCCAATATATGTCAACGGCTACTTTCTCGAGAGAAGAGAATGGAAAGGAAATAATAAAAGGAAGGATCGAATATTGACTTATCTGATAACTCCAAATTGAATAGATCTGTTGCTGATAGTCAATCTGAGTTCAGAGAAAAATATATAACTGATCCATCAGAAATTAGTTAAGCTGAGGAGAAAATTTGTCGATCTGAGAACTGAGTTCGTCGAACTGAAAGTTGAGTTCGTCGAACTAAATCTGGAGTTCGTCGAACTGAATTAATTCGTCGAACATAATCTGGAGTTCGTCAAACTGAATCTGGAGTTCGTCGAGCTGAGAGATAATCTATTGAACTAGGAGAGGACTGAATTCGTCAAGTTGAGAAGCACTTTTGTCAAACTGAACATCTTGTTACTTATACGTCGAACGCAGAGCTGAGTTCGTCGATCTTAAACTGGAGTTCGTCGAACTGAGAGATAATCTGCTGAACTGTCTGGAGAACTGAATTCGTCGAGCTGAGAAGAAAGTTCGTCGAACTGAAACACGTCGTTCGCCGAACCCAGGAAGGAGTTCGTCGAACGTAGAATGGAGCATGACGTTCATCGAACGGAGAACTGATTTTGTCGAACGCAGAATGGAGTTCGTCGAACGCAGAGACTTGGAATTTTCCTAAGTTTTAGCTATCTTAAACACACTTAAACCTTGGCCCTTAGACTATACAATGGGGTCAACTTAGTCCTAATCAACAGATAGTGATCCTAGCCCAAATCAGTAATAGGGTTGTTCCAACACAGAATACCCCCAATGCTAATGTACATATCAAAATTATTATTTATCATGTAACTTCACTACATGGCATTCATCATAACATACACATGTAAACATTATTATGGCATCAAAGATAATATCATAACAGATAATGTTCATGACATGCATAGTACCAACAGAGTTTATCAACCCAGTAATATGATTAGATAATCATGTCAATGCATCACAAATTAAATTAAACAATGACACCGAGTAAAATTAAGCTATGGCTCAGATTAGCTTACAACAAAAAGTAATCAATTCAACATTTCAATCATTTTCATTTTAGATGAAGTAATGAGACATTGTTCAATTTATATTTAGAAATCCATAACACTTAATTACATTCATTTAAATTATTCTCTTCTTAGAAGAAGTTGAACATTCAGCATTGTCTTAAACCACTCCTTTGCCTTTTTCTGATGTGCCCTTGTCTTCAGCAGCATCATCTTTGTTTCCTTCAGTAGTGGTGGCAGTGTCCTTCTCTGCATTTGCTACTTCAATTTCAGCTATTTTTCTCTTATTTTCTTGCCTTTTGAAGAATAGGTATGGCTTTGGGATATATCTTGAAGGCATTCTCCTTGGATTGTCCTTCCTTACTAGATTAGCTTTGAATACTCTATCCCAGTTTGTATTCTTTCCAAGTATTTTATCCATTCTTTAGAGGGATAGATTTGGTCAATTTCTTTGCAGACTTGGCAATGGCTTAGCCAGACATTCAATATTATTTCCTTGGAGTCATCACTCCAATATTCATAATCTGGATCTCTGCTCTACTCATCCCTTTTCTTGTCCATGTATTCTTCAGCCAGCATCATCTTTTCTCTTTCTCTTCTCTTTTTCAGTCTTTCATTTTGAGCAATTGCTTCTTGATTGGGGAAGTCCCAATCTTCTGCTCTATTTATGTCCAGGAGAGGAAGGTGTAAGGCAAGCCTTGTACCTTGCAGAACCTTAAGGGTTAGGTCAGAGTTTATGATAGCATTGGTATCCTCCCCCTTTCTGGCATCTTCAAATATCTTCTGAGATATGTCCTGTTGAGCAGTAGTTATGGAGTCAGAGATTGTTTGGAGGACATTTTCTATATCAGCCTTTAGCTCATCCTTGTTCCTGCGAGCCTCACCATTAAGTTGCATGGCAGTGGAGTACACATATTCTTGTATCTGGTTCGAGAATTTTTCTATTACCTCATCTGTCTTGCTGACATAGTTCTTGAAATATGTCATATCCTATTCAGAGAGTTGGAGGTGGTTGACCATTGATCTGAGATTGTATTCTGAGACACCACTATTTTCTCTGCCAGATCAAACCACTTGGTCTTTTGCCTATTAAGTATGGTAGTGTCTTCCTTGATTTCATTCACCTCAGCCATCACGGCAGATTTCACATTGAAGATGGACTGATCTATGTATGCTTTAGCTCTAGAAGCTGGCTTGTCTACATAGTCCTTCATAGATGTTAGATGAGTGTCTAACATGATTTGAATAATATTTTGAATGCTCTCATTTGACTATGAGAAAGTGGAGGTTTGCTGATCAATAATCATTTCTGCTTGGAGACTATGTGGAGGACTAAGAGGAGGGACTGTTTCTTTAGGAGGTATAATCTGCTCTAGTGCTGCATGTGTCATTTGATCTAGATTTATGAGTGGAGCACTATCCCTTTGGTCAGGGTCATCTTCTTCAACATTATCAGCACCAACATTATCTGGTTCCTCCCCCTCAGATATAGCATCTTGATTAAATGAGTCCAGGAAATCTGCGACAATTAGTTGAAGTTAGATTTACTGACTTAGCAATACTAAAGATGGTTAGTTAGTCTTACCAAGTACATCATTTTGACCAACTGATGGCTCTTTTGGCTTTTCCCCCTTAGGTGGGGCATCAGAGTGTCTTTGTGGGTGTAGATCCTAGAGAGATGGGGAGTCATCAATGTTAAGTGAAATTCTTCTTTTAAGATTTAAGATGAATTTATCAATCTTACTTTGTATGTCCTTAGGAAAAGGTACTTTGTCCTTATCAGTATTGACTCCTTCAATCCCATTTTTAACACTCATAACATACATGGAAGATGGTTCTTGATGTTGCTCCCCCTCAGATAGAGCATGCATCTGGACTTCAGGAGCTGTAATCCACATTATTTAAGAGTCATTAGTGATTAATTAGTACATTGGTTATGAGTAGACAACATTATTAGTAATGTGGAGTTTAAGGATTACTTACCAGGTGTACTAGCTAAGGGAAATTAATTAAGGGTAATTAATTAAGGGTAATTAATTAAGGGTAATTAATTTAGGGTAATTAATTAAGGGTACCTAAGGGTAATTAATTTTTCTTGCAGGTATATCCAAATACCAACCAGCCTCCAATCTGGTATTTGGATAGTGGCTGCTCCAGGCATATGACTAGAGTTAGAAAGTTTGTAAGAAGCTTCATCCCTGTGGATAATGGACCAACAGTGATCTTTGGAGGTTCAAAAAAGGGGATGACTAATGGTTATGGTAATATTACTAATGGCCTAGTTACCATCACAAAAGTAGCTTATGTTAAGGGATTGAAACATAATCTCATAAGCATAAGTCAACTTTGTGATCTAGATTTTGTAATAACCTTCCACATGGATAAGTGCTTAATCAAGAAGTCCTTGGATTCTGAGGTTGTCTTGACTAGCACTAGGAGTGGTAATATTTATTGCTTAAATTTCCTTAATGCAAATTCTTCCATGCATGTGTGTCTTGTAGCTAATGATAAAGAGGTTCTAATTGTTCAATGGCATAAGAGACTTGCACACATTAACTATAAGACCATAAGCAAGCTTTTATCACAAGACTTAGTCAGAAATGGACCTAATATTAAATGCATCAAGGAAGGTCCTTGTCAAGCCTGCCAACTTGGGAAGCAGACAAGGACCAGCTTTAAAAGCATATCTGACAAAGACTCCTTCAGGTGCTTAATTATTTCTACTGCACATGGATCTATTTAGTCCTATGTCAGTTCTCATCTTGGGAGGGAAGGCTTACACCCTAGTGTTCATCGAACGAAGTTCAGACTTCGTCGAACGCAGGGGCAAAGCTTTCGTCAAACGCAGCTCAGGCTTCGTCGAACGCAGGGGCAGAGCTTTTTTTGTCGAACGGAGCTCCACTTTCGTCGAACGCATGGGCAATTTCGTCGAACGTAGATCATTAGGTTACACGCCCTTGGTCACGGGCATGACTGAGGGCGTGACTTGCGATTTTCTCCAATTTTCCCCAAAATTCTATAAAAATAAAAGTAAACTATATTTAGAACAGAAATTATAAAAGAAGTGATTTTAAACTAAAATATAAATAATATTTGAAATTTTAAATTAAAACTAAACTAAATACTATAATTAAAATATGCATAAATACTACTCATCAAATACCCCCATACTTGAGGTTTTGCTATTCCAGAGCAAAAGTGTGAGACATAATTTATAAGACATCCATAAAAATTTTTATTTTTAAACTAAAATTTCATTTAAACCAAAAGTTAAGTTAAGAGTAAATTCAAGGAGGAGTTAAGTCCTAAATTATGATGATAATTTGAAAAGAGGGAAAAATGTTTAGGCAAGGACTTCTCAAGAAAATTAATTAGTTTAACAATATTGTAGAAATTATAAAATGAGATTAAATAAAAATTATAACAACTCTATCTTAAAAGAAACTTAAGGAAAAGTAACTTACTAAATATTGCTCTCTCCATAATCTTAAACTAAATCTAGAACAATGATAATTGGCTAAGGGGGATTTCATAAAATTTGGCATAAGAAGAGATCTTTGATTTGAGGTGATGAATTTTATCCTCTCACCGATATTTTTTTCTCTCTTCTAATAACAACCCAAAATGTATATGGTTTAGGAGTAATGAATTTTATCCTCTTATTCCATGCCATATAATCTTTTCAAATATTTTGGGTGCATATGTTTTAGGGAATAATGAATTTTATCCTCTTATTCCTATGACATATGATGTTTTAAAGTTCATTTTTTATGCCACAAAGGGGGTAAGGAAGGAAATTAAATCTAGCTAGCTTTAAATTATATCGAGAGCAAATTCTAGTAAAATTAAATTTCCTAAGATCTAAAAAGTTAGAAGAAAATATAATTGAAATCTAAAGAGGTTTAGCAAATTCACTACAAAATGAAGCCATTTTAAAAATAAAAAGAGAAGTCATGCTAAATAAATTCTCTAATCAAGTTAAAATCATAAGATGATTCTTAAATCAAGATTACCTCAAATTTAAAATTAACAAACTATGATAAGCAAAATTTTAGCCAATTAAAAACTTAATCATGCTTATAAACATTCTCAACTAGATTTCTAAGAAATCACAAAAACAACAAATAAGAGAGGTATAAGATTTAAATTTTTTTTGTATTTTAAGTTTTTTCATATGTATATTTTTTTTGAATTTTGACATTATCTTTTTTTGGATTTTTTTTTGATAAGAAATAAACAATAAAAACATATACTAAAAAGCTTAAAATTTTTTTGTTAATTCTTAGACTTCCCGAGGTATACCCTGTGAACGGTTCTCACGGTACTAGGAGGTGAGATGGGGTGAGGTCCCAAACGTCCCTTTCCAAGATTTAAATTTTTCAATTTTCAAATTTTTTTTGAGTTTTTGGGTTTTACAAGTGCTAAAATAGAAGAAAATAAATTTTTTTTATATTTCTAATTTCACAACTATTTACAAAGAACTCTTGACACCCCCATACTTAAAGTTAAACATTGTCCCCAATGTTTAAAACTAAGTATGAAGTAAAAGAAAATAACGTGCAAGACAAAACAAAAAGGAAATGCATGATAAAAGATAAGGAAGAAGGAGAAAGGGCTTCCCTAATTTTTTTGAAGTTTGCGCGGGGAAGCGGCGATTACCTACAAAATATGTTAAAGAACAAGAGAAAACAATAAAAAGATAACTTTGGGGTGCCTCCCAAAAGCGCTTTGTTTAAGGTCGCGTAGCTTGACCCACTTGTCGATCATATAATGGGGGTGAATAGAACTCACAACACTCTATCAGGTAAAAACACGAATCGTCGTTTTCTAATGTGTTCCGCATCGAGGAATTTATGTCGAAAGTAACTTCATCGTATCCAACTCGTAGGAGGAGCTTTCCGTTACTTACGTCTATAATAGCGCGGGAGGTGGCAAGGAAGGGGCGGCCAAGTATGAGGGGTACTTCGACATCCTCTTTGATGTCAAGAATGGCAAAATCCACCGGGAAGATGAATTTGTCAACCTTGACGAACACGTCCTCCACTATTCCTACCGGATATTTTAAAGAACAATCCGCTAATTGAATACTCATTCGAGTGGGGCTAGGATTTCCTAGACCTAGCATTTTGAAAAATGAAAACGACATGAGATTGATGCTTGCCCCAAGATCCGCTAAGACGTGTTTTACTAACGAATTGCCAAATAAACACGGGATGGAGAACCGTCCCGGGTCATTTGCTTTTTGAGGCAATTTGTTAAGTACAACCGCGGAGCATTCTGCGTTTATTGAAATATGTGAAATATCTTCTAACTTTTTCTTATTGGAGAGCAACTCCTTAAGATATTTCGCATATTTAGGCATTTGAGAGATAGCCTCACAGAAGGGTACATTAATATGAATTTGCTTTAAAATGTCTAAAAAAATTTATAATAATTTTCGGCCCACTCGCTTTTAGACTTATACGGATACGGAATATTAGAAGTAAAAGCGCGCGGAGCTAACGTAGCGGGCAAATTCGAAGATAAATTAAGAATAGGAGGAGGAGGAGAGGAAGTTACCTTGGGTTCGTCCTTTTTTGAAACCACCTCCTTCCCGCTTCGGAGTGTGATTGCGTACGCGCTCTCCTTTGGGGTTTGCTCTGTATTCCCCGGTAGTGCTCCTTGCTGACGCTCAGAAATCATCTTTGCGAGCTGGCCCACTTGATTCTCTAAATTTTTTATCGACCCGGCGAGGTTCCGGAAGTTCGATTCATTTGTAGCAACAAATTTTGCAAAAACCTCTTCAAGCGGAGAGAGTTTTTGCTGTTGCGGTGGAAAACTGGGTGGATTAAAATTTTCAGAAATCAAATTTGGAGGCGGAGTTAAGTTAAGAAGTTTATTAGGGGGAGGTTGATTTAGATTCATAGGACGCTGAGCATTTCCTAGGTTGCTCCACGAGAAATTCGGATGATTCCTATAACTCGCATTGTATGTGTTGTTATACGGAGCGGTGTTGGGGTTATAGGAAGGCCGAGGCGGATTTCCCATGTAGTCAACATGTTCTTCAATTAAAACATTATTAGCCCAAGGAGGAGTGGCGGAGGAAGCAGACATCTCTGCCACTTGCTTTGTTAAGCGCTCAACTTGTAAAGCCAAATTTGCATTTGCGTCTATTTTAAAAATTCCGGCCGGCTTATTAGGCCGCGCTCGGGGCATGTTCCATTGGTACGCATTCGTGGCCATCTCTTCGAAAAGCTCTTGAGCTGCGACCGGGGTTTTGTTATTTAATGTCCCCCCGGCGGCCGCATCAATCATTTGCCTCGTTTGGAGATTTAAGCCATTATAAAATATTTGCACTTGTTGCCAAGTGGCAAGTGCGTGGTGAGGGCATCGACGCAAAAGCTCCTTGAAGCACTCCCATGTGTCATAGAGAGTTTCCGAGTCGATTTGCATGAACGACGCAATATCCGTGCGCAATTTAGCGGTCTTTGAAGGCGGGAAATATTTATTTTGAAGTTTTTCCGCCATTTCGGCCCATGTAGTGATGGATCCCCTAGGTAGGGAGCCCAGCGACTGCTTGGCCTTAGACCGCAAAGAAAAAGGAAAAAGACGTAATCGAATGGCGTCATCGGTGATGCCATTGATCTTAAAAGTGTCACAAATTTCAAGAAAGTAAGAAATATGCGAATTTGGATCCTCGTCCGGTTGACCATCGAAGGTCACCGATTCTTGCACCATTTGTATGATGCTGGACTTGATCTCAAAATTATTGTTCGCCACTGTGGGGCGAACAATACTCGACTGTGTGCCTTCCAAATTCGGCTGCGCATAATAGGACATGGTCCGTTGCGCGTCCTCATTAGGATTTGGCTCGTTAAGATTAGGAGGATTAAGATTAAGATCCATATTCGATGTGTTAGTGTCCCCGATCGACTCTTCGAATTCTACTTGATTTTCTTGATCACGAGAACGGCGGTGCCTCAAAAAAGGTTCGCTCGATCTCTGGATCAAAAGGAATAATCAAAGCGCTACCTCAGGCCATACACTAAAAAGAGAAGAAGGAAGAGGAAACACTAATTTTTTTAAAATGCAAGCTAAATGAAAAGATTAAACGAAAATAAAAAGGCTTAATGATCAAACATAGTGGAGGGGGAAAAGGAAAGAAAAAATAACATTGCATGAAAGGAAGAGTGCTTAAGGAGAAAGAGAACATGAAAGGAAGCAAACTTAATTTTATTGAAAACCAAAACGATTACAAGCTTAAGAAGAGATTACAAGGCTAGGAAGGAAAATATTACAAGCTTACTAAACTATTGCATTGAAAGAAGAAAAACTAGTATATTGCATGATAAGGAAAAGAGAACATGAAAGCTTAAAGAAACATGAACAAGCATTGAAAAACTTCACTAACAGCTCTAGCATCACCTCCCCCACTCCAAAATTCTGAACTCTGGACTCAAGGAGAGCCTCTGAATTTATAGCAGAAATTTTCAAGTTACATGCCCTCGGTCACGGGCGTGACCTAGGGCGTGTAAACATTGCTGACATTGGATCTGACAGTGGCGTGGACTTTGCGTGACGGCGGGAGAAATTTGGACATTACATGCCCGTGTAACTTTGGTCATGGGCGTGACTTGTGAGGACTTCATTAAATGCAGCGTGGGCTGGCTTGCGGCGGCGGCGTGCAGGGATCACGCGAGAAAGTCACGGGCGTGACATTGGGGTTACGGGCATGACATTTCGGGTCACGGGCATGTACCTGGGAGGCCTCAATTAATGCAGCGTGGGCTATAATTCGGCGCGACAGAAAGTGTTCGTCGAACGAAGCTCAGACCTCGTCGAACGTAGGGGCAGAGCGCGATCGTCGAACGGAGCTCGGATTTCATCGAACGCAGGGGCAGAGATCGTTCGTCGAACGCAGCTACATTTTCGTCGAACGCAGCTCTTTAGGTTACACGCCCTTGGTCACGGGCGTGACTGAGGGCGTGACTTGTGATTTTCTCCAATTTTCCCCAGAATTCTGCAAAAATAAAAGTAAAGTATATTTAGAACAGAAATTATAAAAGAAGTGATTTTAAACTAAAATATAAATAATATTTACAATTTTTAAATTAAAACTAAACTAAATACTATGATTAAAATATGCATAAATACTACTCATCAAAGAGCATGCACAAATACAGGGGGAACAACTCTTAGAATATCTTGCAAATATTGCTAATGAGGCTGCTCAGATAGCTCAAGATGTTGTAGCTCAAGATACTGCACTAATTTAGGGGGAGCCTCAAAAAGAAGATGACAAAGAGGATGATAAGGATGCTGAAGAGGAGGTTGAGGCCTTGGTGTTTCCACCCGAAAAAGTGACACCTCTGGAAATCAAAAGGAAAAGGAAGACCCCTCCAAAAGATTAGGATAATATAGGTACCCAGTAAAGGAACAAGGAACAATTTCTATTATTCTATCGGGTGGATACATTTATGGGAAATAATCTGATTAATTGGAAGATTATGCTATGGTCTATGTTTCTATGCACTAATGTCATTATATTTCATCGTATATTTGTTTGTATTCAATTATGTCTCAGTATGATTGAAATCACTTAATTTATTTGTAAAATTTGTTAAGATAAATAAGGGAGATTGTCGGGAAAAATACCCTTTGATTTATCTCGCAAATTGTTCACAAGTGATTTCATTATCTAGGTTGTATTACCCATGTTGTATAGAAGGGGTAATTTGGTCATTAGATGTCTTAGGATGTCACACTCTAATTAGGGTGTCAGAGACCAGTTGAAATAGAGTCTAAAATTCAGTTAAGTTAAACATGTGTTGAATAGAAGTCGACGCAGCTTCAACTACAAGTCGAAGAAACTTCGAATAGAAGTAACACTAACTAGGACGGAAGTCGATGAATGAGTTGAAGTTGAAGAAACATCGACATGTACTTGACTCAGAAGACACAAGTCGAAGCAACATTTGAAGTCAACGCAACTTGGACTTATAATCGACGCAAAAGGGAGAAGCTCTGAGTTCAGGATTCCATCTCGATGGACACGTCAATATCTATTCAACGCAACGTCGACTGCATATGATAGTATATAAGGATGTAGTCTTAATCACCTAGAGGGAGGGTGAATATGACTCTTTTAGTTTATTCTTTATCCTAGCTATTTTCTGAGTTAGTATTACAAATAAATCAAGTACACAGAAAACACACAAGCATTTATAGAGGTTCCTGAAGACATGGTATCTTGAGTAGTCCTCTTTCCCCATTCACCTCTCTAATAATGAGTTAGACAAGGCCAACACCTCCAATCTCAGCTCCAAGAGGTTACAACACAGATCCCTCGGGATCTCTCATGTTTTCCCAAACCCTACCTCAGGCTTGTTAAAATTTTAGAGGTCCGTAGTGAAGTAATAAATGCGGAACACTTCAACAAAAATCCACAAGAATATCAATCAGTGACAATGGGAATAAGAATATCAATCAGTGACAATGGGAAGACACAATAGTGCTCTTGTTATTCACTATCTCTTTACATCTCGAGACATACATGGCGAAACATGATTCATAAGAATCAAGAAGAAGAGAAGCACAAGACACAAAAAACAAACCGCCAGCAAACTGCCAAAGTAAGACCGCCAGATCGCTCGAACAGGCAAGCTGCACGACTATCCCTGAGACCGCGTGAATAGAGCATAAGCCGCTGCTGTCAGACCGCAATCACAGACCGCACAACTCGCTGCTTTATTCAACTGCTGAAATCAACTGTCTGCACTTCTTGATCACCCAGACCTCACGGTCTCAAGATCATAAAAGAAACCGCGAACACTTGACAAAGAACTCCTTCCTGCTGCAAGACCGCAACTCAAGACCGCCCGACCACATAAGGCTGCCAGATCAACTGAGCCCGCTGCATAGTCCAAGAACTCCTAAACACAGTCCGCACAGACAGATCGCTGTCGAACTGGTTTATTCCAAGCTGGAAAAAAAGGAGAATGTTGACGGTGACTGCTAGCCGCTAACATGCGAACAGAACAACCCGGCCAGACAACTCAAACCGCGCGACCTTAGAAAGTGACCGGTACAATCAAGCCTACTTTGGTTCTTACCGTTCTTAAGTATGAATGGCTACCCTGGCATCCCTATTTATAGGCAAACGAATGGATGTCGTCACCGCCCCAAGAGATACCGTCACCTTCCTTATTGAAGCACGCGGTCTCCAGAACCAGACCGTGCGGTCTCTTCATGACCTTATTACACTTAAGCAAAACTGTCCATGACAGCTTGTCAAGAATAAACCGGCAGACTGCTCAGTTTCTTATAAGAACGCATGAGCAACTGACCGATCAGGAGCGGACTGCTAGAAATGAGCTCAAGCAGACCGTAGAAGCGGCCTCAAGAACAAGACCTCCCGGTCTAAACTAGAACAGATTTACTTGGGCAAAACAAGCAACCAAACAAAAGTGACCAACACCAGAAACTCACGACCATAACGCTAAGTTGCGCGGTCTCTGCGGTCTCCGAAAATAGACCGCCCGGACAGACACTTCCACTTCAAAAAATAAAACACTCCCCCCTTGAAATGGATGTGGATGTCAGCCCAAGTAACCTCCTCAACCATGTGAACGGTTCCTTCGACAATAGCTTTGTAAATATGTCTACGACATTTTCCATGCTCTGCACATGCTCAACCATAAGAGATCCCTCCAACACCTTCTCCCGAATGAAATGATGTTGAATCTCTATGTGCTTGTTTCGCGCATGACAAACTGGATTGTTCACCAGTTTAGGGCACTTTCATTGTCACCCTGATGTAGAGTAGGACCATGCACCTCCCTATGAATGTCCTCCACAAGCCTCCTAAGCCAAATGGATTCCTGAGGTGCCAAAGCCGAAGCTTTGTACTCTGCTTCAGTGGTAGAGACAGACACAGAATCCTGCATCTTGCTGCACCATGATATAGTTGTAGAGCCTATCATAAAGACGTATCAGAAGTCGATCTCCAATCATCTGAATCTCCTCCATAATCAGCATCCATGTATCCATGCAAGCATAAGCTCGAGTCCTTCCCATAGAAGAGACCCAAATTAGAGGTGGTCTTGACATACTTCAAAATCCTCCTCGCCGCCATCAGATGAGGCTTCTGTGGCCCTATCATATACCGACTCACTCGGCCAACCGCATACACAATATCCGGCCTTGTGATCGTCAAATATATCAGACTCCCGACCAAAGCCCGGAACACCAAAGGATCAGAAAGAACCTTCCCTTCATCTCATCGAAGATGAATACCAACCTATAGTGGAGTAGAGCTGCTCTTCCCCCCTTCCATGCTGAATCGCTTCAAAATTCGTTCTGCATACCCCTTTTGGGAAATAAGCATTTCACTCTCTTTCCTCATCACTTCGAGCCCAAGGAAATGGTGGAGCTCACCCAAGTCCTTCATCTCAAATATGATAGCTAGCTCAGCTCGAAGCCTAGCTACCTCCAACTCAGAATTTCCCGTGATGATCATATCATCAATGTACAACATCACCATGGCCTGAAACTCTCTTGTCTTCTTTAGAAATAAGCTTGAAACTGAGTCAGAAGCAAGGTATCCGCAGAACTGGAGGTATTCTGCTATCTTACCATACCACGCCTGAGGCGCCTACTTCAAGCCATAAAGAGCCTTCTTGAGCTTGCACACATATCTTGGGTACTCTTTGGAAACATAACCAGATTGTTTATCCATGAAGATATCCGTGTCAATCTCTTAATACAATAAAGCATTCTTTACGTTGAGTTTCCAAACCTTCTATCCTTGGCAAGCTGCCAATGCAATCACTACCCGAACCGAAGTCATTTTGGCAATAAGGCTGAAGGTTTCTTCATAATCCTCCCCATATTTCTGAGAGAAACCTCGAGCTACAAGACGAGCCTTTTACCACTCAATGCTACCATCAGCCTTCTTTTTCGGCTTGAAAACCCATTTGCAAGTCACTGGAGTAACACACTCAACCTTAGGCACCAAGTCCCAAGTCTCATTCTTGCTGAGGGCACCCATCTCTTCATCCATGGCCACTTACCACTCCTTGACTCCAATGGCTATTTCAAAACAAGATGGCTCTCTCTCATCCAATGGACCTGCGAAGAAACATGAGACGAAGCTCACCAAGTTTCCCCACGTATACCGATTTGGTGGAATAATAGTCCTTTTGGACCGCCTCAGAGCTTTACTCTGAACCACCTCTTCAACTACTTGTTCTAAAATAGCTCTCCTCTCAGGTAGACTTGGAGCATTGCTCTACCTGCTTCCAGAACCTGAAGCACCTGACCCAGAGCTAGAAGCACGTGGAGCACCCGGAGAAACATGCAACTCCACCAGAACCTCCTTTGTAGCTTCTCCTGGTCCACCATCTATCCTGCTTCCTTTTAGCTCAACGGAAGAGATACCCTGGAATGATGTCAGTTCATCGAATACCACATCCCTTGAGACCACAACTCTCTATGTCTCTGGATCCATGCATATCCAACCCTTCGTCTGGTCATTATAACCGACTAAAACTAGCTTCCATGCTTTTGCATCTAGCTTCGTTCTGAGGGAATCAGGAACATGCACATAGCAGGTAGATTCGAACACTCGAAGGTGTTCCACTGTAGGCTTAATCTTGAACATCAACTCATGAGGGGTCTTCATGTTGATGGGAATGTGAGGCATCCGATTGATGACATAGGTTGCACAAGACATTCCCTCTACCCAGAAAGACTTTGGGATACTCTTGGCATGAAGCCAACATTTGCAGGTCTCCATCAGATGACGAATCTTCTGCTCTACAATGCCATTCTATTGTGGAGTGTGATCACAAGAAAACTCTCTCTGGATGACATGCTTCCTGCAGAAGTTAAAGAACGCTTTGGAGGTAAACTCGCCTCCATTGTCAGTTCTGAATTTCTTGACCCGCAAGTAGAGCCGACCCTCCACTAACTCCTTGAACTCCACAAACCTCGTTAGAGCTTCCGACTTCTCCTTCAGAAAATATACCCAAGTATATCTAGTGAAGTCATCAATCAGAACTATCATAGTCCTGCTGCCTCCACGACTGACAGTTACGGTAGGTCCAAATAGATCACCATGAATACACTCCAATGGTGCTTTACATCTGCTTTGTGATTTGTCAAATGGAAGGTGTTGAGCCTTACCATATTGACAACCTACACAAACGTGACCTTCGCCGAAGGATGACAAACTAGGCAAACCTCTCACAAGGCCTCCCCCTGCCATAGCTTTCAACTTGTCCATCCCAACATGTCCGAGTCTTTCATGCCAGATAGCAGTGCTATCATTTGTCCTCATCTTAACAACATATGAACTTGTAGACAACATAAACAAGTCCTTCACCCTTCTGCCGACATAAGTGACTTCAGCCTCCACTGCCAACACGTTTCTAAGAAACTTCACTTCTGTTGGACCAAACAAAATGTGATAGCCAAGATCCACAACATTGGTCACCGAGAAGATGTTTTTCTTCATTCCTGGAACATGGTAGACACTCTTCAACATAAGATTACCTCTATCATCATTCAAAGAAACTACACCCTCCTTCTCTACTGCATGTATAGTATCATCAGCCGTAATGATAACGTCATTTCCTGTATATGCCTGCAAAGAAGGGAACTTTGACTCGTCTCCGGTAAGGTGATGACCACAACCTGAGTCCATTATCCAATCATCCTGATAGTTGATGGAAGCCATAGACCGAACACACGTGCCCGTCATGAAAGCTCCATCACCCCATCTATCATCTGCATTGGAACCAGCCTCCTCCTTTCTTGCAGCATGCCCTGGCTGAAGATTTACTTTGCAGTCTCTTTTAAAGTGACCAAGCATGTTGCACTTGTAACAACTCAGTCCTTCCTTCTTCTTCCCTTCAGACTTAGGAGCATAACTCCTCTCTTGCTTATATGAAGTAGACGGACCCTCGTTATCAGATGACCTCTTCTTGTTGTCCCATCTCTTCTTCTTGCAAGAATAAAGCACCTTGCTCTCTTCTCCAGAGACAAACATCCTAGCCATTTACTTTTATAAGCTCTCTTGCGCCGCCAGTAAGTTCTCAATCTCTATTAACGATGGATGATTGGCCCAGCCTTGAACAGAAGTGACAAAGGCAACATACTCCCTCCGCAAGCCGCGGATTATGTGCATCTTCAACTTAGCTTCTGAAATAGGCTTGTTGGGAATCTTGCCCTCATGATTCTTGATTTGGATAAGTCGCCATTTCATGAGAACTTCACTATGTATTTGATTATCTTCTTAGCTTTATCATCTCAGTAGAAGATAAGTTCATAGAATGTCGAGCTGACGCATATCGTCGAAAAGAACTGTCAAATATCGTCGAAATGAAGCCTTGACGTCGATAAGGCTAAGTCATAATGAATATCGTAGAAAAGAATCCTTGACGTCGATAAGGCTAAGTCAGAATGAATGTCGTTGAAAAGCCAAAGGCAAGGTCAGTGTCGAAGATATCGTTGAAAAGAAGCTGTGTCGTCGATAAGACTGAACAGGACAGGTATCGTCGTAAAGAAGCCTTGTCGTTGTAGAGGCTAAGTAAGACTGATGACAACTATATCGTCGAAAAGAAGATGTGATGTCGAGAACACTGAGGATGCAATTGTGAAGACGGGCAGTTGTTGAAGAACAACCTGTCGATAAGATATCGAACATATTGTCGAGAAGATAAAGTTGTTACATCAATATCGAGCAATCAAGAAGATTGCACTGACATCAGTTAAATGACTTCATGTCATCTTAAGCTCGAGTGCAGAAGAGATGTCTAGTGTCGTCGAGATATTATCCTTGTCATCGTAACAATGGAAATATCATCGAGACAATTTGAAAAGTCGACAGACGCGCTGTCAGCAATTAATGTCGACGCCTGATTGTCCAATCAGCGCGTGCTCTTAAGGCATGGGCGTTTGTCAGAATAGGACATCATAGGAGACCGTTAAGCGGCATCTCAGTACTATAAAAGGGAACAGCGGATGCCCTAAACTCTGGCTCAAATCCTAGAACATAAGAGAATCCCGCTAAGCAATTTTGAATAGAACAGTAACGGCTGAGATAAGTAATAACAAGAACGGAGAACAAGTTGATCTTCATCCTTTGTTCTCATGAGAATCAGTCTAGCTTCATCGACTGATAAGAAGAGTTCCAGATAGAAGAAAGCTTGAAGAAGATTTTCACAGTCAAGTTTCAAATCAAAATCATCTTCTTCAAGAAAAGAAGCCGATCTCCACCAGGCATAAGAACTTATTGTAAATCTTTCATTGTAAGGCTTGCGGGCCAAATCTATGAGATATGTTTTCAGATCTGTGTGTCAAGCTTGAGGGCTTAAGATCTTTGAGGCTTGAGGGCTAGGGCAGAGGGACTTGCGGGTCCAAATGTGTCGGGCTTGCGGGATCAGGTGCAGTGAAGGGGCTTACGGGCTTTGGCTGCAGGCAAGACTTGCGGGTCTGTGTTGTGTAGAGCTTGAGGACCGGAGTGTCGAGCTTGCTGGCTCGGATGCAGTGAAGGGGCTTGCAGGCCTAGGCTGCAGGCAAGAATTGCGAGTCTGTGTTGTGTAGGGTTTGAGGTCATGAGTGTTGAGCTTGCGGTCTCGGGTATAGTGAAGTGGCTTGCGGGCCTAGGCTATAGGGACTTGCGGGTCCGAGTTTTAAGGCTTGCGGGCTGGAGACATTGGCGAAGTTTGCCGAGCCTAGCACACTGCTGGGTTGGCGCAGAGGGACAGATGACTACTCAAGTCACCCAATCTTGAGGAACCTCTATACAACTTGTGTTGTGTGTCTGCTGAGATTTTTTGTGATTCTTCTGTGCAGTGCTTCCATTAAACTCATTACTTGCAAAATATTTTAAAACAACCATAATCACCTAACCCCCCCCCCCCCCTGGTGATTGTTCTATAACTCACAAGTGGTATCAGAGTGAGGTTGATCAAGAAAGCGACTTAACCATCAGATCTATATCGTCGAACAACCCAATATGGTTGGAGGTGATCAGCATCGAGAGATGAGAGCCATGAAACTCCCAATTTGAACAAAGGAGAACTTTCCTATCTAGAAGGAAAGAGTAAGGTTGTTCATGGAGGCAGCTAATCCAAGAGTCTATATAACTATTTAATAGGGCCCCTTCATTCACATGACAACATCCACAATTAATCCAACTAGGATGGTGACAAAGAAGTATACAAACATGACCAAGGATGAGCTGACCTTTGCATGTCTGGATAAAAGGGCATAGAATGTAATCGTAAGTGCCATTGATGATTCAACCCTCCAGAATCTCATTCACTGCAAGACAACCAAGGAGATGTGGGACTCTCTGATTGTCTACATGGAGGGAACTGAAGAGGTAAGGGATGATAGAAAATCCCTTCTCAGTCAGGAGTATGAAGCCTTCAAGCAAGGCAAGATTGAAACCATATCAAGCGGTTATGAAAGGTTTTTCAAAATAGTGAATGGACTGAAAAATTATGGCAGAGACTTCACAAACTTTGACCTAAATGATAAATTCCATAGATCTCTCTCTAAGGAATGGGATATAAAGATCTGTGCCATCAGAGAGATGGGTCAGATGGGCATCTTGGAGCCCAAGAATCTATATGGGAAGTTGTTATCCCATGAACCTCAGCTCAATACTAGGAAAGCTGAAGAGGAGAGATCAAAAGGGAGCTCTAGAGAAAGATCTGTGGCTCTCAAGGCTGAGAGCACAAGGAGATCCAAGGACAAGACTCCCGCTTATCAGAATAGATCAGAGAGCAGTGAAGAGTCTGATGCCAGCACATCAGACTCTAATGATACTGACAAAGAAATGGTCCTTCTCTCTAAGCAGTTCAAGAAGCTGATAACCAGATAAGAAGAGACAACTACAGACCCACCTCCTCAAGCTCAAAAAGATCTTATCAACATGACAGGACTAAATCCTTAAGGGAGGACATGTATAAATCAAAACCTGGTAAATTTGATTTTGCTAACACTGTTTGCTACTCCAGTAATAAGACAGGTCACATAGCTGTTGATTGCTCTTCTAAGAGAAGGGAATCAAGGAATTATGAAGACAAGAGAAGGTCAAGGGACAAGAAGAAACCTGAAAGAGGGTTTATAGCAAAGAAAATCAGAACTCTAAGTGATTCTGATTCAAGCTCCTCAGATACTGAGGAAGAAGCACTGATTGGCCTAAAGGCCATAAAGGAAGACAACCAGGATTACATCTCTCATGGGAAGGTACCTATCTAAGCCCATCTGTCTGTCTCTGATTCTGAATCAGTAACACTCTTTGCATGATAATGAGAGTGTGTCTGCAACCAACAGCACGACCTCAAGATCTCAATATGATGGTGAATCTAACCTAATAAAGCAGTATAAGGCTTTGTGGAAAGCTTTCAAGAACTGCAAGAAACTCCTCAAAGTCCAGACCAAGGAGTTAGATTCCTTGAAGACTGTCCAGTCAGAGCTCAAAGAGACAGCTGAAAAGCTGGCTGCCATGAGCAAAGAAGTGGACAGATTCAAGGAAGCCACAAGGCTTAAGAATGTTGAATTAGGTCAGAAGAACAAGGTCATTAAGGACCTTGAGGAGATGCTGCTGGATGAGAAGAAACTTTCTGCAAGCTTCTCTATTCCCAAGGAAGTCTTGCCTATCATTGATACCTTCTCTGGATCATTCAGAGCTGGTATAGGATTCAATCAGGAGACTGTCAAGGACAAAGGTTCTGAAGCTCAGTCTTCTTTTAAGAAGGTACTAGCATCAGGTTCCTCTGGCCATGGACCTACAGCAACAGCACTAAAAAGTAAGGGAAAGGCTGCTTCCACAAAGCCTGTTCCCAAGAAGGTGGCCCAACAAGTGATGAAACCTACTCCACCCAACTCTCACACATGTAAGGTTCACCCAAGATCTGTTAGGTCAGTTGTCTTCCCTCCTGCACAACAGCACTCTCATCCTACTCAAATGGCGAGGCAGAAGAGAAGGTATAACAGGTATGAATGCTGGTGTTGTGGGGAAGTAGGCCACTTTGCCTTGGATTGTTGGTTCAACCCAACAGGACTCAATGCAAAGAGATTGCAGAACCCTCAGTGGTGTGACATTCCATTTTATTTTCCTAATAGGAACCATAGACCCAATTCAAATTGGGTACCTGAGGGTAATTAATTTTTCATGCAGGTATATCCAAATACCAACCAGTCTCCAATCTGGTATTTGGATAGTGGCTGTTCCAGGCATATGACTAGAGTCAGAAAGTTTGTAAGAAGCTTCATCCCTGTGGAGAATGGACCAACAATGATCTTTGGAGGTTCAAAAAAGGGGATGACTAATGGTTATGGTAATATTACTAATGGCCTAGTTACCATCACAAAAGTAGCTTATGTTAAGGGATTGAAACATAATCTCATAAGCATAAGTCAACTTTGTGATCTAGATTTTGTAATAACCTTCCACGAGGATAAGTGCTTAATTAAGAAGTCCTTGGATTCTGAGGCTGTCTTGACTAGCACTAGGAGTGGTAATATTTATTGCTTAAATTTCCTTAATGCAAATTCTTCCATGCATGTGTGTCTTGTAGCTAATGATAAAGAGGTTCTAATTGTTCAATGGCATAAGAGACTTGCACACATTAACTATACGACCATAAGCAAGCTTTTCTCATAAGACTTAGTCAGAAATGGACCTAATATTAAATGCATCAAGGAAGGTCCTTGTCAAGCCTGCCAACTTGGGAAGCAGACAAGGACCCGCTTTAAAAGCATATCTGACAAAGACTCCTTCAGGTTCTTATTTGTACTGCACATGGATCTATTTGGTCCTATGTCAGTTCTCGTCTTGGGAGGGAAGGCTTACACCCTAGTGTTCGTCGAACAAATCTCAAACTTCATCGAACGCAGGGGCAAAGCTTTCGTCAAACGCAGCTCAGGCTTCGTCGAAGGCAGGGGCAGAGATTTTTTTGTCGAACGGAGCTCCACTTTCGTCGAACGCAGGGGCAGAGCTTTTTTTTGTCGAACGGAGCTCCACTTTCATCGAACGCAGGGGCAATTTCGTTGAACGCAGATCATTAGGTTACACGCCCTTTGTCACGGGTGTGACTGAGGGCGTGACTTGCGATTTTCTCCAATTTTCCCCAAAATTCTACAAAAATAAAAGTAAACTATATTTAGAACAGAAATTATAAAAGAAGTGATTTTAAACTAAAATATAAATAATCTTTGCAATTTTAAATTAAAACTAAACTAAATACTACAATTAAAATATGCATAAATACTACTCATCAAATACCCCCATACTTGAGGTTTTGCTATTCCAGAGCAAAAGTGTGAGACATAATTTATAAGACATCCTGAAAAATTTTTAATTTTAAACTAAAATTTCATTTACACCAAAAGTTAAGTTAAGAGTAAATTCAAGGAGGAGTTAAGTCCTAAATTATGATGATGATTTGAAAAGACGGAAAAATGTTTAGGCAAGGGCTTCTCAAGAAAATTAATTAGTTTAATAATATTGTAGAAATTATAAAACGAGATTAAATAAAAATTATAAGAACTCTATCTTAAAAGAAACTTAAGGAAAAGTAACTTACTAAATATTTCTCTCTCCATAATCTTAAACTAAATCTAGAACAATGATAATTGGCTAAGGGGGATTTCATAAAATTTGGCATAAGAAGAGATCTTTGAGTTGAGGTGATGAATTTTATCCTCTCACCTCTATATTTTTTTCTCTTCTAATAACAACCCAAAATGTATATGGTTTAGGAGTAATGAATTTTATCCTCTTATTCCATGCCATATAATCTTTTCAAATATTTTGGGTGCATATGTTTTACGGAATAATGAATTTTATCCTCTTATTCCTATGACATATGATCTTTTAAAGTTCATTTTTTTATGCCACAAAGGGGGTAAGGAAGGAAATTAAATCTAGTTAGCTTTAAATTATATCGAGAGCAAATTCTAGTAAAATTAAATTTCCTAAGATCTAAAATGTTAGAAGAAAATATAATTGAAATCTTAAGAGGTTTAGCAAATTCACTACAAAATGAAGCCATTTAAAAAAAGAAAGAGAAGTCATGCTAAATAAATTCTCTAATCAAGTTAAAATCATAAGATGATTCTTAAATCAAGATTACCTCAAATTTAAAATTAACAAACTATGATAAGCAAAATTTTAGCCAATTAAAAACTTAATCATGCTTATAAACATTCTCAACTAGATTTCTAAGAAATCACAAAAACAACAAATAAGAGAGGTATAAGATTTAACTTTTTTTGTATTTTAAGTTTTTTCATATGTATATTTTTTTTTTGAATTTTGATATTATCTTTTTTTGGATTTTTTTTATAAGAAATAAACAATAAAAACATATACAAAAAAGCTTAAAATTTTTTTGTTAATTCTTGGACTTCTTGAGGTATACCCTGTGAAGGGTTCTCACGGTACTAGGATATGAGATGGGGTGAGGTCCCAAACGTCCCTTTCCAAGATTTAAATTTTTCATTTTTCTAAATTTTTTTGAGTTTTTGGGTTTTACAAGTGCTAAAATAGAAGAAAACATAAGAAAATAAATTTTTTTTAAAAAAAATTTCTAATTTAACAACTATTTACAAAGAAATATTTACACCCCCATACTTAAAGTAAACATTGTCCCCAATGTTTAAGACTAAGTATGAAGTAAAAGAAAATAACGTGCAAGACAAAACAAAAAGGAAATGCATGATAAAAGAGAAGGAAGAAGGAGAAAGGACTTCCCTGATTTTTTTTAAGTTTGCGCGGGGAAGCGGCGATTACCTACAAAATATGTTAAAGAACAAGAGAAAACAATAAAAAGATAACTTTGGGGTGCCTCCCAAAAGCACTTTGTTTAAGGTCGCGTAGCTTGACCCACTTGCCGATCATATAATGGGGGTGAATAGAACTCACAACACTCTTCCAGGTAAAAACACGAATCGTCGTTTTCTAATGTGTTCCGCATCGAGGAATTTATGTCGAAAGTAACTTCATCGTCTCCAACCCATAGGAGGAGATTTCCGTTACTTACGTCTATAATAGCGCGGGAGGTGGCAAGGAAGGGGCGGCCAAGTATGAGGGGTACTTCAGCATCCTCTTCGATGTCAAGAATGACAAAATCCACCGGGAAGATGAATTTGTCAACCTTGACGAGCACGTCCTCCACTATTCCTACCGGATATTTTAAAGAACGATCCGCTAATTGAATACTCATTCGAGTGGGGTTAGGATTTCCTAAACCTAGCTTTTTGAAAAATGAAAATGACATGAGATTGATGCTTGCCCCAAGATCCGCTAAGGCGTGTTTTACTAACGAATTGCCAAATAAACACTGGATGGAGAACCGTCCCGGGTCATTTGCTTTTTGAGTCAATTTGTTGAGTACAACCGCGGAGCATTCTGCGTTTAAAGAAATATGCAAAATATCTTCTAACTTTTTCTTATTGGAGAGCAACTCCTTAAGATATTTCACATATTTAGGCATTTGAGAGATAGCCTCGCAGAAAGGTACATTAATATGAATTTGCTTTAAAATGTCTAAAAAAATTTATAATAATTTTCGGCCCACTCGCTTTTAGACTTAGACGGATACGGAATATTAGAAGTAGAAGCGCGCGGAGCTAACGTAGCAGGTAAATTTTAAGATAAATTAAGAATAGGAGGAGGAGGAGAGGAAGTTACCTTGGGTTTGTCCTTTTTTGAAACCACCTCTTCCCGCTTCGGAGTGAGATCGTGTACGCGCTCTCCTTTGGGGTTTGCTCTGTATTCCCCGATAGTGCTCCTTGCTGACGCTCAGAAATCATCTTTGCGAGCTGGCCCACTTGATTCTCTAAATTTTTTATCGACCCGATGAGGTTCCGGAAGTTCGATTCATTTGTAGCAACATATTTTGCAAAAACCTCTTCAAGCGGAGAGAGTTTTTGTTGTTGCGTGGAAAACCGGGTGGATTAAAATTTTCAGAAATCAAATTTGGAGGCGGAGTTAAGTTAAGAAGTTGATTAGGGGGAGGTTGATTTAGATTCATAAGATGCTGAGCATTTCCTAGGTTGCTCCACGAGAAATTCGGATGATTCCTATAACCCGCATTGTATGTGTTGTTATACGGAGCGGTGTTGGGGTTAAAGGAAGGCCGAGGAGGATTTCCCATGTAGTCAACATGTTCTTCAATTAAAACATTATTAGCCCAAGGAGGCGTGGCGGAGGAAGTAGACATCTCTGCCACTTGCTTTGTTAAGCGCTCAACTTGTAAAGCCAAATTTGCGTTTGCGTCTATTTCAAAAATTTCGGCCGGCTTATTAGGCCGCTCTAGGGGCATGTTCCATTGGTATGCATTCGTGGCCATCTCTTCGAAAAGCTCTTGAGAGGCGACCGGGGTTTTGTTATTTAATGTCCCCCCGGCGGCCGCATCAATCATTTGCCTCGTTTGGAGATTTAAGCCATTATAAAATATTTGCACTTGTTGCCATGTGGCAAGTGCGTGGTGAGGGCATCGACGCAAAAGCTCCTTGAAGCACTCCCATGTGTCACATAGAGTCTCCGAGTCGATTTACATGAACGACGCAATATCCGTGTGCAATTTAGCGGTCTTTGAAGGCGGGAAATATTTATTTAGAAATTTTTCCGCCATTTCGGCCCATGTAGTGATGGATCCCCTAGGTAGGGAGCCCAGCCACTGCTTGGCCTTAGATCGCAAAGAAAAAGGAAAAGACGTAATCGAATGGCGTCATCGGTGACGCAATTGATAATAAAAGTGTCGCAAATTTCAAGAAAGTAAGAAATATGCGAATTTGGATCCTCGTCCGGTTGACCATCGAAGGTCACCGATTGTTGCACCATTTGTATGATGCTGGACTTGATCTCAAAATTATTGTTCGCCACCATGGGGCGAACAATACTCGACTGTGTGCCTTCCAAATTCGGCCGCGCATAATAGGACATGGTCCGTTGCACGTCCTCATTAGGATTTGGCTCATTAAGTTTAGGAGGATTAAGATTATGATCCATATTCACTGTGTTAGTGTCCCTGATCGACTTTTCGGATTCTACTTGATTTTCCTGATCACGAGAACGGCGGTGCCTCAAAAAGGTTCGCTCGATCTCCGGATCAAAACGAATAATCGAAGCGCTACCTCGGGTCATACACTAAAAAAAAGAAGAAAGGAAGAGGAAAAACTTTTTTTTTTAAATTTAAAAAAAGCAAAATAAAATAAAAAGAAGCATGATAAAATTAATAGCTATCCTCTTTTCAAAATATCTACGCAAAGTCCCCGGCAATGGCGCCAAAAACTTGATATAGAAATTTTGTGTTTTGAAATTAAGTGAAGGTTTGAAGATTTTCTCCAAAACTAAATCTGATTAAGGCAAGTGTACCTTATCGTCTATAGTATAGGATATTTAGGAATATCAAGGTCGTATTCCACGGGGCGCTGTAATCTACTTCAAGGAATATTTAGTAAAGTTAGCTTGTAACTTTACTTTCTAGCTTTGTAATCTACTTCAAGGAAAGTCACCATTATCTTATCGACAAAATTTTGAGGTTGTTTTACTTAACTAAAAAAAGACAAAATGCAAGCTAAATGAAAAGATTAAATGAAAATAAAAAGGCTTAATGCTCAAACATAGTGGAGGGGGAAAAGGAAAGAAAAATTAACATTACATGAAAGGAAGAGTGCTTAAGGAGAAAGAGAACTTGAAAGGAAGCAAACTTAATTTTATTGAAAACCAAAACGATTACAAGCTTAAAGAGGGATTACAAAGCTAGAAAGTAAAGTTACAAGCTTTAATTAACTAGTGCAAGTAAGAAATAAAAACTAGTACATTACATGAAAATGAGAACATGAAAGCTTAAGGAAAAACATGAACAAGCATTGAAAAACTTCACTAACAGCTCTAGCAGCACCTCCCCCACTCCAAAATTCTGAACCCTGGACACAAGGAGAGCCTCTGAATTTATAGCAGAAATTTTCAAGTTACACGCCCTCGGTCACGGGCGTGACCTAGGGAGTGTAAACATTGCTGACAGTGGATGTGGCAGTGGCGTGGACTTTGCGTGATGGCGGGAGAAAATCGGACATTACACGCCCGTGGAAGTTGGGTCACGGGCGTGACTTTGGACGGCTTCATTAAATGCAGCGTGGGCTGGATTGCGGCGGCGGCGTGCTGGGATCACGCGGGAAATTCACGGGCGTGACATTGGGGTGACGGGCGTGACATTTCGGGTCACGGGCATGTAACTAGGCGCCCTCAATTAATGCAGTGTGGGTTGGAATTTGGCGCGGCAGAAAGTGTTCGTCGAACGAAGCTCAGACTTCGTCGAACGCAGGGGCAAAGCTTTCGTCGAACGCAACTCAGGCTTCGTCGAACGCAGGGGCAGAGCTTTTTTTTGTCGAACGGAGCTCCACTTTCGTCGAACGCAGGGGCAGAGCTTTTTTTTGTCGAATGGAGCTCCACTTTCGTCGAACGCAGGGGCAATTTCGTCGAACGCAGATCTTTAGGTTACACGCCCTTGGTCACGGGCGTGACTGAGGGCGTGACTTACGATTTTCTCCAATTTTCCCCAAAATTCTGCAAAAATAAAAGTAAACTATATTTAGAACAGAAATTATAAAAGAAGTGATTTTAAACTAAAATATAAATAATATTTGCAATTTTAAATTAAAACTAGACTAAATACTATAATTAAAATATGCATAACTACTACTCATCATAATAAATGCGGAACACTTCAACAACAATCCACAAGAATATCAATCAGTGATAATGGGAAGACAAAATAGTGTTCTTGTTATTCACTATCTCTTTACAGCTCGAGACATACAAGGAGAGACATGATTCATAAGAATCACAAAGAAGAGAAGCACAGGACACAAAAAACAAGCTGCCAACGAACTACCAAAGTTCCGCCAGATCGCTAGAACAGGTAAGATGCATGGTTATCCCTGAGACCGCGCAAACAGAGCACAAGACGCTGCTATCAGACCGCAACCACAGACCGCACAACTAGCTTCTTTATTCAACTACTGAAAACAACTGTCTGCACTTCTCGATTGCCCTGGCCGCACAGTCTCAAGGTCACAGAAGAACCCGCAAACACTTGACGAAGAACTGCTTCCTGCTGCAAGACCGCAACTCAAGACCGCCCGACCACTTAAGGTCGTCAGATCAACTGAGTCCGCTGCACAATCCAAGAACTCCAAAACACAGTCCGCATAGACAGATCGCTCCCGAATTGGATTATTCAAATCTGGAAAGAAAGGAGAATGCTGATGGTGAATGCTAGCTGATGAGTCTCATTTATATAGCATTTTATAGACTCATCCAGGTATGTTTTCATTGTTAAACACTTCACTTTCATCATGCATTCACTCATATTTCTCTAAAACACATTTCTTCATGAAGTGCATGTTTAGGCATGTTGTGGTGTGCAATTGCGCACTATTTTGTTTGGGGCAAGCACATTGTGCTCCCCATTCTTTTTCTATTATTGTGCTGGTGCTGGAGGTGTGTTCCCAGCGTGTGTTTTCGTTGTGCAGATGGGCAGATCATCCATATTGCCCAGAATTCATCCTGTATGAATAGCACAGTCGTGCGTTTACTTGACGCACGGTCGTGCAAAATGATCGGCTGGTCAATATGGTGATCTGCCACGCTCGTGCGTTTTCTTCACGCACGGTTGGCCTCAACCGTGCGCGAACAAAACGCACGACCTCCTGTTGTTTGCCGGAATTCGAGGTTTCTGAATTTGCCCGTGCATTTTTACGCACGGTCGGCTTCGACAGTGCATGAGTAAAATGCACGGGTGCGGCTGCTTCATCTTCATAGCCTTTGTTCTCGATTAATATCACACGGTTCACGCACGGTCGTGCGTTCGACCGTGCGTGACCAAATTTCTGATTGTTTTCTATAAAAGCTGCAGATCTCGACCTACTGAGGAGTTCGCCCGATCGACTTTCTTTCTCGCATGATGAAGTGAAAACAGATTTAGAAGGATTAGAGGTAGAAATAAAGTTTGAAGTTACATCAACTACATTAGTTACCATTTCTGCTTCAGATTCTGCATCTGATATGTGATATGAACTTGAGCCATATATGGCCATCATGCAGAAATTTCTGGCTTGTTGTTCTTCTTTTTCTTCTTCTTCACTTAGAGTAAATGATGGTTCTGCATCAAAAGTGAAGTTAGTGAAGGAAGTAAAGGTGGATTCATTTACCATCCTTGAGAGAGAGTTCCAGATGCCCTTTGCTGAAGTGCAATCAGCCACTTTAATAAGAATGTCTTTGGACATTGATTTAGCCAATATGTTCATGGCCATGGCATCAACACTTTTCAGCTTTACTTGATCATCAGATGAAGAGATTGAAGATGGAAGTCCTGTAAAAATGGAATTAAAAATTTCTTCATCTATTGCATTCATATATAACTTAATTCTAGCTTGCCATAAAGCAAATCTATCCAAATTATAAATAGGTGGATCTGAAAATAGAAAATCTGCTTGTGCCATTTAGAAAAACTCTTTTTTTTTTTAAATAAGAACTAAGTGATCTTTGTGATTTCAGGTGTTAGCATGTGTGAAAAATCAACTTTCTTTGAAACCAATTGAAACTAAATCCTTAAGGGAGGACATGTATAAATCAAAACCTGGTAAATTTGATTTTGCTAACACTATTTGCTACTCCAGTAATAAGACAGGTCACATAGCTGTTGATTGCTCTTCTAAGAGAAGGGAATCAAGGAATTATGAAGACAAGAGAAGGTCAAGGGACAAGAAGAAACCTGAAAGAGGGTTTATAGCAAAGAAAATCAGAACTCTAAGTGATTCTGATTCAAGCTCCTCAGATACTGAGGAAGAAGCACTGATTGGCCTAAAGGCCATAAAGGAAGACAACCAGGATTACATCTCTCCTGGGAAGGTACCTATCTAAGCCCATCTGTCTGTCTCTGATTCTGAATCAGTAACACTCTTTGCATGATAATGAGAGTGTGTCTGCAGCCAACAGCACGACCTCAAGATCTCAATATGATGGTGAATCTAACCTAATAAAACAGTATAAGGCTTTGTGGAAAGCTTTCAAGAACTGCAAGAAACTCCTCAAAGTCCAGACCAAGGAGTTAGATTCCTTGAAGACTGTCCAGTCAGAGCTCAAAGAAACAGCTGAAAAGCTGGCTGCCATGAGCAAAGAAGTGGACAGATTCAAGGAAGCCACAAGGCTTAAGAATGTTGAATTAGGTCAGAAGAACAAGGTCATTAAGGACCTTGAGGAGATGCTGCTGGATGAGAAGAAACTTTCTGCAAGCTTCTCTATTCCCAAGGAAGTCTTGCCTATCATTGATACCTTATCTGGATCATTCAGAGCTGGTATAGGATTCAATCAGGAGACTGTCAAGGACAAAGGTTCTGAAGCTCAGTCTTCTTTTAAGAAGGTACTAGCATCAGGTTCCTCTGGCCATGGACCTACAGCAACAGCACTGAAAAGTAAGGGAAAGGCTGCTTCCACAAAGCCTGTTCCCAAGAAGGTGGCCCAACAAGTGATGAAACCTACTCCACCCAACTCTCACACATGTAAGGTTCACCCAAGATCTGTTAGGTCAGTTGTCTTCCCTCCTGCACAACAGCACTCTCATCCTACTCAAATGGCGAGGCAGAAGAGAAGGTATAACAGGTATGAATGCTGGTGTTGTGGGGAAGTAGGCCACTTTGCCTTGGATTGTTGGTTCAACCCAACATGACTCAATGCAAAGAGATTGCAGAACCCTCAGTGGTGTGACATTCCATTTTATTTTCCTAACAGGAACCATAGACCCAATTCAAATTGGGTACCTGAGGGTAATTAATTTTTCTTGCAGGTATATCCAAATACCAACCAGTCTCCAATCTGGTATTTGGATAGTGGCTGTTCCAGGCATGTGACTCGAGTCAGAAAGTTTGTAAGAAGCTTCATCCCTGTGGAGAATGGACCAACAATGATCTTTGGAGGTTCAAAAAAGGGGATGACTAATGGTTATGGTAATATTACTAATGGCCTAGTTACCATCACAAAAGTAGCTTATGTTAAGGGATTGAAACATAATCTCATAAGCATAAGTCAACTTTGTGATCTAGATTTTGTAATAACCTTCCACGAGGATAAGTGCTTAATCAAGAAGTCCTTGGATTCTGAGGCTGTCTTGACTAGCACTAGGAGTGGTAATATTTATTGCTTAAATTTCCTTAATGCAAATTCTTCCATGCATGTGTGTCTTGTAGCTAATGATAAAGAGGTTCTAATTGTTCAATGGCATAAGAGACTTGCACACATTAACTATACGACCATAAGCAAGCTTTTCTCATAAGACTTAGTCAGAAATGGACCTAATATTAAATGCATCAAGGAAGGTCCTTGTCAAGCCTGCCAACTTGGGAAGCAGACAAGGACCCGCTTTAAAAGCATATCTGACAAAGACTCCTTCAGGTGCTTATTTGTACTGCACATGGATCTATTTGGTCCTATGTCAGTTCTCATCTTGGGAGGGAAGGCTTACACCCTAGTGTTCGTCGAACAAAGCTCAGACTTCATCGAACGCAGGGGCAAAGCTTTCGTCAAACGCAGCTCAGGCTTCGTCGAAGGCAGGGGCAGAGATTTTTTTGTCGAACGGAGCTCCACTTTCGTCGAACGCAGGGGCAGAGCTTTTTTTTGTCGAACGGAGCTCCACTTTCATCGAACGCAGGGGCAATTTCGTTGAACGCAGATCATTAGGTTACACGCCCTTGGTCACGGGTGTGAATGAGGGCGTGACTTGCGATTTTCTCCAATTTTCCCCAAAATTCTACAAAAATAAAAGTAAACTATATTTAGAACAGAAATTATAAAAGAAGTGATTTTAAACTAAAATATAAATAATATTTGCAATTTTAAATTAAAACTAAACTAAATACTACAATTAAAATATGCATAAATACTACTCATCAAATACCCCCATACTTGAGGTTTTGCTATTCCAGAGCAAAACTGTGAGACATAATTTATAAGACATCCTTAAAAATTTTTAATTTTAAACTAAAATTTCATTTAAACCAAAAGTTAAGTTAAGAGTAAATTCAAGGAGGAGTTAAGTCCTAAATTATGATGATGATTTGAAAAGACGGAAAAATGTTTAGGCAAGGGCTTCTCAAGAAAATTAATTAGTTTAATAATATTGTAGAAATTATAAAACGAGATTAAATAAAAATTATAAGAACTCTATCTTAAAAGAAACTTAAGGAAAAGTAACTTACTAAATATTTCTCTCTCCATAATCTTAAACTAAATCTAGAACAATGATAATTGGCTAAGGGGGATTTCATAAAATTTGGCATAAGAAGAGATCTTTGATTTGAGGTGATGAATTTTATCCTCTCACCTCTATAGTTTTTTCTCTTCTAATAACAACCCAATATGTATATGGTTTAGGAGTAATGAATTTTATCCTCTTATTCCATGCCATATAATCATTTCAAATATTTTGGGTGCATATGTTTTACGGAATAATGAATTTTATCCTCTTATTCCTATGACATATGATCTTTTAAAGTTCATTTTTTTATGCCACAAAGGGGGTAAGGAAGGAAATTAAATCTAGTTAGCTTTAAATTATATCGAGAGCAAATTCTAGTAAAATTAAATTTCCTAAGATCTAAAATGTTAGAAGAAAATATAATTGAAATCTTAAGAGGTTTAGCAAATTCACTACAAAATGAAGCCATTTAAAAAAAGAAAGAGAAGTCATGCTAAATAAATTCTCTAATCAAGTTAAAATCATAAGATGATTCTTAAATCAAGATTACCTCAAATTTAAAATTAACAAACTATGATAAGCAAAATTTTAGCGAATTAAAAACTTAATCATGCTTATAAACATTCTCAACTAGATTTCTAAGAAATCACAAAAACAACAAATAAGAGAGGTATAAGATTTAACTTTTTTTGTATTTTAAGTTTTTTCATATGTATATTTTTTTTTGAATTTTGATATTATCTTTTTTTGGATTTTTTTTATAAGAAATAAACAATAAAAACATATACAAAAAAGCTTAAAATTTTTTTGTTAATTCTTGGACTTCTTGAGGTATACCCTGTGAAGGGTTCTCACGGTACTAGGATATGAGATGGGGTGAGGTCCCAAACGTCCCTTTCCAAGATTTAAATTTTTCATTTTTCTAAATTTTTTTGAGTTTTTGGGTTTTACAAGTGCTAAAATAGAAGAAAACATAAGAAAATAAATTTTTTTAAAAAAAAATTTCTAATTTAACAACTATTTACAAAGAACTATTTACACCCCCATACTTAAAGTAAACATTGTCCCCAATGTTTAAGACTAAGTATGAAGTAAAAGAAAATAACGTGCAAGACAAAACAAAAAGGAAATGCATGATAAAAGAGAAGGAAGAAGGAGAAAGGGCTTCCCTGATTTTTTTTAAGTTTGCGCGGGGAAGCGGCGATTACCTACAAAATATGTTAAAGAACAAGAGAAAACAATAAAAAGATAACTTTGGGGTGCCTCCCAAAAGCACTTTGTTTAAGGTCGCGTAGCTTGACCCACTTGCCGATCATATAATGGGGGTGAATAGAACTCACAACACTCTTCCAGGTAAAAACACGAATCGTCGTTTTCTAATGTGTTCCGCATCGAGGAATTTATGTCGAAAGTAACTTCATCGTCTCCAACCCATAGGAGGAGCTTTCCGTTACGTATATAATAGCGCGGGAGGTGGCGAGGAAGGGGCGGCCAAGTATGAGGGGTACTTCGGCATCCTCTTCGATGTCAAGAATGACAAAATCCACCGGGAAGATGAATTTGTCAACCTTGACGAGCACGTCCTCCACTATTCCTACCGGATATTTTAAAGAACGATCCGCTAATTGAATACTCATTCGAGTGGGGCTAGGATTTCCTAAACCTAGCTTTTTGAAAAAAGAAAATGACATGAGATTGATGCTTGCCCCAAGATCCGCTAAGGCGTGTTTTACTAACGAATTGCCAAATAAACACTGGATGGAGAACCGTCCCGGGTCATTTGCTTTTTGAGTCAATTGGTTGAGTACAACCGCGGAGCATTCTGCGTTTAAAGAAATATGCAAAATATCTTCTAACTTTTTCTTATTGGAGAGCAACTCCTTAAGATATTTCGCATATTTAGGCATTTGAGAGATAGCCTCGCAGAAAGGTACATTAATATGAATTTGCTTTAAAATGTCTAAAAAAATTTATAATAATTTTCGGCCCACTCGCTTTTAGACTTAGACGGATACGGAATATTAGAAGTAGAAGCGCGCGGAGCTAACGTAGCAGGTAAATTTGAAGATAAATTAAGAATAGGAGGAGGAGGAGAGGAAGTTACCATGGGTTTGTCCTTTTTTGAAACCACCTCTTCCCGCTTCGGAGTGAGATCGTGTACGCGCTCTCCTTTGGGGTTTGCTCTGTATTCCCCGGTAGTGCTCCTTGCTGACGCTCAGAAATCATCTTTGCGAGCTGGCCCACTTGATTCTCTAAATTTTTTATCGACCCGATGAGGTTCCGGAAGTTCGATTCATTTGTAGCAACATATTTTGCAAAAACCTCTTCAAGCGGAGAGAGTTTTTGTTGTTGCGTGGAAAACCGGGTGGATTAAAATTTTCAGAAATCAAATTTGGAGGCGGAGTTAAGTTAAGAAGTTGATTAGGGGGAGGTTGATTTAGATTCATAGGATGCTGAGCATTTCCTAGGTTGCTCCACGAGAAATTCGGATGATTCCTATAACCCGCATTGTATGTGTTGTTATACGGAGCGGTGTTGGGGTTAAAGGAAGGCCGAGGAGGATTTCCCATGTAGTCAACATGTTCTTCAATTAAAACTTTAATAGCCCAAGGAGGCGTGGCGGAGGAAGTAGACATCTCTGCCACTTGCTTTGTTAAGCGCTCAACTTGTAAAGCCAAATTTGCGTTTGCGTCTATTTCAAAAATTTCGGCCGGCTTATTAGGCCGCTCTAGGGGCATGTTCCATTGGTACGCATTCGTGGCCATCTCTTCGAAAAGCTCTTGAGAGGCGACCGGGGTTTTGTTATTTAATGTCCCCCCGGCGGCCGCATCAATCATTTGCCTCGTTTGGAGATTTAAGCCATTATAAAATATTTGCACTTGTTGCCATGTGGCAAGTGCGTGGTGAGGGCATCGACGCAAAAGCTCCTTGAAGCACTCCCATGTGTCACAGAGAGTCTCCGAGTCGATTTGCATGAACGACGCAATATCCGTGTGCAATTTAGCGGTCTTTGAAGGCGGGAAATATTTATTTAGAAATTTTTCCGCCATTTCGGCCCATGTAGTGATGGATCCCCTAGGTAGGGAGCCCAGCCACTGCTTGGCCTTAGATCGCAAAGAAAAAGGAAAAGACGTAATCGAATGGCGTCATCGGTGACGCCATTGATCTTAAAAGTGTCGCAAATTTCATGAAAGTAAGAAATATGCGAATTTGGATCCTCGTCCGGTTGATCATCGAAGGTCACCGATTGTTGCACCATTTGTATGATGCTGGACTTGATCTCAAAATTATTGTTCGCCACCATGGGGCGAACAATACTCGACTGTGTGCCTTCCAAATTCGGCCGCGCATAATAGGACATGGTCCGTTGCACGTCCTCATTAGGATTTGGCTCATTAAGTTTAGGAGGATTAAGATTATGATCCATATTCACTGTGTTAGTGTCCCTGATCGACTTTTCGGATTCTACTTGATTTTCCTGATCACGAGAACGGCGGTGCCTCAAAAAGGTTCGCTCGATCTCCGGATCAAAACGAATAATCGAAGCGCTACCTCGGGTCATACACTAAAAAAAAGAAGAAAGGAAGAGGAAAAACTTTTTTTTTAAATTTAAAAAAAGCAAAATAAAATAAAAAGAAGCATGATAAAATTAATAGCTATCCTCTTTTCAAAATATCTACGCAAAGTCCCCGGCAATGGCGCCAAAAACTTGATATAGAAATTTTGTGTTTTGAAATTAAGTGAAGGTTTGAAGATTTTCTCCAAAACTAAATCTGATTAAGGCAAGTGTACCTTATCGTCTATAGTATAGGATATTTAGGAATATCAAGGTCGTATTCCACGGGGCGCTGTAATCTACTTCAAGTAATATTTAGTAAAGTTAGCTTGTAACTTTACTTTCTAGCTTTGTAATCTACTTCAAGGAAAGTCACCATTATCTTATCGACAAAATTTTGAGGTTGTTTTACTTAACTAAAAAAAGACAAAATGCAAGCTAAATGAAAAGATTAAATGAAAATAAAAAGGCTTAATGCTCAAACATAGTGGAGGGGGAAAAGGAAAGAAAAATTAACATTACATGAAAGGAAGAGTGCTTAAGGAGAAAGAGAACTTAAAAGGAAGCAAACTTAATTTTATTGAAAACCAAAACGATTAGAAGCTTAAAGAGGGATTACAAAGCTAGAAAGTAAAGTTACAAGCTTTAATTAACTAGTGCAAGTAAGAAATAAAAACTAGTACATTACATGAAAATGAGAACATGAAAGCTTAAGGAAAAACATGAACAAGCATTGAAAAACTTCACTAACAGCTCTAGCAGCACCTCCCCCACTCCAAAATTCTGAACCCTGGACACAAGGAGAGCCTCTGAATTTATAGCAGAAATTTTCAAGTTACACGCCCTCAGTCACGGGCGTGACCTAGGGAGTGTTAACATTGCTGACAGTGGATGTGGCAGTGGCGTGGACTTTGCGTGATGGCGGGAGAAAATCGGGCATTACACGCCCGTGGAAGTTGGGTCACGGGCGTGACTTTGGACGGCTTCATTAAATGCAGCGTGGGCTGGATTGCGGCGGCGGCGTGCTGGGATCACGCGGGAAATTCACGGGCGTGACATTGGGGTCACGGGCGTGACATTTCGGGTCACGGGCATGTAACTGGGCGCCCTCAATTAATGCAGTGTGGGTTGGAATTTGGCGCGACAGAAAGTGTTCGTCGAACGAAGCTCAGACTTCGTCGAACGCAGGGGCAAAGCTTTCGTCGAACGCAGCTCAGGCTTCGTCGAACGCAGGGGCAGAGCTTTTTTTGTCGAACGGAGCTCCACTTTCGTCGAACGCAGGGGCAGAGCTTTTTTTTGTCGAATGGAGCTCCACTTTCGTCGAACGCAGGGGCAATTTCGTCGAACGCAGATCTTTAGGTTACACGCCCTTGGTCACGGGCGTGACTGAGGGCGTGACTGAGGGCGTGACTTACGATATTCTCCAATTTTCCCCAAAATTCTGCAAAAATAAAAGTAAACTATATTTAGAACAGAAATTATAAAAGAAGTGATTTTAAACTAAAATATAAATAATATTTGCAATTTTAAATTAAAACTAGACTAAATACTATAATTAAAATATGCATAACTACTACTCATCATAATAAATGTGGAACACTTCAACAACAATCCACAAGAATATCAATCAGTGATAATGGGAAGACAAAATAGTGTTCTTGTTATTCACTATCTCTTTACAGCTCGAGACATACAAGGAGAGACATGATTCATAAGAATCACAAAGAAGAGAAGCACAGGACACAAAAAACAAGCTGCCAACGAACTACCAAAGTTCCGCCAGATCGCTAGAACAGGTAAGATGCATGGTTATCCCTGAGACCGCGCGAACAGAGCACAAGACGCTGCTATCAGACCGCAACCACAGACCGCACAACTAGCTTCTTTATTCAACTACTGAAAACAACTGTCTGCACTTCCCGATTGCCCTGGCCGCACAGTCTCAAGGTCACAGAAGAACCCGCAAACACTTGACGAAGAACTGCTTCCTGCTGCAAGACCGCAACTCAAGACCGCCCGACCACTTAAGGTCGTCAGATCAACTGAGTCCGCTGCACAATCCAAGAACTCCAAAACACAGTCCGCACAGACAGATCGCTGCCGAATTGGATTATTCAAATCTGGAAAGAAAGGAGAATGCTGATGGTGAATGCTAGCTGATGAGTCTCATTTATATAGCATTTTATAGACTCATCCAGGTATGTTTTCATTGTTAAACACTTCACTTTCATCATGCATTCACTCATATTTCTCTAAATCACATTTCTTCATGAAGTGCATGTTTAGGCCTGTTGTGGTGTGCAATTGCGCACTATTTTGTTTGTGGCAAGCACATTGTGCTCCCCATTCTTTTTCTATTATTGTGCTGGTGCTGGAGGTGTGTTCCCAGCGTGTGTTTTCGTTGTGCAGATGGGCAGATCATCCATATTGCCCATAATTCATCCTGTATGAATAGCACAGTCGTGCGTTTACTTAACGCACGGTCGTGCAAAATGATCGGCTGGTCAATATGGTGATCTGCCATGCTCGTGCGTTTTCTTCACGCACGGTTGGCCTCAACCGTGCGCGAACAAAACGCACGACCTCCTGTTGTTTGCCGGAATTCGAGGTTTCTGAATTTGCCCGTGCATTTTTACGCACGGTCGGCTTCGACAGTGCGTGAGTAAAATGCACGGGTGCGGCTGCTTCATCTTCATAGCCTTTGTTCTCGATTAATATCACACGGTTCACGCACGGTCGTGCGTTCGACCGTGCGTGACCAAATTTCTGATTGTTTTCTATAAAAGCTGCAGATCTCGACCTACTGAGGAGTTCGCCCGATCGACTTTCTTTCTCGCATGATGAAGTGAAAACAGATTTAGAAGGATTAGAGGTAGAAATAAAGTTTGAAGTTACCTCAACTACATTAGTTACCATTTCTGCTTCAGATTCTGCATCTGATATGTGATATTAACTTGAGCCATATATGGCCATCATGCTGAAATTTCTGGCTTGTTGTTCTTCTTTTTCTTCTTCTTCACTTAGAGTAAATGATGGTTCTGCATCAAAAGTGAAGTTAGTGAAGGAAGTAAAGGTGGATTCATTTACCATCCTTGAGAGAGAGTTCCAGATGCCCTTTGCTGAAGTGCAATCAGCCACTTTAATAAGAATGTCTTTGGACATTGATTTAGCCAATATGTTCATGGCCATGGCATCAACACTTTTCAGTTTTACTTGATCATCAGATGAAGAGATTGAAGATGGAAGTCCTGTAAAATGGAATTAAAAATTTCTTCATCTATTGCATTCATATATAACTTAATTCTAGCTTGCCATAAAGCAACTCTATCCAAATTATAAATAGGTGGATCTGAAAATAGAAAATCTGCTTGTGCCATTTAGAAAAACTCTTTTTTTTTAAATAAGAACTAAGTGATCTTTGTGATTTCAGGTGTTAGCATGTGTGAAAAATCAACTTTCTTTGATACCAATTGAAAGTGAGTTCAATTGAGTATCAGTTGCAAGAAATTGAAATAATCAAATCAACACCCTCTGATTCCAATTGAAAGGAGAGTTAGTTCTTAATATTTTAAAAGATCTTGTTTAAATTTGTTTATTTCAAAATAATGTTATGTATATATATAAGTGTTTACTGAGTAATAAAATCAAACAGTAAGAGTGCATAAAAAACACAGCACATAAAAACATAAAATAAAACAAGCAAGCAAGCATCCAGATGACACAAGAAATATAGTAGTTCCCCTCAACCTGGGTACATATACTCTTCTACCCACTGGTAGGAATCCACTAGGAGGTTGTTGATCAGGTACCCTCACACCAAGGTGATTTTGTTCAGGTGTCCGCACACCATAGATCTTTTGATCAGGTGCTCAAAACCAAGATGCAGGTTTTTGCTAAGGTGGTGTCACCGGGAGTACACTTTTGAAGGGAGTTGTAACCCTTTACAAGATGGGAAGGAGAAAGGGAAAAGATATATTGTTCTTCTCTTTTTGCTGAGAAGACTCTTGATGATCCTGATGAGATGTTGTGTTTGGATCTTGATGATGATGATGATGTAAAAAGCTCCCCATGTCTGATTTAGTTTGATGACAGCTTGTGGATGGAGCTCCTTCTCTAGATTGCAAATCCTCTTTTCTTCTTCTTGCAGTTTTGATCCCTGAGCAAATGATATTTGATTTGGTGTCTCAGGTTGTATAGAAGATCTGCAAGAAAGAGTTTAGCAAAAACGAGACACAATATAATATTGTTGTTGTTCTCTATTTTTGCCCTTGTTCTTCTTTTTCTCTTCTTCTTCTTCTTCTCTTTTTCCTGTACAGAAAGTGTTAATATATTCTGTCTATATTCTGTCTATATATAATCTGTACAGCAAAATTGATATATTCTGTATATATATATTCTGTCGAGAGAGACAACTATATATAATCTGCTGTATAATAATTTGTTGTATAAAGAGTTGTCTCCTGCTGTCATGTAAAGCTATTGTACTCTTTCCTGGGCTGATTTGAATCCTTGTCGACGGAAGAGGAAAGAAATAATATATCTTTTATTTTCCAGATCCTCGAGCAGAACAATTTCCTTCTTTAGCTTGCTGCAACGGCTACAGCATTTAATGCTTTGCTGCCAATGGCTATAGCATTTAATGCTTCAACAGTTGTATTGTTAAATCAACAATATATATATAGAAATAATTAATATTACTTTTTAAATCTGACAACATATATATTATATTTTAGTCGAGCTGAGAATGTTGTAAAATAATGCTGCAGAAATTCGTCGAGCTCAGGTTCAAGTTCATCGACCTCATCATTTGATTCGTCGACCTGAACATTTGATTCACTGTTCTGAACATTTGCTGAATATTCGTCGAATGTAGACTTGAGTTCGTCGAACGGAACTGTTCGTCGAATGCAGAGACTGGCTGGATCGTCGACCGCTGAATGTTGAGTTGTTCATCGAACGCGGACTTGAGTTCGTCGTGTTGGAGTTACCATTGTGATCTAGAAGTGGTCAAACATGTAATATCACTGCCAACGTGATATGAGCCTGCATGGTCGCACATAAGAGCATGTGGAGAAGTTGGAAGATTGACTATGTTTGTAAAGGTTACCAATCACCATATAGAATGGGGGAAGTCCAGCAAATGTTGCTGTCTGAATTCGTCGGGTTTACACGGATAGAATTCGTCGGATTCGTCGGATTCGTCGGATTGTTCCGTGGAATCCCGACGAATTGTTACAGAGATCCTTAACTCGGCAAATGTTGTCGTCTGACATGATTCGTCGGATTCGTCGGGATTCGTCGGATTGTTCCGTGGAATCTCGACGAATTGTCACAGAGATCATTAACTCGGCAAATGTTGCCGTCTGATATGATTCGTCGGATTCGTCGGGATTCGTCGGATTGTTCCGTGGAATCTCGACGAATTGTAACAGAAGCCCCTATTCTGCTGTGTGGTCTGCGGATAACGATTCTTCTAGAAGTATGTTTATCCTTTGGGTATAAATATAACTTCTTTTAGGGTTCTCATAACTTACGAATAGAAGCCGACGGAAGGAGTTCCGCTCGAACCCTAGACGGAAGGAGTTCCATCTGAATCGCCTCCGCCGACTTCCTCTCCGACGATTGTCGCCGGTGTTGTTCTTCCTGAAGCGGATCTAGCAATCCGTGGAAGCGCAAGGTGTAGTCTTCTTCTCCCGGCTCGTGTGGACTGTTGTAGAGACGTAGACATTATTCTACGTGAGAACTCTTGCAAAGCTGACGAAGGCAATCTTCTTCTTGGAGCATCTAGGTTGGATTTGATCCAATCCCGCCAAGGTAATTTCAAACCTAGCATTTTGATTTACTTCTTGATTCAATATTCATGGTCGATCCGAATCTTTTGGGTTGTTTCTCTTCATTTCCGCTGCGCCTACATTTGATGTATGGTTCTAGAAAAACCCAACAGTGGTATCAGAGCTAGGTTCTGGTCATGAATGTTGTTTCAGAAGTTTGGTTATTCCATTACGTGCAAATCTAGGTATTTAGAAGCGTTCTAAATGTCAAGATTTCTTCCTGGAACATCAAAAGTTGATGATTTTTTTATGGGAAATCGGTGGTGATTTTGAAAAAAAAATTGAACCCCGCCAGGAACGTCTGGAATTTCGTGGTAATTTCTAATTGTTAGAAATTGTTGTCTCCTTAGCAGTAACCGTCCCTCAAGTGGTTAATGAACCCTTGTATTGTTTTGGATTTTTAGTCCAACAATGAGAGACAAGCTTGTCTACTGCTTTAAGTCGAGTTGTCTTTGCCTTTGTCCAATGCATGTAAATCTGAAGATTTGGAAGAGTTCTAAATGTCCAGATTTAGCCCTTTCGTCTATCAAAGGTTGATAGTCTTATGTTGTGCACATAAGGGATGCATGTGGATTTTAGAAAGCTTGTTATTCTGTTGATGTGCACTTGATCAAATGTTGATCATGGTTAAGTGTTAACTTATTATTAAAAATTAAAATCCCTTCATAAAATATTAAGTGTTCGGATGCCTTCCAATGGATGACACTCTTCCTGCCTCGATCGATGAAGTGTGGGCTTGCCAAAGCAAGGTGCATTAATCTATCTTGGTAAGGGTGCGAGCGGATAAGTGTGATATCCCACTGTCGACATCGGGTCTAACATAACTAGGTGACCTCAAAGGTTGAGTGCCTAGAGGCATAGGGTTGGCATGCACCATATGATGGATGCGAATAAGGAGTTATTCACCAACCATACAAGAGTTGCATGAGGATGCAATTGGCAAGCGTTGCCTACCTAAATAACCGCATTATGAGAGGAACGCCAAAGCGGACTCGTGGTGCTGGTGAAATACGGATTTTGTCCACTAAGAGAGTAGCTCGCATGAACTCTCCGAATTGATAGTGAGGGCTATCAATTTGAATAAAATAGTGGGAGTATTTAATTGAAGTCCAAATTAAAATAAATTGTATTTTGAAATTAAGGTACTGATTAAATTCTGCATGAATTCTTGTAGAATTCCATGGCAAGTGGTTCACATTCCACCTTGTCCCTGAGAGCTATCCTTGAGAAGGACAAGCTTAGTGGGATGAACTATATGGACTGGTATAGGAACCTGAGAATTGTTCTCAGGCAAGAGCGAAAGCTCTACGTCTTGGAAGAAGAAGCCCCCGAGGTGCCGACCGGGAACTCATCCCGTGTTGATAAGGATGCTTATAAGAAGTATACCGATGACGCCTTAGACGTCGAGTGCCTTATGCTTGCCACCATGAACTCTGAGCTTCAGAAGCAACACGAGAACATGGGGTGCAAGGAGATTGATGAGCACCTAAAGAAAATGTGTCAAGGGCAAGCTCGTCAAGAGAGGTTCGATGTCACGAAGGCATTATTTCAGTGCAAAATGGGAGCTCGAGACTCAGTTGGTACTCACGTACTCAAGATGATTGGGTATATTGAGAACCTGGAGAGACTGGGTTTTCCTCTGGGTCAATAGTTGGCCACAGATCTTATCCTACAATCGTTGCCGGATAGTTAGTTATGAGCAGTTCGTCTTGAACTACAACATGAATGAAATAGACAAGACACTGCCCGAGCTCCTAGGCATGTTGCGAACTGACGAGATAAACATGAAGAAGGCCAAGCCTGCTAGTACCATATTGATGGTACATAAAGGCAAGGGTAAGGCCAAGGGCTTCAAGAAGACGAAGGTGGGATCTAAGTCACATCTTGAGCCCAAATCTTCTGCGCTGAAAAAGAAGAGCACCGTGAAGGAAGGGAAATGCCACCACTGTGGCAAGGCTGGTCATTGGAGGCGAAATTGTCCTTCGTACATTGACGGTCTGCGGAAATTGAAGGGAGGTATGACTTCTGCTTCGAATATTTACGTTATAGAGATAAACCTTTCTGCTCCTTCATCTTGGGTATTGGATACCGGATGTGGTTCTCACATTTGTACAAATGTGCAGGAACTGGGAAGGAGGAGATTGCTGAGTAAAGGAGAGGTGGACCTGCGCGTCGGCAATGGAGCAAGAGTTGCTGCAGTAGCCGTAGGGGTTTACCGTCTTTCTTTGCCCAGTGGGCTTGTAATAGAACTTAATAATTGTTATTATGTTCCGGCCATAACTAGAAACATTATATCCATTTCATGCTTAGACATGATTGGATTTTCTTTTATAATTAAGAACACTTGTTGTTCAATATTTAAGAATGATGTTTGTTATGTTGTAGCTCAATTGTTTAATGGTCTTTATGTTTTGAACCTGGACCATCCGATCTATAATGTAGATAATAATAAAAGACTAAGAACAAATGACTCAAATCCTACATATCTCTGGCATTGTCGTTTGGGCCATATAAACGAGAAGCGCATATCCAAGCTCCATAAAGATGGACTATTGGACTCATTTGATTTTGAATCAATTGAGCGATGCGAGTCTTGTTTATTAGGCAAAATGACTAAAGCCCCTTTCACTGGTTATACTGAGAGGGCTGAGGATCTTTTGGGTATAGTACATAGTGATGTATGCGGACCCATGAGTTCTATGGCTAGAGGTGGGTATTTCTACTTCGTTATATTTACTGATGATTTTAGTAGATACGGATATGTGTATCTTATGAAGTGCAAATCCGAAACTTTTGAAAAGTTCAAAGAGTTTAAAAGTGAAGCGGAGAACCAATTGGGTAAAAAGGTTAAAGCACTCTGATCTGATCGAGGTGGCGAATACCTGAGTCATGAGTTCCGTGATCATCTGAAAGAGTGTGGTATTGTATCACAGCTCACTCCACATAGGACACCGCAGCATAATGGTGTGTTTGAGAGGAGAAATCGTACTCTGTTAGACATGGTACGGTCAATGATGAGTCATGCAGACTTGCCTGTTTCATTTTGGGGTTTTGCTTTAGAGACTGCTGCAATAACACTGAATCGCGCTCCAACGAAAACGGTTCTAAAGACACCATATGAGATATGGACTGGGAAGCGTCCTAGTATGTCATTCATTAAAATTTGGGGCTGTGAGGCATACGTACGACGTCAAATGCCTAACAAGCTGGAACCCAAATCAGATAAGTGTTATCTAGTGGGATATCCTAAGGAAACGAAAGGATATTACTTTTACCTACCGTCTGAGGGCAAAGTGTTTGTCGCAAGGACGGGTGTCTTCTTGGAGAAAGAGTTCTTGTCAAGAAAGACGCAAAAGGTAGAACTTGAAGAAGTTCAAGAACCACAAGTAGTGAACGAACTAGAATTGGATTCTGAGCCAGGACTACAAGATGTTGTAGCTAGAGAACCTGCTCAAGAGACACAAGTCCTACGTAGATCTGGTAGACCAAGATTTGAGCCTGACAGATATGGATTTCTCGTGTCTCAAATAGGTAATGTGTTGCTTATGGATCATGATGATGAACCAGCGACCTACCAAGAGGCTATGAATGGACCGGACTCCGACAAATGGCTTGAGGCTATGAAATCCGAAATGGACTCCATGTATACAAACCAAGTTTGGAACTTGGTGGAACCACCTGAAGGGGTACGACCCATAGGGTGCAAGTGGGTCTTCAAGAAGAAGACCGACATGGATGGGAATGTACAGACATTCAAAGGGCGACTGGTGGCTAAGGGTTTCAAGCAAATTCATGGTGTTGACTATGATGAGACCTTTTCCCCTGTTGCCATGGTAAAGTCCATTAGGATATTGCTTGCTATTGCTGCGTATTATGACTACGAGATCTGGCAGATGGATGTCAAAACGGCTTTCCTAAATGGAAACCTCCTTGAGGAAGTGTACATGACACAACCCGAGGGTTTTGTATCCCCAAATGAAGCCACTAAAATATGCAAGCTGAATAGGTCCATCTATGGATTGAAACAGGCCTCTAGAAGTTGGAATCTTCATTTTGATGAGAAGATCAAAGAGTTTGGTTTTGTCAAGAATGAAGATGAACCGTGTGTTTACAAGCGAATCTGTGGGAGCATTGTTGTCTTCCTGATATTGTATGTAGATGACATACTGTTGATCGGGAATGACATACCTACCCTGAAAGTTGTTAAGAACAACCTAGGGAACTGCTTTTCTATGAAGGACTTGGGTGAAGCGACTTACATACTCGGTATTAAGATCTATAGAGATAGATCGAAGAAGTTGCTGGGTTTGACCCAGAGTACGTACATTGAGAAGGTGTTGAAGCGGTTCAACATGCTTGAGTCCAAGAAAGGATTTTTGCCCATGTCTCATGGTGTAAATCTCTCTAAGGACCAGTGTCCAAAATCTTGTGAAGATAAGGACCGCATGAAGTTGATTCCATATGCTTCGGCAATTGGGTCAATCATGTATGCAATGTTATGTACTCGACCCGATGTCTCTTTTGCTTTGAGCATGACTAGCAGGTATCAGTCTGATCCTAGTGAATGTCACTGGATAGCCGTAAAGAATATCCTGAAGTACTTGAGAAGGACTAAGGATGTATTCTTGGTGTATGGTGGAAAGGAAGAGCTCGTTGTAAATGGTTACACGGATGCCAGCTTCCAAACTGATAGGGATGATTCGAAGTCTCAGTCAGGGTTTGTGTTTTGCCTGAATGGAGGAGCTGTGAGCTGGAAGAGTTCCAAGCAAGAGACAGTTGCTGATTCTATAACTGAGGCCGAGTATATCGCTGCGGCAAATGCAGCGAAGGAGGCTGTATGGATTAGGAAATTCATCGGTGAGCTAGATGTAGTTCCTAGCATTGTTGGTCCCGTAGTTCTCTACTGTGATAACAATGGTGCAATTGCACAATCTAAGGAACCTAGATCCCATCAGCGCTCCAAGCACATACTTCGGCGGTTCCATCTTATTCATGAGATTGTCGAACGAGGAGATGTGAACATTTACAGAGTGCCGACTGAGGAGAATATTGCAGATCCACTGACAAAGCCTCTCGCGCAGAGAAAGCATGATGGTCATACTAGATCAATGGGTATACGATACCTGAATGATCAACTCTAGTGGGAGTCCTGTGGGTTGCATGTAAAATATATATTCTGTTGGCTGTTTATTATTTATTCATATGATGAATTGTGTACCAGTTATTTCCTTTTGCAATTAATGGCAAGTTCTTTTATTACGATATACTGTTTCTATATGATAGAATAAAATTCGTGATAAATACCCTTAGAATGTTCGCTTCCATAGGACATCAAGTACGTGACTTGAATGTGAGAGCCTATGATTTCGAAGCTTCATTCTTAAAAGGTCCCTAGTCGAGGTATCATCGTAGAAGCTAAGGGTGATGATGATACATTAAGACTAGCATGTGTGTTGACTGATGACCGGTTCTCACAGGTCATGATATTGTGATATCAAGTCATCACGTGGGTACTTGTTAGTGAACAAGTTGTACTGGACAGACCCAACCTGAGACTACTTTGTGGGTTGTTACTTACAAGTGTCACAAGTAGGTCTCATTTGACAATGGTGTTGTGGTCCTTTGACCTGAAGTCACAACATTCATCGAGTGAGGAAGAGCGTGCTTTGATGTCATCTAAAGTCTTCCTTGAAGAAGGTTGATGATAAGGGTGGTCGTTGGGTACGTTACGAATCATTTGGGTGTTTGGGTGTGAGCAGATATGGGATTTGTCCTCCTATATAACAGGAGTTGCATCCATGGGCCCCTTGATGGAATTGGACTGAGAAATGCAAGGCCATGCTTGGTTGAGTCAATATGTGATATTGAGCTCACCATACTCTGGAAGTCCATTCTAGATCAAGAAACTTGGATTGAGCTATTAAGAGGGTGACACGGTCCATGCCTCTAGTTCTTTCCGGATGTAAGGGACAAAGGGACAAAGACAACGCTGGAATATTGGTCATAAAGGCTTATGAGTTATGAACTCTTATTGCTTGGGGAGCAATGATGCATTGATAGATGCCGCTCATTGTTTGTGAGGTTTTTGTTTGATACTTTCAAGATCAAGTGGGAGACTGTTGGAGTTACCATTGTGATCTAGAAGTGGTCAAACATGTAATGTCACTGCCAACGCGATATGAGCCTGCAGGGTCACACATAAGAGCATGTGGAGAAGTTGGAAGATTGACTATGTTGGTAAAGGTTACCAATCACCATATAGAATGGGGGAAGTCCAGCAAATGTTGCTGTCTGAATTCGTCGGGTTTACACGGATAGAATTCGTCGGATTCGTCGGATTGTTCCGTGGAATCCCGACGAATTGTTACAGAGATCCTTAACTTGGCAAATGTTGTCGTCTGACATGATTCGTCAGATTCGTCGGGATTCGTCGGATTGTTCCGTGGAATCTCGATGAATTGTCACAGAGATCATTAACTCGGCAAATGTTGCCGTCTGATAGTATTCGTCGGATTCGTCGGGATTCGTCGGATTGTTCCGTGGAATCTCGACGAATTGTAACAGAAGCCCCTATTCTGCTGTGTGGTCTGCGGATAGCGATTCTTCTAGAAGTATGTTTATCCTTTGGGTATAAATATAACTTCTTTTAGGGTTCTCATAACTTACGAATAGAAGCCGACGGAAGGAGTTCCGCTCGAACCCTAGACGGAAGGAGTTCTGTCTGAATCGCCTCCGCCGACTTCCTCTCCGACGATTGTCGCCGGTGTTGTTCTTCCTGAAGCGGATCTAGCAATCCGTGGAAGCGCAAGGTGTAGTCTTCTTCTCCCGGCTCGTGTGGACTGTTGTAGAGACGTAGACATTATTCTACGTGAGAACTCTTGCAAAGCCGACGAAGGCAATCTTCTTCTTGGAGCATCTAGGTTGGATTTGATCCAATCCCGCCAAGGTAATTTCAAACCTAGCATTTTGATTTACTTCTTGATTCAATATTCATGGTCGATCCGAAACTTTTGGGTTATTTCTCTTCATTTCCGCTGCGCCTACATTTGATGTATGGTTCTAGAAAAACCCAACACGTCGAACGCAGGATTTCGTCGACCGCTGAGACGGGGTCTGTTCGTCGACCACTGAGATAGCTAGATTTCGTCGAGCGCAGAATGAAAACAATTCGTCGACCGCAGAGCGTCGTTTGTCAAACGCAGGTAGTCGTTCGTCGAACGCAGAGAACATATGTATTTTATTCTTTCTCTTATTTTCTGCCTATTAAATATATTTCTTTTCCGCCTTCTTTCTTAATGAGATTTAATCTAAGTTATACAATATGTTATGATATAAACTTAGACACTAAAGGTGGATCCTAACTCAATCCAAAACTAAGGTTCCAACACCGTGTAATCCATTCGCCTAACGAAGCAGCGCGCTCAAGGCCTGCACAGTTCGATTCCGCACTTAACCACTCCATCCAGTTTCCTACTCGTCCATCCGCCCTTGCGAATTGGTGCATAGAGGCCCGTGTAGTTTTCCATCCCGCCTGGCGAAGAATTGCATAGAGTCATTGCATAGGAGTAGTTATAGTTTTTTTCTTTTATTTTCCACAATCCAAATCACCCCTTTTTCGCAATCCATTCGACCTAAAGGACTTCGATCTCAAGTCCTTCCTCAAAAGTAAACTCCACCTTACTGTGTTCCTTCGAGATTCGATACTTGGGGATTCACTCCCACATTTTCTATTTCTTGAACGATCGGCACACTGCCGTTTCGTGCCGCAGTCTCGCTACCGCCTATAGCGGTTTGCTAGATTTGCGCATCAAGTTTTTGGCGCCGTTGTCGGGGAACACAGACGTGTGAGTTTTCTGGAGAGGGAGACTAGAGATACAAACCCTTTTTCCCTTGTTTATACCATTTTATGTATTTTTCTATATAAGTAGCATCTTTTAATTTCTTTGTTTCTAATCTTTATTTGCAATTTTTCAAAAGCAGGTTTTCAATTTTATTGTTTGTGTATAGTCAATTCTTGCTTAGAATATTTCTGTTTGGTGAAATCTTCCTTTGCACCATGTTTTCTTATCTGAATATATGTTGCAAATGGTGTGGGGGTGCTAGGCATTATAGTGATGAGTGCCCCACTGAAGATGGTGGGCATAACTCTCGTGGTTCAGTGCATGGAGCATCGTCTTCCTACGACACTTCATACACTGTACCCAAGTCTCATGGTCACTCTTCTTCGCCACTTCCATCATTTTTATATTCCTCACCAGCCCCGCAAGGACTGACGCGGAATAGAAAATTATGTTTGTGTTATCGTAGCACCGAGCATGCGTTGAAAGACTGTGCAGAATTCCAGCGCCAGATGGAGATGGATGACGAACCGGATGTCCGTGTCATTCCATCCACCTCTCATTTGGTTGCCCCTTCCGATTCTGATGATGAGTTCGCAGTACCACCTTGTCTATGGGGGACTTCTGCGGATATTCACATCAGACTTTTGACTGCTCAGTGTGATGATGTGGTGGAGATTCCTCTCCCTTTGCTTCCATCTCCTCTTTTGGATTCACCCCCGGAGGAACCCGTTTTTATTTTCTCTGATGATGTTATTACTGTTGTACCTCCGCCTTCTTTGCAAGAATTTTCTACTATTCTTTGTGTGTTGGTTGATGATGTTGTGCAGGAGGTTCATTCGGAGCCTGAGGTTGCGTCAAAGTGGGACGAGGATGTTATTCTCTCCAATGGGGAGTGTGACTTCTTGGAACACGATGATGCGTCGAGGTGGGATGAGGAGGATTCCTTTCCTGATGAGGAGGTTTGCACTTCCTTATTGGATGAGGAAGCCCAACTCAACACCAAGGACCTTGAGCTTTCAGACTACCCTCGCTACGACTCATATAATACCGACAGTGATCTATGTGTTGATACTGCTGGGAGTGAGATCGGGACCACTCCCCCAATTTTTGATTATTTAAGTCCTTCCTCCCTTTTATTTCTTGAACCCCCTTCTTCATCTGAGCATGTGCAAGTTGAATCTTCACAGGTATTTCAGGATGACTTGGAGCATTGTGCTCAGGTCAATGAGGAGCGTAACCTCATATGTGACGAGGTTGACCCCTCCTGCATAGTGGAAACCCCACCCATTAACTTTTCCTCCTGCTACCTCCATGAAGACGACACCTTGCTGGGCAAGGATAATTTTGGTGAGTTGAGTGAGGATTCCTCCTCTTCTTACTTTTTATTCCCTCTACTTGTGACGAGCAGGTATTATTTATATTCGGGTAGAGGCGTAACTGTTTTATCGCCGTATCGGTACCCGTTACCAACACGGATATTAGAATAGTTGCCTGTGCACTTTTCTTTTCATAGACCCATTAGCTAGAACTTTTTTAAATTTGAATAAGTCGTGCTGGGAAGACAATAATACCAGTAGTTATCTTACTTTTCCTGCATTTCTTATTTCATCTTGTTTAGTTTAGTTAGCTGCATTTCATTTTATTTTTGTATATTTTCTTTTGTTTTTGGCGGAACTCACCCCTGTAGGTCCTTCTTTTGGATGGTGAATGATGTGGCTTTGTTTTAGTTTACATGTCAATCTTCTGGTATGCTCACTTGCTGATCATTGGGTACTCTCTTCCCCTAGCTCTATTTTTTATTTTCATAGTTACATATTGTGTTGGATTGTTTAGTTTAAGTCTGGGGGAGAGCTATTTTCTGTGCCCGCTCACGTGCACTATTGCATAGCATGCTAGAAGCTTCTATTTAAGTTATTGTTCATTTTCTTTGCACACCATAGCACCCACATGAGCGCGCGCTTAGCCGTTGGCACGTTGCGAGTCAAATTTGTCTCTTTTGTGTGATTTGAAAAATCATCGTGCTGGCTTAGGATTGTGAGTCGGAGTACAATGTCGACTTCTATAGTGCTCCTAGTCAAGTGCTCATGTCTCGCATAGAAATTCGTGTAGATTCAATTGCATTTTATGCTTTTAGATTATATATTTTTTCTATTAGCGTAGATATTGTTTACTTTACTCAAAAATTGGTGAATCCGGTCTGAATCAAACGGTAGCATAGGAATGCGTGTAGAAGTTCGTTAGCCTCGGATTGCCCGAGTCGGGAGAAAGGATTATCTTTCTCGGTGGCTAAGAACTTTCCCCTATCGACTCTTGAAGCATGCGTATATGGTTAGTCAAACGCGTGAATGTGATATAGGCCATCATTTTGGCCCGGTTGAGCTTTTGTTCCCATTCCTATCGCCCTATCCTCGTTAGCCCAGTTGTGCCTACCCGTTCTTTGATTCAGCCCCACTTTTATCTCACCAAAGCCTAAAAGTCAATCCTAGTCGCACACCCAAATTTGAGCTCTAGTTGTTTATTATTTTCATGATTGGGGTGTTGATGTTGTGTTATTTTTGTGAAAATGTGGATGCTCTTCATTGCTCATCTTGCTGAAAATATTTTGAAAAGAAAAGAAAAGAAAAAAAATGAGTAAAAGTAAAAAAAATGCTTGATTGAAAATTTTTATAGATTTATGATTGGGAGTAAGCGGTGCACACACCCATGTAGTCATGTCCAAGTCTGGGGGTGTGGTGTACCCGTGTGTCTTTATATGGTGCTTGAGGATAGTTTTTCTGTGCTAGCTCATTTGGGGTTATTGTTTGAGCCATCGTTTTTATCATTGTATACCTCACCTAAACCCAAGCCTCATCTAAAACCTAAAGTCCTATTGATTCACACATTTGAGTCAAACCTGTGCCGTGGAGAGAGTACGAACAGGCAAGCTTATGGTCACCGACATTGATGGATTTCAATGGAGGTTGTCTCGAGCCCCGATCTTTGGCAATGCCCACCTCAGCGTTCAGTTTACTTTCTTCCTATGTACGACCTTATGATTCACCGTGATTCAGTTTTTGAGTAAATTTAATATATAAATACCCTCCTAGAAAAGTATAAACTAAAATGTATAATTAGAAATTTTGTCTACTGTATTTCTACGCGCATGAGCATGCGACTTCGCATGGTACTCCGCTTTACAATCTCTATGTCAGCTTATGTTTTTTCTTGTCCGCGTAAGAGATGGTTTGCTCGGGATGCGCAAACAGGTAAGTCTGGGGTGTGATGAGTCTCATTTATATAGCATTTTATAGACTCATCCAGGTATGTTTTCATTGTTAAACACACTTCACTTTCATCATGCATTCACGCATATTTCTCTAAATCACATTTCTTCATGAAGTGCATGTTTAGGCCCGTTGTCGTGTGCAATTGCGCACTATTTTGTTGGGGGCAAACACATTGTGCTCCCCATTCTTTTTCTATTATTGTGCTTGTGATGGAGGTGTGTTCCCAGCGTGTGTTTTCGTTGTGCAGGTGGGCAGATCATCCATATTGCCCAGAATTCATCCTGTATGAATCGCACGGTCGTGCGTTTACTTGAAACACGGTCGTGTGAAATTATCGGCTGGTCAATATGGTGATCTGCCCCGCTCGTGTGTTTTCTTCACGCACGATTGGCCTCAACCGTGCACGAACAAAACACACGACCTCCTGTTGTTTGCCGGAATTTGAGGTTTCTGAATTTTGCCCGTGCGTTTTTACGCACGGTCGGCTTCGACCGTGCATGAGTAAAATGCACAGGCGCAGCTGCTTCAATACATCGAACGCAGAGCTGAGCATCTTGTTACTTATACGTCGAACGCAGAGCTGAGTTCGTCGATCTTAAGCTGGAGTTCGTCGAACTGAGAGATAAACTGCTGAACTGTCTGGAGAACTGAATTCGTCGAGCTGAGAAGAAAGTTCGTCGAACTGAAACACGCCGTTCGTCGAACCCAGGAAGGAGTTCGTCGAACGCAGAATGGAGCATGACGTTCATCGAACGCAGAACTGATTTTGTCGAACGCAGAATGGAGTTCGTCGAACGCAGAGACTTGGAAATTTCCTAAGTTCTAGCTATCTTAAACACACTTAAACCTTGACCCTTAGACTATACAATGGGGTCAACTTAGTCCTAATCAACAGATAGTGATCCTAGCCCAAATCAGTAATAGGGTTGTTCCAACACAGAATACCCCCAATGCTAATGTACATATCAAAATTATTATTTATCATGTAACTTCACTACATGGCATTCATCATAACATACACATGTAAACATTATTATGGCATCAAAGATAATAACATAACAGATAATGTTCATGACAGGCATAGTACCAACAGAGTTTATCAACCCAGTAATATGATTAGATAATCATGTCAATGTATCACAAATTAACTTAAACAATGACACCGAGTAAAATTAAGCTATGGCTCAGATTAGCTTACAACAAAAAGTAATCAATTCAACATTTCATTCATTTTCATTTTAGATGAAGTAATGAGACATTGTTCAATTTATATTTAGAAATCCATAACACTTAATTACATTCATTTAAATTTTTCTCTTTTTAGAAGAAGTTGAACATTCAGCATTGTCTTAAACCACTCCTTTGCCTTTTTCTGATGTGCCCTTGTTTTCAGCAGCATCATCTTTGTTTCCTGCAGCAGTGGTGGCAGTGTCCTTCTCTGCATTTGCTACTTCAATTTCAGCTATTTTTCTCTTATTTTCTTGCCTTTTGAAGAATAGGTATGGCTTTGGGATGTATCTTGAAGGCATTCTCCTTCGATTGTCCTTCCTTACTAGATTAGCTTTGAATACTCTATCCCTTTTTGTATTCTTTCCAAGTATTTTATCCATTCTTTAGAGGGATAGATTTTGTCAATTTCTTTGCAGACTTGACAATGGCTTAGCCAGACATTCAATATTATTTCCTTGGAGTCATCACTCTAATATTCATAATCTGGATCTCTGCTCTACTCATCCCTTTTCTTGTCCATGTATTCTTCAGCCAGCATCATCTTTTCTCTTTCTCTTCTCTTTTTCAGTCTTTCATTTTGAGCAATTGCCTCTTGATTGGGGAAGTCCCAATCTTCTGCTCTATTTATGTCCAGGAGAGGAAGGTGTAAGGCAAGCCTTGTACCTTGCAGATCCTTGAGGGTTAGGTCAGAGTTTATGATAGCATTGGTATCCTCCCCCTTTCTGGCATCTTCAAATATCTTCTGAGATATGCCCTGTTGAGCAGCAGTTATGGAGTCAGAGATTGTTTGGAGGACATTTTCTATATCAGCCTTTAGCTCATCCTTGTTCCTGCCAGCCTCACCATTAAGTTGCATGGCAGTGGAGTACACATATTCTTGTATCTGGTTCGAGAATTTTTCTATTACCTCATCTGTCTTGCTGACATAGTTCTTGAAATATGTCATATCCTATTCAGAGAGTTGGAGGTGGTTGACCATTGATCTGAGAATTGTATTCTGAGACACCACTGTTTTCTCTGCCAGATCAAACCACTTGGTCTTTTGCCTATTAAGGATGGTAGTGTCTTCCTTGATTTCATTCACCTCAGCCATCACGGCAGATTTCACATTGAAGATGGACTGATCTATGCATGCTTTAGCTCTAGAAGCTGGCTTGTCTACATAGTCCTTCATAGATGTTAGATGAGTGTCTAACATGATTTGAATAATATTTTGAATGCTCTCATTTGACTATGAGAAAGTGGAGGTTTGCTGATCAACAATCATTTTTGCTTGGAGACTTTATGGAGGACTAAGAGGAGGGACTGTTTCCTTAGGAGGTATAATCTGCTCTAGTGCTGCATATGTCATTTGATCTGGATTTATGAGTGGAGCACTGTCCCTTTCGTCAGGGTCATCTTCTTCATCATTATCAACACCAGCATTATCTGGTTCCTCCCCCTCAGATATAGCATCTTGATTAGATGAGTCCAGGAAATCTGCGACAATTAGTTGAAGTTAGATTTACTGACTTAGCAATACTAAAGATGGTTAGTTAGTCTTACCAAGTACATCATTTTGACCAACTGATGGCTCTTTTGGCTTTTCCCCCTCAGATGGGGCATCAGAGTGTCTTTGTGGGTGTAGATCCTAGAGAGCTGGGGAGTCATCAATGTTAAGTGAAATTCTTCTTTTAAGATCTAAGATGAATTTATCAATCTTACTTTGTATGTCCTTAGGAAAAGATACTTTGTCCTTATCAGTATTGACTCCTTCAATCCCATTTTTAACACTTATAACATACATGGAAGATGGTTCTTGATGTTGCTCCCCCTCAGATAGAGCATGCATCTGGCCTTCAGGAGCTGTAATCCACATTATTTAAGAGTCATTAGTGATTAATTAGTACATTTGTTATGAGTAGACAACATTAGTAGTAATGTGGAGTTTAAGGATTACTTAACATGATCAGCATCAGCATCTTCATTCTTATCTGAGTGGTCTGACTCAGAGCTTGATATGATCATTCTTGGCTTCTTTACTGATTTGGATTTCTTTTTCCCTTTCTCCTTTGCCTGAGTGGGTTGGCTCATGGGGAGCACCCTGGTGAACCTATCTTAGGTCTTTATATCCATCCTTTTCAGGTAATGGATATTGGATCCTTTTAGCCCTTTAAACTTCTCAAGATATGTCTGAATTAGAGATAGGGATAGAATTCTAACCATGTTTGGTGCTTGCAGACATTCCTTAAGTCTCTGAAAGATGACTGCTCCAAAGGAAGTTTTCTTAGTCAGAATGATCCTTATCATAATGTCAAACATGGATTGGGAGATTGTATCATGAGACCCAGGCTTGCATAGGGGTGTTTTGCCCACTATATCTGACAAAAGTTTGCCTCTTTGATTGAAGAATTTTCTTTTAAAAGAGCCAATCTTGGCATCAATGTACTCAGACCATTTCAGAGCATTCTTCTTGTCCTTGTCAGAGATATCTTCCACCTCATCCTGACTGTATGAGGGAAAGTGGAAAGCTTGTTCAATTCTTGCTGAGGAGATTTTCACTTTTTCTCCTTCTATTTTAGACTTCAAGGATGACCTGGAAGAGGACAATTTGGCATTGTTGAACCATTCAAGAACTTTAGTTCTGAGAATGACTGTCAGTTCAGAAAGAATGTACTCCAGGCCTTGTGCTTCCAGGAGTTTAATCACTCCCTTTATGTCCTCTGGAGCATGGGCAAATCCATTTCTCACTATTTAATACCCCTCCATAAGATCTTTTGAACTACTGGATGCCATTTTTGCTGTAGAAGAAGGCGCTGGGACGAAATAGAATATGATTCGTCTCGGCGGCTAGGAAGGAAAGGATGTGTAGATTTCACTAATTAACAATTGTCTATTTGTATGGCTTGAATATGTGTTTTGATTAGCCCTAATAATTAAGGTTAAGTGAACTTATTATTGTAAGGAGAACTAGGTCATTTGGGTTGGCATATAGACAAACTGTAATGGGACAAGCCCGTCTCAGCGGAACCGCTGAGACGGCAACCTAAACCGCTAGGATAGTTTAGCAGTCTCAGCGGTTCAGCTGAGATTTTTCCCAATTGTCTCAGCGGCTCAGCTGAAGCAATCTTTTCTAATTTAGCTGACCTTACTACCTAAACATTAATCCTTTTGAGATCTGATTGGGTTATAAATTAACCATGTCACTGGGAGTATTGATGTGACAACATTTTGAACCTTAACATAACATGCATATTGTAACACCCCCATCTGTTCGGGAGCATATAACAGAAGGTCCGGCCGGGGCCCCACGTCATATACTACAAAACAAACGGGAACGTCACTTAATTGAAATATCGAACGACACTATACAACGGTGCCTAACTCAGAGCATTCTATGCGGAAGCTGAAAAGAGACAAGATAAACCCCAAAACCCATACCCGGGTATGTCCACTTTTACTAAATAGGAATAAATGTTTTACAACCCAAAAATTAGGCCCGACAGCCTTACAATTTACCAACATCGGCGCGCAGGCCGGCCATACATGAAAAGCAAAAGGAACATCAAAAAGGCCTTCAAAGGCCGCAGCAGCACAAGGGCTTCAGCCCGCTATGAGCCTGCTATGTTCCCACTCGGTCCAGCACCTGTACAACAAGCCCACCAAAAACGGTGGCAAAACAGGGCAACGGTCAGCTAAAGCTGACCAAATTATAACGACCCCACCCCTTCGAGGGGGTGGCAGTTCTAACCATCCCTACAAAACAACCTCAGCAGCATATATATATAAGAGTGCGACTAGCAAAGCCCACCACAGTTCATACATATGAAACAATCATAAACGTGGGAATGGACTCCACGTCTCGTGCTCTCAGGCACTCTTTGGTGTACTCCGCCTTCCACCACCATCCACTCTTGATGGCTTTGCCCTTCGAGGCTAAAGTCGGTGGCCCGAATACCATGGCACCCCGCACTTTAATTGTGAACTTCGCATAGTCCGAAGACTCTTCCCCATTGCTTCCCGACATGCTGAGCGAGGCTTACTAATCAGGCGCACAATGGTTCGGGTGCGGGTTCGCCAAATGCCCGTTGTTCACACACTCGTTGTACAACACGAAATGCGGGTATGGCGTCCCCTCAGCCCAGGTATTCTCAATTACCCGGCTCCACGGGCCGCTAAGTCACCCACTAGGACACCCTCACAGGTCGGGCACTCCGGCCTCAGGTCCTCTCAACAGGTGGGCACAACAACATCACCAGAACTCAGTCTGGGAGTTGTCGCCTGGAGACATTCAATGTCGCCAGCGACAGTGAACAAAACCCCATTTTGGCTTCTAGCTGTGGGTGCTTCCCGGGGCACACCCCCAGGCACTGCTGCACATGCAGTAGCACTCCCACTGCCTCAGAACGCCCAAAATCACCAGAACCAAATCTGGGGAGCTATCGCCTGGCGATAGTCACTATCGCCAGCGATAGTGAACAGAACTCCACTTCTGCTTCTAACTTTGGGTGCTCCCCGGGACACACCCCCGGGCATTGTTGCGCATGCAGTAGCACCATCTAGTCCTACGAAGCAGTATAACAACACGGAGTTTTCCCCCGGCACGCACAATACCAAAAAGCATCACCAATCCGGACGAACCGTCTCGGATGGGCTTCACACAGCCCGCCTACGTCCATTCCACGGATGGACTCTACATGTATGCAAGATTTGACGGGGATAACACGAATCGACCCGTCGGAGGCCACGACCTCACCCTTTTGGGTAGGGGCCTCAATGATGCAAGGAATGGACTAGAACATGTCCAAATGAGGGTAGAAAAGATCGTTACCCTTAAACGTCGCTTTGAGCCCATGGCTTAACTTTGGGCACGGTTGGAAAGGAGCGTCTTGCCCTCCTCTACGCGTAGCCACCAACGATGAGGGATTCCGATGAGTGTAGCTCCACCAAACCCAAGCCCTAGGGTTTAGAAACTCTATTCATCATCACCTCCAAGGTCTCTCTCTCTCTCTCCAAAATAAACCCTTAAGAGAATAAGGAAATATGGGGATTTTCGGCCTCTCTAAGCCAGCCACTGAGCCTCCTCAATCCAAAACAGCCCCCAAAGTCAATGTGCCATCAATGCCCACGATTTCGGCCACAAAGTACGATTTGGAGCTGTCGCCTGGCGACAGCGGTAAAGAACCGACTTTGACCCGTCAACGCCACCGCTGCGAACAGTGCATGACACATGCCATGGTGTCGCTAGCGTTAGCACTTAACGTCGCCCGATAGCCTCTCCAGAACCCTTCTCAACAGAACGCTATCGCCGGGAGATAGCCGCTATCGCCGGCGATAGCGCTGGATTCCTGAAATCTGATTTTTCTGATTTGGGGTCTTACAACCCTCCCCTCCTTATAAAAAAATTTCGTCCCGAAATTTGTAAAAACAGGCATATATATATATCCAAAAAGGTCTTTACATAAAGGGGAAAAAGAGAGATAAACGTCACCGAAACAGCTCGGGGAACTCCTCCATCATGGTCTGCTCACGCTCCCATGAGAGCTCCTCACGACCGCAGTTATCCCAACGGACCTTTACCATACGGATCGCCCTGTTCCACAACTGACGCACCTCAGCATCCTCGATGCTAACGGGCCTGACCGCCATCTTAATCCCACTATCCACGGGCACCTGATCCGCTGCGACCACATGCGTAGGCTCTTGCACTGCCTTCCACAACACGGAGATGTGGAATACATCGTGTAGTCCGCTCAGTTACGCCGATAGTGCAAGCCTATAAGCCGCCTCGCCGACGCGCTCGATGATCTCAAACGGTCCAAGGTATCTCGGACTCAGCTTTTTCAAGCGTCGAATCCTGGATACACCCTTGAACGGCCTGATCTTCAAGTAAACCCAATCGCCAACGGCGAACTGGACGTCGCGGTGCTTCGCATTATAGTACTTCGCCTGCCTATCCTGTGCAACCAAAAGCCTCTCCCGGATCATACGTACCGTCGAAGTCGCCTCTTCGACGTCTTTCCTCTTGAAGAGCTTCGTCTCGCCCATTTCCGCCCAAGCCAAGGGAGTGCGGCACTTCCTGCCATAGAGGGCCTCGAAAGGCGCCATCTGAATACTCGCCTGGTAGCTGTTGTTGTACGCGAACTCAACAAGAAAGAGGTGATCTTCCCACCCCTTGCCAAAATCCAGGACGCACATCCGGAGCATGTCCTCCATCGCCCTATTGGTAAGCTCAGTTTGGCCATCCATCTGCAGATGAAAGGTCGTGCTAAACTGCAGCTTCGTACCCAATAGACGGTTGACTAGCCTCCAGTCGCTCGAAGTAAAGCGTCCATCTCGATCACTGACAATGCTACAAGGCACACCGTACAATCGTACTACTGTATCGACATACAGTTTTGCCAACTTCTCCACCGAGTCATCCCTCCGGTTGGGGATAAAGTGCGCCACCTTCGTTAGCCGGTCTACGACTACCCAGATGGCATCGTTCCCGCTCTGCGACCTCGGCATCCCATGCACGAAATCCGTGGAAACGTCATCGAATTTCCACTCTGGAACCGGTAATGACTTCAAAATCCACCGGGCTTCTGACTTTCCGCCTTCACTAGCGCACAAGCGTGGCACTTGGCCTCGTAGTGAGCGATGTCCCTCTTCATACCCGGCCACCAGAAAAGGACCTTCATGTCCTTACATCTTCGTGCTCCCCGGATGAACTGAATGCCTGGTAAATGCGCCTCGTACATCAACTCATCGCGTAGCTCATCCACCTTGGGGACGCACAAACAGTCACCTCTCCACAGCAACCCATCACGCACCTGAAACTGGGCAACGGCCCCAGCAGCAGGTTCCTCCGCGAAGTGCTTCAAACTTGGATCGAGTTCTACAGCTTGATAACCTCGGTCCACGAGATCACACTGCACCTCAAACCGATTCACGCACGCACCAGCGCTGCTCCTTCTCTCCACACAAGAGATGACCAGGGCCTCCAGATCATGTATCAAATGCTCAACGCGCATCTGAATCCAGCTTGCCTATACTGGAGCCCTTCGACTAAGCACATCAGCGACGACATTCCCCTTTCCGGGAGTGTAGTGAAACTCGATGGTGTAGTTCCCGAGGAACTCTATCCACATACGCTGACGTCTGATCAGAAACTTCTGCACCAGAAGGTGCTTCAGGCTCTTACGGTCCGTAAAGATGTCGCTCTTCACATTACACACATAAAGCCGCCACAACACACACACTGCCTTCAATCCCGGCCACCAACTCCAAGTCGTGTACCAGATAGTTTCGTTCGTGCACCTTTCGCTGGTGAGGGCCATACGCCACCACCTTACCCCGCTGCAGCAGAACATAACCAAGGCCACTACCAGACGCATCACTGCAAGTCTTGTAGCCTTTCGTGCCACAAGGGAAATATAAGATCAGGGCAGTGGTACGCCACTACTTCAGCTCTTCAAAAGCTTGCGCACACGCGGGCGTCCAAATAAACTCCTGCATCTTCCGTGTCAGCATCGCAGGAGGCAGCGCGATCCGTGAGAAGTTCTCCACGAAGCACCTGTAACAGCCGGCCAGCCCGAGAAAGCTACGAACCTCCGCTACAGAAGAAAGAACAGGCCACTCCCTGATGGCCGCAACCTTCACTGGATCTACCGCCACACCGGCTCCACTAACCACATGGCCTAAGAACGCCACAGAAGGTAGCCAGAACTCGCACTTTGAGAACTTGGCATACAGTTGGTTCCTCCTCAGAACCTCCAAGACTACTCACAGGTGATCACTGTGCTCCACCTCGGACTGAGGGTAAACTAGTATGTCGTCAAGGAAGACGACCACAAACCGGTCGAGGAACTCCCGGAAAGTCCGGTGCATTAAGTCCATAAACACCGAAGGTGCATTAGACAGCCCAAACGACATCACGGTGAACTCATACTGCCCGTACCTTGTACTGAAGGCAATCTTCCGGATGTCGCACTCCCTGATCCGCACCTGATAATAGCCGGACTTCAAGTCCAGCTTCGAGTATACTGACGAACCAACGAGCTGGCCGAACAAGTCGTCTATCCTCGGAAGAGGATACTTGTTCTTCTCGGTCAACTTGTTCAGCTCTCGATAAACGATGCAAAGCCGCAGGCTACCGTCCTTATTTTGACAAAGAGGACCGGTGCACTCCAAGGTGAGGAACTCGGACGCACATAGCCATGCTCGAGCAGCTCCTGCAACTGCAGCTTCAACTCCGCCAACTCCTTCGGAGCCATACGATATGGCGAGCGGGCCACAGGCTTAGCGCCTGGAACCAACTCAATCGTGAAATCTATCTCCCGCTGCGGTGGAGCATCGGGAAGATCTCTCGGGAAAACACCGGCAAACTCCCACACTACCTGGATATCAGCTAGGCTAGTCTTTGGCTCTGAAGCCTCAACTAGGGAAAAGAGCAGCTCTGCCCCTCTACCGCACCTCCTTGGACACCTAGAGAGCAGACAACAACATCGTGCTCATTCCACGCATGCCCGCAAAATAGTCTTGCGGTCGGTATTCCGCCCCTGCCTAACTTCTTAAGATGTATTTGCACGAAGGTTCTCGGACTCCAACCGCACATGCTATCACAACGTCACGACGTTAGACTTTGCGTGGGGTTTGAACACGTAAGTGTTTCACCTCTGCATATTTCTATACTTTCTTGCACCAGCTTAGTGCCCAACGCATTAAAGCACAAATTAAAAGCTAACTGCACATTAACAGAAAAGTGGGGCCACAAAGGCACCCAACAGCATGGTTAAGCTTCAACAACATCTCATTACCACCAAATTGTGCAAAAAGAGCAGTACAAACTATATACAAGCATACATTGCCATCATAGTTTTACCCAAAGATATTGGTTACCCATCTTTCCCCCCGTCTATACAAGATGTACAATACACTCGCAGGCGCTATGGCCTAACCCGCCACAGCGATAACAAACAGGGAGCTCTCGGCTAGTCATCGCACCCGAAGCTTGAGGAGGAGTTGGCTCCTCTACTTTCCTCTTCTTCCGGCCACTGCGACAAACTCGAGCTATATGCCCCGCCTTACCACACGTAAAGCATAACAGGGGAGCTCATCCCACAAGCTTAGCCTTCTTCCTCCTGCTCTTTCGCGTTCCCTTTTTGGGCTGATGACATTCCAGCTTTTCAGCGTTCACGGCTTGTTTTCTTTGGACATGCTGAAGGTCTCACTCCAACTCCCTCGCAAAGGTCACCAACGCATGAAAGCCCAATAGCTTTGGTCCCAGAAGCAACAACCGTAATTCATCTCGCAAGCCCAAGTAGAACTTATCTACCTTGGTCTTTTCATCCTCCTCCGACGATGATCCCACAAAGTGAGTTAACTTAATAAACTCACATAAGTACTCGTCTAACGAGCGCTCACCTTTCCCCACACACAAGTGGAACCACTGATTGAAGTCTCTTGTCATTACATTTGGCTCAACGACTGCTGCTGGCTTCGTGACCACCACGGGAGAAGGAAGGTGTTCAGGTCTTCTTGACTGAGCATTGAGCACGCCTACGACCACTTCAACAATCATACGGATCGTCTGCACCAGGGAAGGAGGTGTAGACACCTCAGCAGATCCACTTATTCGAATCATCTCACGAGGACGCGACGGTCCCGTAGCACTTTGAGTATCCTACACAAGTGCATCGCACAGTTAGGCGACAAGCATGGTCGCAAACTAACCACAAAAGGAACACTCAGGTTCCACAATCATGCATTAATTGTTGGTTTGTTGTTACATTTCATTCCTAAGTGGACTTTTTTGGGTTTATTTTACGTCTCGACGGTAGCGCACACACGTGCTCACCACCCCTTAAAAGAATTCGTCCACGAATTCCTTTGAAGGATACGGAACCCTAGAAGCTGATACCAATTTGTAACACCCCCATCCGTTCGGGAGCATATAACAGAAGGTCCGGCCGGGGCCCCACATCATATACTACAAAACAAACGGGAACGTCATTTAATTGAAATATCGAACGACACTATACAACGGTGCCTAACTCAGAGCATTCTATGCGGAAGCTGAAAAGAGACAAGATAAACCCCAAAACCCGTACCCAGGTATGTCCACTTTTACTAAATAGGAATAAATGTTTTACAAACCAAAAATTAGGCACGACGGCCTTACAATTTACCAACATCGGCGCGCAGGCCGACCATACAAGAAAAGCAAAAGGAACATCAAAAAGGCCTTCAAAGGCCGCAGCAGCACAAGGGCTTCAGCCCGCTATGAGCCCGCTATGTTCCCACTCGGTCCAGCACCTGTACAACAAGCCCACCAAAAACGGTGGCAAAACAGGGCAACGGTCAGCTAAAGCTGACCAAATTATAATGACCCCACCCCTTCGAGGGGGTGGCAGTTCTAACCATCCCTGCAAAACAACCTCAGTAGCATATATATATATATAAGAGTGCGACTAGCAAAGCCCACCACAGTTCATACATATGCAACAATCACAAACGTGGGAATGGCCTCCACGTCTCGTGCTCTCAGGCACTCTTTGGTGTACTCCGCCTTCCACCACCATCCACTCTTGATGGCTTTGCCCTTTGAGGCTAAAGTCAGTGGCCCGAATACCAGGACACCCCTCACTTTAATTGTGAACTTTGCATAGTCTGAAGACTCTTCCCCATTGCTTCCCGACATGCTGAGCAAGGCTTTCTAATCAGGCGCACAATGGTTCGGGTGCGGGTTCGCCAAATGCCCGTTGTTCACACACTCGTTGTACAACATAAAATGCGGGTATGGCATCCCCTCAGCCCAGGTATTCTCAATTAGCCGGCTCCACGGGCCGCTAAGTCACCCACCAGGACACCCTCACAGGTCGGGCACTCCGGCCTCAGGTCCTCTCAACAGGTGGGCACAACAACATCACCAGAACTCAGTCTGGGAGTTGTCGCCTGGCGACATTCAATATCGCCAGCGAAAGTGAACAAAACCCCATTTTGGCTTCTAGCTGTGGGTGCTTCCCGGGGCACACCCCCAGGCACTGCTGCACATGCAGTAGCACTCCCACTACCTCGGAATGCCAAAAATAACCAGAACCAAATCTGGGGAGCTATCGCCTGGCGATAGTCACTGTCGCCAGCGATAGTGAACAGAACTCCACTTCTGCTTTTAACTTCGGGTGCTCCCCGGGGCACACCCCTGGGCGTTGCTGCGCATGCAGTAGCACCCTCTAGTCCTATGAAGCAGTATAACAACACAGAGTTTTCCCCCGGCACGCACAATACGAAAAATCATCACCAATCCGGACGAACCATCTCGGATGGGCTTCACACAGCGCGCCTACATCCATTCCACGGATGGACTCTACATGTATGCAAGATTTGACGGGGATAACACGAATCGACCCGTCGGAGGCCACGACCTCACCCTTTTGGGTAGGGGCCTCAATGATGCAAGGAATGGACTAGAACATGTCCAAATGAGGGTAGAAAAGATCGTTACCCTTAAACGTCGCTTCGAGCCCGTGGCTTGACTTTTGGCACGGTTGGAATGGAGCACCTTGCCCTCCTCTACGCGTAGCCACCACGATGAGGGATTCAGATGAGTGTAGCTCCACCAAACCCAAGCCCTAGGGTTTAGAAACTCTATTCATCATCACCTCCAAGGTCTCTCTCTCTCTCCAAAATAAACCCTTAAGAGAATAAGGAAATATGGGGATTTTCGGCCTTTCTAAGACAGCCACCGAGCCACCTCAATCCAAAACAGCCCCCAAAGTCAATGTGCCATCAATGCCCACGATTTCGGCCACAAAGTACGATTTGGAGCTGTCGTCGGCGATAATCGCTGTCGCCTGGCGACAGCGGTAAAGAACCGACTTTGACCCGTCAACGCCACCGCTGCGAACAGTGCATGACACATGCCACGGTGTCACCAGCGTTAGCACTTAACGCCGCCCGACAGCCTCTCCAGAACCCTTCTCAACAGAATGCTATCGTCGGGCGATAGCCGCTATCACCAGCGATAGCGCTGGATTCCTGAAATCTGATTTTTCTGATTTGGGGTCTTACACATATTATCATAGATGATTGAAAGAATTAAATATTTGACACTATTCAATATTTATTATTCCAAGTTCAATCTTGGAAGCATTAAATTTGGCACCATCCAATGGCTTAGTAAAAATATCAGCAATTTGATTGCAGTGAGGACAAATTCAAGGTAGATATCTTTACATTCAACATGTTCTCTTATAAAATGATATCTTATCTCTATGTGCTTAGTCCTGCTATGAGAGACAGGATTCTTAGCAATGGAGATAGCACTATATGAGTCACAATATAAAGGAGACTCGCTTACCTTGAGATTGTAATCCTCTAACCGATGTTGTATCCATAATAGTTGTGCACAACAACTTCCTGCAACAATATATTCAGACTCAGCAGGGGATATTGCCACACTTGTCTACTTTTTGCTGCTCCATGATATCAACCTCCTTCCTAGGAATTGATAAGTGCCACTTGTGCTTTTCCTGTCTTCTTTGCATCCTGCAAAATCTGCATCTGAAAATTTAGTTAGTTCAAAGTCATTGTTCTTAGGGTACCAAAGGCCAAGATGTAGGCTGCCTTTAAGGTATCTCAAAATCCTCTTTGCAGCTGAAAGTGAGATTCCTTAGGGCATGTCTGGCACCTAGTACAAACACAGGTAGCATACATAATGTCTGGTCTACTTGCAGTTAGATACAATAGGGATCCAATAATATACCTATACATGGATTCATCAAAGGCCTTGCCCTTCTCATCCTTGTCTAGGGAAATGTTGGACCCCATGGGAGTTTTCATGGTGGAAGCTGATTCCATCCCAAACTTCTTGATAAGATCCCCATTATACTTAGTATGAGAGATGAATATTCCCTCATCAAACTATTTCACTTGGAGGCTTAAGAAGTACTTGAGCTCTCCCATACTGCGCATCTCAAACTCACCGTACATGAGGTTGGCAAACTTTTGTAGAGGTTATCATCCGTGGACCCAAATATCATGTCATCAACATATATTTGGACTAGGAGACACTTGCCCCTTGTTTCCCTAAGAAACAATGTGTTATCTATCTTTCGAGCTTGTCCAACGGATGTATTGGAAATGATACCTTGGGATGGATGTAAAGCTAAGCAAATTGCTTCTGCGCCAAGAACCGAGGATTGTGTTGGTTGTAAGCCAAAACGCTTCAAACTTCAAACACGAAAATACGATTTCTGGAGAATCAAGGGGATATTTCGATCCGGAAAAGATCATCAGCAAAGAACAGGTGAGAGACCTCTACCAACATAGATAGGCTTCCAATTACCACTGCAAACCTCCCTGTCAATAATATGACATTTCTCTAAGCTTATCCTGTAGCTTATATGTCTTTTGAAAGCTGCGAACAAGGGTTATTGATCGCCTCGAGAATAAGCCGGGGGTTTGCTTCACACTAAATAAGGCTTTTTTCAATCTTTTCATCAAGATCAAGTAAGAAGAAATTTTCTGCATTCCGGTCAGAGTGTGCATGCTCGGTCACTCTCCTCCTAGCTAATCGTTAAGCGTTAGCTTCTTTTCCCGCTGCAAGAGCCTGACGCTCCAGAGCTTCTTTTCAATAAAGGAGTTCCCCGCTAGAGCACGACAACCTAGATAATAGCTAGCCGATTCGCCAACATCGACACCAAAAATCTCCGCGGTGAAACTCTAAGGCAACTAGAAGGAGGTTGTCGGTGAGCAAAGTAGCTACGCCGCAGCGAAGAGACGCACCATTTCTCATCATTGTTGATCGTGCCAGGCTTTCCCTGGAGTTCAGGAACTTTTAGAACTCCAATCAATTCCACGCCGCCACGATTCCATCCTTCTTGTGAGACTTTCATATTCACTTCTCTCCTCATTCGGAGCACGAAATTCTGTTCCTCGGCTCCGGGCTAATTAGGCGAGTGAGTTCATAGCCTAGTTTTTCACGCTAAACTCAGGAGTCTTCGTCTCCTATCACTAGGCTCACCAACCAACCTGGACTTTTCTTCTTCTTATTATTACCGATATCAAAATAATAAGGAGACTTTCTCTCTCTACCCGTGGGCATTACAACATGAATGAAGACAGAGGTCGGGCGACGCCGTGTTCTCTTAGCGTGCTAGCCGCTGCTTCAGCGAGAACACTTTCTCTTTCTTAGCGCTCCACCCCCTTGACTAGGTTGGTTGGCTTTCTCTTAGAGGGGACCAGAAAAGAACGGGAACTGGGTCGATCTATTCCATGGCGCCCAGTTCCAACAATGCACTTCTCGGACCGAGAAAGTGGAACTGCTTGGCGTTGCATATTCGAACTCATTCAAGCTCGATTCGCATCATTATGCTCGAGAAAAGGAATGAGGGAAGCTCCAATAGAACTTGGAAGGGAAAAACACTTCGAAGCGGTCTCATACCAAGCCCTAGGGGCTTGCTTCAGACCATATAGAGCTTTTCTAAGTAAATACACATGAGAAGAGAGGGTTGGATGCACAAAACCTGATGGTTGTTCAACATATACATCTTCCTTCAAGTTACCATTGAGGAAGGCTGATTTGACATCCATTTGATATACTTTGAACCCCTTGTAGGCAGTATATGCAAGGAATAGCCTAATTGCTTCTAACCTTGCAACAGGGGTGAAAGAAGATTGGTATGCTAACTAATTCACCTAGAGGGGGGTGAATAGGTCTTTTGAGTTTTACATGATATTTATGGCCTGTTAAAACTATTCTAATTAGAGAATCAAGCAACACAGAAAAACACACAAATGTTTATAGTGGTTCCCCAAGGCAGTGTGTCTATGGGTAGTCCACTTTCCCCCTTCACCCTTCTAACAGTGTGTTAGATAGGGACAACTCCTACAAACTCGGCTCAAAGCGCTTACAGCACAATTTCCTCAGAACTTCTCAGATCAAGGATGATCCTACCTCAGGACAAAGTTCCCTACAACTCAAAGCTATCGCCAGCTCCTACCTCAGGCACTGCTGCCCTACAAACTCAGAGGAAAACGCCTCCTATAGCTCAGACCACCTCCTGGTCCAACCTCAGGCAACAAGCCTTACAACTCAGAGCTATCACCAGCTCCTACAATCTCAAGCAAATCAGCCCTACAAGCTCAGGCAAACAAACCCTACACACTCAGGCAAAAGCCTTACAGAAAAATGTATTTTAGAAATATTCTATGGCAGAAATACTCTCCTGTAGATCCTGCACAGTTTGTGCTTTCTTGTAGCTGAAGATGTTGATAACAGCTACCACTTGATCTTCCTCTTCAATAGAAGGGTGGAAGATCACCTTGCCCCTTCTGGTGGAGGAGCTATCTTCTTCTCTCAATTTCTTCTTCTCTTTCAGTGAGCAGGAAGAAAAATGAGAGCAGCAGCCGTCAATGGCAAAAATAAATTTTGCTAGCAATCGGCCGGGTTTTAGAAAATACCCTATCTCTTTCTTTTATACTTCTTTTGTTTTCAACGACTCTAATTTGATCTCCCAAGAAGTATGGGAGACAATGGTGGTCCCCTGTAGCTTTTCTGCAACTTGCCCTAGCCGCAGGTCCCGCCGCCCTACTTATCTGTAGAGAAGGTCTGCGTTCGACGAACCCGCTACACTCTGCGCTCGACGAACACGCTGCATCCTGCGTTCGACGATCTTGCCAAACTCTGCGTTCAACGAAATTGCCAAACTCTGCGTTCAACAATCTGCCTTGTCTCTGCGTTCGACGATCTGCCTTGTCTCTGCGTTCGACGATCTGCCTTGTCTCTGCGTTCGACGAATGGCACTCTGCGTTCGAGGAACTTGCCAAACTCTGTGTTCAACGATCGGCTTTTGTCTCTGCGTTCGACAATCTGCCTTCTTCGTTCGATGAACAGCTCTCTGCGTTCGATGAACACGCCCTTTGTGCCTTCTCAGCGGCTCCTTCTCTGGTCTCATCTCAGTGGTTGACGAACTGAGTTCTGCGTTCAACGAACGGCACTCTGCGTTTGACGAACGGCACTCTGGGTTCGACGAATCTATCAGCTGAGACAATTTCTTCTATCTACTTAGGAGAAGATTTCTCCTAGCCTTAGGTCTTGATTAACCCTTTCTCTTGAGAAACCTAAGCCTGTTTAACTTACAAAAACAAAGCTTTATCAAATACAATATGTACTTAGTATTGGAAGTGATGCCTCTTCAAATCAAGGGAACATTGAGGGCAATATTCCCAACAATCTCCCCCTATTTGAAGAAGGCAGAACATCCATGTTGTTTATTGGGTGTCAACTATATCACCTAGAGGGGGGGGGGGGTGAATAGGTTTTACAAATTATATTATCCCCTTTTTTGTGTTCTTGATTTCTGGTCAATGGATCTATAACATAGAAAGCACAATCACAGAAAACACACAACGATCTATAGAGGTTCCTCAAGACCGGGTGTCTTTAGTAGTCCTCTGTACCTCTGTGCCTACCCAGCAGTATGCTAGGCTCGGCAAACGCCGCCAAAAACTTCAGGCCCTCAAGCCTTACAACACGGACCCGCAAGTCCCAACATCCTAGGCCCGCAAGCCCTACTACCCCCGAGCCTGCAAGCTCGACACTCAGGCCCTCAAGGCCTACAATACGGACCCGCAAGTCCCAACAGCCTAGGCCCCCAAGCCCCTACTGCCCCCGAGCCCACAAGCTTGACAAGTCGCACCCGCAAGTGCACTGCCCTGGCCCTCAAGCCTCACAGCTCTCCAGCCCTCAAGCTAGACGGTTTGGCCCGCAAGCCTTACAATAAAATACAGTAAGAAAAACTATTACTTTGCCTGATGGTGATTGGCGACTTTAGCCTGATGAAGATTGGCTTCTTTAGGTTGAAGAAGATTCTTCTTGATCTGGAGATTCAGCACTGAGTCTTCTTCAGCCTTCACTTCTTTTGCCGGATGTTGATCGGCAACGTATCAGTTGATGATGATGACTGATTCTTCAGAGAGCTCTTGATGCTTGCTCTCTACTTAATCTTCTTCTTCTCCGCCGAGAATATTGTTCTATTGAAGTGTAGCGGTGGGATACTTTTTCGTTTTGTTCGAAGGATATCTTTTCTAGGGCATCACTGATCCCTTTTATAGGACAGATGAGCCCCATAACGGTAACATGTAATGTCCTTTAATGTCAGACGCCCATTCTATAAGAGCACGCGCTGATTGGACAATCAGGCGGAGGCATTAAATGCTGACAGCGCGTCCGTAACATTTGAATCTGTCTCGGCGATATTTCCATCATTACGACATCGTGGACAATATCTCGACGACAAGACTTTGTCGATGCCTTGGGCTTTAGTATACCTTCAAGTCTTCTTACTTCTGCCACTGATGCTAATATCTTGACGATACGAGACATTCTGGTGCTTCTGCATATACGACAATATGCTATCTTTGACTGTGTCGTCGTAATCACCTTGTCTTCTCGACGACATGCCTACTTTACGACGATGTTCAATGCCATCAATCATACTCAGCCTTTTCAGCGACAAGGCATCTTCACGGCGATGTTTGTTCTTTCTTGACGACAAGGCCACTTTGGTGAAGTCGACGATATTGTGTCTTCTCTGCATTCGACGATCTTGTCGAGTCTCATCGGTCAACGATCTTTCTTCTGAGTTCTATGATCTTGCTTCTGCGTTCGACGATTTTGCTTCTGCGTTCGACGAACATGCCAAATCTCAGCGGTCATCGATCTTCCTTATGCGTTCGACGAACTCCCTTCTGCGTTCGACGAATCTTGTTCTTCTTGACGATATATATATATATAGTACTTTCAGGAATAGTTAAAGTGCTTGACATTTGTTGATCTCTGCAAGCATGAGCTAGATGGAGCTTTAAATACAGCTTAAACTTATCATTGAGCTGAGCACTTCTTCAAATCAGGAACATTGTTGGGCACTGTTCCCAACAATCTCCCCCTATTTGAAGAACCCCTAACTTACCTCAATGATAAATGCCACACATGAAAAGATATATCATCTCAAATAGTAGCATCGTACTTAAAGCAGCAATCATATAAAGAAATGAGATGTTCTTCAAGCCTATAAATAGATTAAATGTTCAATAATAAGCATTAGCATTCATTTGTCCCATCAAAACAAATTAAGATTATAATTTGTTGCCCCATCAGCGTCTGCTACTGCTTGCTCCTTTGTTTTTCTGCCTTTGCCTCTGAAGGTAGTTGTTGGGCAGGGGAATTCTCTTAGGAGAAGGAGGAGGACATTGTGGGAATGCGTGCTTGTGGTTCTTCTTCCTTTCCAGCTGCTTCAGATGCTTCTTCCATTCAACTGATTGATATACTTTCTGATAATCCTCTTGAGGGTATCCAAATTGGATCCACGATTCTGTTATTATTTCTCTTGATTATGGACTCCACCTTCCGGAATGTGGATCCAGCTGAATTTCCCTTAGTCTCTTTTGCCTGTACTGGTTGCTTTGAATTCTCTTCCTTTTCCTGGAAGTGGCTGATTCTCCGAATTCTATCCCATATTCAGCAGATTCAGTGCTTGCAGAAGGATTGCCATCATCATAGACTGATGGGGGTTGCTGCAACGATTGATTTATTTGGTTAGTTATCGATATCGCCTGATGTGAACTGGCATTGATTATTTCATTCTCCCCTTCAGGGCTTGTTCAAATACCCTTTCCTCGAGTCCTTCTCTGACTTGATTCAGCTTGTTATGCAGGGATTGTTCAGTTGCATCCAGATTGTTATGTACCTCCAGCAAATGTGAGTCTAAAGTATGAGCATTCTCATTAACTTTATTCAGAATTTGATTTCGATTATTTTCAGCATCTGTCTCGATCTGCTTAAGACCATAGTACACATTATCTGAGAATTTGCCTTGCTCTTTCAGGATTTTGTGGGTGTGATGTCCCACTTTATTAACTTCCTCACTCATTTTATCAATTGTGGGAGCTGCCATAATATAGAAATGAGCGCATTGGGTGTTGAGGTTGTGTATGTCGCTCTTTACTTTCTGAATTTCCCCCTTCATCTCTTTTCGTAGACCATCCACAGTTTTTACTATGAATTGTTCAAGATGTTTTCGCTGAGCAGACAGTAGGGCTGATAGCATGTTGAAGAGAGATCCTGCCTGAGTCGAAGATGGCTCAGCAGTTTGTCCTTCTTGATCTCCTTCTCCCTGTGGATCTGCTTCACTGACTTCTTCATAAGACTCTTCACTGATGTGCGATGTGACATTGGCTTTCCCTTTAGAACCTTCTGGTAGGGGCTCGCTTGGAGCTACCAGCACTACTTTGCTTGCTATAGTTAGCTCTCGACAGTCTGAGAGAGTGATGTCTCTGTTGGATCACTTCCTTGATCTTCTAGGGCAGAGTACCCCAGTTGAGTCTCCCCCTCAACCTGTGCATTCTACTGATGTGAGTCTCCAGCTGAGATCTCTCCATCAAACTTCTCTGCGTCTTGGGCTGAGCTCCCAAGTTGGGACTCCCCCTCAGCAGGAACACTCCCCAAGTTGGGGTTTCCAGCATTTTCCATAACCTCTGTGGGAGCAGGTTCATGGATTGACATAGGAGCATTTTCTTTGATGGATGTTTCTCCTCCGGATGGAGTGGAATGGTGTGGGGGTGGTTCAATGTCATCAGAGCTGCTTGATGACTCTTCTTCTTTAGAGGGGTTAATTTGGGTTGCTGGTTTCTTCTGTTTCTTGGGAGCGGGCTGGTCATCAGAGGATGGTTTGGGGATGGACCTATCCCATCGATCCTGCATCTTAGCATCCAATTTCTTGGAGTAATGAAGTGGTACTCCCATTCTTTTATTCAATGAATCACCTTGGATGTTTAGAAGAAAAAGGGAAATTATTCTTCCATACGAGGGGGACTTCAGGGTGTTCTTCACTCTCAGGAAGAGGAATTCACTCCAATTGGTTTTATTAGAGTGGATTATTCTGGACATGGCAGTAAACATGTCTTTGAATAAGCGGTCGTGGGAACCAGGTTTGCACAGTAACACTTTGCCAACAATGTCGGCCAGCAGCTTCCCCTTCTGATTGAATTTAGCTCTCTTGATAGACCCATATGTCTTCCCGGTGTGTCCGAACCATGTGTAGCTTGCAGACATTTCCTCAGAGGCCAGCTCTTCTTCTTCCTCTTCCCCTTGGATGCTTGGCAGATTCAGTGCTTTTCCAAGGCTCTTTGCGGATATCTTGACCTTCTTGCCTCCCACCATGGATCTTATCCGAGTTTCAGTGTGGTCGAGTTTTTCTTCGGCAAAGAACTCGCCCAATTCTCGGTGGAGAAGAACTGAGGGTTCGCATAGGACATACTCTAGTCCTGATGCGTCCAGCAATCCTATTACTTATCTGATTTCTTCGGAGCAGGCATTGAAGCCTCCTCGCTGAAGTTCGCAACCTGAGATCACTTCTTCTTTCTTGGGAGCCATTGATTCAGAGAAAGAGAGAAAGAAGCACGACAAAGGAGGCGAGGGTTTTTCGACGGAGTGACTTAGGGAAAATGATAGCGTAATTTTTTATTTTTGAGCATTTGCTCTATTTTTAGTGTCGGTAGATGAAGAGGCGTGTACCTAAAGAAAACGATCAGACGGCTCCGATGGATCCATCCAATCCTGATAAAAATTAGCTTGATTATATTTTGCCGATGTGGTTATTGTTGTCGAAATGCTCCTCGGATTCATATCCTCCCAGCTCAAATCTTTGTCGTCATCACGTCTATTGTGTCGTCGTAACAACCTCTTGTAGTGACGAGTCAATTCTTCCTTACATGTCTGCCTAGGCCACTCTTTCGCTCTGCTTGGGAGTTATCCTTTAGCGCCAACCCTATCCTTCTTTTAGTAAGATACTTGCATTACTTTTGTTGGTAACTAAACTTTGTTGTTCTGACAATGGTTCAGAACAGCCACCTTGTCCAGGGCCCAGATTTACTTCTGGTGGGCACTTGGACTACCTGCAGAGTACGATTACACGTCCTTAGGAACCCAAGTGAAATGGGGTCCTAGGAAATTGTTAGCTTTGACGGGCATACTGGATATAACTGCCCTAGGATATACATAGTGAGTTTGAAAAGGATGATTTGCCAGTTTAGCATTTGTTACCCTTGGAGCAGTTGGATTGTACCAACATTCAATTACAATGTGCCCTGTCTTTCCACAGCACCAATATTCATACCTGTTATATCTTCATTTCTAATTGATTGTATGAGCAGGAGTTCTTTGTGTATGAACAAATGAATGAAGCAAAGAAGGTGAACTGTGCTGATGGTAGATGTGATGTTTGATGTCATCATTCACAGTTTTCCATCTGGAGTCAGTCCTCTTTAAGGGTTTCTTCTCTTCTCTGGGCTTAGCAAAATTCTGCCTCCTTATAACTTCCTGAGGAGCATTTGTGGTTTTTGGCATGTTCTTTGTTCCACTTGTGGAGCTTCCAATCTTGAAATACCCAAGAGTGGATTGCCCAGCACTCTTGTTGGAGGGTGAGATTACCTTCCTCAAGCTAGCCATCTTCTCACGGGGTCTGCCTGATCTGTCTTCCTTGAAGCATCTCTGCTCCCTTCTCTGAGTGGGGCAGCAACCATTTACCAGTGGAGGAGAAGTCTCTGGTGTGGAGGAGCTTGTCACAGGCTTTACTTCAAAGGGGGGTTTACTCTCCATCCTTCTGGTGTTGTCATTCTTAGATTTCAGGACTTTGGGGTGAAGTTTGTCTTCCTTCAGAAGAGCTACTTCTCTGGTTAGTGAGCAGCACAGCTTCTTGCTCTCAATCAATGCCTTCAGAGTTTTCCCAAATTTGTCTATCAAGTCGAGGTTGGAGCTTGCGTTGAAGTCCTTTTTGAGTTGACAAAACTCTGCATTTTCTAGAGTTAGCCTTTCTGCTTTCTCTGAGAGATCAAGATTTCTTGCTTGAAGGGAGGAGATCTTTGCTTCCTGCTCCTTGCAAAGCACCTTGAGCATCTTAGCATCTTCTAGGAGATCATTGTATGACTTGGACCGGTCATCATTACCAGATGTGGTCGTCTCTGAATCTGAGTCTGAGGTAGATAAGGGCGCTCTTATGCATTCTTGTTCAGGTGAGTCTTCAACCTGGACTTCTTCCTCTAATTCAGATAGGACAGTCAATCCAAACTGAGCCTTCTCTTCTGAGTCTGAACAGTTTGAGTCACTGTCACTTAATTTTTTGACTTTCTTCTTACCTGTGGTGCTTCCTTCTTCTTCTGATCCTTCCATAAGGATTTTTAAAGAGTCCCACATCTCCTTAGCTGTGGTGCAGTGGATCAGTTTCTGGAGTATGGGAGTGTCAACTGCATCAGCTAAAATTTCCTGGGCCTTCTTGTCTAAGTTGACTAGGATGATCTCATCTTCCCTCATTTTCTTGGTCACTGTATTAGGAACATAAGATCCTTCTTGAATAATTTGGAACATTCTAGGATCCATTGCTTCCATGAATTTTCTTGCTCTAACTTTCCAAATGGAAAAGTTCTCCCTGGAGCAGATAGCTATTCTTGACTCCATAGCTATGATACTTACACACCCAATGGCAGATCTGTTCAAGCTGTTAAGCTTTTCTTTGAACAACCTCCCTCTGATACCACTTGTTGTTTATTGGGTGTCAACTATATCACCTAGAGGGGGGGGGGGGTGAATAGGTTTTACAAATTATATTATCCCCCTTTTTGTGTTCTTGATTTCTGGTCAATGGATCTATAACATAGAAAGCACAATCACAGAAAATGCACACTGATCTATAGAGGTTTCTCAAGACCAGGTGTCTTGAGTAGTCCTCTGTCACTCTGCGCCTACCCAGCAGTGTGCTAGGCTCGGCAAACGCCGCCAAAAACTTCAGACCCTCAAGCCTTACAACACGGACCCGCAAGTCCCAACACCCTAGGCCCGCAAGCCCCTACTGCCCCCGAGCCCGCAAGCTCGACACTCAGGCTCTCAAGCCCTACAACACGGACCCGCAAGTCCCAACAGCCTGGCCCGCAAGCCCCTACTGCCCTCGAGCCCGCAAGCTCGACAAGTCGCACCCGCAAGTGCACTGCCCTGGCCCTCAAGCCTCACAGCTCTCCAGCCCTCAAGCTAGACGGTTTGGCCCGCAATCCTTACAATATAATACAGTAAGAAAAACTGTTACTTTGCCTGATGGTGATTGGCGACTTTAGCCTGATGAAGATTGGCTTCTTTAGGTTGAAGAAGATTCTTCTTGATCTGGAGATTCAGCACTGAGTCTTCTTCAGCCTTCACTTCTTTTGCCTGATGTTGATCGGAAACTTATCAGTCGATGATGATGACTGATTCTTCAGAGAGCTCTTGATGCTTGCTCTCTACTTAATCTTCTTCTTCTCCACCGAGAATACTGTTCTATTGAAGTGTAGTGGCGGGATACTTTTTCGTTTTGTGCTTTTTCTTTTTGTTCGAATGATATCTTTTCTAGGGCATCACTGATCCCTTTAATAGGACAGATGAGCCGCATAACGGTAACATGTAATGTCCTTTAATATCAGGCGTCCATTCTATAAGAGCACGTGCTGATTGGACAATCAGGCGGCGGCATTAAATGTTGACAGCGCATCTGTAACATTGGAATCAGTCTCGACGATATTTCCATCGTTACGACGTCATGGACAATATCTCGACGACGGGACTTTGTCGATGCCTTGGGCTTTAGTAGACCTTCAAGTCTTCTTACTTCTGCCACTGATGCTAATATCTCGACGATACGAGACATTCTGGTGCTTCTGCATATACGACGATATGTTGTCTTTGACTCTGTCGTCGTAATCACCTTGTCTTCTCGACGACATGCCATCTTTACGACGATGTTCGACACCATCAGTCATACTCAGCCTTTTCAGTGATAAGGCATCTTCACGACGATGTTTGTTCTTTCTTGACGACAAGGCCACTTTGGTGAAGTCGACGATACTGTGTCTTCTCTGCGTTCAACGATCTTGTCGAGTCTCAGCGGTCGACGATCTTTCTTCTGAGTTCGACGATCTTGCTTCTGCGTTCGACGATTTTGCTTCTGCGATCGACGAACACTCCAAATCTCAGCGGTCGTCGATCTTACTTCTGCGTTCAGCGAACTCCCTTCTGCATTCGACGAATCTTGTTCTTCTTGACGATATATATAGTACTTTCAGGAATAGTTAATGTGCTTGACATTTGTTGATCTCTGCAAGCATGAGCTAGATGGATCATTAAATACAGCTTGCACTTATCATTGAGCCAAGCACTTCTTCAAATCAGGAACATTGCTGGGCATTGTTCCCAACAATCCCCAATGCTAAGGTACATAGCCAACAAAAACATATCATGATATCACTTGAAGGACATATTATGTAAATGATCTATTAGATAATCATGATAACATAGCTTCTAGATAATAACATTGTTTAAGCTAACAATTTCATGACAGATTATATAAAGCTTTGACTAGCTTAGAGGGCATCTCCCCCTTTCTAACTCAGATTGAATAGCATATCATGATAACTAACTTAGAGGGCTAACACTACTTTGGTCTTAGCAACTAGCATTCCATCTCCTATTTTCATCTAGCAAGACCAAATTTGGTCTTAGAATTGGCTATCTCCCCCTTTCTGGATTCTTCAATCTCTTTCCCATTAGGGAATAGGATTCTTCAGCCTCTACTCTTTACTGGACACTTCTAACACATCTTAAGATAGATTAGAAAGTATTTTCCAAATCCCCTTTTAGGACAGCCTACATCCTTTCTGACCTACTGAGTATTAGCTATCTCCCCCTCAACTTATAGCCAACTCCCCCTCAATTTGAGCAAGAGCTTGCTCCCCCTTAATTGGAGCACCTATATTTACCCAGACATTTCCCTGCTGATTAAAAGAAAAACTAGAATTTCAGCTGATCCAGATGTTTCTGATCCAGCTGATCACTTTAATCTATTCTACAATTAACAACTTAGAGAGATTATCTACCCTATCAGTGGAATATGCCTATTGAAGGAAGATCAATTCAGATATTAATCTATCATAACATTACATTTTATGATAAATTGAACAGATAAAAGCATAAGCATTTTAACACAGATTATATATATATATTCAGAAAAGAACTCATTCTAAATTCAACATGCCTAAGTCAATTTTAAAAGAATTAAACTTGGCCTCATCCAGTGGCTTAGTGAAGATATCAGCTACTTGATTGTCTGTAGGGACATATTCAAGTTTGATATCTTCACACTCTACATGCTCTCTAATAAAATGATACCTAATTTCTATGTGCTTGGTCCTGCTATGGGAGATAGGATTTTTAGCAATAGAAATTGCACTGGATGAGTCACACAGCAGGGGAGATTGTCTTACCTTTATGTTGTAATCTTCGAGCTGATGTTGGATCCACAGAATTTGAGCACAACAACTACCTGCTGAAATGTATTCTAACTCAGCAGTGGACATTGCCACACTGGTTTGCTTTTTGCTGCTCCATGAGACCAGCCTCCTCCCTAGGAATTGACAGGTGCCACTTGTGCTTTTCCTATCCTCTTTGCATCCTGCAAAATCTGCATCTGAATAGCCTGTCATTTCAAAATCATTGTTCCTAGGGTACCAAAGGCCAAGATTTAGGCTGCCCTTGAGATATCTCAAAATCCTCTTCACAGAGGTGTAGTGAGATTCCTTAGGACAAGCCTGATACCTAGCGCAAACACATGTAGAATACATAATGTCTGGTCTACTAGCAGTCAAATACAACAATGATCCAATGATACATTTGTACATGGATTCATCAAAGGCCTTCCCCTTTTCATCCTTGTCTAATGATACATTAGATCCCATGGGTGTTCTCATGGTGGAGGCAGATTCCATCCCAAATTTCTTGATGAGCTCCTTAGTGTACTTGGTCTGGGAGGTGAAAATTCCATCATCAGACTGTTTCACTTGGAGCCCAAGGAAATATTTGAGCTCACCCATACTGCTCATCTCAAACCCCCCTGCATTAGATTAGCCCAAGTTTGGTCAAACTAGGTTAAAAGTGCACATGATGGAATTAGGTGGTGAAATCTCATCAAAGTTGTGTGAAACTTTGGCCACTGGTTTATGACCACATAAGACACCCCCATGAGTAATTTGGGGTGATGTGGGGTGGATATGCCCTAGGACCTAGTTCAAACCTTAGGGTTGAACTTTGAGCCTTGTGAAGGACATAGGGGCATATGTCCTTGAATGGTCATGAAACTTGGTAGATAAGTTCATTGGGTGTAAATGTGCCCAATGAAATTTCATGAGAATTTTAGGAACACTTGCCCCCTCTGAATTATGTTATAACCTTTTTAGGGAACATTCTTATAAAAGCAATGTACATGATAAAATTATCTTGGATGTTGATGAAAGTTTGATAGATTACTTGAAATCATGATATAGACCTCTGGTAATTTTTGTGTAATTATTGAATTATTTAATTAGCACTTCATTCATAAGTTATCTATTTTGTCTTAGGAATATGTTAAATAAATGAGGGTCAAATACCCTCTGGAAAATTATGAAACTTGGTGGAAGGACATTTTAGTGTATTATAGAGCTCTGTGAATTTTTGTATAATTTTTTGAATTATTTATCAGTAGGTTACTTTCACAGTTTTCCCTAGTATGGGTTTACTTGGAATATTTATCTATGTGACTAAATAGTTTTTATAAATTCTAAAATTTGACCAGTAGACTTTTCTGATTAATACGAAGGTCTAGTAATTTTCCCATAATTTTTGGACAAGTATTTTTGGTGGTTCCTTCTTTAATTTCTAATTTAGGGTAATCATTCAATATTATAATTAGAGGCCAATATCTTACTGCAAAATTGTAATATTCTGTATTCACTGTTATTTGGATATCATAGATTACTATAATTTTATGGGGGCCATATCATAAGAATACCTTACACTTCATGTTCAATTTCATACTTGGCCAATGTTGGAAAAATTATAATAAATGCCAAATAATTAAGGAAAAATATGATCCTCTGTATTTAATCTTAGAATATCATGATAGACTCCCAGTAATAATCTTGAGTTAGTTGGATGAATATTTGGAGTACCTCCTCTTACGCAACTCATATAACTCACTTGGTCTGTGTATAGTAAATCTGTAAAACTTGAGTAATTTGTGGATCATTAGGTGGGAATGGAAGGTAGATGGTGTACCTAGTCTGGTAGAGAAGATGTGAGGTCACCATTAGGGGTCTATTTGCAGATTGTACCCGGTAAGCTAAGGGGCATGGTTGTGTTCGGGACCGACGAAAGATCATCTTTCCTTTAGGATGTCATAAAATGCTTAGGGTTAATCCAAGAGTAATGATAAGAAGGGTATACTTATGGGTAGTTACAGATAACATTAAATGCCTTGGAAAAGGTACTTTGTGGGGTCATCCCATTATAGTTCCTAGTACCGTAGCGAGCCCCTTACAGGGTACTCCTCGGGAAGTCCAATTTTAACCATAAATTGTAGGAAAAGATGTTGTACAAGATTGTCTTCATAATCCACACACCCACACCCCGTGGTTATGGGAGATTAGTTTGTTGGGTCTTACGACCGGTAGGCTCGGTGGTTATAGAAGCAGACTATTTAATCTGGTGCGCTTGTGACTCAGTAATGCTTGTTGGTGCGGACGGGTTGGTCTGGCAAGCCGGTGGCTCGGAAGGTTATGGTGACGGGCAGGTTAGCCCGGGGAGCTTATGGATCGGAGATAGATAGTAATCATAACTGCATGTGCATAAAGGTGGTGGGTCTTCGGTATTGATGGTCGTTCACACCGGCGTTAATACGCTAACTCGGCAAGTGTGAATTTGAACTTAGCCAAGAAAAGTCTGGTGGTCCAGCCAGTAAGAGTGCGCAGATGCTTCGCGGTTTTGCATTGAGGCGTATGATAGGTCTTGGTTAGGTAGTGTGAATACCAACCTAGAGGTGGGCGAGGCCCAACACACCGCTTCTGTTTGCCACTACGGGAGTATCCTGGGAGTCATGCTAGCTCCAAAAGGGGGAACTAGAGGTCTGTGCGCATAGAGTCAAAGAGTGTGAGTTGCACTTGTGTGAACATAGCATAAACAGCATAACTATGCATGTTATAGCATAATCATTGCATTTCAACCCCTACCCCTATCGTATAAATTGGTTATGGGACTTTTTATACGATAGGCCCTGCTAAACAACCCCCTTGGTCTATAGGTTTGTATGGGCATTCCTATAAATCAATGGTTACTTTTCTATTATGTACCTACCTTTACTTAATGTTCTTTACTTGCACTTTACCATACTCTATTACTGCTTCAATTATCTATATACATATGTGTAGTGGCAGACCTTCCTGTAGACTAGATCCATCATCATCTGCTTTGTTTTATAGCCCTTGATGTCCTCCGCTTCATCCTACCGCTCGGTGCCTAAGAGCCATTGGGGGAGGGGTGGGGAACATAAGGCTTAGTCTTTTTGACTAACGGTCGGTGGACCATATCATTTTAGAGGATCGAGGAGACGCATCAACACTAGAAGCCGGTGCAGATGGAGGCAGGACAGTCTAGCACAGGAGCATCAGTTTCAAGATCAGTGAGTGACCATTAGGTTTGCTTCCGCGAGAGAATTTGTAGTGAGGATATAATGTACTGGGCATGAGCCCTTTATTATTGTAACCTTTGATATTTCAGTTATTTCATGTGAACATTGATTATATATAGCCTGTGATTGTGGACTTGAACTTCTATTTATTCGTTTATACTTTCTTCTTTTGTGATCGATATGGTCGGCAGGATTGGCGTTTTGTAGTGGCGACCTTCCCGAGTGATGGTGTCACCGCAATGCGGCGGTTCTGGGCATAAGACACGGTTTAGTAGCGGAAAAAAATGGGGTCTTACATCATGTGCCTTGAGCACCCACTGTCCAAGTACCATATTTGTTTAAGACTGGTACTTAAACTAACCTACGAGTAGGAATTTAGTTACCCTTAGGAGCCCAAAGGATTTTGGGTCCCAGGTCCTTGTTAGCATGATAGAATGATATCACACCCGATGCACCCTTTGCAGGAAGGCTCTTCTTTGCACTTGGCATATTGGAATAGTGCCAACAGTCTATGGCAAAGTGTCCCACCTTACCACAGCACCAACATTCATGAATGTTGTATCACCTCTTCTGAACATGTATTGTGGAAAGAGCAACAATATGTTTGTGTTCAAGAGGGGAGAAAGCATCAATTTTCTTGTTTCTTTCAGCAAGGATCTAGCTGAATGTTAATCTATGGACAGTCTTAGCAGCCTTTGTCTTAATGGCATTAGCTTGCTTTGGCTTGAGAGCAAGGCAAGATTGGATAGCATCAGACATTGAGCAGCAAGGCTTGTTAACAGATTTGACAGCAGTCATGTTCTTAGCTGGAATGAACTTGGAAGAACTGGCTTCCTTACTCTTGAATGATGGAGCTGAAGTACCAAATACAAAAAGTCCAGGTTGGGCCATTTGAATTTCCTTATGGGGAGCCATCATAGCACTCAAGACCATGCCTTTTCTTCCACTATGGGAAGGAGTGCTTTCCTTCCTATAGGAGCTTCCATTCTTCCAGTGACCATATATGTTGTCATGGTCATACCTGTTAGAGGGAAGTAATACCTTTTGAAATGTTGTATGAGGCTTTGCCTTTCCTTGCTCATTTCTCCACTCCCTTCTCCTACTTTCATTTTATTGAACCCTAGTCCTCTTATATTGGTTTGAGAGGAAAAGGTGTCAATAATGGGAAGCACATATTTGGGTTTGGAGAATTGAGCCACTAGGCTCTTTTCTTTGAGAAGCTTCTAAAAGTGGAGGTTAGATCTTAAGTTACTCTAGAGGGGGGGTGAATAGAGTATTAAAAACTTTTCCTTAGTTTTTATAGTAGAATTAAAGTAGTGTTATATATATGTGTAAGCAGTGTGAGATATATATATGTAGAAAACTAAATAAGTAAAAGCACACAGCACAGCACAGAGAAACAAACAAACACAGAGGACACAAGGAATTATAATGGTTCCCCAATAAATTTGGGTAGTCCACTCTTCTACCACCCTTGGTAGGAGTCCACTAGGAGGGTTGATCAGGTGCCCTAACACCAAGGTGATTTTGTTCAAGTGTCCACACACCACAGAGCTTTTGTTCAGGTGCTCAAAACCAACTAGATTTTTTGATCGGGTGTCTTACCACCAGGGAGTTACACTTTTGAAGGGAGTTTTAACCCTGTACAAGATGGGGAAGGAGAAAGGGAAAGATTTATTGTTCTTCTCTTTTTGCTGAGAAGACTCTTGATGAAGATCTTGATTGGTAGTTGTGTTTGGATCTTGATGATGATGTTGAAAGAAGCTCCCCTTGTCTGATTTAGAATAGATGACAGCCTTGTGGATGGAGCTTCTTCTCTAGATTGTTATACTCTTCTTCTTCTTCTTCTTCTTCTTCTTGAGCAAATGATATTGATTTGGTGTCTCAGGTTGTAGAAGATCTGCAAGAAATATGTTAGCAAAAAGAAGATAATATAATTTGATCTGCTTCTTTTTTCTCTGTTCTTCTTTTTCTCTTTTTCTTCTTCTTCTTGTATTTCCTGTACAACAATATTAATATGTTCTGTTCTATTATTCCTAGCTGTTCTGTCGAGATATAACAGCTATATTGAAAGTGCACAGTTAACCTCACTAGAATTCTCTAGAGGGGGGGGGGGTGAATAGAGATTAAAAATATTTTGTGCAATTATATATATATATATATATGTGGTGATCACAGATTAAGGCTTCCCACACACCAACAAGAATTAAGTAAGTAAAGAAAGTAAATGCAAGAAAAGAAATCACAGCACAACACAAGGAAATATAGTGGTTCCCCAAACTTTGGGTAGTCCACTCTTCTACCCCCTTGGTAGAAAATTCACTATCTTGCACTGAGTCTTTTGATAAGGAGACTCTTAGAACCACCCTGAGTCTTTTGATAAGGAGACTCTTAGAACCAACTGAGTCTTTTGAAAAGGAGACTCTTAGAACCAGTACAACTGAATTTTTTGAAGAGAGATTCTAAAAACTCTTTTACAATATGTGAAAAATGAAAATAAGAAAAAGAAGAAGAAGTATTTAAGACAAGAAGGAATCTTCTTCCTAGCAAGAAGATTGGAAGCACAAGAAGTAGTGAATGAAATCTCTCTTCTATATTGAGAAGGAGATTGTAGGCCTTTTCTCTCTTTTGTGAGAGCTATCAGAGTTTGCAGCAGTATGGCTTCAGAGTGAGAAGGAGAAGGAAGCTTGATCTTTGTTGCAGCACTATTTCTCAATTCTCTCTCTTTTTCACTTGGGAGCTTTTCCTCTTTTTCAAATGTAAAATGGTGGATCACTTCTTTGCTTTCTGCCGACCACCTTATTATTTATAGCTCTGTTCATTAAAATAACACTATAGGAGAGTAATCAATTAGCAGGCAGAGTATTAGAAAGAAGGAGAAATTTCCATAACAATTATATCTATAGAAGGAAAGTATTCATTCTGATTTCAAATAGTGTCCATAATGGATTTAATCAAATTAGCCAAGAATTCATTAGAGGAAAAGAATAATTCAGAACGGCTATAAAGAATAATTTGATTCCATATAAATCAGATCTATGAAAGAAGGAAAGAGATCTGGCGATTTTTGAATTAATCATAGAAATTGACGTGTGTCGATTACTATTCGACGTAGGCGTCGAATTCGTCCTGGCAGAACGTCGAAAGGAGAATAAGGAAGGTGCGTAGACTAGGGTGCGTTGACTTCTCAAGATACGCTGACTAGAAGTCACAGCTACGTCGACATAGGATACGTCGAATTCTGCTTGGAGCTACTTCGACTCATTCTGATAGAAACGTCGACTTTATTTCGACGTTGCGTCGAATACTATTCGACGCATATTTACTTATCCTAATTTTTTATCTTTAAAATTTATATTTTACTCATTTCAAGTGGTTAAGAGAAATCATTTTCCCAACAATCTCCCCCTATTTGTCTTAACCCTATAGGAGAGAAAGCATATAATTAACACTTCACAGCATTTGTAAAGATAAGAAATATATTAAACAATCAGAAGAGAAATTAGAATAAGAAAGCAAATGACAAGCATTGGTCTTTCACAAGAATTAAACCAGAAACTTCTTTCTGTACATGAAGTTGACAAAAGCAGAATAAAGTTTCCTAGATAAGTTTTCAATAGCATCAAAAATGTAGCCCCTAGCTCTATCAGGTCATTCCTGGACATTCCTGATGATTGTATGCAATTTCTCCACGAGTTTATCACCATCAGGGATAGTGTCATTTATGGAGTAGCCTTTGCTGATGATGATTGCTGCCTTTTCATCAATCATCTCAATTGTAATGTTTTGTGTTTTCTGTTGAGTAGGCTTGAGCTCAGGTGGTCCTTTGCTATCAACCTTGGGCCTGTACTTTGTTTTCTTTTTTTATTCCCATTTCTCAGGAATTTTAGTCATCTTTCCTTTCCCTTTCCAGGGTTTGTCAAGCCATTTGTCCATCTTTGCAGGTCATGTAGGCTTTTTATAGGGGATGTAGGTATCTTCTGTACACCCTACACCCTTTTTGTGCTTTTGACCTTTCTCTAGAATGATCCCTGCCTGAGGGTTTTTCTTTTGATAGGCTTCAATATCAAACAACTTCTCTGGAATTTTGATAGAGGATTCAGCAAGAATTTGTTCCTTAGTCATTCCCTTGTTGATCTTTTCTATCCAGACATTCCTTTTATCTTCCACTTCTTTCCTAGCTGCCTCATATTCATATAGTTCTCTTTCTCTTATCTCTTCATGCCTCTTTTCCATGTTAGGGTCATGGTACTCTTTCACAGGGCTGTTAGGAGTGATAATAGGCATCTTTTCAAATCTTTTTATTTCCTCACATGCTTTTCTATACTTCTTTTCTTTTGCATGCTCTTTCCTTTCTTCTTTGGAGAGGTTTTGTCAGTAGGGAATGGCTTCTCTTTTCCTTTTCATTTGTCCTTCTGTACTTTGCCTAGGTAGGATCTGTTTAGTGAGTTTTGCTATTGGAGGAGGTAGAGGTAACAGTGGAGGTAGAGAAGAAGGTTGAGGTGGAGGTAGAGGTAGCAGAGGAGAAGGAGTTTTCTCTTTAGGTGGAGAAGGGATTTGTTCAAGAGGGGGCTGAATATCTGAAGGGATGTCCTCAAGTAGAGGTGTCTTCAGTTTGATGTAACTGGCAGAGAAGCCAGGAGAGTGATGCTGAATTTCTTCCTCACATGGGATTGCTTCAATCCACACTTGTCCTCTCCAGTCATCAGAGTGGGCTGCTTCTTCCTCCCCCTGGACTTCTGTGTTCTTTACCACCGCAATCTCCCCCTGGGTATGTGGGGTATCTATTCTGAATGCTGAATCCACAGCATGTTCTCCTTCAGTATGGTAGGAGGAGGTCTCTTCAAAGTTTTTGTTGAAGGTGTAGTTAGAGTGATTGGAGAAGATTGGAGCCTATTGTAAGAAGAGAAGTTGGAGTAATACTTTAGAGATAATAAAATTTAGAGTTGAAGAGGAAATTAATCCTGAGCTTTTAAGAGAGATAGATAACCTGACAAGGGGGGTTTCTAGAGCAACTCTCCCCCTGGTTTATATCCTGCATAAAGGATTTAAACCGTTCTGGCGACAGAGGCCGTTCTTGAATGAGAGCATTAAGCTCGGGAAGAGAAGAAGAGAGGGTTGCCAGTTTGACTGCACAGGTGTTGATCATTGCAGCACATTCGTTGGCGAAGTGATTCAGGCGATTCTGGAAATCACTTACTAGGTGTTCGAGAGCATCGTTCATCGTTTTGATGAGGGCCGATTGATCAGGAGTTGGTGCCATTGTTGCAGAGAGAGAGAGAGAGAGAGAGAGAGAGAGAGAGAGAGAAGAAGATGAAGTTTTGGTAGGTTTTAGGAGAGTATATGTTATGAAATAAGAGGTATTATTTAAAGGAGGTGAAACGTCGAGAAAGGAAACAGAAATCAAGGTATATCAGGTAATCCAATCATCAAAAGAGGAAGTAAGGATTTGATTCTAATTGTAGCCAGATGTCGACGTTACGTCGAATTGATGTCGACATATGCGTCGATATAAAGTCGACGCTCTGTTGGAGATTTGTCCACTTAGTGTTCTGTCGACGTGTTCATAGCCCTGCGTCGATATCAATTCGACGGTGCGTCGATAAGTTATCGATGTATCTTTGCTGGGAAGAAATCAACGCCAGCGTCGAGTTCTTCTTAAGGGTGCGTCGATATGTATTCGACGCATCTTTAAATACTTTCTTAGATTTCCTGATTTCTTTTAGATTTCCCAACAATGGTGGTTACAGACTACCATCAAGCATTCCTAAGGTGTTGATGAAATAATTATGCTTAGTTTCATCTAAGGGTTTTGTGAAGATGTCTGCTCTTTGATTGTCTGTGGGAATATATTCTAAGGTTATCTTACCCTTTTCAACATTGTCTCTAAGGATGTGATGTCTGATCTCTATATGTTTGGTCCTACTATGAAGGACTGGGTTGGATGCTATGGATATAGCACTAGAGCTATCACAGTAGATCTTAGAGTTATGTATTTCCAATTTGTAGTCAAGAAGCTGATTTTGCATCCACAGGATTTGTGAATAATAGCTCCCAGCAGCTATGTATTCAGCTTCAGCTGTTGAGGTTGAGACTGAGGTTTGTTTCTTACTAAACCATGATATCAATTTGTCACCTAGGAATTGGCAAGTGCCAGATGTGCTTTTTTTATCAACCCTACATCCAGCATAATCTGCATCTGAGAAACCTATTAATTCAAAGTTGGTTTCTGCTGAGTACCATAGACCTAGTTCAGGGGTTCCCTTTAGGTATCTAAGAATCCTTTTTACAGAGGTGAGATGGGATTCCTTTGGATCAACTTGAAATCTAGCACATATGCAAGTGGCAAACATGATGTCAGGTCTGCTAGCTGTTAGATATAGAAGGGATCCTATGATGGCCCTATAAGTCTTTTGATCTACTGATTTTCCTTTATCATATTTTTCTATAATGGCATTGGTTGCCATGGGTGTTTTCATAGTAGATGCTGATTCCATACCAAACTTTTTAATTAGCTCTTTAGTATATTTGGATTGTGAGATGAAGATTCCCTCACTACTTTGTTTTACTTGTAATCCTAAGAAATATGCGAGTTCTCCCATACTACTCATTTCAAATTAGATTGCATTAGATTAGCAAATCTTTTACACAGTTTAGGATGAGTTGAGCTAAAGATGATGTCATCTACATATATTTGAACAAGGAGAAGTTGGTTTTTATGGGTTCTAGTAAAGAGTGTCTTGTCTACTTTTCCTCTTTCAAAGGAATTTTCTAAAAGGAAATTAGAGAGAGTTTCATACCAAGCTCTAGGTGCTTGCTTAAGACCATATAATGCTTTGTTAAGTCTATAAATAAAGTTAGGAGAAGAGGGATTAACAAAACCTGGGGGTTGCTCCACATATACCTCTTCTTGAAGGTCACCATTCAGAAAAGCACTCTTGACATCCATTTGGTAGACTTTGATCTTCATGAAGGCTGCATAGGCAAGAAAGAGACTGATTGCCTCCAATCTGGCTACTGGAGCAAAGGTCTGGTTGTAGTCTATCCCTTCTTCTTGTCTATATCCTTGTGCTACAAGTCTTGCCTTGTTCCTGATAATTACTCCAGTGGAATCTAGTTTGTTCCTGTATACCCATTTTGTACCAATCACAGGATAGTTTCTTGGTCTTTCAACTAGGTTCCACACTTTGTTTCTCTCAAATTGCCCTAGTTCTTCTTGCATGGCCATAATCTAGTGAGGATCACAATTTGCTTCCTCAAACTTCTTTGGTTCAACTTGTGATAGGAAGCATTGGAGCATCATCCCATTGGAGACCTGGTGTCTTGTTCTTACTCCTGTATTGGGGTCTCCAATTACTTGAGTTTGTGGATGATCTTTCAAATTGACCCTTGTCTTGCCTGGACTTGTCAGGTGTTCTTCTTCTTCATTGGTGATGGGATCATTGTCCACCTGGCCTCCCTGAACCATGTTCTCGTGTGGGAGTTGGTTTTGAGTGCTCTTTTTTGAATCTGCTTCATGTTTTGTTCAGATTCCTCACTTGATTCCTCTATCTGATTTTCTTTTCCATTATCTGTGTTCTCTAGAACCAGTTGCTCAAGCTGTGTTTCTATGCTGCTGCTTTCCTATGGAAAAGAGTTGGTGGGAGTTCCCTCCCCCTTAAACAGTATGTTAGTTTCATCAAATATAACGTGCATAGACTCTTCAATTTTAAGAGTTCTCTTGTTATAGCACCTATAGGCTTTACTAGATGCTGAGTATCCCAGAAATATTCCATCATCAGATTTCTTGTCAAACTTGGCAAGATGATCTTTTCCATTATTTAGGATAAAACAAGCACATCCAAAGATCTTAAAATATTTAACTATGGGTGTTTTTTCCTTTCAGAAGCTCATATGGAGTTTTTGATTTAGTCTTGTGTATTAGGCTTCTATTTAGAACATAGTTGGCAGTGTTGACTGCTTCAGCCCAGAAAGTTTTTGGTAAACCTGATTCTGTAAGTAGGGTCCTTCCTGATTCAATTAAAGTTCTATTCTTTCTTTCAGCAACTCCATTTTGCTGAGGGGTTCTAGGGGCTGACAAACTTTGTTTGATACATATATCTTCACAGAACCTACTCATATACTGATTTTCAAATTCAGTCCCATGATCACTTCTGATTATGGAAACCTGACTATTGAGTTCAGATTGAATTTGTTTGATGAATTTTGAGAGAGTCTTGTGGGTTTCAGACTTAGCCCTTAGAAAGAATACCCAGCTGAATCTAGAATTGTCATCCACAATGACTAGGGTATAGGATTTTCCACCTAAGCTCTGAGTGGATATGGGACCAAAGAGACCCATGTGTAGTAAGTAAAGGACCCTGGGAGAGTCATCCTTACCAATTGGTTTGAAGGATAATTTGGTTTGTTTTCCTAGTTGGCAAGGTCTGCATGGAGAATCCTTAGAGTACCTACCCTTTGGTAAGCCTCTAACTAGGTTATTCTTTGCTAGTTTACTAATGGTTTTGTAGTTTAGATGACCTAGTCTCATATGCCATAATTCACTTTTATCAATAATATTGTTGAATAAACAGACTTCTATGGGTGAGGAGCTAAAGTTCACTACATATACTCTTCCTTTTCTAATTCCATTGAGTACTGTGGCACCAGTCTTGATATCAATGATATGGCAGAGTAGTGTGGTGAATTTTACCTCATACATACCATTTTCACATACCTGACTTATACTTATCAGATTGTGCTTCAGTCCTTTAATTACTGCCACATTCTTGAAGGTGACTTTCCCTTCTTTGAAGTCTCCAAAGCACCTGGTTTGGCCACAGCTAGAGTCTCCAAAGGTCACTGATGGTCCAAGTCTATCCTCAAAGTTGATCAATAAATTTTTGCATCTTGTCATGTGCATGGAGCATCCACTGTCCAAGTACCACACCAGCCTGGAGATGTGATACATCTGCACATAAAGTTTTACACATTAGTTTGGACCCTGCTGAGCTGGGGTCCCTTACTCCCATCAGTGAAAGAATTAATGAAAGAATAAGTAGGTTTTTCTGAATATCCTTCCTCCTTTAGGGGTATTGGTTTATCATACCAATTTTCTTTGGTGATGTTACAGAAATAGTGGTCATAGTAAAAGGAAATGGATTGAGAGAGCTGTTTGGAAGAAGAGAAATTTATGTCTGATTGGTTGCGTCGATATGGATTCGACGTAGGTTTATGGTTGCGTCGATATGAAATCGACGCTTTCTCCATTCTACGTTTATTTCCAGCCGAAGCATGAGAGAGGTTGCGTCGAGTAGGAGTCGACGCACTTTGGTGCAAGCGTCGAATAGAAATCGACGTGCGTTGATAAGAATTCGACGCATGTTTGACTCTTTTCTGAGGATATTTTCCTAGGATTCCTTCATATGTAATGGGATTAGTTTTATTAATGACAGTGGTTGTTTCTGGATTTTCCTGTGATCATTCTCCTGTCAAATGACCTTCCCTAGTGAAGTGAATGGGATGTCTCCAAACAGATTTTCTAGGTGATTGAGTTTTTGGTTCTAAGTTGGTATTATCTCCTAGTTGTCTAAATCTTTCAGTAAGATTTCTAGAGATGTTTTTGAGCTTCTGACTTCTCCCATTTAAAGAGTCTTCAAAGACCTTTGCCTTTGCTAGCTCATTTTTCAGTGTTAGATTTTCTGTATAGATTTTGTCTAATTCCTTTAGGCTAAGCTCATAGTTATTATACTGTGTATTTACTTGTTTGAGATTGTTTAATTCATTTCTTAGTTCTTTAATTTCTTTTTCAGATTTGATTAGATTTAAACAGAGTTCTTTGAACCTGTTTTTGAAATCAGTGGAAGAGAAATCTATATCATCAAGTATATTTACCATAGATGTTCATTAGGCTTCTCAATGGCCATCAAACAGGTTTCCTCCAGCTTGGCCTCTTCTTGATCATTGTCAGATGAGGTGCTTTCTTCAGATTCTGAATCACTCCATGATTGAGCAATGAGACCTTTCTTCTTTTTCTTTTGTAGATCTGTTCTTTTCAGATCTTTCTTTTTGCTGATCTCCTTAGGACATTCAGGTGCAATATGTCCAGGTTTCCTGCAAGAGTAACATATAATCTCTTTAGTAGGTGTTTTATTATACCTGGTTTTTGAGTCTCTTCCTCTTGATCCTTCTGTTTTGATCCACTTCTTGAACCTTCTGGCCAGTAGGCTGATCAGCTCCTCATCACTTGTAGAGGGTTCACCTTCAACAACCTTCAATGCAATACTCTTTTCTTTTGAGAGTGAAGGAGCCTTTTCTTTCTCTTCTTTCTCAGCTCTTATTTTCAACAGATGTTCATAAGATTTTAATTTGCCCAACAGGACATCTGTTGAAATTTCTCTTTGACTTCTGGAGTCTCTAATTGGCCAGATTCTTGAATCCCAAGAGCTAGGGAAGCAAGTTAGCAGTTTGTCGTTTATCTCAGTGAGAGATATGTCCTTTTCAAGTGTTCTCAAATCATTCACTATGAGGCTGAATCTGGCATACATGTCAGCAACACTTTCACCTTCTTTCTTCTGAAAGTTTTCATATTGAGAGATGAGTAGTGCCTTTCTATCCTTTTTCTCATCAGCACTTCCCTCTACCATTTTGGTGAGAGCTTCCCATACTTCCTTAGCTGACTCACAATCAGCAATCTTTTGGAAGATTTCATCTGAGAGGGTTGAGACTAGGATATTCATAGCCTTGGCATCATATCCTTGGGCTTTCTTTTCTTCCTCTGTCCAATCAGCTTTTGGAGCAAGTGTTTCAGTCACTTTTCCACTTGAGTCCTTTCTGAATGGCTTGGGGGGACCTGTCAAGATAACATTAAACAATTCATCATCAATAGAGTTTAAATAAATTCTAATTCTTGTTTTCCAAAGTGCAAACTTTTCAAGGTTGCAAATTGGTGGTCTGGTGGAAGCATAATCATTGATTTGTGCCATGTGAAAATTAATATTTTTCAGAAATATATATATATTTAAAAAAATAAGAGGTAGGGTCTTTTTGATCAAGGAGTTATCCTTTTTAGATCAACCTCCCTCTGATACCAATTGAAAGTGCACAGTTAACCTCACTAGAATTCTCTAGAGGGGGGGGGGGGGGGGGTGAATAGAGATTTAAAATATTTTGTGCAATTATATATATATATATGGTGATCACAGATTAAGGCTTCCCACACACCAACAAGAATTAAGTAAGTAAAGAAAGTAAATGCAAGAAAAGAAATCACAGCACAACACAAGGAAATATAGTGGTTCCCCAAACTTTGGGTAGTCCACTCTTCTACCCCCTTGGTAGGAAATTCACTATCTTGCACTGAGTCTTTTGATAAAGAGACTCTTAGAACCACCCTGAGTCTTTTGATAAGGAGACTCTTAGAACCAACTGAGTCTTTTGAAAAGGAGACTCTTAGAACCAGTACAACTGAATTTTTTGAAGAGAGATTCTAAAAACTCTTTTACAATATGTGAAAAATGAAAATAAGAAAGAGAAGAAGAAGTATTTAAGACAAGAAGGAATCTTCTTCCTAGCAAGAAGATTGGAAGCACAAGAAGTAGTGAATGAAATCTCTCTTCTATAGTGAGAAGGAGATTGTAGGCCTTTTCTCTCTTTTGTGAGAGCTATCAGAGTTTGCAGTAGTATGGCTTCAGAGTGAGAAGGAGAAGGAAGCTTGATCTTTGCTGCAGCACTATTTCTCAATTCTCTCTCTTTTTCACTTGGGAGCTTTTCCTCTTTTTCAAATGTAAAATGGTGGATCACTTCTTTGCTTTCTGCCGACCACCTTGTTATTTATAGCTCTGTTCATTAAAATAACACTATAGGAGAGTAATCAATTAGCAGGCAGAGTATTAGAAAGAAGGAGAAATTTCCATAACAATTATATCTATAGAAGGAAAGTATTCATTCTGATTTCAAATAGTGTCCATAATGGATTTAATCAAATTAGCCAAGAATTCATTAGAGGAAAAGAATAATTCAGAATGGCTATAAAGAATAATTTGATTCCATATAAATCAGATCTATGAAAGAAGGAAAGAGATCTGGCGATTTTTGAATTAATCATAGAAATCGACGTGCGTCGATTACTATTCGACGTAGGCATCGAATTCGTCCTAGCAGAACGTCGAGAGGAGAATAAGGAAGGTGCGTCGACTAGGGTGCGTCGACTTCTCAAGATACGTCGACTAGAAGTCAGATCTACGTCGACATAGGATACGTCGAATTCTGCTTGGAGCTACTTCGACTCATTCTGATAGAAACGTCGACTTTATTTCGACGTTGCATCGAATACTATTCGACGCATATTTACTTATCCTAATTTTTTATCTTTAGAATTTATATTTTACTCATTTCTAGGGGTTAAGAGAAATCATTTTCCCAACATATATATATATATTCTGATATATATTATCTGCTGTAATATATTCTGTTGTTGTATAGTTGTTTGAATTCTTGCTGCAACGGCTGTATTAATTAATGCTGCAACGTCTATTTCAGAAAATCAATATATATAGCAATATATAAAATAGAATAAATAAATATTGCTTTAATAAAGTCTGACAGCATATAAGAAATAAGAAATATAATACTGTATAAATTTCGTCGAGCTGAGCTTCACTTTTGTCGAGCTCATCATTTGATTCGTCGACCGCTGTTCTGGTTGGAATTCGTCGTCCACTGTTCGTCATTCGTCGGCCGCTGTTCTGATTTCGTTGACCGCAGCTTCCTTACTAAATTGTCGAGCGCTGCTATAATATAATTTGTTCGCCGAGCGCCGTCCGACGAATGTTGAGCGTCGTTCGACGTTCGTCGAACGTAGTGAATATCCGAAATACATTTCTTCTCTTATATTATCTTATATTAATTTCTCTTATAATATTTTCTCTTATAATATTTTCTCTTATATTATTTTCTCTTATATTATTTAGCCTATTATTATATATATTTTTTTCTTAGTATATTATTTATATATATATATATTATTTTCAGCCTTTTATTTATATGTCTATTTGCAGCCTTCTTTCTTAATGATAATTAATTTAAGTTATAATATGAGTTATGATATAAACTTAGATACTAAAGGTGGATCCTAACTCAAATCAAAACTAAGGTTCCAACAGCTTCACCTCAAGGTCCTTGATGACCTTGTTCTTTAGGGAGATGATGCTCAATTGAGCAATTGTTATCCCTTTTAGATGGCTTATTTCTCTACACATTTGAGCCACCAGTGTGGGTGACTAAGTGCACTCTTTCTCAGCCAACTTAAGGGAAGTAATTTCTTGGGCTTGCCTCTTGGACAGCTTCTTGCTCTTTTTTAGAGCTTCCAAGAGAGCACCATACTTGTCAATGAATTGATTAACATCTTCCTCAAAATCTGAATCACTTCCACCAATTGATAAAGGTGCTTCAGATTCTGGGCTTGTCTCATAATCAGAAGAAGATATGGAATGAATTAGTACCTGTTAATTGTCAGAATTGTTCTGAATTGCTTCCTCATTTGTGATGGCCATAAGGCCTAGCTAATATTTGTCCTCTTCATCCTCCTCAATATCACTATCTGAGTGTGATAGAGGGGCCCTGATTCTAATCTTGACAGTAGGAAGATCTTCATCCTCTTCTGCTGCAAACATCCCAATGTAGGCTTCCTCTTCATCATCTGAATCTGAAGTAGAGGATTCAGATTCACTCCAGTTCATCCCTTTCTTTGCTAGGAAGGATTTTTCACCCTTCCTTTCCTTTTGGTGATGATGTTTCTTATCACCCTTCTCCTTCCTCTTGACTGGACAGTCAACAATGACATGTCCAGACTTGCTGCAGCACTAACATATGATATTATTTGAAACATGTTTACCAGGTTTAAATTCATACCTGTCACCCTTGGTGTGCTGCCTTTCAGATCTATTGTGGTCCTTCTTGGAGTGTGAGGAGGAGGAGGGCTTGTTTTTCCACTGCTTCCTCCTCATCATCTTCTTGAACTGCCTTGAGAAGACAGCAAACTCCTCATCAAATGAGGAGCTGTCTGAAGTGTTATTCTCAGACTTATCAGATTCGAAACTCCTTCTTGGAGGAGACACCACCCTGACCTTGCTTTTCTTGGAGCTGTCAGCTTTGAGAGCAACAACTCTCTCCCTTGCATGAGCCCTTGTGGAAGTGTCCTCCTTGTTTACCCAGGAAACCGCTTCCAAGAGGATTACTCGCAGACCGAGCGGTTTGCGGGTCTAAGTCGCCCGGCTCAGATTAAACGAGATCCATCGACACCAGCTAACACAGGTCGGGCGGTCTGGCATAACTCAGACCGCCGCCAAGCACTAAAGATAGTCCAGGCCCAAGTCCAGCAGGGCAAGTCGCGGTCTCAAGTCGGAGTTCGCGCGGTTTATGCCATGGGGATAAGCCAAGGTCCAAAATCAAAGAACAAGCCGCGGTCTCAAGACAAAGATCGAGCGGGTAGCATCGTCGCCTTGGCCGCATCATCTTTAGCCTCTGGTCAGACAATTCGGAGGGGCAAGCCGCCAAGCTGCGCGGCTTCTTTCTTTCCTTCTTTGTGTATCCCGTCACCGCCTGCCCGTATCTCCTGTACCCGGGCAGGCGGTTATTTTATTCCTGCCCGTTCGGGCAGGCCCCCAAGCCTATAAATAGGGGGAGGCACTATTCCCAAGGGACACACACTCGAACCTAGGAGCTCGCTTGTTTGAGCTGCGGACTCGAGTTTCTCGTCTTGCGGACTGTCTGACCGGCCGGCTTCTCTTTTCCTGCACTTGCAGCTCGCTGTAACCACTTCTTTCTAATCAAAGGAAAGCCCGTCGCAGGAGTGGCATTTGCCGCGGCGGGCGAAGTCTGGCCTTGACCGCTGCTAGGGTTCCTATTCATCACTCCTACCCGCCAGAAGCTGCTGCCCGGTCTTCTTATCAGGCGGCTTGTCCGCGAATAGCCGCAGCTCCGGCGGCTTATTACCCTGCTCCTCTGTATGAAGACATGGAAGAAACTTCTCCCTTTGTGGACGAAGTCAGAGGGGAGCCTGCCCCTAATAATTTCAGGGAGCCTCGCCTGCCAGCTTTCAATGGGGAGACTGATCCCACGGTTCATTTACAAGCTTTCGAGTCAGCCATTGCTCTCAGAACCTTAACTGATGCAACCAAGTGCAAGCTTCTTGTAACCTCCTTTGAAGGACAAGCGAGGGAATGGTTTTACGGTTTGCACCCCAGGTCGATCCGTTGTTTCGCGGAGCTGCGAAGAGAATTCCTGCTGAGATTCTCCACCTCAAGGAAGAGAAAGAGTGGCCCGGCGGCCCTTTTCGATATAAAACAACGGGAAGGCGAGACATTGGCTCGTTTTGTGGATCGATTCCAGAAAGAGATCATGGAAGTCCAAAATGTGGACCCGGAGCTGTATAGGGTTGCCCTCATCCATGGCCTAAGAGAGGGCCCCCTAAAGTTCGAAGCAAATATAAGGGAGCCTAAGACTTATCAGGAAATGATAAGTTTGGCAAATATGTTTATCAGAGGAGAGAAGAGCAATCCAGACTACGTCGCGAAGCTGGTAAGCGACAAGGAGCCATCAAATCTGTCCTTCCATCATCCACCATCGAATCAGTCCCACTTTGAACCCCGTTCCCAAAGGGGAAGGAACTACAAAAATAAGCAACCATTTATGGGCCATCAGTGGTTTCAAGATCAGAAACCACCGTTGGCCGTCGCCCCCGCTCCATCTGCTCCCTTTCCGCAAATCATGCCGGTATATTTGCAACAGTATGCCGCGCAGCCACCTCCAGTCATTCCATCAACTCAATACGATGATTCGCAAGAGTCATTCACTCCCCTAAACGTCACCATGGACGAAGTAGTCCAGATTCTGCAAAAGAGGCCAGATTTCAAAAGGCCTGCTCCTCTGAAGTCGGATATTCGCAATCGAAATCTGAACCTTTATTGTGAATATCATAAAGAGGGGGGACATCTAACTGAAGACTGTCGAGCTCTTCGTCTTCTTATAGAAAGACTCCTGGGAGAAGGAAAGCTCTGGGGTCTAGTTCGGAAAGATAAAACTGCTGAGCCAACTACCGAGAAGAAAAAGGAGAAGGAAACAGTAGAAGTGACCTGGGAATGCGCCGACGTCGAGGATGCCGGCTGCTATTGTGACATCCATCCTTCTACCGAATGCGTCGAAGTCAATGATGTGGGCCCCTTAGGGGACATCTATTGTATCCATGGGGGAGCTGGAGCGGAATCATCTCGCAAATCCAGCATTGCGAGAGTTCTAAAGCAGGAAGTGGCAGCCACTACAAGTTCTCCTCCCGAAAGCACTATTGTCACGTTTGGTCAGGAAGACCTTCCCCCCAATGCTAATCCTTTCGATGATGCGGTGGTTATCAAGGCCATCATCGAAAACTATACAGTCCACAAGATTCTGATTGATACCGGCAGCTCCGTCAATCTCCTTTTCCGCCCGACTTTCGAGGCCCTGAAGACCGGAAAGCATCTACTTTCCACCGATGGGCCCCTCTACGGTTTTTCTGGGGAGAAGAAGGAAGTAGAGGGTTCAATGAAGCTCCTGGTCTCTCTTGGAGGGGTGATAAAGTTGATCAATTTCATGGTAGTAGATGCTCCAAGCAACTACTGTGCTATCTTCGGGAGGCCGATTCTCAATGCGTATAGAGCAATAGTGTCCACTTTTCATCTTGCCCTCAAGTTCGCTGCTGAAGGAAAACAGTATCGGGTCAGAAGCAACCCAAAGGTAGCTCGGGAGTGCTACGTCCGAACTGTCAACATGGTCACCGACGCTCCACTTCCCAAGATCATGGATAAGGTTTTGGAGGTTGCTGAGTCTCCAGAGGCCGCCGAGGAAGGAAAAGATCGAGAAGGGGCCCACTTGGAACCTGCCCAAGCGACCCAAGAAGTTCCTATTGCTGAGGGGGCAGAAAAGAAGCTGGTCATCAACGCTGAGTTGTCAGAAGAGGAGAAAGTGGAGCTAATCTCCTGTCTGTTGGGGAATCTGGATATCTTTGCTTGGTCAGCGGAGGATATGCCAGGGGTGGATCCAGACGTGGCTTGTCATCATCTAAACGTATCTCCTGAGTTCAAGCCCGTCCAGCAAAAGAAGAGAGAAGTGGCGACCAAGTTGGCGTTGCCCATCAGAGAGGAGGTCTCCAAACTCCTAAAAGCGGGTTTCATTTCTGAGATTCAATATCCCACGTGGATGTCGAATGTTATAATGGTTAAGAAATCTTGTGGGAAGTGGCGCATGTGTGTGGACTTCACCAAACTTAATAAAGCATGCCCTAAAGATTGTTACCCTTTGCCTCGGATAGATGTCTTAGTTGATTCCGCGGTTGGGTATGGTTTTATGAGTTTCCTCGATGCCTTCTCCGGGTAACATCAAATTAAAATGCACAAACCTGACATCCCGCATACCTCATTTATCACAAACGATGGGTGTTACTGCTATCTTGTAATGCCCTTCGGTCTTAAAAACGTGGGTGCAATATACCAAAGAATGATGGATACCGTCTTTAAACATCAAAAGGGCAGGAATCTCGAAGTTTACGTTGATGATCTTCTTCTCAAAAGTAAAACATTCTCATTGCATTTGAAAGACCTCGTAGAGACGTTTGCTACTCTACGGAGGTTCAAGTTAAAATTAAACCCATTGAAATGTGTGTTCGGGGCAAGCAAAGGGAAATTTCTTGGGCATCTCTTAACTCCTGATGGCCTTGCACCAAATCCATATAAAGTGAAGGCCATCCTTGATATGACCCCTCCTCGAAATACTAAAGAAGTTCAACAACTTGGGGGGAGATTGGCAGGATTGAGCAGGTTTATCTCCAAATCCGGAGATAAAAGTGCCCCATTCTTTAAAACATTGCGAGGGGGATCAAAGTTCGAATGGAGCGAGGAGTGTAACAAGGCTTTCGAGCAGCTGAAGGGACAGTTAACTTCGACTCCACTACTCCAAAGTCCCTGTGAGGGAGAAAAGCTATTCTTATATCTGGGATTCGGACCAGAAGCGGTGAGTTCCGTCCTCGTTCAGGAAGAAAAGAGGAGGCAGTTTCCAATATACTATGTCAGCCACATCCTTAAGGATGCAGAAACCAGATATTCGATCCTGGAGAAACTGGCCTTGGCTTTGGTTATGTCTGCGCGAAGGCTTCGCCCTTATTTTCAGGCTCATTCCGTCCAAGTTATTACAGATCATCCTTTAAAAAGTATTCTTGAAAAGCCAGATCATTCAGGGAGGTTGGCAAAATGGGCTATTGAACTAAGTGAATTTGAGATATCGTACATCCCCCGAACAGCAATCAAAGCGCAAATCTTGGCAGACTTCCTGGTAGATACAACAGAGCTTAGTCCTGAACAGGTGGTACGATCTCCTCTGGCTTGGATCATTTATGTGGATGGGGCTTCTGGCAGAAACTCCGTGGGAGCCGGAGTAGTGTTGATCAGCCCAAATGGCATCAGGCTGGAGCAAGCTATCAAGTTCTTCTTTCCAGTTACAAATAACCAGGCAGAATACGAAGCACTTCTGGCTGGGCTAAGGCTTGCGAAGGAGTTGGGCATAGAATATGTACATGTTAGAACCGATTCACTGGTGATGGCCTCCCAGGTCTTGGTAAATTATGAGACAAGGGAGCCGATTCTGCAAAAATATCTGCTATTAGCCAAAAAGGAAATCGAAAGATTCAAGTCATTTATTATCGAGCACATCACGAGAACGCAAAATGAGGAGGCAGATGAATTGTCGAAGTTCGGTCTTCCATCAGGGGGAGTGACCTTTGAACTCTTTCATCCGGCAATAGATGAGGCAGAACTCATGCAAATTGATCATAATCCTTCATGCAAGGATCCTTACGAGTTATTCCTATCAAAGGGGGAGTTCCACCATTCCATCAAAGATCGGAGAAGATTCAAAAGGAAGGCGGCATATTATTATCTAATAGCAGGAGTTCTCTACAGAAAAACTTTGATTTCCCCCTCAGCACGATGTGTTTCAGAAGAAGAGATCCCTATCGTACTTCAGGAAGTTCATTCTGGGAATGTGGTAGCCATTCAGGGGCAAAAACCTTAGAAAAAAGGATCCTGCAGCAAGGATATTTTTGGCCGACTATGAGAAAGGATGCTGAAGCATTTGCCAAGCGGTGTGTGCAGTGCCAAAAGTTCGCTCCTCTTCAGCATCTTCCCGCTCAGTCGCTTAGGTCAATAACTGCACCCTGGCCCTTCGCAGTTTGGGGGATGGATCTCATCGGACCCTTTCCGATGGCTAAAGGTCAGCGCCGCTTTATCATAGTGATGATTGACTACTTCAGTAAGTGGATCGAGGCTAAGGCACTGGCAAGAACTACTACCCAAATCATCAGAAACTTCATCTGGGGAGAAATAGTCTGCCGACACAGAATTCCGCTGGCAATTGTCACTGATAATGGTCCACAATTCAATAATCCCGAGATGATAAAATTTTGCGATCAGGTTGGAATTGACCTGCAGTTTTCCTCAGTACATCATCCAAGGACCAATGGTCAGGTAGAAGCAGCCAACAGGCGAATCCAGCAGCTCCTGATGAAAAGAGTTTGGAATCAGAAAGGAAACTGGGCAGATCAACTTCCCTCCATCCTTTGGACTCTTCGTACTACTCCATCTTCAGCTACAGGGGAGACACCATTCAAACTGTCTCATGGCTCGGAGGCTGTTGTTCCTGTGGAGTTTGAGGTGGTCACTCCAAGAGTTGTGTACGGAAAAGAAGGAGGAGAAGCGTGGGTAGAATACAATGACGAGGCCGTCAAGTATAGTTTGGATCTAATCGAAGAACTTCAGGATGAGGCAACAATAAGGCAAGAAGAAGTTAAAAGGAGGATGGCAAAGTACTTTGACAAAAATGTTAGGGTAAAGCATTTTGCTGTCGGCGACGTCGTATTAAAAAAGGTTGATGCAGCAGCCCGAACAGGTAATGTCGGGAAGCTAAATCCTAATTGGGCTGGACCTTTCATCGTCAAGGAGGCACTAAAAAGTGGGGCTTATCGCCTCCAAACAAGTGAAGGAGAAGACATCCCGCGCACCTGGAGTGGAGACGATCTCAAACGGTTCTATCCTTAAAATGTCTTCTTTACTTTCCTGCAGTTTTTGAGATATTTTAATAAGAAGCTCCATACTGACACTTCTCCATGTCTGATGTTTCCTTTCTGCATTTTCTCATATATCAAACTCACTGAACCACGGAGACATCGCCAAGTTCTGCTCGAACCCCCTCGGATTGTAGTCATTAGCGTAAAACCATGAAGATTATGTGTAGCGGGGAGTTTTCGCACACGTGTAGTGGTATCTTGCCAATTCTCGTGCGGTGGTCTTCAGAACCTTGGATCCCGGCTGATATCCGACACACCCCTGCATCAAGGGAGGTCTAGGTGAATGTTGGCTCTATCATGCCCCGAGGGGGATATAATTACAGCTTTGATGATCCTTCGGAGGAAAGCAATGTCGGTATAGCCCCCGCGGCATAACCACACCTGCCCAACTGATCATCTTAGTCTGTGACTATCGAATACTCCAAGGTACTCTCGAGCGATGCCTAAGCGGGACCCACAACTGAGTTGATCTCTCTGAGGAAAGCAATGTTCGCCGCGTAGGCCCACCTGCCCAATTGATCAACTCGGCTTGTAGCCCTAGGCAAAAGAGCAGTCGAGTCGCTTACAGCCCTTATGACCACTTGAGGAAAGCAATGTTCGCCGCCAAGGCCCACCTGCCCACTTGGTCATCTGGGTCTGTACTTGTTTCTCTTTGTTTCTACAGCTCTTATGACCACTTGAGGAAAGCAATGTTCGCCGCCTAGGCCCACCTGCCCACTTGGTCATCTGAGTCTGTAATCATCTTTATTGCATTACCAGGGATTATCTCGTCCCATATGGTCATTATAGACCATTTGGAGGAAAAAGAAGGATTTCTATGTGCAGCATAAACCGGACGACTTAATACTCAAACCGGGCGGTTTGAAATAAGCAGGTACCAGGGCTTTCAGACGGTCTGATTATTAAACCTGGCGGTCTGGTTATTAAACCTGGCGGTCTGGTTATTAAACCAAGCGGTCTAAAATCAGCAGGTTCCAAAGATGTCATACGGTTCGGTTTTTAGACCGGGCGGTTTGAAATAAGCAGGTACCAGGGCTTTCAGGCGGTCTGGTTATTAAACCAGGCGATCTAAAATCAGCAGGTTCCAAAGACGTCATACGGTTCGGTTTTTAGACCGGACGGTTTGAAGTGAATAGGGTATCATTAAGGTATAAGGTAAATATCAAGGAAGCAAGCATAATCATGACCGGCCGACCTTATTATCCGGATTTTGAATTTATCATCCTTATGGGTTTCCATTCAATCCAATCGGATAATCACAGGATCTTTTCAATCAGGCGGTTATGATTCTCGTTGCAAGTATTAAACATGCTAAACGCACGAATTCTATATACAGCTCGTACGGCTTGTCAGGTTATGATTCTCGTTGCAAGTATTAAACCTGCTAATCGCACGAATTCTATATACAGCTCGAACGGCTTGTCAGCCAATGTTATATATAACAGTCATATAAATTGATCGGATTAAATGTTAATCGCACGGTCTATCAATTGATCTTCTTGGGACTGGATATTCTGTTTACGGTCGCACGGCTTGATTATTTCAAATTCCGGATCGGTTATCTGATTGCATTCACGGAAGTGGGATTTACAGCGATGTTAGCTGCAAGTCGCCTGAGTTAAAACACTGACCGCTCGGTCTGATAATTGTTCTCATGACTTGTCCTTCTTTATCCTGGAAAGCAAGTATGCCGGGTCTAGTAGTAACCGCGCGGCTCAATTGTGTCCGGTCTCCGGGATGTCGTAATACATTGGTAATAAGTTAGCACTTTCTCAGAATAAATCGGATAAATTCGATTCGGATTAAAAGAAGCAAGCTATGCGAGTGGGTTTTTAGATACTTTACCGGAATCTTATGAAGATCGCTATCCTAACCGGATAAGTTGACATTAAGTCGCACGACTTGGTTAGATTTAACACAGAAAGAGATCGCAAACAATCGCAAGTAAGCCGCAGAAGGTAGACGGATAGACAGGTAAAAGCTTTTCATTTCATTATCAAAACATTGTTTACATTATGTTTTAAGCCGTCCGGCTAACAACATCAAGCCGACGGCTATTCAAAATAAAAAGCAAAATACAGCTACTGATTGTGCGACTTGAGTTTCTTAGACGCAGGAGCACTTGAATGTTCGCTGCCATCAATCGAAACGTCAGGAGAATAACCCTCGCTACCCGACGAGGATGAGCTGCTCAATTCGCCCGATTTGTGGCCAGCATCTTCTTCAGAATCGCTGGATTCGGACTCCGAGCCACTCTCACCACTCTTAGCCGCTCCGGGTTCTTCGACCTCGTCATCTCCATCATCGCTCTCCTCCGAACTGGATCCGTCGGCTTTATTCTTTCCTTTGGCTTTCCGCCTGATCTTTTCTAACTTCTTTTGCAAGATCGGATAGGCGTCCGAGAAGGTGAAATGCTCGAAACCGGGCGCGAACCCGTTGAGCTCCCGCAAGCGGTTAAAAGCATTATCAATTCCCTCGGGGACATGAGGGAAAAGTTCCTGCTGATAGACCGGGTCGGTCTCATCATACTTAGCCTGCAAAAGAAAAGAGTAAGGTAAGACCGTGCGGTCTGAGAACATTGGTGTTGATGCTGACCAGGTGATGACTTACCGACTCGGCTTCCTTTAGCCGCGCATTTTCTTTCTTCAGTTCGGCAATTTCCTTCGCTTGGAGAGCGTTTTCTTTAATCAACCTCTTTAAGGTCATTCCCATGAAAGCGTTGGTGATAAAGCTCTCGGCGCCAACCCGCGCGGCCTCTCTGGCGAGCTCTTCCTCAGGAATTTTCCTCAGCCTCCTGAAGTTCCGTCGGCCGAGCATAGCGATGCTAGCGGCCTCAGCATGCCGGCCCAACTTCTCATTCGCCCAGTGGGGAAGCGCAGTAGAGATCTGGACACTATCGCTGTCCGGGTGCCAGGTCAAGACCGGGTGGCCTTTTAGATCCTTCACCTTGCTGAAGGAACGAAGGGCGGCGAAGTCGCCCGAGGAACCCGAATCCTCCCCATCAGACGGCAGCGGCTTGTTCCTGGCTTGCCTCTTCCTCTTCTCCGTCTGAGTCAAGACTAAACCGGCCGGACTGATTGGCTTGTTAACAGGAACAACGGCTTGGGCTACAAAAGGAGAAGAGTCAGCACAAGAGACCGAGCGGTTAACATTAAAGTCGGAAGCAAAGGGAAGCTTACTATCTTCAAGCCGAACGTTTTCTAGCTCGGCAAGTAGAGGGATATAGTAGCTTATGTTAAGCCGCTCATCCTTGAGAAGCTTGCAGATTCCCTTCTCCACTTCGCTTATTGGGACCGGTTGAAAGGCCTCCTCAGGCCGCACTTGCGGATTCAGGTTCAACAGACCAAGTCGGCCTTCGAAGATCAAGTATCTCTCCGGCCAGGCCGTAACCTTGTTCGCCAGATTGACCATCTTCAACCCGCGGCAGCCAAAGTAGAGGTGGCCTTTGAAGACATCCGATTCAGAGTCCGGGATGGCTCGCACCGAGAATATCTTCCTGAAGAGGTCCATAGAGAAGCGGACTCTCTCAGATCGCAGGTAGGAGATGAAGCTACATATCCCGGCCATCGAGTTGGGAGAAATCTGGCCGGGAACAACTCCATAATGGTCAAAGACCATGGCGAGCTCAATCGAAATCGAGAATTTGAATCCGCAATCGAAATGGTCGATTGGGATCGCGATATGGTTTGGGCCAGACGAATTCATCCGCTCATCACAGAGCGGAAGCCGCGCGAGCAGCGGACTGTCAGTCATGTGCTTCTCGACGAATTCGTCCAGCTCGGCCTTTGTCAAACGGCACTCCTCGAGGTCTGCAGAGTGAGAGGCCACAGCGGCTTCGGAGAGGGTAGCAGAGGTCTTCGCAGGTCGCTTCGACTGGCGCATTACTCCCATCTTGAAATTTTGGTAAAAGGAATTTCGGAAGGGCGCTACTTATAAGAGCGGATGATCTGCATTTAGCAAAGGTCAAATCACGGCTAGACCGGTCAACCCGTGCGGGTACATCATCACAAAACTCAACCACAAAGACCGTGTAATTCAAACAAGCAAATTAAAGAATCACGAAATCAAGCAGATCGGTTTATGTAAAATAACTCACAGGCATCAATCAACACAACAAGAAGGCAAAAAAGTAAGTTCAAATATTTAAGCCGCACGGCCTGAATGGAAGATCGAATATTATAGAGTCAGATTCAAGAAAATTGTCCAAGAGACCGAATAGAAATATTATTACAAAGTTCATATCTCAGAGCCACTCGTTACGGACGGGTATCGCTCGGTTCATCCTCCCTGTGAAGCCGCGCGACATGATCGCTGATTTGAAGTACAGTTCCCTGCATTTGGTTCATATTATGATTAAGGCGGTTGATCATGCTATGAATCCGCGCGGCATCTCTCTCTACTCGCATCACGGGGATCATGCGAGTAGGCAATGTCGATGCGGACTCATGAACACTAACAACTGGGCGGGTCGTCCCGGCTACAGGAAGAGACGAGCTCGTCCCTGCGTCCGGGCGGCTTGACCCTCGCCGGCCTTCGTCAACTACGTTAATAGGGCGCCGACTTCCGCCGGCTTCCTTGGCCAAATGAAGGTATCTGTCCCTATAATAGGCACAGTCCTCTTCGAGCTTGCGGACTTCCTTCTTTCCACGATCAATCCGGACGGTCAGCGCAGCCCCTTGTCTTGGTGCGCCTTTTCTTTCTCTCGACGCTCTCTTCGCTCGGCCTCCAGCGCTGCTCGGCTTTCCCTCCGTTCGGTTTCCAATTCAACCTGAAGAGCAGCTTTCTCATCTTGGGCGACCTTCTCTCTCTCCTCCACATCCCTCAGCTGCTTAGCAAGGGTTTCCAGATTCTTTTGAAGCCGGGACATCTCATCCTCCATCCGAGTATCCGGCCGAGAAGAACTCAGCAAGGGTGGATCAAGAGGGGGAAGATAGGTCACCAGTTCGCCCGGCTTCGGGATAGAGTCACGGTCATCTGCAATAAGAGAAAATAGTCAAAGAGTATTCAAAAGGAAACCGCTTTCATCGAATTTTCCTCGCTTACAAGCCGCGGCAGTTTGAATTGAATTCGGGCGGACGGGTCGCCTTATTAGCTCGGTATCGAACTTTCGGCGTTGTTCTCTCCACGATCTCTCACTTTGCCTCCGCTTAGCAGCAGAAAGTTGAGCAGTGGAGGGAAAGAAGCTGGGCGACGGGTTCAACAACGAAGCACGCGACTTGTTTCGAGGCCTCGGCATGAAAAAACGAACGGAGTGGTAATCCGCTCCCCTTTTACCTTGCAGCAAAAGATTGGGTTGCGGCGGGGGCGGCCTGGCAAGCTGATCTCTTACTTGCTCCGCCTTCACCTGCATAAACCGCAGACCGGCCGTCACAGTATCTTCAGGTATCGGTATGGTTCTTTCAGTCGCGACCTCGGGAAGGATGGCCTCCTTAAGGCTGGTGGCATCCTCAGACAGGGCGGATCCTTTCCCTCCTGGCGGGTTAGCAGCCTGCAGTTCGGAAGAAGTTCTCAGCTGATCATCTTGCTTCTGAAAAGAATCAAAATCCTTAAGGAGGTCGCTTACGGAAATGCCTTGAGCATCAATTGGAACCTGGTCGCTCGGCTGGGGAGGAGTACTTAAGCCTTCTGAAACTTCATTCTCGCGCGACTTGCCTTGCAGGCTGTCCGCTTTCGGTTTCCCAGATGCTGCTTTATTCTTGGCCTTCAGCTTCTTCATCTTCTTGAGAAGTCTGTCCGCAGCGGACTCCTCCTTCTTTCTCTTTTTTGACTTCAGGACGGTTGGTTTGTTCGGGCTGTCCTCGACGTTAATAACTGGAGCTTCCAGATCGGTCGGCTTGGGGGAGTCAACTGCCTCTCCCCCTTCATCTCTAATTTTTAGATGAAAATCCCCGGACGGGGTGACCTCCATCTTGAAAAACTCATCCCCATCGCCTTTTTGGGAAGCAGTCTCCAAGTTTGTCTTACCCGGCGGAGAAGGCGGGCTGTTCCCTTTGTCAGAGAAGGTTGGGGGATCAGCTGGGGGCGGGTTCAGACAGCTCGCCTCATCTTTAGTCGACAGGACGACTGTTTGCTCAGGAAGCAGTTTGGTCGGCTTGTTTTCCTCCTGTTTAGATGACAAGTCGATTGTCAACTCTGCAGGCAGGTCGGTCGGTTTACTCGTAGAAGCAATTGTTATGGTCTTATCAGGCCGCTTCGACTTTTTCTTCTTCTTCTCTTTCGAGCGGTCTCTCTCGCGGTTCTTTCCGGACTTCTCAAGAACTTCGAGCTCAGCCATCAGGTTCACCATCTTTTTCGGGCTGTTCAATCCGAAAGCCCTAACCGCAATAGGCGAGTAGTGACTCGTGGTAACAATGGAGTTATGCCAGAATCGAAGCTTCTGGAACATTTATAACCAACGGGGTGAAGACGGCGCGGTCTCCGGCTAGCACTGATATTTTCTAAATCTTCACGGAAATTTAAAAATATGCGGGGATTATGTTTACCCGGGAAACCGCTTCCAAGAGGATTACTCGCAGACCGAGCGGTTTGCGGGTCTAAGTCGCCCGACTCAGATTAAACGAGATCCATCGACACCAGCTAACACAGGTCGGGCGGTCTGGCATAACTCAGACTGCCGCCAAGCACTAAAGATAGTCCAGGCCCAAGTCCAGCAGGGCAAGTCGCGGTCTCAAGTCGGAGGTCGCGCGGTTTATGCCATGGGGATAAGCCAAGGTCCAAAATAAAAGAACAAGCCGCGGTCTCAAGACAAAGATCGAGCGGGTAGCATCGTCGCCTTGTCCGCATCATCTTCAGCCTCTGGTCAAACAATTCAGAGGGGCAAGCCGCCAAGCCGCGCGGCTTCTTTCTTTCCTTCTTTGTGTATCCCGTCACCGCCTGCCCGTTTCTCCTGTACCCGGGCAGGCGGTTATTTTATCCCTGCCCGTTCGGGCAGGCCCCCAAGCCTATAAATAGGGGGCGGCACTGTTCCCAAGGGACACACACTCGAACCTAGGAGCTCGCTTGTTTGAGCTGCGGACTCGAGTTTCTCATCTTGCGGACTGTCTGACCAGCCGGCTTCTCTTTTCCTGCACTTGCAACCCGCTGTAACCACTTCTTTCTAATCAAAGGAAAGCCCGTCGCAGGAGTGGCATTTACCGCGGTGGGCGAAGTCTGGCCTTGACCGCTGCTAGCGGTCTCATTCTTCTATACAAAAAGTAACCGGCAACCCGCAGCCTCCGTTTTCCCTCGGAGGTGCGATCTCGGACTCAACACTCTTCCTTCCTTGCAGACAACTGCATCTCATAAGAGAGCAGCTTCCCAAACAGTGTATGGGTAGGAGTTTCACCTTGCTTGGCCACTTCCCTGATGGCACATAACTTTGCGTCCCAGTCTCTAGTTAGAGATATTAGGAACTTGTCATTAAGCTCGTAGTCACTAAATACCCTTTCAGAGGTTCTTAGTTCATTGACTATCCTAAAAGACCTTTCATTGTAGATGGAAATACTTTCCTGGCTCAGCTGCCTGAAAGCATCATATTCTTGATTGAGGAGTGATTTTCTATCATCCCTCACCTCAGCTGTCCCTTCCATATACACCACTAGTGTATCCCACATTTCCTTGGCTATTGTACAGTGCACTATGTTCTGAAAGGTGGAGTCATCAATTGCATTAACAATGATGTTTTCTGCTCTTTTGTCTATTGTGAATAATGCAAGTTCATCCTTGGTCAAGTCATTAAAAGCCTTCGCCACTCTCCTAGTTGGATCTATGGTGCAGGCAGTTTGAAAAGTGAAAGGGCCTTGCTTTACAGTGATGTTGATCCTTGGGTCTGATGCTTCCATAAACAATCTAACACTTTCCTTCCATATGTCAAAGTTTTTTTTGTTGCATATGGGCAACTTCATAGACCCCATCTCCTTCTGCAATCTAGTGGAGGTCATTGGATTCAGTTATGACTACTCCTTTATAGGATCTGGTCAGATAGTTATGTCCTTCTTGACCAACATACCTCTGATACCACTTGATAGTTTATAAGGATGTAGTCTTAATCACCTAGAGGGGGGTGAATAGGTCTATTTTAGTTTATGCTTTAGCCTAGCTGTTTTCTGAGTTAGTACTAGTAATAATCAAGCACACAGAAAACACACAAGCATTTATAGAGGTTCCTCAACACAGGGTGTCTTGAGTAGTCCTCTTTCCCCTTCACCTTTCTAACAATGAGTTAGACAAGGCCAACACCTCCAATCTCAGCTCCAAGAGCTTTCAACATAGATCCCTCAGATCTCTCAGGTTTTCTCAAACCCTACCTCAGGCTCAACAGCCCAACCTCAGGCACAGCTACCCTACAAGCTCAGACCTATCAAAAAGTCCTACCTCAGATCTCCACAGAGATCCTACCCTCAAGCTGAACTCTCGGCTCAACACTCAGGCCCAACAGCCCTACTCCCTCAGGCAAAATGCCCTACAAACTCAGAACAAGTAATGTTCCTACAGAGGGTAGTGAAAGTGATGCGTACAACAAAAGATAAAATAGTAAATTTTTTAAGCCTTGATCTTCTGTTGCTGACTTGAAGTTGAGAAGAGAACAACAGCTTCAATCCTGCCTTTCTCTGATCCTTCTCTTCAGTAGATGAATAAGGATCAACTTGCTCTACTTCAATCACACAGGAAGAGCAATCTTTCTCTCCTTTGTAGCTTCAGGAAGCGGAAGGAGCGAACTTCTTAGCAGCTCTCAATGTAACAGTAAAGCTGTCTTCTTTTTTTGCAAAAGATTTTTCCTTAAAGAGCCCTATGTTATTCTTTTATACTTCTCTTATCTTCAACGGCTATCAGATGGCCCCTGACACAGCATGGAGGAGATTGGAGTACCATATTTTGCTTTTCTGCAGCTTACGCTAAAAGAAAAACCCGCCAGCACATTTGAATCTATCTCAGTGGTTGGGCTGAGACAGCTTCCAGTCTCAATGGCTACTTCGGTCCTGTCCCAGCGGATCCGCTGAGATAGACAGTTGTCTCAATGGTTTTCCTTTATCTACAGCTCAGCTGGCCTAGACACCTTCTCAGCGGCTCCTGGCCTTGTCTCATCAGTTCAGCTGAGACTGAGAACTTGTCTCAGCGGTTTTGGCAGTAAACCACTGAACTTACTTCCCACCTTGGAATAACCTAACCCTGCAGAATTAAAATATTCCTGAGAGAAAAAGCTCGGGGTACTCCGCAAGCATTGTTTGCTCTCTTTCCCAAGAGAGTTCCTATCTTCCGCAATTATTTCAACAGACCTTTACCATCCGTATGGACTTGTTCCGCAACTGCTTTACTTCAGTGTCTTCAATGCAAATGGGCTTGACTTTCGTCGCTAGCCCACCATCTACCGACACTTCGCTGGCCGCAACAACAAGAGTAGACTCTTTCACAGCCTTCCGCAACACAGAGATATGAAATACATCATGCAGCCCGCTCAGCTCCGAAGATAGAGCAAGCCGGTAAGCAGCTTCACCAATGCGCTCCAAGATCTCGAACGGTCCTAAGTACCTTGGACTTATCTTTTTCAAGCATCGGATCCTCGATACTCATTTGAACGGTTTGATCTTTAGGTAAACCCAATCACCAATGGAGAACTCGACGTTCCGGTGATTTGTATTGTAATACTTTGCCTGCCTATCCTGGGCAATGAGCAACAGCTCTCGAATTGCCCGGATTGATGTATTTGCTTCATCCACGTCCTTGCGTTTCAACAACTTCGTGTCGCCCGTTTCAGCCCAAGCCAACGGTGTACGACATTTTCTACCATAAAGAGCCTCGAAAGGTGCCATCTTTATACTTGCTTGGTAGTTGTTGTTGTAGGCAAACTCAATCATATATAGATGATCTTCCCATTTCTTTCCGAAGTCCAAAGCGCACATCCTTAGCATGTATTCCATCGTCCTATTGGTCCTTTCGGTCTGTCCATCTGTTTGCGGGTGGAAGGTCGTGCTAAATTTTAGCTTGGTACCCAATAATTGATGAATCAGCCTCCAATCGTTTGACGTGAACCGCCCATCACGATCGCTCACGATGCTACGGGGAACCCCGTGCAACCATACGATATTATCAACGTATAACTTTGCTAGCTTTTCTACGGAGTCGTCTTTCCAGTTCGGAATAAAGTGCGAAACTTTCGTCAATCGATCTACGATCACCCAGATGGCGTCGTTTCCATGTTGCGATTTCGGCAATCCATGCATGAAATCCATCGAAATATCGTCGAACTTCCATTCCGGGATCGGTAAAGACTTTAGAAACCCACCAGGTCTTCGACATTCAGCCTTCACCAACACGCAAGTGTGATACTTGGCCACGTAGAGTGCAATGTCTTTCTTCATTCCTGGCCACCAAAAGAGCTTCTTCATATCCATGTACATCTTTTTGCTCCCAGGGTGGATCGAGTACTTGGTAAAGTGAGCCTCGTACATCAATTCCACCCGTAATGTACCAACATTTGGGACGCACAATCTGTCGTTTTTCCACATAAGATCATCTTCGAAGGAGAAATCAGCGTTTGACCCATCAACGGTCTCCGCTTTATAACATTTCATGCTCGTATCCAGCTCCAAAGCTTGTCGAACTCGGTCGGCAAGGTCGTATTGAACCTCCGTCCAGTTCAAACATGCTGAAGGAGACGTTCTTCTATCGACACAAAAGATCTCCAAGGCTTCTAGCTCCCGGATTAGACGTTCATCATGCATCAAAATCCAGTTTGCCTGTGCAGGAGCCCGACGACTCAACGCATCCTCAACCACATTTCCTTTCACATGAGTGTATCGAATGTCGAAGGTGTAGTCCCCAAGGAACTCCATCCACCTCCTTTGTCGCATACTCAACTCCTTCTGATCAAGCAGGTACTTGAGGCTTTTGTGGCCCGTAAAGATGTCGATCTTCACGCCATACAAGTAGTGCCTCCAAAGTTTAAGAGCAGATACCACGGCCACTAGCTCCAAATCATGGACCGGGTAGTTCCTCTCATGTACCTTTAACTAGCAGGAGCCATAGTGAAAGTGCACAGTTAACCTCACAAGAATTCTCTAGAGGGGGTGAATAGAGATTTAAAAATACTTTGTGCAATTATATATATATGTAATAATCACAGATTTAAGCTTCCCACACACCAACAAGAATTAAGCAAGTAAAGAAGAAAAATAGCAAGAAGAAAATCACATCACAACACAAAGAAATATAGTGGTTCCCCAAACTTTGGGTAGTCCACTCTTTTACCCCCTTTGGTAGGAATTCACTAACTTGTACTGAGTCTTTTGATAAGGAGACTCTTAGAACCAGACTGAGTCTTTTGATAAGGAGACTCTTAGAACCAGACTGAGTCTTTTGGTAAGGAGACTCTTAGAACCACTACAACTGAATTTTTTGAAGAGAGATTCTAAAAACTCTTTTACACAATTTGAAAATGAAATAAGAATGAGAAGAAGAAGTAGAACAAGTAGAAGAGCAGAAAACAATATATGTAAGAAAGAATCTTCTTCCTAGTAAGAAGATTAGAAGCACAAGTATAGTGAATATGATCTCTCTTCTATAGTGAGAAGGAGATTGTAGCCCTTTCTCTCTTTTAGTGAGAGCTTTCAGAAATTGCAGCAGTATGACTTCAGAAGAAGGAGAAGAAGAAGTCTTGTTGTTTGCTTCAGCACACTATCACTTCTCTCAACTTTTCTCACTCTTCTCTTGGGAGCTTTTCCTCTTTTTCAAATGGATGGAGTGGATCACTTCTACTTTTTCTCTGCCGACTTCCCTCTTATTTATAGCTCTGTTTATTCAAAGAATACTATAGGAGAATAATCAATTAGTAGTTAGAGAAATGGTAAGAGAGAAAAGATCCCATAATCAATATTTCTGTAGAAAGAAAGAGATTATTCTGATTTCAAATAATATCCATAATAAACTTAATCAATTTAGCCAAGAATCACTTAGAAGGAAAGACTGATTCAAAACGGCTAGAAAAGAGTAATATCATTCCATAAAATTAAGATCTATAGATAGAAGGAAAGAAATCTGGCGTGTTTTGAATTTGAAATAGAATCGACGTACGTCGATTACTATTTGACGTAAGCGTCGATTTCAGACTGGATGGACGTCGAGAGGAGAATATGGAAGGTGCGTCGACTAAGATACGTCGACTTCACTAGATACGTCGACTAGAAGTCAGAGTTACGTCGACATAGGTTACGTCAAATTCTGTTTAGAGCTACTCCGACTCATTCTGAGAGGAATGTCGACTATACTTCGACGTTGCAACGAATACTATTCGACGCATATTTACTTAGACTAATATTTCATTCTTAGAATTTATATCCTACTCATTTTTAGGGGTTAAGATAAATCATTTCCCCAACAATCTCCCCCTATTTGTCTTAACCCTATTCAGGGAGAAATTGTACCAGCTTTTAATCAACAAGCAAGGCATTCATATAGAAAAGAAATATGTTAAGTAATCAGAAGAAAATATAATCAGACTTCATAAACAGTATTTAATCATGGAGGAAAGAGTATAGAGTATATCAACATTGTTTAACACATTACTCTGGAGGGGTAGGAGGAGTTTTTCTTTTCCTAGTGAATACTAAAGTTTTTGGAGAAGTGGGTTGCTCCTTCTCAGTAACAGGTGGTTCACTCAGCTCCCCCTGAGCCACAGCAGTTTGCTCCCCCTGAGATGGAACTTCCTTTGAGCCTTCTACTTCTGCCTCTTCAGTTTCTTTCTCAGCTCCAGCTTCAATTATGTCAGCATTTGGCTCCCCCTGAGCTTCAGCTTCCTCTTCTTTCTCAGCATCAGTTTCCTTTTCAACTTCTGCTCTGCTAGCCTCCTCTAGAAAGAGGACTACTTGTTGTGTAGCTTCTCTTACTATAAAGAGTACATCTGTTATCTGGTCCTCAGTATGTGGCTCTGGTACTAATTCATTCCCAATTATCTGACGACCATCAAATTTTGAAGTAGGAAGGGACTTGTGTGAGAGAGATTTGAGACTTGAGAGCAGCTCTTCATCTAATTTCTCCCCCTTCTTGACCTTCTTAGCTAAGGAGGTTAAGAAAGACTTGGTCACTTTAGAGGAAGAGATAGAGGACTTCAAGCTTTGCACAGAGGCATTGACCCCATCTATTTGGGTTTGCATATGCATGATGGAGGAGTGAAGTTGAGAGCAGTGTCCATCCAGCATGTCCTGAAATTTTTGGGTTGCTGACTGGATACACTGGGTGATGAGGTTTTCAGTGGATGGAGATGGTTCATGTTGTGTTGGAGGAGGAGGAGACAATGGAGGAGGAGGAGATAATGGTGGAGGTGTATGTGATGAAGGTGGAGAGGGGACTGTATCATTTTGATGAGGTGTATTTGATGGAGGAGGTGGAGGAATGGAGGAGGGTTGAGCAGGTGATTGAGTTGGTATTTGTGAAGGTGTGGATGATGGTGGTACAGAAGAGATGTCTGTATGAGTAGGAGGAGGAGGTTAAGATGGATGAGCAGGAGAGTTAGGAGGACATGGAGTCCTTTCAGGAATGGCACCAGGCTTGGGGATTTGCCTGGTCCATTTTGAGAAGAGAGCAATGGACATCCTTTTGCCAGGAGGGATGGGAATTCCTTTTGACCTGCATTGGTCAGGGAAGGAGTGGAAAAGTACCTGACTCATAATTCTCATGTAAGCATTTTCGTTGTGAGAATATTTGTACCCTATCATTTTGAGTAAGCAGCTGGCCCAGTTTACTTTCTTCTTCAGTACAAGTGCCCCCATGATGTTCAGTTGCTGCTTGGGCACTGCATCATGGGCAGAGATCTTACAGAGTAGTACTTTTCCTACTATGTCTGCCAGTAGCCTATACTCATCAGAAAAATCTATTTTCTTCAGATGGATTGGTTTATCTTTGGAGAATTTCATGGTGATTAACAGACTTTTGATTTCATCAGGGGTGAGTTCCACAGGTTCATCACCTGATAGGGGGAGATTAATTTAGTTACTCTCTAGGGAATAATTTGCTTTCCCCTTTTTGATTTGAACAAAGATAGTGTTGGTATGTACCTGATGGGAGATCAAAAGTGTTCCTAATGTGTTCTGCAGAGATTGAGACAGGTGTCTCATAGATTGTTCCGGTGATTTCTCCTTGCTCAGATATCTGAACATGATTCATTAACTCTGTGAGTTCAGTTTCTAGGAGTTTTCATCTTGTGGAGATGAGTTTATCTAGGTCGGCTTCAGTGAAAAGAGCTATGATGCTCTTATAGTTTTCGGCGGCAGCTTGGAAGGATTCAAGATCAATGTCGAAACCAGAGTTGATCTTAGGAGCCATTTTAGGTTAGGAGAGAGAGGAAGAAACGGCTGGACTGAGGAGGAAAGAGGATGAAAGATGCAGTGAGCTTGCAGATTTCTAACGGAAGAGTTTATTTAAATCAGGTGAAACGTCGAAACGAGACACAATTCGAGGCTTATTCCGTACTTTAGTAGATGCGAACGAAAAAAATTTAGTGTTGTCGCTCTTTTTCATGAAGTTGACGTTACGTCGAGTGGGATTCGACGTAAGCGTCGATATAGTTTGAGTTGAGAAGATAGGGTCTCCTATCGACGTATGCGTCGATTTAAGAAATCGACGTGAGTTTTACTTTGTCTGAAGATTCCAGGTTTTTCTTGAGGGATTCTTTCTTCCTAATCCTAAAGTTTTCTAAGTTACCCTAGGACTAATTTTATGAACAATTTGATTGATTATGCCAACACTGTTTGGCAGTGTGGCCAATTTTATTGCAAATATATCACATAATTTTCTTTTGACTAAGGAAATTTGAGTTTAGGGAGGAATAGAGATGGTGATTAGGATAAAAGTTTTGATCAGGATAGTAATTTTGATTATGAAAAGATTTTTGATTAGAATAGAAGTTTTGATCAGGATGAAAGGGTCCTGAATGGGGGTTAAGATAGAAAGTTTTTGAAGAATACCCATGTCCTGTATTTAAGTTGCTCTGAGGTTTTATGCGTCGATATCTATTCGACATATGTTGAGAGTTGTGTCGATATAAATTCGACGCTTTCTCCTGATTGCGTTGATCTGGAATCGATGCATGGAAGTAGTTGCGTCGATTGTAAGTCGACGCAATTTTATTCATGCGTCGATTTGAGGTCGAAGCATCTGAGAGATTGCGTCGAGTAGAATTCGACGTACTATCATTCATGCTTCGATATGAAGTCGACGCAATTGTGTCTTCACAGATTTTATTTTTCCCTTTTTCTGGTTGGAGTTTTGTTTCTTTATAACTTGTTTCTTTTGGCCTAGTTGCCTTCTCATAGGTAGTTTGAGAGTTTTCTTCTGAATGGTATGATGATGATTCATCAAGGTGGTTTATCTCCTTGTGGGTGAAGTCTTCTTCTTTATTTCGTGAGTCTTCTTCTAAGTTTGTTGATCTAATGGGTTTAGTATATTTGACAGGGCTCATCCAAGCAGGTTTGGTAGATGGTATTGAACTAGTTGAAGGGTCATCCCCTAGCCCCAAATTTTTATATCTTATTGTTTGTTTATCAGTGATTTCTTTAAGAGTTTGGCTTCTGATTTTTATAGATTCTTCAAAAGCTTTTGCCTGGGATACCTTATTCTTAAGAAGTTGATTTTCTATTTTAGCACTATTTATTTCCTTTTCTGTTTTATAGATTTCACATCTTAGTTCATAATTTTTTGAACATGTATCCTCTATTTTTCTCATTTTAATTTATTCTTTTAGATCCTTAATTTCTTGTTTAGCTTTTAGTTGATCTAAACAGAGTCTTTCAAAATCATTTTTAAAATCATCACATAGAAAATCTATTTCATCAAAAATGCTTACCTCATCCTTATCCTCAGATTCCTCTATGAGAGTAAGGCTATCTTCTTTGGTTGTTGAAGAGATGCTTCCTTATGATCCTGTTTCACTCCATGATTCAGCAACACATTCTTCTTCTGTGCTTCCAAGAGCCATTAAGCATAGGTCTTCTTGCTTAGACTCTTCATTGTCACTTTTAGATGAAGTGCTGTCTTCAGAATCTGTCTCACTCCAAGCTTCTGCAATGAAGCCACTTTTTTTCTTCTTCCCCTTTTTCTTGAGATCTTTCTTTTTCAGATCTTTCTTCTTCTCAGCATTCTCTGGACATTCTGGAGTAATATGTCCAGTTTTCCTGCAGGAATAGCAAACAATTTCTTTAGAAGGAGTCTTGTCATACCTTGATTTTGACTCTCTCCTTCTAGACCCATCTGGCCTAACCTATTTCTTGAATCTTCTGTCCAGGAGGCTGAACAGTTCTTCTTCAGTAACAGAGGTTTCTTCTTCTGTTGCTTTTAATGCAATGTTTCTATCTTTTGAGGAGGTTGGAGTGTTTTTCCTTCTTTCCTTCTCTTCTCTAGTTTTCGATAGTTGCTCATAGGATTTAAGTTTTCCTAAGAGAGCATCTGTTGAGATTTCCTTTTGTCCTCTTGTATCTCTTATAGCCCATATTCTTGAGTCTCATGAACTTGGGAGACTCATTAACAATTTGTCATTGATCTCTGTGAGAGAGATCTCTCTATCCAAGCTCCTTAATTGATTGATGATCAGACTGAATCTGTCATACATCTCAAATATGGTTTCTTCATGCTTCTTTTGAAAGTTCCCATATTGGGAGATCAATAGAGCCTTTTTATCTTTCCTTTCATCAGCACTTCCTTCTACCATCTTTGTAAGAGCCTCCCAGATTTCTTTGGCTGATTCACAGTCAACAACCCTTTCAAAGATTTCATCTGAGAGGGTTGAGACAAGAATGTTCACAGCTTTTGCATCACATGTTCCTGCCTTCTTCTCTTCAACTGTCCACTCAGCCTTTGGAACAAGTGTTTGAGTCACTTCACCACTTGAGTCTCTTCTATAAGGCTTGGGAGGACCTGTCAAGATAATATTAAACAAATCTTCATCAACAGAATTCATATAGATCCTAATTCTTGTTTTCCAAACTGCAAACTTTTCAAGATTGCACATTGGTGGTCTGGTGGAAGCATAATCCTTGATTTGTGCCATGTGAATAAAATAGCTTTTAGAAATATATATATATATATATATGAGGTAGGATCTTTTTGATCAAGGAGTTACCCTTTTTAGATCAACCTCCCTCTGATACAAATTGAAAGTGCACAGTTAACCTCACTAGAATTCTCTAGAGGGGGGGGGGTGAATAGAGATTTAAAAATACTTTGTGCAATTATATATATATATATATGTGTAATAATCACATATTTAAGCTTCCCACACACCAACAAAAATTAAGCAAGTAAAGAAGAAAAATAGCAAGAAGAAAATCACAACACAACACAAAGAAATATAGTGGTTCCCCAAACTTTGGGTAGTCCACTCTTCTACCCCCTTTGGTAGGAATTCACTAACTTGCACTGAGTCTTTTGATAAGGAGACTCTTAGAACCAGACTGAGTCTTTTGATAAGGAGACTCTTAAAACCAGACTGAGCCTTTTGGTAAGGAGACTCTTAGAACCACTACAACTGAATTTTTTGAAGAGAGATTCTAAAAACTCTTTTACACAATTTGAAAATGAAATAAGAATGAGAAGAAGAAGTAGAACAAGTAGAAGAGCAGAAAACAATATATGTAAGAAAGAATCTTCTTCCTAGCAAAAAGATTAGAAGCACAAGTATAGTGAATATGATCTCTCTTCTATAGTGAGAAGGAGATTGTAGCCCTTTCTCTCTTTTAGTGAGAGCTTTCAGAAATTGCAGCAGTATGACTTCAGAAGAAGGAGAAGAAGAAGTCTTGTTGTTTGCTTCAGCACACTATCACTTCTCTCAGCTTTTCTCACTCTTCTCTTGGGAGCTTTTCCTCTTTTTCAAATGGATGGAGTGGATCACTTCTACTTTTTCTCTGCCGACTTCCCTCTTATTTATAGCTCTGTTTATTCAAAGAATACTATAGGAGAATAATCAATTAGTAGTTAGAGAAATGGTAAGAGAGAAAAGATCCCATAATCAATATTTCTGTAGAAGGAAAGAGATTATTCTGATTTCAAATAATATTCATAATAAACTTAATCAATTTAGCCAAAAATCATTTAGAAGGAATGACTGATTCAAAATGGCTAGAAAAGAATAATATCATTCCATAAAATTAAGATCTACAGATAGAAGGAAAGAAATCTGGCGTGTTTTGAATTTGACATAGAAATCGACATACGTCAATTACTATTCGACGTAAGCGTCGATTTCAGACTGGCTGGACGTCGAGAGGAGAATATGGAAGGTTCGTCGACTAAGATACGTCGACTTCACTAGATACGTCGACTAGAAGTTAGAGTTACGTCGACATAGGTTACGTCGAATTCTGTTTAGAGCTACTCCAACTCATTCTGAGAGGAACGTCGACTATACTTCGACGTTGCGTCGAATACTATTCGACGCATATTTACTTAGACTAATATTTCATTCTTAGAATTTATATCCTACTCATTTTTAGGGGTTAAGATAAATCATTTCCCCAACACATAGGCAATTACATTTCTGAACTACACCAGAACGCAACCCAAGCCACTCCCCGAGGCGTCGCTATATATTTCGTAACCTTCTGTTCCACATGGCGAGCATAGAATGGGCGTCGTGGTCATACGGCTCTTCAGTTCCTCAAAAGCTCGTGCGCACTCTGGCGACAAAACGAACTTATGATCTTTCCTAGTCAGTTTAGTGAGAGGAAGTGCGACCCTCGAGAAGTTCTCAACAAAGCGCCTATAATAGCCGACGAGTCCTAAGAAACTTCGGACTTCCGCTACATTTTTCAACACAGGCCACGCTCGGATCGCTTCTATTTTCGACGGATCTACCGCAATTCCATCCCCACTAACAACATGACCCAGGAATGCTACTGACGATAGCCAAAACTCGCACTTGGAGAACTTAGCATATAGTTGACTCCTCCTCAGGGTGCTCAAAACTGCGTGCAGATGCTCTGCATGCTCCTCCTCCGACTGAGAGTATACCAAAATGTCGTCAATGAAGACGATCACAAATTGATACAAATACTCTCGGAACGTTCTAATCATTAAGTCCATGAATACCAACGGTGCATTAGACAGACCGAACGGCATAACCGTGAACTCATAGTGCCCAAAGAGGGTATTGAACGCTGTCTTTGGAATGTCACAATCCCGTATACAAAGCTAATAATAGTTCGACCTTAAGTCTAGCTTAGAGTATACCGTCTACCCAACTAGTTGGTCGAATAAGTCATCGATTCTCAGAATCGGATAACGGTTCTTCTCGGTCAGCTTAGTCCGCTACTACTAGGACAAGACCAAAGTTGGGCTTAGGCCCCGAATCCTTCAACAAGGTGAAGAACATCTTCGCGCCTTTTCACAGCTTCTCCTATCCGCACTCATTCGAGATCAATTGGGCAGCATTACGGTGGCCACACTGCTATCTCTATCCGCACACGGGGTAGAAATCATATTAATCGATGATCATACATACCTATGGCAACATCGCATTGTTGAATGACCTCTTGCTGGCCATAAGAGTAGACTCTCTGCTGGGTTAGATAATGCTGGGAAGTCGAAGACTCCACCGCCTTGCCTTTCTCCATAGAAGTTGAACCCATCGCACGAGCATAGTCTGCTTCTCCGCTTTTTGCCTTTGGGGGACCACTTTGACACACTCGAGCTTTGTGTCCCACCTTTCCGCAAGTGAAACAAATTAAGGAACACCGTGCAGTCTTAGCTTCCACAGAGTTGAACTTTCTCTTGTTTCTTCTGAACTCAGACTTGGACTGAGAGACCGGCGCATGAAACTCTAACTTCTTTACATTGAAGTCTTTCGCGCGTGGCATACTCTTCCTATCCATTTCCAGAGATTTTGCTTCTTTCACTAAGACGTTGAAGCCAAGTAACATTGGACCCACAAGCATTAGTCTTAGGTCATCTCGCAAACCATTGTAGAACTTGTTGACCTTGGTCTCCTCATCTTCCCACATAGACCTCTCATAACGACCCAGACTGATGAACTCATTCAGGTACTCATCCACTGAGTGCGCTCCCTGCTCCAGGTGTAAACATTTGTTCTGTAGTGCCAAATGCTTTGTTGAGAGCATGTACCTTTGAAGGAATGACTCATGGAAGTTTTCCTAAGAGATTTCGGTAAGTTGTCTCCCACCAAATTTGTGCACCAACTCTTCTTCCCACCAAAGTCTTGCTTCTCTTATAAGTAGGAAGGTGTCCAAGGATACCAACATATCCTTAGTTATAAGTATTGATGTTAAAGTCCTCTTTATTTCTGACAACCACTCCGCAGCTCTCCCAGGGGATTCGGTCCCCGCGAAGGATGGAGGGTTGAGGCTCAGAAAGTACTTTAACAGTTGATAGCGCAATTGTGGTTCCGCTTCTGGCTCACTTCCCCTTGTCGGAACCGGGGCCACAATAAGACTGGGAGGCTGTACCAGCCTTCCTAGCCATGCATTCTGTGCGGCCATTGTCACAACCCGCATTTTTCCCAAAAATATAATACGTAATATCAGAGCAAGGGAAAAATACGCGTCATGATGCCACGCCTGCAGGAGAGGACTACAGACGCTCAGGCAAACACTCTTTACGATAATTTTATAAAAGACATATATGTGATTGGATTAAAAGAGAAATTTTCATTTTAGCTTAAGACCGCGTCCCTCGATCTAGTGGATCATCTAGTCCACAAGTAGAAAACTATATATACGCAGCGAAAAATAGGTTTATTTTTAGCCTACATGAGCAAGTAAATAAGCATTCCAGAAATGATATGCACATATCTAGGTTTAGTACAGTAAGAAAGGATTTTCTTCGATTTTCAAAATATGTGACATTTGTTAAAAATCCTGATGTGCAAGGATGACATTTTTATATTAATAAAGTAACTACTACATCTTAGCAAAAAGCTTCTCAGAGAGCAAGTAAGTAAGGTACTCAGAAGTAACAGCAAAGCAAACAGCAAGTACTCTAAACATAAAAGCCATACGGGCGCCAACAGCTGACACGAACCCGCAGGGAAGAAGGAAAAACAGCTAAAGGAGAGACAACAACTAAGCAACTGCCCCTTACCTAAGAGGGGAAGGGCCTCGACAGGAACACTGAACGACGCCGCTCTAACTCCTGCGGCGGCTAAAAACCTGAACCTGAGACATTCATAAGAAAAGAATGCCTCAGCCCAAGAGGGTGCAAGAAAACCAAGATTAGCAGTAAGAGAAATAAGAGAGTGCGGAAAGGAAAACTAAGCAGGTAAACATCTATAATCTTACAACAACCCGAGCCAGCTCAAACGAGTGAACTCGGTAAGAAGAAAAGCCTGCACCAGAAGGTAATAGTCAACACAATCAAAGCCCACCACGTGTCCGCCATTGCGGCTCAGATGAGATAGTCATACATATACTATCATAATACACATATATAAGCATATGTGCTTAAGAACTTGAGACTGATCAGCTCGAGGGAAAAGTGTCCCCCAAAAGAAGGTACTGCGACGGTGGTATCTTCCACCAACGCCCGCAGCCCAAAACCCGGGTCGTGGTCCTCTATCCACTGCCACCCAAAACCAAATCCGGGTGGTGGTACTCTATCCACTGCCACCCAAAACTACCCACCGTGCAAGGCTTAAAACAAAGGTTCTAAATAATCAAATTAAGTTTCAATTAAGACACGGGACGTAACCCGAGATACCAGCACCATAACACCCTAAGGATAGGGTCACAAAGAAATGAACACTACTAAACAATTCATTTGAAAACACTTGGTGAGTCCAAACTTGACTCCCAACGAACTTCTCAAAACCGTGCAATGAATTGGGCACGACAAGACACCATAAATGATCACTTTTCTATAAGAATGAAAGTTTCAATAATTGGAACGGGTGAAGAGCTTGAAACCCAAAATGCAACCACCCAACTATCCACATTAGCAATAAATGATTTCGTTGTGTCATCGAGAACTAGCAAAAGAAATTCCCAGGGAGTTTAGCATCTAATTCCCCGTACCCGTCGGGAATTAGGAAACAAAATCCCAGGGAATTTAACCGGCTAGACCATCAGAACATAGCCAACAAAAGAACAGTGCAGGATTTAGAGATTTACCGAGCAAGACCACTTATGCTTAACTAAACAGATAAGTCCAAGATTTAACCAATAACATAAAGACCAAGGAGAAACCTCGCATAAAACCAATAGCTGACATGCACAACTTCCCCACGAGACGAAACCTCTAGCATATAGCCTAGGAAATCTAACTTTGCATAAACCTAAGTAAATACCTAGCCATAAAACTTAAACCCAGAAAATTTACGAATCGGTAATTTACTTAAGGTTATACCAAGAAAATTTCCTAGCGTATAGGCGCAGAGGTTTATATATTAAGTGTTCAAATTAGGGGGAACAAGGGAAAAAATAAGATATATCAAAAGCTGCCATGGTAAATCAAGGGGAAGACAGGCACAAAGAAACTATAAGGAACCTTGCCAACAACCAAGAGGAACACCACACATAACCTAATAGGTAGGATCATAATTACAGCAGCCCCAATTAGAGGATATATACAACCAGCAGCCCCCATCAACAATACTTGAGGAGCATCCCCCTGAACAAAGTATAAACCAGCCAGCCCCAAATGAGCAATATATGAAACAGCCACCATACAAAAGCATAAGAGGCAGCCCCCCAACAAGAATAGGAGAGTTATATATATACAGCAGCCCCCCTCAACAAGAAAAAGGAGGATTAAATACATAGCAGCCCCCTCAACATAAAAGGGGAAAACATAAATATAGCAGCCCAAAGAGATTAACACCCCCTAAGTAGAGATTTAACTGCAGCAGCCTAAAATGAATTCATATATATAAGCAGCCTAACCGAGCCTCCAAAGGATGAACTATGCAGAACTTACCCCAGATGGACGATCCAACCGATTAAAACAAGCTTAGAGGGATCCAAATTTCCACATTTATAAGACCAGTGCGAACTTAAATAAACAAGATTAGCCTTGGGTTGATTAAGTATTAACCAACTTAAGACCAGGTTTAGAGGAACACCAAAAGAAAAATCAAGATTAGCCAAGAGTCCCGGTTAACCACAATTTCGATCAAGAAATGGTCTATTCAATCTAGGTTTAGCAAACAACAAGAATAGCTCCAGATTTTTAGAAGGACAAACAAACCCATGCTCCCAGTTTTTTTTGCAATCAACGATCAAGTACATGCCTCCCAATTTTGTAAGAATCAAACATATAAATCAAGGGTAAGAACCCAGATCTTTGCCACAAGATCAAATCAGGAGCAGCCCAACTAACAGCATACTAACAGGAATCAACATAGCAGCCCAACTAACAGCATACCAAGCTAAGAAATAACAACAACCCAAGCTAAAGACAGCAGCCCAAGCTAAGAATCAACAGCCCCCATTAGGGAATGAAAAACAAAGAGCAGCCCCTAATATGATCCAACGATCTTGGCAACAAATTAAAACTTCTGAGCTTAGAGATCCAGAAAAAAGAGGAGGGAGGGAGGAAAGGTTTTCTTGCCTGGATTCGATTGACGACTCGCCGGATCGCGGCAAGACCGACGAAAGCCGACCTAAAAGGCTGCCCCCGGCGACGAAAGAAAGGCCCGACGACCTCCCGAGACCACTCCGACGGCCAAGCCCCTGACCTCCGGCGCCACCGACGAAGCCCTAGGTCGCCTCTACCAGCACCCTCGGCAGAAGAAGAAATCGCTAAAAAAAGGGGAGGAGGGTTATCGGGGCACGGGGAGAAGGAGAGAATGGCTGGGAGGGGGGGTTTAGTTATAATATATGTATGTTTATATATTAATAAACTCTTTTTTTTCTTTATATATATAAAAAAATAACTTATATTTATATATATATATAAGAAATTTATAAGCGTAAAACTTATGTATACTTGTACAACCACCCGCATATAAACATAAAGCCTAATGTATCCCAAATATTATACGCATATACGCATACATATATATGTTGTATTTATGTTTGTATAAATCTTTATACGCCACTATACGCACCAACATAAACCCTTATACAACCCCTAGCACAAATACAAATACATATACACACTTATATAATTTTCCTACTTATAAACTTCTATATCTAAACATTTATATCTATAACTATATAAGCCTATTTACTTATAAACTTACCTATATAAAAACATAACCGCATAGATGACTCAATCAAGGATTAACTCGCCGGACGACGACGATCTCGAAAGATAACGCCCCTACGCATCGACACCCTAAATTAAATCTCGCTTGCGAATAATTATCATAAATTCCATATGTTTTAAATAAAATAATTATAAGAAAAAACCCAGGGCGTTACAGTCACCCCACCAAGGAGGAAGTTTCGTCCCGAAACTTAGAATCAAAACTTAGAAGGCATCGAATGAAAGGTATGAAGGGAGAGGTAAACTCACACTCGCTAGAAAGGAACGCTAACCAAAAAGGGCTAGGAAAGCGGATGCGGATATGACTACCCCAAAAGAAAAGGACATTACCAAGAACTCGATATGTCCAGACCGAGAACAGAAAACAGATCGCGGGACACCGGACTCGCGGATCCCCAACTGAAGGAAGCCTAAATGAAGATCAGCTTTCGAAAATACCGAACAACTTGCTTTTTCACGAACAAGACGAGAGCACTCCAGGGCGAAGAACTAGGCCAGAAAAAGCCACACTGCAACCACTCATCTAACTGAGTGCGCAACTCTCGCAACACAAGCGGGGCCAAATGGTACGGTGCCATAGCAAAAGGACAAGTACCCAGCTCAAGGTCAGAAACAAACTCCTCAACTCGCGCAGGTAGAAGAACTAGGAAGATTAACTGGGAAGACATCAGGGGACTCCCGCGCCACAGGGAAAACCTCGATACACAACAAACTGAAAAAGGTTTCTAGCATAGAAATAAGGTAAGCAACGCCATTAAAACTAAAGGCTCCTGGCACACACCGCGGAAATAACCGGGGAAAACATAGCGCGGAAAACCAAACACGCTCGAGGGTTGACCGATGTCCAGCTCAAAGACCAAACGCTTTACCTTGCGTTGGATAACAACATCAAACCTGGACAACCAGCCCAAACCCAAAAAAAATCACGATGAAGGCCCAAATGAGGATAAGATGCTTACTCAGTACTCAATCTTACGTCTCCAGAACATAAACAGACTCTTTGACATAGAAAAGATTAGGCCGAACATAAATATCGAGCTAGGGGCCAGATAACCAAAACACAAACTTTCACGACTGGCTCACGTGAAACACACCGTGAAACTAGGGAAAGAAGCAGGAAAATACAGCTTAACTGCAGATGTTCTGATGCACTCAACTCTGGGATCAGAGAAACCATCAAGAAACCCATGCCCCCAACTACGAGCTCTAAATTAGCACTCCGCTAATTGCAAATCTCTCATAACACACCTGAGCCAACTGTAGCTCTCCACGGATAAGTGATACCGCTACGCTCGAATCCACCCAAGCTTCCAAGATCTGCCTCAAAATGTTGACAGACACAACATTTAGATATAAGCCTTACTAAGCCAACTTGAACTTCCTACCACCAAACCATTTCCTTCAGATCACGATACATTCCTTTTGAAATCAAAATGGTAGGCAACGCTAGAACTTTATGCTTCGCCATAAATCCTTGCCCGAATATCCTCAATAGCAGGAATATAATATTTACTTCTAAATTTCTACGTGATCATATCTTTCTCCAGAAGTCCAGAAAATCTTTGCATTAGGATTAACCCCGAATGAAACACAATTCAAATTTATAAAGAAAAACTCTCCCAACCCTAAGCTGGTCAACAATAATATTGCTTCCAACGGTTGCCAATGAAATTCTCTCTGCCAGCTACTACACTAGAACACTAATGATGAGTGTAGGGTAATTCTTCCTATAAAATTTCAAATTCCATGAACCATTCGCAAGCACAATCCCTGTCTACGCCAGAACAGAACACCCAAACCATGATCAAAATTCACGACAAGGTCTTCTAAATTCAACACTTCCAACTCAACCTAACGATGACCGCCTGCAAAGCTCTATAGCCAAAACATCGAGTAAAACTCAAATCAAAAAGAAGGCACGCTCAACATCCTCTACCTTAACTCGCACAGAATTGAGATAACAAAAATCCAAATCCACATTCGCAAGACAACGAATAAACTAGGTCAAAACCTTAACCTGAAAACACCTCAAAACACCTAGCTTAAGACGCAACAGCTAGGAACCAGAATTTCCTAACTCGATACAGATCAGAAAGGAGTAGATACTTGCTCTTGCTGTTACCTTGCTCTGGGAATTTATGAAATGATGTTATGCTAAACTTAGGATGATACACCATCATCCTATCAACTTATGTGCATATAAAATAATGCATGAATGCCAAATTTTATTCCAAATCATGTGTGTACGAGCGTCATCATGTATGTCTTTAGCTTGGCACGTGTGCAATGCTATGTTATGATGCATATGCAGTGCTATGCAATCTAAAAAGGCCTTAATGCATGCTATGAGCGGCGTACACATGCGATCTTATGCATCCCATACTACATATTATCGCATGCAACGAAAAAGAAAATCTAATGGACACGCATGCGACCTATGTTATGCATCCCATACTACATAACAGTTGTATGTTGTCACCTATGAGGATCCATATACAAACACATATTATGCATCCCATACAACGTAATATGCCCCGTATACTTCTTATCATGCTATGAGTGTAGTGTTCATGCTTCAGCCAAGACATACTGATGACCCTTCGGTGTGTGTATGCAATGAATGACGATTCTCACCAGGCGGTTAACCGGGCAACCAAACAATCACAGCAACCCGGCTAACCTGGCTCTGATACCAACTGTCACAACCCGCATTTTTCCCAAAAATATAATACGTAATATCAGAGCAAGGGAAAAATATGCGTCATGATGCCACGCCTGCAGGAGACGACTACAGACGCTCAGGCAAACACTCTTTACGATAATTTTATAAAAGACATATATGTGATTGGATTAAAAGAGAAATTTTTATTTTAGCTTAAGACCACGTCCCTCGGTCTAGTGGATCATCTAGTCCACAAGTAGAAAACTATATATACGCAGCGGAAAATAGGTTTATTTTTAGCCTACATGAGCAAATAAATAAGCATTCCAGAAATGATATGCACATATCTAGGTTTAGTACAGTAAGAAAGGATTTTCTTCGATTTTCAAAATATGTGACATTTATTAAAAATCATGATGTGCAAGGATGATATTTTTATATTAATAAAGTAACTACTACATCTTAGCAAAAAGCTTCCCAGAGAGCAAGTAAGTAAGGTACTCAGAAGTAACAGCAAAGCAAACAGCAAGTACTCTAAACATAAAAGCCATACGGGCGCCAACAGCTGACACGAACCCGCAGGGAAGAAGGAAAAACAGCTAAAGGAGAGACAACAACTAAGCAACTGCCCCTTACCTAAGAGGGGAAGGGCTTCGACAGGAACACTGAACGACGCCGCTCTAACTCCTGCGGCGGCTACAAACCTGAACCTGAGACATTCATAAGAAAAGAATGCCTCAGCCCAAGAGGGTGCAAGAAAACCAAGATTAGCAGTAAGAGAAATAAGAGAGTGCAGAAAGGAAAACTAAGCAGGTAAACATCTATAATCTTACAACAACCCGAGCCAGCTCAAACGAGTGAACTCGGTAAGAAGAAAAGCCTGCACCAGAAGGTAATAGTCAACACAATCAAAGCCCACCACGTGTCCGCCATTGCGGCTCAGATGAGATAGTCATACATATACTATCATAATACACATATATAAGCATATGTGCTTAAGAACTTGAGACTGATCAGCTCGAGGGAAAAGCGTCCCCCAAAAGAAGGTACTGCGACGGTGGTATCTTCCACCAACGCCCGCAGCCCAAAACCCGGGTCGTGGTCCTCTATCCACTGCCACCCAAAACCAAATCCGGGTGGTGGTACTCTATCCACTGCCACCCAAAACTACCCACCGTGCAAGGCTTAAAACAAAGGTTCTAAATAATCAAATTAAGTTTCAATTAAGACACGGGACGTAACCCGAGATACCAGCACCATAACACCCTAAGGATAGGGTCACAAAGAAATGAACACTACTAAACGATTCATTTGAAAACACTTGGTGAGTCCAAACTTGACTCCCAACGAACTTCTCGAAACCGTGCAATGAATTGGGCACGACAAGACACCATAAATGATCACTTTTCTGTAAGAATGAAAGTTTCAATAATTGGAACGGGTGAAGAGCTTGAAACCCAAAATGCAACCACCCAACTATCCACATTAGCAATAAATGATTTCGTTGTGTCATCGAGAACTAGCAAAAGAAATTCCCAGGGAGTTTAGCATCTAATTCCCCGTACCCGTCGGGAATTAGGAAACAAAATCCAAGGGAATTTAACCGGCTAGACCATCAGAACATAGCCAACAAAAGAACAGTGCAGGATTTAGAGATTTACCGAGCAAGACCACTTATGCTTAACTAAACAGATAAGTCCAAGATTTAACCAATAACATAAAGACCAAGGAGAAACCTCGCATAAAACCAATAGCTGACATGCACAACTTCCCCACGAGACGAAACCTCTAGCATATAGCCTAGGAAATCTAACTTTGCATAAACCTAAGTAAATACCTAGCCATCAAACTTAAACCCAGAAAATTTACGAATCGGTAATTTACTTAAGGTTATACCAAGAAAATTTCCTAGCGTATAGGCGCAGAGGTTTATATATTAAGTGTTCAAATTAGGGGGAACAAGGGAAAAAATAAGATATATCAAAAGCTGCCATGGTAAATCAAGGGGAAGACAGGCACAAAGAAACTATAAGGAACCTTGCCAACAACCAAGAGGAACACCACACATAACCTAATAGGTAGGATCATAATTACAGCAGCCCCAATTAGAGGATATATACAACCAGCAGCCCCCATCAACAATACTTGAGGAGCATCCCCCTGAACAAAGTATAAACCAGCCAGCCCCAAATGAGCAATATATGAAACAGCCACCATACAAAAGCATAAGAGGCAGCCCCCCAACAAGAATAGGAGAGTTATATATATACAGCAGCCCCCCTCAACAAGAAAAAGGAGGATTAAATACATAGCAGCCCCCTCAACATAAAAGGGGAAAACATAAATATAGCAGCCCAAAGAGATTAACACCCCCTAAGTAGAGATTTAACTGCAGCAGCCTAAAATGAATTCATATATATAAGCAGCCTAACCGAGCCTCCAAAGGATGAACAATGCAGAACTTACCCCAGATGGACGATCCAACCGATTAAAACAAGCTTAGAGGGATCCAAATTTCCACTTTTATAAGACCAGTGCGAACTTAAATAAACAAGATTAGCCTTGGGTTGATTAAGTATTAACCAACTTAAGACCAGGTTTAGAGGAACACCAAAAGAAAAATCAAGATTAGCCAAGAGTACCAGTTAACCACAATTTCGATCAAGAAATGGTCTATTCAATCTAGGTTTAGCAAACAACAAGAATAACTCCAGATTTTTAGAAGGACAAAACAAACCCATGCTCCCAGTTTTTTTTGCAATCAACGATCAAGTACATGCCTCCCAATTTTGTAAGAATCAAACATATAAATCAAGGGTAAGAACCCAGATCTTTGCCACAAGATCAAATCAGGAGCAGCCCAACTAACAGCATACTAACAGGAATCAACATAGCAGCCCAACTAACAGCATACCAAGCTAAGAAATAACAACAACCCAAGCTAAAGACAGCAGCCCAAGCTAAGAATCAACAGCCCCCATTAGGGAATGAAAAACAAAGAGCAGCCCCTAATATGATCCAACGATCTTGGCAACAAATTAAAACTTCTGAGCTTAGAGATCCAGAAAAAAGAGGAGGGAGGGAGGAAAGGTTTTCTTGCCTGGATTCGATTGACGACTCGCCGGATCGCAGCAAGACCGACGAAAGCCGACCTAAAAGGCTGCCCCCGGTGACGAAAGAAAGGCCCAACGACCTCCCGAGACCACTCCGACGGCCAAGCCCCCGACCTCCGGCGCCACCGACGAAGCCCTAGGTCGCCTCTACCAGCACCCTCGGCAGAAGAAGAAATCGCTACAAAAAAGGGGAAGAGGGTTATCGGGGCACGGGGAGAAGGAGAGAATGGCTGGGAGGGGGGGTTTAGTTATAATATATGTATGTTTATATATTAATAAACTCTTTTTTTTTCTTTATATATATAAAAAAATAACTTATATTTATATATATATAAGAAATTTATAAGCGTAAAACTTATGTATACGTGTACAACCACCCGCATATAAACATAAAGCCTAATGTATCCCAAATCTTATACGCATATACGCATACATATATATGTTGTATTTATGTTTGTATAAATCTTTATACGCCACTATACGCACCAACATAAACCCTTATACAACCCCTAGCATAAATACAAATACATATACACACTTATATAATTTTCCTACTTATAAACTTCTATATCTAAACATTTATATCTATGACTATATAAGCCTATTTACTTATAAACTTACCTATATAAAAACATAACCGCATAGATGACTCAATCAAGGATTAACTCGCCGGACGACGACGATCTCGAAAGATAACGCCCCTACGCATCGACACCCTAAATTAAATCTCGCTTGCGAATAATTATCATAAATTCCATATGTTTTAAATAAAATAATTATATGAAAAAAAACCCAGGGCGTTACAGCCATGACCGCTTCTGTGACCACTCGAATCGTTTAAGCAGAAGGGAGGGTTGCACGTACATGGGCAGACACACTATCCTCCATAGTGTTAAGGGGTTGAGACTGCCCTCACCACTCCTAGTCACCTATAATCGTGTAAGACACAATTTAGTGACTGAAAACAAGGCAAACAACAATCATGGAACGCTCAGGTTCCGCAAACAAGTATGTTTTTCCATTCCTAAGTGGACATTCTTATTAGTTTTGTCGTTTTTTAGGTGAGCGCACATCCCGTGCACACCACCCCTTAAAAGGAATTCGTCCAGAATTCGCTAAACTATGGATCGACGCCCTAAGTCCGATACCAAATTGTAACACCCTGCCAGTACAAATAATATAACAGTAGGTCCGGCCGGGACCCCACGCCATACTATACACACTAGCTAGGCATTATAAGGTGATAAACAGAAAAGAACAACAACTACACGAGAGTATAAAAAGCGTAAGCGAAAGCATTTGGATTAAACATCCTTTAGAATTGCCCACTATCCCAGGAATGAAACAAATAGAGTTACGGCCTTAAGGCCTTACATTTATCAAATGTATAGAAACTCAAAACATACATCGGCACGCAGGCCGGCAATACATGTAAAGCAGAAAAGAGGCTGGCCTTCGAGGGCCAACACAGCAAAAGGGCCACCGCCCTCTATTTCTCGCTAGGCTCACCTGCACCTGCATCCAACATCCAATAAGAGGTAAACGAGGGTCAACAATGAGCTGACCACAAACCGCGTAACGATCCCACCCCCCCCCCCCCCCGGCCATCTAGCTGGCTCAAGGGCGTGTCACCGCTAACCTGCAAGCAAGCCGTACATGCAACATGAAATAATATAAAGAAAGTGCAACTACACTACATAGGGTGAGGTTTCAAGCACAATCAATCTTCTAGGTTGAGCATCAAGTAAAAGGGAACCTAGGTATGCGCATGATGTTGGTTGGGTTCACCCAGAGGTTCCCCACAACCGCCTAAGCAACTGCATGAGGCTAACATAACATTATTCCAAAACATCACAAACGCGGGTACTCACGACCACACGCTCCATGATCACAAGGCATGCATCCAAGGTACTCTTTCGCGAGCACCAACGCCACTCTAAGTTAGGTAACCTTAGGTGGGATAAGAGCTTCAAGCCTGTCTAGGTAAATACCTTTTACGGCCTCTCCCATGATCACACGGCTATACAAGAGGTAACTTCCTCCTACCGATAGGCATGGAAACGGGTTCGGTTCATCCAATTCCCGTGCTCTTGTCATAGTGATCAAAAGCACGATGCGGGTATGGCATCACCTCGGCCCGTAAGTGTTTAGCACTTGCGAGTGCTACACAAAACATAAGTTACGCACCTAATCCATTCACGAGGACCTAGGCTTCACTAATAATTAACGAAGGACGTATAAGTCACTCCACTTCAAATCGCGTGGTGAAGGTTTGCATTCACCCACTCTCAAGCATGGGGCTTTTGTTAGGAGCTCCAACAGACGTCTAATCTCAAGTCCCGCAATACGATAGAAAATCTCACGGAGTCATTCTCCGGCATGCATTCTAGGCTTATCCTAAATGCAACGTCGCAATCCAAGCATCACCGATCCGGGCTCACGGCCACGAATAGGCTTCACACACAATGCCTAAATCCGCACGACTACCAGATTTCTACATGTAATATGCCGGGGACGGACACAATCAACCCGGAGTTCCGAAGTGTGAAATTTTCCGAAGATCTAGGAGCGAGCAGGAATAGAATAACTCAAAGTTAAAGCCAACAACCAGAAGCACATGAAGTAACACAATCTTTATTGATACTTGCAGAAATCTTGATTACAGTGCGAGGTATACATGGCGAGACATGATTTCGCCAGTACACAAAAAACAGAAGAAAATATAAGCTAAGAAAGATAACCAGCGGTCTGCCCACTGAGACCGCCTGACCGCTCGACCTGAGAGTTCGTGCGACTAGGAAATGAGACCGCCCAAACTGCCTGCCCGGGAGAACAACACCAACCGAGAACTCTGCGACCTCCACTGATTCTCTCGAACTCCAGCAACCCGCACTGCAAGCCGTGAGACCGCCCAAACACCTTAGAAGAGAAGATGACTGCTGCTGCCCGCACAATCTGCAGAAGTTGCACAAAAGAAGTTCAATCAGCAAGACCGCTCGGTCACAAGAAATGAGACTGCGGGAACTAGTCGTGAATTCTGCTTACACTTGGTGCGATTAATTTGCTGCAACAGTGGATCCTATTTATAGGCGTGAGACCTGATCCAGTCACCACCCTATGAGATAGGGTCACCACTGTTTTGCCCAGAAAGCCCGCGACCTCCTCTTAGCGGGTCATTTTTTCCGTACTCAGCGGTCTCAAATAAGGTGATCGCCCAGATCGCCACCTGCCACCTCAGCCGGATTTTTCTAAGTGCCAAGCGGTCAAGACAGTGCGAGACCGCCAGTTTAAGCGGCCTGGTCGTTTTTCTTATTTTTGCTATCTTCACCTCTCATTCCTGCCCCGGCTCTCCTGTATCCCGGGCAGCCCGTAGTTTCTTGTTCTGCCCATTTGGGCAGCCCCCTCGTCTATAAATAGAGAGGTAGGGGTACCTGAAAAAGGGACTTTTGCTCTGAGGCTCCAGCTTACAACCTGTGTAAGCGGTCTCACTTTTTCGTGATCGCCATTTCATGATCGTTTTCTCTTTTTTCCAGCATCTTCTGTCTTAGTAACCTGCACTTCGCAGTTTTCTCCCGTCCCTCTTAGTGTGTGAATTTTGGAGGTGCCATTTTTGGTGCCAACAGAACGAACACGCGACCTTCAGATTCGAAGTGTCAGGTGAAATCTAGACTTTCAAGATGGCTGATCGCCGCAGAGGTCGTCCCCTGCGATCTCCCAGCGTTCCCCCTTCTGATCACAACCCGTTAGAAGCGCTTGAGCGCCGCTTCGAGCTTCGTGTTAAACAAGCTCTCCGCGAGGCCACCCGAGCTAGGCAGGAGACCGCCTCTGCTCAGCAGGAGATCGCGCGGTCTCAGTAAGAGGCCGCTCGAGATCGGCAAGAAGTCGTCCGGACTCAGCAGGAGTCCGCAAAGCAGATTGAGGCCATGAACCAGGTTCTTGCCGCGCCCAGAAGATCCTTCCTCAAGCCTCTCAGGTCGCCACCCCTGACCGCACGGCAAGCGATCACCTCGTTTTCCAGCCCGCAGCTCCTCAGCGATCTCAGCATGAGGAGTTCGCCGCCCGTCGTAAATCTTTCCGAGCCGCAGCCCAGGGACCTCCGGCTCAGACCCTGAATTTTGAAGAAGGGTTTGCTTACCCTCAAGCTCCTCCTGCTTCCTTTCTCCCTCCTACAGGACCTTCTGAATTAGGGGAGCCTTCCCCCTTTACCGATGAGATTCGTCGGGATCCGATTCCTCATGGATTCAGAGAGCCCCTCCTTCCTGTGTATACATGAGAGACCGACCCAATGTGTCATCTTCAAGCCTTTGATTCTGCTGTTGCCCTCAGGACCATTTCAGATGGAGTAAGGTGCAAGCTGATGGTTGATGAGTCCCGATTATATACACATATATGGACTCATCTGGGCTGTTTATCTAGTCATTCCACTGCACTTTAGCCTTATTTTAGCTTATATTCGTTATCACTTGCTATGTGCACTTCTAGGCCCATTTTGGTGTTATTTTGTATCTTTCTTTGTTAGTAGTTTTCATGCACTGTTAAGTCCCACTTTCAGTGGCTAGACTGGTGTCGTACGCTGGAACAGGTGTCGTGCAGGTGTTTCCGGTGCAATTCTGCACAGGAACACTGCGCACGATCACCGGTTCTATTGCGCACGACCACTGGTCGTGCGCCACTGATCGTGTGCACTTAACCCTTTTTCACGAGTTCTGTTTGGTGCAGTGCGCACGACCACCGGTCGTGCGCCACTGCTCGTGCGCACTTATCATTGAAATTCTGAGTTCTGTTTGCTGTATTGCGCACGACCATGAACTCCCGTGCGCACGACCACCGGTCGTGCGCCACTGGTCGTGCGAATATGTTATTTTATAACTTCTGTCTTTGCAGGTTCCGTCCAGGCAGAGCGCACGATCACAGGATTCTAGTGCGCACGACCACTGGTCGTGCGCCACTGACCGTGCGCACTGTTTAATTCCAGCGCCTATAAATTCCCTGCTCGCGATTTAGGTCAGGATCCCGATTTCTTCCGTCGTTTCCTGCTCCGTTCCGCCCGATTTCGCCCCTCCATCGCCGCCCACCATCGGGGGATGCTCCGGGCTTGTTCTTCACGCCGATCTTGAGCCGGAGTTTCCTCTCGGCCGCCTCCTTCATCCAAGTGCTCCAAGGAAGGTTTAGCCGCCATCGCCATCAAGTAAGACGAAGTTTGCAACCTCTACCGGATCGTGACACGAAGAAGACGGGTCCATTGGAGAGTCGTGACAGCTCTCTCTACCCCGGACGTAGTTGCGGACCGAGCTTGGACGCGGATTGACAACCCGGCGATTCCAACCGTGAATCTCCAACGAGCCTTCGGATTCGGTCGATTTCTTGCCTTGTTCTCTTCTTATTGATGTATATGTAGCTAGAACCAACATTTTGATGAAGTATATTCTTACTTGTTAACATTAGTATGAAATCATGTCTATGTGATTGAGTAATCTTGTTATATTGTCATTCGAGGTGTGCCCCGTGGTGTGGATAGTTGGTTGTGTTGTGCCGCCCTAACAATTGTTAGTGGTGTGCTTGTCGAAGAGGTGCTTGCGACCCTCATTCCGCTAACCTACTCGTCCATCCGCCTACCGAAGCGTGGAATAGCGGCCCGTACTCCATCCCGCCTAACGAAGCAGCGCGCTCAAGGCCTGCATAGTTCGATCCGCTTGCCTACTCGTCCATCCGCCCTTACGAAGTAGCGCGTTCAAGGCCTACGTAGTCTTCCATCCCGCCGAGCGAAGCTTTGCATAGCGGCATTGCATAGGAGTAGTTATAGTATTTTCTTTTATTTTCCAAAAGCCCAATCACCCTGTTTCCGCATTCCATCCGACTCAAGGACTTCGATCTCAAGTCCTTCCTCGAACGTTAACTCCACCTTACTGTGTTCCTTGAGAGATTCGATACTCGGGGATTACTCCTCGTTTTATATTACTTGAACGATCGGTACACTGCCGTTTCGTGTCGCAGTCGAGCTACCGCCTATAGCGGTGTGTGAGATTTGCGCCATCAAGTTTTTGGCGCCGTTGCCGGGGAACACGGTCGTGTGAGCTTTTCTTGAGAGGTAGACGAGAGATTGTAGTTCTTTTTCGCTTGTATATCCATTTTTCAACTTTGTTTTTGTCTTTAAAAAAAAAAAAAATTTAGCCTCTTAATTTTCTTTGCTCTGTTGTTTTCTCTAGTTTTTAACTTTTCTAAAGCAGGATTTTCAGATTTATCTTGTGTGTGTAGTATTATTTTTGCAAAGAATCTTTATTTTCTGTTATCCATATACTTCTGTGATGTATTCTGAAGCCGAGTGTCATCTTTCTGACACTTTGCGTCGATACATCGACGCCATGACTGCTTTAAACGCTGAGCATTGTATTAGGTGTTTGTTATGTCAAGGTATAGGCCATGTGTTGAAGGATTTCCCTCGTCTGTGCGATCCTTCCCCCTCTGAGGACGTATACGCAGCATCCCCCCATTTACGGGAGACTACTGCGGACAGGCCCACCAGAGTGTTGCCTGGCCCCTATACTGACATTGCACATCTTGCTCGATCTTTGCCCTTGGAGATTACCGAGGAATCTCTCGCCGCGTACTGCTCTTTCATGGGTCCCTCAATCCCCTCTTATGAGCTTCCCTTGAGTGACGATGTGCACTCATTCGATGGTCAACAGGGACAGGATTGGGAACTCATGGATGCACCAGTATGGTGTGCAGATTCTGGTTCTTCCTGCGGGGAGGCGTCTGTGGATATTTTCGCGGAGGCGACTGCTCATTTACTTTCTGATCATGAGAGCAGTCCGGTTCCTCCGCATTCCTTGCAAAATTCATCTACTCCAATCTTTAGTGAGTCGGCTGATGATGTCGTTCTGGTGGCTGATTCAGCGCCTGAGGTTGCGCCAAAGTGGGACGAGGATTTTATTCTCTCTGATGGGGAGTTTGATACCTTTGAACACGATGACGCGCCGCGGTGGGATGAGGAGGATTCTCTTTCCGAGGAGGAGGTATTTACCTTCTTATTGGATGGGGACATCCGGCTCACCACCAAGGACCCCGAGCTCTTGGGTTCTCCTCGTTACGACTCATATGATACTGACAGTGATCTATGTTTGGATCCTGCTGGGAGTGAGACCGGGACCACTCCCCCGCTTGACTTTTATTTATGTTCCTCCTCTCTTTTATTTCTTGACCCCCCTTCTGTTATATTTGAGCCTGTGCAGGATGAGTCTCCACAGGTACTTCAGGAGGACATGGAGCTTTTTTCTCAAGTCAATGATGAGTGTGTCCTTTTATGCGAGGAGGTTGATCCCTCCTCCATTAAGGAAGCCTCATTCGTTGCCTTCTCCTCCTGCGGTCCTGTTGTGGACGATACCTTGCTAGGCAAGGATGTGTTTTGTGAGATGAGAGAGGACCCGGCCTCCTCCTTTTCTTACATTCTCTACCCTCTACCTGTGAGGAGCAGGTATCTATATTTAGGTAGAAGGGTGACTGCTCTGTCTCCGTATCGGTACCCGCTACCGATGCGCATATTAGAACAGTTACCTGTGCATTTTCTTTTTCATAGGCCTATAAGCTAGAATTGTACAAAACTTGAATAAGTCGTGCTGGGAGGACAATAACCCCAGTAGTTATCTTACTTTTCATGCATTTTATTTTATTCAATCCTGTTTAGTTAGCTGTAGTATTGTAGTTTATCTTTTTCTGTTTCTTTTGTTTTGCGGAGCTGACCCCTGCAGGTACTTCTTCTGGATGGCGGATGCTGCAGCTTAGTCGTGGTTTCAACGCCAATCTTCTGGTGTGCTCATTTCTGAGCACTGGGTACTCTCTTTCCCTAGCTTTTTCTGATTTTCATGTCTTATATTATGCGGATTGTTTAGTTTAAGTTTGGGGGAGAGTAGTTTTGTTTACCCGCTCACGTGCACTATTGCACTGCATGCTAGAAGATTTCATTTAAAATGTTTTGTTTATTTTCATTGCACACCACATCACCCACTTGAGCGCGTACTCATCTGTTTGCTTGCTCTATTGTGAGTTTAATTCTTCTGCTTATTTGGGAAAGTCTAGGTGATGGCTTAGGACTATGTAGCAGAGTAAAATGTTGACTCCCGTAGTGCTCCTAGTCGAGTGCTCGGTTGCATAGGAATTTGTGTAGGTTAGATCTCTTTTTATACTATGGTTTTATATTTTTCTCTATTAGTGTAAATGTTGTTTACTCTACTCAAATGGTGAATCCAGTGTGAATCAAACGATAGCATAGGGATGTGTGTAAACGATCGCTAGATTCGTATTGCTTGAGTCGGGAGAAAGGAGAATCTTTCTCGGTGGCTAGAACTTGCCCCAAGCGATTCTTGAAGCATGGGTATACGGTTAGTCAATTGTGTGAATGTGATATAGGCCATCATTTTGGCCCGGTTGAGCCTTTGTGCCTATCCCTACCACTATATCCTCGCTAGCCCAGTTGTGCCTACCCGTTCTTTGATTCAGCCCCACTTTTATTTCACCAAAGCCCAAAAGCCAATCCTAGTCGCACACCCAAAATTTGAGCTTTAGCTGTTTATTATTTTCATGAGTTGGGTTGTTGATGTGGTAATATGTTTGTGAAGATGTGGATGTGTCCTTTTGTTTATTTGCTGAAAATGATAAGAAAAGAAAAAAAAATGAGAAAAAGAAAAGAAGTTAAAAAGAAAGGAAAGAGAAGGAATGTTTACTTGAAAATCTTTATGTATAGATTTATGTTTGGGAGTAGGCGGTGCACGCACCCATGCTGTTAAGTCCAAGTCTGGGGGTGTTGTGTACCCGCATGTTTGTGTGGTGAATGAGGATAGTTTCCTGCATTAGCTCATTTGGGTTTAGTGCTTTAACCGTCGTTTTTATCTTTGTTTTTCCTCACCTAAACCCAAGCCCCATTCAAAACCTAAAGTCCTATTGATTCACGCATTTGAGTCAAACCAGTGCCGTGGAGAGAATGTGACCGGGCAAGCCTATGGTCACCGACACCGATGGATTTCGGTGGAGTTTATCCGGCATCCCAATCTTGAGCAATGCTCATCTCAGCGTTTAGTTTACTTTCTCCGTATGCGTGACCGAATGATTCACCGTAGTTCACCATTTTGAGTAGTTGCAATATGCTTTTACTCTTTTAGAAATATATAAACTGTTTTTATAGTCAGAAGTCTTCTCTACTATTCTTCTTATGCACGTGAGTATGCGACTTCGCATGGTACTCTATATTGTAGTTTTAAGCCATCTACTTTTCTTTCCCCGTACGCTTAGAATTTGTTTGCTCGGGACGCGCAAACAGGTAAGTCTGGGGATGTGATGAGTCCCGATTATATACACATATATGGACTCATCTGGGCCGTTTGTCTAGTCATTCCACTGCACTTTAGCCTTATTTTAGCTTATATTCGTTATCAATTGCTATGTGCACTTCTAGGCCCATTTTGGTGTTATTTCATATCTTTCTTTGTTAGTAGTTTTCATGCACTGTTAAGTCCCACTTTCAGTGGCTAGACTGGTGTCGTACGCTGGAACAGGTGTCGTGCAGGTGTTTCCGGTGCAATTCTGCACAGGAACACTGCGCACGATCACCGGTTCTATTGCGCACGACCACTGGTCGTGCGCCACTGATCGTGTGCACTTAACCCTTTTTCACGAGTTCTGTTTGGTGCAGTGCGCACGACCACCGGTCGTGCGCCACTGCTCGTGCGCACTTATCATTGAAATTCTGAGTTCTGTTTGCTATATTGCGCACGACCATGAACTCCCGTGCGCACGACCACCGGTCGTGCGCCACTGGTCGTGCGAATATGTTATTTTATAACTTCTGTCTTTGCAGGTTCCGTCCAGGCAGAGCGCACGATCACAGGATTCTAGTGCGCACGACCACTGGTCGTGCGCCACTGACCGTGCGCACTGTTTAATTCCAGCACCTATAAATTCCCTGCTCGCGATTTAGGTCAGGATCCCGATTTCTTCCGCCGTTTCCTGCTCCGTTCCGCCCGATTTCGCCCCTCCATCGCCGCCCACCATCGGGGGATGCTCCGGGCTTGTTCTTCACGCCGATCTTGAGCCGGAGTTTCCTCTCGGCCGCCTCCTTCATCCAAGTGCTCCAAGGAAGGTTTAGCCGCCATCGCCATCAAGTAAGACGAAGTTTGCAACCTCTACCGGATCGTGACACGAAGAAGACGGGTCCATTGGAGAGTCGTGACAGCTCTCTCTACCCCGGACGTAGTTGCGGACCGAGCTTGGACGCGGATTGACAACCCGGCGATTCCAACCGTGAATCTCCAACGAGCCTTCGGATTCGGTCGATTTCTTGCCTTGTTCTCTTCTTATTGATGTATATGTAGCTAGAACCAACATTTTGATGAAGTATATTCTTACTTGTTAACATTAGTATGAAATCATGTCTATGTGATTGAGTAATCTTGTTATATTGTCATTCGAGGTGTGCCCCGTGGTGTGGATAGTTGGTTGTGTTGTGCCGCCCTAACAATTGTTAGTGGTGTGCTTGTCGAAGAGGTGCTTGCGACCCTCATTCCGCTAACCTACTCGTCCATCCGCCAACCGAAGCGTGGCATAGCGGCCCGTACTCCATCCCGCCTAACGAAGCAGCGCGCTCAAGGCCTGCATAGTTCGATCCGCTTGCCTACTCGTCCATCCGCCCTTACGAAGTAGCGCGTTCAAGGCCTACGTAGTCTTCCATCCCGCCGAGCGAAGCTTTGCATAGCGGCATTGCATAGGAGTAGTTATAGTATTTTCTTTTATTTTCCAAAAGCCCAATCACCCTGTTTCCGCATTCCATCCGACTCAAGGACTTCGATCTCAAGTCCTTCCTCGAACGTTAACTCCACCTTACTGTGTTCCTTGAGAGATTCGATACTCGGGGATTACTCCTCGTTTTATATTACTTGAACGATCGGTACACTGCCGTTTCGTGTCGCAGTCGAGCTACCGCCTATAGCGGTGTGTGAGATTTGCGCCATCAATGGTCACCTCCTTTGATGGGTCGGCCATGGAATCGTTCTATAAGCTGCCTTGTCAATCTATCCCGAGCTTTGCTGCCCTGAGGCAAGAGCTCCTCCTAAGGTTTGCCACCGCAAAGAAAAGGAAGAGTGGTCCCGCGACCCTCTTCAAGATTAAGCAAGGAGACAACGAGACTGCAGCACATTTCATTGACCGTTTTCAAAAGGAGATCTTGGGAGTCAGAGATATGGATCCCGAGCTTTATATGGTAGCTTTGATCAGTGGCCTGCAGGAGGGCCCTCTGAAGTTTAAAGTCACAACCAAGGAGCCTAGCTCCTATCAGGAGCTGATTAGCATTGCCAATCGCTACATAGAAGGGGAGATCAACAACCCCACCTATGTGAGCAATTTGACCAACAGAGCCACTCAGAAAGGCTCTGCGGGATTCTATCCTGCTCCATCTTCCTCAAAGCCTCGACAAGAACTCCCACCTCCAGCTCCGAGAGGTAAGAATTATCGCAACAACCGCTTCAATCGAGGTAATCAATTTTTCCGGCCTCAAGGTTCATTTCTTCAAACTCCCGCTACCCCTGCTCCGCAAGTCACCCCCCGTCCACCAGATCCAGTACGCCCAACCTCCTCTTCTGTCCACCCCTTCACTCTACAATGAATCCCAAGAGTCTTTTACATACTTTGGTGTTTCTATGAGTGAAGTGCTCCAAATCCTCCAGAAGCAGCCCTTTTTCAAAGGGCCAGCTCCGCTAAACTCTGACCTAAAAACCAGAAATCCTACTCTCTATTGTGAGTACCACAGAGATAGGGGTCACTTGACAGAGGATTGCAGAGCTCTCCGCCTGTTCTTAGAGAAGCTACTGAAGGAGGGTAAGCTCCGCTATCTCATTCTGAAGAATGATTCTGCCAAAGCCTCAACCTCCAAGGCTAAGGAGGTAGCGGAAGTTCACTGGGCATGCGAGGAAGTGGATGATATTGGCCATCTTGAAGGAGGGGTGATATTGGCCATCCTACTCTCTATTGTGAGTACCACAGAGATAGGGGTCACTTGACAGAGGATTGCAGAGCTCTCCGCCTGTTCTTAAAGAAGCTACTGAAGGAGGGTAAGATCCGCGATCTCATTCAGAAGAATGATTCTGCCAAAGCCTCAACCTCCAATGCTAAGTAGGTAGCGGAAGTTTACAAGGCATGCGAGGAAGTGGATGATATTGGCCATCTTGGCAATATCAGATTTCCCAATGAATGCGTGGATGCTAATGACGAGGGTGCCTTGGGCAACCTTTTCTGCATCCACGGAGGTGCAGGTCCGGAATCTTCAAGAAAGGCCAGCGTGAAGAGAGTTTATCAATCGGAGGTTGCTGCTACCTCTTCGGCTCCAGTCCGAAGGACGGTCACTTTTGGAGATGAAGATCTTCCTCAGACCGCGAATCCCTTTGACGACGCGGTCGTCATTAAAGTTGTAATTGAAAATTACACAGTGGAGAAGATTCTGATAGACACGGAAAGCTCAGTCAACGTGCTCTTCAAACCTACCTTCAAGGCGTTGAAGACAGGTAAACCCCTCCTATCAACTGAAGGCCCCCTTTATGGTTTTTCAGGAGAGAAGAAGGAAGTAGAAGGGCTCGTCACTCTTTCCGTAATTCTGGGAGGAATAGTGAAGCTGGTCAAATTCATAGTCGTTGATGCTCCCAGTAACTACAACGCAATCTTTGGAAGACCCTTCTTGAATGGATATCAAGCCATTGTCTCCACCTATCATCAAGCGGTGAAGTTCGCCTTGAATGGCAAACAACACCGAATCAGGAGCGACCAAGGGAAAGCTAGGGAATGCTACGTAAAGACGGTCAACATGATCGTGTCTTCTCCTCCCCAAGAAGTCATGATGGATGAATCGATTGAAGTTCCTGAACAAGTCCAAGTTGCAGAAGAAGTTGAGGAGGATGCAAGAGATGGAGTTCGCTTGGAACCTGCCCAAGCAACTCAAGATGTTCGGATCAGCGAGGAAGATGAGAGCAAGAGCCTCTCCATCAACGCTGAATTATCTGAAGCTGACAAGAGTCAGCTCATCTTTTGTCTTCTGCAAAATCTAGATATCTTCGCTTGGTCGGCAGATGACATGCCTGGAGTGGACCCGGATGTCGCTTGCCACCATCTCAATATTGACCCAAACTTCATCCCGATCCAGCAGAAGAAGAGGTCTGTTGCAACCACTCTAGCTCAGCCTATCCGAGAAGAGGTAGAGAAGCTTCTGAAGGCGAAGTTCATTCAGCCAATCCAATATCCTGAGTGGGTATCAAACGTTGTAATGGTAAGGAAGTCAGGCGGAAAATGGAGGATGTGTGTCGACTTTACCAAACTCAATAAAGCTTGCCCCAAGGATTGCTACCCCTTGCCTCAGATAGATTCTTTAGTTGATTCCGCGGTAGGTTATTCTTTTATGTGTTTTTTGGATGCTTTTTCAGGTTACCATCAATTCAGAATGCATAAACCAGATATACCTCATACTTCATTTATCACAAATGACGGTTGCTTCTGTTATCTCGTAATGCCTTTTGGGCTAAAAAATGCTGGAGCAACCTATCAGAAAATGATGGATACAGTTTTCAGGAGTCAAAAAGGAAGAAACCTTGAGGTATATGTCGATGACCTCTTGGTAAAAAGCAAATTATTTGAAAGTGGGGATAGATCAAGATTACTCTAGAGGGGGGGTGAATAGAGTATTTTAATATAATTTCACTTAGCCCAAACAAATTTGTAGAGAACAATTTAAGTTATGTAAGTATATGTGTAAGTGAGTGCAGCACAGATATAAACACAAACTAAAACACAACACATACAAATAATAAAGACAAACACAGAAGACACAAGGATCTATAGTAGTTCCCCAGTCAACTTGGGTACATCTACTCTTCTACCACCCTGGTAGGAAATCCACTGGGGCCCTTTTTGATCAGGTGAGCCTTCACCACAGAGCTTTTGATCAGGTGCTCAAAACCAAAAATCAACTTTTAAAGGGAGTTACAACCCTGTACACAGTTATAAAAATAAAAGTATGTAAAGATGATGGTGTCTTCTCTTTTCTCTAACAACAGAGAAGACTAGTGGATTGTTGAATGATTGTCAGATCTCCCCCTGTGAATAAGAGTAAGAAAAGAACAGGAGAGAAAATCTGCTCAGGGTGTAGGTCTTCTTGATCTTCAGAGTATCTCCAGCAAAAGTTCTCTAGAAGGATTTAATGCAGATGATTCCTAGAGATTAAGATTAGGCGACTGGAGAAGATGAAGACTTCAGAGAAAATCAGAGAGAGTTCTTGAGAGCAATCCCAACTGACTAGCAAAAGATTATCCTTTTTGTATGTAAATAGTATCTGTGTCTTCCTATAGAATAAATAGCAAAGATATTCTCTGGACCGGAGAGGGTTGATCCTCTTTCCAATTTTTAACCGGGCTGGAAAGGAATGAGACAAAAAGAAGGATTTTTCTCTGACAGAAAAGGAATACTTAATATATTAAATTCCTTGAAACTTGCAATCTGCCTTATAGAATAATATGCACGCAGCCCTTAATTAATGCAGCAACGGTCATAAAATCTTTGAAAGAAAATACTGCAAAAACTGACTGATATTATAGTGAGAACAACTGTCAGCCTTCATAAGGAATCCTGAGGATAACTCCAAAAAATAATACTCTGAATAGAAGAGGTCACTGAATATAGAAACTCTGAAAAAGTTTGTCGACCAGAGGGAAAGTTCGTCGAACTTAAACTGGGAAGTTCGTCGAACACGAAGAGACTTTCGTCGAACAGAACTTTGAAATTCGTCGAACTAAGTTCGTAGAACGGATTCTGAATTCGTCGAACACCTTGTCTTAGTTAATCTTCAAATCTCTTCTAGGCTTAGCCTATGACCCTTATACTATACATGATGGGTCAAAATAAATCCTATACCTAGAAATAGACATCCTAGCCCAAATCAGTAATAGGGTTGAACTATGTTCCAACAATCTCCCCCTATTTGGGTTAGGATCTTATGTCCAGCATTTATCAAAATATGCATAACAGAATTATAAGAAGAAAAAATATCTGACAGAAAGGAAATTTAGCAGATATAGATCAATTGTCACAAGCAGATATCATCACAGAATAATTAAGAATCAATTAACCAGAGAGAGATTTTTAAGGATTCCTGTCCTCTGAAGATGACTTCTTGAAGATTATTTTCCTGTTAGTATCTTCAGATTGCCTTCTGCTTAGCTTGCAGTCTTTATCACCCAGAGTTACCTTCTTGGAAATAGTTGGCAGAACAGCCTCTGGGTGAAGACTCATGTAGGCAGAAGTGTTGAACATATTCTTCACCTGGTATTGTTGAAGTTCCTGTTCTCTATAGGGAGATGTGGTAGAAATGTGAGAGGTATCCATACCTTTTTCTCTGGCCTCTTTTATCTGAGATAGAGCAACATGCTCTCTAAACCTTGCCATATTGTATAATCTATCTGCTTCAGCTTTATCTTCAGTTTCCTTATCTTCAATTTCTTGTTCAGATAATTGGCTATGCTTTCTTTCATAAACCTGATAACCTGAAGATCTTCCTTTCCAGTAAGAGGAGGAATGAACAGATGGCTTGGACCCAGCAGACTGAGATGTCCTGGATGTGGAAGAAAGTCCTCCTGCAGAGCTTGCACCTGGAGGAGGTGGAGGAGGAGGGGGTTTCTTGAACACAGCAGGGTGATCCTTCTGGTATCTTCTTTCAAGCTTCCTTCTCTTCAACTCATTCTTGGAGAATTGCATCCAAGGTTGAGTTATTTCATGAGGCTTGAGAGTTTTCTGCATATAAAAGGGAATGTCATTTTTATCAGGCCTTTTGGAAGGGGCTGGCAGCTTCTTGCATGGAGCTTTTCTTTTCTTGGATTTTATTTTGGCATTACTATCATCACTGTCATCATCATCATCAGAATTTGAGGATGAAGGCACATTCTCATACATTTCATCAATTTCTTTGTATGCTTCAATTCTTCTTTTCTCTAAATCATCATCAACATTCTTGACAGCAGCAGCAGCAGCAGGCTCAGAAGAATAGGAGGGGGCAGAGGCAGAGGCAACTGGCATCTGTTCATCAGGAACTGCCTGTTCAGGAACAGCAGGTTCCTGATCTGCCTTAGAGATAACTGGCTCTGGAACTGGAGACACTAGCAAATCTCCATGCCTGGCTTCTAAGTCTGGGGAATAGCAGACAATGGCCTTGGAGAGGTCTTCAGCTGATACTTTGGAAGATGGGTCTGAGCAGAGGGACTGAATGGTAAGCTGCAGAATTTGATCCACTAGAGGGGTGGATTTGAAAAAACTACTGGGAGGAGCTTCTGAAGGAGGAGGAGGAGCACCTTCTGTGCTTTGAGCCAGGGAGACCAAGACTGTGCTGACATTAACTAGGTCTGACCCTTGCTCTTCAGGAACTACTTCCTCTGGAGCTTCATCCTGGAATATCTCCCCCTGCCTAGACTCTGGGAAACTAGAGTCTGGGCCCCCAGATGAAGGGAAATAGGAAGAGGAATGAGAAGCAAGGTGAGAGAGAATAAGATCAAGCTTAGAATGCACTGGGGCCAGACTTTGATCAATAAGCTCCTGTAATTTAGAAGCTATGTGACCAAACACCTGGGTGGCTATTTGTGAGACATCCACAACCAGTACATCTGGAGTTGGGTGAGAAGAAGAAGAAGAAGAAGGGATGGAAGATGTGGTATGAGCACAAGAAGTGGATGGAGGAGGAGGAAGAGGAGTGAAATCTGATGGAATGTCATCCTGAGAAAAATCTGGAATGGAAGTGGCTTGAGGAAGAGGAGGAGGAGAATTTTGAGGAGGAGAAGGTAGAGGTAGAGTGGAGAGGTTTTCTGGAGGAGGAGGAGGAGGAGGAGAGGAGGCAGGCTCTTCAGAATGTTGAAGAGTCTGTGAGAGAGGAGGAGGAATCTGGGGTGGGGGAGTGGCTATTACAGCCCTGGTGTCCTCAGAAGCTTAAACAGTTGGAGCCACTGGAGCTGATTTCTTCAGGAAAGTCCTATCCCACTTCTTGAAGAGAAGGGGAGTCAGTTTCTTTGAGGCATTAATGCCAACAGCAGTAGAAACTGAGAGGGCTGGACACTTGGCCTGAAGGAAGATTCCCAGAATCCTTCCACAGCTGACATTCCTTGAGGTCACTTTCTTTTTGATGGAATCAAACAGAGTCTGACCCCAGCTGATGTGCCTTTTCTCAATCAAAGAAATCATGACTAGAAATTGCTGCCTGTTTATGTAGTCATGTGCTAAGCTCTTCCCCATCAGAACCTTTCCCACAACATCTGCCAGGAAGGTGTATTCCACTGCAAAATCACGTTTAAGAAGATGTTTAGGGTTACTCCCAGAGTACCCCATCCTGTCCAGCATTAGATTGAATTCTTCCTCAGTGAGGTCCAAATCATCATCTCCATTTTCAAATTCAAAGATCTCAGACAAAACAGCAGCACTCAGAACAACTTCATTCCCTGAAACCTTTCCTGCAATTTCTGTGTCATTTCGAATCTCAGAAGTGAATGCCCATTCCTTTATCTCATTGATATGAATCTTGGGCCGGCAAGTCATAAACTTGCGCAGCTTTGGGTCTTCAAAGAGATTCAGAATGTTTGTGAAGCCTTCTCCTGACTGGGCAAACGATTCCAGATCAATATCAAATCCCGTATCGAACTTTATTGAGGCGAGAACTTCAGCAGTGATCGACATTGTTCCTGCAAAGAAGAAAAAAAGAACGATCAAGTGCAAAGGGAACTGGAGGGAGACGAAGAGTTTGAAAGCGCAAAAGATAGAATCCAAACGAATAAAGATTAAATATTAGGGTTCGGCGAAGACGAGGGTTTGCGCGGAACGGATTTGACAAGAAGACACGTGTTAGCGGGAAATAAAAAGCTGTCTTTCGTCAATCCCGTTCGATGAATAGAATATTTCGTCGATCTCGTTCGACTAATTGCTTTTCAAAACTTCTTTCAGAAGGAAGATAGAACATCACATACTTCGTTGATCGGGTTCGACGAAATCGAGACTTCGTCGATCGGGTTCGACGAAAATTCTTCAGAATTTCAGAAAGAAGCCCTGACCAGTTTGTCGGCCTCGTTCGACAAAAAAAATATCGTTCGTCGAGCGCGTTCGACGATTTTCTGAACCTTAATATATTGAAAAATTTTGTTGGGTAGAAAACTTTGCCAATTAAATTGACTCCCCATTTATCATTCCAAGCTGATTTAGAAAGAATTGATGTTTCTTTTCATCCAAAGGTTTGGTGAAGATGTCAGCTCTTTGCAAATCAGTTGGTATGAAGCCTAAACATATTTTTCCCTTCTCCACATTATCTCTGATAAACTGGTGTCTGATCTCAATATATTTAGTTCTACTGTGGAGTACTGGATTTTGTGCTATTGATATTGCACTGGTGTTATCACAAAAGATTTTGGAATTATTTAGATTGTAACCATAGTCTTGGAGCTGGTTCTGTATCCAAAAAATTTGTGAACAGCAACTGCCAGCTGCTATGTATTCAGCTTCTGCAGTTGATGTAGACACAGAGGTTTGTTTCTTACAAAACCAGGACACAAGCTTATCTCCAAGGAACTGACAAGTCCCTGAGGTGCTTTTCCTGTCTATTCTGCATCCAACATAATCAGCATCTGAGTATCCAGTTAACTCAAATCCTGATTTTGTAGGATACCAGAGTCCTAGATCTGGACAACCCTTTATATATCTTAAAATCCTTTTTAATAAAATATAGTGAGATTCTTTAGGATTTACCTGAAATCTAGCACTAATACATGTGGCAAACATGATATCTGGTCTGCTGGCTGTTAAGTATAAAAGAGATCCCACAATGGCTCTATATACTTTCTGATCAACAGGTTTTCCTGATTCATCAGTGCCAACAGCTGCATTTGAAGGCATGGGAATTTTCATAGGGGAGGCATCTGACATCCCAAATCTTTTAACAAGCTCTTTAGCATATTTAGATTGGGATATGAAGATGCCTTCTGTTGTTTGCTTAACTTGCAAACCAAGAAAGTAAGACAGTTCTCTCATACTGCTCATTTCAAATTTTGAATGCATTAGATTTGAAAATCTTTTGCATAACTCAGAGTCAGTAGAACCAAATATTATATCATCTACATATATTTGTACCAATAGGGTTTCAGATTTATGATTTCTAAAAAATAATGTCTGGTCTACTTTTCCTCTAGAAAACTTATTTTCCAAAAGAAAGTTTGAAAGGGTCTCATACCATGCTCTAGGAGCTTGTTTGAGACCATACAAAGCTTTATGTAATCTAAAAACATAAGAGGGTTGAGTTGGAGAAATAAAACCTGGTGGTTGTTCCACATATACTTCTTCTTTGAATCTCCATTTAGAAAGGCACTCTTAACATCCATTTGAAATACCTTGAATCTTTTGTATGCAGCAAATGCTAGGAATATTCTAATTGCTTCCAGCATTGCTACAGGTGCAAAAGTCTGGTCATAGTCTATGCCTTCCTCTTGGCAGTATCCTTGAGCCACTAGTCTTGCCTTATTTCTGACTATGATTCCTTGAGCATCCAATTTATTTCTGAATACCCATTTTGTGCCAATTACTGGATGATTCTTGGGTCTTGAAACAAGTTCCCATACTTTGTTCCTTTCAAATTGATTTAATTCCTCTTGCATAGCAGTAATCCAGTTGGGATCTTGCTCTGCATCTTTGATGGATTGAGGTTCAATTTGAGAGAGGAAACATGTGTGCAAATTATTTTGATTTAGTTGATTTCTTGTTTGCACACCCACTGAGATGTCACCAATTACTTGAGATCTAGGGTGATCTCTTATGTTGACATAATCAGTAGGGAAAATAACTTCTCCTTGAGCTTGTTCATTTTCTCTATGAGGAATTTCTATGTCCTCCTGAACTTCAGCATTAACATCCTCAAGATTTGTAGGAATATTTGCTGTACCCAATGTTGGTGCAATAGGATATTCTTCTTCACTGTCCTCGTTAGGTAGTAGAGAAGGATTTATTAGATCCTCTTTCTGTAGAGTTAGATTATCTAACTTCTCACAGAGAATTGGTACTTGTGCATCTTGTGAGGTAGAGATATTTCTCTCCTTGCAACTCAAGTTAGTTTCATCAAAAGATACATGAATAGATTCTTCTATTTTAAAAGAAGATTTGTTAAATACTCTGTAAGCCTTACTGCTAACTGAATAACCAACAAAAATGCCATCTGAAGCTTTTGCTTCAAATTTTCCTAGGTGCTTCTTGTCATTATTATGAATAAAGCACTTACAGCCAAAAGCCCTAAAGTAATTTACTCTAGGCTTCTTCCCTTTAAGCAGTTCATAAGGTGTCTTGCCCTTTTGTTTATGAATTAAACTTCTGTTTAAAACATAGTTTGCTGTGCTGACAGCCTCAGCCCAAAAGGATTGGGGCAAAACAGCATCTGCAAGCAATGTTCTTCCAGATTCAATCAGTGTTCTATTTTTCCTTTCAGCTACCCCATTTTGTTGAGGAGTTCTAGGAGCTGAAAAGCATTGCCTGATACCTTCCTTCTCACAGAATTCTCTCATCAGAAGAGATTCAAACTCAGTGCCATGATCACTTCTGATCAATGCAATCTGAGTAGAATACTCAATCTTGATGCTCCTGAGAAAGTCTGTAAGAACCTTGAAGTTATCTGACTTGCTTCTCAGAAAGAATACCCAACTGAATCTAGAGAAGTCATCAACAATGACTAAAGTGTAAGATTTACCTCCCAAACTGTGTATGGGAAGGGGTCCAAAATGATTTAAGTGCAGCAAGTACAAAATCCTAGGAGAATCGCTCTTAGATAGTGACTTAAAGCTGCTCTTAGTCTGCTTTCCCAATTGACATGCCCTGCAAAGGCTTTCCTTCTTGTATGATCCAGAAGGTAGTCCCCTGACAAGGTTGTCCTTTGATAACTTGGCTAGGGTCCTATGGTTTACATGACCTAGTCTCCTATGCCACAAATCAGTATTTTTACTGACTTGGTTAAACAAGCAGATCTCAGGTTTGGCTGAATTAAAATTTACTAAATAAACATTACCTTGTCTATTTCCTAAAATAACAATATTATTTTCAGAAAAGATAATACATCTAGATTGGTTGAAGCATACTTGATATCCTTCATCATATAGTTGACCTATGCTGATGAGGTTATGTTTGAGTCCACTTACATAGGCTACCTTTTTAAATGTGATTGTCCCAATCTGGACTGATCCATAGCCTTCTGTTTTCCCCAATTGGAATCTCCAAAAATCACTCTTGGTCCAACCTTTGCCTTATAGTTGATTAATTTGGCTCTTGTTCCTGTCATATGTCTTGAGCATCCACTGTCCAAGTACCATTGTTCCTCTGTGGTTGAATAGTCCTTTTTCTGCAATATAAGAAGGGTTAGGTGTTCTTAACCCAGGTTACCTTGGGTTGCTTCTTGTAACCTTGAAATGTAGAAATATATGAGACAACAGGTTGACCATGATAACCTAGAGGGTGATATCTTCTAGGAGGGATAATCCAATCACTAAAGGGATTCTTCAGTTTAGAAGAGGATGTATGTTGTCTTTCCTTAGTAAAATTGGCGTTCGACGAACTTTGTTGTGTTCGTCGACCTGGTTCGACGAACGATGTGGCATTCGTCGAGCCCTGTTTGTAGCAGGTTTTTTTCTTAGATTCAGGCCTTGGTTTTCGTCGATCAATGTTCGACAAAACCTGTCGGTTTCGTCGATCGTCGTTCGACGAACTTGCTTGAACAAAATTTGTTTCAGGAATTTTTCCTGTGTCTTGTATTGCTTCTTTCCCTTTTTCAGATACAAATTTTACTGGGGTAGATAACATATTCTTCTTCAAAAGAAGAGGTTGATTAGATGATGCCCCCAAGCCCAGTTTGCCATTCAGCCTGGCATTCACTGTGCTTGTGATATCCATCAGCTTGAGACTTCTTCCATTTAGAGAATTTTCTAGCTGCTTGGCCTCAGTTAGCTGTGTTTCTAGAGAACTCACTTGTTCCCTGGAAATCCTTAGCTCATTTTTGAGCTTAATATTTTCAGTGGATATTCATCCATCCTAGCTAACTTGTCTCTCAGAGAAATAATTTCTTTCTCTGATCTAATCATATCTTTACACAACTGTTTAAAATCATCTTTAAACTGTTCTGAATGAAAATCAAAACTGGAAATTACTTCATCCCCATTATTTTCAGACTCATCATCTGAGTTGTCATTTGATGAGGAGGCATTGATTGCCATCATGCATAATTCCTTGTCTTCTGCTTCCTTCTCCTCATCACTAGAACTGGAGGATGACTCAGACTCAGTGTCACTCCAGGTTTCAGCAACAAAGCCTTTTTCTCTTTTCTTGTGGCCTTTTGATGAGTGTTTGCTGGAGTGTTCCTGCTCTTTTCTCCTACTTTTCTTGTGAGCTTCTGGACACTCAGTGAGGAAGTGTCCAGGTTTCCTGCAACCAAAGCATATTATCTCTTTAGATGGAGTTTTATCATACCTTGGCGTTTCATTGTGTCTGTTGGGCTTTCTTCTAAAGTCCTTTCTTGCCATCTTGTAAAATCTCTTTGCTAAGAGACTCAGCATCTCCTGATCACCAATCTTGTCTTCTTCCTCTGTTGCCTGAAAGGCAATGTTCTTCTCTTTCTTTGAGGATGAAGATGGAGAGGCTTCTGCTTCTCTGCTCTTTATCAGCTGCTCATAAGATTTGAGCTTCCCAAGGAGATTCTCAGTTGTAATCTCACTTAGTCCTCTGGCATCTTTAATTGGCCAGATTCTTGTGTCCCATGTGCTGGGGAAGCACATCAGATCTTTTCATTGATTTCAGTGACTGTGATCACTTTCTCCAGGGTTCTCAGCTCATTGATGATGAGGCTGAGTCTGTTGTACATCTCTGCAACAGTCTCTGATTCTCCCTTTTTGAAATTTTCATACTGGGAGATCAAATGTGATCTTCTGTCCTTTCTCTCATCTGCTGATCCTGCCACCATTCTTGTGAGGGAGTCCCAAATTTCTTTGGCAGAGGTGCAGTCAACCACCTTCTGAAATATGTCATCAGACATGGTTTGTGCCAAGATATTCATGGCCTTTGCATCAGCAGTTTTCTGTTTCTTTTGTGTTTATGTCCATTCCGGAGGAGGGACAGCAGTTGTGTCTGTTGTTGTTGAGGTTGATGCAGTTGGAGGTCCTGTCAAAATAGAATTAAAAATTTCCTCATCAATAGAATTCATGTAAAGTTTGATCCTTGCTTGCCATAGTGCAAACTTGTTCAGATTGCACATAGGAGGTCTTGTGCTTGAATATTCTTTGTTCTGTACCATGGCTCTAAAAGAAAACCTTTAAAGTGGTCTAGATCTATCAGATCTGTTGGTCCAGGTGTTAGCCTGTAACAACCAACTCAGGCTCTGATACCAATTGAAAGTGGGGATAGATCAAGATTACTCTAGAGGGGGGGTGAATAGAGTATTTTAATATAATTTCATTTAGCCCAAACAAATTTGTAGAGAACAATTTAAGTTATTTAAGTATATGGGTAAGTGAGTGCAGCACAGATATAAACACAAACTAAAACACAGCACATACAAATAATAAAGACAAACACAGAAGACACAAGGATCTATTGTAGTTCCCCAATCAACTTGGGTACATCTATTCTTCTACCACCCTGGTAGGAAATCCACTAGGGCCCTTTTTGATCAGGTGAGCCTTCACCACAGAGCTTTTGATCAGGTGCTCAAAACCAAAAATCAACTTTTAAAGGGAGTTACAACCCTGTACACAGTTATAAAAATAAAAGTATGTAAAGATGATGGTGTCTTCTCTTTTCTCTAACAACAGAGAAGACTAGTGGATTGTTGAATGATTATCAGATCTCCCCCTGTGAATAAGAGTAAGAAAAGAACAGGAGAGAAAATCTGCTCAGGGTGTAGGTCTTCTTGATCTTCAGAGTATCTCCAACAAAAGTTCTCTAGAAGGATTTGATGCAGATGATTCCTAGAGATTAAGATTAGGCGATTGGAGAAGATGAAGACTTCAGAGAAAATCAGAGAGAGTTCTTGAGAGCAATCCCAACTGACTAGCAAAAGATTATCCTTTTTGTATGTATATAGTATCTGTGTCTTCCTCTAGAATAAATAGCAAAGATATTCTCTGGACCGGAGAGAGTTGATCCTCTTTCAAATTTTTAACCGGGCTGGAAAGGAATGAGACAAAAAGAAGGATTTTTCTCTGACAGAAAAGGAATACTTAATATATTAAATTCCTTGAAACTTGCAATCTGCCTTATAGAATAATATGCACGCAGCCCTTAATTAATGCAGCAACGGTCATAAAATCTTTGAAAGAAAATACTGCAAAAACTGACTGATATTATAGTGAGAACAGCTGTCAGCCTTCATAAGGAATCCTGAGGATAACTCCAAAAAATAATACTCTGAATAGAAGAGGTCACTGAATATAGAAACTCTGAAAAAGTTTGTCGACCAGAGGGAAAGTTCGTCGAACTTAAACTGGGAAGTTCGTCGAACACGAAGAGACTTTCGTCGAACAAAACTTTGAAATTCGTCGAACTAAGTTCGTAGAACGGATTCTGATTTCGTCGAACGTGTTCGAAGTTCGTCGAACACCTTGTCTTAGTTAATCTTCAAATCTCTTCTAGGCTTAGCCTATGACCCTTATACTATACATGATGGGTCAAAATAAATCCTATACCTAGAAATAGACATCCTAGCCCAAATCAGTAATAGGGTTGAACTATGTTCCAACATTATTCTCTTCTCATCTTAGAAACCTCTCGAAAACTTTTGCAACCCTTCGAACTTTTAATATGAGGTTGAATCCGTTGAAGTGTGTTTTCGGGGCAAGTAAAGGAAAATTTCTGGGTCACCTCCTTACTCCAGAAGGGTTAGAACTCAATCCTGACAAAGTGAAAGCTATTTTGGAGATGCCACCTCCCAAGTCCCCCAAAGAAATTCAGCAGCTGGGAGGGAGGATGGTAGGCTTAAGTCGCTTCATCTCCCGATCAGGGGACAAGAGTGCACCTTTCTTTAAAACCCTCCGGGGAGAGAGTAGGTTCGAATGGACGAAGGAGTGTGATGATGCTTTCACTCAGCTTAAAAAGAAATTGACATCAACCCCTTTGCTCCAAAGCCCGCGAGAAGGAGAAAATCTTTTTCTGTATATGGGAGTCGGAGCCGATGCCATAAGCTCTGTTTTGGTCCGAGAGGAGAAAAAGAAGCAATTTCCAATCTATTACATGAGTCGAATCCTGAAGAATGCAGAGACTCGCTATCCCATTCTCGAAAAGTTGGCCTTAATGCTCGTAACTTCGGCAAGAAGATTAAGACCATACTTACAAGCCCATTTGATTCTAGTCGTCACTGATCTTCCATTGAAGAATGTCTTGGATAAACCAGAACATTCAGGAAGGCTGGCAAAGTGGGCAATAGAGCTCAGTGAATTTGACATATCTTATGTTCCAAGAGTGGCGATCAAAGCTCAAGTTTTAGCAGACTTCATGGTGGATGCCAAATAAGTTGAGTCGCAGAAGGGGGTCGGAGTATCCCTTGCCTGGACAGTCTTCGTGGATGGAGCCTCAGGAAGAAACTCTTCCGGAGATGGAGTTATCTTAATCAATCCTAATGGGGTAAGATTGGATCAGGCACTGAAGTTCTACTTTCAAGTGACGAATAACCAGGAGGAATATGAGGCTTTGCTAGCCGGTCTTAAGTTTGCCAGAGAGCTGGGGATTGATGATGTCAAAGTTTTTACAGATTCTTTAGTAATGGCTTCTCAAGTGAATGGAACTTTCGAAACTAGAGATAGTATTTTAAAGCGATACCTAACTCTGGTAAAAATCGAGGTAGGAAAGTTTAAAAGCTTTACTATTGAACATATTCCAAGGGGTGAGAACGTGGAAGCAGATGAATTGGCAAAGTTTGGACTTCTCTCGGGAGGAACAACTTCGGAATTGTTTCGCCCAACAATTGAAGAAGGAGAGGTTATGGAGATTGATCAGCATCCATCTTGGATGGATCCATTTGTTCTATATCTTTCGACCGAAAAGCTCCAGTCAACGGTAAAGGATAGGAAAAGTTTCAAACGGAAGGCAGCTAACTATTATCTTGTTGCAGGAGTGCTTTATAGAAGAACTTTCCTTTCACCATTAGCACGGTGTGTTTCGGAAGAGGAGATTCCAATGGTCCTTCAGGAGGTTCATTCTGGAGAATGTGGAAGTCATTCTGGGGCTAGAACTTTGGAGAAAAGAATCTTGAGGCAAGGCTATTTTTGGCCCCAAATGAGGAAGGATGCGGAAAAATTTGCTAAGAAATGTGTCAAGTGCCAGAAGTTTGCTCCTCTTCAAAATCAGCCAGCTCAGCAACTCAAATCAATAGCAACCCCATGGTCGTTTGCAGTTTGGGGGATGGATTTGATTGGGCCTTTTCCCATGGCAAGTGGGCAACGTCGATATATTATTGTCATGATTGACTACTTCAGCAAATGGATAGAAGCCAAAGCATTGGCCAAAATTACTACTCAAGCCGTGAAGAATTTTATTTGGGGGGAGATAGTATGTCGGCACGGAATTCCAATGGCAATCATCACAGATAACGGTTCTCAGTTCAATAATTCAACTCTTATTAATTTCTGCAATCAAATTGGCATTGAGCTACGTTTCGCTTCCGTGCATCATCCTAGAAGCAATGAGCAGGTGGAAGCCGCCAACAAACTTATCATAAATCTTTTAAAAAAGAAGGTAGAAAATGTCAGGGGCAACTGGGCAGAACAACTACCTTCAGTCTTATGGGCCTTGAGGACAACTCCAAGTTCTGCCACTGGAGAGACCCCTTTCAAATTGTCGCATGGTTCCGAGGCTCTTATTCCAGTGGAGTTCGAAGTGAAAAGCCCAAGAGTATTATTAGCACGACAGAACCAAATTGATTGGATGGAAGAAAATGATGAGGAGTTAAAATGTAGCCTTGACTTAATTGAGGAATTACGAGATACGGCAATCATCAGACAAGAAGAGGTGAAAAGGAGGATGGCGAAGCTATTCAATAAAAATGTAAGAACCAAAGAATTCGATGTTGGGGATCTGGTCTTGAAAAAAGTAGATATAGCAGCAAGAGCCGGTTCAGTTGGAAAGCTTAACCCAAACTGGGCGGGGCCGTTCGTGGTGAAGAGTGTACTTAAAAATGGTGCTTATCATCTCCAAACTTATGAAGGAGAAGAAAGTCCTCATTCATGAAGCGGAGATGATCTCAAGCTCTTCTTTTCTTAAAAGTTCGTATCTAGTTCACTCATTCTTTTTCTCACTTTTCTTCTCTCAAACATCACGCAGATATTATTAAAACATTCACAATGTGCATAATGAACAACAAGTCTTAAAGATAAGTTGTTTTTTGAAAGCCAAAAACCTGTCAAGTGAGACATCGACGGATCCTACTTTCCCCCTCGGCTTGTTACCTCGACGTGTAATTCTGCCAGGACCATAGATATCGGGGAGATTTCGAATCTGTGTAGCAGTAGCTCTCCAAGCTCGAGCGGTGGAAGATTAGGATACCGGGTCCTTGCTGACATCTGGCACACCTCAGCATATCAAGGAGGTCTAGGTGGCTGGCTCAGCTCTGTCATGCATTGGGAAGGACATTGTTACGATCTTAATGATCTTTCAGGGAAAGCAATGTCGGTGTAGCCTCCGCGGCATGACCACACCTGCCCTACCGATCATTTTGATCTGTAACTCTCGAATACTCGTTGAAGCGTGGTTAGGTAAGGGGCGGCCAGAAACATCTATGACCGTCGCCTGAACCTTAGATTGGCAAGTTTGCAACAAACTCGGTGATCCTTTAAGAAAAGCAATGTCGGTATAGCCTCCGCGGCATGACCACACCAGCCCTATGGATCATTTTTGAGATCCTTTTTCTCATCTTCTTCTTACTATAAAATCCTATTCATCCCTTTGTACTGGGATCGGGCGGTCAGCAATTTATGAGACCGCATGTTCTTCTTTCCTACTCTTTCTCCAAAGAGCGATCTGAGTCATTTAAGATCACCGGGCATAATTTTTTCAGGATAATTGAGGTCGCTATTCGGGAATCTCTTGTGCCAGCTTGATAGAGGTCGGCCCGGTCTTAGTAAGATCGAGATCCCGATGTTCCCTGTTATTCCAAGCTATATGGAATGATCATGATTTTTTATTCCTCACCAAATGAATGTTGGGTTTTCTTCAAGATGGCGGTCTGTATATAATATGATCGCTAAACTGGAATTTATGAGGAGTGATTATTTTCCTTTCTAAGTAATGATCTTGGTTATCAAGGGCTCGTCAAACGGGTTTCCTGAAAGTCATTTGGGCGCCGATCATCCAGAGTTTGACGAGTTCGAATCATCTTCAAGTTATAGTTTCCTTATATTGCGACCTGTGTAATCTGAGACCGCATAACTATTATGGATAAGTTGGTTACTTTCTGATCAAACAGTTAGAGTTGCTGAATTTCCTTTTATTAGCGATCTGATTATCTTGAGATCGCAAAGAAGTCTTGTTTATATAAAGTTTCGGTTTTCCTTCAAGATCTTTAGTGTCTTTTCCAAAAGATCGCCACCTGAAGCTGTTCAATCATAAAAGGAAAATATTTGATAAACCTAAGGCATTGAGATCGAATGCCGATTCTAACTTAGGAGAACAAATAAATCAAACATCAGAAACAAATTCATTCACTTAGACAGATTTAACAAAAATACAATCTTTAATATTCTGAAATGTCTACTACAACGAGACCGCTCGGTCTCCCAAAAAGAAAAAAGGAAAAATTACAATTTATTCTCTCTTTGATCTCTTAGAAGACCGCTCGCTCGAGGGGGAAGAACCAGTTTCTGCGGAAGATTCTTTTAAACTATTCCCTGGGATTCTAGATCCAGAGCTTGAGCCCGAACTGGAATCCAGGCCCAGGTTATAGCGGCTTCCACTTTCTTCGTCTTCGATCACCACGTCTTCATCTTGACCTGCGGTCTCCTCAGCAGCATCCGCGGTCTCTTCAGCAGTCACAGATTGTTCTTCAATTCTCTGTGCCGCATCAGGGAAGAGATCGGCAAACGAGATATCTTTGAATTCTTCAGTAAATCCACCGCGATTGCGAACCTCATCCAGCACCTGGTCAGTGGTCTCTTTTATATGGTGCATCATAGCCCTCTGGAAAGATGGATTTTCAGGATCATAGGCTGCCTTTTCAAATTGCTGCCAAAAGGAAATATATTAGACCGCGCGATCACAAGTAATGCATTCATAAAATATAGGTAAAATTCTCACCTTTCTTTCCTCTTGCAAAGCAGTTATTTCATCCAGAGGCTGCGAAGAGACCGCCCCATATGGTGGTTCAGGATGGTGCTTCTAGCGGTCACTTGAGCACAGAGATCGGGGAGCTCTTCGGTCTCAATTCTCAATATTTCGTTTGTATTCTTTCTCCCGTACAAAGCCGAAGTGACCGCGTATGCGTGACGGGTGTAACATGTAAGATCTCTTTTTCCAAAACCCATTCGGGTACTTGAAAACTCAAACCTCTCCCGTATCGCACGGTTGAGGTGGACCTTCACCCAGAATCGCTGCCTTGCGGTGTCACCAACACTCGGGTTGACTAACACCACTCAGCACCAACCCTGCCGGCTATACGATCATAAGTAAAATATGCCAAAAAGTAAGTACATAAAAGAAGGCATGTCCACAATCACAGCATCATATAAATTGAAAACAGAAAGTCCATAAGAGAAGTACAACTAAAGGGGCTTAAACCCGATACATATGCAAAGTAATGTACTATCTCTCTCTCTCTCTACAACATGCGGAAGTCTACAACAAAAGCTCTCAAAAAGCGGAAATCTAACTATCTAATCATCAACCTGTGGCGTCGTGGTAGTGCGCTGCATCTGCTGCTCAGGTCCTGCCATCTCATCCTGCTGCACGCGGGACAACTCTGCCTCCTCGGACTCCTGCGGTCGCACTGACCGTTAGTCATAAAGACTAAGCCGTTTTGTCCTCGCCTCCCTCCACGACTCCTAGGCACCGAGCGGGAGGAAGAAGCGGAGGACAAACAAGGGGTAAACAAGAAGGTGGTGACATGGCACTACTCTAGCAGGTATAAGTAAAGAAGTAAAATCTAGCTAGCAGTATAGTGCAGGTATAAGGCAGTAAAGTAGAGCAATGAAGTAAGCAGTAAGTAGAAGGAAACGCAGTGCAGTAAGTAAATCTAAACTACCATCACAGATTCGTACCTTCACTTAATGAACGCCCATACGACATATAAGTTAAGATGTCCAGGTAACCCATCATATAAAAGAGCCCATACTAATTTATATGATGGGGGTATGCTATGTGTATGTTATGTTATGCTATGGTTATGATGTTTTAATGAATTTATGCAATGTGACTCACCCACACGACTCTATGCGCACAGACCTTTATAGTTCCAAATTTGTTTGAAAGGAAGCCAACCTTTCGGGTACCGACCGTCGTGGCTCACGGTGGCAGTGGATCGAGCACTCCACATCCTAGGTGGGTATGGTCACTACCAAGCCTAGACCTCATGTACGCCTCAACGCTAATAACACAACAGCGGAGCTCCTGCGTACTCTTGCTGGAATCAACCAGACTTTAAGGTCGGGGTGGGTTATTAGGGATTGTCCTCCAGACCGCGGTACTCAAACTTACCGGCCCTCTAAACCTCACCCTCACCTGAGTCAACGTACTACCGTTGGTGACACGACTAGCCTAGTACCGAAGACTCGCCACTATTTGAATAAGTAATAGGTGTTAACATGTCCACCCGAGCTTCCAGCTCAGGGACTAACACACAAGCTGATCCAACCCATCTCCTTCCCGGAGGAGATCCATACCAGTCTGCATATCCACTTAGGCTACTCTTGCCTACAATTTAGTTCGTGTTATATTTAGGGTGAATCTTGGACTTCCCGCGGTGTACTCCATAAGGGGCCCCTAACGGTACTACAGATCAATGGGCTCAACCCCATAATCCTCTTCAAGACAATTACTTTAGTTGGTGATTAATGTTTGGTTCACCCTTCATCATTACATATAGTTAAAGTGACTTAGCTCATCCCTCGTCCCACCCAATCGGGTTGGACGTACCTTCATTCCTTCTACGTTAACTCTAGGACCACCCCACAAGTATCCCTAGGATTGACCCTCCTTGAATCATGGTGTGCTACATCTCATTTACTGATTGGATATACCTCCTAAACCTAACTTAGGGGTCTGAATTGTCTAGAACTCAAAATTCTATTTTTACTAAACGCAGACCACAAATTTGAACTATCCACCAACCCCATAAGGGAACCCTTCTAAAAATTCATCACCAGGGTCTCTAATAATTAAACAAAAACTACAGATAACCAAGTATCACATCATTGCCCCAAGATTTGATATTTTAAACAGATTAAATACTCATAAGGATGTAAAATCCATTTTCTACATGAGGTACATGAAATATAATTCTACAAGCCTCCAAATAATTATCATGGGCATATATTGACCCTAAACTACAGATAACCAAGTATCACATCATTGCCCTATGATTTGATATTTTAAAAAGATTAAATACTCATAAGGATGTAAAATCCACTTTCTACATGAGGTACATGAAATATAATTCTGCAAGACTCCAAATAATTTTCATGGCCATATATTTTCATGGCCATATATTAACCCCATGATTTGGTATTTATCAAAATTAATTTCCCTTAAGCTAGCAAGTACTTAGAATTTCCTACACAAGGAATAATGCCCCAATAAATCATTACAAAATTACTATAGTTCATTTTCATCCCTAATCAGCCACTGATGGAGTTTCAACACCATACAAGGTCCTATGACCATGCATTTCATTTTATTAAGGAAAAGGTGACAATTTCATTTATTAGGAAGAAAATACTTAAACACCTCTAAAAACTCTCATTTAATTAACTAGGTCATTTTATGCATCTACAAACTTATCCACAAAGTTCTAAGCCAAGGCTAGAACAATTGGTCCTAAGTCCTTCACAAATCCCCACTTTGCACCCTTAAGGATTCACCCTTAGGGTTTTAGGTCACACCACCCTAATGGCTCCAAATGGACCATTAGGGTGTGACTCAAGCCTTTGTATATCCATACATACATAACAATCATGATGGGACCAAAGTTTGGTGTCATTTGGACATCAAGTGCTCCAAATGGAGTGAAATTTTAGGCAAGCACTACGCATGTACTAAGGAGTATGCCACCAAAGTTTGGTGTCATTTGGACATCAAGTGCTCCAAAAATCAACTTAATTTAAATATCATAATTACCACAAAAACCCTAAGTAAAAGTGTCCACCAAGGGCTGCCCCTTTGGCAGGGGGTGTTTCTTGGGTATACCAAGCCATGGTTAAAAGCACAACTCTAAATGTTGAAGGGTTTTACCTAGGTAATTTTTCTAATGGACTGACCTAGTGTAGGACCAGTTCTAGTAAAACAGCTCTCTAGGGAACTGTAGGTCACCAAATGACCTAAACTTAAAACCAAATGAAAGTTAAGACCAAGGCCTACAACTTTCATGTTGGGCACTTTTTCTAATTCAGCCATTAGGATGCCCTAATTATTTATTGAAGTTGACTAATCATTAAGGGCAGAATAGCATAGCTTGGAATTAAATAAATATCAAAAATAATTGATCTGCACGGATCTTACAGCACCTCCAAGGGCATTCAGGTCGTCTTCCTCCTTGAGCCGGCGGCCAGGATTGTTCCCGACCTGGGCCATCTTTCTTCCTCCTTTCCCGGCCACCTGGTGGCCACCACGGCCGGCCACCACCGCCACCACCTTCGTGGTGGTCGGGGCTACAACTCCCGGCGACATGGCGGTCGGAGGAGGCGTTTCCCGGCGGTCCTAGGTGACACAAATCAAGGCGAAATCCATGGATTTTGGAGATGGATCTGGGCTCAATTGAGCCCGATCCTTCAGCATTAAGTGATGAGAAGCTAGCATGAGGGGAGGGGAGGAGAAACGAACCGAGATTGGGGCGTGGCGGCGGCTCCGGTGGCGGTTCACCATGGAAGTTGTTGTCTCCGGCGGCCATGCCCAAATCCTCCATTCTCCACCTTTTCCTTAGCTCCAGGTGTCGTTCCCGACTGCTTTCTCCCTTCTGAAGCTAATGGAGTGGTGAGTTGGGAGGGAGGAGGCTTGTATAGACAGGTTTGAATTTCAAGCTCAAGGGGAAGGCTTGGCCGACCACTTGTCCTTCTCCCTGCTGCCTCCTGCTTCCCTCTGGGTCCAGCCCAGAACAACAGCAATCAGGGATGTCCCCTAGGCTGATTGGGGTTGAGTGTGGAAGGAGGCGAGGGTGCTTTTGCTTTTCTCTTTTGGTTCCCTTCTTCTCTCTCCACCTTTTCTACCTTAATTGGGCTAACTCAAGGTTGGGCTTGCCCAACCAGCTACCAAGGGGCTTGCTTGGTCCTTTGATTGGTGTTAGGCCAAATGATTTGGCTTGGGTCAAGTGTTTGTGGCTATGTCACCTAGATTGGGTTTAATTCATAAATGTTGACTTTGACTTTGACTTGGTCAACATGATGAGTGGGATGGACCCACTAGATTGTCTTGGGTCCCTTGACACTACCCAAGGTTGGTTGGTCCATGGTGGGGCTCTAATTGGTTCAATTTAATCAAAGGGTGTAAATTTGACCAAAATTGTGTAAAGTTTGACTTTTGTCAATTGGGGTCAATTGGTCCCACCATGAGGGGGCTTTTTGGTCCATTGTGTTCCTTAAGGTGCTTAGAGTGTGGTGGTAAGGTCAATTTGAACATTTGAGGGTCAATTGAACCCTAATTGACTTAGTTTGGTTAATGTTGACCTATTGTTGACTTTGGTCAATTTCAAGCAATTGGGTCCCACCCAAGTGCAATTCTCAAGGTAATGGTCTTCCTTAGTGGTTAGGGTGGTATGGGGGAGGTTAATTTGGTGAATTGAGGGTCAATTGGCCTAAGGGAGTGGTATTGGGCTATGTTGATTGTGTGCCCTTGGTGTGCACTTAGCACACTCTACTTGGCCCAAGGGCCTTAGTGGCCACTCTGCACACCACCCATGCCCTAACACCATCTATGGGTCTAGAAGGATTGGGGATGTTACAAATCCCAATAAACAAAAGAAATATTTCGTCCTCGAAATTTAGGTCTGTGTCTACGGGTTGTACTACTTATAAGAGTAAAGGATTTCAAAGACGATTAATTTGCACCTGAGGTGAAGAGTTCCGGGAAACATTGTTGCATGAAGTCCAAGGGCACCCAGCTGTGCTCCTCTTGCCAATGATTGAACTATAATAATCGGACCTCAGAATCTCCTTCCACGGAAGAACTCGGACCTCTACTATATGAGAACTCAAACCGGAGCAACATTCTTTACCAAAATTCTCATTGCACTTCCACTATTACTTGCTAAGATTGTCGGCAATATTCCCACTAGGGGTTAATTGAAGGTTTACCCCGCCGCTCAGACCATCGTGCCATCAATCACGAAGGGGGTTCTACTAGCTCTATCCCGGTAATAATTAGGAAATAGACACTTCAAGAAATCAAAGCAAGCAAACCAGGCGTGGGTGTTATCAAAATCACTACACTCCCCGAAGGAGGATCTACCTGAAATACATAAGAACTTACCGAGTTAATTTATACTATCATGTCACGCTAGATAGCACCAAAAACCTTCGAGTTCAACTTAACTTCATAAGGTTACATTCACGAACCATGCTTACTTAATACTCTGCTCATAAATTGATTAGCCAGGACGTGATCATTTAGCCAACCGTCATTGTCTACTCTGACTCTTCACTATACGACTTTCTTACACGTAGGCGTTCAACACCACCTACACCAAGAGACCTTATCCCTTAAAAAATGAGGTCTCTGCTGATAAACCGTTTCCTACTCCGCGGATACAAGGACAGGTTTATCAGCTACAAAACAATAACAAAAACCTTGATTATACTTGGACCAGAGTCGCTTATATCCTACGAATGTTACACGAGGTTAACGCTTCTAAACGTTAAATAAATGTAGATATCTTCCAAGCTTTCCTTGAGGAACATACGTCTGTAGTTTAAAATGATGTTCCCAAAATGACTCCCAACTACTTTCCATATCCCTTTGTTTCGTAACTTACGAGGGTAAAACCCTTTTTATCATGACATGTTTTGGCACAATTTGACTTCAACATGAAGGGTGACTCATTAAAACCCATTAATTCTCGAGAAATTCCACCATTTATATCTGAAGGTCAAACTTGTCTCCCTTATTCCTGAATCTTCCTAACTGAGGTTATAAATTTTGGAGAAATCGTAAATTTCTGGTTCTTAAGATCGGAGGATTGTATGTAGATTATATATCTTTAATATAACATTCGACAAATTTCACTTTAGATTTCCAATAACGGGTGGGCTAAACTTTCAAAGACAAGAGGTCTCATCTCACTTATGCTATAAATTATGAATTAAAGATTTCATCATAACGACCCTTCTCATAGTTATGTCATCCTAAAATTACGTCGCTACCTATCATCAAGTAAAGTTAACAATCTTAAGCGGGAGTTGATAGTAACGGCACTAATCAATCGTTTTAACTCCCCATTCCTCAATATTTCAACACATGACGGTCATTGTCATCTTTCCCGAGATCCGAACATAGTAAGATTCTCCATCTTAGCCCTAATAGATTATACCATCGAATTACAAGATCCAAAGAGTCGCCTTCCTAAGCTCTCTGGCGGTGCATAAACCAACTCTAAGAGTAAAATGATCTTAACTAAAATTTCATCACGGAGAGGGCTTGAATTTTAATTAAAAATACTATCCGAAAATTACCCTTGAGAGTCCTGGAGTGCAAGAAACTCTAGTTGTAATCTTTACTTGCGAAAATTTGACTCCAAACTTCAAAATTCCATGATGTGACACATTTATCTCAAGCTACTAAACCTGGCATTCTTTCTTGTTTTCAATACTTGACTAAATCGAGACATTTGTTTAGATAACTCTACAAATCGATGACTCGAGGTTAAGAAGGTGTATTTACAACAATACATTAGCGAGTTTGTTACGATAAACTGATTATTTCTTATGGTCATGAGAACTTATAGTCCAGACTTACCTCTATCCATTCTAAATCTTACTCGGTCTTGCACTGAATTCGCCGTTTATGACGTTCTTCCCTTGTGACCGGTAAGAGCTTGATGACCAAAAGTCCTTATAAGAGACAAGACCATAATGCTTAGGTCAGGAAGATAGTGAAATTCCCTAAGTTCTTAACCTGACTTTCTTGATTCTGAGAGTCTTATGCTCATACACTGGACAACCCTTTACGTATAATCAAATGATTAACGAGTTGATCACTTCTGTCGCCTTAGAATCCTCCTTTGAGCAATAAGATGAGTGCACGCTCACTCTTGAAGTGTACCATTCACTTAACTTGCTCGCATAAGTAAAGCGATAACAACTTGGTATAGACAATCCCTGTTATTTAAGGTGAAGTAATTCTCCAAGGGTCTCAAACCTCTAAGGAGGGTTGGTCCATAACTCAAAAGTGTATGAATAAGATCTCGTCATCACCTGAGTATCATTGAATACTCCAAACCTCGAGATTACTACGAAAAAGTCATAACCTTTTCAAAACAAAGTCTAGGGGGCAATCCAAGTCGGTATTTTATTGGCCCAATAAACAAAAGGATAAGCCCCTACCGATTTGGGTTAAGTCTCTTTAATACCTCTACGGTGATTCATCTTACATACGCACATAAACTTTAGGGCATAAAATCTCTGACTTGGTGTTCCACCCTGAGGCATAAGGTCATGATAAAACTTAGGCTCCCAATGTTATAAATTATGCTAACATTTCTGAGTTCCCTATGTAATTAACTAGGAAAGGGGCCTTCTCAAAACCAAATATTCAAATTCCAATTCGACCTCTGGTATTTTATGGTGGTTGCCTCGACGTACTGTAATGGGAAGTATCAAGTTATGGTAAGGGGTTATGCTTATGGGTCTTCTATTACTCTAAAGAAGACTACAGACACCCGATCTCCTCGAGATGGTCGTACCACTTGATAGTAAAGCATAACCTTTAGCGTGAAAGTCTCAACGTCAAGTCTTATACTAACTTCTTCCCTTAGCTACGTTGGGTAACTTTAACTCTCAACCCAAATCTAGACCCGAGGTCGTTCTTTAGAATAGGGTACGTCACTAAATTGTCTAAGTAAGTCATAATTTGACCTAACTTGCTGCTTAATGGACTGTTTTATGTGATTTCATACATGGGCGCACCACAGCTTCCGCTGCATAGTTTGTCCTCAAACTACACTCGAGCGGGGTGACCCAGTATGTTGTGGACTGTTCTCTTATGATCGTTCGTTCAGTGATACCATTTGTAAGATCTCTTTTTCCGAAACCCGTTCGGGTACTTGAAAACTAGAACCTCTCCCTTATCGCATGGTTGAGGTGAACCTTCGCCCAGAATCGCTGCCTTGCGGTGTCACCAACACTCGGGTTGACTAACACCGCTCAGCACCAACCCTGCCGGCTATACGATCATAAGTAAAATATGCCAAAAAGTAAGTACATAAAAGAAGTCATGTCCACAATCACAGCATCATATAAAATGAAAACAGAAAGTCCATAAGAGAAGTACAACAAAAGGGGCTTAAACCCGATACATATGCAAAGTAATGTACTATCTCTCTCTCTACAACATGCGGAAGTCTACAACAAAAGCTCTCAAAAAGCGGAAATCTAACTATCTAATCATCAACCTGTGGCGTCGTAGTAGTGCGCTGCATCTGCTGCTCAGGTCCTGCCATCTCATCCTGCTGCGCGCGGGACAACTCTGCCTCCTTGGACTCCTGCGGTCGCACCGACCGTTAGTCATAAAGACTAAGCTGTTTTGTCCTCGCCTCCCTCCACGACTCCTAGGCACCGAGCGGGAGGAAGAAGCGGAGGACAAACAAGGGGTAAACAAGAAGGTGGTGACATGGCACTACTCTAGCAGGTATAAGTAAAGCAGTAAAATCTAGCTAGCAGTATAGTGCAGGTATAAGGCAGTAAAGTAGAGCAATGAAGTAAGCAGTAAGTAGAAAGGAAACGCAGTGTAGTAAGTAAATCTAAACTACCATCACAGATTCGTACCTTAACTTATATGAACGCCCATACGACATATAAGTTAAGATGTCCAGGTAACCCATCATATAAAAGAGCCCATACTAATTTATATGATCGGGGTATGCTATGTGTATGTTATGTTATGCTATGGTTATGATGTTTTAATGAATTTATGCAATGTGACTCACCCACACGACTCTATGCGCACAGACCTTTATAGTTCCCAATTTGTTTGAAAGGAAGCCAACCTTTCGGGCACCGACCATCGTGGCTCACGGTGGCAGTGGATCGGTCACTCCACATCCTAGGCGGGTATGGTCACTACCAAGACTAGACCTCATGTACACCTCAACGCTAATAACACAACAGCGGAGCTCCTGCGTACTCTTGCTGGAATCCACCAGACTTTAAGGTCGGGGTGGGTTATTAGGGATTGTCCTCCAGACCGCGGTACTCAAACTTACCGGCCCTCTAAACCTCACCCTCACCTGAGTCAACGTACTACCATCGGTGACACAACTAGCCTAGTACCGAAGACTCGCCACTATTTGAATAAGTAATAGGTGTTAACATGTCCACCCGAGCTTCCAGCTCAGGGACTAACACAGAAGCTGATCCAACCCATCTCCTTCCCGTAGGAGATCCATACCAGTCTGCATATCTACTTAGGCTACTCTTGCCTACAATTTAGTTCGTGTTATATTTAGGGTGAATCTTGGACTTCCCGCGGTGTACTCCATAAGGGGCCCCTAACGGTACTACAGATCAATGGGCTCAACCCCATAATCCTCTTCAAGACAATTACTTTAGTTAGTGATTAATGTTTGGTTCACCCTTCATCATTACATATAGTTAAAGTGACTTAGCTCATCCCCCGTCCCACCCAATCGGGTTGGACGTACCTTCATTCCTTCTACGTTAACTCTAGCACCACCCCACAAGTATCCCTAGGATTGACCCTCCTTGAATCATGGTGTGCTACATCTCATTTACTGATTGGATATACCTCCTAAACCTTACTTAGGGGTCTGAATTGTCTAGAACTCAAAATTCTGTTTTTACTAAACGCAGACCACAAATTTGAACTATCCATCAACCTCATAAGTGAACCCTTCTAAAAATTCATCACCAGGGTCTCTAATCATTGCCCCATGATTTGATATTTTAAAAAGATTAAAAACTCATAAGGATGTAAAATCCACTTTCTACATGAGGTACATGAAATTTAATTCTACAATCCTCCAAATAATTATCATGGGCATATATTAACCTAAAACTACAGATAACCAAGTATCACCTCATTGCCCCATGATTTGATATTTTAAAAAGATTAAATACTCATAAGGATGTAAAATCCATTTTCTACATGAGGTACATGAAATATAATTTTACAAGCCTCCAAATAATTACCATGGGCATATGATAGCTTTAAATGACAGATAACCAACTTTCACAATCTAACCCCATGATTTGGTATTTATCAAAATTAATTTCCCTTAAGCTAGCAAGTACTTAGAATTTCCTACACAAGGAATAATGCCCCAATAAATCATAACAAAATTACTATAGTCCATTTTCATCCCTAATCAGCCACTGATGGAGTTTCAACAACATACAAGGTACTATGACCATGCATTTCATTTTATTAAGGAAAAGGTGACAATTTCATTTATTAGGAAGAAAATACTTCAACACCTCTAAAAATTCTCATTTAATTAACTAGGTCATTTTATGCACCTACAAACTTATCCACAAAGTTCTGAGCCAAGGCTAGAACATTTGGTCCTAAGTCCTTCACAAATCCCCACTTTGCACCCTTAAGGATTCACCCTTAGGGTTTTAGGTCACACCACCCTAATGGTTCCAAATGGACCATTAGGGTGTGACTCAAGACTTTGTATATCCATACATACATAACAATCATGATGGGAGGAGGCTAATACACTCCACTCCTCAAAATGACCCAAACCCTAATATGACCCTTAAAGGTCCTCATTAGGGTTTCCCATTTTCCATATCAAATCAACTCCAAATGGAGTGAAATTTTAGGCAAGCACTACGCATGTACTAAGGAGTATGCCACCAAAGTTTGGTGTCATTTGGACATCAAGTGCTCCAAAAATCATCTTAATTTAAATATCATAATTACCACAAAAACCCTAAGTAAAATTATCCACCAAGGGATGCCCCTTTGGAAGGGGGTGCCCATAGGGTATACCAAGTCATGGTTAAGAGAACAACTCCAAATGTTGAAGGGTTTGACCTAGGTAATTTTTCTAATGGACTGACCTAGTGTAGGACCAGTCCTAGTAAAACAGCTCTATAGGGATCTGTAGGTCATCAAATGACCTAAACTTAAGGCCAAATGAAAGTTAAGACCAGGGCCTACAACTTTCATGTTGGGCACTTTTTCTAATTCTGCCATTAGGATGCCCTAATTATTTATTGAAGTTGACAGATCATTAAGGGCAGAATAGCATAGCTTGGAATTAAATAAATATAAAAAATAATTGATCTGCACGGATCTTACAGCACCTCCAAGGGCATTCAGGTCGTCTTCCTCCTTGAGCCGACGGCCAGGATTGTTCCCGACTTGGGCCATCTTTCTTCCTCCTTTCCCGGCCACCTGGTGGCCACCACGGCCGGCCACCACCGCCACCACCTACGTGGTGGTCGGGGCTACAACTCCCGGCGACATGGCGGCCGGAGGAGGCGTTTCCTGGTGGCCCTGGGTGACACGAATCGAGCCGAAATCCATGGATCTCGGAGATGGATCCGGCCTCAATTGAGCCCGATCCTTCAGCATTAAGTGTTGAGAAGCAAGCATGAGGGGAGGGGACAAGAAACGAACCGAGATTGGGGCGTGGCGGCGGCTCCGGCGGCAGTTCACCATAGAAGTTGTTGTCTCCGGCGGCCATGCCCAAATCCTCCATTCTCCACCTTTTCCTTAGCTCCAGGTGTCGTTCCCGACTGCTTTCTCCCTTCTGAAGCTGATGGAGTGGTCAGTTGGGAGGGAGGAGGCTTGTATAGACAGGTTTGAATTTCAAGCTCAAGGGGAAGGCTTCGTCGACCACTTGTCCTTCTCCCTGCTGCCTCCTGCTTCTCTCTGGGTCCAGCCCAGAACAACAGCAATCAGGGATGTCCCCTAGGCTGATTGGGGTTGAGTGTGGAAGGAGGGGAGGGTGCTTTTGCTTTTCTCTTTTGGTTCTCTTCTTCTCTCTCTCCACCTTTTCTACCTTAATTGGCCCAACTCAAGGTTGGGCTTGCCCAACCAGCTGCCAAGGGGCTTGCTTGGTCCTTTGATTGGTGTTAGGCCAAATGATTTGACTTGGGTCAAGTGTATGTGGCTGTGTCACCTAGATTGGGTTTAATTCACAAGTGTTGACTTTGACTTTGACTTGGTCAACCTGATGAGTGGGATGGACCCATTAGATGGTCTTGGGTCCCTTGACTCTACCCAAGGTTGGTTGGTCCATGGTGGGGCTCCAATTGGTTCAATTTAATCAAAGGGTGTAGATTTGACCAAAATTGGGTAAAGTTTGACTTTGGTCAATTGGGGTCAATTTGTCCCACCATGAGGGGGCTTTTTGGTCCAATTGGGTTCCTTAAGGTGTTTAGAGTGTGGTGGAAAGGTCAATTTGAACATTTGAGGGTCAATTGAACCCTAATTGACTTAGTTTGGTTAATGTTGACCTATTGTTGACTTTGGTCAATTTCAAGCAATTGGGTCCCACCCAAGTGCAATTCTCAAGGTAATGGTCTTCCTTAGTGGTTAGGGTGGTATGGGGGAGGTCAATTTGGTGAATTGAGAGTCAATTGGCCTAAGGGAGTGGTATTGGGCTATGTTGATTTTGTGCCCTTGGTGTGCACTTAGCACACTCTACTTGGCCCAAGGGCCTTAGTGGCCACTCTGCACACCACCCATGCCCTAACACAATCTAGGGGTCTAGAAGGATTGGGGATGTTAGGGCATGGGTGGTGTGCAGAGTGGCCACTAAGGCCCTTGGGCCAAGTAGAGTGTGCTAAGTGCACACGAAGGGCACAAAATCAACATAGCCCAATACCACTCCCTTATGCCAATTGACCCTCAATTCACCAAATTGACCTCCCCCATACCACCCTAACCACTAAGTAAGACCATTACCTTGAGAATTGCACTTGGGTGGGACCCAATTGCTTGAAATTGACTAAAGTCAACAATAGGTCAACATTAACCAAACTAAGTCAATTAGGGTTCAATTGACCCTCATATATTCAAATTGACCTTACCACCACACTCTAAACACCTTGAGGAGCCTAATGGACCAAAAATCCCCCTCATGGTGGGACCAATTGACCCCAATTGACCAAAGTCAAACTTTACCCAATTTTGGTCAAATCTACACCCTTTGATTAAATTGAACCAATTGGAGCCCCACCATGGACCAACCAACCTTGGGTAGTGTCAAGGGACCCAAGACCATCTAGTGGGTCCATCCCACTCATCATGTTGACCAAGTCAAAGTCAAAGTCAACACTTGTGAATTAAACCCAATCTAGGTGACATAGCCACATACACTTGACCCAAGCCAAATCATTTGGCCTAACACCAATCAAAGGACCAAGCAAGCCCCTTGGCAGCTGGTTGGGCAAGCCCAACCTTGAGTTAGCCCAATTAAGGTAGAAAAGGTGGAGAGAGAAGAAGGGAACCAAAAGAGAAAAGCAAAAGCACCCTCCCCTCCTTCCACACTCAACCCCAATCAGCCTAGGGGACATCCCTGATTGCTGTTGTTCTGGGCTGGACCCAGAGGGAAGCAGGAGGCAGTAGGGAGAAGGACAAGTGGTCGGCCAAGCCTTCCCCTTGAGCTTGAAATTCAAACCTGTCTATACAAGCCTCCTCCCTCCCGACTGACCACTCCATCAGCTTCAGAAGGGAGAAAGCAGTCGGGAACGACACCTGGAGCTAAGGAAAAGGTGGAGAATGGAGGATTTGGGCATGGCCGCCGGAGACAACAACTTCCATGGTGAACCGCCGCCGGAGCCGCCGCCACGCCCCAATCTCGGTTCGTTTCTCCTCCCCTCCCCTCATGTCTAGCTTCTCATCACTTAATGCTGAAGGATCGGGCTCAATTGAGCTCAGATCCATCTCCGAAATCCATGGATTTTGCTCGATTCGTGTCACCCAGGACCATCGGGAAACGCCTCCTCCGGCCGCCATGTCGCCGGGAGTTGTAGCCCCGACCACCACGAAGGTGGTGGCGGTGGTGGCCGGCCGTGGTGGCCACCAGGTGGCCGGGAAAGGAGGAAGAAAGATGGCCCAGGTCGGGACCAATCCTGGCCGTCGGCTCAAGGAGGAAGACGACCTGAATGCCCTTGGATGTGTTGTAAGATCCGTGCAGATCAATTATTTTTGATATTTATTTAATTCCAAGCTATGTTATTCGGCCCTTAATGATCAGTCAACTTCAATAAATAATTAGGGCATCCTAATGGCTGAATTAGAAAAAGTCATGAAAGTTGTAGGCCTTGGTCTTAACTTTCATTTGGCTTTGAGTTTAGGTCATTTGGTGACCTACAGCTCCCTAGAGAGCTGTTTTACTAGGACTGGTCCTACACTAGGTCAGTCCATTAGAAAAATTACCTAGGTCAACCCTTCAACATTTGGAGTTGTTCTTTTAACCATGGCTTGGTATACCCTAGGGGCACCCCCTGCCAAAGGGGCAGCCCTTGGTGGACACTTTTACTTAGGGTTTTTATGGTAATTATGATATTTAAATTAAGTTGATTTTTGGAGCACTTGATGTCCAAATGACACCAAACTTTGGTGGCATACTCCTTAGTACATGAGTAGTGCTTTCCTAAAATTTCACTCCATTTGGTGTTGATTTGATATGGAAAATGGGAAACCCTAATGAGGACCTTTAAGGGTCATATTAGGGTTTGGGTCATTTTGAGGAGTGGAGTGTGTTAGCCTCCTCCCATCATGATGGTTATGTATGTATGGATATACAAAGGCTTGAGTCACACCTTAATGGTTCATTTGGAGCCATTAGGGTGGTGTGACCTAAAACCCTAAGGGTGAATCCTTAAGGGTTCAAAGTGGGGATTTGTGAAGGACTTAGGACCAAATGTTCTAGCCTTGGCTCAGAACTTTGTGGATAAGTTTGTAGGTGCATAAAATGACCTAGTTAATTAAATGAGAATTTTTAGAGGTGTTTAAGTATTTTCTTCCTAATAAATGAAATTGTCACCTTTTCCTTAATAAAATGAAATGCATGGTCATAGGACATTGTATGGTGTTGAAACTCCATCAGTGGCTGCTTAGGGATGAAAATGGACTATAGTAATTTTGTTATGATTTATTGGGGCATTATTCCTTGTGTAGGAAATTCTAAGTACTTGCTAGCTTAAGGGAAATTAATTTTGATAAATACCAAATCATGGGGTTAATTTGTGAAACTTGGTTATCTGTCATTTAATGCTATCATATGCCCATGGTAATTATTTGGAGGCTTGTAGAATTATATTTCATGTACCTCATGTAGAAAATGGATTTTACATCCTTATGAGTATTTAATCTTTTTAAAATATCAAATCATGGGGCAATGATGTGATACTTGGTTATCTGTAGTTTTAGGTGAATATATGCCCATGATAATTATTTGGAGGCTTGTAGAATTATATTTCATGTACCTCATGCAGAAAGTGGATTTTACATCCTTATGAGTATTTAATCTGTTTAAAATATCAAATCATGGGGCAATGATGTGATACTTGGTTATCTGTAGATTTAGGTTAATATATGCCCATGAGAATTATTTGGAGGCTAGTAGAATTATATTTCAAGTAACTCATGTAGAAATTGGTAATTGCTACCTTTGATTGTTTAATCATTGTAAAATATCAAATCACATGGTAATGACACAATAATATGGCAGAGGACTCTAGGTCCCCAGTTGGACACTTGGTAATTTTTGGAGAATTTGCAGAAGTGAAATACTATTTTTCCTAATTAAAGTGGCATTTTGGTAATTATACAATTATGATGATATAGTAGGCCAAATTACATCCTAGGGTCATGATACTCAGTGAACCACCTTGATAAGGAATATTTTTTTACTGATAATTTTGATGTAGCATGTATAGTCATTTTGAGGGTAGTTCATGTGTAATTTGGCTTAAGGCCTTAACTACTTTAAATTATATTAAATACCAATTTAATATGGAAAATTATGGAATTTGGAGCATAACCTATTAAGGTCAGTGGGAACCTTGGATAATTATTAGAGACCCTGGTGATGAATTTTTAGAAGGGTTCCCTTATGGGGTTGATGGATAGTTCAAATTTGTGGTCTGCGTTTAGTAAAAACAGAATTTTGAGTTCTAGACAATTCAGACCCCTAAGTAAGGTTTAGGAGGTATATCCAATCAGTAAATGAGATGTAGCACACCATGAATCAAGGAGGGTCAATCCTAGGGATACTTGTGGGGTGGTGCTAGAGTTAACGTAGAAGGAATGAAGGTACGTCCAACCCGATTGGGTGGGACGGGGGATGAGCTAAGTCACTTTAACTATATATAATGATGAAGGGTGAATCAAACATTAATCACCAACTAAAGAAATTGTCTTGAAGAGGATTGTGGGGTTGAGCCCATTGATCTGTAGTACCGTTAAGGGCCCAGAATTGTATGCAAGAGTAGCCTAAGTGGATATGCAGACTGGTTTGGATCTCCTTCGGGAAGGAGATGGGTTGGATCAACTTGTGTGTTAGTGTAACACCCCAGAATTCTTAGTTCAGCGAAGTAGGCGGAGTGGTAGTGTTGCGCTCGGGATAGGCTAAAAATTCCACAACAGTTCTCTGCGCACGACCATTGTCCTCTTCGCGCACGACCAGTGATCGTGCGCCAATGATTGTGCGTTCATTCGCAAGGAATCGGAGTTCTGTCTCGGCTTATCGCACGACCATTCTCCTCTTCGCGCACGACCAGTGATCGTGCGCCTGTGATCGTGCGCCCCGTTTATTCTGCTCCGCGATTTTGAGCGGAGAAGACGATCCGGCAGTCCAAATCTTTTGGAATCTGATCCAATGGCTAGGATTAAATGCTGGAGGGTCTTAGGGCTTGTGAGAGGAGATTAATCCTCATTCTTTTGAGGTGTTTCTCTCTCCTAGGCTAGAGGAAGAAGAAGGAGGTAAGGAAGAAGAAGGAGAGATCCCGCCATTGACGGAGCTCCGGAGCTCCGTTTCGCGAGCCGTTTCCAGATCTGGAGAGTGCAGCCCGGTGCGGTCGTTTCCCTCCGCCTAGAATCTCGGATCCATGGAGAAGAAGAACGTTCCTAGGGTAACGATTCTTCCTCTCGATTCTTTGGACTTGTCATTTGTCCTCTCCTTCATTTCTCTATGCTTGCATGAGGAATCCCTTTCACCAAATGGGTGAAGTGTAGGATTTTCCTCAAGTTCTTCGGAACTCCGGGTCGATTGTGTCCGTCCCCGGCATATTGCATGTAGAAAATCCGGTAGTCGTGCGGATTTAGGCATTTTGTGTGAAGCCTATTCGTGGTCGTGAGCCCGAATCGGTGATGCTTGGTTTGCGACGTTGCATTTAGGTTAAGCCTAGAATGCGTGTCGGAGAATGACTCCGTGAAATCATCTTTAGTATTGCGGGATTTAAATTGTAGGCGTCTTGTGAAGATCCTAACGAAAGCCCCATGCTTTGAGATTGGATGAAGGCAAACCTTCACCACGAAATTGATGCGGAGTGTATTGTACCTCCTTTGTTGAATATTTGTGGAGCCTAGAACCCTGCGAAGAGGTTAGGTGCGTAGCTTATATTTTGTGTAGCACGTGAAAGTGCTAAACTCTTACGGGCCGAGGTGAAGCTGTACCCGCGTCGTGCGATAGATCGCGGCGATTAGAGCACGGGCAAAGCTAAACCGAACTCGTTTCCATGCAGATCGGTAAGAGGTCCCTACCTCATGTAAGCCGTGTGATCATGGGAGAGGTCGTGGAAGGTGATTTACCTAGACCGGCCAAAAGCTCTTTTTCCCACCTAAGGCGATGGCCCTTACGGTGGAGTGTTTTGTGGAATTGATGTTGTTAGCCTCATGCGGTTGTTTAGGCGGTTGTGGGGAACCTTCGGGTGAACCCGACCAACATCATGTGCATACCTAGGTTCCCTCCTTTTTGATGCTCAACCTAGAAGATTGAATGTGCTTGAAACCTCACCTTGTGTAGTTGCACCTTCTTTATATTAGTACTTGTGCTAGTATGGCTTGCTTGCAGGGTAGAAGCTCCGCCACCCCGGTAAAGGGGTGGGGTCGTTATAATTTGGTCAGCTGTGCTGACCGTTACTTTGTTTGCCACCGCTTGGTGGAATGTTCTTATGCAGGTGCAGGTGAGCCTAGTGGGAAATAGCGGGCGGTGGCCCCTTTGCTGAGTTGGCCCTTGAAGGCCAACCTCCCCTTTTAGCTTTCTCATGTATTGCTGGCCTGCGTGCCGATGTATGTTTTGGAGTTTAGGTACATTTGTTAAATGTAAGGCCTTAAGGCCATAACTCTACTTCATGGTTTCTTTCCTATGATAGTGGACAATTCTAATGGAAATGTTAAATCTTTATGCTTCCCCTAGTGTTTAGTATACTCTGTTGTAGTTTCTTTCTGTTTATCACCTTTTAACTCCTAGCTAGTGTGGTTTGTATGGCGTGGGGTCCCGGCCGGACCTACTGTTATACTATTCGTACTGGCAGGGTGTTACAATTTGGTATCAGACTTAAGGCGTCGATCCGTAGTTTAGCGAATTCGGGATGAATTCCTTTTAAGGGGTGGTGCGCACGGGTTGTGCATTCACCGAAAAAAAAACTAATAAGAATGTCCACTTAGGAATGAAAAAAAACATACTTGTTTGCGGAACCTGAGCGTTCCATGGTTGATGTTTGATATGTTGTGGGTCACTAAATTGTGCCTTGCATGATTATTGGTGACTAGAAGTGCTGCGGGGCAGTCTCGACCCCATAACACCACTGAAAGTAGTGGGTCGGCTGAAGTGCCAGCGACCACTCCTTCAGCTGAGATGATCAGAATGGTGGCAGAAGCGGTCTTCGCGATGATCAATGCTCAACCGCAAAGGCTTGCGCAGCTTGCTACGCCTACTACAGCTGCGGCCCCGGTGATCGAACCTGCAGTGGAACCTGCGGTGGAACCGAGGGTTGAGGCCCCTGTGCCAGTAGCTGCAGTGGAACCTGCGGTAGCACCAAGGGTGGAACGTCAAGTTGCGCAAGTAGCTGTGGGGCGAGCGCGTGACCAGCAATTAAAGCACTTCCTGAGCTTTAATCCTCCTACCTTCTCGGGATCTGAGTCCCCAACGGAGGCAGAAGACTGGTTGTCAAGAGTTAGAAGAACTCTGAGGGCGACAGCGACGGACGAAGCCATGATGGTCACCTTAGCCACTTTCCATCTTGATGGAGAGGCTGTGCTGTGGTGGTAAGAGCAGGAGCTGCATAAGTTCTGCGGTAGAGATATTACTGAAATCACAATGGCTGAGTTTTCAAAGTCGTTCCTCCAGAGGTTTATCCCCTCTGCCCAGCGCATTGCGTTACAAAACCAGTTCTTGAGGTTGACACAAGGTGATCGCTCCGTTTACGATTACTTGCATGAGTTTACCAGACTAAGTCGCTATGCGGGGTCCTTGGTGGAGGATGAGGAGACAAAGACAAATAAGTTCTATGAAGGGCTTCGGGACGAGTTGAGGCTGCTCCTCGCAGGCCCCATGACGTTTGGCTTCCAGGTGATGGTCCAAACTGCCAGATCCCTAGAGTTGGACATGAAGAGGGTACAAGCAAAAACCGTGGCAAAGAAACCTGAGTTTCATGCGCCGGCCTCTCAGTCCAAGTCAGAGTTCAGAAAGAACAAAAGGAAGTTCAAATCGGCGGAGCAAACCCGCTCAAATGTTTCGGGAGCAACGACTGTGCGGGGTCCTATCACGTGTTTAACCTGCGGGAAGGTGGGACACAAGGCCGCAGTGTGTCGAAGTGGTCCCCCGAAGGCAGAGAACCGAGCGTTGGACCATGCTCGTGCTGCGGAAAAGGGTAAAGCTGCGGAATCTTCGGCTTCCTAGCACATTATTCCGACTCAGCCGAGAGTCTATTCGCTTGGCCAGCAAGAAGCTATACGACAAACTGATGTCGTCACAGGTACGAATTAGAAGTTAGCTTTTACAGCTATATATATATAATTCATACTATTGTACGACTATATGCTTTATTTGTGTACAATTAGGTTTCGTCCTAATTTTCAACTATCCGGCGAGAGCTCTATTTGATACGGGTGCATCGCACTCTTTTCTGTCTGAGGACTTCGTGGTGCGAATCGGAGTGCCGTCTACCTTTGTAGAGGATAGATTGGAAGTAGTGCTACCCAATGGATCTCGAATGAGTGCGGATAGGAAGAGCCGTGTGAAGGTGCGGATCGGAAATCAGGATTTCGATTTGGAAGCATCGTTATTACCGTTAGCTGAATTCGATGTGATCTTCGGCATGGACTGGCTCTCGGAGCAGCGAGCATGCATAGATTGCAATTCAAAGGAGATCACTCTGGGAAAGAACACCGAAGGAGAAACCACATTCGCCGGTATGCGAGGAGCGAGCAAGACGCTGATGTCTGCTCTCCAAGTGGTTAAAGCGGTGAGAAAAGGCGCCCAGTTGTTCTTCACTTTGTTGGAGGCTTCGGAGCCAAATCCCAGGTTATGTGATGTCCCAGTTGTAGCGGAGTACGCCGACGTGTTTCCTAACGAACTCCCTGGGGCTCCGCCTCATCGGGAGATTGATTTCTGTATTGAGTTGGTGCCAGGTGCCAAACCTGTGGCCCGCTCACCGTACCGGAAAGCACCAAAGGAACTGGCAGAGCTGAAGGTCCAATTGCAAGAGCTGCTAGAGCAAGGCTACGTACGTCCAAGTTCATCGCCTTGGAGTGCACCGGTCCTCTTTGTGAAAAAGAAGGACGGGAGCTTGCGTCTATGTATTGATTATCGAGAGCTAAACAAGTTGACCGAGAAGAACCGATATCGGATTCCAAGAATCGATGATTTATTCGACCAATTGGTTGGGTCGACGGTTTACTCCAAGCTAGACCTAAGGTCCGGCTATTATCAACTACGAATAAGGGAATGTGACATTCCAAAAATAGCGTTCAGTACCCGTTTTGGGCACTATGAGTTCACGGTGATGCCGTTCGGTCTGTCTAATGCACCGTCGGTATTCATGGACTTAATGAACAGGACGTTTCGAGAGTATTTGGATCAATTTGTGATCGTCTTCATCGACGACATTTTGGTATACCCTCAGTCGAAAGAGGAGCATGTAGGGCATCTGCACGCAGTTCTGAGCACCTTGAGGAGGAGTCAGCTATATGCCAAGTTCTCCAAGTGCGAGTTTTGGCTATCGTCAGTAGCATTCCTTGGTCATGTTGTTAGTGGAGAAGGAATTGCAGTTGATCCGTCGAAGATAGAAGTGGTCCGAGCGTGGCCTTTGTTGAAAAACGTAGCGGAAGTCCGAAGTTTCTTAGGACTTGCCGGCTATTATAGGCGCTTTGTGGAAAACTTCTCGAGGATTGCACTCCCTCTCACTAAACTGACTAGGAAAGATCATAAGTTCATTTGGTCGCCCGAGTGCGCACGAGCTTTTGAAGAGCTGAAGAGCTGTCTGACCACGGCGCCCATTCTATGCTCGCCATGTGGTACTCTACAGGCGGAGTTGATGTACGAGGCTCATCATACCAAGTACTCGATCCACCCTAGGAGCACGAAAATGTACATGGACATGAAGAAACTTTTCTGGTGGCCGGGTATGAAGAAAGACATTGCCCTCTACGTGGCCAAGTGTAACACTTGCGCGTTGGTGAAGGTGGAATGTCAACGTCCTGGTGGATTTTTGAAGTCCTTGTCGATTTCGGAATGGAAGTTTGACGATATTTCGATGGATTTCGTGCACGGATTACTGAGATCGCAACAGGGAAACGACGCCATCTGGGTGATCGTGGACCGATTGACGAAGGTATCGCATTTTATTCCGAACGGGAAGGATGATTCTGTAGAAAAGCTAGCGAAGCTCTATGTCGATAGTATTGTGAGGCTGCACGGTGTCCCTCGTAGCATCGTCAGCGATCGTGACGGGCGTTTCACATCGAAAGATTGGAGGCTTATCCATGAACTGTTGGGCACTAAATTGAAGTTCAGCACGGCCTTCCACCCGCAAACGGATGGACAGAGCGAGAAGACCAACAGGACTATGGAGGATATGCTCCGAATGTGCGCTCTAGATTTTGGAAAGAAGTGGGAAGATCATCTCTATATGATCGAGTTCGCCTACAATAATAGCTACCAAGCCAGTATAAAGATTGCTCCTTTCGAGGCCCTCTATGGTAAGAAGTGTCGCACGCCGTTGTCTTGGGCAGAAACGGGCGATACTAAGCTATTAAAGCGAAAGGATGTTGAGGAAGCAACTTCGACGATCCGAACAATACGTGAAAGGCTATTGATTGCCCAGGATAGGCAAGCAAAATACTTCAACGCCAAGCATAGGAACCTAGAGTTCGCCGTCGGTGACCGGGTTTACTTGAAGATCAAATCGTTCAAAGGGGTATCAAGGATCCGACGCTTGAAAAAGCTCAGTCCAAGGTACTTAGGACCGTTTGAGATCGTGGAGTGTGTTGGTGATGCGGCTTATCGGCTTGCACTATCTGCAGAGCTGAGCGGTCTACACGACGTGTTTCACATTTCAGTTTTGAGAAAGGCGGTGCAAGAGCCTACTCACGTTGTTGCAGTTGGCAAAGTGCCGGTTGATAGTGGGTTGTCGACGAAAGTCAAGCCCTTACGCATCGAAGATACCGAAGTAAAGCAGTTGCGGAACAAGTCCATTCGGATGGTGAAAGTCCGGTGGGATAATTACGGCCGAGAGGAGCTATCTCGGGAGAGAGAGCAAGCGATGCTTGCGGAGTACCCCGAGCTATTCCTCTCAGGTAATTTATAACTGTAATTCCTGCTATTACTGTTTTCGAAATTTTGGGACGAAATTCTTTTAAGGGAGGTGGAGTTGTAACACCCCAGAATTCTTAGTTCAGCGAAGTAGGCGGAGTGGTAGTGTTGCGCTCGGGATAGGCTAAAAATTCCACAACAGTTCTCTGCGCACGACCATTGTCCTCTTCGCGCACGACCAGTGATCATGCGCCAATGATCGTGCGTTCATTCACAAGGAATCGGAGTTCTGTCTCGGCTTATCGCACGACCATTCTCCTCTTCGCGCACGATCAGTGATCGTGCGCCTGTGATCGTGCGCCCTATTTATTCTGCTCCGCGATTTTGAGCGGAGAAGACGATCCGGCCGTCCAAATCTTTTGGAATCCGATCCAATGGCTAGGATTAAATGCTGGAGGGTCTTAGGGCTTGTGAGAGGAGATTAATCCTCATTCTTTTGAGGTGTTTCTCTCTCCTAGGCTAGAGGAAGAAGAAGGAGGTAAGGAAGAAGAAGGAGAGATCCCGCCATTGACGGAGCTCCGGAGCTCCGTTTCGCGAGCCGTTTCCAGATCTGGAGAGTGCAGCCCGGTGCGGTCGTTTCCCTCCGTCTAGAATCTCGGATCCATGGCGAAGAAGAACGCTCCTAGGGTAACGATTCTTCCTCTCGATTCTTTGGACTTGTCATTTGTCCTCTCCTTCATTTCTCTATGCTTGCATGAGGAATCCCTTTCACCAAATGGGTGAAGTGTAGGATTTTCCTCAAGTTCTTCGGAACTCCGGGTCGATTGTGTCCGTCCCCGGCATATTGCATGTAGAAAATCCGGTAGTCGTGCGGATTTAGGCATTTTGTGTGAAGCCTATTCGTGGTCGTGAGCCCGAATCGGTGATGCTTGGTTTGCGACGTTGCATTTAGGTTAAGCCTAGAATGCGTGCCGGAGAATGACTCCGTGAAATCATCTTTAGTATTGCGGGATTTAAATTGTAGGCGTCTTGTGAAGATCCTAACGAAAGCCCCATGCTTTGAGATTGGATGAAGGCAAACCTTCACCACGAAATTGATGCGGAGTGTATTGTACCTCCTTTGTTGAATATTTGTGGAGCCTAGAACCCTGCGAAGAGGTTAGGTGCGTAGCTTATATTTTGTGTAGCATGTGAAAGTGCTAAACTCTTACGGGCCGAGGTGAAGCCGTATCCGCGTCGTGCGATAGATCGCGACGATTAGAGCACGGGCAAAGCTAAACCGAACCCGTTTCCATGCAGATCGGTAAGAGGTCCCTACCTCATGTAAGTCGTGTGATCATGGGAGAGGTCGTGGAAGGTGATTTACCTAGACCGACCAAAATCTCTTTTTCCCACCTAAGGCGATGGCCCTTACGGTGGAGTGTTTTGTGGAATTGATGTTGTTAGCCTCATGCGGTTGTTTAGGCGGTTGTGGGGAACCTTCGGGTGAACCCAACCAACATCATGTGCATACCTAGGTTCCCTCCTTTTTGATGCTCAACCTAGAAGATTGAATGTGCTTGAAACCTCACCTTGTGTAGTTGCACCTTCTTTATATTAGTACTTGTGCTAGTATGGCTTGCTTACAGGGTAGAAGCTCCGCCACCCTGGTAAAGGGGTGGGGTCGTTATAATTTGGTCAGCTGTGCTGGCCGTTACTTTGTTTGCCACCGCTTGGTGGAATGTTCTTATGCAGGTGCAGGTGAGCCTAGTGGGAAATAGCGGGCGGTGGCCCCTTTGCTGAGTTGGCCCTTGAAGGCCAACCTCCCCTTTTAGCTTTCTCATGTATTGTCGTCCTGCGTGCCGATGTATGTTTTGGAGTTTAGGTACATTTGTTAAATGTAAGGCCTTAAGGCCATAACTCTATTTCATGGTTTCTTTCCTATGATAGTGGACAATTCTAATGGAAATGTTAAATCTTTATGCTTCCACTAGTGTTTAGTATACTCTGTTGTAGTTTCTTTCTATTTATCACCTTTTAACTCCTAGCTAGTGTGGTTTGTATGGCGTGGGGTCCCGGCCGGACCTACTGTTATACTATTCGTACTGGCAGGGTGTTACAGTTAGTCCCTGAGCTGGAAGCTCGGGTGGACATGTTAACACCTATTACTTATTCAAATAGTGGCGAGTCTTCGGTACTAGGTAGTACGTTGACTCAGGTGAGGGTGAGGTTTAGAGGGCCGGTAAGTTTGAGTACCGCGGTCTGGAGGACAATCCCTAATAACCCACCCCGACCTTAAAGTCTGGTGGATTCCAGCAAGAGTACGCAGGAGCTCCGCTGTTATGTTATTATCGTTGAGGCGTACATTAGGTCTAGGCTTGGTAGTGACCATACCCGCCTAGGATGTGGAGTGCCCGATCCACTGCCACCGTGAGCCACGACGGCCGGTACCCGAAAGGTTGGCTTCCTTTCAAACAAATTGGGAACTATAAAGGTCTGTGCGCATAGAGTCGTGTGGGTGAGTCACATTGCATAAATTCATTAAAACATCATAACCATAGCATAACATAACATACACATAGCATACCCCCATCATATAAATTATTATGGGCTCTTTTATATGATGGGTTACCTGGACATCTTAACTTATATGTCGTATGGGCGTTCATATAAGTTAAGGTACGAATCTGTGATGGTAGTTTAGATTTACTTACTACACTGCGTTTCCTTTCTACTTACTGCTTACTTCATTGCTCTACTTTACTTCCTTATACCTGCACTATACTGCTAGCTAGATTTTACTGCTTTACTTATACCTGCTAGAGTAGTCCCATGTCACCACCTTCTTGTTTACTCCTTGTTTGTCCTCCGCTTCTTCCTCCCGCTCGGTGCCTAGGAGTCATAGAGGGAGGCGAGGACAAAACGGCTTAGTATTTATGACTAACGGTCGGTGCGACCGCAGGAGTCCGAGGAGGCAGAGTTTTCCCGCTCGCAGCAGGACGAGATGGCAGGACCTGAGCAGCAGATGCAGCGCACTACCACGACGCCACAGGTTGATGATTAGATAGTTAGATTTCTTCTTTTTGAGAGCTTTTGTTGTAGACTTCCGCATGTTGTAGAGAGAGAGAGATAGTACATTACTTTGCATATGTATCGGGCTTAAGCCCCTTTAGTTGTACTTCTCTTATGGACTTTCTGTTTTCATTTTATATGATGCTGTGATTGTGGACATGCCTTCTTTTATGTACTTACTTTTTGGCATATTTTACTTATGATCATATAGCCGGCAGGGTTGGTGCTGAGCAGTGTTAGTCAACCCGAGTGTTGGTGACACCGCAAGGCAGCGATTCTGGGCGAAGGTCCATCTCAACCGTGCGATACGGGAGAGGTTCGAGTTTTCAAGTACCCGAACGGGTTTTGGAAAAAGAGATCTTACAAATGGTATCACTGAACGAATGATCATAAGAGAACAGTCCACAACATACTGGGTCACCCCGCTCGAGTGTAGTTTGAGGACAAACTATGCAGCGGAAGCTGTGGTGTGCCCATGTATGAAATCACATAAAACAGTCCATTAAGCAGCAAGTTAGGTCAAATTTTGACTTACTTAGACAATTTAGTGACGCACCCTAGTCTAAAGAACGACCTCGGGTCTAGATTTGGGTTGAGAGTTAAAGTTACCCAACGTAGCTAAGGGAAGAAGTTAGTATAAGTCTTGACGTTGAGATTTTCATGCTAAAGGTTACGCTTTACTATCAAGTGGTAGGACCATCTCGAGGAGATCGGGTGTCTGTAGTCTTCTTTAGAGTAATAGAAGACCCATAAGCATAACCCCTTACCATAACTTGATACTTCCCATTACTGTACGTTGAGGCAACCACCATAAAATACCAGAGGTCGAATTGGAATTTGAATATTTTGTTTTGAGAAGGCCCCTTTCCTAGTTAATCACATAGGGAACTCGGAAATGTTAGCATAATTTATAACATTGGGAGCCTAAGTTTTATCATGACCTTATGCCTCGGGGTGGAACACCAAGTCAGAGATTTTATGCCCTAAAGTTTATGTGCGTATGTAAGATGAATACACCGTAGAGGTATTGAAGAGACTTAGCCCAAATCGGTAGGGGCTTATCCTTTTGTTTATTGGGCCAATAAAATACCGACTTGGATTGCCCCCTAGACTTTGTTTAGAAAAGGTTATGACTTTTTCGTAGTAATCTCGAGGTTTGGAGTATTCAATGATACTCAGGTGATGACGAGATCTTATTCATACACTTTTGAGTTATGGACCAACCCTCCTTAGAGGTTTGAGACCCTTGGAGAATTACTTCACCTTAAATAACAGGGATTGTCTATACCAAGTTGTTATCGCTTTACTTATGCGAGCAAGTTAAGTGAATGGTACACTTCAAGAGTGAGCGTGCACTCATCTTATTGCTCAAAGGAGGATTCTAATGCGACAGAAGTGATCAACTCGTTAATCATTTGATTATACGTAAAGGGTTGTCCAGTGTATGAGCATAAGACTCTCGGAATCAAGAAAGTCAGGTTAAGAACTTAGGGAATTTCACTATCTTCCTGACCTAAGCTTTGTGGTCTTGTCTCTTATAAGGACTTTTGGTCATCAAGCTCTTACCGGTCACAAGGGAAGAACATCACAAACGGCGAATTTAGTGCAAGACCAAGTAAGATTTAGAATGGATAGAGGTAATGCTGGACTATAAGTTCTCATGATCATAAGAAATAATCAGTTTATCGTAACAAACTCGCTAGTATATTGTTGTAAATACACCTTATTAACCTCGAGTCATCGATTTGTAGAGTTATCCAAACAATTAATAATCATTGACGTCCGAACAAATGTCTCGATTTAGTCAAGTATTGAAAACAAGAAAGAATGCCAGGTTTAGTAGCTTGGGATAAATGTGTCACATCATGGAATTTTGAAGTTTGGAGTCAAATTTTCGCAAGTAAAGATTACAACTAGAGTTTCTTGCACTCCAGGACTCTCAAGGGTAATTTTCGAATAGTATTTTTTTAATTAAAATTCAAGCCCTCTCCGTGGTGAAATTTTAGTTAAGATCAATTTACTCTTAGAGTTGGTTTATGCACCGCCAGAGAGCTTAGGAAGGTGACTTTTTGGATCTTGTAATACGATGGTATAATCTATTAGGGCTAAGATGGAGAATCTTACTATGTTCGGATCTCGGGAAAGATGACAACGACCATCATGTGTTGAAATATTGAGGAATGGGGAGTTAAAACGATTGATTAGTGTCGTTACTATCAACTCCCGCTTAAGATTGTTAACTTTACTTGATGATACGTAGCGACGTAATTTTAGGATGACATAACTATGAGAAGGGTCGTTATGATGAAATCTTTAATTCATAATTTATAGCATAAGTGAGATGAGACCTCTTGTCTTTGAAAATTTAGCCCACCCGTTATTGGAAATCTAAAGTGAAATTTGTCGAATGTTATATTAAAGATATATAATCTACATACAATCCTCCGATCTTAAGAGCCAGAAATTTACGATTTCTCCAAAATTTATAACCTCAGTTAGGAAGATTCAGGAATAAGGGAGACAAGTTTGACCTTCAGATATAAATGGTGGAATTTCTCGAGGATTAATGGGTTTTAATGAGTCACCGTTCATGTTGAAGTCAAATTGTGCCAAAACATGTCATGATAAAAAGGGTTTTACCCTCGTAAGTTACGAAACAAAGGGATATGGAAAGTAGTTGGGAGTCATTTCAGGAACATCATTTTAAACTACAGACGTATGTTCCTCAAGGAAAGCTTGGAAGATATCTACATTTATTTAACGTGTAGAAGCGTTAACCTCGTGTAATATTCGTAGGACATAAGCGACTCTGGTCCAAGTATAATCAAGGTTGTAGAACCCTCATATTTTCCGAGTCGGTGCGACCCGACCCGGGTGAGGTTGTAATGGGAAAGGTTCCGCGACGAAGTAGACCAAAGCCGAGCGAGGCTAAGGAATGACCCGAGAGAGGGAAGAATGGCCAAGCAAGGCAAGTGGGGGAAGTCCCCCCCTCCCCCCCACTCAGCCATCTCCCCTCTTGGGAGGCGAGTGGGGGCAGCTCCCCCACTCGGCCACCCCCTCTTAGGGAGGCGAGTGGGGGCATCCCCCCCACTCGGCCATCCCTTCTTAGGGAGGCGAGTGGGGGCAGCCCTCCCACTCAGCCACCTCCCTCTTAGGGAGGCGAGTGGGGGCAGCCCACCCACTCGGCCATCCCTTCTTAGGGAGGCGAGTGGGGGCAGCCCTCCCACACGGCCACCTCCCTCTTAGGGAGGCGAGTGCTGGCAGCCCCCCCACTCGGCCACCCCCTCTTAGGGAGGCGAGTGGGGGCAGCCGCCCCCCACTCGGCCATCCCTTCTTAGGGAGGCGAGTGGGGGCAGCCCTCCCACTCGGCAACCTCCCTTTTAGGGAGGCGAGTGGGGGCAGCCCCCCACTCGGCCATCCCTTCTTAGGGAGGCGAGTGGGGGCAGCCCTCCCACTCGGCCACCTCCCTCTTAGGGAGGCGAGTGGGGGCAGCCCACCCCCCCCCCCCCCCACTCGGCCACCCCCTCTTAGGCAGACGAGTGGGGGCAGCCCCCTCACTCGGCCACCTCCCTCATAGGGAGGCGAGTGGGGGCAGCCCCCCCCCCCCCCCCCACTCGGCCACCTCCCTCTTAGGGAGGCGAGTGGGGGCAGCCCCCCCCCCCCCCCCCACACTCGCCCGGCATGGGTGGGGAGGTCGGTATGACCTCCCGTGAGGGGGGGAGTGGGCACTTCGAGTCCCACTCGCCCCCCCCCCCCCCCCCCTCATGCGTGGTTGATTGCGGTCATGGTCGGACTGCGGATAGCAGAATTTTGGCTATTCGCAGTCCAATTTTTGTTATCCGCAGTCCATTTTTGGGGAAGTCTATAAATAGACCCCCATGGGCACCTTGGGAAGGGTTGGTCTCTACCCCCTCCCTCGCGTGGTCTTGTGAGCAAGCACCCCCCCCCCCCCCCCTCCCCTGGTCATCGAAGGTTGACGGTGAGGTGGTTCTTAGTGCTCTCCAGGGTGCCCAGGCTCAGCATTGGCTTTGGAGGGGAAGCGCTCTAAGATCTTCCGGGTATGTGGTGGGACCTCCACGCTGCAGCTTAAGGGGTCCGTTTGTGGACTTAGGTGTTCTCCAAGGGCAAGGTTCTTCGGTTCTTAGTGACTGGTCAAGGGTCTCACTCAGGTCAAGTAAGGGTTAGCTGCATCCCCCTTGCGAACGTCGAAACTGGGTTACTGGTTTCAACATTATGGTGCGGTGAGCGTGGAAGCAGCTAGTTCGGAAAGCTCTGGGCAAGTCTCATGGCTGGAAGCGATGAGATGGGGGACTCACCCCTGCTGGGGAGTGCATGAAGAAAGGTGACTTTGAGGAGTTCAGGAGGATAATCCGGGAAGTCTTGCGGTTTGCACTCCCCCCTCAGGGCGAGTACACGGCATCGCCAACACCTGTGCTCGCCTCGTCGTCTTTGATGGAGAAAGAGCAAGCGTGTTGGCAAGGGAAGGGGCCAGCCTCGGAGGAAGGCTTGAGCCTTCAAGCGCAAGCGCTCTTCAATAGCTCTCATGGGGCCAGCTGCCCCGAGTGAGGGGCAGGGAGGATGCCTCCGTCTCACCAGGAAGGGGGCGTAGTCCCTGTCCTAATTCAACAAAAGCACGGGGAGACGCAAGGAAGCTATGCAGATCGGTTCCAGAGGCAAGTCTCCCACCTAAAGGTTGACCAGGGAAGCAGGAAGGACCAGGAGAAAGGAAAGGAATAAGAAGACAGAGAAAGTGGAGGAGATAATGAAAGAGATGGTCAAGGTGCATGTGACCAAGTAGGCCTAGAGGGGCGCGTTGTAATAAGCAGGTAGCTCCTCGACGATGAATGAAGAGGTTTTAGGCAACACCTTGACTAAGTGGTTTGGGGTAAGTGTTGAGTTCCTCTGCCTCCAGGTGAAGGTAAGCACCTAGGACGTGGATGGGTACTCCGCTCCCATTTGGTAGTATCCCCGACTAGAGACCATTCTCCGGGCTCAGTCATGCCGGCAGATGGGAGGCTCATCGGGTCGACTCGCTACTTGGTAGCTGGACTGGGAAGGCGTTGAGTTCCTCTGCCTCCGGATGAAGGTAAGCACCTAGGATGCGGATGGGTACTTCCACCTCCAGTCAGATCGGGAAGGCGTTGAGTTCCTCTGCCTCCAGGTGAAGGTAAGCACCTAGGACGCAGGCAGGTACTTCCACCTCCGATCAGTAAGATCCCCGACTAGAGACCATTCTCCGGGCTCAGTCATGCCGGCAGATGGGAGGCTCATCGGGTCGACTCGCTACTTGGTAGCTGGATTGGGAGGCGTTGAGTTCCTCCACCCCCGGTTGAGCTAAGACTCCCAGGACGTGGATGGGTACTTCCACCTCCAGTCAGATTGGGAAGGCGTTGAGTTCCTCCACCCCCGGTTGAGCTAAGACTCCCAGGACGTGGATGGGTACTTCCACATCCAGTCAGATTGGGAAGGAGTTGAGTTCCTCCACCCCCGGTTGAGCTAAGACTCCCAGGACGTGGATGGGTACTTCCACCTCCAGTCAAATTGGGAAGGCATTGAGTTCCTCCACCCCCGGTTGAGCTAAGACTCCCAGGACGTGGATGGGTACTTCCACCTCCAGTCAGATTGGGAAGGCATTGAGTTCCTCCACCCCCGGTTGAGCTAAGACTCCCAAGATGTGGATGGGTACTTCCACCTCCAGTCAGATTGGGAAGGCGTTGAGTTCCTCCACCCCCAGTTGAGCTAAGACTCCCAGGACGTGGGTGGGTACTTCAACCTCCAGTCAGATTGGGAAGGCATTGAGTTCCTCCACCCCTGGTTGAGCTAAGACTCCCAGGACGTGGATGGGTACTTCCACCTCCAGTCAGATTGGGAAGGCGTTGAGTTCCTCCACCCCCGGTTGAGCTATGACTCCCAGGACGTGGATGGGTACTTCCACCTCCAGTCAGATTGGGAAGGCGTTGAGTTCCTCCACCCTCGGTTGAGCTAAGACTCCCAGGACATGGATGGGTACTTCCACCTCCAGTCAGATTGGGAAGGCGTTGAATTCCTCCACCCCCGGTTGAGCTAAGACTCCCAGGACGTGGATGGGTACTTCCACCTCCAGTCAGATTGGGAAGGCATTGAGTTCCTGCACCCCCGTTTGAGCTAAGACTCCCAGGACGTGGATGGGTACTTCCACCTCTAGTCAGATTGGGAAGGCGTTGAGTTCCTCCACCCCCGGTTGAGCTAAGACTCTCAGGACGTGGATGGGTACTTCCACCTCCAGTCAGATTGGGAAGGCGTTGAGTTCCTCTACCCCTGATTGAGCTAAGACTCCCAGGACGTGGATGGGTACTTCCACCTCCAGTCAGATTGGGAAGGCGTTGAGTTCCTCCACCCCCGGTTGAGCTAAGACTCCCAGGACGTGGATGGGTACTTCCACCTCCAGTCAGATTGGGAAGGCGTTGAGTTCCTCCACCCCCGGTTGAGCTAAGACTCCCAGGACGTGGATGGGTACTTCCACCTCCAGTCAGATTGGGAAGGCGTTGAGTTCCTCCACCCCCGGTTGAGCTAAGACTCCCAAGACGTGGATGGGTACTTCCACCTCCAGTCAGATTGGGAAGGCGTTGAGTTCCTCCACCCCCGGTTGAGCTAAGACTCCCAGGACGTGGATAGGTACTTCCACCTCCAGTCGGATTTGGTAGGTGTGGAGTTTCCTCCACCTCCAGGTGAGCTCGGCTCCCTGTTAGGTGTTGAGTTTCTTCCACCTCCAGGTGAGCTCGGCTCCCTGTTAGGTGTGGAGTTTCCTCCACCTCCAGGTGAGCTCGGCTCCCTGTTAGGCGTTGAGTTTCTTCCACCTCTAGGTGAGCTCGGCTCCCTGTTAGGTGTGGAGTTTCCTCCACCTCCAAATGAGCTCGGCTCCCTGTTAGGTGTTGAGTTCTTCCACCTCCAGGTGAGCTCGGCTCCCTGTTAGGTGTGGAGTTTCCTCCACCTCCAGGTGAGCTCGGCTCCCTGTTAGGTGTTGAGTTCGTCCACCTCCAGGTGAGCTCGGCTTCCTGTTAGGTGTGGAGTTTCCTCCACCTCCAGGTGAGCTCGACTCCCTGTTAGGTGTTGAGTTCTTCCACCTCCAGGTGAGCTCGGCTCCCTGTTAGGTGTGGAGTTTCCTCCACCTCTAGGTGAGCTCGGCTCCCTGTTAGGTGTTGAGTTCTTCCACCTCCAGGTGAGCTCGGCTCCCTGTTAGGTGTGGAGTTTCCTCCACCTCCAGGTGAGCTCCGCTCCCTGTTAGGTGTTGAGTTCTTCCACCTCCAGGTGAGCTCAGCTCCCTGTTAGGTGTGGAGTTTCCTCCACCTCCAGGTGAGCTCGGCTCCCTGTTAGGTGTTGTGTTCTTCCATCTCCAGGTGAGCTTGGCTCCATGTTAGGTGTGGAGTTTCCTCCACCTCCAGGTGAGCTTGGCTCCCTGTTAGGTGTTGAGTTTCTTCCACCTCCAGGTGAGCTCGGCTCCCTGTTAGGTGTGGAGTTTCCTCCACCTCCAGGTGAGCTCGGCTCCCTGTTAGGTATTGAGCTCTTCCACCTCCAGGTGAGCTCGGCTCCCTGTTAGGTGTGGAGTTTCCTCCACCTCCAGGTGAGCTCCGCTCCCTGTTAGGTGTTGAGTTCCTCCACCTCCATGTGAGCTCGGCTCCCTGTTAGGTATTGAGTTCTTCCACCTCCAGGTGAGCTCGGCTCCCTGTTAGGTGTGGAGTTTCCTCTACCTCCAGGTGAGCTCCACTCCCTGTTAGGTGTTGAGTTCTTCCACCTCCAGGTGAGCTCGACTCTCTGTTAGGTGTGGAGTTTCCTCCACCTCCAGGTGAGCTCGGCTCCCTGTTAGGTGTTGAGTTCTTCCACCTCCAGGTGAGCTCGGCTCCCTGTTAGGTGTGGAGTTTATTCCACCTCCAGGTGAACTCGGCTCCCTGTTAGGTGTTGAGTTTCTTCCACCTCCAGGTGAGCTCGGATCCCTGTTAGGTGTGGAGTTTCCTCCACCTCCAGGTGAGCTCGGGTCCCTGTTAGGTGTTGAGTTCTTCCACCTCCAGGTGAGCTCGGCTCCCTGTTAGGTGTGGAGTTTCCTCCACCTCCAGGTGAGCTCGGCTCCCTGTTAGGTGTTGAGTTCATCCACCTCCAGGTGAGCTCGGCTCCCTGTTAGGTGTGGAGTTTCCTCCACCTCCAGGTGAGCTCGGCTCCCTGTTAGGTGTTGAGTTCTTCCACCTCCAGGTGAGCTCGGCTCCCTGTTAGGTGTGTAGTTTCCTCCACCTCCAATTGCGCTCGGCTCACAGGAGGGGTACTGTCTAGTGGAGAAAGGTTTTCCTCCCACCTCAGGTCGAGCTCGGCTCGACTAGAGGTGCTGAGTTTTTCCTCCACCTCCGGTCGAGGTTAATCCGACCTAAGGTGTTGAGCTTTCTCCACCTCCAGTTGGGCTCGGCTCATAGGAGGGTTCTTAAGTGGAGAAAGGTTTTCCTCCCACCTCAGGTCGAACTCGGCTCGACTAGAGGTGCTGAGTTTTTCTTCCACCTCCGGTCGAGGTTAATCCGACCTAAGGTGTTGAGCTTTCTCCACCTCCAATTGGGCTCGGCCCATGGGAGGGTTCTTAAGTGGAGAAAGGTTTTCCTCCCACCTCAGGTCGAGCTCGGCTCGACTAGAGGTGCTGACTGTTTCCTCCACCTCAGATCAAAGTTAATTCGATCTAAGATATATAGCTTTCTCCACCTCCAGTTGAGCTCGGCTCATAGGAGGGGTGTTTAGTGGAGAAAGGTTCACCTTCCGTCTCAAGTCCGGATCAGCCGAAAAGCTCGGCAAGGATGTCCCGTTGGCAAGTCCCTTCGTGGATTCCCCTCAGGTCCAACCAACTCATCAAATCGGTGGGTTGAACTTTCCTTCCAAGCTTGGGGCAAGCTCGAAAAGAGCGGGGATTGTGAACAACCCTCATATTTTCCGAGTCGGTGCGACCCGACCCGGTTCCGTGACGAAGTAGACCAAAGCCGAGCGAGGCTAAGGAATGACCCGAGAGAGGGAAGAATGGCCAAGCAAGGCAAGTGGGGGAAGTCCCCCCCACTCAGCCATCTCCCCTCTTGGGAGGCGAGTGGGGGCAGCTCCCCCACTCGGCCACCCCCTCTTAGGGAGGCGAGTGGGGGCAGCCCCCCCACTCGGCCATCCCTTCTTAGGGAGGCAAGTGGGGGCAGCCCTCCCACTCGGCCACCTCCCTCTTAGGGAGGCGAGTGGGGGCAGCCCCCCCCCCCCCCCCCCCACTCGGCCATCCCTTCTTAGGGAGGCGAGTGGGGGCAGCCCTCCTACTCGGCCACCTCCCTCTTAGGGAGGCGAGTGGGGGCAGCCCCCCCACTCGGCCACCCCCTCTTAGGGAGGCGAGTGGGGGCAGCCCCCCCCCCCCCCCACTCGGCCATCCCTTCTTAGGGAGGCGAGTGGAGTAAGCCCTCCCACTCAGCCACCTCCCTCTTAGGGAGGCGAGTGGGGGCAGCCCCCCCACTCGGCCATCCCTTCTTAGGGAGGCGAGTGGGGGCAACCCTCCCACTCGGCCACCTCCCTCTTAGGGAGGCGAGTGGGGGCAGCCCCCCCACTTGGCCACCCCCTCTTAGGGAGGCGAGTGGGGGCACCCCCCCCCCCCACTCGGCCACCTCCCTCTTAGGGAGGCGAGTGGGGGCAGCCCCCCCCCCCCCCCACCACTCGGCCACCTCCCTCTTAGGGAGGCGAGTGGGGGCAGCCCCCCACTCGCCCACATCTCCTCCCACTCGCCCGACATGGGTGGGGAGGTCGGTATGACCTCCCGTGAGGGGGGGAGTGGGCACTTCGAGTCCCACTCGCCCCCCCCACCCCCTCCCCCCCTCAAGCGTGGTTGATTGCGGTCATGGTCGGACTGCGGATAGCAGAATTTTGGCTATTCGCAGTCCAATTTTTGCTATCCGCAGTCCATTTTTTGGGAAGTCTATAAATAGACCCCCATGGGAACCTTGGGAAGGGTTGGTCTCTACACCCTCCCTCGCGTGGTCTTGTGAGCAAGCACCCCCCCCCCCCCCCCTCCCCTGGTCATCGAAGGTTGACGGTGAGGTGGTTCTTAGTGCTCTCCAGGGTGCCCAGGCTCAGCATTGGCTTTGGAGGGGAAGCGCTCTAAGATCTTCCGGGTATGTGGTGGGACCTCCACGCTGCAGCTTAAGGGGTCCGTTTGTGGACTTAGGTGTTCTCCAAGGGCAAGGTTCTTCGATTCTTAGTGACTGGTCAAGGGTCTCGCTCAGGTCAAGTAAGGGTTAGCTGCATCTCCCTTGCGAACGTCGAAACTGGGTTACTGGTTTCAACAAAGGTTTTTGTTATTTTTTTGTAGCTGATAAACCTGACCTTGTATCCGCGGAGTCGGAAACGGTTTATCAGCAGAGACCTCATTTGTTAAGAGATAAGGTCTCTTGGTGTAGGTGGTGTTGAACGCCTACGTGTAAGAGAGTCGTATAGTGAAGAGTCAGAGTAGACAATGACGGTTGGCTAAATGATCACGTCCTGGCTAATCGATTTATGAGCAGAGTATTAAGTAAGCATGGTTCGTGAATGTAACCTTATGAAGTTAAGTTGAACTCGAAGATTTTTGGTGCTATCTAGCGCGACATGATAGTATAAATTAACTCGGTAAGTTCTTATGTATTTCAGGTAGATCCTCCTTCGGGGAGTGTAGTGATTTTGATAACACCCATGCCTGGTTTGCTTGCTTTGATTTCTTGAAGTGTCTATTTCCTAATTATTACCAGGATGGAGCAAGTAGAACCTGCTTCGTGATTGATGGCACGATGTTCTGAGCAGCGGGGTAAACCTTCAATTAACCCCTAGTGGGAATATTGCCGACAATCTTTGCAAGTAATAGTGGAAGTGCAATGAGAATTTTGGTAAAGAATGTTGCTCCGGTTTGAGTTTTCATATAGTAGAGGTCTGAGTTCTTCCGTGGAAGGAGATTCTGAGGTCCGATTATTATAGTTCAATCATGGGCAAGAGGAACACAGCTGGGTGCCCTTGGACTTCATGCAACAATATTTCCCGGAACTCTTCACCTCAGGTGCAAATTAATCGTCTTTGAAATCCTTTACTCTTATAAGTACTTGCAACCCGTAGACCCAGACCTAAATTTCGAGGACGAAATATTTCTTTTTTTATTGGGATTTGTAGCATCCCTAATCCTTTTAGCCCCCTAGATGGTGTTAGGGCATGGGTGGTGTGCAGAGTGGCCACTAAGGCCCTTGGGCCAAGTAGAGTGTGCTAAGTGCACACCAAGGGCACAAAATCAACATAGCCCAATACCACTCCCTTAGGCCAATTGACCCTCAATTCACCAAATTGACCTCCCCCATACCACCCTAACCACTAAGGAAGACCATTACCTTGAGAATTGCACTTGGGTGGGACCCAATTGCTTGAAATTGACCAAAGTCAACAATAGGTCAACATTAACCAAACTAAGTCAATTAGGGTTCAATTGACCCTCAAATGTTCAAATTGACCTTACCACCACACTCTAAACACCTTAAGGAACCCAATGGACCAAAAAGCCCCTCATGGTGGGACCAATTGACCCCAATTGACCAAAGTCAAACTTTACCCAATTTTGGTCAAATCTACACCCTTTGATTAAATTGAACCAATTGGAGCCCCACCATGGACCAACCAACCTTGGGTAGTGTCAAGGGACCCAAGACCATCTAGTGGGTCCATCCCACTCATCATGTTGACCAAGTCAAAGTCAAAGTCAACACTTGTGAATTAAACCCAATCTAGGTGACATAGCCACATACACTTGACCCAAGCCAAATCATTTGGCCTAACACCAATCAAAGGACCAAGCAAGCCCCGAGGCAGCTGGTTGGGCAAGCCCAACCTTGAGTTAGCCCAATTAAGGTAGAAAAGGTGGAGAGAGAAGAAGGGAACCAAAAGAGAAAAGCAAAAGCACCCTCCCCTCCTTCCACACTCAACCCCAATCAGCCTAGGGGACATCCCTGATTGCTGTTGTTCTGGGCTGGACCCAGAGGGAAGCAAGAGGCAGCAGGGAGAAGGACAAGTGGTCGGCCAAGCCTTCCCCTTGAGCTTGAAATTCAAACCTGTCAATACAAGCCTCCTCCCTCCCAACTGACCACTCCATCAGCTTCAGAAGGGATAAAGCAGTCGGGATTGACACCTGGAGCTAAGGAAAAGGTGGAGAATGGAGGATTTGGGCATGGCCGCCGGAGACAACAACTTCCATGGTGAACCGCCGCCGGAGCCGCCGCCACGCCCCAATCTCGGTTCGTTTCTCCTCCCATCCCCTCATGCTAGCTTCTCATCACTTAATGCTGAAGGATCGGGCTCAATTGAGCCCGGATCCATCTCCGAAATCCATGGATTTCGGCTCGATTCATGTCACCCAGGACCGTCGGGAAATGCCTCCTCCGGTCGCCATGTTGTCGGGAGTTGTAGCCCCGACCACCACGAAGGTGGTGGCGGTGGTGGCCGGCCGTGGTGGCCACTAGGTGGCCGGGAAAGGAGGAAGAAAGATGGCCCAGGTCGGGACCAATCCTGGTCGTCGGCTCAAGGAGGAAGACGACCCGAATGCCCTTAGATGTGCTGTAAGATCCGTGCAGATCAATTATTTTTTATATTTATTTAATTCCAAGCTATGTTATTCTGCCCCTAATGATTAGTCAACTTCAATAAATAATTAGGGCATCCTAAAGGCTGAATTAGAAAAAGTGTCCAACATGAAAGTTGTAGGCCTTGGTCTTAACTTTCTTTTGGCCTTGAGTTTAGGTCATTTGGTGACTTAAGGCTCCCTATAGAGCTGTTTTACTAGGACTGGTCCTACACTAGGTCAGTCCATTAGAAAACTTACCTAGGTCAAACCCTTCAACATTTGGAGTTGTGCTTTTAACCATGGCTTGGTATACCCTAGGGGCACCCCCTGCCAAAGGGGCAGCCCTTGGTGGAAAATTATACTTAGGGTTTTTGCGGTAATTATGATATTTAAATTAAGTTGATTTTTGGAGCACTTGATGTCGAAATGACACCAAACTTTGGTGGAATACTCCTTAGTACATTAGTAGTGCTTGCCTAACATTTCACTCCATTTGGAGTTGATTTGATATGGAAAATGGGAAACCCTAATGAGGACCTTTGAGGGTCATATTAGGGTTTGGGTCATTTTGAGGAGTGGAGTGTGTTAGCCTCCTCCCATCATGATGGTTATGTATGTATGGATATACAAAGGCTTGAGTCACACCCTAATGGTCCATTTGGAGCCATTAGGGTGGTGTGACCTAAAACCCTAAGGGTGAATCCTTAAGGGTGCAAAGTGGGGATTTGTGAAGGACTTAGGACCAAATGTTCTAGCCTTGGCTTAGAACTTTGTGGATAAGTTTGTAGATGCATAAAATGACCTAGTTAATTAAATGAGAGTTTTTAGAGGTGTTTAAGTATTTTCTTCCTAATAAATGAAATTGTCACCTTTTCCTTAATAAAATGAAATGCATGGTCATAGGACCTTGTATGGTGTTGAAACTCCATCAGTGGCTGATTAGGGATGAAAATGAACTATAGTAATTTTGTAATGATTTATTGGGGCATTATTCCTTGTGTAGGAAATTCTAAGTACTTGCTAGCTTAAGGGAAATTAATTTTGATAAATACCAAATCATGGGGTTAATATATGGCCATGAAAATATATGGCCATGAAAATTATTTGGAGTCTTGCAGAATTATATTTCATGTACCTCATGTAGAAAGTGGATTTTACATCCTTATGAGTATTTAATCTTTTTAAAATATCAAATCATAGGGCAATGATGTGATACTTGGTTATCTGTAGTTTAGGGTCAATATATGCCCATGATAATTATTTGGAGGCTTGTAGAATTATATTTCATGTACCTCATGTAGAAAATGGATTTTACATCCTTATGAGTATTTAATCTGTTTAAAATATCAAATCTTGGGGCAATGATGTGATACTTGGTTATCTGTAGTTTTTGTTTAATATATGCCCATGATAATTATTTGGAGGCTAGTAGAATTATATTTCAAGTACCTCATGTAGAAATTGGTAATTGCTACCTTTGATTGTTTAATCATTGTAAAATATCAAATCACATGGTAATGACACAATAATATGGCAGAGGACTCTAGGTCCCCAGTTGGACACTTGATAATTTTTGGAGAATTTTCAGAAGTGAAATACTATTTTTCCTAATTAAAGTGGCATTTTGGTAATTATACAATTATGATGATATAGTAGGCCAAATAACATCCTAGGGTCATGATACTCAGTGAACCACCTTGATAAGGAATATTGTTTTACTGATAATTTTCATGTAGCATGTATAGTCATAATGAGGGTAGTTTATTTGCAATTTGGCTTAAGGCCTTAACTACTTTAAATTATATTAAATATCAATTTAATATGGAAAATTATGGAAATTGGAGAATACCCTATTAAGGTCAGTGGAAACCGTGGATAATTATTAGAGACCCTGGTGATGAATTTTTAGAAGGGTTCCCTTATGGGGATGATGGATAGTTCAAATTTGTGGTCCGCGTTTAGTAAAAACAGAATTTTGAGTCCTAGAAAATTCAGACCCCTAAGTAAGGTTTAGGAGGTATATCCAATCAGTAAATGAGATGTAGCACACCATGATTCAAGGAGGGTCAATCCTAGGGATACTTGTGGGGTGGTGCTAGAGTTAACGTAGAAGGAATGAAGGTACGTCCAACCCGATTGGGTGGGACGGGGGATGAGCTAAGTCACTTTAACTATATGTAATGATGAAGGGTGAACCAAACATTAATCACCAACTAAATTAATTTTCTTGAAGAGGATTGTGGGGTTGAGCTCATTGATCTGTAGTACCGTTAGGGGCCCCTTATGGAGTACACCGCGGGAAGTCCAAGATTCACCCTAAATATAACACGAACTAAATTGTAGGCAAGAGTAGCATAAGTGGATGTAACATCCCATTTCCTACTAGACCCATAAGGTGCACTTTGTCATTACATGGTCATAACAATGCCCTAAGATACCAAGGATTGCCCTAGAACCAAGGTGAAAAGGTGAAAACACCTTGGTGTGCAAATAGACAAAATGACTTCAATGTTTAAAACTTGATGTCTAAGCCTCAAAATGATCCAATTGACTCCACCTAACTCTTCCTAATCCTCTAGGGAACTCAATGAGTCACTAATAACCCAATGGTTCAAGACAAATCTAGGGTTTGGGTCAAAATCACCATTTGACTCATTTAGCCTAAGTAGACCTAAATAGGTCAAAAGTGCCCAAAGAGGGTTCACCAAGCCATGAATCACACCAAAGGGAGTATATGGACCTCATGGACACCATGTGGGGTCAGCCTTCTCATCAGTTGACCAAGTCAACCCAAAAGCCCTAACATATGGTCACCAAGTTTGTCCAATTTAACCAAATTGACCAAAGTCAAATATAAGTCAACATAACCCAATTCAACCCAAATTGGCTCAATTAGACTTCATATGACCAAATTGACCACACCATTACATGTTAATCCCTAAGAGAGACCCAATGGACTCAGAAGCCTCATCATGTGATCATCAAATTGACCAAAGTCAAACTTTCCCCAATTTTGGTCAAAATCACACTTATTGGCTAAATTGGCCCAATTAGGGCATCACCACGGCCCAATCAACATTGGATGGTGTCAAGGGACTCAAGACCAACAATTTGGACCAGTCAACCCATTAGTTGACCAAGTCAACCACTAAAGCCAACATAAGTCAAAATTGGGCTAAATGGGAATTTTGGATCAATTAAACCAAACCCTATGGGCTAAGGCCTCAATAGGAGGCCCATCCTGCAACCCAATGGCACTTGACCATGCATGCCCTCAGATTTGAAGAGGGATTGACATGCAAGGGGGCAAAATTGGATTTTCCCCCAATTTGGAGAAGAGACAAATTGGAGTTCATGGATTGAGTGCCAATTGGCACTCAATTCTCCTCCCAAAGCATTCCACTGAGCTCCCTCAGTAATTCCCAGCCGAATTCTTGTTGTTCCCATGCCAAGTGTCACCTTGGTGAAGCATCCAAGGTGTAGGCCGAGCTCCCCTTTAATGGCTGGAATGGTTAGAGCCCTCCTCAGTCCAAATAGACACCACCATTAGCTTTAGAACGAGGAAAGCATATGAAATCGACCTTTGAATCACTGCAAATGGTGGAGGAATGAAGTTTTGAGCAAGCTCGCCGGAGAGGAGAAGATTCATGGCAAACCGTCGCCGCCGCCTCCGTCAAGCTTCATTAAGGTACGATTTCTCCCCCCCCCCCCCCCCCCCCCCCTCCCTCGGTGCTAGCTTCATAGATCAAATAGGAATGAATCCAAGCTCATTTGAGCTTGATGCCATGGACAACCATGAAGAAATGGCTGATTTTAGATCTCGCCTGAAAACACTACTCCGGCCTCCCCAAGTCGCCGAACCACCACCCATCGATGGCTCTTGCCGAGAGGAAGGAGTTGGTGTGGTTGGCCGGCAATGGGAGGGCTTAGATTGCTGTAGTGAGGCCAAAACACCTGCTCTGGGTCGGGCAAACCGTGGCCTTTGGCTCTAGGAAGAAGAGATAATCATGGCCATTGATTTGATCAAGGATCGGCTATAGGCAGACCACCCCCCAATTACTTAAGTTTTTAACAGACTTTGCATGTAAAAATTAGGCCACTTAGAGGCCTTTTCATGAAAAGTTATCTGAGACAACTTTTGTTGTCCTTGATGTTACCTTTCCACAGAAACTTAAATCAAGTCAGTTGGAGCACTGTAGCACCTACAACACCCATGTTCCTAGGACTGGTCCTAGTGTAGGGCAGAAATTAAAAATGCTATAACTTTTATGTCTTAACCAAATCCCTTCATTTTTCTACCATGCATGCATGGTATGATGATACACCTAGGGTTTAAATTTGAGAATTTATGGAGGTATATTCATTGAGATATTTCAGTTATTAGCAATAGTAAATAATTGGTATTTATCGAGTTGTGTAACTCCAAACACCCCCAAATTTGGGTGGTAAGCTATTTATATATATCTTGATCACTGGTTAAAATTTCATCACATGTGCATGAGTATATTTCTCTGAACTTCAAAATGAAGTTTGGGTCTTAAGAGGAAAATTGCGGTGCTAATAGTCAATTTGGGCTTTTGAGCTTTTTGATGGAATTGAAGGTGGGAATCACCTTGCATGCCTCTGAAACCTTGGGGTTAGTGTATGTCATGAGGATATACATCATTGACATAAGTTTCATGATTTTTGGAAGTTATTTTCCTGAAGTTTTTAATTAAATTAAAATTGTCACACTTTTAAATTAATGAAATAATTTGAATCAAAAACTTAGAGATAAATCCAAAACTCTGGGAAATGGATCTTTGACTGGAAAAGCACATTTAGGAATTTTATTGGAATTTTTGGACCTCATTTATTTTTCTGAATTTGATTTATTTGGTTAGGTCAAATTTATTCAAATATGACATTTAGGTCTCATATGCACTTGGAGAATTATGAAATTATTCTAGTAGGTTTCCTTGGTGATCCTATAGCTCTGTAAATTTTACCATAATTTTTAGATGAATTTTAGGTCATTATATAGTACTTGTTATATAACCCCTTATTGGCACACCAAATATAATAAATGATAAATAAGGTTAAATATTCCTTGGATTAATATGAAACTTAGGATCTGGTGTTTTAGACCAATATTGTGCTATAGTAATTTTCCCAGAATTTATTGAAGTCTTAACATAGCACTTGTAGTGTAAACACTTATTGGCACACCATTTGTAATAAATAGCAATTATGGATAAATACACTCTGGTAAATTATGAACTTTGGATTTGGTGTTTCTAGATGATTATTGTACTAGTATAATTTTCTCAGAATTTATAGAGACATATTAATGGTAGTTGTAGTGTAAACCCTTATTGGCACACCATTTGTAATAAATAGCAATTATGGATAAATATTGTCTGGTAAATTATGAAACTTTGTATTTGGTGTTTCTAGATGATTATTGTACTAGGATAATTTTATCAGAATTTATAGAGACATATTAATGGTAGTTGTAGTGTAAACCCTTATTGGCACACCATTTGTAATAAATAGCAATTATGGATAAATACTCTCTGGTAAATTATGAAATTTTGTATTTGGTGTTTCTAGATGATTATTGTACTAGGATAAGTTTTTCAGAATTTATAGAGACATATTAATGGTATTTGTAGTGTAAACCCTTATTGGCACACCATTTGTAATAAATAGCAATTATGGATAAATACTCTCTGGTAAATTATGAAACTTTTGATTTGGTGTTTCTAGATAATTATTATACTAGAATAATTTTCTCAGAATTTATAGAGACATATTAATGGTAGTTGTTGTGTAAAACCCTTTTTATACCCCTTTAAAGATAAATAGAAATTGTGGGTTTAAAATGTTTGGAAAAATATAATCTTCTGGAAATAGTGTTTTTATGTTCATATGAAGCTACTGTAATTTTTCCAGAATTTTAGGAAGTCAAAATCTTTTACTTGATGTGTAAAATTATTTTTTTATTCATTCATTGAAAATTAGGGATCATGGTTATTTAATTGCTGGAAAAATTTGAAATATTACGAATCTTTTTATCATGTCACATTTCATCTCTGGAAGGATATTTAACAAGTTTGAATTCACTAGCATGATACCTCCTTCACATTTTAGATTCAGATTAGTAATTAATGAATTTTTATAGAGGGCAAAATTATATGAAACATGCTTGGATTTTGATCATCCCTTATTTTATCCACTATGAACCTATGATAGAAATTAGAAGTCATTTGGAAGTAATTTGACCAAGGTTCCATCATAAGAATCTAAGTAGTTATATGTCGTGGTCTGCGGATAGTGAAAACTCATTATGATGAATAGGTCAATATAATCACAAGGAAATCGGTGAGAATTTGATATAACAAGAGATGAGTATAGACCACTTAGAGAACTAAAAGTTATTAGAGTTGAATCCAAAAGAACGATTGCTCAGGAGCAGGATGAAACATAAGGCGTGAAAACACTTAAGATATAAAGAGTAATGAGAGGGTAAAATGATAGGTCAGGGTAGTCACCAAGAATGTTAATTGTCCTAGAAAGGGGTTGAGCATCATCTCATCACATACCCTAGTATCTTGCGAACCCTTCACCGGGTAGCCCTCGGGAAGTCCAGGATCCACCCTAAATTTCCTAGTATAATAATAACTAAACAAGGGTAGTCTAAATAGGAGTTTAGACGATGAGAGTGCTTGATGAGCTATGGGTAAGGCTGTGCTCGGGATTGACGAAAGATCGTCCTTCCCCTTAGAGGGTCATAAAGCGCTGAGGTATAATTTAAGTGGAATGATAAGAAGATAATCTTATGGGTAGTTACCAATAATACTAAGTGTCTTGAAAAAGGGAACTTTGGGGTGTCATCCCATTGTAGTTCCTAGTACCGTAGCGAGCCCCTTACAGGGTAATCCTCGGGGAGTCCAAGATTAACCGTAAACTGTAGGGATAAGATGTTATACAAGAATAATTTAATAACACACTCACCCACACCCCGTGGCTACGGGAGCTTAGTCGGTTTGGTGCTACGAGCAGTAAGCTCCGTGTTTGTAAGAGCGGATTGACAAGTCAGGTGAGCTTGTGACTCAGTAGGGTATGTTGGTACGGACGGGTTGGTCCGGTGAGCCAATGGCTCGGAAGGTTATTATTGACGGGCAGGTTAGCCCGGGGAGCTTATGGCTCGGAGGTAGATAGTAGAATATGTTGCATGTGCACGAAGGTGGTGGGTCTTCGGCATTGGATTGTCGTTCACACCGATGCCAATACGTTGACTCGGCAAGTGTGGTAATTACACCTAGCCATGAAAGTCTGGCAGTCCAGTCAGCAAGAGTACGCAGATGCTCCGCGGTTTTTGTGTTGAGGCGTACGATAGGTCTAGGTTAGGTAGTGTGAATACCAACCTAGAGGTGGGCGAGGCCCAACCCACCGCTTTTGTTTGCCACTACGGGAGTATCCTGGGAGTCTTGCTAGCTCCAAAAAGGGGGAACTAAAGGTCTATGCGCATAGAGTCGTAGTGAGTGAGTTGCACTTGTATGAACATAGCATAACAGCATACCTTGCATGTCATAGCATGAACATTGCATTTCAACCCCTACCCCTATAGTATAAATTGGTATGAGACTTTTTATACGATAGGCCCTGCTAAACGACCCCTTGGTCTATTGGTTTGTATGGGCATTCCTATAAATTAATGGTTACTTTTAAATTACTTTACTTGCGTCGCACTGCTTCTCTATGCTTACTTCTTTTACTGCTGCGATATTACCTTACTGCACTTATTATTATTTACTTGCTTATACTGCTAGCATAGAAATTATATGGACATACTCTTATTAGCGTAGAATATTTGTCACCTGCTTTTTGTTTACTCCACTTTGTTGTCCTCTGCTTTTTCCTCCCGCACGGTGCCTAGGATTCGAGGGGGGAGGCGGGGACAAAATCGGCTTAGTCTTTATGACTAACGGTCGGTGGTGACCGTAGGTACCCGAGGTGATGGAGCCCCAGCTAGAGGAGGAGACAGGACCTGAGGAGCTTAAACCGCGCATTACTTCTACTACAAGACAGGTGTTCGAGAGTTGAGAGTTTGTTTAGCTTCCGCACAGATGTATAGTGAGAGATTTGTGTACTTCGCTTGGATATGTACCGGGCTTAAGCCCCTTTTACTCTTTCATTTTTTTGTACTCATTGATGGACAATATATATTTTGTTGTATAAATGTGTGATTGTGGACTTGGTTCTGTTTATTTTCCTTCTTAACTCTTGTTTGCTTGTCGATCGTTCTTGCCGGCAAGATCGGCGTCTTGCGGAGGTAGCTAACTCGGGTGTTAGTGTCACCGTAAGGCGGCGGTTCTGGGCATAAGATCCGGAAGCTCTCCAGGTGCGGGAGAGGGATCCTACAATTGGTATCAGAGCGCAACGATCCAACGAGAAAGAAGTCCACAAACCCTGGGACACCCCCGCTCGAGTTAGTTTGAGGACAAACTAGCAGCGGAAGCAGTGGTGTGCCCATGTGTAAAAATCACACAAAATAGTCCATTAATCAATGAGTTAGGCGAACCCAACTAGGACATCTTTCTAGATTGACGCACCAAGATGATTTTATAGCGTACACTAATCCAAACCAACCTCAGGCATAGACGGATTAAGGTGTTATGACCCCCAAAGTGACTAAAGAAAGAGTCTATTGAGAAAATAGTTACCTAAAGCTTAAAACTCCGACGTCCTTAATTCTAATATCAAGTGATATCATCACTCCCTACCCAATGAGAAGGACCGCCTCAAGATATTCAGTGCACAAACACCATTAGTGGACAGTAGGAGAATCATAAACTTAATCTCCAAAAAAACAACTAGGTTACACCGAAATAATCATCGTGATAAACAACGGGTTTGGATAAGGATTCGAGTTCAGAAAAGGCCCATTTGTGGTTTGCCCATAGATTAATCTTGAAAAGGTTGTGATAATTAGTAACCTTGATGGCCTAAAGTATGTGAAATGTCAATAGGCCTCAGGATGGAACTCCAGGTCTAGAGTTGTATGCCCTAAGGAGTGAGTGAATACCTAGGACAATAGATCATAATGATATCAGGAACTTAGCCCGAAATGTATGGGGGCTAATCCCTTTTGTTTATTGGGGCCAGATTAGGTACCAACTCGAGTTCCGTAGACCTTACTTTTGGAATTGTTCGCCAAAAATGTAAACAATCTTGAAGTATTCAAACGTTACCGGCTTAAGAGGAGATTTTGAAGTATGCATAATTGGTCTGATAACCATCCCTTCCTAAAAGTCGAGACCATTGAAGAACTCCTTTATCTTAAGAAATGTGAATTATCAATACTACGATAAGACCGTTATAAACTTGCAATCGAAATAAGAGCACAGAGCCTTGATTGATTATTCACCTCATATTGCGATATTTATTGCCTCAACAAAATATACCCCTAGATACTTCACCAACTTAACTCTAATATCGTAATGCACCATTGGTAAGTACATTGCCGGTTAAGGAATTGAATTAACAAATTTATGAAGAATGCAAGAGAGACCCGACATGAACTATAGACTTAGTGCGGGCCCAGATCAGATACAAACTGGATAAGAATGAAACAGACAATAGACCCTCGTGATCTTAAGAGACGAATAAATGTAAATAATTTCATGATAGGTGTGGTACCGTGGATTTACCTCCTCAATTCAGAAACGATGATCTGTTTTACATTCAAGGTAAAACAGTGCAATACAATTGGTCAGATAAAAATCTGAATTTAGTCGATTGGTTAGAAACATAGGATGGTCAAGCTAGTTGCTTGGGACAAGCAAATCACCTTTTGGAATATGTGGACTAGAACCAGGTCCCTGTAAGTTAGAATTATAACAAGGATTTTTGCATCTTTTGGCATTAGGAGGTGGTTCATAGTTGGCTTCCTTAATCAAAAGCCAAACCATTTCAATTTGAGCGATTCATTATATTGGAAACTTGTAGATTGAATTAAGTATAGTAATTGCAGACTTCATACTAAAAGACAGATAAGGACTTCAGGATGTTGAACGACCAAGATTAAATTGCCGTGACATGATATCAAGGGTATAATAACCCAGAGAATTTGAAATTGACGAACAATATATCGAAGGCATGTACATCATGTATGATTCTTCACCCGGATAGCATCAAGGACCAGATCACATATGTTAAAAGTCAACATAATCACCATTAAGATTATTTGAAACAATGGGGAACAGAGTTGTAATTTCAAGAGCATATACGATGAAATTAAATGAAAACTAATGAGAATTGGAGTTTATATAAATTATCACACAGACCTTAAAAGAGTTTTTTTTTAGGTCAAAACATTATGAAAAGACATAAGTTATGGGACTCGCTTAACAGAGTGAGATTATACTCTATAGATTCTTTGTGGGATTTTTGATGAAAATATAGTTCATTAATCATTAATTATTCAATTATCCCGTTTTGCTTCATCCCACAATCAAGTAAGCTAATGAACTTAAAGCTGCGTGGACTGGATATTTGGAGTTATAACTTAGAATATTCATTCCTGGAATAATTGATACTAGGAATATTCTAGAAATCTGGACATAACTTTGTGATAATATTATACACCTCAGGTAATTTTCCTGGAATTTATATCCATATATATGGTACTTCCTTCACAATGTACTGTTTGAGGTTATAACTTAGGAAACTCGGATCGTGAATTATTGATACAGAATAGCTATGTAAACTTGTGCATGAACTTTTGATAACAATATGAACTTCTGAAAATTTTGATGGAATTTATGGTTACACATTTTGATACTTCCTTCACGAAGTAGAATTTGAACGCATAATTGGAAGAATTCATACGATGAATTATTGTTGATGGATTGTTTTAGAATTTTGTATATAGACCTTTCTTTTATATCAATAGGAAGATCTTGGAATATTGTTGGAAATAATTACTGAGAAGACATCGTACTGACTTCACAAGTGCAACCTTGGAATATATTTGAAGAATGGATAGGTTGGGATATTGATGATAAGATAATATAACAATTATCAGATAGTCTTGTGATAACCTTGAGACTTCTCATCTTCATGAGCCTGGAACCCCTTGGACCCGAACTTAAATTTCGAGGATGAAATTATTCTTTTGTTTATTGGGAATTGTAACATCCCATTTCCTACTAGACCCCTAAGGTGCACTTTGTCATGACATGGTCATAACAATGACCTAAGATACCAAGGATTGCCCTAGAACCAAGGTGAAAATGTGAAAAACACCTTGGTGTGCAAATAGACAAAATGACTTCAAGGTTTAAGACTTGATGTCTAAGTCTCAAAATGATCCAATTGACCCCACCTAACTCTTCCTAATCCTCTAGGGGACTCAATAAGTCACTAATAACCCAATGGGTCAAGACAAATCTAGGGTTTGGGTCAAAATCACCATTTGACTCATTTAGCCTAAGTAGACCTAAATTGGTCAAAAGTGCCCAAAGAGGGTTCACCAAGCCATGAATCACACCAAAGAGAGTCTATGGACCTCATGGACACCATGTGGGGTCAGCCTTCTCATCAGTTGACCAAGTCAACCCAAAAGCCCTAACATATGGTCACCAAGTTTGTCCAATTTAACCAAATTGACCAAAGTCAAATATAAGTCAACATAACCCAATTCAACCCAAATTGGCTCAATTAGACTTCATATGACCAAATTGACCACACCATTACATGTCAATCCCTAAGAGAGACCCAATGGACTCAGAAGCCTCATCATGTGATCATCAAATTGGTCAAATTGACCAAAGTCAAACTTTCCCCAATTTTGGTCAAAATCACACTTATTGGCTAAATTGGCCCAATTAGGGCATCACCACGGCCCAATCAACATTGGATGGTGTCAAGGGACTCAAGACCAACAATTTGGACCAGTCAACCCATTAGTTGACCAAGTCAACCACTAAAGTCAACATAAGTCAAAATTGGGCTAAATGGGAATTTTGGATCAATTAAACCAAACCCTATGGGCTAAGGCCTCAATAGGAGGCCCATCCTGCAACCCAATGGCACTTGACCATGGATGCCCTCAGATTTGAAGAGGGATTGACATACAAGGGGGCAAAATTGGATTTTCCCCCAATTTGGAGAAGAGACAAATTGGAGTTCATGGATTGAGTGTCAATTGGCACTCAATTCTCCTCCCAAAGCATTCCACTGAGCTCCCTCAGTAATTCCCTGCCGAATTCCTGTTGTCCCCATGCCAAGTGTCACCTTGGTGAAGCATCCAAGGTGTAGGCCGAGCTCCCCTTTAATGGCTGGAATGGTTAGAGCCCTCCTCAGTTCAAATAGACACCACCATTAGCTTTAGAATGAGGAAAGCATATGAACTCGACCTTTGAATCACTGCAAATGGTGGAGGAATGAAGTTTTGAGCAAGCTCGCCGGAGAGGAGAAGATTCATGTCCAACCGCCGCCGCCGCCTCCGTCAAGCTTCATTAAGGTACGATTTCTCCCCCCCCCCCCCCCCCCCCCCTCTCCCTCGGTGCTAGCTTCATAGATCAAATAGGAATGAATCCAAGCTCATTTGAGCTTGATGCCATGGACAACCATGAAGAAATGGCTGATTTTAGATCTCACCGGAAAACACTACTCCGGCCTCCCCAAGTCGCCGGACCACCACCCATCGATGGCTCTTGCCGAGAGGAAGGAGTTGGTGTGGTTGGCCGGCAATGGGAGGGCTTAGATTGTTGTAGTGAGGCCAAAACACCTGATCCAGGTCGGGAAAACCGTGGCCTTTGGCTCTAGGAAGAAGAGATAATCATGGCCATTGATTTGATCAAGGATCGGCTATAGGCAGACCACCCCCCAATTACTTAAGATTTTAACAGACTTTGCATGTAAATATTAGGCCACTTAGAAGCCTTTTCATGAAAGGTTGTTCGAGACAACTTTTGTTGCCCTTGATGTTACCTTTCAACAGAAACTTAAATCAAGTCATTTGGAGCAATGTAGCACCTACAGCACCCATTTTCCTAGGACTGGTCCTAGTGTTGGGCAGAAATTAAAAATGCTATAACTTTTAAATGGCTTAACCAAATCCCTTCATTTTTCTACCATGCATGCATGGTATGATGATACACCTAGGGTTTAAATTTGAGAATTTATGGAGGTATATACATTGAGATATTTCAGTTATTAGCAATAGTAAATAATTGGTATTTATGGAGTTGTGTAACTCCAAACACCCCCAAATTTGGGTGGTAAGCTATTTATATATATCTTGATCACTGGTTAAAATTTCATCACATGTGCATGAGTATATTTCTCTGAACTTCAAAATGAAGTTTGGGTCTTAAGAGGAAAATTGGGGTGCTAATAGTCAATTTGGGCTTTTGAGCTTTTTGATGGAATTGAAGGTGGGAATCACCTTGCATGCCTCTGAAACCTTGGGGTTAGTGTATGTCATGAGGATATACATCATTGACATAGGTTTCATGATTTTTGAAAGTTATTTTCCTAAAGTTTTTAATTAAATGAAAATCGTCACACTTTAAAATTAATGAAATAATTTGAATCAAAAACTTAGAGATAAATCCAAAACTCTGGGAAATGGATCTTTGACTGGAAAAGCACATTTAGGAATTTTGTTGGAATTTTTGGACCTCATTTATTTCTCTGAATTTGATTTATTTGGTTAGGTCAAATTTATTCTAATATGACATTTAGGTCTCATATGCACTTGGAGAATTATGAAATTATTCTAGTAGGTTTCCTTGGTGATCCTATAGCTCTGTAAATTTTACCATAATTTTTAGATGAATTTTAGGTCATTATATAGTACTTGTTATATAACCCCTTATTGGCACACCAAATTTAATAAATGATAAATAAGGGTAAATACTCCTTGGATTAATATGAAACTTAGGATCTGGTGTTTTAGACCAATATTGTGCTATAGTAATTTTCCCATAATTTATTGAAGTCTTAACATAGCACTTGTAGTGTAAACCCTTATTGGCACACCATTTGTAATAAATAGCAATTATGAATAAATACTCTCTGGTAAATTATGAAACTTTGGATTTGGTGTTTCTAGATGATTATTGTACTAGGATAATTTTCTCAGAATTTATAGAGACATATTAATGGTAGTTGTAGTGTAAACCCTTATTGGCACACCATTTATAATAAATATCAATTGTGGATAAATACTCTCTGGTAAATTATGAAACTTTGTATTTGGTGTTTCTAGATGATTATCGTACTAGGATAATTTTCTTAGAATTTATAGAGACATATTAATGGTAGTTGTAGTGTAAACCCTTATTGGCAAACCATTTGTAATAAATAGCAATTATGGATAAATACTCTCTGGTAAATTATGAAATTTTGGATTTTGTGTTTCTAGATGATTATTGTACTAGGATAATTTTCTCAGAATTTATAGAGACATATTAATGGTAGTTGTAGTGTAAACCCTTATTGGCACACCATTTGTAATAAATAGCAATTATGGATAACTACTCTCTAGTAAATTATGAAACTTTGGATTTGGTGTTTTTAGATAATTATTATACTAGGATAATTTTCTCAGAATTTATAGAAACATATTAATGGTAGTTGTTGTGTAAAGCCCTATTTGCACCCCTTTAAAGATAAATAGAAATTGTGGGTTTAAAATGTTTGGAAAAATATAATCTTCTGGAAATAGTGTTTTTATATTTATATGAAGCTACTGTAATTTTTCCAGAATTTTAGGAAGTCAAAATCTTGTACTTGATGTGTAAAATTATTTTTTTATTCATTCATTGAAAATTAAGGATCATGGTTATTTAATTGCTGGAAAATTTTGAAATATTGGGAATCTTTTTATCATGTCACATTTCATCTCTGGAAGGATATTTAACAAGTTTGAATTCACTAGCATGATACCTCCTTCACATTTTAGATTCAGATTAGTAATTAATGAATTTTTATAGAGGGCAAAAATATATGAAACATGCTTGGATTTTGATCATCCCTTATTTTATCCACTATGAACCTATGGTAGAAATTAGAAGTCATTTGGAAGTAATTTGACCAAGGTTCCATCATAGGAATCTAAGTAGTTATATGTCGTGGTCTGCGGATAGTGAAAACTCATTATGATGAATAGGTCAATATAATCACAAGGAAATCGGTGAGAATTTGATTATAACAAGAGATGAGTATAGACCACTTAGAGGATTAAAAGTTATTAGAGTTGAATCCAAAAGAATGATTGCTCAGGAGCGGGATGAAACATAAGGCGTGAAAACACTTAAAATATAAAGAGTAATGAGAGGGTGGAATGTTAGGTCAGGGTAGTCACCGAGAATGTTAATTGTCCTAGAAAGGGGTTGAGCATCATCCCATCACATACCCTAGTACCTTGCGAACCCTTCACCGGGTAGCCCTCGGGAAGTCCAGGATCCACCCTAAACTTCCTAGTATAATAATAATTAAACAAGGGTAGTCTAAATAGGAGTTTAGACGATGAGAGTGCTTGATGAGCTATGGGTAAGGATGTGCTCGGGATTGATGAAAGATCGTCCTTCCCCTTAGAGGGTCATAAAGCGCTGAGGTTTAATTTAAGTAGAATGATAAGAAGGTAATCTTATGGGTAGATACCAATAATACTAAGTGTCTTGAAAAAGGGAACTTTGGGGTGTCATCCCATTGTAGTTCCTAGTACCGTAGCGAGCCCCTTACAGGGTAATCCTCGGCGAGTCCAAGATTAACCGTAAACCGTAGGGATAAGATGTTATACAAGAATAATTTAATAACACACTCACCCACACCCCGTGGCTACGGGAGCTTAGTCGGTTTGGTGCTACGAGTAGTAAGCTCCGTGTTTATAAGAGCGGGTTGACAAGTTAGGTGAGCTTGTGACTCAGTAGGGTATGTTGGTACGGACGGGTTGGTCCGGTGAGCCGGTGGCTCGGAAGGTTATTATTGACGGGCAGGTTAGCCCGGGGAGCTTATGGATCGGAGGTAGATAGTAGAATATGTTGCATGTGCACGAAGGTGGTGGGTCTTCGGTATTGGATGGTCGTTCACACCGACGCCAATACATTGACTCGGCAAGTGTGGTATTTACACTTAGCCATGAAAGTCTGGCGGTCCAGTCAGCAAGAGTACGCAGACGCTCCGTGTTTTTTGTGTTGAGGTGTACGATAGGTCTAGGTTAGGTAGTGTGAATACCAACCTAGAGGTGGGCGAGGCCCAACCCACCGCTTCCGTTTGCCACTACGGGAGTATCCTGGGAGTCTTGCTAGCTCCAAAAAGGGGGAACTAAAGGTCTATGCGCATAGAGTCGTAGTGAGTGAGTTTCACTTGTATGAACATAGCATAACAGCATACCTTGCATGTCATAGCATGAAGATTGCATTTCAACCCCTACCCCTTTCGTATAAATTGGTATGGGACTTTTTATACGATAGGCCCTGCTAAACGACCCCTTGGTCTATAGGTTTGTATGGGCATTCCTATAAATCAATGGTTACTTTTAAATTACTTTACTTGCGTCGCACTGCTTCTCTATGCTTACTTCTTTTACTGCTGCGATATTACCTTACTGCACTTATTACTGTTTACTTGCTTATACTACTAGCATAGAAATTATATGGACATACTCTTATTAGCGTAGAATATTTGTCACCTGCTTTTTGATTACTGCACTTTGTTGTCCTCCGCTTCTTCCTCCCGCACGGTGCCTAGGAGTCGCGGGGGGAGGCGGGGACAAAATCGGCTTAGTCTTTATGACTAACGGTCGGTGGTGACCGTAGGTACCCGAGGTGTTGGAGCCCCAGCTAGAGGAGGAGACAGGACCTGAGGAGCTTAAACTGCGCATTACTTCTACTACAAGACAGGTGTTCGAGAGTTGAGAGTTTGTTTAGCTTCCGCACATATGTAGAGTGAGAGATTTTTGCACTTCGCTTGGATATGTACTGGGCTTAAGCCCCTTTTACTCTTTCATTTTTTTGTACTCATTGATGGACAATATATATTTTGTTGTATAAATGTGTGATTGTGGACTTGGTTCTGTTTATTTTCCTTCTTAACTCTTGTTGGCTTGTCGATCGTTCTTGCCGGCAGGATCGGCGTCTTGCGGAAGTAGCTATCTCGGGTGTTAGTGTCACCGTAAGGCGGTGGTTCTGGGCATAAGATCTGGAAGCTCTCCAGGTGTGGGAGAGGGATCTTACAGTGGATATGCAGACTGGTATGGATCTCCTCCGGAAAGGAGATGGGTTGGATCAGCTTGTGTGTTAGTCCCTGACCTGGAAGCTCGGGTGGACATGTTAACACCTATTACTTATTCAAATAGTGGCGAGTCTTCGGTACTAGGCTAGTCGTGTCACCGACGGTAGTATGTTTACTCAGGTGAGGGTGAGGTTTAGAGGGCCGGTAAGTTTGAGTACCGCGGTCTGGAGGACAATCCCTAATAACCCACCCCGACCTTAAAGTCTGGTGGATTCCAGCAAGAGTACGCAGGAGCTCCGCTGTTGTGTTATTAGCGTTGAGGCGTACATGAGGTCTAGGCTTGGTAGTGACCATACCCGCCTAGGATGTTGAGTGCCCGATCCACTGCCACCGTGAGCCACGACGGTCGGTACCCGAAAGGTTGGCTTCCTTTCAAACAAATTGGGAAATATAAAGGTCTGTGCGCATAGAGTCGTGTGGGTGAGTCACATTGCATAAATTCATTAAAACATCATAACCATAGCATAACATAACATACACATAGCATACCCCCATCATATAAATTAGTATGGGCTCTTTTATATGATGGGTTACCTGGACATCTTAACTTATATGTCGTATGGGCGTTCATATAAGTTACGGTACGAATCTGTGATGGTAGTTTAGATTTACTTACTGCACTGCGTTTCCTTTCTACTTACTGCTTACTTCATTGCTCTACTTTACTGCCTTATACCTGCACTATATTGCTAGCTAGATTTTACTGCTTTACTTATACCTGCTAGAGTAGTGCCATGTCACCACCTTCTTGTTTACCCCTTGTTGTCCTCCGCTTCTTCCTCCCGCTCGGTGCCTAGGAGTCGTGGATGGAGGCGAGGACAAAACGACTTAGTCTTTATGACTAACGGTCGGTGTGACCGCAGGAGTCCGAGGAGGCAGAGTTATCCCGCGCGCAGCAGGACGAGATGGCAGGACCTGAGCAGCAGATGCATCGCACTACCACGACGCCACAGGTTGATGATTAGATAGTTAGATTTCCGCTTTTTGAGAGCTTTTGTTGTAGACTTCCGCATGTTGTAGAGAGAGAGATAGTACATTACTTTGCATATGTATCGGGTTTAAGCCCCTTTAGTTGTACTTCGCTTATGGACTTTCTGTTTTCATTTTATATGATGTTGTGATTGTGGACATGCCATCTTTTATGTACTTACTTTTTGGCATATTTTAACATCCCCAATCCTTCTAGACCCCTAGATGGTGTTAGGGCATGGGTGGTGTGCAGAGTGGCCACTAAGGCCCTTGGGCCAAGTAGAGTGTGCTAAGTGCACACCAAGGGCACAAAATCAATATAGCCCAATACCACTCCCTTAGGCCAATGGACCCTCAATTCACCAAATTGACCTCCCCCATACCACCCTAACCACTAAGGAAGACCATTACCTTGAGAATTGCACTTGGGTGGGACCCAATTGCTTGAAATTGACCAAAGTCACCAATAGGTCAACATTAACCAAACTAAGTCAATTAGGGTTCAATTGACCCTCAAATGTTCAAATTGACCTTACCACCACACTCTAAACACCTTAAGGAACCCAATGGACCAAAAAGCCCCCTCATGGTGGGACCAATTAACCCCAATTGACCAAAGTCAAACTTTACCCAATTTTGGTCAAATCTACACCCTTTGATTAAATTGAACCAATTGGAGCCCCACCATGGACCAACCAACCTTGGGTAGTGTCAAGGGACCCAAGACCATCTAGTGGGTCCATCCCACTCATCATGTTGACCAAGTCAAAGTCAAAGTCAACACTTGTGAATTAAACCCAATCTAGGTGACATAGCCACATACACTTGACCCAAGCCAAATCATTTGGCCTAACACCAATCAAAGGACCAAGCAAGCCCCTTGGCAGCTGGCTGGGCAAGCCCAACCTTGAGTTAGCCCAATTAAGGTAGAAAAGGTGGAGAGAGAAGAAGGGAACCAAAAGAGAAAAGCAAAAGCACCATCCCCTCCTTCCACACTCAACCAAAATCAGCCTAGGGGACATTCCTGATTGCTGTTGTTCTGGGCTGGACCTAGAGGGAAGCAGGAGGCAGCAGGGAGAAGGACAAGTGGTCGGCCAAGCCTTCCCCTTGAGCTTGAAATTCAAACCTGTCTATACAAGCCTCCTCCCTCCCAACTGACCACTCCATCAGCTTCAGAAGGGAGAAAGCAGTCGGGAACGACACCTGGAGCTAAATAAAAGGTGGAGAATGGAGGATTTTGGCATGGACGCCGGAGACAACAACTTCCATGGTGAACCGCCGCCGGAGCCGCCGCCACGCCCCAATCTCGGTTCGTTTCTCCTCCCCTCCCCTCATACTAGCTTCTCATCACTTAATGCTGAAGGATCGGGCTCAATTAACCCCGGATCCATCTCCAAAATCCATGGATTTCGGCTTGATTCGTGTCACCCAGGACCGCCGGGAAACGCCTCCTCCGGTCGCCATGTCGCCGGGAGTTGTAGCCCCGACCACCACGAAGGTGGTGGCGGTGGTGGCGGTGGTGCCCGGTCGTGGTGGCCACCAGGTGGCCGGGAAAGGAGGAAGAAAGATGGCCCAGGTCGGGACCAATCCTGGTCGTCGGCTCAAGGAGGAAGACGACCTGAATGCCCTTGGATGTGCTGTAAGATCCGTGCAGATCAATTATTTTTTATATTTATTTAATTCCAAGCTATGCTATTCTGCCCTTAATGATCAGTCAACTTCAATAAATAATTAGGGCATCCTAATGGCTGAATTAGAAAAAGTCATGAAAGTTGTAGGCCTTGGTCTTAACTTTCATTTGGCCTTGAGTTTAAGTCATTTGGTGACCTACAGATCCCTAGAGAGCTGTTTTACTAGGACTGGTCCTACACTAGGTCAGTCCATTAGAAAAATTACCTAGGTCAAACCCTTCAACATTTGGAGTTGTGCTTTTAACCATGGCTTGGTATACCCTAGGGGCACCCCCTGCCAAAGGGGCAGCCCTTGGTGGACACTTTTACTTAGGGTTTTTGTGGTAATTATGATATTTAAATTAAGTTGATTTTTGGAGCACTTGATGTCCAAATGACACCAAACTTTGGTGGCATACTCCTTAGTACATGAGTAGTGCTTGCCTAAAACCCTAATGAGTACATTGAGTTTATAAAGAAGTATATGATCCAGACTCAGGTAGTTATGAGACCACCAGCCGAACATGAAAGGTTGAACTTCAGAGAGGAGAAGAAATTTGTCATCCCCATTGATCACTTCGATCACGGATTAAAAATCCCCCTCCCTTGGTAATGGCTGGAAATACTAGAATATTATGGCATGGTACTTGCTAGTTGGCCCCGAACTCCATCGGTCTGGTCAACGTTTTCATCAATTACTTGAGATCGGAAAAGGTGAAATTTATGATGAATCTGTTCCGTGCAACCTTTACCGCGAAGATTCTGAAGGAAGGCAAAAAGAAGGAAGAGTTTAAAGGATTGATGTACTTTTCAGCAGAAGGAATAAAAATCCTGAATCTTCCCAACAAAATCTCTTTCTGGACAAAGAGATTTCTCATTTTTGAAGGTGACCTTGGCGGTCTCAAGAGCTCACCATCTCCGCGACCTGACAGCATCTTTAAGAAGATAAAAGCGGTCTCAGCTGAGGAGCTGAAAATTTTGGCTTTCTTGGCGGGCAAGAGGATCGATCTCATTCACTATCTAGCGATCTGGCCCGAGATCGCTGAGATCACCCCAGCCGAAAGTAAGTCTCCCTTGCGGTCTTGAGTAATTTCCTTCCCTGTCTTTTGTATCTTTTTCCTAACTTTTAGCGACCTTTGCGGTCCCCGAAAAAGATCCCATCTCCCCAGCAGTGGAAGTTCTCACTCAAAGGGAAAGGAGACTGAAGCGCGAGGCCGATGTGTTCGGCACCACCTCTGAGACCGCCGAGCGAGATTTTCCCTTGGTGGGTTTTAAAAGAAGAATAAAGGACATCAAAGGAAAACCAGTCCTCAAATGGGCGGCTAAAGGAAAATCTGTGAAGGTGTCCACTGATCTACCCTTGTGGAGCGGGAAGGTGACCCGTTGTAAGATCACTTTTTCCAAAACCCGTTCGGGTACTTGAAAACTCGAACCTCTCCCGTATCGCACGGTTGAGGTGGATCTTCGCCCAGAATCGTTGCCTTGCAGTGTCACCAACACTCGGGTTGACTAACACCGCTCAGCACCAACCCTGCCGGCTATACGATCATAAGAAAAATATGCCAAAAAGTAAGTACATAAAAGAAGGCATGTCCACAATCACAGCATCATATAAAATGAAAACAGAAAGTCCATAAGAGAAGTACAACTAAAGGGGCTTAAACCAGATACATATGCAAAGTAATGTATTATCTCTCTCTCTCTACAACATGCGGAAGTCTACAACAAAAGCTCTCAAAAAGCGGAAATCTAACTATCTAATCATCAACCTGTGGCATCGTGGTAGTGCGCTGCATCTGCTGCTCAGGTCCTGCCATCTCGTCCTGCTGCGCGCGGGACAACTCTGCCTCCTCGGACTCCTGCGGTCGCACCGACCGTTAGTCATAAAGACTAAGCCGTTTTGTCCTCGCCTCCCTCCACGACTCCTAGGCACCGAGCGGGAGGAAGAAGCGGAAGACAAACAAGGGGTAAACAAGAAGGTGGTGACATGACACTACTCTAGCAGGTATAAGTAAAGCAGTAAAATCTAGCTAGCAATATAGTGCAGGTATAAGGCAGTATAGTAGAGCAATGAAGTAAGCAGTAAGTAGAAAGGAAACGCAGTGTAGTAAGTAAATCTAAACTACCATCACAGATTCGTACATTAACTTATATGAACGCCTATACGACATATAAGTTAAGATGTCCAGGTAACCCATCATATAAAGAGCCCATATTAATTTATATGATGGGGGTATACTATGTGTATGTTATGTTATGCTATGGTTATGATGTTTTAATGAATTTATGCAATGTGACTCACCCACACGACTCTATGCGCACAGACCTTTATAGTTCCCAATTTGTTTGAAAGGAAGCCAACCTTTCGGGTACCGACCGTCGTGGCTCACGGTGGCAGTGGATCGGGCACTCCACATCCTAGGCGGGTATGGTCACTACCAAGCCTAGACCTCATGTACGCCTCAACGCTAATAACACAACAGCGGAGCTCCTGCGTACTCTTGCTGGAATCCACCAGACTTTAAGGTCAGGGTGGGTTATTAGGGATTGTCCTCCAGACCGCGGTACTCAAACTTACCGGCCCTCTAAACCTCACCCTCACCTGAGTCAACGTACTACCGTCGGTGACACGACTAGCCTAGTACCGAAGACTCGCCACTATTTGAATAAGTAATAGGTGTTAACATGTCCACCCGAGCTTCCAGCTCAGGGACTAACACAAAAGCTGATCCAACCCATCTCCTTCCCGGAGGAGATCCATACCAGTCTGCATATCCACTTAGGCTACTCTTGCCTACAATTTAGTTCGTGTTATATTTAGGGTGAATCTTGGACTTCCCGCGGTGTACTCCATAAGGGGCCCCTAACGGTACTACAGATCAATGGGCTCAACCCCACAATCCTCTTTAAGACAATTACTTTAGTTGGTGATTAATGTTTGGTTCACCCTTCATCATTACATATAGTTAAAGTGACTTAGCTCATCCCCCGTCCCACCCAATCGGGTTGGACGTACTTTCATTCCTTCTACGTTAACTCTAGCACCACCCCACAAGTATCCCTAGGATTGACCCTCCTTGAATCATGGTGTGCTACATCTCATTTACTGATTGGATATACCTCCTAAACCTTACTTAGGGGTCTGAATTGTCTAGTACTCAAAATTCTGTTTTTACTAAACGCAGACCACAAATTTGAACTATCCATCAACCCCATAAGGGAACCCTTCTAAAAATTCATCACCAGGGTCTCTAATAATTATCCAAGGTTCCCACTGACCTTAATAGGGTATGCTCTAATTTCCATAATTTTCCATATTAAATTGGTATTTAATATAATTTAAAGTAGTTAAGGCCTTAAGCAAAATTACACATGAACTACCCTCAAAATGACTATACATGCTGCATGAAAATTATCAGTAAAACAATATTCCTTATCAAGGTGGTTCACTGAGTATCATGACCCTAGGATGTCATTTGGCCTACTATATCATCATAATTGTATAATTACCAAAATGCCACTTTAATTAGGAAAAATAGTATTTCACTTCTGAAAATTCTCCAAAAATTACCAAGTGTCCAACTGGGGACCTAGAGTCATCTGCCATATTATTGTGTCATTAACATGTGATTTGATATTTTACAATGATTAATTAAATGACAGATAACCAAGTTTCACAATTTAACCCCATGATTTGGTATTTATCAAAATTAATTTCCCTTAAGCTAGCAAGTACTTAGAATTTCCTACACAAGGAATATTGCCCCAATAAATCATAACAAATTTACTATAGTCCATTTTCATCCCTAATCAGCCACTGATGGAGTTTCAACACCATACAAGGTCCTATGATCATGCATTTCATTTTATTAAGGAAAAGGTGACAATTTCATTTATTAGGAAGAAAATACTTAAACACCTCTAAAAATTCTCATTTAATTAACTAGGTCATTTTATGCACCTACAAACTTATCCACAAAGTTCTGAGCCAAGGCTAGAACATTTGGTCCTAAGTCCTTCACAAATCCCCACTTTGCACCCTTAAGGATTCACCCTTAGGGTTTTAGGTCACACCACCCTAATGGCTCCAAATGGGCCATTAGGGTGTGAATCAAGCCTTTGTATATCCATACATGCATAACCATCATGATGGGAGGAGGCTAACACACTCCACTCCTCAAAATGACCCAAACCCTAATATGACCCTTAAAGGTCCTCATTAGGGTTTCCCATTTTCCATATCAAATCAACTCCAAATGGAGTGAAATTTTAGGCAAGCACTACTCATGTACTAAGGAGTATGCCACCAAAGTTTGGTGTCATTTGGACATCAAGTTCTCCAACAATCAACTTAATTTAAATATCATAATTACAACAAAAACCCTAAGTAAAAGTGTCCACCAAGGGCTGCCGCCTTGGCACGGGGTGCCACTAGGGTATACCAAGCCATGGTTAAAAGCACAACTCCAAATGTTGAAGGGTTTGACCTAGGTAGTTTTTCAAATGGACTGACCTAGTGTAGGACCAGTCCTAGTAAAACAGCTCTCTAGGGAGATTTAGGTCACCAAATGACCTAAACTCAAGGCCAAATGAAAGTCAAGACCAAGGCCTACAACTTTCATGTTGGGCACTTTTTCTAATTCAGCCATTAAAATGCCCTAATTATTTATTGAAGTCGACTGATCATTAAGGGCAGAATAGCATAGCTTGGAATTAAATAAATATCAAAAATAATTGATCTGCACGGATCTTACAGCACATCCAAGGGCATTCAGGTCGTCTTCCTCCTTGAGCCGACGGCCAGGATTGGTCCCGACCTGGGCCATCTTTCTTCCTCCTTTCCCGGCCACCTGGTGGCCACCACGGCCGGCCACCACCGCCACCACCTTCGTGGTGGTCGGGGCTACAACTCTCGGCGACATGGCGGCCGGAGGAGGCATTTCCCGGCGGTCCTGGGTGACACGAATCGAGCCTAAATCCATGGATTTCGGAGATGGATCCTGGCTCAATTGAGCCCGATCCTTCAGCATTAAGTGATGAGAAGCTAGCATGAGGGGAGGGGAGGAGAAACGAACCGAGATTGGGGCGTGGCGCCGGCTCCGGCGGCGGTTCACCATGGAAGTTGTTGTCTCCGGAGGCCATGCCCAAATCCTCCATTCTCCACCTTTTCCTTAGCTCCAGGTGTCGTTCCCGACTACTTTCTCCCTTCTGAAGGTGATGGAGTGGTCAGTTGGGAGGGAGGAGGCTTGTATAGATAGGTTTGAATTTCAAGCTCAAGGGGAAGGCTTGGCTGACCACTTATCCTTCTCCCTGCTGCCTCCTGCTTCCCTCTGGGTCCAGCCCAGAACAACAGCAATTAGGGATGTCCCCTAGGCTGATTGGGGTTGAGTGTGGAAGGAGGGGAGGGTGCTTTTGCTTTTCTCTTTTGGTTCCCTTCTTCTCTCTCCACCTTTTCTACCTTAATTGGGCTAACTCAAGGTTGGGCTTGCCCAACCAGCTGCCAAGGGGCTTGCTTGGTCCTTTGATTGGTGTTAGGCCAAATGATTTGGCTTGGGTCAAGTGTATGTGGCTATGTACCTAGATTGGGTTTAATTCACAAGTGTTGACTTTGACTTTGACTTGGTCAACATGATGACTGGGATGGACCCACTAGATGGTCTTGGGTCCCTTGACACTACCCAAGGTTGGTTGGTCCATGGTGGGGCTCCAATTGGTTCAATTTAATCAAAGGGTGTAGATTTGACCAAAATTGGGTAAAGTTTGACTTTGGTCAATTGGGGTCAATTCGCCCCACCATGAGTGGGCTTTTTGGTCCATTGGGTTCCTTAAGGTGTTTAGAGTGTGGTGGTAAGGTTAATTTGAACATTTGAGGGTCAATTGAACCCTAATTGACTTAGTTTGTTGGCACGATCAATTTGAACCCTAATGGACTTAGGTCGGGACCAATCTTCAGCCTTGGCAGCTCAAGAAGCCATCTGGCTTAGGAGGTTGGTCATCTGATACCACGACACCACTAAGGTTCATCCTCTGATACCATTTGTAAGGTCTCTAACACCCATGTCCTCCGACTTTTTCATAGTAATCTCGAAGTTTTGAGTATTCAATGATACTCAGGTGATGACGAGATCTTATTCATACACTTTTGAGTTATGGACCAACCCTCCTTAGAGGTTTGAGACCCTTGGAGAATTACTTCACCTTAAATAACAGGGATTGTCTATACCAAGTTGTTATCGCTTTACTTATGCGAGCAAGTTAAGTGAATGGTACACTTCAAGAGTGAGCGTGCACTCATCTTATTGCTCAAAGGAGGATTCTAAGGCGACAGAAGTGATCAACTCGTTAATCATTTGATTATACGTAAAGGGTTGTCCAGTGTATGAGCATAAGACTATCAGAATCAAGAAAGTCAGGTTACGAACTTAGGGAATTTCACTATCTTCCTGACCTAAGCATTGTGGTCTTGTCTCTTATAAGGACTTTTGGTCATCAAGCTCTTACCGATCACAAGGGAAGAACGTCATAAACGGCGAATTCAGTGCAAGACCAAGTAAGATTTAGAATGGATAGAGGTAAGTCTGGACTATAAGTTCTCATGACCATAAGAAATAATCAGTTTATCGTAACAAACTCGCTAGTGTATTGTTGTAAATACACCTTCATAACCTCGAGTCATCGATTTGTAGAGTTATCCAAACAATTAATAATCATTGACGTCCGAACAAATGTCTCGATTTAGTCAAGTATTGAAAACAAGAAAGAATGCCAGGTTTAGTAGCTTGGGATAAATGTGTCACGTCATGGAATTTTGAAGTTTGGAGTCAAATTTTCGCAAGTAAAGATTACAACTAGATTTTCTTGCACTCCAGGACTCTCAAGGGTAATTTTCGGATAGTATTTTTAATTAAAATTCAAGCCCTCTCCGTGGTGAAATTTTAGTTAAGATCATTTTACTCTTAGAGTTGGTTTATGCACCGCAGGAGAGCTTAGGAAGGTGACTCTTTGGATCTTGTAATACGATGGTATAATCTATTAGGGCTAAGATGGAGAATCTTACTATGTTCGGATCTCGGGAAAGATGACAACGACCGTCATGTGTTGAAATATTGATGAATGGGGAGTTAAAATGATTGATTAGTGCCGTTACTATCAACTCCCGCTTAAGATTGCTAACTTTACTTGATGATACGTAGCGACGTAATTTTAGGATGACATAACTATGAGAAGGGTCGTTATGATGAAATCTTTAATTCATAATTTATAGCATAAGTGAGATGAGACCTCTTGTCTTTGAAAGTTTAGCCCACCCGTTATTGGAAATCTAAAGTGAAATTTGTCGAATGTTATATTAAAGATATATAATCTACATACAATCCTCCGATCTTAAGAACCAGAAATTTACGATTTCTCCAAAATTTATAACCTCAGTTAGGAAGATTCAGGAATAAGGGAGACAAGTTTGACCTTCAGATATAAATGGTGGAATTTCTCGAGAATTAATGGGTTTTAATGAGTCACCCTTCATGTTGAAGTCAAATTGTGCCAAAACATGTCATGATAAAAAGGGTTTTACCCTCGTAAGTTACGAAACAAAGGGATATGGAAAGTAGTTGGGAGTCATTTCAGGAACATCATTTTAAACTACAGACGTATGTTCCTCAAGGAAAGCTTGGAAGATATCTACATTTATTTAACATGTAGAAGCGTTAACCTCGTGTAATATTCGTAGGACATAAGCGACTCTGGTCCAAGTATAATCAAGGTTTATGTTATTGTTTGTAGTTGATAAACCTGACCTTGCATCCGCGGAGTCGGAAACGGTTTATCAGCATAGACCTCATATGTTAAGGGATAAGGCCTCTTGGTGTAGGTGGTGTTGAACACCTACGTGTAAGGGAATCATATAGTGAAGAATCAACATAGGCAATGACGGTTGGTTAAATGGTCACGTCCTGGCTAATCGATTTATGAGCAGAGTATTAAATAAGCATGGTTCGTGAATGTAACCTTATGAAGTTAAGTTGAACTCGAAGGTTTTTGGTGCCATCTAGCGCGGCATGATAGTATAAATTAACTCGGTAAGTTCTTATGTATTTCAGGTAGATCCTCCTTCGGGGAGTGTAGTGATTTTGATAACACACATGCCTGGTTAGCTTGTTTTGATTTTTGAAGTGTCTGTCTCCTAATTATTACCGGGGTGGAGCAAGTAGAACCCGCATTGTGACTAATGGCACGATGGTCTGAGCGGCGGGGTAAACCTTCAATTAACCCCTAGTGGGAATATTGCCGCCAATCTTAGCAAGTACTAGTAAAAGTGCAATGAGAATTTTGGTAAAGAATGTTGCTCCGGTTTGAGTTCTCATATAGTAGAAGTCCGAGTTCTTCCGTGGAAGGAGATTCTGAGGTCCGATTATTATAGTTCAATCATGGGCAAGAGGAGCACAGCTGGGTGCCCTTGGACTTCATGCAACAATGTTTTCCCGAAACTCTTCACCTCAGGTGCAAATTAATCGTCTTTGAAATCCTTTACTCTTATAAGTACTTGCAACCCGTAGACCCAAACTTAAATTTCGAGGACGAAATATTTCTTTTGTTTATTGGGATTTGTAACATCCCCAATCCTTCTAGACCCCTAGATGGTGTTAGGGCATGGGTGGTGTGCAGAGTGGCCACTAAGGCCCTTGGGCCAAGTGGAGTGTGTTAAGTGCACACCAAGGGCACAAAATCAACATAGCCCAATACCACTCCCTTAGGCCAATTGACCCTCAATTCACCAAATTGACCTCCCCCATACCACCCATACCACTAAGGAAGACCATTACCTTGAGAATTGCACTTGGGTGGGACGCAATTGCATGAAATTGACCAAAGTCAACTTTAGGTCAACTTTAACCAAACTAAGTCAATTAGGGTTCAAATGTTCAAATTGACCTTGCCACCACACTCTAAACACTTTAAGGAACTCATTGGACCCAAAATCCCCATCACATGATCAACCAATTGACCAATTTGACCAAAGTCAACCTTAGCTCAAATTAGGTCAAAACCACACCCTAAGGCTAAATTGAACTAATTGGAGCCCCACCATGGACCAACCTATGTTGGGTGATGTTAAGGGACCCATGACCCCCAAGTGGGGTCAACCCACTCACCTTGGTTGACCAAAGTCAACCATGGTCAACCTTGCCCTTTAAAGTGAATTTCAAGCCCAAATTGAATGGGACCCAACCCCAATTAATTAACCCTACTCATGGACCTAAGTCAAGCCATATCAGCCCTAGACTGAACCCTAGCTAAGCTTGATTAATCAAATGGAAGGGGGGACCAAAAGTTGATCAAAAAGCTTAAAGCTTAAAGCAAAAGCAAAAGCAAGCAATTCCCCCCTCTACACTCCTCCCCCAATCAGTCTTGGACCCTCCCCTGATTGCTGTGGGTCTGAGCTTGACCCAGGTGGAAGCAATGGACCAGCTGGTGTAGGAGGGTGGCAGCCATGGGAGAACCGAGGAGGCCAATGTTCAAAACAGCATGTAGAGGCCTCCCCACTTCATTTCGACCACTCCATCAGCTTCAGAAGGGAGAAAGCAGTCGAGAACGACACCTGGAGTAAAGCTTTTGCTGGAGAATCAAGTTCGGGAGTAGGATCGTCGGAGCTCAGCTTTTCCATGGCAAACCACCGCCGGAGCCGCCGCCACGCACCAACAACGGTTCGTTTCTCCTCCCCTCCCCTCATGCTAGCTTCCCATCACAAAACGAGGAAGGATCGGGATCAATTGAGCCCGGATCTACCTCTGAAATCCATGGATTTCTCCACAAATCGGGACACCTAGGATCGCCAGAAACCGCCTCCACCGGCCGCCAGTCGCCGGTGGATGATAGCCCCGACCACCACGAAGGTGTCGGTGGTGTTGGCCGGTGGTGGTGTGGCTGGATCGCCGGCAATCTCCCCCGCAACATCGCCCAGTGCAGTTGAATCTCAATCGTTGGCTGGAGGAGGAAGACGATGGCGCTGTTGTTGGATCTGCGTCAAGATCTGTGCGGATCTCGATTTTATGGTATTTAATTAATTCAAAGCTATGAATTTCTGGCTCTAATTTTCAGTTAACTTCAAATAAAATTTAAGGCCACCTAATGGTTGATTTAGAAAAAGTGCCCAACATGAAAGTTGTAGGCCTTGGTCTTCACTTTCATTTGGCCTTGCGTTTAGGTCATTTGGTGACCTACAGCTCCCTAGGGAGCTGTTTTACTAGGACTGGTCCTACACTAGGTCAGTCCATTAGAAAAATTACCTAGGTCAAACCCTTCAAGCTTTGGCACTGTGCTTTTAACCATGGGTTGGTATACCCTAGGGGCACCCCCTACCAAAGGGGCAGCCCTCGGTGGTCACTTTTACCTAGAGTTTTTGTGTAAATTAGATTATTTAAATTATGTTGAGTTTTGGAGCATATGATGTCCAAATGACACCAAATTTTGGTGGCATGCTCTTTAGTACATGAGTAGTGCCTACCTAAAATTGCACTCCATTTGGAGTTGATTTGATATGGAAAATGGGAAACCTTAATGAGGACCTTTAAGGGTCATATTAGGGTTTGGGTCATTTTGAGAAGTGGAGTGTGTTAGCCTCCTCCCATCATGATGGTTATGTATGTATGGATATACAAAGGCTTGTGTCACATGCTAATGGTTCATTTGGAGCCATTAGGGTGGTGTGACCTAAAACCCTAAGGGTGAATCCTTAAGGGTGCAAAGTGGGGATTTGTGAAGGACTTAGGACCAGATGTTCTATCCTTGGCTCAGAACTTTGTGGATAAGTTTGTAGGTGCTTAAAATGACCTAGTTAATTAAATGATAATTTTTAGAGGTGTTTATGTATTTTCTTCCTAATAAATGAAATTGTCACCTTTTCTTAATAAAATGAAATGCATGGTCATAGGACCTTGTATGGTGTTGAAACTCCATCAGTGGCTGATTAGGGATGAAAATGGACTATAGTAATTTTGTTATGATTTATTGGCGCATTATTCCTTGTGCAGGAAATTCTAAGTACTTGCTAGCTTAAGGGAAATTAATTTTGATAAATACCAAATCATGGGGTTAAATTGTGAAACTTGGCTATCTGTTATTTAATGCTAATATATGCCCATGATAATTATTTGGAGGCTTGTAGAATTATATTTCATGTACCTCATGTAGAAAGTGGATTTTACATCCTTATGAGTATTTAATCTTTTAAAATACCAAATCATGGGGCAATGATGTGATACTTGGTTATCTGTAGTTTTAGGTTAATATATGTCCATGATAATTATTTGGAGGCTTGTAGAATTATATTTCATGTACCTCATGTAGAAAGTGGATTTTACATCCTTATGAGTATTTAATCTTTTTAAGATATCAAATCATGGGGCAATGATGTGATACTTGGTTATCTGTAGTTTAGGGTCAATATATGCCCATGATAATTTGGAGGTTTGTAGAATTATATTTCATGTACCTCATGTAGAAAGTAGATTTTACATCCTTATGAGTATTTAATCTGTTTAAAATATCAAATAATGGGGCAATGATGTGATACTTGGTTATCTGTAGTTTTAGGTTAATATATGCCCATGATAATTATTTGGAGGCTAGTAGAATTATATTTCAAGTACCTCATGTAGAAATTGGTAATTGCTACCTTTGATTGTTTAATCATTGTAAAATATCAAATCACATGGTAATGACACAATAATATGGCAGAGGACTCTAGGTCCCTAGTTGGACACTTGGTAATTTTCGGAGAATTTTCAGAAGTGAAATACTATTTTTCCTAATTAAAGTTGCATTTTGGTAATTATACAATTATGATGATATAGTAGGCCAAATGACATCCTAGGGTCATGATACTCAGTGAACCACCTTGATAAGGAATGTTGTTTTACTGATAATTTTTATGTAGCATGTATAGTCATTTTGAGGGTAGTTCATGTGTAATTTGGCTTAAGGCCTTAACTACTTTAAATTATATTAAATACCAATTTAATATGGAAAATTATGGAAATTAGATCATACCCTATTAAGGTCAGTGGGAACCTTGGATAATTATTAGAGACCCTGGTGATGAATTTTTAGAAGGGTTCCCTTATGGGGTTGATGGATAGTTCAAATTTGTGGTCTACGTTTAGTAAAAACGGAATTTTGAGTTCTAGACAATTCAGACCCCTTAGTAAGGTTTAGGAGGTATATCCAATCAGTAAATGAGATGTAGCACACCATGATTCAAGGAGGGTCAATCCTAGGGATACTTGTGGGGTGGTGCTAGAGTTAACGTAGAAGGAATGAAGGTACGTCCAACCCGATTGGGTGGGACGGGGGATGAGCTAAGTCACTTTAACTATATGTAATGATGAAGGGTGAACCAAACATTAATCACCAACTAAAGTAATTATATTGAAGAGGATTGTGGGGTTGAGCCCATTGATCTGTAGTACCGTTAGGGGCCCCTTATGGAGTACACCGCGGGAAGTCCAAGATTCACCCTAAATATAACACGAACTAAATTGTAGGCAAGAGTAGGCTAAGTGGATATGCAGACTGGTATGGATCTCCTACGGGAAGGAGATGGGTTGGATCAGCTTGTGTGTTAGTCCCTGAGCTGAAAGCTCGGGTGGACATGTTAACACCTATTACTTATTCAAATAGTGGCGAGTCTTCGGTACTAGGCTAGTCGTGTCACCGATGGTAGTACGTTGACTCAGGTGAGGGTGAGGTTTAGAGGGCCAGTAAGTTTGAGTACCGCGGTCTGGAGGACAATCCCTAATAACCCACCCCGACCTTAAAGTCTGGTGGATTCCAGCAAGAGTACGCAGTAGCTCCGTTGTTGTGTTATTAGCGTTGAGGCGTACATGAGGTCTAGGCTTGGTAGTGACCATACCCGCCTAGGACGTGGAGTGCCCGATCCACTGCAACCATGAGCCACGACGGTCGGTACCCGAAAGGTTGGCTTCCTTTCAAACAAATTGGGAACTATAAAGTTCTGTGCGCATAGAGTCGTGTGGGTGAGTCACATTGCATAAATTCATTAAAACATCATAACCATAGCATAACATAACATACACATAGCATACCCCCATCATATAAATTAGTATGGGCTCTTTTATATGATGGGTTACCTGCACATCTTAACTTATATGTCGTATGGGCGTTCATATAAGTTAAGGTACAAATCTGTGATGGTAGTTTATATTTACTTACTGCACTGCGTTTCCTTTCTATTTACTGCTTACTTCATTGCTCTACTTTACTGCCTTATACCTGCACTATACTGCTAGCTAGATTTTACTGCTTTACTTATACCTGCTAAAGTAGTGCCATGTCACCACCTTCTTGTTTACCCCTTGTTTGTCCTCCGCTTCTTCCTCCCGCTCGGTGCCTAGGAGTCGTGGAGGGAGGCGGGGACAAAACGGCTTAGTCTTTATGACTAACGGTCGGTGCGACCGAAGGAGTCCGAGGAGGCAGAGTTGTCCCATGCGCAGCAGGACGAGATGGCAGGACCTGAGCAGCAGATGCAGCGCACTACCACGACGCCACAGGTTGATGATTAGATAGTTAGATTTCTGCCTTTTGAGAGCTTTTGTTGTAGACTTCCGCATGTTGTAGAGAGAGAGAGATAGTACATTACTTTGCATATGTATCGGGCTTAAGCCCCTTTAGTTGTACCTCTCTTATGGACTTTCTATTTTCATTACATATATATATGATGCTGTGATTGTGGACATGCCTTCTTTTATGTACTTACTTTTTGGCATATTTTACTTATGATCGTATAGCCGGCAGGGTTGGTGCTGAGCGGTGTTAGTCAACCCGAGTGTTGGTGACACCGCAAGGCAGCGATTCTGGGCGAAGGTCCACCTCAACCGTGCGATACGGGAGAGGTTCGAGTTTTCAAGTACCCGAACGGGTTTTGGAAAAAGAGACCTTACAAATGGTATCAAAGCGAGGTAAAATAGACGATGTTAGGGCATGGGTGGTGCAGAGTGGCCACTAAGGTTGGTGCTGAGTGGTACAAATGGTGTTAGGGCATGGGTGGTGTGCAGAGTGGTACAAATGGTAACAGAGGACCAACCTCCTAAGCCAGATGGCTTCTTGAGCTGCCAAGGCTGAAGCCTTGTATTCTGCTTCCGTGGTAGAGACAGGCACGAAATCCTGCTTCTTGCTGCACCATGATATAGCCGTGGGGCCCGCCATGAAGACAAATCCAGACGTCGACTTCCGATAATCCGAATCTCCCCCGTAATCAGCATCCATGTACCCATGCACCTCGAAGCCCGCATCCCTCCTGTATAAGAGACCCATATCCGAAGTTGCCTTGACATACTTCAAAATATTCTTGGCCGCTAGTAGATGAGGCACAAGTGGATCTTCCAGAATCCTCCCCTCATCCTTTCGAAGTTTCATGGCCTTCTTCAGAGGTATAGAGATGCACTTCCCTTCCTTCATGCCGAATCGCTCTACGATTCGCTCCGCATATCCAGCCTGGGACACTAGCACTCCACCTTCCTTCCTCTGAACTTCTAGTCCAAGGAAATGGTGAAGTTCACCCAAGTCCTTCATCTCAAACCTGATGGATAGCTCAGCCCGAAGCTTTGCTACTTCCCCCTTTGAATTCCCCGTCATGATCTTATCGTCGACGTAAAGCAACACGATGACTTGAAGCTCCCCGCTCTTCTTGACGAACAAGCTCGAGTCAGAGTCTGAAGCAACGAATCCACAGAATAAGAGATATTCTGCAATCTTCCCATACCACGCCCTCAGCGCTTGCTTCAACCCATACAGGGCCTTCTTCAGCTTACAGACATAGTCCAGAAAATCTTCAGATACGAAACCTGGCGGCTGCACCATGAAGATATCTTTGTCAATCTCGCCGTACAAAAAAGCATTCTTTACGTCGAGCTGCCAAATCTTCCATCCCCAAAATGCCGCCAAGGCAATCACAAACCGAACTGAAGTCATTTTTGCCACCGGACTGAAAGTCTCTTCATAATCTTCACTGTATTGCTGTGAGAATCCCCGAGCCACAAGGCGAGCCTTGTATCGCTCGATACTACCATCTGCCTTCTTCTTGAGTTTGTAGACCCACTTGCATGTCACAGGGGTGATGCCTTTGGGCTTGGGCACCAGAGACCAAGTCTCATTCTTCTCAAGAGCGGCCATCTCTTCTTCTATAGCTGAATCCCACTGCTTCACGCCCTTGGCCTTCTCAAAACTCACTGGTTCCCGCTCATCCAAGGCACCAGCAAAGAAACACGAGACAAAGCTCACCATGTTTCCTCCAGTATAGCGATCAGGGGCAATGATTGTTCTCTTTGATCTCCTCAGCTCCTTCCACTGACTCGCAACATCCTCAGTTGCTTCTTCCCTAGCTCCCCTTCCAGACGTACTGGGAGCATCGCTCCCCCTGCTTCCTGATCCAGAAGCCTCCGTCTCAGAATTAGAAGTAGATGGACCACCTGGTGACAAAGGCAGCTCCACCTGAAGATTTTCCACAGCTCTCTCTTGCTCCTCCACCCTGCTTTCTGGTAACACAACACCAGAACTCTCCTTGTAAGACGTTACCTCGTCAAACACGACATCGCGAGATACAACAAATCTCCGCGTCTCCGGGTCCATGCACTTCCATCCCTTCTTCCGATCGTCATATCCCACGAAGACCAGCTTCCTTGATTTCACATCTAGCTTTGTCTGAAGCACATCTTAAACGTGCATATAGCAGGTGGAACCAAACACCCGAAGGTGTTCCACACTTAGCTTTTCCTTGAACATCATCTCATGTGGGGTCAACATGTTGATGGGACTGAGAGGCATCCTGTTGATGACGTAGGCAGCACAAGACATTCCTGTACAACCCCGATATTTGCCAGCTGAGGAGGCGCAGTTTAAGAAATCAATACTACGAAGAAAGTAATAAGGTAGACCAAAGTCCTCATAGGGGGGCCAGGCGAGAAAGGTGCTGACCAACGGCTCGCGGTCAGGCGAGCGAGACTAATATTAAGTTCGGCGAAGGGTGTTCGGCGAACCCTTCTGCGTTCGACAAACTCTCCTGTGTTCGTCGAGCTCACCTGTCGAGGGGCGGTCCCGCAAAAAGGGGCGGTCTCGCAGAAAGGGGGGTCTCGCAGAAAGGCTCACGAGACCGGGCCTTCGCGTTCGACGAACTCAATTCTATGTTCGACAAATTGCCTCCTGCGTTCGACGAACGGCTTGGTTCAACCCCATCTCATCGGTCGACGAACAGCCAGTCGCAGCGGTTGACGAACAGTTTAACATTCAGCATTCATCGAGCTCGTCGAGCTCGTCGGTGTTCAGCAAAATGAGTTTTATGTTCAACGAAGTCAAGAGGCGGTCTCGCGGGAAGGCTAGCGAGACCAGACCTCGGCAGGTGCCGTCAAAGGGGGCAGCGAGGTCCTCGCAGGGCGATCGCCTAGGAGAGGCATCACGAGCAGGACTCGCGAGATGGCCCGCAAGAGCTTCAACAGTAGTGTTCTCGCAGTTTCTTGCCCATAGGTTGATAGGGCCAAATTACCCTTTTACCCTTGGTGGTCTGCCTTTAGCCTCTCCAAACAGCGGAGTTTGGCTGTTAGCAGACCCATTTGGGGTGAGGATAGTTAAATCAAAAGGCGGAATCCTGCTATTTGCAGGCCAGATCAAAAAACCTATAAATAAGACCTAAATGGCACCTTTGGAGAGGACTTCACTTCAGCTTCTCTCTCCTCAGGCTCTCCTTGGCTAGCATTTCCAGAGCTCTCCAAGGTGCCCGAGTCTCAGCTTTGGCTTGGGAGGGGAAGCGCTCAACGATCTTCCAGGTTAGCAGAGGGGCCTCCTCGCTGTGACTAAGGTCTCAGACCTTTTCCTAGTCGTCAGTCTACCTTCTATGAGGGATCAGTAAGGGTTAGCTGCTCCTCATTTCAGTGAGGACCCCAAACTCCACAGAGACCAAGTCTTGTTCTCAAGTCGGTTTCAACATTTTGGTGCGGTGAGCATGGAGCGTGGCTGGTCCAAGAAAGTTCCAAGGAGGAGATATGGCAGGAGACGAAGAGCAAGGCGAGGAGTTCAGTGGGTCACCCCAGGTGGTGACGCCGAGGATGTTCGTGGATTTCAGGAGGGAGGTGCTCGACACCTTCGGACTCACGGTCGCGACGCTGCGAAGTGAGTTCGCGACCCCAGCATCTCAGGCGACCCCTCCCCCAGCAGCGGTTGGAGAGAATGCCCCGGGGGGAAGGGCCAGAAAGGAAGTCGTCGGAGGGTAAGTGCAAGACCTATAGGGGCGAGTTTTGTTCGCCAGCCCGGCGAGCTCTGTGCCGACGAGCTTTGTGCTGGTGAGCTCTGTGCTGGCGAGCGCGCGCCCGGAGGATGCAACGACTGTGGGGGTGGTTCAGGCGAGCGCCGCTCTCGCGAACCCTGCGAGCTCAAGTTTGGCGAGAGAGCTCGGGGGCGTGTGGAGCGAGAAGGGGTGGCTAGAGGAGGAAGCCCCTTCTGCGAGCTGGTGCTTTCTGCGCCCGTCCCGGTAGGGTTTGGGGAGTGGTATAGGGTGTACTACAATGGCAGGGATAACCCTATCCAGCACCTCCAGTCTTTTGAGGACTCTGTCTCTATCAGGCCGATGTCAGATGCTTTCAAGTGTCGGCTATTCGTCGTCACCCTTAAAGAGAAGGCCAGGGACTGGTTCCATCAACTCCCTACAGGATCGATCTACGCTTTCAAAGATTTGCGCCGAAGTTTCTTATTGCGATTCTCAACTTCAAAGAAGAGGAAGAAGGACGCAGTGTCTCTCTTCAAAGTGAAGCAGGAGCCAAAGGAGTCGTTGGCTCGCTACGCGGACTGGTTCTAGGAGGAGGTGCTGCTCACTCAGGAGATGCCTGGGTTTGCACTCCAGCTCACCTTCACGGTCGGGCTGAGGGAAAGTTTCTTCAAAATGGCTCTGAAGAGGAAGGCCCCCGTCTCCTACGAGGAGCTGATGGAGAGGGTGGTGGAGGAAGTCGAGAGTGAGGAGGCCAACCCGGAACTCACCAAGACGCTGGCAAAGCTCAGTGAGCCGGAGGTCAGACAGCAAGAGGTGAGGAGAAGGGAAGAGCCCAGGGCCCCAGAGGGGAGTGGAGGAAGCATGGCGGAGGAATGCAAGGCCAGGGAAGGGGTTACGCCCCGGGGAGGGGTAACTTCTATGGGGTTCAAGGAAGACCCCATCAGTTGGGATGGAGGCAGGGTCCAAGGCCGATGCCTCCCCCACCCCAACAGGCCATGACAATCAGGCGGGGAAGGGGAGGAAGAGGAAGGAGAGAAGAGGCGAGAGAAGAAGCAGGAGCGGTAAGGAGAAGAAGGAATAGGATGGCAGAGGCCGAGGCGGGGGAGGTGACGTTGCAGTACTGTGACTTCCATGATGAGGAAGGTTGATACGCTGAAATTTATCTTTTTAGAAAAGTTCTTTCTTTCTTTGGGTTTTAACCTTAGGCGGACGTTTTCGAAGAGTCCCGCGAGTAATTCTACTTCGAGGAATTACCCGTTATCCTATCGAAAGATAAAAGTAACGGCCTTTTCCTCTTTCGAAATATCGAGGATTACTCTTTGGCCGCGTCGCCAAAAGCTAAGTAGAAAGGGTTTGAAAGGCTTATGTTGAAATGAAAGTTGAAAGCTTTTTGAATATGTTGTTGCAACAATTTTGTGAGTTGTTGCAACAATTCTTTAAGAGATCGTTTTAAAACTTCTTTTGCATTGAGCTAGTTCCAACAACCAAAGAGTTGTTGCAACAATTTTTTAAGTGTTTAAAAGAGAGTTTTAAAAAAAGCTTTGGAGAGAAAGCTTTTGGGTTTATATAATTATCCGGACTAAAATCGATAAAGGCAAGTGGACCTTATCGATAGTAGTATAGGGTCTTTCTTTTTGAAATATCAAGGTCGTATTTTTCCAAGGTCGTATCGATTATTTCTACTTCTACGGAACGCGCTATTATTTTATCGAAAAGAGTTTTGAATTGATTTTTATAATTTTGTAGAAAAACTAATGACGAAAATTAAGGTTGGCGTGCGTTTAACGATAATTGCGATAAAAAGCGAAAAAGCACGAAAACGTTAATTTAGAAAGTAGTTTTGCTTAGAATTTTTTAGAGTTTAATAAAGTGATAATGATAACTACGGTGATTTTAAACGATTGAGCGGTTAGCGGAATTAGCAAAAAGCAATTATATTAAAAACAAAAGACTCACTAATTGAAAACTCACGCACTCTACGGAATTAAAATGAAAGCGGTAAATTGCAGAAATTAAAGAAGTGTGATCCCTACCCAAATAGGTAGAGGGGAAATAAATGCGTGACGAGTCCTATCCAAGCGGATAGGCGGGAAATAAATGCGTGACGAGTCCTATCCAAGCGGATAGGTGGGAAATAAATGCGTGACGAGTCCTATCCAAGCGGATAGGCGGGAAATAAATGCGTGACGGAAATGGAAGCTATTGAATTACAAAAAAGGGGCAAAATTTATACTCATACACACACACACTCTACTTTAATGAAATCTAATTAAAAACAAAACTAAAATTAACTCATACACTCACACACACAACATAAATGAAACTAAGTTAAAATAAAACAAAATTTATACTAACACACACACACACTTACTTGAAATGATACAAAAGATTACAAAACAAAAACAAAAAAAACTAAAACATGAAAGTTAGCCTCATACACACTCACACACAAATTATAATGGAAACACTACTTAACAGAACAAAATCTAAAAAAAAAGGAAAAACAAAAGGAAAACACACACACACTTTCACAAAAACAAAGAGAGAGATAGTTACAAAAACAAGCAAATTTTATTTTATTTTCATCATAAAGAGGTTACAAAACAAGAGAGAGAAAGAGTGCAAAAATTTACCTAAACACAAAAACTAGGAAGGCAACAAGATTGGATCAAAATATCAAGAATAAGTCTCAAAATTTTGAACCCTTTGAACATCAGCCACCCCCTCTATTTATAGAGGATTTGGAAGGCTTCTAGAAGGAGGAGGCAAAATCTGACTTTGCAAGCTTGCTGGAAGAGTGTGGGGTGCGGATAGAGGGCTGGCAGATTCTAGAAGGAGAGAGGTGGCAGGACAGCTTGCTGGAAGAAAGAGCTGGCGGGAATTCGTCGAACGAAGCTTGGGGAGAGAGCTCGACGAAAGTCGATCTGGGAGTTAGTCGAACACCTGCAAAAATTATATAATGTTGTTATAATATATATATATATATATATATATATATATATATATATAATTAGTCGAACGCCTATCTGGGGAGAATTCGTCGAACTCAGGGAGCGGAGAGTTTGGGGTGTGGATAGAAGGCTGGAAGGGAGATCGACTAACGCCTGCAGAGGTAAATATATTTATATATAATATTTGATATAAGAGAACGTCGAACTCCGGGCTAGGAGAGAGATCGACGAACTCTGAGCGGGGAGTTCGTCGAACTCAGCTCGGGCTGAGTTCGTCGAACGGGAGATATATAGATATATATATATATATAACATATAATACTAATACATAAAAATTTGTCGAATACCGCTCGGCGTTCGGCGAATTTTTGCTGAGTTTATATATAAAATTATTATGTTTATATAATATATATATAATATTTCATTATATTTATAATGTATATACATTATTAATACTATATTTTCATCTATATTTACATATAAATATATGATTATATTTAATATATATACTGTTATATATTTATTATATATATTATTTATTATATTATACTGCTATATTTATTATATAAATATATTTCTTTATATTTATATTATATACATTATACAATATTATTTCAAAATTTTATTCTTATATAAATATAATTACTTATTTTTACAAATTTTCTGATTTGTTTCATACTTAAATAACTTAAGTTTTTTTTTCAAATAGAAAAAATTTATAAACATAGGATAAAACAAGAGATTATTTCAATCTTTTACATAAAATATGTACAAAACTACCCAAAATTAGGCTAGAAAAGATACTAAAAATATGCATAATTTGTTATTCATCAAACACCCCCATACTTAAGCTTTTGCTATTCCAGAGCAAAAGTAAGGGATACCTATAAGACGCTTAATAAAATTTCTAATTTACTAAAGTTTTTATTAAATCAAAAGTAAGATCGAAATAAATTTAGGGTATTTAAGGAGGTAAGTCCAAAACTATGAAAGTAATTTAAAAAAAGCGAAAAAAAATTTTGCGAGACTTCTAAAGTTAGCTAAATAGCGTCGATTATTGCAGTCTTTGGTACCTTTTAATTAGAATAGAACTATAAAAAACTTTAACTTTTTTTAAGAAAGTTTTTAAGAATAAATAAAGCCTACTAATTATGCTCTCCCAAACTTTTTTAAATTAAAATCTAGGTACAATTTTATTGGCTAAGGGGTAGGGAAAAAGGTAGCCTTGGCAAAAAGAAGAGTACTTGGAGTTAGGGGTGATGGACTTTATCCTCTCACTCCACCTTTTTGGTGGTTTTGCTTTGATTCCCAGGGTTGGTTTACGCAGGAGAATTGAAATCTTTTCTAAACTTAACCCAATGGCCGTATTTACGGAATTATTAATTTTTTATTCCCATTGACACGGGATTTCTTTTAACAATATTGGGTGCCTGTGTTTACGGAATCTCTTTATTCCCATTGACACAGGATTTCTTTTAAAACTGCTACTTTTATTTTATTTTTTGCCAAGCTAAGGGGTGTTTATAAGGGGGGTTTAAGAGAAATTCTAGATTAATAAAAAAAGATTTTTGAGAGCAAGTTTAGTAGATTAAAAACATTCCTAAAGTTTCACAAGTTTAGAGTTAGAATAATTGAATCTAAAGATGGTTTGCCAATATCATACAAAAAGGAATCTATTTAGGGTAAACCCGAGGTAGTGCTAAAAATTCTGTTCTCAAATTAAATTAAGATCGCAAGATTTTCTTTACTACTAAAAATTCCTCGATTTAAATTTTTCAAACTATGAAATAAATAAAATTGATTTAGTAAATCAAAAATAATGAAAAACTCTTAAAGATAAAACTAACCTAGCCTTGGAAATAACAAAAAGCTAAGTAGGGGATTTATTTTATTTTTGGGTTTTTTAATAAGTTTTTCAAATATTTTTTTTCTTTTTGAAGTTTTTAAGATATGATATTTTGGGGATTTTTGATTTTCTTTATAACAAAATGCATATATAAATACTAAAAAAACAAAGAAAGAAGAAAATTAAGAAAAGTAAAAATACATACAAAATATTTTTGATTTTTTTCTAAGAAATTTTTTTTTCATCATTTTTTTTTATTTTTTAATTTTGTTAAAAATATGTACATTAATAAAAAAAGGGAAAAGAAAAAAAAAGAAAAGAGAGAATGAAAAACATTTTTGGTGTTATGACAAAATGAATTTTGTTATAACAAATTTTTAAGTACATTTTTCATCATCATTTTTTTTTTGGATTTTGATTTATCATTATAAATAAGGATTTTTATATACAAATAAAAGACATAAACATAAAACATTTATATATAAAAAAAAAATTTTGTGTGTTTTTTATTTTTTTCTAAGTTAATTAATGATTTTTTTGGATTTTTCATTTGATTTAAGAAAAATGAAAAGAGGGACAAAGATGTTGCAACATAATTTTCTTATGTCATAACAAATTTTGTTATGTTATAACAAATAAGTTTTATGTTGTAACAAATTTTTCATATAAATTTTTTTTTGTTTTTTCTAATATGGGAGGGGCAAAAATAATTACAAAAAGAGGGAAAACACGCCCCCATACTTAAAGCCAACATTGTCCTCAATGTTGAAGTGAAGTGTGAGGAACGAAAAATATTTACAAAAACGTGAAGATTTAATTACAAGATAGAAAAAATATATACAAGAATAGTTACAAATAAAAAGGAACTCCACGAATATATACAAAATTGTTTTTTTGGTTTGTTGTAGTTTTTCGAAATGTACAAAACACGAATAAAATACGTATAAAAGAAGTTAAAAGTATATATGTGATCATATTTTTTTGGGTATGATAAAAATAAATTTTTATCATCATTTTTATTTTATTAATTATATTATATTTTTTTGTTTTTGGTTTTAATTTTGAAATATGCATGTTTTTAATATATCAAAATTTTAAGAAAGATACAATAAAGTAAATAAAGAAAAAGCTTTAAGATAAAAAGCAAGGAAGAAATAAGAGAAATAAAAAGGTAAAAGCAACGGGGTTTTCACGTTTCGAAATATCGACAAAAATCCCTTCTCGGGTCTGTCGAGTAATCCTACTTTGAGAAACTTCCTATTGTCTTATCTTAAAATTCCCAAAATTCTTTTTGATTTTTGTTTTAAAGTTTTTGCATTATTTGATTTTGTTTTAAGTTTCTTTTTGAAAAAAAAATGATAATTTAAAATATGCATAGTTATTAATATTATTTTTCATTTTGTTATTATTATTTATTATTATTTATTATTATTATTATTAATTATATTTTTGTTTAAGTTTTTTTTGTTTTGAAATTAAAACTTATTTCATCATTTTTTTTTTGTAAATAAGAACAATAATAAAAAAAAGCGTAATTGGATAAATATGGGGGTGCCTCCCACGAGCGCTTTGTTTACCATCTCGTAGCTTGATGCGATGGCGGGGTACGATCTTTTTAGAGGTGGGGGAGGGGTATGGAATTTAGCTTCCCTCCTAGTTGATCCCCCGCGTGGTAGAGTTTTAGTCGGTGACCGTTAACTTTTAAGTCGCCTTTTTCCTGGTGGGTGATAAGGACGGTCCCGTATGGCCAAACCTCTTTCACTTGAAAGGGGCCGGACCAACGGGATTTTAGTGTCCCCGGAAAAAGACGAAGACGCGAATTATATAGGAGGACGAGATCGCCCGGCGCAAATGATTTTGGAAATTTAATTTTTCGGTCGTGGTAAAATTTCGAGCGTTCCTTATAAAATTTATTACTCTCGTAAGCGTTCGCACGCCATTCATCGAGTTCGTTTAATTGGAATTTCCGGTTTTCGGCGGTTAAATTATGATCGAGATTTAAGAGTTTTAACGCCCAAAAAGCGCGGTGCTCTAATTCTACGGGCAAATGGCACGCCTTGCCGTAGACTGATCGATAAGGCGTACAACCGATTGCGGTCTTGTACGCCGTACGATATGCCCACAGCGCGTCGTCTAATTTAATCGCCCAATCCTTCCTATTTATTGAAACGATTTTTTCTAATATGCGTTTAATTTCCCGATTTACTACCTCCACTTGGCCGCTCGTTTGGGGGTGATAGGCAGTGGCGAGCTTATGCGTAACGCCATATTTGGTTAATGTTTTTGCAAACTGGGCGTTGCAAAAGTGCGTACCCCTATCACTAACTATCGCACGGGGCGTACCGAAGCGAGAAAATAATTTTTTAAGAAATTTGACGACGACTCTCGCATCGTTGGTGGGGAGAGCTTGCGCTTCCGCCCACCTAGATACGTAGTCGACCGCCACTAAAATGTAGTGATTTGTATACGAAGGAGGTAGGGGGCCTATGAAATCTATGCCCCATAAATCAAAAATCTCGCATTCTAAATAAAAATTTTGGGGCATCTCGTCGCGACGAGAGATGTTACCCGACCGTTGACAGCTATCGCATGCGCTCACAAAAGTGTGAGCGTCTTTGAAGAGAGCGGGCCAATAAAAGCCTGCCTCCAGCGCCTTCTGCGCGGTCCGGTTGGCTTGATAATGCCCCCCCGACCGGCCCCTCGTGGCAGTGCCGCAAAATTTGCGCACCCTCCTCGCTCGAAACGCATCTCCGCACGACTTATTCCGCGCAGACGCGAAATAAGAAAGGGTCCTCCCAAAAGTAATTTTTCAAATCAGAGAAGAATTTCTTCTTTTGCTGTTTTGAAAAGTCTTTCGGGAGCACCCGCGCAACTAAATAGTTGGCGTAGTCTGCGAACCAAGGCGAGGGAGAAGTTTTTAAATTATTTAAAACTAAAAGACGCTCCTCGGGAAATCGATCATCGATTTCTGGTTCGAAGAGCGCTTCCGCGATTGGGTGTTCTAAACGAGAAAGGTGGTTGGCCGCTAAATTTTCGGCCCCCTTCTTATCCAGGATCTCTAAATCGAATTCTTGTAATAGGAGGATCCATCGAAGAAGGCGGGGCTTAGCGTCCATTTTTTCTAATAAATATTTAAGTGCGGAGTGGTCGGTAAATATTATAATTTTAGAAAGCGTGACGTAGGGCCTAAACTTATCTATGGCGAAGACGACGGCAAGGAGTTCCTTTTCCGTTGTCGTGTAATTAGCCTGTGCGGCCGTGAGCATGCGAGACACGTAGTAGATAGGATGAAAATATTTATTTACGCGTTGGCCTAATACGACCCCTACCGCTATATTGCTCGCGTCGCACATAATCTCAAACGGAAGGGTCCAATCGGGCGCCACCAGAATGGGAGAATGGATAAGTTTATTTTTTATGGCATTGAATGCCTCTACGCACGCGCTATCAAAAATGAATGGAGATTCTTTCTCCAGGAGGTGGGTTAGCGGTTTTGTTATTTTGGAAAAATTTTGAATAAACCGCCTATAGAAACCCGCGTGGCCAAGAAAACTACGAATTGATTTGATATTTGAGGGCGCGGGGAGTTTTTCAATTATTTTGACCTTGGCCTTGTCGACCTCCATCCCTCTTTCAGAAATTTTGTAGCCGAGAACTAAGCCTTCTCGAACCATGAAATTACATTTTTCCCAGTTTAAAACCAGGTTCGTGTCTTCGCATCGTTGGAGGACTCGATCAAAATTTTGGAGGCAGTTTTGGAAGGAGCTTCCAAAAACCGAGATGTCATCCATAAAGACTTCCATAATATCCTCTACGAGCTCTCCAAATATCACTAGCATACATCGTTGAAATGTAGCTAGCGCATTGCAGAGGCCGAATGGCATCCTTCGGTACGCGAAGGTACCGAAGGGGCACGTAAAGGTTGTTTTCTCCTGATCTTCGGGGGAGATTGGAATTTGTAAAAATCCCGATAGACCGTCGAGAAAACAATAATAAGGATGACCCGATAGTCGCTCCAAAATTTGATCGATAAACGGTAACGGAAAGTGGTCTTTGTGGGTGGCATCATTTAATTTTCGGTAATCGATGCACACCCTCCAACCCGTAACAGTACGGGTTGGAATTAATTTGTTATGTTGATTTGCCACTACCGTTAGACCGCCCTTTTTAGGCACGACATGAATGGGACTAACCCACGTGCTGTCGGATATAGGGTAGATAATCCCCGCATCCAGGAGTTTTATTACTTCAGCCTTAACGACATCCCGCATATTTGGGTTTAGTCGTCGCTGAGGCTGGATGGTTTTGCGGGAATTATCTTCTAAGAAGATTTTGTGCGTGCAAAAAGAGGGATTTATCCCCCTAATATCGGAAATCTGCCATGCAATTGCATGGCGATGCGTGGACAAAACTTTAACTAATTCGGAGGTTTCCGAATCGGTTAAAGAAGAAGAAATAATAACCGGGAGTTTTAAGTCCGTGGCGAGAAAAGCGTATTTTAAATGGTCGGGGAGTGGCTTAAGCTCCAAGACCGGGGGTTCTTCGTAAGAAGTTGTTATTTTTAAACTTTTAGAATTAAAAGATTCGAAAGACGAATCTGGCGGTAGCTCGTCCAAATGGGCGAGGTCCGCCAAATCTGGTTCGTCTAAAGTTAAAGCGAGTAATTCTGCAAGCGAAGAACATTCATACTCGAACGCGGATTCTAAGTGAAAGCAGGAATCATCGTTCGATAAAGAGTTTCGCATCGAGGGATTAATAAGAAGGGTAACTTCATCGTCCCCTACCCGAAGGAGGAGGCGACCGTTACTCACATCAATTAATGCGCGGGAGGTCGCGAGGAAAGGGCGACCGAGGATAATTGGTACCTCGGCGTCCTCCTCGATGTCGAGGATGACGAAGTCTACCGGAAAGATAAACTTGTCAACCTTGACCAGAACGTCCTCCACTACCCCGATAGGATATTTTATCGAGCGATCCGCGAGTTGGATGCTCATTTTTGTTGGGGTGGGAACACCCAAATCTAGTTTTTTAAAGAGGGAGAAGGGCATCAAATTGATGCTCGCTCCCAGGTCCGCTGGGGCGTACTTTATTAATAAATTGCTGAATAGGCACGGGATGGAAAACCTTCCCGGGTCATTTAGTTTTGGCGGCAATTTATTAAGTAGGACCGCCGAGCATTCCGCATTTAAGGAAACACGCGAAATACCCTCGAGCTTCTTTTTATTAGAAAGGAGCTCCTTAAGGTATTTCGAGAATTTCGGCATCTGAGAGAGTGCCTCGTAGAAGGGGACGTTAATTTGAATTTGTTTAAATATTTGTAAAAACTTTTTGTAATGTTCATCCTCCTTCTCTTTATTAAATTTTGCGGGGTACGGAATTTGCAGGCTCGAGACGCCCGGCGCTAATATTTTTTCCGTATCTACTAAAATAAAAGACGAGGGTGCAGGGGTCGGAGGCGAAACAGTTACCTGATGCTCAACCCGCAATGGGGAGTCGACCTCCTTGCCGCTGCGTAAGGTAATGGCGTGGGCATTTTCACGCGGGTTCTGCTCTGAGTTCCCAGGTAGTGCTCCAAGTGGCCGCTCGGAGACCATTTTTGCAAGCTGTCCAACCTGTATTTCTAAATTTATTAGCGATCCGGTTATATTCCGGATATTTGCGTCGTTGGAAGCCATGTATTTTGCAAAAATCTCCTCGAGCGGAGAAGGTTTTGGAGGAGGAGGCGCAAAACCCTGCTGAAATCCTTGGGGATATCCATGCGGAAATCCTTGTGGGATCGCAGGTGGAGGGCGTTGCGCATTATTAGGGTTACTCCATGAGAAGTTCGGGTGGCTCCTCCAACCCGGGTTATAGTTATTACTATATGGGTTGAAGGGCGCCCGCACTTGATTGCCCACGTAATCCACCGATTCCTCGCTTAAATTATTGTTATTATTAATATTATTATTAAGATTATTATTATTATTAAGATTATTAAAATTATTATTATTATTATTATTATTAGGATTATTAGCCCAAGCGGGAGTGGAGGAGGAAGCAGTCATCTCCGCCACTTGCTTACTTAGCCGCTCTACCTGCGAGGCTAAGTGAGTAGTGGCATCCACTTCGAAAATACCAGCCGGTTTAGGAGGACGCGACCTTGGCACGTTCCATTGGTACGCGTTCATGGCCATTTCTTCGATCAGAGCTTGAGCGGCCTCCGGGGTTTTGTTGTTTAACGTTCCCCCGGCGGCTGCGTCGATCATCTGTCTCATTGAGAAATTCAAGTCGTTATAGAACGTTTGTACCTGAAGCCAAGTTGGTAGCGCGTGATGAGGACACCTACGCAAATATTCTTTAAAATGCTCCCAAGTCTCGTAGAGAGACTCGGAATCGAATTGAATGAAGGATGCGATATCGGTGCGTAATTTAGCGGTTTTTGACGGAGGAAAATATTTAGTTAGAAAATTCTCCGTCAATTCGGCCCACGTAGTTATGGACCCTCTCGGAAGAGAAGTCAACCACGATTTCGCCTTTGTCCGCAGGGAAAAGGGAAATAAGCGCAAGCGGATGGCGTCATCGTTGACGCCATTAATCTTGAAGGTGTCGCAAATTTCTAAAAAATTATTAAGGTGTTGGTTTGGGTCCTCATCTGGCAAACCGTCGAACTGAATCGACTGTTGTACCATTTGGATTATACTGGATTTGATTTCGAAATTATTATTAGCTACCGCGGGGCGGGTGACGCTCGATCCTGTATCCTCTAAATTTGGCCTAGCATAATAGGCCATGGTCCGCTGTGGGGCCGCATTTAGATTAGGATCGCCCATCACGCCTAAATGTATATCGCCGACGAATTCTTTGGGATCTATTTGTAGATTTTGATTACGAGATCGGCGGCGCTCGAGAAGCGTGCGCTCGATTTCGGGATCAAAAGGTAAAATTGGATTATCCGAAGATTCTCCTCGGGTCATACACTATTCTTTAATTAATTTTTTTTTGGAAGAAAGAGTTTTCTTGTTTTTCTTTTTATAGATTATTATTTTTTTTTCTATGTTTTTGTTTTGGAAATAGTTTTACAAAGAAGAAAAAGAAGGAAAGAAAGAAAGAGGGGGGAAATATTTTTTTGATTTTCTTTTAGTAAGTAGAAAATATCGCTATATATATATATTTTTTAGAGATTTTAGATTTTTCCTTTTTCTTAAATAGAGATTTTTTTTTTTCTTAAATTTTTTGTTTTGTAGGATAAGAGAAATATATATTAGAAAAAGGGTTGAAATATAAGATAAAATTAATAGCGTTTCGGATTTCAAAATAACGACACAAGTCCCCGGCAACGGCGCCAAAAACTTGATACGCTGAAATTTATCTTTTTAGAAAAGCTCTTTCTTTCTTTGGGTTTTAACCTTAGGCGGACGTTTTCGAAGAGTCCCGCGAGTAATTCTACTTCGAGGAACTACCCGTTATCCTATCGAAAGATAAAAGTAACGGCCTTTTCCTCTTTCTAAATATCGAGGATTACTCTTTGGCCGCGTCGCCAAAAGCTAATTAGAAAGGGTTTGAAAGGCTTATGTTGAAATGAAAGTTGAAAGCTTTTTGAATATGTTGTTGCAACAATTTTGTGAGTTGTTGCAACAATTCTTTAAGAGATCGTTTTAAAACTTCTTTTGCCTTGAGCTAGTTCCAACAACCAAAGAGTTGTTGCAACAATTTTTTAAGTGTTTAAAAGAGAGTTTTAAAAAAAGCTTTGGAGAGAAAGCTTTTGGGTTTATATAATTATCCGGACTAAAATCGATAAAGGCAAGTGGACCTTATCGATAGTAGTATAGGGTATTTCTTTTTGAAATATCAAGGTCGTATTTTTCCAAGGTCGTATCGATTATTTCTACTTCTACGGAATGCGCTATTATTTTATCGAAAAGAGTTTTGAATTGATTTTTATAATTTTGTAGAAAAACTAATGACGAAAATTAAGGTTGGCGTGCGTTTAACGATAATTGCGATAAAAAGCGAAAAAGCACGGAAACGTTAATTTAGAAAGTAGTTTTGCTTAGAATTTTTTAGAGTTTAATAAAGTGATAATGATAACTACGGCGATTTTAAACGATTGAGCGGTTAGCGGAATTAACAAAAAGCAATTATATTAAAAACAAAAGACTCACTAATTGAAAACTCACGCACTCTACGGAATTAAAATGAAAGCGGTAAATTGCAGAAATTAAAGAAGTGCGATCCCTACCCAAATAGGTAGAGGGGAAATAAATGCGTGACGAGTCCTATCCAAGCGGATAGGCAGGAAATAAATGCGTGACGAGTCCTATCCAAGCGGATAGGCGGGAAATAAATGTGTGACGAGTCCTATCCAAGCGGATAGGCGGGAAATAAATGCGTGACGGAAATGGAAGCTATTGAATTACAAAAAAGGCGCAAAATTTATACTCATACACACACACACTCTACTTTAATGAAATCTAATTAAAAACAAAACAAAAATTAACTCATACACTCACACACACAACATAAATGAAACTAAGTTAAAAGAAAACAAAATTTATACTAACACACACACACACACTTACTTGAAATGATACAAAAGATTACAAAACAAAAACAAAAAAAACTAAAACATGAAAGTTAGCCTCATACACACTCACACACAAATTATAATGGAAACACTACTTAACAGAACAAAATCTAAAAAAAAGGAAAAACAAAAGGAAAACACACACACGCTTTCACAAAAACAAAGAGAGAGATAGTTACAAAAACAAGCAAATTTTATTTTATTTTCATCATAAAGAGGTTACAAAACAAGAGAGAGAAAGAGTGCAAAAATTTACCTAAACACAAAAACTAGGAAGGCAACAAGATTGGATCAAAATATCAAGAATAAGTCTCAAAATTTTGAACCCTTTGAACATCAGCCACCCCCTCTATTTATAGAGGATTTGGAAGGCTTCTAGAAGGAGGAGGCAAAATCTGACTTTGCAAGCTTGCTGGAAGAGTATGGGGTGCGGATAGAGGGCTGGCAGATTCTAGAAGGAGAGTGGTGGCAGGACAGCTTGCTGGAAGAAAGAGCTGGCGGGAATTCGTCGAACGAAGCTTGGGGAGAGAGCTCGACGAAAGTCGATCTGGGAGTTAGTCGAACACCTGCAGAAATTATATAATGTTGTTATAATATATATATATATAATTAGTCGAACGCCTATCTGGGGAGAATTCGTCGAACTCAGGGAGCGGAGAGTTTGGGGTGTGGATAGAAGGCTGGAAGGGAGATCGACTAACGCCTGCAGAGGTAAATATATTTATATATAATATTTGATATAAGAGAACGTCGAACTCCGGGCTAGGAGAGAGATCGACGAACTCTGAGCGGGGAGTTCGTCGAACTCAGCTCGGGCTGAGTTCGTCGAACGGGAGATATATAGATATATATATATATAATATAACATATAATACTAATACATAAAAATTCGGCGAATACCGCTCGGCGTTCGACGAATTTTTGCTGAGTTTATATATAAAATTATTATGTTTATATAATATATATATAATATTTCATTATATTTATAATGTATATACATTATTAATACTATATTTTCATCTATATTTACATATAAATATATGATTATATTTAATATATATACTGTTATATATTTATTATATATATTATTTATTATATTATACTGCTATATTTATTATATAAATATATTTCTTTATATTTATATTATATACATTATAAAATATTATTTCAAAAGTTTATTCTTATATAAATATAATTACTTATTTTTACAAATTTTCTGATTTGTTTCATACTTAAATAACTTAAGTTTTTTTTTCAAATAGAAAAAATTTATAAACATAGGATAAAACAAGAGATTATTTCAATATTTTACATAAAATATGTACAAAACTACCCAAAATTAGGCTAGAAAAGATACTAAAAATATGCATAATTTGTTATTCATCAAAGGTCACGCGACGGCCACCTTCCCGGAGTTCCTAGAGACAAAAAGGGCCCGAGTGCCTGCGCCACGACAGCAGCAGCCGGTGAGGATTGAGGAGGTTGAGCCTCAGGAGGAGGAGGAAAGGTGCGAGGACCGAGCCGATTTGGGGACCCGAGGGGGGATCGGGGTGATCCATGGGGGGGGGGGGGGGGGGGGGGGGGAGGGATTGAGGCAACCCGGAAGGCGAGCCTCCATACTATCTATCGTCGTAGTGTGGCTTTGACATCCCTAGCCCCGCCCCCGATAGAGAAGATTTCCTTCACCCAGAAGGACATGCCAGTTTATGAGGACTCGTTCTGCGACACGTTGGTCATTCAGACAGCGATCGAGAACTTCACCGTTTCCCGAATCTTGGTGGATAACGGAAGTTCGGTCAATGTTATTTTCAAAAAGGCGTTTGATGGGATGGAGGTGGAGGCGCGAAGGGTGTTGGTCGCAGATGGTTCGTTGTTTGGATTCTCCGGGGAGAGTAAGGAAGTAGAGGGAGGAATAGGACTCCATGTGGTCTTGGGAGGGCAGTCCTGGAACTGTCGCTTTGTCATAGTGGATGCTCCCAGTAGTTATAGCGCCATCTTCGGACGGCCGCTCATCAGCGTGTTCCGTTGTGTCCCCTCCACATTCCACCAGTGCCTTAAGTTCAATGACGGAGGAGTCCAAGTCTGAATCAGAGAAGATCCGAAGGTCGCAAGGTAATGCTACGTGACAGCGGTCAACACCATCTCCTGGATGGCCAAGGCAGAGAAATGGGACCAGGAGATGGGTGAGTCAGCAGGACTTGGAGGAGAAGACCAGAAGGAGGATTTGGAGGAAAGATCGGAGGAGCCGATGGAAGAAGAGAAGGAAGAGGTAGAGGGTCGGGCCCAGGAAGAAAGGGCGGAAGAGGTGATGGAGGTCCAGGAAGAAGGACAGGAGCAAGGGGAATACTGGGGAGAACAATCACGGCTGGAGGCCGTGGAGGAGGTCATGGAGCTCGAAGTCACCACCCGATCCGGAGTGGTGGAGAAAGTCAAGATCAGCGGGGAGCTCAACCTGGAGGAGCAGAAGCAGATTCTCGTCTGCGTTCAGGAGAACGTGGATGTCTTCGCTTGGAGCGCCGCGGAGATGCCAGGGATCAACGCAGATGTGGCTTGCCACCACCTCAATCTCGATCCTGCCACCCTCCCCATCCGTCAAAAGAGGAGGGCCATAGCGGGCAAGCTGGAAGGACCCATCCGAGAGGAGGTGTGTAAGATCATACAGGAGGGGTTTGTATCAGAGATCCAGTATCCGGGCTGGGTCTCTAATGTGGTCATGGTGAAGAAGGGGGGAGGTAAGTGGAGGATGTGTATTGACTTTTCTTTGCTTAATAAATCGTGCCCCAAATACTGCTACCCCTTGCCTAGAATCGACGCCCTGGTTGACTCAGCCGTCGGTTTCCCTGTAATGTCTTTTTAGATGCTTTTTCAGGTTATCATCAGATTCGCATGCCCCCCCCCCCCCCGACATCAAAGATGTCTCCTTCATCACGGGGGATGGGTGTTATTGTTATAAGATGATGCCCTTCGGGCTCAAGAATGCAGGTGCCACATACCAAAGAATGAAGGACAGGGTCTTTCGAGAACAGAAGGGGAAAAACTTGGAGGTCTACGTCGATGACCTCATGGTAAAGAGTCGGGACCTTGAATCCCACCTCCGAGACCTTGAAGAGACCTTTAGGACCTTGCGAAAGTATAAGATGAAGCTCAACCCCCTGAAGTGTGTCTTCGGGGCTAGCTGGGGAAAATTATTGGGTCACCTGCTCACTCCGGCGGGGGTGGAGCCTAACCCGGATAAGGTCAGAGCAATAATGGAATTGGGATCTCCAAGAAATTCGAAGGAGGTTAAGAGCCTCACCGGAAAGCTGGCCAGACTCAGCATGTTCCTCTCCAAGGCGGGAGACAAGTGTGCTTTTCAAGGTGTTAAGGGGAAACAAAAAATTCGAATGGACTCCGGAGTGCGAGGGAGCCTTTCAGGCTTTGAAAGAGCAACTCACCCAAACTCCCCTACTCTAAGGGCCGAGACCGGGAGAGGACCTATCCCTATGACTGGGGGTAGGATCAAAGGCAGTAAGTTTAGTATTGGTCCGGGAGGAGGGGTGAAGGCAATTCCCCATCTACTACGTCAGCCGAGTGCTGAGGAAGGCGGAGCTCTGGTACCCGATTCTGGAAAAGTTGGCCTTCGCATTGGTAGTGGCGGACCGGAGGCTACGACCTTACTTTCAGGCACATTCTATCAAGTTAGTGACTGATCACCCACTTCGCAAAGTCATGGAAGGGGTGGAGCACCGGGAAGGTTGGCGAAATGGTCCATGGAGTTGAGTGAGTTCGATGTTACGTTCGTGTCCAGGACGTCGATCAAGGCCTAAGCGGTGGCAGACTTCATGGCTGACTACGCAACCGAAGTGGGTGAGCATGAATCGCCCCCCACCCCCCCCCCCCCGGTGGCATGGAAGATGTTGGTGGATGGCGTATCAGGAAAGCACTCCTATGGATGGAGAATAATCTTGGTGAGCCCCCAAGGGACAAAGATCGAACAAGCTTTGAACATCCACTTCCCGATTACCAAAAACCAAGCTGAGTACGAGGCGGTGATAGCGGGCCTGCGGTTAGCTCGAGAATTGGGAGTACAAGATGTGGAGGTCTCGACGGACTCCATGGTGGTAGCATGCCAAGCCAAGGGAGAGTTTGAAGCAAAGGACCCGACCCTCCAGAGGTACCTGGAGAAGGTCAAGGGGGTCATCGAGCAATTCCGCACTTTCTCCGTCAAACACATGCCAAGAGAGGAGAGCACCCTCGTGGACCTCCTAGCCAGGTTCGGTCCCCGAGCAGGAGGGACGGTTTCGGAATTCTTCAGACCCACCATCGAGGAAGGAGAGTTGATGAAGGTGGATCAGCGGGCCTCGTGGATGGATCCCTTCATCACCTTCCTATCATCAGGGAAGTTCCCTGAAGAAGACATAGACAGACGATGCTTCAGGTATAAGTCAGCTTATTATTCTTTGCATGCAGGAGGACTGTATCGAAAGACACTCTCGGGATTTCTGGCCCGTTGTGTTTCCGAGGAGGAGGTTCCGAGAGTCCTAGAAGAAATCCACTCTAGGGAGTGTGGAAGTCACTCCGGGAGCCGAACTCTGGAGAGGAGGGTGTTGAGACAAGGCTACTTCTGGCCTACTCTCAGCAAAGATGCGGCGGAGTTCGCAAGAAGATGTTCGAAGTGTCAGCTCTATGCGCCGCTCCAACTCCTCCCAGCTTAGAGGCTCCGGACCATCACGGCCCCCTGGCCTTTTACTATATGGGGAATGGACCTGGTTGGCCCTTTCCCACAAGCTAGTGGCCAGAGGAAGTTCTTGCTGGTTATGATCGACTACTTCTCCAAAAGGGTAGAAGTGAAGGCCCTAGCCAAGGTAACATCTCAAGTGGCAAGGAATTTTGTGTGGGGAGAGATAATTTGCAGGCACGGGCTCCCTCTGGCTATATTGCAGACAATGGGCCGCAATTTGCTAGCGAAGAGTTTGTTAGATTCTGCACCCAACTCGGCATCGACCTCAGGTTTGAATCGGTTCACCACCCGAGAAGCAATAGTCAGGTGGAGGCGGCAAACAAGGTAATCTTCAACCTACTAAAGAAGAAGGTGGAGAACCTCCGGGGGAACTGGGTGGAGCAGCTACCATCCGTCCTTTGGGCCTTGAGGACCACTCCGAATACCGCCACCGGGGAGACCCCGTTCAAACTTTCTCATGGATCCGAAGCCGTCCTTCCCATAGAGTTCGAAGTAAAGACCCCCAGGGTGATCGCTGCGGGTGATGGAGATGAAGAATGGCTAGTGGATAACGATGTGGAGCAGAGGCTGTCCTTGGATCTGGTAGAGGAACTTCGGGACCTGGCCACCATCAGGCAGGAGGAAATCAAGCGACGAATGACCCGATATTTTGATAAGCACATCCGAATAAAACACTTTCAGAAAGGAGATCTAGTCCTGAAGAAGGTCGACGTGGCCGGAAGAGGAACCGCAGTGGGTAAGCTTAACCCCAACTAGGAGGGTCCATACATTGTAAGCGAAGTGCTCAAGTCGGGGGGTATCACCTCCGGGATGTGGAAGGGGTACACCTCGGCTGAGCCAGAAGTGGAGATGATCTGAAGCGATTTTACCCTTGAAAGTTTTTTACTATATTATTTGTTAAATATCTTAACTTTTCGTATGAGGGTTATAACTGCTATGCGAGGATAATAAAGGTGACAAGTATTGGTGCTGGAATGCCCCAGATCGATTCCGCTCCCGGGCTCTCACTAGACGGGGGGTACAGGTTGATCTCTGGAGAGGCTGGCAAGCGGACAAGTATTGGTGCTGGAATGCCCCAGATCGATTCCGCTCCCGGGCTCTCACTAGACGGGGGGTACAGGTTGATCTCTGGAGAGGCTGTCAAGGGGACAAGTATTGGTGCTGGAATGCCTCAGATCGATTCCGCTCCCGGGCTCTCACTAGACGGGGGGTACAGGTTGATCTCTAGAGAGGCTGGCAAGGTGACAAGTATTGGTGCTGGAATGCCCCAGATCGATTCCGCTCCCGGTCTCTCACTAGACGGGGGGTACAGGTTGATCTCTAGAGAGGTTGGCAAGGGGACAATTATTGGTGCTGGAATGCCCCAGATCGATTCCGCTCCCGGGCTCTCACTAGACGGGGGGTACATGTTGATCTCTGGAGAGGCTGGCAAGGGGACAAGTATTGGTGCTGGAATGCCCCAGATCGATTCCTCTCCTGGGCTCTCACTAGACGGGGGGTACAGGTTGATCTATGGAGAGGCTGGCAAGGTGATAGGTATTGGTGCTGGAATGCCCCAGATCGATTCCGCTCCCGGGCTCTCACTAGACGGGGGGTACAGGTTGATCTCTGGAGAGGCTGGCAAGGTGATAAGTAGTGGTGCTGGAATGCCCCAGATCGATTCCGCTCCCAGGCTCTCACTAGACGGGTGGTACAGGTTGATCTCTGGAGAGGCTGGCAAGGTGATAAGTAGTGGTGTTGTGTTGGAACCTTAGTTTTGATTTGACTTAGGATCCACCTTTAGTGTCTAAGTTTATATCATAACATATTGAATAACTTAGATTAAATCTCATTAAGAAAGAAGGCTGAAAAGAATATATATATATATAAATAATATACTAAGAAAAATATATATATATATTGGCTGAGAAAATAACGAGAAGAATTATATTATACATATTCTCTGCGAATGTCGAACGACGATCTAAGAATTATATTATAACAGCGGTCGACGAACAGCAATATAACAGTGGTCGACGAACAGAATTCTCAGATCAGCAGTCGACGAAAAGAGGAGATCGACGAATCTTCAGTGAGGCGCTCGACGAATTATTATAATATGTTCAGTTCGATTATTTAATCATTCCGTTCGTACAGGTCGACGAATCAAGATGAGATCGACGAAATAAAGCAATATTTTATATTGCTATATATATTTATTGCTGCCTTTATTATTTAACAATACAGCCGTTGCAGCATTAAAAGATATAGCCGTTGCAAAAGCCAAAGACGACAAGTTATCTTCTCAAGGATCTGGGAAAAGAAAGAGACTTTACTCCTTTCCTCTTTGGTCAGCAAAGATTCAAAACAGCAGAAAGCTCTCAGATTAAATATATAGAGCAGGAAGATGATGAATAGCAACAGCATATTATTTATACAGCAGTTTATTTTATACAGCAGAATATATACAGCTGTTTGATCTCGACAGATCATATATATATATTATATTGTTGTACAATATAACAGGAAGATAATAGACAGAATATATATTAACACTTGCTGTACAGGAAAAGGAAGAAGGAGAAAAACAGAGGAGCAAAAAGAAGCAGATCAAATTTATATTACATCTTCTTTTTGCTTAACCTCTTTCTTGCAGATCATATACATCCTGAGACACCAAACACTATCAATTGCTCAGGATCTAAACTGCAAGAAGAAGAAGTTATTGCAATCAAGAGAAGGAGCTCTATCCACAAGCTGTCATTAATCTAAATCAGACATGGGGAGCTCTCTTCAACATCTTCATCAAGTGTCTTCTCAGCCAAGAGAAGAACAACATTTGTTTTTGTTTTCTTTATTTCTCCCATCTTGTAAAGGGTTAAAACTCCCTTCAAAATTTTACTCCCGGTGACAGGGCACCTTAGCAAAAACCTGCATCTTGGTTAGAGCACCTGATCAAAAGCTCCATTGGCTTTTAAGCACCTTATCAAAAGCTTATGGGTGATTTGGGCACCTGATCAAACCTCCATTGGTGTGAGGGCACCTGATCAAAAACCTCCTAGTGGATTCCTACCAGTGGGTAGAAGAGTAGATGTACCCAGGTTTTGGGGAACTACTATATTTCCTTGTGTCATCTGGATGCTAGTTTATTTTGTGGTTTGCTTGTTTGTTTTATTTCTTATTTGTGTTGTTTATTACTTTGCACTCTTAGTATTTGTGTTTATTACTCTTACAGCAAACAGCAACATATATTTATATATATCATTTATTTTGAAGATAAACTTAAACAAGATCTTTTAACATACTTAAGAACTAAACTCTCCTTTCAATTGGTATCAGAGCAGGTTGATTTTTCACACAGGCTAACACCTAAAATCACAAAGATCACTTAGTTCTTATTTTGTTTTTTAAAAGGTTTTTCTCAATGGCACTAGCTGATTTTTCTTTTTCAGATCCACCTTTATGTAATTTGGATAGTTTTCCTTTATGGAAAGTTAGAATTAAGTTATATATGAAAGTCATAGATGAAAATATTTATAAATCTATTTTGACAGGAACTTCATCTTCAACTTCTTCAACAGATGATCAAGAAAAGTTGATCACTGCTGATGCCATGGCCATGAACATATTGGCTAAATCAATGTCTGATGACATTCTTCTTAAAGTGGCTGACTGCACTTCAGCAAGGAGCATCTGGAACTCCCTCTCAAGGATAGTAAATGAACCATCTTCTTCCTCTTCCTCTAACATCATTTTTGATGCAGAACCATCTTCAACTCTAACTGAAGAAGAAGACAAGGAAGAACAAAAAGCCAAAGCTTTCTGCATGATGGCAATTTATGACTCAAACTACAAATTTGATGCAGAATCTGATGAAGAAAAGGTAGTTGAGGTAACTTCAATTCCTAATTTTACCTCTGATTTCAGATCTAATTTCAACTCACCATCTACAGATTTAATAAATTCTAAAAACAGAATCAGTAAAGAGCTAATAATAAACAAATTGATTTCTGATAAAATTAAAAAAGATTTAAAATCATCAGCAGAACACATTATCTGTTTAAAAAATAAGTTCATTAAAGCTAATAAATTTGAACAACCTATTAAGAAGAAAATTCTTTATGTTCAGCAAAACCAATTTAAAAATTCAAATTTATATTTCAATGAAATAAAAAGGCCAACATACCTATCTATAAGGTAGTTTTGTTTTAACAGTTTAATGTTTTTACTTAAATTATGATTAAATTAAAACAGTAGTTTTATTATTCTTTTTGAATTTTCAATCTTAAAAACAAGCCAGATAGAATTCACTTTCTTACAGATTTTACTCCTAAAATCATGTTGAGCATTCTACTCAGATTGCATATATCAGAAATGATTAAAGCACCAAGTGTGAGTCTCTTCTGATTAAGGGGATTCTATAGAAAGAAGCTATCAGACTGTCTTTCTGATTTTAAAATTCATAGAATCATATAACAGCTAGCAATTCATAATATTAAAATCCTATTTAAATCAAGATCTAGGAATCAGATTTGCCCAAATGTACTTTAAAAGAAGAAGAAAACAAAATAATTAATGATTAAATGTTTTCAAACATAATAATAAACTTTTTATACTCTCTGACCCTTAAGCCTTAAGCTTTAAAGACTTTTTATGCTTAGGAATCCTAAACCAAATAGGGGGAGATTGTTAGAACCTAGTCTTAATTTGGATTAGGATCCCAACTCAAATAGGGGGAGATTGTTGGAACCTTAGTTTTGATTTGAGTTAGGATCCACCTTTAGTGTCTAAGTTTATATCATAACATATTGAACAACTTAGATTAAATATCATTAAGAAAGAAAGCTGAAAATAAACATATATTTAATAGGCAGAAAATAAGAGAAGAATTATATTATACATATTCTCTGCGAATGTCGAACGGCGCTCTGCGAATGTCGAACGGCGCTCTGCGAATGTCGAACGGCGCTCTAAGAATTATATTATAACAGCGGTCGACGAACAGCAATATAACAGCAGTCGACGAATAGAATTCTCAAATTAGCGGTCGACGAAAAGAGGAGATCGACGAACTTTCAGTGAGGCGCTCGATGAATTATTATAATATGTTCAGTTCGATTATTTAATCATTCCGTTCGAAGAATGAAGTTAACAGGCCGACGAATCAAGATGAGATCGACGAAATAAAGCAATATTTTATATTGCTATATATATTTAATGTTGTCTTAAATATACAGCCGTTGCAGCATTAATTAATAGAGCCGTTGCAACAATCTAAACACGGCAAGTTATCTTCTCAAGGATTTGGGAAATGAAAGAGACTTTACTCCTTTCCTCTTTGGTCAGCATGGATTCAAAACAGCCGAAAGCTCTCAGATTAAATATATAGAGCAGGAAGATGATGAATAGCAACAACAGATTATTTATACAGCAGTTTATTTTATACAGCGGAATATATACGGTTGTTTGATCTCGACAGTGTTGGATCGGTCGGCGCCCTTAGAGGGGGGTGAATAAGGGTTTTCAAAAAATTTTAGATTATATTTAGAAAAACTTCAGAATATTGCAAGATTAATAAAGAGACATCAAGTAAAACAATAATAAAGAGATATGCTTTATTAATGTCAAATAATGTTTTACAAAACTTGATTTCTATGACGCTAGAAATCGGAGGCGAATAATAAAAATTCTTTTTCGTTTTCTATACCGACTCGTATCCCCACGAACTGGTTGGCTTTAGACGATCTCTCCCCAGATACGGCCTCAAGCCGCTCTAGCCGATCTATCCCCAGAAAGGCCTCGAGCACCCCCTAGACCTAACCTAGATCTAGTCGCCAACACGAGGCGAATTTCAGCCCTAAGTCCTACCCCAGACCTAGTCGCCAACACGAGGCGATTTCACTACCGTTTACAGAAAAGATATGAAATGAAAAGACAATAATATAAAAACTCCCTCTATGTGGGTCTCTTGGAGAAGTGGACGAAGGCCCGCAGAGTATGATCGTAGTCGATGCAGCCTTTCGTCACGATGATGACGCGTGTTGAAATCTTCTCCACGGATCTCCTTAAGGCTTTATGGAATTGTGGAAGTATCGCTCTGAATCTTCCTCTCTCTGCTGTGGCATGAAGCTCTGGAGTTTGGGATTGGAGGAGGATGAAGAATTCGGAGCCAAAGCATCCAATTTATAGCCATCACGCTACTGCCGGCGCTAGCGCTACCGCCGGCGCTAGCCCGGATTAGGAATGATCTTGCGCGGCCGAATCTCCCATCTGTGGCAACAATTTGCTTTATGCCTCTTGTGCGTCATGCTACCTCCAGCGCTAGTAGCTACCGCCGGGCGCTAGCTCCTTCTAAAAATGCCACCGGAATCGATCTAATCAATGCTAGCGCAGGGCGCTATCGCTACCGCCGGCGCTAGTGAGCTTGTTCGAATTTTGGCCTCAATTTTGGGGGCAGACATCATGAGTACTCCTTGAGTCATGTGGACTATGTTAACCTGCACACTTGAACACACAAGATCAAATACACATAGGATTTGTTATTCTCAAACCTAGGAGATGCGGAAGACCGTGTTCCAACAAACTCCCCCTTTTGATAATAACAAATCCATTAATGATAAATCAAAGCATTAATAAATAAGCATGATGAGACTATACTTGTGTGTGTGTGAGAGTGATGACTTTAGGATGATTATTGATTTTAGCATTTAGAATTGCTCCCCCTAAATATATGCTCCCCCTATGTGAATGCTCCCTTAATATGTATGCTATCAACTGAATTTGTCATGTTGGGTTTATGATAGGGGGTTACATTTATCATTGTTAGTTCTCCCCCTTTTGCATTTTATCATGTTAGTTCTCCCCCTTTGTTATTAGCAAAAGTGGGTAGGGAAACAAAGCACTAAAAAATGTGTAAATAAAAGAGAAGGCATGATTGAGCTTTTTAAGTAAATGATAAGGAGTTTTAGACTTATCTTTCATTGAAAATGATCAGAGTTATGACTTATTTTATCCCTTTTGTTTATAGTTCTCCCCCTTTTATAAATCAGAGTTTAGCAAAAAATAATGATTTTCCCTTTAAATAAGAGTTTTAAGCTTAAAAAATCATGATTTCCAAGTAACCAATCTACCCAGACAATATGTCAACACCCTAGCCCCGTACTAAGTGACGGATGGGCATGAGGAGCTGCAAACATGTCGTAGGTTGGGGTGTTAATCCCATATGCAAACACTAGACAAAAACTTAACCTAGCACTCTTTTCCCCCAGTGCCTCGCAAGGCCCCACTGGAACCCTCCCCGGATAAGGACAAGACATGACTAGAGATAAGGTTATCTAATGTCTACAACCCTACGACCCCGCTATGGTGAGAAATGAAGTCATGGATAACAATTATTGGAAACATTAAGCATTTAAATCTAATGGGAAATATCATAGTGTACAACCCCGATATTCGCCGAGTATACTCCCTAAGGCTCATTGGAGCATCATGGTAGCATCGACCCAAGCAGGAAGGGAGGTAGAGGCAAGAGGGACGAGCGGTGAGGGAGGAAGCCTCTTGCTCGCCCGGCCTACATAGGGGAGCAAGAGGTGGGGGGACAAGACCCCACCCCCAAGGGGGCGAGCCCGGGCTGCTGCCCGGGGGCTCGCCCCGCTCCCACCAAGGGGGGGCGAGCCCGGGCTGCTGCCCAGGAGCTCTCCCCCGCTCCCAACTAGGGGGGCGAGCCCGGGCTGCTACCCAGGGGCTCTCCCCCGCTCCCAGCTAGGGGGGAGAGCCCGGGCTGCTGCCCATGGGCTCGCCCCGCTCCCACCAAGGGGGTAGAGCCCGGGCTGCTGCCCAGGGGCTCGCCCCCGCTCCCAGCTAGGGGGGCGAGCCCGGGCTGCTGCCCAGGGGCTCGCCCCCGCTCCCAGTTAGGGGGGCGAGCCCGGGCTGCTGCCCATGGGCTCGCCCCCGCTCCTAGCTAGGGGGGCGAGCCCGGGCTGCTGCCCGGGGGCTCGCCCCCGCTCCCCATCCAAGGGGGGCGAGCCCGGGCTGCTGCCGGGGGCTCGCCCCCGCTCCCACAAAGGGGGGGGGGGGGGGCGAGCCCGGGCTGCTGCCCAGGGGCTCGCCCCCGCTCCCAGCAAGGGGGCGAGACCGGGCCGTCGCCCGGTGATCTCGCCCCCGCCCCCAACATTAAGGGGCGAGCCCCCCTCTCGCCCCCCGCGTCCAAGGAAGGGGCGAGCTTCTCTCGCCCCCACGCCCAGTAGGGGACGAGCCCAGGAGGGCATTCGGTCTGCGTTTAGCACCGTGGAACGGCGGGATTTGGCTATTCGCAGGCCAAGTCCGGGGTATTTTGGTAATTCTGGCAGACCAGTTTTCGGCTATTTGCAGCCCAACTTCAGAAATCCTATAAATAGGACCAAGGGGGCACCATTTGTGAGGATCTGATTCTAGGCTAGCTCTCTCCCTCTCTCTCCCTCCCCAAGTCTCTCTAGTGGGTGAGGAGAGCCTCCAGTGGTGCCCAAGCTTAGTAGTGGCTTGGGAGGGGAAGTTCCTTGGGAACTTCTGGGTATGTGGCGGGACCTCCCCACTAAGCCTTTGGTCCAGTTCCTAGTTCCAACACCTTCAACCTAGAGCTCTCCCTTGGGAGGAGTAAGGATTGGTCGCCCCTCGGCTAGCTGAGGGCCCCGAACTCCACTGAGACTAAGTCTTGTTCGCAAGTCTCGGTTTCAACACATGGTGCGGTGAGCGTGGACCTCCCCACTAAGCCTTTGGTCCAGTTCCTAGTTCCAACACCTTCAACCTAGAGCTCTCCCTTGGGAGGAGTAAGGATTGGTCGCCCCTCGGCTAGCTGAGGGCCCCGAACTCCACTGAGACTAAGTCTTGTTCGCAAGTCTCGGTTTCAACACATAGCATATGGGTTTATATTTTTATTTGAATTTTTGAAATAAAACTCACATAGCTATATTGAAATTCATGAATGAATCAGAGTTTGAGTATTGCGGAAGATTTCGAAAAAGAAACATCATAATACTAAATAAGAGTTTAAGTTAAAAAGAGATGTTTTATAAGCAATATTTCACTTGTTGGAGGAGTGTTTAGAATAGAAATAGATCAGAGTTATAAGCAAAAAAAAAATCAACCAATATAAAGTTTACCAAGCAAGTCTACCACTTGTTGCAAGAAAGGAATTTGAAGATTCAAGTGATGATGCACACAAGATGAAAGATTTTAAATAAGTATTAAAGTGCAAGGTAAAACAATTATATGGTTATGATGCGGAAGACATATAGAAGTACAAAAAACATCTTATGGTAATCAATGATGGTTCATAAAAAGATATATGAGTTCAATTTCAAAAAGAAGATGTTTTTGTAAATCATTTTGCATTTAAAATTTTTGTTTTGACAATACAGTAACCAAGCATGAAATAATCTTATCAAAAAGAGATTACTACAATGTTACTTTAATTCACAATTTCAAAACATACCAAACATTGTAGAAAGCACGTTAGGTTATCTAGTGCATTTCATAAATAAAGAGTAGTATAGAATTAGCATTAGGATCCAATACTCATGAGAAGAAGTGTTATGGAAGATAATGATGTGCATAAAAGTGTATTTTGAATAGAGTAAACAAATGTTTTAATCAAAAATACAAGTAATATGTAAAGTAAAGAGCACAATAAAACACAAATAATTTTACTTCCACTCACTTCAATGCACAAAGAAAAATGTACAACTACCAAGGTGCTCTGCACACACAATGCTCATCAAGACTTATCAGGGTGCAAAGTAGTGCTTAGGGGATCACATAGTTTTATTCTTCAAGATTGATTTTATTGTGATCCGGTGTACTTAAGAATAAGTGGTTTTTATTTTGAAAGAAAGTTATGGTTTGCACAAGATACTTTATTATTCTTTCCAAGGTGCTCAACCTCACAATGCATATTAAGACTTATCAGGAGGTTCAAGTAGTGCTTGGTGGAGTTATCTTTGTCACTTTATTTTATGATTTTGTTTTGCACAAAGTTCTCCAAATACACTTGTTTTGCAAACCAATATAATTTATGAAAAAGATAACCACTTTTCTTAACTTTTAAAAGTGCAAATAAAGGAGTGTAGGTAAGATACTTGTGCAATTTTAATTCATTGTACTAATACATAAACATACACAAGCATTCTTAAATTAAACCTTATGTAGACAATGCCAAAAAGTGAGTGAATATCTATCATTATCAAACATAAAACATTTCTCATACTTAGAGGCATGCTAAGTTTGATCCTACACAACCTTTAACATATAATTGATGCACATATTAATAGATATATCTAAGCATGATGAAAACAATGTTCAAAGTAGTTTGAGATGATAAATCGTAACATTATAGAAGTACTAAATAATATATTAAATCATGCTTGATTTTTACAATAAAGTCCATACAGTATTTTTTGAAAAATAATTTTTATTTAAAGTTTGAACTTATAAAATTGATCTTGGACTTCCCGAGGACTACCTTGTGAGAGGTTCGCCCGGTACTAGGTGATATGATGGGATGATAGCCCAATCACCCTTTCGCAAGATACAAGTAAAAAGTTAAGTTCAAAAACTGATTTTTGATAAAAAAAATTTTGTTTTATATTTTTGTATTTGATTTTTGCTTTAGGAAATAGAATTTAAACAAATGACAAAAAAAACCAAAAGACAGAACATATTTTTTTTTGTAATTTGGATTTTATATTTTTGTATTTGATTTTTCAAAAATAAAATAAAATCTGAAGTGCAAAACTAAATAGTACATATAGATTAGTATATTTTTAGGGATTTTTCAAAATTTTACAATTATAGAAAAATGAACCTCGACGCTAGCATCGGCGCTAGCGCTAGCGCGGGAAACAGTAAGTGATTTTGTAAGGTTTTAAAAATTTTGATGCTTGAACTTGATTAGGTGTCCCATTAGTAGTTTCATGCTGAATTTTCAGATTTTTCGGAGATGTTTAGATAGTGCAAATTGCATGAAACGTTTAGCGATTTTCTTATATGACTAGACTACCTAACCATCGCATGAGACATATTTTCTTATATCTTTATTATGATATTTCAAAGGCTTGTGTTTACCAAAATAATGTAAACAGAAAATAGATAGAGAATGTAAACACAAGACATCATGTTTGAATCAGCCAAATAATACATGTTCTAATGATTAATCCATAAACTATGTGATTGATGGAATTTTAGTATTCTATTATGATTTCAAATCACATAGTTGTCATAAAATATGAATAGCATCATAAATGTTGTACCTAGCATAGATATATAAGCATAGACCAACACGAGATGCTAGGATGATGAGTTTGGATGCAATGTTAAACATAGGATTAATCATGTATTTTGTGAAAAATATTTCTCTTCATTATAAAGGCTATCATAATCAACAAAACAAGATCAATGCATTTCGCATTTTAATTTTTAGCCTAAGCCCTTTAATAAACCATTTAAATCCATTAAAGTAATATCATTAGTCTTGACAATAATTTCAATTTACAATTTATAATTCAAGTCATTTAAAAAGTAATGGATTTAGAAGGTAAAAATAAAAATGATAAGTAGATCACTAAAAAATGATATGACTTTTATTCAATTTTATTCAATTTGATTCATTTATGAATTATGGTTTAATTTATGAAAGTCATATTACAAGATATATAAAGTGATCATATCATGATGGTTTTAAGAAAAAAACAAAAGAAAATAAACAAAAAGAAAGTTTAAGCACATCATGAAGTAGGGAAATGATATTTCATTTTAATTGATTTCTACTTCATGCAAATGATGGGATACTAATGAATAAGAGATTTAGGTATCCAAAGAGGACCGGGTGTGACGGTTCCTTTGGGTACCTAAATACATCGTGTTTGCTTTTGGGGAGATAGTGATGAGTGGACCTTTTCTTTTGACATTAGAGCATTATTCTTAAGAATGGGTCTTCATTCATACCTTGGATAAACATTATTTTTAGTTCTCAATTTTCCATAATGATTTACTTGAATATTTGGATAAAAGTGATTTTTGAAAGGAAAATTGTTTGCATTTAATTTTTGGTTGGGAGAAGCATGGTTTTGTAAATAATGATGATTTTGATTTTGATTTACAAATCCTTTATGTTCCTTACTCCCATTATTAAACTTTGTTATGATATTCATATTCTCATTCAACTTGTCTTTAGATATAGTTTGATATTGTGAATTTGTATTTACAATTTTCATAAGCAAGTTGATTTTTGATTTTAATTCATCATTCTTGATCTTTAAACTATGTCTAGCTTTATTATAATTGATTGTGCTATTTTTAAGAGTGGTAACAATTGAGTCAATATGTTTTTCATATTTATCCCTATACTCATCAAATGTTTCATCCATCTCTTTTATTTCAATTTCATAGTCCTTACACTTAGAACAATTAATTTTTAAAGATGAATTTTCTAAACATAATTTTTCATTTTGTTCTCTTATAAAAATAATTTCTTTTTCAAGTTCCTTAAATTTTTCTTTAATATCATTACAATCAAGACAAGATTTTGTATTTTCAATTGAAGTGACATGAGTAAAGCTAGATAAATCAGATTTTGATACTACTTTAACTTTTGCTTTTAAATTTTTATTTTCTAAGCGCAATAGTTTATTAGCATTCTTTAATTTCTTAATTTTGCGCTTAGTATTTTGTAACAATTGTAATGAAGAGATAGAAGTACAAAAGATAGAATTTGATTTCCTTACATTGCTTTTGGATGAGGGAGGATTTGAACATATTGTTCTTTTGTCTTCTTCTTGGCACTCCTCTTCCAAAAGTAAGATTTCTTCTTCTTTTCTCTTGGTGTATTGTTCTCCTTTTCTATTTCAATATTCTCCATGGCTTCGCTCTGAGAGAGATCTTCTTGAATGATAATGGATGCTTGTACGTTCTTTTCCTCCTGTGTTTGTTCCATACCTGCGAGAGGAAGATCATACATTTCTTCAAAAAATGTCCATACTTTATAAGCACTAGAAAAGCAATACACAAATTTGAAAACTTCATTTGAGAGACCACAAAATAGATAATGTTTAGCTTTTGCATCTAAATGAAGTTCCTTTTTATTTGATTCATCCACACGTCTTATAATTGCTAAGTTCCATAATTCGATATCTCAAGTTTTAATAAATTTTTCCATTAAAATTTTCCATCCTTTATAATTTGTTCCTTCAAACAAAGGTGGTTTATGTGATATTTCATCTTCACAGAAATTTGCCCCACTAGTTGAAGCGAGATCATGAGACGCCATTATTCCTGGTTGTTAAGCCGATTGGAATATAACCGCTCTGATACCACTTGTTGGATCGGTCGGCGCCCTTAGAGGGGGGGGGGAATAAGGGTTTTCAAAAAACTTTAGATTATATTTAGAAAAACTTCGGAATATTGCAAGATTAATAAAGAGACATCAAGTAAAACAATAATAAAGAGATATGCTTTATTAATATCAAATAATGTTTTACAAAACTTGATTTCTATGACGCTAGAAATCGGAGGCGACTAATAAAAATCTTTTTCATTTTCAATACCGACTCATATCCCCACGAACCGGTTGGCTTTAGCCGATCTCTCCCCAGATACGGCCTCAAGCCGCTCTAGCCGATCTATCCCCAGAAAGGCCTCGAGCACCCCCTAGACCTAACCTAGATCTAGTCGCCAACACGAGGCGAATTTCAGCCCTAAGTCCTACCCCAGACCTAGTCGCCAACACGAGGTGATTTCACTACCGTTTACAGAAAAGATATGAAATGAAAAGACAATAATATAAAAACTCCCTCTATGTGGATCTCTTGGAGAAGTGGACGAAGGCCCGCAGAGTATGATCGTAGTCGATGCAGCCTTTCGTCACGATGATGACGCATGTTGAAATCTTCTCCACGGATCTCCTTAAGGCTTTATGGAATTGTGGGAGTATCGCTCTGAATCTTCCTCTCTCTCCTGTGGCACGAAGCTCTGGAGTTTGGGATTGGAGGAGGATGAAGAAGTCGGAGCCAAAGGATCCAATTTATAGCCTTCACGCTACCGCCGGCGCTAGCGCTACCGCCGGCGCTAGCCCGGATTAGGAATGATCTTGCGCGGCCGAATCTCCCATCTGTGGCAACAATTTGCTCTATGCCTCTTGTGCGCCATGCTACCGCCAGCGCTAGTAGCTACCGCCGGGCGCTAGCTCCTTCTAAAAATGCCGCCGGAATCGAGCTAATCAATGCTAGCGCCGGGCGCTATCGCTACCGCCGGCGCTAGTGAGCTTGTTCGAATTTTGGCCTCAATTTTGGGGGCAGACATCATGATTACTCCTTGAGTTATGTGGACTATGTTAACCTGCACACTTGAACACACAAGATCAAATACACATAGGATTTGTTATTCTCAAACCTAGGAGATGCGGAAGACCGTGTTCCAACAGACAGATCATATATATATATTATATTGCTGTACAATATAACAGGAAGATAATAGACAGAATATATATTAACACTTGTTGTACAGGAAAAGGAAGAAGGAGAAAAACAGTGGAGCAAAAAGAAGCAGATCAAATTTATATTACATCTTCTTTTTGCCTAACCTCTTTCTTGCAGATCATATACATCTTGAGAAACCAAACACTATCAATTGCTCAGGATCTAAACTGCAAGAAGAAGAAGTTATTGCAATCAAGAGAAGGAGCTTTATCCACAAGCTGTCATTAATTTAAATCAGACAGGGGGAGCTCTCTTCAACATCTTCATCAAGTGTCTTCTCAGCCAAGAGAAGAACAACATCTGTTTTTGTTTTCTTTATTTCTCCCATCTTGTAAAGGATTAAAACTCCCTTCAAAAGTTTACTCTCGGTGACAGGGCACCTTAGCAAAAACCTGCATCTTGGTTAGAGCACCTGATCAAGCTCCCTTGGTTTTTAAGCACCTTATCAAAAGCTTATAGGTGATTTGGGCACCTGATCAAACCTCCATCGGTGTGAGGGCACCTGATCAAAAACCTCCTAGTGGATTCCTACCAGTGGGTAGAAGAGTAGATGTACCCAGGTTTTGGGGAACTACTATATTTCCTTGTGTCATCTGGATGCTTGTTTATTTTGTGGTTTGCTTGTTTGTTTTATTTCTTATTTGTGATGTTTATTACTTTGCACTCTTAGTATTTGTGTTTATTACTCTTACAGCAAACAGCAACATATATTTATATATATCATTTATTTTGAAGATAAACTTAAACAAGATCTTTTAACATACTTAAGAACTAAACTCTCCTTTCATGCTGGAATGCCCCAGATCGATTCCGCTCCTAGGCTCGCACTAGACGGGGGGTACAGGTTAATCTCTGGAGAGGCTGGCACGGAGATGAGTCTTTCATAAGGGCAGGTTGGTAAGCCTCAGGTTGGCAAGTCTTCGGGGCTGACCCAGGCCTTTTCGCTCGGCGACAAGAAAGATTTCGCATGATAGTATAGGGTTGGCGAGAACTATCCCTAAGCACTCCGGGGTACCTCGTACTCGACTGAGAGGTCGTCGGCCCAAAGTGGGAGGCGAGATCTCGCCGAGAAGGAACGTACCTTGCAAGACCTAGGAGAAGATGCGCCTGAAAAGTTATAATCCTGAGGCAAATAGCGAAAGGTCAGGGCAGCCCAAAGGGCCCTGTATTTATTTATCCAATTGCGTAATGTGTGAAAACTAACATGGCGAGAATGGCCTTCGCGAAGATGAATATCGTGTTAAGCGAGAACGCGATATCAACATGAGAAAAACGATAAAGATGAAAGAACGAACACAGTACAAGGTCAAAAAAAACATGCATGTATGCATTTCGCGATTTGATCTACATGAAGCGGCGGTCTCGCCGGCTAAAATGAAGGAATGAAAAAAAGTAAAAATCATGAGTATCAGAGATCGCTCGCCGACACCTCCTCGTCATCGCTACTCTTCACTAGCGGGAGCGGAATGAAGAGCTCTGGGACGATGTCTTCCAGAGTAATATAGGCCGCGTCGGCGGATAGGAGGCCGGCCGCCTTCATCGTCTGGAAGATATAGCGAGCCGACTCGGTGGACTCCTCACGGATTTCCTCGTCTCGCGCTCGCCGCTCTTCCTTCAGGTGGCGGGGGGAAGGGGGAACGGCGGCATGGGACAGCTCGCGATTAAGAGATTTCAACCCGGCCACCTCGCCCTCTAGGCCTTGAATGCGAGCGTCAGCTCTTTTGGCAGCTGCGGCATCCTACAAGTAAAAGACAAGTTCAGAAAGCGAAAGGGTTGAAAGAGAGAAGTGGCGAGGTCTGGGTAACTCATCACACCGCTCGCTGCGGCGAGCAGCTTCTCCTTCAGCTGCGCATTCTCGGCGAGGAGAACCTGATAAGCCCTCGTGAGCTCCACATTCTGTTGCTCTAGTTGTAGGCATCGCCTTCCTGTCATATGAGCGAGCTCACCGGATCGCAGCTGAGACCTCGCACTCTCATAGGCGAGGGTCTTTGAGGTCTCGTCCTTATAGGACCCGGCATCCTCGTGCCCATAGAGGGTGAAGGAGAAGTCATAGGCATGGCCACTGGTGGTCGACTTCTCCACCTATGAAGGAAGGATGGTGGAGACCTCAGCTTTGTTAACCTCCAGCTTCCAATACACCAGGAGCTCGCCGGTCTCATCCCTGCGTCTCTGGCCGAGTCCAAAGTTCCAGTGGTTAACTGGAATAGGCGGGCAGGCAGTCCTCGCAGCCTCCTCGCTCTCCTCATCGACCTCCCTCCCTTCGGAGAGGATGGAGAGATCGATATCGCCCGGGTTGGCGTCGGAATACTCCTTTCCCTTAGAGGAGACAAGCGAGCCCTGGCTCTTCTTACTTCTTTTCTTGAGGGGAGATTTTGGGGATGGGCCCCGGCTGCTGGAGGCCTCTGTCCTCTTGCCAGAAGACGGCGCAGCCGGGGTGATGGAGTCACGACAAGCCTCCGCTCCCATGGTCGCGAGAGCGAAGTTGGGGGCAGACTTCCGTTTGCTCGCATAGGGAGGGTTGAGGGGTAGATCTCGCTCGCCTGAAAAAGGGGGGGGGGGGGGCGACAGTTAACGCAGAAAAGGATGGAATAGTGGAAATTAGTGAACGAGAGCATTAACTTCCCCGGCGAGGACGGGGAGCAGCGAGTCTTGATTGAGGCGATGATGGACAACCTCGAAATTCTTCTTGCAGAAGAACTGATATAGGGCGGCGTCGTGACCGACGAGAGAAGGGGGCGGTAGGTGGTCTCGCTGTACTGGACAGGCGAGAAAGGGATGTTGCCAAAATTCCCTTTGATGATGAGAAACTTCTGAGCCCAGTAATGGGCCTTGTTGACGGTCTCGTCGACCTTGGGACCCGAGCCCACAAAGTAGGCGGTCTAATCTTTATATGCGCGGAAGGAGAACAGCTTCCAAAAAACCGGAAGGCTGAACTCGATGCGCTCCTCGCGCATATAACAGGCGAACGCCATGATTACCGCCATGGCGTTCGGGGTAAGCTGGCCCGGGACGACGCCAAAGTGTTTGAACACCTGGCAAGTAAAGCAAAGCGAGATTAGCATGTTGCGAGCGAGATTTAATCCGGCAAGATGTAGAAGTAGGCGAAAAGGATGGGCACCTGGCGTATTTCTGGCCATAGGGGGAGGCGCAAGCCAACCGCGAAGTGAGTGGTGGGGATGGCTAGCTCCTCGGCAAAAGGGGCGTTGATCGCCTCATCCTCGCTAGGACGGCGCGCCACGAAGGCAGGGGGACGTATTCGGCGAGCGAGGTGAAATATTACTGCTCGGTCAGATTACACTTCGCAAACTCATGCTCGGCGAAAGCTTTAGCGCACTTCCGCCGACCGTCCGACTCGGCAACGTCACCCACCATTTTGAGGACCTTCGAGAAAGAGGATAGCGCAAGAAAGAGGGAGAAAGGCGAGAGCTCCGGAGTAGTGGGAGAAGAGGGTTGACGGTAAATGTGGTGGTTGACACAGTTATGACAGCCTATTTATAGCAAAAGTAAAAAGGCGGGAAGAAGCCTGAGCACCGCTGAGTGCGGTTAGCCAAAACATCACATCAGGATCGTGGGCGAGAACTCCCTACGAGGTTAGCATAAGCAAATTTTTTGCAAGGGCAGCATGAGCAAATGGAATAGCAAAGAGAAACCATCGCGAGACAGTTTTAGCGAGAGCAGAAGGGCTCGTTGCGAGTATAGCATAACAAAGAAAGAATGCGGATATACAAATCGCGAGCAAAAGCTAATAAATGACTATCAATAATTACTGCTGAACGAGAACTCACAAATATAAGTTGCAGGTAATTAGGAGATTGTTCAAAGTAGTGGCGAGCATTAACAGATAATAAAATTTCGCAGAAACGTAGGAGTTAGCGGGGATCGTGGGGCAAGCATTTCCATCTGCCGCCACCCCGCGACCCGGACCTCGGTGGTACCCTGGAATTATAGTAATCCTGGGCCGCGCGGCCCACTCAATCCATCAGGAAGGCATAATCCCTCATCCTCGCGATGTGCACCTCCGACGACGTGGCCATCTCATCTTGGGCGCGAGGCACCGCGGCTCGGAGTCTCGCGCACTCCTCCATCATAACAGCTTGCCTATCCTCAGCGACCTCTCTATCCCGTCGCGCTTGAAGATTAAGGTCCAGCAGCATCCTACCATGTTTCCGAAGCAACTCGGCGGTTCGTCGCTTCATCACCTCGGGATCTCGCGGGTCCCCCAAGAAATCCTCCACTTGATCTGGGAGGGGGGACACCTCGTCATCTCCGCACTCGGAGTCGGTAGGCGGATTCTCGGAATTTTCTACAAAATCTTACGGAAAGGTTGGATAACCCATTTAAGTTCGCGCATTGCGTGGGGGCGCCGGAATGCTTACCCAGAGGAGGGCGAGAACTCTCAGGGCGGCCCTGGAAGACGTTGCCGTAGTGTGGGTAGAGTGATTCGCCTAAGCCAGGAGGGTAGGCTGCATTGTTAATTGTGGGAATCTTTAGCGGTCGAGAGCCGCCAGTGCCCTCGCTCTCCAGGAGGTCAAACCTTGGCATGTCCACAGTTTTGTCAGGAAGGGACGGAAACGGAAGCCGCAAATCTTCGCGAGCCAGGGTCTTCCGGGGCGAGACTGTGAAAAACAGGAAATAAGGGGTCGATAGTCAATGAAAGGAGAGTCAGTGAGCGAGATTAAGGACGTACCTTGGGCGTTTTTGCCAGCGAGATATGTGTCCGTTGGCAAACTTCGGCGAGATCCACCTCCAAGCACGCCAACGTCCTTGTCCGGCAAAATCTCCTGCGAGTAAGCGTGAATCATAGAGGCAATTTTATTGGCTTAGCTAGAGGAATAACTCATACCTTCTCGGGGGGGGGGGGGGGGGGGGGGGTTATCAGGGGAAGAGTCCAGCAGCACGGAGTCGTCCCCGGTTCGGCAAGCCGCTTTCGCCTTTTTAGTCTTCGGCGACTGAGCGGGAGGCGGCCGATTCATCTAGGCGGGGACCCTGGTCGTGGAGGGTAGCCCGCCAACTCTCACAGCCTTCAGGCGAGCCTCAGATTCTTCAGAAAGCGGCATCTCCTGGCAGCTGCAGTACGGGAGAAAAGAAAAAAAAGAGTGACGGCGCGCGTCACTGAGGTGCGGGATGATATTTATAGCCCCCAGGGTGGGCCCTACCAAAGATTCTTGACAGATCATCAAGAGGCTGGCGAATACCAAGGGTTGGATGTTTCCTCGCGAGCCTGAATAGCCTCGCGAAGAGCGGGGATTGTGTACAACACCGATATTCGCCAAACGAGGAGGCGCGGTTTAAGAAATCAATACTACGAAGAAAGTAATAAGGCAGACCAAAGTCCTCACAGGAGGGCCAGGAGAGAAAGGTGCTGACCAACGGCTCGCGGTCAGGCGAGCGAGACTAATATTAGGTTCGGCGAAGGGTGTTTGGCGAACCCTTCTGCGTTCGACGAACTCTTCTGTGTTCGTCGAGCTCACCTGTCGAGGGGCGGTCCCGCAGAAAGGGGCGGTCTCGTAGAAAGGGGGGTCTCGCAGAAAGGCTCGCGAGACCGGGCCTTCGCGTTCGACGAACTCAATTCGATGCTCGACGAATTGCCTCCTGCGTTCGACGAACGGCTTGCTTCAACCCCATCTCAGCGGTCGACGAACAGCCAGTCGCGGCGGTCGACGAACAGTTTAACATTCAGCGTAGGTCGAGCTCGTCGGTGTTCAGCAAAATGAGTTTTATGTTCAACGAAGTCAAGAGGCGGTCTCGCAGGAAGGCTAGCGAGACCAGAACTCGGCAGATACCTTCAAAGGGGGGGCAGCGAGGTCCTCGCAGGGAGATCGCCTAGGAGAGGCATCACGAGCAGGACTCGCGAGAAGGCCCGCGAGAGCTTCGGCAGTAGTGTTCTCGCAGTTTCTTGCCCATAGGTTGATAGAGCCAAATTACCCTTTTACCCTTGGTGGTCTGCCTTTAGCCTCTCCAAACAGCGGAGTTTGGTTGTTAGCAGACCCATTTGGGGTGCCGATAGTAAAATCAAAAGGAGGAATCCTGCTATTTGCAGGCCAGATCAGAAAACCTATAAATAAGACCTAAAGGGCACCTTTGGAGAGGACTTCACTTCAGCTTCTCTCTCCTCAGGCTCTCCTTGGCTAGCATTTCCAGAGCTCTCCAAGGTGCCCGAGTCTCAGCTTTGGCTTGGGAGGGGAAGCGCTCAACGATCTTCCGGGTTAGCGGAGGGACCTCCTCGCTGTGACTAAGGTCTCAGTCCTTTTCCTAGTCTTCAGTCTACCTTCTCTGAGGGATCAGTAAGGGCTAGCTGCCCCTCATTTCGGTGAGGACCCCGAACTCTACAGAGACCAAGTCTTGTTCTCAAGTCTCGGTTTCAACAATTCCCTCCGCCCAGAAGGACCTTGGGATACTCTTGGCATGCAGCCAACACTTGCAGGTCTCCGTCAGATGATGGATCTTCTGCTCTGCAACTCCATTTTGTTGTGAAGTATGTGCACAAGTAAGCTCCCTCCGGATGCCCGCCTTCCTGCAAAACTAGAGAACTCACCATAGGTGAACTCTCCCCCATTGTCAGTTCTCAGCTTCTTAACCCGCAGGCCTAGCCGACCCTCCACAAGCTCCTTGAACTCCACAAACTTGGCAAACGCCTCCGCCTTCTCCTTCAGGAAATAAACCCAGACATATCTGGTGTAATCATCGATCAACACCTGCATATACATGCTGCCTCCGAGGCTTGGGGTAGCAGTCGGTCCCATCAAGTCACCGTGGATGCACTCCAACGGCACGCTACTCCTTGTCTGAGACTTATCAAACGGTAGTCGATGAGACTTGCCGAACTGACATCCCGTGCAGACATGACCGTCACCGTAGGAAGATAGAATAGGCAGGCCCTTGACCAGACCTTTAACCGCCATAGCTTTCAGCTTGTCCATCCCTACATGCCCCAACCTCTCGTGCCATATAACGGCACTATCATTTGTCCTCATCTTATCGACATAAGAACTTGTCGATAAAACGAACAAGTCTTTTGTTCTCCTCCCGACATGAACGACCTCGGCCTTCACCGCCTCAACATTTCTTAGAAACTTCACTTATGTTGGGCCGAACAGAACGTGATACCCAGCGTCAACAGCATTGGTCACGGAGAAGAGGTTTTCCTCATTCCGGGCACATGATAGACACTCTTCAAAGTTAGTGTCCTTCTATCACTGCCCAAGGAAACAACTCCCACCTTGTCGACAGCATGCACAGTATTATCAGCAGTTATGATGGCATCATTACCTGAGTAAGGCTGCGCTGAAGAAAGCTTCGACTCGTCCTCGGTGAGGTGATGACCACACCCCGAGTCTACGATTCAGTCCTCCTGATAGTTGATAGGAGCCACAGCTCCAACAGAAGCCGAGAAGGCTCCTCCCCATCCTCCATCATTCTGTCTGGCCTCAGCTTCCTCCTTCCCTGCAGCAGTATGCCCCGGCTGAAGATTCACCCGGCAATCCTTTCTGATGTGACCAAGCTTCCCGCATCTGAAGCACTTGGGTCCTTCTCCCTTCTTCTTCCCTTTAGCCTTAGGAGCATAACCCCTCTCCTGCTGACCCGAAGTTGAAGCCCCATTGCCTCCGGTGGTCTTCTTCTTCTTATCCCATTTCTTCTTCTTCCCTGTGAAGAGAACTTCGCCATCTCCCCCAGACACTGATACCCCCGCCATCTGCCTTGCCAGACTCTCCTACGACGCAAGCAGATTCTCCAGCTCCAACAGAGACGGTTGATTTGCCCAACCCTGCACCGACGTCACAAAGGCCACATATTCCTTCTGCAAGCCACGGATGATGTGCCTCTTCAGCTTCGCCTCAGAAATTGGCTCATCAGAATCCAGCGCTGAAATCTCGACGCACAAGTTCTTCATCTTCAGGAAGAACGTAGAGATAGAAAGATCACCCTGAGCCGAGCTAGCCAGCTCATTTTCCAGGAATTGTAGTCTCGCTACATTCTTCTTGTTAAACAGCCCATCCATGGATCTCCAGATCTCTGCAGCTGATCCACACCCCAAGATGTGATCAAATAGGTCAGGTGATATTACCCTCTTCAGAGTGAATTCAGCTTTCGCATTAATCCTTCTCCAGTTTCTCACCTCATGACCATTATCCCCAATTGGGATAACTTCCTCTGTGCTATCACCTCCAACAACCTCCCAGAGGTCCTCGCCCAAAAGATAACTCGGCATACACGACTTCCACTTCTTAAAGTTAGTCGAGTTGATCATCTCAATCCCAAGACCTCTTGCAAAACCTCCTTCCATGGCTATACCACTGGTTCCTTCTTCACAAAGGCGATGGCAACTTTGAGTTATTCACTGCTTTATCCACTCCAACCTACCTTTGATACCATGTGAAATTTTCCGAAGATCTAGGAGCGAGCAAGAATAGAACAACTCAAAGTTAAAGCCAACAACCAGAAGCACATGAAGCAACACAATCTTTATTGATACTTGCAGAAATCTTGATTACAGAGCGAGGTATACATGTCGAGACATAATTTTGCCAGTACACAAAAAACAGAAGAAAATACAAGCTGAGAAAGATAACCAGCGGTCTGCCCACTGAGACCGCCTGACCGCCCAACCTGCGAGTTCGCGCGACTAGGAAACGAGACCGCCCGAACTGCCTGTCCGCGAGAACAACACCAACCGAGAACTCCGCGACCTCCACTGATTCACCCGAACTCCAGCAACCAGCACTGCAACCCGCGAGACCGCCCGAACACCTTAGAAGAGAAGATGACTGTTGCTGCCCGCACAATCCGCAGAAGCTGCACAAAAGAAGTTCAATCAGCAAGACCGCCCGGTCACAAGAAATGAGACCGCAGGAACTAGTCGCGAATTCTGCTTACACTTGGTGCGATTAATTTGCTGCAACAGTGGCTCCTATTTATAGGCATGAGACCTGATCCAGTCACCACCCTATGAGATAGGGTCACCACCCTTGATCGCGCGACCAGACCGGTCAACCCGCGCGATCAGCAAAAGATCATTCTGCTTAGTGAGCTCGCCAGCTTCAACATAGACAAGGAGATCGCCACTCCTCCAAGAAGCCGCCCACCACCAGTGTTCGCCAACGAGACCGCAAACACAACCTGTTTGCCAATGAGACGGCGAACACAACCTGTTCGCAATGCCAGCCTCCACCAGAGGCCGCGAACAGAGACCGCGCGACTAAGAAGCCTTAGTCGGCGAACACAACCAGGAACCCGGACAGTTGCCAGACCGGACTTCCGTATACCTGATCCAACCCTGTGCGGTCACAGCTTGACCGGCACAGTCCTGAAGTAACAACCCGCCACGCGGTCACAGAACCAGACCGCGCTGCCTCACTTCAGCATCCTTGGATAGAAAGAATGGCGGTCACGCCGAATAGACCTGCGGCTAGATCAGAGAGATCATACCGCAGAGGGACACCGCAAGACCGCGCGGTTTGCCAGACCGCGCGACCTCCCCCCCAGACCGCCAACTTCCTCAAACTTCCACTTCAACATTTTTAACACGAAGAACTTAAGGAAATCCTACACTTCACCCATTTGGTGAAAGGGATACCTTATGCAATCATAGAAAAAGGAATGAGGGGACAAAAACACGTCCTAAGACCGAGAGGAAGGATCGTTACCCTTGGAGCTTTCTTCTTCGCCATAGATATGAGATTTCACTCGGATAGAAAGAATCGCAACGGGCTGCTCTTTTCAGATCTGAAAACGGCTCGCGATTCGGAGCTCCGAAGCTCCGGCAATGGTAGTAAATGTCTCCTTCTTCCTCGCTGTCGCTGTTTTTCCTCGGCTTCCGTCTTTTCCACGCTTGAAGAAGATAAGACTTATAAGATAAAGAAGATATATATATACCCCTCTGGACAAACCCTAAAATAACCCAGAAGTAAAATCTCATTCCTTGGATTTAAAGATCTGGATCAGACGGCCACAAAACAGAGTCACGGGTCTGAAATTTCTAAAATCGATGATTCTGTCTGCGTTCGACGAATAGCTTTAAGACTGCATTCGATGAATGGCAGTAAAGCTGCGTTCGACGAATGGCAGTAGCGCTGCGTTCGACGAACAGCTACAAACCTGCGTTCGACGAATGACAGTAAAGCTGCGTTCGACGATCGGCTAACAAACCTGCGTTCGACGAACGGCTAACAAACCCGCGTTCGACGAACGGCTGCCTGCGTTCGACGAACGGCTAACAAACCTGCGTTCGACGAATGGCAGTAATGCTGCGTTCGACGAACAGCTACAAACCTGCGTTCGACGAATGTCAGTAAAGCTGCGTTCGACGAACGGCTAACAAACCTGCGTTCGACGAACGGCTGTCTGCGTTCGACGAAGGGTTGCCTGCGATCGACGAAGGGCTGCCTGCCCTTTCCAATTTCTCGAGAAGTATATTTCTCTGCTTTTAATAATTTCTCGAGAGCTATAATTCCTGCCTTTAGTTTTCTCGAGAGGTATAATCTCAGCCTTTTAATTTCTCGAGAAGTAAATTTGGGGTGTTACATTTCTCCCTTTTCTCTGTCCATAAAAATGAAGGTCTAGGCTACTTTTTATAATTTTCTCAAGGATGTGTTAGTGATTGCATCTTCTTGGGAATCAAGCGGGCGAATGAGAGCATGTGACTTTAGTCACCTGGATCACCAATCTTTGAAAAATGATGATCATGCCCCCGGATAGTTCAGGCAATCTGGGCGGCTTGGGTAGATTTGTCGGTGAGGTGGTGGCGGTGGTGGCACCGAAGGTGGCGGCGCCGACCTGAGAGGTGCACGAGAGGGAGGGGCGCGTGTGCGTGTGTGTAGCCCGCGTGCACACAATGGCGCGCGACGACGACGTGCGCGAGCTTAAGCACGCGTGTGTGCAAGGGTGCACGCGTTGTTGCGCGCACGAGCTGGACCGCGCATGTGCAGGGGGGCGCTTGCGCACCCCGGAAGGGCGTGTAACGGTTCTTTTCTGGCCTTGCTCGAGTTGGGGCGAGATCCTGCATGTTCAAGGTGAACCGTTCCTGCGATCCGAGCGGGGTCGCAATCTTGAATTTCGATCTGACTCGAACAGATTTAGGGAACCCCATCAAATCTATATAAGCTTAGTGCTAAGAGGGATTAAATTTAAAAGTATCAACTCTTAAATTAATTGACATTGTTAAACATAAACAAACCATTTGTTCGAGCGGGAAAAGTTAAAAAGAGTTCATCAGAATGGCCGGAATTGCAAGCGGGGTACTCTAAGGCGTGATCATCTATGCCGTGGTGATGAGCGATCCTAACTAACCGCAGTTAAATAATGGGTTTAGGTTAGGTAACCGACAGCTATTTAACCTTTTAGTGGGTTGCGTCTTCCCGTAGGTAGTCGGTTTCCCGATCTCCGCAGACTGCTCTGCGAATCGCATAATTGAAGTAAGTTTCCCATCTCCACTAGCCGATCTCCATTTCTACTTCGAATCTGTGATGAATTTGATGTGATTCTTTCGATTCAGGCTTCCGATTGCAGTTCTCATCGGATTTCTGCGCAGATTTGGCTATCCGACAGTGATGGGGCTTTCAAGCCTGCCGACGCCATCGGAGGGGGTGCTCACTCTCCTTCTGGTGAACACAGCCCTTACGATCTCGCTACTTAAAGAGATCTTCCGATCTGTGCTCCACGTTTTTGGGATGTCACCTGAGGCTTTGCCGTCGGCGCCTGATGGGTTGGTGGAGCCGCCGTACTTGTGGTCCCCTGCTCCCTCAGCCGAGCCGAGCTTGACGGAAAAGTTTCGGAGCAGGATTAAGCCTGTGCGGTTCGGATCGGCGGTGGGCCGTCCGCGAGTAGCGGAGTGGCACCCAGACTGCCGGGTCTGTCTGGCTCGGTTCGAATTGGACTCGGTCGTGAATCGGCTTCCTTGCGGGCATCTGTTCCACAAGAGCTGCGTGGAGCAGTGGCTCGATTATCAGAACGACACATGCCCGCTCTGCCGCTCGCACCTCCTTCCGACTGATGATCCTTCCGATTGTAGCAGCGGCGGCGGGGCTTTTCCGGTGTGGTGAGGCCGGAGGCATCAATCTTGGTAGGTTTCTCGATGCTGTTTATGTTATGGTGCGCCGTTTCGTTTGGTTGCTGTGTATTGTATAGAGGAAGGTGGGATTTGGGTGTGAGAGAGAAGGGTATGGTGTGATGACGCTGCTGAGTTATCCCTCGCCCTTCTTCTACTACTACTACTGCTACTACTTGGATGTGTATATTCGAGTATAGGAGGCAACGGAGTGGTTTATGCCATGTTCATATTTTCAGTCCTCCCTCTTAATAAATTTGTACAATTTAATATTTTTGGCATGAATTTTCAACTTTATGAAAAATTAAATGCTCGGATTGTCGTGATTCATACCTAATGGTGATAGATTAGTTAATATATTTCCTATAAGAGTTTCAGGAGCTCGAAACTATTCGATTTCTTAGTCGAGTTGCAATTAGGTGATTCAGGTCTCGAAGTCCCATCTCGATTTTTTTTTACAAATCATTTTTTTGTTTTTTTGGGAAACTCCACTCAACCAAGGTCGGTCTTTATTGTCAATTTCAAGTCAGTTGAAATTCCACCTTCAGCAGAATCTAATTCAATTCGAGTCAAACTGGAACCATTGAAAGTTATTTTATTTGGAGACAAATGCTCCGTTTGGGGGGATTTATTTTCACCGGTCAAGCGGTCACGACCGCATGAATCTGACCTTAATCAAGGTCCGGTTCATGCGATCGTGACCGCTTGACCGGTGAAAATAAATCCCCCCAAACGGAGCCAAATTCGAACCGAGCTCCACTCCATAATTTGAGAAAATCACAATAATTCATGCAAATTGTTGGGTGAATTTGTTATTCTTTGAATCAGCTTTCAAGAGGTGACTGTCAGATTCGATGCTCTTCCAGAAATTTCTAAGCTTTCAACTAATCATTTTTTCAAACAACAATTACATTTAATTGGTGGATGATTTCAAAATAATTACTTTAATGATTGAGAGATGCATCTTATTTAAATAACCAATTTCCCAGAATGAAAAAAAATGTATTTTTTACAGTAGAGTATCTTGAAACAAAGTAAAGAAAAATAGAAAATTATGAGCAGACAAAATCGTACTCGTCTTAGTGCGACCATGATTGTGGCTAAAATAGTACGCGATTAAGATCTCGTTGTGTTTATCTTTTGAAGATCTGGTATAGGATTGATTTTAAAAGTGCGAGATAGAATAATTTATTTAAGAATGCAAAACTATTGGGTTATTGGTCCTAACATAGCTGTGCATTATGGTTATGATGGCCTCTAACATGTATCCATCTGGAAAATTCTATCCTGTTTCGGCTCCAGAAAAATAAGGGAGTTGATAAGGCACCGCAGTTTTGGCTAGCCGCACCATATTTTTTCGTAATTTTTCGCGCCTCTTGGAAATACATCTTGTACATGCATTCTTAGGAAATGTGTTCAACACGAAAGTTATAGATTTCGACGAGATCTACAACTTTCGTGTTGAACACTTTTCCTAAAAATGCATGTGCAAGGCGTATTCCCAAAAGGCATGAAACCTGAGCATATTTCCAAAGTACGCCCTGTACATGCATTTTTAGGAAAAACGATCAACACGAAAGTTGTAGATCTTCAACACGAAAGTTGTAGATCTTCAACACGAAAGTTGTAGATCTCGTCGAAATCTACAACTTTCGTGTTGAACACTTTTTCCTAAAAAAACATGTACAAAGCGTATTTTCAAAAAACGCGAAAAATTAGGAGAAAGTGCGGAGCGACTAGCCAAAACTGCGGTGCCTTTAACAACTCCCAAAAATAAAGGTGGACATCTCTAAAAAAACAAATTCGGTTCCTGAAGCTTCATCTTTTGCCGAGGGCTATTTTTCTGATACTCTACTCTGTCGGTCCAAATGAGATGTGTTTTTTGGTAGGCAAGAATCCTTGGGGGGGGGGGGGGGGGGGGGGGGGGGGAGATCCGCTGCGAGATTAGCACACCCATCGACAACCCTGTTCACAATCCGGTATCTGTCAATAATGATGATTTTCAATAAATCAGTCACACAGTCCCTGACGTCATGAACTTGGCCATCCCGTGCATCCAAGCAGGACGACGAGTCTTGCAACCAACTGATAACTGTTGAAGAGTCCCCTTGGATCTCCAATCGTCGAACGCTCAACATAGAGATAGTACGACGCTTGCCCATCCATGCTGCCCAAAATTCTGTGGTTAAATCGAGAGGCTGCGAAAATGAATACCCTCGGCCAGAAGAACCAAGCCATGGTGGTTCCGAACAACCCAAATCTCCCCAGCATCCGGACCTGCGCTTAAGTATATATTTATATAATGATATAGGATTCTTATTGGTTTGGATTCGATAGGAATCCAATAACCCGTCGGGGATTTAAGGTTACGCCTATAAACACTCATGTTGGGGGCAACGTGTAGGTCGCTCCAAACTCGACGGTCACGCGGGATGCTTCGAGAGCACTAAAATTCTCGAAGTTGTTTTCATTTATGTGCCCTAGCCCCCATCCCATAAGCCACTGCCGAGTCCACTATCGCCCTGTTGGGAATATGAATAAGACAGAACACCCCCAATGTTAAGATACATAACAATAGAAATTTATCATGCAATGAATTATATAGCATTTATGAATTCATATCATATAACAGTTGACAATATAGGTATTACGCATCATGTCAATACATATTGCATTTGTGATAATCATAATAACAATGTCAAAAGAGTAGCATTGTTAATTCATTATGTTCAGATATCACAGAATCTGTAAGACCCCCCTCCTGGAACACAAAACACGGCCGAAGGGAGTCTTATGCCCAGGACAGCCGCCTTGTGGACGTGTCAGCACACGGGATAGCCCCCTCCACAAGACGCCTAACCTGCCGGCTATTCCCACATATCATCATGCAAACCCATCAATAATAGAACAATAGAAGTTATTTATTCACAATTAAGTAACAATGCCCAAACAGTACAAAAAAGACAGGAAGCTACACAAGCTCCTATATATCATCAGAGTATAAACTTGCCCTAAGGCTACATTCTAACCACTCGCTCAAATCTGCCGCTGACGGTAGCCAAAGTATCGTAATCACCAGCACTGTCACCCTGGCCTGGCTGTCCTCCTGTGCGCTGCTGCTCCTAAAAGTAGTGGTGTAACAACCGTTAGTCGTAAAGACTAAGTGTCTTCACATCCTCTCCCCCGACGACTCCAAGGCACCGGGCGAAAGGGAATGAAGAAAAGCTGCAATATAGTCAGTAGTAGCAAAAACAGGTGACAAGGAAAGATGTAATTACATCAGTGTATCAAATGTATAAGAAGTACATCTAACAGGTAATATGACAATGACAGAGTACAAGAAAGTAGTGAAACAACACAGAAGAAGTAAGCAGTTTATATTGTACCTTAACTTATATGAATGCCCATACGAACTTATAAGTTAAGGTTTCCATGTTGGAACCCATCATATAAAAGAGCTCATACTAATTTATATGATGGACCTGATGCGGTGCAATGCTATGATTATGAATGCTGAATGCAATGCAGTGATTTATGATGACTCACCCATGCAAGTTGCTATATCGACATAGACCTACAGTTCTCGCTTTTTGAGATGTAGCTAACCACTCAGGAATCTCCGTCGTGGCCAGACGGAGACAGTGGAACGAGCTCCTCCACTACTAGGAGGGAATGAACACTACCAGTCATAGGCCTCTGTACGCCTCAATGCTAAGAACACACAACGTAGACCCTGCGTACTGCTCGCTTCATGCTGAGCCTTCAAGGACACAGAAGGGGACTTGGGTAGGTGAGCACCAAGAGTCCAACCCAACCGGTCTAGAGTCTAATTGCCGGCTTCTGTCGGTGTCACGACTAGCAAGCCCGTAGACCCGCCACAAGTAATCCTCCAACCAGGATCCATACACCACCATTGTGTAAGCCATGCAACCCATGTAATTCCCATGCACACCCGTGCTATCAAGCACCCAGGAGCTCACGGATGGAGCCTTCTTACCTTTCACATCATACCGGTTCAACCGATGCTAATTAGCATCCAAGGCCCCCAACAACCGGGTCCTTAACATTTCACCACAAGATATAACCATATCTTTTAATCCACACCAAGCCATCAATGCTACTCATATCGAGTTGTCATGACTCTATGCAGTAGCGTGTGTTTAACATGGAAATTACCTTACTAGATCCTGGTCCAGATGAGCACCTCAAGATCTCTTTTCAGCATAATAATTTATAGCGACACGTTTAATTATGGATTCATTCTTAAACCAAATCCACTGAAACTTCTACTATAAGTCGTAATTAATGCCATAATCATTACCACCAAATTTCGACCTCATTGTATTATGCAATATGTATTTACGGTGCTCTACATTCATATGACCATTATAAACAATGCTAAACACTTAGACCTAACCCATAATCAATGTTATTTACCTTCACCATCAACCACACATGCCCTTTTTAATATTCCACATATTACCAGCAATAAAGGTTCATTTAAGGAGACATCTCAATATAATTAAATCTGAAAATTATTATCACAGGTCCATACTAGCAGGTGCATGACTCATACAAAATTTCGGCCCAATCGGGCTTCACATTCAGCATTAATATCTTCTTCAAATTATAAAACGAAACAGCAATAGCTTTAATACTACTTATCCAAAAATTATGAAATTCAACAGGGATCTACATATTGCTATCACCTATGTCTCCACCAATTTTCATGAGCATCCAACCAATATATTAAGACAAATCTACAAAATACTGAGATCGGAAGTGTTATGACACCGTTTACTAAAACTGGATTTCTGGGTGCTACAGTTATCCAAAAATTATGATCCACCCCATTTTGGAAAGCTAACATCAAGGGCTACAACATTCATGTTGATTCCTAAACCCAGATTCAAGTGGGTACTGTTGGACATGTGTGTCACATCCCTTTGTTTGAGAATAACAAATCCCAAATTGTATTTGATCTTGCTTGTCGTGTGTTTATAGTGTGCATGAACTATAGGTGCAATACTCCACAGGTAGAAAGCAGCTGAATTCAAAAATCTGGAAGAATTCACTACCTCCAGCACTAGCGCTACCGCTAGGCGCTCGCTCAGGTTCCGTTCGACGAAAACTCCGTTCGACGAAAATTCCGTTCGACGAAATTGAAGCTCCGTTCGACGAAAATTTTTGTTCGACGAAAATTCCGTTCGACGAACTTGAAGTTCCGTTCGACGAAAATTTCATTCGACAAAAGTTTGTTCTGCCACGCCGCCGACGGTTTCGCACCCGCTACCGCCACCGCTAACGCTACCGCCAGGCGCTATCCCAAGTTTGTGCACAGCGCCACGCCGCCGACGGTTTCGCAACTGCTCCACACGAACGCTACCGCAGGCGCTAGGAGCTACCGCAGGCGCTAGCGAGAAGTTCTATATATTGGAGCTTTGCTTTTCGTTTTGGCTAATCCATCCAGAGAGGTTGCAAGTGCCACAATTCTACTGCTGCTATGCTGCCGAAGATGGATCTCCCACTAAAAGCTTAAGGAGAATTCTGGAGGAGGACTACGTCACGCTACATCCGAAGGACGATCGCTTCGACCTCGCTCATACTACATCGATCCTTCATCCTCATCTTCAGAAATCTCATATAGGGAGTTTTTATTATTGTTATCTTTACTTTTCATTCCATACTTTCTTTGTAACCGTTTAGTTAATTCGCCTTGTGTTGGCGAATAGGTCTGGGTAGGACTTAGGGGGAAATTTGCCTTGTGTTGGCGATTAGTTCTAGGTGATTAGATCTAAGGGGTGCTCGAGGCCATATCCGGGGAAGGATTGGCTATAGCGGCTTGAGGCCTCATCCGGGGAAGGATAGGCTAAAGCCAACCGGTTTGTGTGAATACAAGTCGGTATAGAAAAGGAGAAGATATTTACTTTTGTACGCCTCCGATTTCTAGCGATATTGAAATCAAATTTATGTAAACACCTTTTTTATATAAATACAATCATGTCTCTATTTGTGTTTACTTGATTTCTCTCCTTTGGCGTTATCTCTAAAATATTGGTTACAAAGTTTTCAATTCAAATTACTTTATCTAAATTGTTTATTTCAATCTCTTAATCATAAAATAATTTAGTACTTATTTCTAAACTTGAAAATTATGATATTCTCACAAATTAGCTAAATTGTCATTTTGCCTTTCTCATATTATAAAACAATTTAGTAATTTTCATAAAATTATAAGAAAGAATTTTTATTCCCTTATTCACCCTCCCCCTCTAAGGGCGTCGTAAGATCCAACAAGTGGTATCAGAGGACAGGTTATTCCAAATCGGTTTAATAACCGGGAATAATGGCGTCACATGATCTCGCTCCTACTAGCGGGGGAAACTTTCTTATAAATGAAAAATCTTTAGCACCACCTTTATTTGAAGGCAAAAATTATAATGGGTGGAATATTCTTATGGAAAAATTTCTTAAATTTTTGGATATTAAAGTATGGAATATTACAATTAAAATGCCCCCAAGTATTTTAAATAAAAATGAAATGTTTTTTAAATGCCAAATCTATGAATAGTCTATATTGTGCATTAGATCAAAATATTTTCAAACTTATTTATACACTTCCTACTGCTTATGAAGTTTGGAAATTTCTTGAGAATACTTATAGTCTTCCTTCCACAGATGATGAACAAGAGGAATTCTTTATGGATCCAAGAGAAGAAATCGACAAGGACTCATTCTTGGAGGAAGATAAATCTAAGAGAGAAATCGACGAGGAATTCCTTATGGATCCAAGAGAAGAAACCGATGAGGACTTATGCTTGGAGGAAGAAGAACATAACGTCACAATATTGGACTCATTTGTTGGCAACACATCAAGCAAAAGAGAAGACGGAAATTCAACTTTGGAAGAGGAATGCAAAGAAGATGTCAAAGGAACCGTAGGTCCAAATCTTGCCTCATCCCATAGCAATGTAAGAAAATCAAAAACTCCTCTTTTTGTAACAAATTCCATTTCTACTTCTCGTATGCTTAAAATTGCTAAACGTAAAATTTTAAAGTTAAAATTTGCTAATTCCAAATTACGTTTAGAAAATAAATCTTTAAAAGCAAACGATAACGTAGAATCAAATATTGATGTGTTAAATTCTCTTTCATGCTCTTTAGTTAAAATTCCTATTCCTTGTCTTAATTGCAATTTATTAAAAGAAAAATTCAAGGAAATTGAAAAAGGGCTCTTAATTTTTAAAAGGCATAATGAAAAATTGATAATTGAAAATGATGCTTTATCTTGTAAGTTAATACAATTAAAATCTTTTGTTGAAAAATTTCAAATGTCATGTAATGAATCTCATCATAAGATTTTGAATAACAAGGATAAATCAACTTACAAAATCATTTCTAAAAAGGACCATTTTCACACATTAAATCAAAAGGAGTTTAGTTCCAAAAAGAATTATGATCCTCATAAAATTCTTAAAAGTCACTATTATAAGTCTCAATATATTTTCAATCATGACTCATATTTAAAAACTTCTTTTCATGAAAATCAAACTACAAAATATAATCCTTCATATTATAAGAGTATGTCTATAAGAAAGAGTGGAAATGAAAATCAACAAAATAAGAATCAATCTTTTAAAATATATTGTAACCCACTCTTTCAACAATCACTTCTAAAGAAAGAAAATCACTCTTATAAACTTTCAAAGAATCCATGTAATAAAATTCATTATGATTATCAACATCAATCTATTTTGAAAAATAATTTGAATAAACATAAATCACAAATGAATTATTTTTCAAACAAATATAATCATATAAAGATGTCACATAATCATAATATGAATTTAAAAGATAAACAACCAAGGTATGATTGGAGACCCTTAAAGAAAAATGACACATCAACTTTAATTGAAAAGACCCATTTATTCTTGTCTTCTAAAAAATCATCATGTCATATTTGGGTACCCATAGGAACCATTACACATGGTCAACTTTGGATACCTAAATCTCTTATCATTTACTATCTCCCAAATGCATGAAGTAGAAACTATTAAGAAAATGAAATATCATTATTTTACTTCATGATATGCTTATTGTCTCTTTTCTTTTGTTTATTTTTTATTATTTTTTTTGAACAAACATGCTATGATCACTTTATATTTCATGGGATATGACTTACACATTTTAAGCCTTATATTTAACAAATCAAATTGAATTAAAATTGAAAATTAAGTCATATATTTTTCAAAGTGATCTATCTCTCATCTTTGATTGTTCTTTATCCTTTTAAATCCTTTACCCTTAATTGTCTTGAATTATCATTATAAATTGAATATTGAAATTATTATCAAGACTATTGAAACTATTTTAAAGATTGGATTTAAATGGTTTATTAAAGGGCTTAAACTAAAAATTAAAATGCACAACATTTTTTGATTCTTTTCTATTTTTGTTTGCTGCATATGATAACCATTATAATGAAGAATATTATCTAGAAAAATTGAAAACAAAAATTCATCTAAACACATGTTTAATCTTTCAAAAATGCGAGTTTACGATCAAAACTTCAAACAGCCATATCTTTTGATCCGCTCGTCTGATTTTTGCGTTTAACATATTTTCGAAAAGAGCACAGAAATCTCCATCCACCGGCGAACTAGGCTTGCCCATTTGAGTTCGTTTGGTGCTGTCAATTTGCCCAATTTCAACTCCGTTTAAAAAAAAACTATCTTAGTTTGCTTGATTTGGAAATTTCTGTGTTTATGGATTTTTTCATCACATGCTATCCTTAGTATAATTGTTTCATATATTAATTTAGATATTATGTGTGTGATGTGTGTCACCAATATTTGCATGTAATTTAGACCTTAGAATCATCTTGTATCATTAAGATCAAATCAAAAGTTTAATCATTTCATTCTAGGTCTAAAGAAAATTAATTTGAAAACTTCTCATATTATATATCTCCATTAATCCTATGTAATAACATTGCATTCAAACTCATCATCCTAGCATGACTTCTTATTTTATGCTTAAATTTATATGCTAGGTATAACACTTATAATGTTATTCAAATTTCATGATAACTATGTGATTTGAAATTATAATAGAATACTAAAATTCCAACAAACACATAGTTTATGGATTAATCATTAGAATATATATGAATATTGTATCATGAATCATATATTATCATGTAAAACCAAAGATCAATAAATTCAATTATTGAAAGCAATCGTATAAATTTCAAAACTTTATATATGTGATCTTTGTCTTTTATATGATTAGATGGTCATCATTTTTTTTCTAGACTCACAAATCAAACATGCTTATTTAAAAGAAAATCACCAAATCATTTTGTCATAAGTCTAGGAGATTAGAATTTTCATACATCATGATGATCTAACATATATTCTATGCAAAATTGTCTATAATCATAAATCATAATTCATGTTCTATCAAGAAAAATCTCAAAACAATAATACCACCTAAGAATTATGAATCTTATGATAAAAATATGAATATTGTTTTCTTTACATTAGTTGGTGTATGGATATGCTTTGATATTGATTGCATGTATCTCACAAATATATAGATTCTAGAACCAACTTAGGAATAATAAAGATAAATCAAACTTAATCATCACTCTATTCTAGATCTATAATTTGAAATTCTATTTTGGAATACATGCAATATTAATATTAATCTTATGACATGACATTAAATCCAAAACGTATCATACTAGCTTTATCACTTCTTGAATATTAGTAATTGTGCTAGTTATCACATATCGTCATCTCATAAAAGTAGAAAAATTATGCGGCTTTATATAACTCATCACATTAAACAAAACCCATAGTTTATATATCAACCCTTAGATTTAAAAGCATAGGTTGTCCAAAAGATTATTTCACCTATGACTTGATATCTCACAATAGCAGGGCGTAGGGTTGTATGCATTAGAAACCTAACCTCTAAGTTATGTCTTGTCCTTAACCGGGGAGGGTTCCAGTGGGGCCTTGATGACTGATATTTTAGTCATCATTTTAGGAAAATATCTTATTAGATATTTAAATAAATTTTCGCATTTTGTTCGTTGTTTTAATAAATTTTCGTAAAAATAATATTGTACGTTATAACTAATATATTCTCTATATTTGTAGGGATTCTGCAGGCATGAGTGGGATTTATGTGCGAAATCTCGCTGTCGCGTCCAAGACTCGCAAGCTCTCACAATATCTACATATATATATACATATGTATGTGTTTATATATATACATATGTATATGTTTATAACTTTATATATATATATAAATATATATATGTTTATAACTTTATATATATATAAATATATATATATATATATGTTTATAACTTTATATATATATTGTTCAAGCACTGCCACCTTTGCATGGAGCTCCGCCACCACCCTTCAGCAAACCGTCCGGCCACCTCCATGCAACTGTTCCGGCCACCTCCAACACAGCAGCCCTCCTCCAAGGTCGCCACCACCACCTCTCCCGAGTCCAATATCCAAGTTGCAGCAGCCAAAACGCCACCTTCTCCATGCAGCAGCTGCTCCGGCCAAACATCTCGTTCAACAGTCGGCCGCCTCCAACTCCTCCATGACATCTATCCATGCCATAGAGGCCACCTCCAACGATGTTGACGTGGCCCAGGAGATCCCGTCGATGACTTTTGCCGTTTCACGTTTCCCACGGAAGAGTAAAATCAACATTAATGCTGGAATTAATTTCATTTGGCCAAGCACTGTAGCATGAACAGTAGCGGCCAAATGAAATTAATTCCAGCCGTTTGTGCTAAGCTAGTTTATAAATAGCTAATTCCTACAACATTAGAGGAGGAGACTGAGAAATAATACGCAGAAGATTTATTAGAGGAGATTTAGACAAGAAATCTCTAGGAGTCAAACTTGTAACTTTTTTTCCTTTTCACTTTTATTTTAGCAGCTCTAAATCTTGTACTTTGAATCTCCCCTTTAAATTTAAAAATTCATGTGTGTAACTCGCACTTTTATTTTGAAACTCTTTTTCCGTTAGCCGTAAAATCTCAATTTTATTTCTCTTAGAGAATTATTCATATTTCAATTTGGTGTTCTTGTAGCGATATTCGTTTCATAATGTCTCAGTTTTAAAATAATTATTTATTCATCTCCATGAGCGGCTAATTTCTTTGGTGATCGGTCGCAATAATCCGAGTATGAGATAATATTGTTATAACTTATGAAAATTGCTTTTCTCTTATTGTTGAACGCCTACGATTTACCTTTGATCTAAAAAATTATTATGAGGCTATATCATTAATATATAATCTTCATATTGTTTTCGTTCTTTAGTTAGCCGAGAGGCTCGTAAAATGAGTTGATCGCTCATTGGTAAAAAGAGTAGAACGCAACCCTCGAGAGAGGACCATGTAACTCCTCCGGATTGGAGTAAAATCCAATAGCGAGGTTCACACCCTAAGGAAAGTCTTAGGCGATGCGATTTGAGAACGAAAGTTCGGTCGATACACCTAAGCTTAGTTGAACCTAAACCTCGAAAGAGGAGTGTTCATACTTTGGGAACCTCCACGGTCAAAGCCTCTTCAACAAGAGAATTGCATTCCATTCTCATTTTAATATTCTCAATTTCCGAGGTGATTCAAGATCCGGTGCTAGCTTTTAAACCATCGATTTAATTCCGTTAGCATTTCTTCTAGTTTTTACTATTCGCAACCACAACTCAATTTGTATTTGATAAGATAATAACGATTTTCAAAGTAGAATTACTCAACCACCCCGAGTCTAATAAGACCTTGGTTTTTATAAACCTATACTACTTTCGACGCGGTACACTTGCCGTTGTCGTTTGCAGTCATAGTTTTGCGCATCAAGTTTTTGGCGCCGTTGTCGGGGACCTTGGTCGATAATTTGAAAAAGAAATAGTTATTAATTTTATCGTTCTCTTTCTTCTCACCCCTTTCTTTTAAATTTTTTAAAAATCTTAAAAGGCGTAATCTAAATTCCTGGAAAGGACGCTTTGGGCTTGAATTCCCATCACAGCCTCTAATACCTTGCGAGCCCTTCACCGGGTTGACCTTGGGAAGTCTGGGACTAATTTAACCCGCTTATTGAAAAAAAATATACATAATAAAAATATTTTTAAAAATCCATTCATTTAAGTGAAAGTTGTTTCCTTTTTTTATTCTTATTATGAAATTAGTAAAAGCGGTCGTTAAAATTACCGTGCTTCAAAACCAAATTGAACTCTTACAAGCCGCACGAAGGCGCCAGTTTAGTTGTTATTATTGTGGTGCGCCTCATCAAAGTGAGGAATGTTATTTACATTTATATTCTCAAAATAATTATTATGATAATAATTATCCTCAATATTATGCAAATAATTTTGATAATAATTATGATCATAATTTTTCATCTTTTAATGAAAATAAGTTTTCAAACTTTGATGAAAATAATTTTTCTAATTTTAATAAGAATAATTTTTCGGCATTTAATAATTGTTCTTCTAGCTCCGAAGTAGATTATTCCTCGTGGAAAGCTCACCCGGATAGTTTTCGGAGCAATGAAGATAAATCTTTAGATCCGAATTTTTGTTTTTCTTCTTGTACACCGTAATTTTCGTTCTCTAAATTTGGGGAAATTCCGTAGATCCAAATAGATACTTCCCCCCAAAATTTAGAGGAAAATATTATTTCTGTTGCGGAACGCTTAGGGCTCGTGGTAGACCGGTTCACTTGAACCACCTTATCTCGTGAGCGAACTAAGCGCGCAAACAGTCAATTAGAGATTTGCTGAGTACACAGGGACTTTTTAACGTGGAAAACCCGGAAAGGGTAAAAAACCACGCGGCCGGAGCTGTGCCGACCAAACTTCACTATCTTCTAGGGGTTACAATTTGGAAACTAGAACTTGAGCGCGACAGGCCGCTGCTCGTTACGATATTTGGAGAGAGAGAGAACGAGCTCCGAGGGTGACAGGTCACCTCTCGGAAAAACTAAGTCTTTTTCCCTTCTGAGAATGCTAGTCGCCTTTCGGAAGTGAGACGGCTAGTCGCCTTTTCTTTCTGAGAATGCTAGTCGCCTTTCGGAAGTGAGAAGGCTAGTTGCCTTTCGGGATGATGAAGATCTTCAAGTCCACGAAGGAGATCTTCAAGCGCCGAAGGAGAATTCCGCAAAAGTCTGCAAGGAGATCTCCCGGGTCCAGAAGTCAAGGTCCTCTCAAATGAAGCCTTGGGGCTCCTTTTATAGCTTTGGCCGGGGGCGACCCGGTAATTTTGTCGTTGGTAGTTTCCATAAATGCTCGGTGGACGAATCATATTCTCCGGTTCGGGGCCCTCGGATCGCCATTTTTCATAAATGACCACCTTGCCCCTCGGGCAGCTTGGGCAGCTCGGGCAGTTCGGGCAGTTCCGTTGGAGGCGAAAAAGGCGACTGGCCGTTCCTGAAAAGTGAGAAGCCTGAAAGACAAAAAGTGAGAACGCCTGAAAGACAAAAAGTGAGACGCCTGAAAGACAAAAAGTGAGAACGCTACCGAACGTGTTCGAAAGCGTTCTGAGCGCGCGTGAGAGCTAAAGTGCTCCGAGCGTGTAACGAACATGGAAGCGCTTTGAATGCGCTTAGAGGCGTTCTGAGCGCTCGTAAGCGCGGAGGCGTTGTGAACGCGCTTGGAGGCGTTCTGAGGGCGCGTAAGCGCGGAGGCGTTCTGAGCGAACGGTGGAACGGGAAGTTGTCCCCCAAAGGGGAATTGGGGTCCGACGTGCCCGACGAGGGGGCGTGAATACGGCGGGGTCCCCTACGAGCCTCCCCCTGCGGAGAAAGTGCGTGGAGGAGGCCTGACCGCACCCTAAGGGCGGCGCGGTTGGGCTGCACCCCTGGGGGATGCGGCTAGGCCGCACCCCAAGGGGGTGCGGTTTGGCCGCACCCCTCAAGGGGGGTGCGGCTTGGGCCGCACTCCCCAAGGGGTGCGGCTAGGGCCGCACCCCTTGAGGGGTGCGGCTAGGGCCGAACCCCTTGAGGGGTGCAGCTGGGCCGCACCCCTAAAGGGGGGTGCGGCTGGGGCCGCACCCCTCAAGGGAGGTGCGGCTCGGGCCGCACCTCTCAAGGGGTGCGGCTGGGGCCGCACCTCTCAAGGGGTGCGGCTGGGCCGCACCCCTCAAGGGGGGTGCGGCTTGGGCCGCACCCCCCAAGGGGTGCGGCTGGAGCCGCGCCCCTTGAGGGGTGCAGTCGGGGCGCGGCCGGGCCACTTCCCCGCGATGGGGGGTGATGCCCGCGTGCTACTGCGTGCTACCGTGCACGCGGTGGTGCATGCACCTGCGGTTTGCTCCGTGCGCGCCTTGACTCTGGCGGATGGCGGCGGGAATGGCGGGCTCGGTCTTTTCAACTCAAGCGATTGTGCGTTGTCCGTTGCCCCCACCTTTCTTAAGCGGGGTTTCCTTTAGACGCACCCCAAGGCCTTTACGGGTGGTATAACATAAGCCCCTCAAACCTTCGGAGTCCGAGTTTCGGTGCGAGGAGTTCGGAGGTTTTAATTTTTCTGTGGCGGCTTTGATCATTGCTCTCTTTGTGGTGCCTTGGGTAGGAGTTGCCGTCGGGGGTAAGTGTGGTTGACTTTGTTTCTTTGTCCTGGTCTGGCGTTTATCGCCCTGTGCTGGGTCGTGATAGACCTCTGTTGGTCCTGCTACCCTAGTTGCTGACAGAGCGTTGACTGAGGGAAGACCTTTTAAGATGGCCAGCGAAGGGCGTCGGCTTTCTGAGATTGTTGCTTGGCCTTCTGCCTAGCATTGATGTCTGTCTAGGTTGAGTGTTTTCTGCAAAATAATAGATGAATTTCCGCGGTTCTGAGCCCGCGGCTTTTATATAATAGAAAATTAGCTTGCGCAAGTCTGTGCTTGCGGCTTTTTTGCGCGAGTCTGTGCTCGCGGCTTTTTGCACGAGTCTGTGCTCGCGGCTTTTTTGCACGAGTCTGTGCTCGCGGCATGGCCGGTGAATAGCGGGTGTATTCAAACCGTGGGTGAACGCAAGGGGGGCAGGCCCCTACGTCACCGGGACTCGACGGCAGAGGAGAAGGGCGAACCTACAATCGACGGCGGTGCAAAGCCCCCGGGGCAGGGCCCCGTAAGTTAGCGCACTACCTGGAGGCAGTTGCTGTTCTTTAGCGCACTGCCCGGAGGCAGGTGCTGTTCATTAGCGCACTGCCTTGAGGCAGGTGCTGTTCATTAGCGCACTGCCTGAAGGCAGGTGCTGTTCATTAGCGCACTGCCTGAAGGCAGGTGCTGTTCATTAGCGCACTGCCTGAAGGCAGGTGCTGTTCATTAGCGCACTGCCTCGAGGCAGGTGCTGTTCATTAGCGCACTGCCTCGAGGCAGGTGTTGTTCATTAGCGCACTGCCTCGAGGCAGGTGCTGTTCTTTAGCGCACTGCCTCGAGGCAGGTCCTGTTCATTAGCGCACTGCTTCGAGGCAGGTGCTGTTCATTAGCGCACTACCTCGAGGCAGGTACTGTTCATTAGCGCACTGCCTTGAAGCAGGTGTTGTTCATTAGCGCACTGCCTTGAGGCAGGTGCTGTTCATTAGCGCACTGCCTTGAGGCAGGTGCTGTTCATTAGCGCACTGCCTGGAGGCAGGTGCTGTTCATTAGCGCACTGCCTCGAGGTAGGTGATGTTCATTAGAGCACTGCCTTGAGGCAGGTGTTGTTCTTTAGCGCACTGCCTCGAGGCAGGTGCTGTTCATTAGCGCACTGCCTTGAGGCAGGTGCTGTTCATTAGCGCACTGCCTGGAGGCAGGTGATGTTCATTAGCGCACTGCCTTGAGGCAGGTGCTGTTCATTAGCGCACTGCCTTGAGGCAGGTGCTGTTCATTAGCGCACTGCCTTGAGGCAGGTGCTGTTCATTAGCGCACTGCCTTGAGGAAGGTGCTATTTATTAGCGCACTGCCTGGAGGCAGGTACTGTTCATTAGCGCACTGCCTTGAAGCAGGTGCTGTTCATTAGCGCACTGCCTTGAGGCAGGTGCTGTTCATTAGCGCACTGCCTTGAGGCAGGTGCTGTTCATTAGTGCACTGCCTTGAGGCAGGTGTTGTTCATTAGCGCACTGCCTGGAGGCAAGTGATGTTCATTAGTGCACTGCCTGGAGGCAGGTGCTGTTCATTTGCGCACTGCCTCGAGGCAGGTGCTGTTCATTAGCGCACTGCCTCGAGGCAGGTGCTGTTCTTTAGCGCACTTCCTCGAGGCAGGTGCTGTTCATTAGCGCACTGCCTTGAGGCAGGTGCTGTTCATTAGCGCACTGCCTGGAGGCAAGTGCTGTTCATTAGCGCACTGCCTTGAGGCAGGTGCTGTTCATTAGCGCACTGCCTTGAGGCAGGTGCTGTTCATTAGCGCACTGCCTTGAGGCAGGTGCTGTTCATTAGCGCACTGCCTTGAGGAAGGTGCTATTCATTAGCGCACTGCTTGGAGGCAGGTGTTGTTCATTAGCGCACTTCCTTGAGGCAGGTGCTGTTCATTAGCGAGTGGACGTCTTTACGTAGTTTCGATGGCGCAAGATATGACATGCGTGAAATAGAACTTTAAAAACTCTTAGTCGTAGTGGTAATTTACGCAAAGTTTTTATAGAAACAAAGTTGATAGAACATTTCAGTGGCGCGGGTAGAGCCCCGCTAATAGGCGTGAAGCGTTCTCCCGAGATGACTGACTTAAGGGTTGCCTCCAAGTACTTCTTGACAAGCCGCTAGCTGATCTCCTGCTAGCCGAATAGTCGCCTAGTCTCGTAGGAATTTCCCCAGTAGGCCTTGTTTGACGAGTTGCTCGATTTCATCCTTAAGCTTAGAGCAATTTTCCGTGTCATGTCCTTGTCCACGATGGAACTCACAATATTTTGTCTGGTCCCCTGAGTTTTTAGCGAGGGGTCTGGGCTTGCGGAGCGTCTGGTTGTCTTTGATTGCGTATAGTACGTTAGTCCTGGTAGTGTTCAGGGGAGTGTAGTCCTGATGTTGGCGAGATCCTCGGTCTCGGCTGGAGTTGTCGTAATGCTTGCTTTTCTTATTGGGAGTTGTCTGCGGCAGCGACTCCTCTTTCTTCTTCTTTGAGCTCCCCTCGAACTGCTGGCGGTGCGCTTCAATTGCCTCATCTGCTGCTATCTGGGCCTCGACTCGCTAAACGAGGTCAGGGTAGCTTGGTACGGTCTCTCTCATTAGAGCTGAGTAAAAGCCACTTGGGCGGAGTCCTCCAAGGAAGAGTCCCCGTAAGAGCTCGGGATCGACTCCTGGGATCTGTCGAGCCTCCGTAGTGAAGCGTCGGAAGAAATCTTTGAGTGTTTCTCCGTCGTTTTGGCGGATCCCTGAGAGATGGGAGGGATCTCGGACAATTCTGCGGTTGGCGATGAATTGGTCCACGAACTGCTGCGCCATTTCTGCGAAGTTGTTGATAGCCCCATTCGGCAGGGAGTGGAACCAAGTGCGCGCTTGCCCCTTCAAGGTTGCCGGGAACACCTGACAGAGGAGCTGATCAGGGGCGTTGTAAATCCTCATGATGGTGGTGAAGTGATTGACATGTTCCAATGGGTCGTCCGTCCCGTCGAACGTCTCGATGTTGGGAAGCTTGAAGCCATTAGGAATTGGATGGGCTAAGACTTGAGGTGATAGCGGGGATTCATGATGCACGGGACGGCGGGCGAGAGCGGCGCGTCGTCCAGCTTGGGCATACTCTTCCTCTATCATGTTGCGTATCTCTTCCTGTGTAGCTCTTTCCACTGCTTGCACAGGGGCAGCTCTTCCGTGGTGGTGGAGGCGGTGATCAGCTTCTGGGCCTCCAGCTGGTGGGCCAAGGTGAGCGGTACTTGCCGCATTGGAGAATCCTTATGAAGCTTCGTCTTCTTGGACAGCCTCCCTGTTCGGGGCATGATTCAGAGCCGGGGGCGGCGGTGCGTTCAAAGCTGGCGGTTGGTTCGGAACTTGAGGAGCCCCAAGATTCCTCACGAGGGCCAACATCTCAGCTTGATGTTCTTCGATCTGCTGCATGCGCACCTCCAAACCTGCTGCAGGTGCAGGCAGCGCCTCCTCCGCGGGAGGTGCATTGATAAGTGAGTGGGAGGGAGCTGGGTCGACGCGTCCTTCCGGCATCGATCCTTCAGTAATGTGAGCACTCTTTCTTGCCATAGCAGTTGGCTCTCGAAGAGTTTTTCGGGAAAGTTTCCCACAGACGACGCCAAACTGTTGGGGAACGCTTAGGGCTCGTGGTAGACCGGTTCACTTGAACCACCTTAGCTCGTGAGCGAACTAAGCGCGCAAACAGTCAATTAGAGATTTGCTGAGTACACAGGGACTTTTTAACGTAGAAAACCCGGAAAGGGTAAAAAACCACGCGGCCGGAGCTGTGCCGACCAAACTTCACTATCTTCTGGGGGTTACAATTTGAAAACTAGAACTTGAGCGCGATAGGCCGCTGCTCGTTACGATATTTGGAGAGAGAGAGAACGAGCTCCGAGGGTGACAGGCCACCTCTCGGAAAAACCAAGTCTTTTTCCCTTCTGAGAATGCTAGTCGCCTTTCGGAAGTGAGACGGCTAGTCGCCTTTTCCTTCTGAGAATGCTAGTCGCCTTTCGGAAGTGAGAAGGCTAGTCGCCTTTCGGGATGATGAAGATCTTCAAGTCCACGAAGGAGATCTTCAAGCGCCGAAGGAGAATTCCGCAAAAGTCTGCAAGGAGCTCTCCCGGGTCCAGAAGTCAAGGTCCTCTCAAATGAAGCCTTGGGGCTCCTTTTATAGCTTTGGCCGGGGGCGACCCGGTAATTTTGTCGTTGGTAGTTTCCATAAATGCCCGGTGGATGAATCATATTCTCCGGTTCGGGGCCCTCAGATCGCCATTTTTCGTAAATAACCACCTTGCCCCTCGGGTAGCTTGGGCAGCTCGGGCAGTTCAGGTAGTTCCGTTGGAGGCGAAAAAGGCGACTGGCCGTTCCTGAAAAGTGAGAAGCCTGAAAGACAAAAAGTGAGAACGCCTGAAAGACAAAGTGAGACGCCTGAAAGACAAAAAAGTGAGAACGCTCCCGAACGTGTTCGGAAGCGTTCTGAGCGCGCGTGAGAGCTAAAGTGCTCCGAGCGTGTAACGAACATGGAAGCGCTTTGAACGCGCTTAGAGGCGTTCTGAGCGCTCGTGAGCGCGGAGGCGTTCTGAACGCGCTTGGAGGCGTTCTGAGGGCGCGTGAGCGCGGAGGCGTTTTGAGCGAACGGTGGAACGGGAAGTTGTCCCCCAAAGGGGAATTGGGGTCCGACGCGCCCGACGAGTGGGCGTGAATACAGCGGGGTCCCCTACGAGCCTCCCCCTACGGAGAAAGTGCGGGGAGGAGGCCTGACCGCACCCTAAGGGCGGCGCGGTTGGGCCGCACCCCGGGGGGATGCAGCTAGGCCGCACCCCAAGGGGGTGCGGTTTGGCCGCACCCCTCAAGGGGGGTGCGGCTTGGGCCGCACTCCCCAAGGGGTGCGGCTAGGGCCGCACCCCTTGAGGGGTGCGGCTAGGGACGCACCCCTTGAGCGGTGAGGCTGGGCCGCACCCCTAAAGGGTTGTGCGGCTAGGGCCGCACCCCCGAGGGGTACGGCTGGGGCCGCACCCCTCAAGGGAGGTGCGGCTCGGGCCGCACCTCTCAAGGGGTGCGGCTGGGGCCACACCTCTTGAGGGGTGCGGCTGGGCCGCACCCCTCAAGGGGGGTGCGGCTTGGGCCGCACCCCCCAAGGGGTGCGGCGGGAGCCGCGCCCCTTGAGGGGTGCAGTCGGGGCGCGGCCGGGCCGCTTCCCCGCGATGGGGGGTGATGCCCGCGTGCTACTGCGTGCTACCGTGCACGCGGTGGTGCATGCACCTGCGGTTTGCTCCATGCGCTCCTTGACTCTGGCGGATGGCGGAGGGAATGGCGGGCTCGGTCTTTTCAACTCAAGCGATTGTGCGTTGTCCGTTTCCCCCACCTTTCTTAAGCGGGGTTTCCTTTAGACGCACCCCAAGGCCTTTACGGGTGGTATAATAATTTCTTCTAGTATTTTTCCTAATTTTCACGAGAATAATTGTTCAGCTTCTAATAATTTTTCTTCTAGCCCCGGAGTAGATTATTCTTGGTGGCAAGGTCACCCAGATAGCTCTCTGAGCGATGAAGAAAAATCTTTAGATCCGAATTTTTATTCTTCTTCTTATACGCCGCAATTTTCTTTCTCTAATTTTGGGGAATCTCCACCGATTCAATTTGATACTTCCCCCCAAACTTTAGAGGATTATATTATTTCATCTAATGCTTTTTCTCCATCTTTTGATAATTTAGTTATGGAGAAACATGTGTTTCCATGTAATCCCATAACTTCTTTTACCAAAAATGAAAAAAAATTCTCTTACCAAGAAATTCTTAATGTTTTGGGCACCCCGGATGAACTAGAAGAAGAACAAGTTTCTTCCCCCACTTCACCCGGATTTCCTTTTCTTTATCATGAATTTTCGCAAATCTCTTCTATTTTAATTCAACCGGAATTTCATGAAATATTAGTGTCCGAAAATCTTATTCCGCTTGGTAATCCACTAGATTTTTCTAAAGAAAATTTAATTTTAGAAAAGGAAAAACCAAAGCTTAATTTTATATTTTCGCAAGCACCTCCTCCTTGCGAAAATTTTTCTGAATCGTTTATTTGTGATTCTTTATACACTAACAATTTTCAGGTTGAAGATGAGTCGTTGCTACCCCAAATAATCGACGATCCATATGCCGCTCATCTGTATAAATCCAAATCACCGCAGGTATGCATAGGTGATTTGGATTTGCATTTTCAAGATCAAAGACAAACGAAGAATCACATGTTAAGCGGAGGAGTAGCCGTGCGACTGACGCCAGCACATTCACCTACGCGTGAATTAGGGGAGTTTCCTGTTCACTTCTCTTTTAATTTTCCTTTTTCCTAACAATAACCGTCTAGCTTAAAGACGGGAAAAAGAAAGCGCTCTTGGGAGGCACCCCTTGCTTATCCTTAATTTTTAGTATTTTTCTTTAAAAGTTTGTTTTCTTTCAAATGTTCTTCATACTTAGTTTTAAACATTGGGGACAATGTTTAATTTTAAGTATGGGGTTGTAGCTTTGCGTTCGCTGTATTTTTATTTGAAAAAAAGAAAAAAATATTATAATTTAATAAAAATCTAATTTTTTGGAAAGGGCGCTTTGGTCTTGAACTCCCATCATAGCTCCTAGTACCTTGCGAACCCTTCACCGGGTAGCCCTTGGGAAGTCCAAGAAAAATTTTTTTTATAATAATATATTTATAGATATTTCTCCGTTTTACTTGTTGTTTTTATTTTTCTAGAAATCTGGTTTGAGGTTTGATTATAAGTATTCTTACATTTTTAATTTAGCTAATATTTTGTTTTATCAGAATTTGTTAAACTTAAATTTGAAGTAATTTAGTTTTAAGAAACATTTTATGTTTTTAATTTGATTAGAGAATCTATTTAGCACTACTTCTCCTTTTAATTTTAAATAGCTTCACTTTGTGGTAAATTGGCTAAACATTTCTAGATTTTTATTATATTCTCTTTTAACTTTAAGATCTTAGGAAATTTTATTCCACTAAAAATTTGCTCTCAAAATAGTTTAATTTATAAACTAGAAGTATTTTTTCCCCCTCACCCTTTGTTGGCAAATAAAAAAAATATAGAAAAAGATCATATGTCATGAGAATAAGAGGATAAAATTCATTTTTTCCTCAACATATGCACCCAAAATCATTTAAAAAATTATATGTCATGATGTAAGAGGATAAAATTCATTACATCTAAAACATATACATTTTTGGTTTTTGATTGAAGATAATTTTAAAAGATTATATGACATGGAAAATAAGAGGATAAAATTCATTATTTTCCTAAACATATACAATTTCGTATTCAAATAAGGTGAGAGGATAAAATTCATCACCTTTATTTTAATATCTCTTCATTTTGCCATTTCGTTTAAACCCATCCCTAGCCAATTTCATTGTTTCTAGTCCTGAACTAAATTATTAAGAGAGCAATATTTTGGTAGGTGTCTTTTCCTTAAGTTTCTTTTATGTTATAGTGTTTATAATTTCAATTTAATTTTGTTTGAAAATTTCTATGATTTCGTTTGCTAAATAGTCATCTTGAGAAGTATACAGCTAAGCAGATTTCTCTTTTTAAATTATCACCGTAACTTATGACTTAATTCTTGAATTCCTAGAATTTACTTTTAACTTACTCTTGGTTTAACGAAATTTTAGTTATTTAGAAATAATATCGATTTCTTGTAATTCTTTCCTCACTCTTTTGCTCTGGAATAGCAAAAGCTCAAGTATGGAGGTGTTTGATGACTGATATTTTAGTCATCATTTTAGGCTAATATCTTATTAGATATTTAAATAAATTTTCGTATTTTGTTCGTTGTTTTAAAAAAATTTCGTAAAAATAATATTGTACGTTATAACTAATATATTCTCTATATTTGTAGGGATTCGGCAGGCATGAGTGGGATTTATGTGCGAAATCTCGCTGTCGCATCCAAGACTCGCAAGCTCTCACAATATCTACATATATATATACATATGTATGTGTTCATATATATAAATATGTATATGTTTATAACTTTATATATATATATATATGTTTATAACTTTATATATATATATAAATATATATATATATGTTTATAACTTTATATATATATTAATGTATATATATTGTTCAAGCACTGCCACCTTTGCATGGAGCTCCGCCACCACCCTTCAGCAAACCGTCCGGCCACCTCCAAGCAACTGTTCCAGCCACCTCCAACACAGCAGCCCTCCTCCAAGTTCGCCACCACCACCACCTCTCCCGAGTCCAATATCCAAGTTGCAGCAGCCAAAACGCCACCTTCTCCATGCAGCAGCTGCTCCGGCCAAACATCTCGTTCAACAGTCGGCCGCCTCCAACTCCTCCACATCATCTATCCATGCCATAGAGGCCACCTCCAACGATGCTGACGTGTCCCAGGAGATCCCGTCGATGACTTTTGCCGTTTCACGTTTCCCCCGGAAGAGTAAAATTAACATTAACGCTGGAATTAATTTCATTTGGCCAAGCACTCTAGCATGAACAGTAACGACCAAATGAAATTAATTCCAGCCGTTTGTGCTAAGCTAGTTTATAAATAGCTAATTCCTACAGCATTAGAGGAGAAGACCGAGAAGTAATACGCAGAAGATTTATTAGAGGAGATTTAGACAAGAAATCTCTAGGAGTCAAACTTGTAACTTTTTTCCTTTTCACTTTTATTTTAGCAGCTCTAAATCTTGTACTTTGAATCTCCCCTTTAAATTTAAAATTTCATGTGTGTAACTCGCACTTTTATTTTGAAACTCTTTTTCCGTTAACCGTAAAATCTAAATTTTATTTCTCTTAGAGAATTATTCATATTTCAATTTGGTGTTCTTGTAGCGATATTCGTTTCATAATGTCTCAGTTTTATAATAATTATTTATTCATCTCCATGAGCGGCTAATTTCTTTGGTTCTCGGTCGCAATAATCCGAGGATGAGATAATATTGTTATAACTTATGAAAATTGCTTTTCTCTTATTGTTGAACGCCTACGATTTACCTTTGATCTAAAAATTTATTATGAGGCTATATCATTAATATATAGTCTTTATATTGTTTTCGTTCTGTAGTTAGCCGAGAGGCTCGTAAGACGAATTGATCGCTCATTGGTAAAAAGAGTAGAACGCAACCCTCGAGAGAGGACCACGTAACTCTTCCGGATTGGAGTAAAATCCAATAGCGAGGTTCACACCCTAAGGCAAGTCTTAGGCGATGCGATTTGAGAACGAAAGTTCGGTCGATACACCTAAGCTTAGTTGAACCTAAACCTCGAAAGAGGAGTGTTCATACTTTGGGAACCTCCACGGTCAAAGCCTCTTCAACAAGAGAATTGCATTCCATTCTCATTTTAATATTCTCAATTTCCGAGGTGATTCAAGATCGGGTGCTAGCTTTTAAACCATCGATTTAATTCCGTTAGCATTTCTTCTAGTTTTTACTATTCGCAACCACAACTCAATTTGTATTTGATAAGATAATAACGATTTTCAAAGTAGAATTACTCAACCACCCCGAGTCTAATACGACCTTGGTTTTTATAAACCTATACTACTTTCGACGCGGTACACTTGCCGTTGTCGTTTGTAGTCATAGTTTTGCGCATCAGGCCTTGCGAGGCACTGGGGGGAAAGAGTGCTAGGTTGAGCGTTCTCTAGTGTATGCATATGGGACATACTTATATTACTCTTTGCATGATCATTTTATTTACTTATCACTTAAATCACGCATATTTTGGGTTGTTTAATAAAAAATGTCCTCTTGTGTTTAAATAATTTATCTTTTTGAGCTTAAATGTTTTTGTAAAACATATGTACTTGAAAAAGCTAGTTTCATGCAAATTTGATCCACCTAGAGATCTCCAAAAATTCTGAAATTTCAGCATAGAACTACTCTAAGGACACTTAATCAAAATAAAAAATAAAAAATTTAAATTCTTAAAATATCGTGTACTGTTTCCAGCGCTAGCATTAGCGTCGACGCTAGCATGGGTGTCTGATTTTTCTGTGTTTTAAAATTCTCTAAAAATCTATAAAAATATGTTAGTTCATATGTACTACTTATTTGTTGTGTTTCTGACTTTTGTTATTTTTGTTTTTATTCATATTATAAAAAAAATAAAAAAAAATAAAAAAGTACAAAAAATATGTTTTGAGATTTTCTGTTTTTATTTATATCATGGAAAATCAATTATAAAATTTCAAAATTCAAAAATACAAAAATATGTTTTTATGGTTTTCTGTTTTTATTTATATTATGAAAAATCAACTACAAAAATTCAAAACTCAAAAATACAAAAATATGTTTGTATGATTTTTCTGTGTTTATTTCATTAAAAAATAAAAAATAAAAAAAAAACTTGTATGACATTTATTGCTAATATCAAGCATGAATGAATTCTATTATTTAGACTTATTTACAATGTTAAAATTTATTCCTTGAAATTACTATGAACATTGTTTTGTTTATCATGCTTTGATATATCTATTTAAAGTGCATCAGTTGTATTGAAAAATATGTGTAGAACCAAGCTTAGCATGCCTCTAAGTATGAGTAAATGTATTATGATTAATAATGATACCTTTCACTCACTTATTTTTGGTAATCAACATGTGTTTAAATCTAAAAATGCTTGCTTGTGTATTGTATTTGTACAATGAATTAAAACTTGCATACGTTTATTGCCTACACTACATTTGAATTGCACTTATGAAATTTAGAAAAGTGGTTAAGTTTAAAAAATTGGGTTTGCAAAACAAGTGTATTCGGAGAATGTTGTCTCACAAATATGAACAAAAAAATATATATATATATGTAGACAAATATAACTCCACCAAGCACTACTTGAACCTCCTGATAAGTCTTCATAAGCATTGTGAGGTTGAGCACCTTGGAAAGAATAGTAAAGTGTCTTGTGCAAACCTTTGTTACTACACCACTTTTTTAAAAACTATGTGCATTAAAAGTGTGTGAAAGTTGATATACTTGTGTTTTATTGTGCACTTTACTTTACATATGTCTTGTGTTTTGTTGATTTAAATCAATTGTTAACATTGCCCAAAATACACTTATGTGCACATCATTATTTTTCATAACACTTCTTCTCATGAGTATTGGATTCTAATGTTTTATCTATACTACTCTTTATATAAGAAATGCACTAGATAACCTAGCATATTCTCTACAATGTCTTAGTATCTCTTGAACTTAAAATTAAGTAACATTGTAGTATAATCTCTCTTTGATATGTTCATTTCATGCTTGGTATCTCTATGAAAAACTTTGAGATTTCAAAGGTTAAAACATGTTTCAAATTTGAACTAAAACTCATATTTTTTCTTATGTTTTTCATGCTTAGGAAAAGATGTTTATTATAATCTTCCGCTTGCATACAACTCTTATCTTTTTATTTGAAATCTCTTATATGCTATGCTTAAAATCTTTATCATTTATAAGAAATGCCTCCTTACTACCCTCACCCCACTTTCTTTTGATAATACCAAAAGGGGGAGATTAATTGAAGAAATCTATATATGAGAAATATAGAAGATTAAGGGGAGAATAATTCATGTAATCTATCATTTAGGGGGAGTAAAACATAAATTGCATTTATGTAGGGGGAGCATTAAGATAGGGGGAGTATGCACATTATCATGCTTATCATATACTATAGTTGCACTATCATCTTGCTTATCCTATACTATAAACACTATTGTTGATTTCTTGCTAAGTGGATTTGTTATTATCAAAAGGGGGAGATTGTTGGACATGTGTGTCACATCCCTTTGTTTGAGAATAACAAATCCCAAATTGTATTTGATCTTGCTTATCGTGTGTTTATAGTGTGCAGGAACTATAGGTGCAAAACTCCACAGGTAGAAAGCAGCTGAATTCAAAAATCTGGAAGAATTCACTACCGCCAGCGCTAGCGCTACCGCCAGGCGCTAGCTCAGGTTCCGTTTGACGAAAACTCCGTTCGACGAAAATTCCGTTCGACGAAATTGAAAACTCCGTTCGACGAAAATTCCGTTCGACGAACTTGAAGCTCCGTTCGACGAAAGTTTGTTCTGCCATGCCGCCGACGGTTTCAGGACCGCTACCGCCAGCGCTAGCGCTACCACCAAGCGCTATCTCAATTTCGTGCACAGCGCCACGCCGCCGATGGTTTTGCAACCGCTCCACACGAACGCTACCGCAGGCGCTAGGAGCTACCGCAGGCGCTTGCGAGAAGTTCTATATATTGGAGCTTTGCTTCTCGTTTTGGCTAATCCATCCAGAGAGGTTGCAAGTGCCACAATTCTACTGCTGCTATGCTGCCGAAGATGGATCTCCCACTAAAAGCTTAAGGAGAATTCTGGAGGAGGACTACGTCACGCTACATCCGAAGGACGATCGCTTCGACCTCGCTCATACTACATCGATCCTTCATCCTCATCTTCAGAAATCTCATATAGGGAGTTTTTATTATTGTTATCTTTACTTTTCATTCCATACTTTCTTTGTAACCGTTTAGTTAATTCGCTTTGTGTTGGCGACTAGGTCTGGGTAGGACTTAGGAGGAAATTCGCCTTGTGTTGGCGACTAGTTCTAGGTGATTAGATCTAGGGGGTGCTCGAGGCCATATCCGGGGAAGGATTGGCTAGAGCGGCTTGAGGCCTCATCCGGGGAAGGATAGGCAAAAGCCAACTGGTTTGTGGGGATACAAGTCGGCATAGAAAAGGAAAAGATATTTACTTTTGTACGCCTCCGATTTCTAGCGATATTGAAATCAAATTTATGTAAACACCTTTTTTATATAAATACAATCATGTCTCTATTTGTGTTTACTTGATTTCACTCCTTTGGCGTTCTCTCTAAAATATTGGTTACAAAGTTTTCAATTCAAATTACTTTACCTAAATTGTTTATTTCAATCTCTTAATCATAAAACAATTTAGTACTTATTTCTAAACTTGAAAATTATGATATTCTCACAAATTAGCTAAATTGTCATTTTGCCTTTCTCATATTATAAAATAATTTAGTAATTTTCATAAAATTATAAGAAAGAATTTGTATTCCCTTATTCACCCCCCCCCCTCTAAGGGCGCCGTAAGATCCAACAGATACTACCTAAAATCTACTATGAAGTGAACTGCAGAAATCTGGACAGCAAAACAGCACGCACTTATCACTTCCCAGCTTTCTGGACAGTCCACTCGACTGGACTTGTAGGAGCTACAGGTCACTTTAGAAAATGAATAACCTATCGTCGGAAAGCTCTTTCCGAGGGCTATAACTTCCATGTTGAGCCCAAGGTCTAATTCCAGTGGGATCAAGCCTAGAAATTTGCTCGACCCTCGCTGCGCACAATTTACCCCTTAACAACCAAGTGCAATGATATGATTTGAAAACATCTTTAGCAAGGGGCTATCATCACATTTATCACACAATTATATAATTAACAACCCTAACTAACATGGGATTTTTAACTGGGAATTACTCATCATCTTTTTCACATAATAAATAATTTGAAATCCTGCATGACAGGGGACTATTCATCATCTTCCCCAAAAACAAGGGTTAGGTCATTACACCTTCTCCCATCCAATACTCCCTCCATAGACCATGGATTTCAAAGAAATCAAATCCTATCCCTTCCTTTTGAAGAGAAGAAGTGATTGAAGGAACTTTTGCGGCAATCGGTGCCCTAACAAGAAAGATCTGGTTTGGTATTTTCCTAGGAAACTCCATTAACTCACAAGCCAAGCTCTTTTGAGCTCAACACCTCTCCTATTTTTTCTTTATGATCTAGCACCAAGGGAGAGGGGTCGGAAGTCACCTTATTTTCCAGTCATGGTTCAAGCTCATCTTCATGGCAGCGGGGTGGTGGTCGGCAAAGCTCCAAATCCTTCTCCAAGCTTGCTCCTTCAAGAACCCTAAGTTAAAACCTTAAGGTGGGAGGAGGAAGATGAAGAAAAGAAGAGGGAGAAGAAGAAGATGATGAAGAAGATATCAGCCCATTTGTGTTATGAGAGAATAAAGAGAGAGAGATATTTGCATTAATGATCATTAATGGCTAAACCATTTCCCCTGCCTTGTGTTGAAACTCAAATCTTTAGTGTCAGCTTCCTATTGGACATCAACTCCACTACAGCCTTATTTTTATGTCATTTCTCGAGAAAAAGAAAGGGCCAGGCCGTTCATCGAACGCCGTTCGGCGAACGCTAGATTGGGCCGTTCGACGAACGCAGCCTTCAGGCCGTTCGCCGAACGCAGACTTCAGGTCGTTCGTCGAACGCAGCCTTCAGGCCGTTCGTCGAACGCAGCCTTCAGGCCGTTCGCCGAACGCAGCCTTCAGGCCGTTCGCCGGATGCAGCCTTCAGGCCGTTCGCCGAGCGCAGCCTTCAGGCCGTTCGCCGAATGCAGCGTTCAGGCCGTTCGTCGAACGCAGCTTCCTAATTGAGGGCTACCTCCACTCTTAGAGATCAGGGCATAACCATGGCCTATTAGGATCTCCAGATCCCACCTGGTCCGAGCATCTCTAAGTGACCCGTGTCACTCGAGGGGTCTAGTTCGAACTGGGATGTTACAAATCCAATAAACGAAGAAACAATTTCGTCCCCGAAATTTAAGTTGAGGTTTTGGGGTTTAAGTTCTGATGAATAGTAAATTATACATATTTTTAATATAGTTTTTACATAATTTTGGGTAATATTGTACGTATTTCATTTATAATATTAAATAAAATGGTTTGTTTTATCTAATGTATATAAATATATATCAATATGAAAAAGGATCTATTTAAGTATGAAACAATATAGAAAAATACTCTTTGTAAATATATTTATCTAAGTATGAATTTTTGAAATTATTTATTTCTATGTACATATAAATAACTAAATGAACAAAACCATAATTAATAAATAATGATGCATATATAAGTAAAAATAATATATATGTAAATCTAACAAATAAAAATAATATATAGATATATAAGTAAAAATAAATATATGTAAATATAATAAATAAATGATATATTTATATGTAAATATGATGTAAAGATATAATAATACGAATATACATATAATATAGTAGTATAGTATAATATTAACATAGTAATAATAATAAATATATTATAAATATAATAAAATGTATTTGTATAAATATATATGTATAATATATGAATATGTATAAGTATATATGTATAATATATAAAAAGTAAATAAAAACAGTATATATATATATATTTTATACATAAACATATAAATAACATAATATATATATATGTCGAGCGGCGTTCGACGAATCTCTCTGTTGCGTTCGACGAACTCCCCGCTGAGATGAGCCTGCCCGCTGAGACCAGACCAGTGCTCAAGCGTTCGACGAAAGGCGCCCTGCGTTCGACGAACTCTCCCCGAGCTGCGTTCGACGAACTCTCCCCGAGATGCGTTCGACGAACTCTCCCCGAGATGCGTTCGATGAACCCCAAGCTGCGTTCGACGAACACTTCACCGCGCTGCGTTCGACGAACTCTCCGCTGCATTCGACGAACTATATATACTATATATATAAATATAACTAACTATATATTTATGTCTGCAGGCGTTCGACGAATCTCTCCCCGAGCGGCGTTCGACGAATCTCTCCCCGAGCGGCGTTCGACGAATCCCTCTCAGTCCAGGCGTTCGATGAATCTCAATCCAGAATCGCCAGCTGCTACCTGCTACCTGCTACCTGCTATTCGCACCCCAACCCGCCAGCTCTCCTTCCAGCAAGCCTGCCCAGCACACTCTCCTTCTAGAACCTCCAGCTGCTTCCCACTAAATCCATAAATATCTTTCTTTTTACTAATTGCATCCCACCTTCTTGTCTATAAATAAGGGGCTCCTCCCTTGTTTTAGAGGTTCATATATTTTAGAACCCAAGTAAGTTTTCTTTTTTGTGAGTTTTGTTTGAGTGTTTGTGAGTTTGTTTGTGTGTTTTCTAAGCCCTAGTTTGAGCTCTTTTTGTCCTCTAAGTTTAGACTTTATTGCAAAAAAGTTGTTATATATATAATAAATATATTGTTTTGTTCTTGTTCTTCTTGTTCTTCTTTTGTTCATGTTGAGTGTGTGAGTGTATGAAGGTAGATTTTATTGTTTTTGTTTTTATTTTAGTTTATTTATTTATTTATGAAAGTGTGTGTGTGTGTATGAGATTAATTTTATTGCTTTCATAATTTAGATTTAATGCTTTAATTTTAATGCTTTCATAACATAGATTTTAATGCTTTCATAATTAGATTTTCAAGCTTTCATAACTTAGCTTTATTGCTTTCTTTAATTTCCGTAGAGTGCGTGCGTATATGAGATAGCTTTTCTGCTTTATTTCAATTAAGTCGTTTAAATTTCCGTAGAGTGCGTGAGTTTTTCATTTAGTGTGTTCTTTTCTTTTCTATCGCTTTTCTTGGTTTTTGCTATATGCACACCAAGCCCGCGATTATCGTCATTTTTGCTTTCTAAATTATTGCAAACGTAAAAATCAATCGATCTTTTCGATAAAATAATAGCGTATTTCTAAAGTAACAATAATCGACACGACCTTGGAAAATTACGACCTTGATATTTTCTAAAAATTTATCTTATACAATACGCGATAAGGTATACTTGCCTTATCGAATGATTAGTTTGGATAATAACGATACGAAAACTTCGCAAAAACTCTCCCTTTCTATATAAATTTAACTGAATTCGGCGCCGCTGCCGCGGCGTGGTCGTCGATATTCCGAAAGAAGGAAAGACTATTACTTCTATCATCTCGATTGGTAGGATAATGGTTAGTTCCTCGAAGTAGGAGTACTCGCGAGACGCCTCGAACGCGCCCGCCGAATTCTACCCGCACCTCGGAAAGCCTTTGTGGCGCTCTCAAATAAATTTTAATCATCAAGTTCAAATCACAAAAGTCATCTGTAGTACACTTTAAATCCCGCTCACCACTAGTGAGGGTCACAACTCGTTCACATCACCTCACTTCCAATTTCTCCCGTGCGTACTTCCGTTATATTTCATGACACTTATAATCCAAATTATGCACAGAGAAATCTTAAGTGTCTCTCATCCTGATGCAAACACAAAAATGGTGGTGATAAGACATAGTTGGGTTTATAGCCACGCTCTCACTACGGGCAGGTCGGAAACAACCGAAACCCATACTCCCTTGTTCCCTCACCTTAATAAACCAACTTTCATTGCACCTTTGATCTAAATCCCCTTAAGATCAGTGACCCCGATACACATGAGGTTACCACTCGTGCCTCCGGATAAAATTTAGAATCCTCCTACAAGGGAGTCATGTGCTTTAGATTTGCAAAAATAAATTGATTCTTCCAATCTCAGGCATCGTTATCCAAATAACGTGTAGCACTTTCAACATCATCACTTCAGCGCATCCAAAATTTTAGCATTAAATGAGGATGGCCTCGAAGTCAAACGGGTGATCAACCATAAAGTTCACGATGTCATATCCTTGGGTCAAACCTCAAATACCCAAACGGTTATTATATCCGCAAGATCGTCTCTCTTATGTGTTAAAGATGTAGAAGCAAGCCTTAACCCCATCTTCTAGTACCACCATCATTATCCATATCATTATCAACCGATTCCATCAATTTCATCTCGTCCGAGGCAATCATTCATACAACACACATCTTTTACACTTTGCACGACATCCACTTGATATTAAGTTGCAACAACCGTTATGATCATGTTATAATAATTCATGTGCAAGGGCATTCATGCAAAAGACACCAACCAAGCCCAATATCAAGTTATGGCAAGATAATTACAATGGTCAGACTTCATGGATGTTTACCGCTTGACTTCAAATCCACATAATAGTCAAGTCCTGCACTCACCCCACCGTACTTGCCATGACATTATGCCCTTTCAATCCATCAATTACCAAAAAAAATGATGCTACTACCTCAAGGGTTTAAGCTCAGAAAGAGTTTATGTTTCCAAAAAGTTTCCAAACTCCGCACATGATCATCCGATGATGCTTATCATTTGGTTCTGGTGATATTATGAATCGTTATCGAGACTCAAAGTAAGGTGAATCCATGACTCTACACCTCGCATGGGTGATAATCACATCATTCCCTTCTAATAACATGTGACCTTGAGTCAAGTGTTACTTTTGTCTACTCCCGGTTCTACTTAGATTTGCACCGGATTCAAAAATTGGTGCTACTTTTATCTCGTGATTTAAATCATTTCATTTAAGGGCTCCTAAACCGTGAACATATACCTTATCCAATGGTTGGGTTTCGGTACAGAGCCTTTAGAGGACTGCCTTGTCGAGACAATACAATTACACGTACACCTACCTGTACGTATAGAGATATATTCGTATCTTACTAAATAAGTAAATGCAACTTATCATCAATATTCAATTCACGTGTTCAATTCACGGCGTGTCTCAACACCCTTGAAGTTATCACCCGTATTGAGAGGTTATCACGAATCTAATCATCATCGTTCACGTACTATTTAAATAAATAGTATCTAAGGGAAAATGAAGTCGGTACGTAAATAGACCAATAAACGAAGGGACAAGCCCCCGTACGTTTTTGGACTAAATTTCTTCCCCCGCCCATATGGTACATTCATCTCACGTATGAGAACAAACCTTAGGGGCATATCCTCCTCGACTTAGAGTTCTTACCCTATAGATCCCCGTATCGATGCACTTATATATCAGCCGTGATGTAGAAATTCAAATTTTCACGGCGATGCTCAAGTTGCATCTCATTGCAATGAGAGCATGTACAAATAACATCCAATCATCCAGTACATTTATATATGTTTGAACTCAACATGAACCAAGGTGCAAGGCTTGGGATGATTTCCCTTCGACACGGGTTATGCAGACTACCAAAAGTAGGTCATACTTCACAATATGATAAACTAAATCAAATCCATTCCAAGCGCCCTACCATCCCTACCAACGATCATCCATGGCATGTTTATTTTATAAAAACTTTTAGGATTTTAGATCATCAATCAAGTCATATTAATCTTATTGACTCCACCGCCTAGCACTTATTAATTTCCCAATGTCAAGTAATTAAAACACTAAGGGAATGTTCACCAAGATTTTCCAAACTCAGAGGTAGTATATCATCATACCAGCAATGCATGCACAAAATTTCATTAACTTCCCAGTTATAATGTTTTCACAACATAACTGCATATGCCCAACGTGTTAATTTACTACTCTCCTCGTTACTTATCCACATAATCTTAGAACAATATAGAAAAAATTATCATCTTTAAAATGCTTTCCTCTCTTATAACGCTAATAAAATTCCTATCAACCCAAATATGGCCTTAGCAGTCCGCCTTGCTTAAGGTGAACTAACTTCTCAAGGATCAAAACTTCCAATGTCAAAAATTACAAAAATTCTAACTCCTCAAGGAACCCAAGACGGTACATAACTAGCCCAATAAACGAAGAGATAAGCCCCCGTATCTCTTTGGTTGAGTTTCTTCTACATAATTAGAAGGGGGGTATCCACATACCGTATAAATACATGCTTAGTGGTCTTTTACTAAGCTGATAAAAGACTACAAGCACCAATCTCATTGAGATTGTCCTAATATTATGGGTAAGGTGATAATATTACTCCATATCTGAGATAGAAATCTCAGGGTGTGAGTCTCTAGCATCTACAGTCACGTTAAACTCTTCCGTTAGTCACTTGAGGTCACTTTTTGCTTGGCCACATCATCCCTGGGATCAGTATAAGGTAAGGGTATGTCACGACATATCCTGCTAAGTCGACCAAAGTGGTATCCTAGTTAGGTTGGCTTCAATCCTATGCCAAACCAACTCTAGTTGTTGGAATGGGAATACTAATTACTGTTTCGAAATGAGCCAACATTTATACGTAAGGGTACGAGTTTGTCTTAGGTTGGCACTTCCTATAGGAAAAAGTTGACATACTTAATGTGAATCACACATGGGCACACCACCGCTTCCGCTGCATCAGTTTGTCCTCAAACTGATTTAGCTAGCAGGGGTGGCCTAGTGGTTTAATGGAATTCTTTATCTCAGGATCTTTGCAAGCTGATACAATTTGTAAGACCCCCTCCCGGAACACAAAACACGGCCGGGGGGAGTCTTATGCCCAGGACAGACGCCTTGCGGAAGTGCCAGCACACGGGCTAGCCCCCTCCACAAGACGCCTAACCTGCTGGCTATTCCCACATATCATCATGCCAACCCATCAATAATAGAACAGTAGACACCATTTATTCACAATTAAGTAACAATGCCCAAACAGTACAAAAAAGACAGGAAGCTACACAAGCTCCTGTATATCATCAGAGTATAAACTTGCCATAAGGCTACATTCTAATCACTCGCTCAAATCTGCCGCTGACGGTAGCCAAAGTATCGTAATCACCAGCACGGTCACCCTGGCCTGGTTGTCCTCCTGTGTGGTACATTGTTGCTCCTAAAAGTAGTGGTGTAACAACCGTTAGTCATAAAGACTAAGTGGCTTCACATCCTCTCCCCCGGCGACTGCAAGGCACCGAACGGAAGGGAATGAAGAAAAGCTGCAATATAGTCAGTAGCAGCAAAAACAGGTGACAAGGAAAGTTGTAATTACATCAGTGTATCAAATGTATAAGAAGTACATCTAATAGGTAATATGACAATGGCCGAGTATAAGCAAGTAGTGAAACAACACAGAAGAAGTAAGCAGTTCATATTGTACCTTAACTTATATGAATGCCCATACGAACATATAAGTTAAGGTTTCCATATTGGAACCCATCATATAAAAGAGCCCATACTAATTTATATGATGGACCCGATGGGGTGCAATGCAATGATTATGAATGCTGAATGCAATGCAATGATTATGATATGATGAATCACCCATGCAAGTTGCTATGTCGACATAGACCTACAGTTCTCGCTTTTTGAGAGGTAGCTAACCACTCAGGCATCTCCCGTCGTGGCCAGACGGAGACAGTGGAACGAGCTCCTCCACTACTAAGAGGGTATGAACACTACTAGTCCTAGGCCTCTGTACGCCTCAACGCTAAGAACACACAACGGAGACCCTGCATACTGCTCGCATCATGCTGAGCCTTCAAGGACATAGAAGGGGACTTGGGTAGGTGAGCACAAAGAGTCCAACCCAACCGGTCTAGAGTCTAACTGCCAGCTTCTGTCGGTGTCACGACTAGCAAGCCCGTAGACCCGCCACAAGTAATCCTCCAACCAGGATCCATACACCACCATTCTGTAAGCCATGCAACCCATGTAATTCCCATGCACACCCGTGCTATCAAGCACCCAGAGGCTCACTGATAGAGCCTTCTTACCTTTCACATCATACCGGTTCAACCGATGATAATTAGCATCCAAGGCCCCCAACAACCGGGTCCTTAACATTTCACCACAAGATATAACCATATCTTATAATCCACACCAAGCCATCAATGCTACTCATACCGAGTTGTCATGACTCTATGCAGTAGCGTGTGTTTAACATGGAAATTACCTTACTAGATCCTGGTCCAGATGAGCACCTTAAGCTCTCTTTTCAGCATAATAATTTATAGCGGCACGTTTAATTATGGATTCATTCTAAAACCAAATCCACTGAAACTTCTACTATAAGTCGTAATTAATGTCGGAATTATTACCACCAAATTTCGACCTCATTGTATTATGCAATACGTATTTACGGTGCTCTACATTCATATGACCATTATAAACAATGCTAAACACTTAGACCTCACCCATAATCAATGTTATTTACCTTCACCATCAACCACACGTGCCCTTTTTACGATTCCACATATAACTAGCAATTAAAGGTTCATTTAAGGAGACATCTCAACATAATTAAATCTGAAAATTATTATCACAGGTCCATACTAGCAGGTGCATGCCTCATACAAAATTTCGGCCCAATCGGGCATCACATTCAGCATTAATATCTTCTTCAAATTATAAAACGAAACAGCAATAACTTTAATACTACTTATCCAAAAATTATGAAATTCAACAGGGATCTACATATTGTTATCACCTATGTCTCCACCAATTTTCATGAGCATCCAACCAATATATTAAGACAAATCCACAAAATACTGAGATCGGAAGTGTTATGACACCGTTTACTAAAACTGGATTTCTGGGTGCTACAGTTGTCACAACCCGCATTTTCTCCGTATTAAATAATACGTCAGAGTAAGAGAAAATACGCGTCATGATGCCACGTCGTGCAGGGGACAACTGCAGACGCTCAGGCGGCTCTAACTTCACACTTTTCTTTTAGAAAGTCATGAACTTTATGTTTTAAAACATAACTTAAGTTTAAGGTTTTTAATTACCGTGTCCCTCGGTTTAATGGATCAACTAGTCCATAAATAAGAAAATATAGGTTTACGCAGCGGAAAATACATAAATTACTTTAATTTAACCTACATGAGCATGATGAACTAACCAACCTTCTAATGATATACAACTTCTATATTTAGTATAAGTAAAAAGGATTTCTTTTACGGGCTTCAAAATACAGTGATAATGGTTTTAAAAGAGATGTCATGCAGAAGAAATTATGCAGTTTTGTATATAAAATAACTACTATGCACCCTAACATAAAACCTTCCCAGAGAGCAATTGCATAAATAGCAAATAACGGTAGTAGCATAAAAATAGCAAGACAAGTCTAACATAAAAGAACTCAGGCTATGGGCGTCAACAAACTGACACGAACCCATAACCCTAACAAGTCTCAAAAGAAATCAAACGTCTACCTCTCCAAAAAAGGTAAGAAAACAACTGCCACAAGTCTGAAGAAACATGACTCGGTCAGCTCCACCTGCTACTGGTCTGAACCTGAGGCATTCAAAAGAAAAGAATGCCTCAGCACAAAGGCATAATAATCAGAGAGTAAGAGAACTCAACAAAGGAGGTTTACCAACCCAACAGGAACAGCTGTAAACGTCAGCAAATCAAATAAATATCCACACGTAAGGGAAAAACTGGCACGAAGTGCGGTCAAAGTTGTACTACAACTATATCCAAAGAAGGAAAAGTGTCGAATTGCCCAAGGAGTGAACCACTATCCCAGCCAAAAACAGTACTGAGGCGGAGGCATTCATTCCAACCGACCATCAGACTAAAACCCCCGAGGAACACAAACACTGCGGCGGTGGTTTACAGTCCACCAACCAACAGTCTACTCGTCCACGGAAAACAACCCGGTACTAATGGTGGTCATTTCGACCATCCACCGTCCAAAACAACCAGCTGGGAAATAGAGACTCACCAAACCCTGACCAAGACATGCACCACAGGAAAACCCGGAAACAATTCCATGAGGGAACCCGATCTTATCGACGAATTCGTCGAATTACTATCGACGAATCGCGAATACACTTAGCGAAGACACAATCTATGACACATGATGAAGCCGGCGAAAGCCTAAACCTATCGGCAAATTCGTCGAAATGATATCGACGAGTTTAACTATTACGAAATCGGCGAATCTACCCTAAGGGTATTTTGATGGTTTTGACAAAGTACGTGACTACTCGGCTGGATACACGTTTCTTTAGCAGGAAATGATATATACGTATAATATTTTCTGTCTAAATTAGATAGAAGCAAGAATGGTGAATAAGTAAAGAACAATAACGTGGCAAGGGGGAAGAGTCCACCACTTGCCTCAAATCTTTCGAAGAAGACGGCCTCCGACTCGCTCCTCGTCGCATATCGACCGCTAGAAAACCTCGAGGAACAATTTCTGAAACTTTGGGGCGAAAAAGAAGATTAGGGTCACCGACTCCAACCTCAAAAAATCTACGAAACTCGAAATACTTACCGCACACGCGAAGAGCTCGGCGAGAGCTTTCCAGATCTATGCTCCGACGAAGATTTCGTGCTCCGGAGCTCCGGTGGCGGCGATCGAAAGGTTCACGGAAGAGCGTCTCTCGCGGGTCGCAAAAAGATCGGGGAAGACGATGAATAGGGTTTCAGTTTGCTTTTATTACGGAGGGGAAGAGGTCATACTTATATATATAAGGCATTATTATTATGATAATAATAATAATAATAATAATAATAAAACTAATCTTAACCAGGAGGTGGGATATGAATTCACGGGAGAATGAAACTTCGGATTTCCGATGACTAGGATTGGATTTCCCGAGAATATGCTTGGATTTCAGAGAACTTGATTGGATTTTCCGAGAACTTGATTGGATTTCCTGTGAACTTTTATCTTTGTATATATATTCATTAACATTAATAATAATATAATAGTAATTTAATAATATTTCGTTATTACCAAAAATTTAAACGAATGCCGAAGATTACAAAAATCGTACCGTAGGTGAACGGCGGCGCTACGAATCCAACGGCGAAGTTGGAATCAAAATCCGACGTACCGTTCTCGAGATAAAAATTTCTGAAGTTTACGGCGGCGTTAAAATATACAAAACTTTGGAAAAAATCACCGAGATTTTAAATTTGCTCAGAACGCCACGAAACTTTAGCACTTTATTTCTAAAATTAAATACTCTAATTTCCTAACGTAAAATTTTCCAATTCCGGGTCGCTCCTAAATTTGGTCTTCTTGACCGAACGGACGGTAAAACGTGCAATGTCGGCGCACCGCTAACTCCGCACTAACGTAACGCCCTACGTCATAATGACGTCAACAATAAATTTAGATTAATACCCGAAAATTCAGGGGCGTTACAACAGTTATCCAAAAATTATGATCCATCCCATTTTGGAAAGCTAACAAAAAGGGATACAACATTCATGTTGAGTCCTAAACCCAGATTCAAGTGGGTCCTACCGAAAATCTACTCTGAAGTCAACTGCAGAAATCTGGACAGCAAAACAGCACGCACTTATCACCTCTCATCTTTCTGGACAGTCCACTCGACTCGACTTGTAGGGAGCTACAGGTCACTTCAGAAAACGAGTAACCTATCGTCGGAAAGCTCTTTCCGAGAGCTACAACTTCCATGTTGAGCCCGAGGTCTAATTCCAGTGGGATCAAGCCTACAAATTGGCTCGACCCCAGCTGCGCACAATTTTACCCCTTAACAACCAAGTGCAATGATATGATTTGAAAACTTCTTTAGCAAGGGGCTATCATCACCTTTATCACACGATTATATAATTAATAACCCTAACTAATAGGGGATTTTTAACTGGGAATTACTCATGATCTTTTTCACATAATAAATAATTTGAAATCCTACATGACAGGGGACTATTCATCATCTTCCCCAAAAACAAGGGTTAGGTCATTACACCTTCTCCGATCCAATACTCCCTCCATAGACCATGGATTTCAAAGAAATCAAATCCTATCCCTTCCTTTTGAAGAGAAGAAGTGATTGAAGGAACTTTCGCGGCAATCAGTGCCCTAACAAGAAAGATCCGGTTTGGTCTTTTCCTAGGAAACTCCATTAACTCACAAGCCAAGCTCTTTTTAGCTCAACACCTCTCCTAATTTTCTTTACGATCTAGCACCAAGGGAGAGGGGTCGGAAGTCACCTTATTTTCCAGTCATGGTTAAAGCTCATCTTCATGGCAGCGGGGTGGTGGTCGGCCAAGCTCCAAATCCTTCTCCAAGCTTGCTCCTTCAAGAATGCTAAGTTAAAACCTTAAGGTGGGAGGAGGAAGATGAAGAAAAGAAGAAGGAGAAGAAGAAGATGAAGAAGAAGATATCAGCCCATTTGGGTTATGAGAGAATAAAGAGAGAGAGATATTTGCATTAATGATCATTAATGGCTAAACCCTTTCCCATGCCTTGTGTTGAAACTCAAAACTTTAGTGTCAGCTTCCTATTGGACATCAACTCCACTACAGCCTTATTTTTAGGTCATTTCTCGAGAAAAAGAAAGGGCCAGGCCGTTCGTCGAACGCCAGATCGGGCTGTTGGAACCTTAGTTTTGATTTGAGTTAGGATCCATCTTTAATGTCTAAGTTTCTATCATAACACATCTTGTATAACTTAGATCAAATCCCATTAAGATAGAAAGCTGAAAATATATATAATTAATAGGCTGAGAAAATAAGAGAAAGATAAAAATTATATATGTTCTATAGGGTTCGACGAACGGCTATCTGCGTTCGACGAACGGCGCTTTGTGGTCGACGAATTATATTCATTCTGCGCTCGACGAAGAACAACTATCTCAGCGGTCGACGAAATCCAGCTATCTCAGCGGTCGACGATCCCGTCTCAGCGGTCGACGAAATCCAGCCGTCTCAGCGGTCGTTGAAAAGATGCGTTCGACGATCTCAAGTCTGCGTTCGACGAATATTCAGCAGAAGCTCAAAACGACGAATGAAATGTTCAGATCGACAAACTTGAAGCTGAGCTCGACGAAATATTATCAGCTATATAAATTCTCCTTTCTCAGCTCGACTAAAATTATATATGTTGTCAGATTTAATAAAGCAATATTTTGTATTGTTGTCTTTCTTCTGTTTGAATTGTTACTGCTTAACAGTTATATTATAGCCGTTGGCAGAAGCATTAAATGAAATAGCCGTTGCAGAAAAGATTAAAGACGACAGTTTATCCTCTCGAGGAATCAAGATAATTAAAGAGACTTTATCTCTTTCCCTTTCCCAAAGAGGAATTCAAATGAGCCGAACAGCTCTCTAGATTATATATTCAGAGAGAAGAACAGAAGAGAGGATATATAGACAAGAGAAGAAAAATAAAAGGCAGTACAGGAAAGCAGAGGAAGAAGAAGATATACAGAGTTCTTAATAAGAACAATATATTTTATATCTTGTTTTGGATAAACTCTTCTCTGCAGATTATATTCATCCTGAGAAACCTATCAAGATCATTGGGTCAGGATCTCTACTGCATAAGAAGAAAACGAGTTACAACATTCAAGAGAAGAAGCTTCACCACCTGAACATCAACTCTAATCAAATCAGGGGGAGCTCTTCAACATCTTCATCAAAGATCCATTCTCAACAACCCAACAGGATCTCTAGTGTCTTCTCAGAAAAGAGAAGAACAATATATATTTGCTTTCTTTATTTCCCCTCTTGTATAGGGTTATAACTCCATTCAAAAGTTAACTCTCGGTGACATGGCACCTTAGCAAAACCCTGTGATTTGGTTTTTGAGCCTGATCAAAAGCTCATATGGTGGCAGGGCACCTGATCAAAAACCTGTAGTGGATTCCTACCAGTGGGTAGAAGAGTAGACGTACCCAGGTTGATTGGGGAACTACTATATTTCTTGTGTCTTCTGGTTGCCTGTCTTATTTCTTTTTATTAATGTGATGTGTTGTGTTTCTCTATTTTAGTTTTATAACTCACTCTGTTTTACACATGTTTATATATATCACTATTTTGAAATAGCCTAAAAAGAGTTTTTAATTTAGGAACTAAAACTCACTTTCAATTGGTATCAAAGCAGGTTGATTATATTAATCACCTTCAACTGATACTCAATTGCACTTTCAATTGGTATCAGAGCTAGGTTGATTATTTATACAGGCTAACACCTGAATCATAAAGATCATTCAGTTCTTAAATTTTTTTTAAGGGTTTTTTTAAAATCTAATGGCACAAGTAGAATTTTCAAATCTACCAATCTGTAATATAAATAGATTTTCTTTATGGCAATCTGGAATTCTAGCATTCTTGGGATTAAACCAGCAATCCATAGCGACGTGACCAACTTTGCCACAGCACCAACATTCAAACCTGTTGTACCTTCTCTTACCCTCCTGCTTGACTTTTTGAATTGGGGGTCTAGCAGGGGCTACCGACTTGGAGGTAAAAGCCTCGTGATTGCAGCAAACACATGGCAAAGTTGGTCACGTCGCTATGGATTGCTGGTTTAATCCCACTCCTTCTCATGTGGTTTCGTCACAATAGTTTTAACCTTTGGTTCTTTTTTTGCAGACGGTCCATGCACGAATGAAATATAGTCCTGGAGGACTATCTCTTCGTAAGGTGCTTTGAAAGCAGTCGTTCCGAAGCTTCGGGGACGGCTCCATACTTGGTTGCCCTTACTTGACTCAATGTGAGTTGGTCTCGTAAAGTGGCCATACGATGTTTCAAAGTCATATGTATTTGTAGGAAACACTACCTTCTTAAAGGAAGGTTGACTTTGATCAGCCTTACCCTTGCACTTAACGGCTCTTTTCTTAGTCGCCTCTCTTTTTTTGGTCTGATGACCTATACCGCTACCCTTCGCAGGAGCAGAAAAGTCATCAATGAGAGGAAGGATGGTCTTTGGTTTAGAGAAGATTTCCACTAGCTTTCTCTCTACCACTAGCTTTCCTTCCAGCTCAGTTATGGATTTCTCATTTTGCTTTAATAGTTCAACAGTGCTTTGGAGTTCGTCTTTCAAGAGTTGGACTTCATCTCTGAAGGGAAGTAATTTTTCAATTTCCTCTCAAATTCGATTCCACGGTCTTGAGAGACTCAATCTCCTTTATCTGATATTTGACTACCTTTCGACACTTGTCAAATCCTTTCAATAAGGCTTTGTACTGAACTAATATAGCAGAGTCTTCCTCCGAGGAGTAGCCTACATCCATAATGGAATCTGTTGGAACCTTAGTTTTGATTTGAGTTAGGATCCACCTTAAGTATCTAAGTTTATATCATAACTCATATTATAACTTAGATTAATTATCATTAAGAAAGAAGGCTGCAAATAGACATATAAATAAAAGGCTGAAAATAATATATATATATATAAATAATATACCAAGAATAATATATATATAATAATAGGCTAAATAATATAAGAGAAAATATTATAAGAGAAATTAATATAAGAGAACATAAGAGAATGAATATATTTCATATAGTTCACTGGCGTTCGACGAACGTCGAACGACGCTCAGCATTCGTCGGACGGCGCCCGGCGAACAGATAGCAGCGCTCGACAGATTACAACAAGGAAGCTGCGGTCGACGAACGTGGAACAGCGGTCGACGAATGACGAACAGCGCTCGACGAATTTCAGCAGATGTTCAGAAACAGTAAACTTAATAATGAGGTCGATGAATCAAATGTTTGAGCTCGACGAAAGTAGAGCTCAGCTCGACGAAATTTAGGCAGAATTATATTTCTTATTTAATATGTTGTCAGACTTTATTAAAGCAATATTTATTTATTCTATTTTATATATTGCTATATATATTGATGTTCTGACATTACAGCGTGCAAGCATTTAATGTTGTAGCCGTTGGGCAAAAGCATTAATTAATATAGTCGTTGCAGCAAGTCAAACACAGCAAGTTATCTACTCAAGGATCTGGGAAATGAAAGATATATTTATTATATTCCTCTTTGGTCGGCAAAGATTTAAACAGAATATATTACAGCAGAATATATATCAGAATATATACAGTTGTTCTCTCTTAACATATATATATATACAGAATATATATTGTTGTACAGATCTAACATAGATAGAGAGAATACATTAACACTTGTTGTACAGGAAAAGGAAGAAGAAGAGAAACAGAGGAGCAAAAAGAAGATCAGATCAAATACATTATTATATCTTCTTTTTGCCTAACTTCTTTCTTGCAGATCATCTTCATCCTGAGACACCAAACACTATTACTTGCTAAGGATCATAACTGCAAAAAGAAGAACAGAGGATTTGCTTTCTAGAGAAGAAGCTTCATACTCAAGGTTGTCATCTAAACTAAATCAGACAGGGGGAGTCTTCTTCAACATCATCATCATCATCAAGATCCAACTCAACTACCAATCAGGATCTTCATCAAGAGTCTTCTCAGCAAAATGAGAAGAACAATAAATCTTTCCCTTTCTCCTTCACCTCTCTTGTACAGGGTTAATACTCCCTTCAAAAGTGTAACTCATTGGTGTGTGGACACCTGATCAAAAACCCCTTGGTGTGAGGGCACCTGATCAACTCTCCTAGTGGATTCCTACCAGTGGGTAGAAGAGTATATGTACCCGGTTTTGGGGAACTACTATATATCTTGTGTCATCTGTGGTTTGCTTGTTTGATTTATTTCTTTATTTGCGCTGTTTATTATTTATGCACTCTCTCTATTTGATTTTATTACTCAATCAGCAAACACACTTATATATATATATATCAATTATTTTGAAAGTAAAACTTAAACAAGAGTTTTAACATATAATAAGAATTAAACTCTCCTTTCAGAATCTGTCTCAGACTCAGAGAGAGGTGTATGAGAATTTACCTTCCCCTCATATGGGGTGTCGTAGTTTTACTTGTCGGTCTGAGCCATGAGACCGAAGTAGGCTTCTTCGTCTGAGCTTGACTCGTCTGAGTCACTGCCGCTCAGAGTTTTTGACTTTTTAGCCAAAAAGCTCTTTTCCTCCTTCTAACTTTTGAAGGATTTCTTTTCTTTTTTTTCTCGATCCATCCTTCTTTTTGTACAGGCACTCCGCAATCACTTGCCCTGGCTTATTACAGCAGTAGCAAATAATGTAAGCCGAAGAATGTTTGTTCGGTTTAGTTTTGTACCTATCATTATTGTATCCCTTCTTGTGATGTTCACCATCACGTCTTGATCTTATATGATCTGATGAGGAGGATTGACCTCTACTCTGCTTTCTTTTGTTCAGCAACCTTTTGAATTGCTTGGAGAGTAGGGAGAACTCTGCATCGGACATGTCTGAGCTTGATGAGCAAGCCACATACTCGTCATCTTCCTCTGACGACTGTTTCCATACCGGTACCATGATCTTACCTTTCTTTGACCCTTCGGCCTTCAGTGCTACGAACTTCTCCTTTCCAAAGGTCCTGCTGCCTTCTTCCTCAGCTTTCCTGATGTTGAGCTTAAACTCATGAGAAAGAAGCTTCCCAAAAAGAATCTGTGGCTCCATAGTAGCCAACTTTTTGAATTCTCTAATGGCAATGGCCTCAGTATCCCATTCTTTCGTCAGGGATCTCAAGAACTTATCATTCAGTTCACCAACGGTGAATTCCCTATCATAGTTCCTAAGACCGTTGACGATCTTGAAGAACTTCTCATACGTATTAGAAATTGAGTCCTTTGGATCCTGCTTGAATGCTTCATATTCTTGATTTAGCAGAGATCTTCGATCATCCCTTACTTCTTCCATACCTTCCATCAAGACGACTAGAGAATCCCACATCTCTTTAGCAGATTTGCAATGGAAGAGATTTCGTAGCATAGAATCATCCACAGCAATGGCAATTATATTCTTCGCCTTCTTGTCCAAGGCGACAAGAGCAATCTCATCCTTGTTCAAATCCAGTATCTTCTTAGGAACTTGTACAGCAGGGTTGATTGTAGATGTCATCATCGGAACATGAGGACCTTCTTCAACTATCTGAAAGATCCTTGGGTCGGCGGCTTTCATATAAAACTTGACTCTCTCCTTCCACACGGGGAAGTTCTCCTTTGTGCAAACAGGCAGCTTCATGGAAGAATCCTTGTTTCTATCCATTCTAGACATGGTGTCTTTGAACAACTAGATGAAGGAGTTTGTTCAAGGTGTTAACCTCTTAACGAACAACCTGCCCCTCTGATACCAATTGAAAGTATCTAGTTGCTACCTAAATCACCTAGAGGGGGTGAATAGGTGAGTTCTATTGCTTTTTTCGCAGAATTAAAATCTATAAAAATAAGCGCACATAAAACAAAGAGCACACACAAACACAAGAATTTTATAGTGGTTCCCCGATATGGGTACTCCACTTTCCCGCCTCACCTATCTAGCACGCCCGGCTAGACTAGGTTACTTCACTAATCTTAGATTATGAATAATCTTACAACTCGGAGTACAACTCCTACAAGCTCGGAGAACAACCTCTCCTACGAAAATCTCGGAGAACAATTTCTCCTACAAACTCGGAGAACAAAACTCTCTTACAAACTCGATCCTCTAAATTAGGATCTACAAAAACTCGGAAGATAAAACTTCCTGCAAGAATATGTAAAAACATATTACAAGAACTTTTGATTGAAAATCCAATCTCTATGAATCTCAAGGAGATTCTACTTCTTCTGATCTGAAAGAATAGGTCTTCTTCTTCCTTGAAATAGATGAAAAGGGGAAGAAGAAATCCTTTGTCTTGAACGATTTGATCTGAATACTTGCCGGCACAATAAGATCTAGAGAATACTTCAATCAATCTGAGCACTGAGATCTTGTTGAATCGAGACTTGATGAAGAATCGTGCACTGGACTTGTCGGCGACAGAAGATCGTCAGTGAGAGAATGAGAGAGATGGCCGACGGAAATTACGAAGTCTTTCTTTCAAAATAGCACGATTAGGGTTAATTAAAACATCCTTTAAGTATTTATAGCACTCCTTCAGACGGCTATAAACATGTCTTAAAGAGAGAGGTCCACGTGTACTATACATGGACGAAAAACCCTAAAAGGAAAAATGCGTCGAATAGAAGAAAAAACGTTATGTCTGGATTCGTCGAATGGACTCTTCGAATACAAGATTACCCGACGAATTCATGTTATAACTCGACAATTATGACTTGGAAACAAGACCTGAGACGGGAAGAAAAGAACTAAGGCCACTTGAGGATTTCACGAGAACACTCGACGAATTCGTCGAGTGTTCACGAGAAATCGACAGACCACTCAACGAATTCGTCGAGTGTTCTCGAGTGAACTATCTTTTACTCGACGAAAATCACTTAATAATTTTTCTGAGACTTCTCGAGTAAAATCGATGAATAGCTAAGTCTTCGCGAGTTATCTCGACGAATTTACTTGGATTTTTCAAGACCACTTGAAGAAAAAGACTTATGCTATTTTTCTTCACTTCTGAAATCAGCAATCTCTTCAACTTGTCTTCTCCATAGTGTTTGAATATGAAGTACATCCCAATAGAGAGATTTCACATGAGTCAACACATTGGTCTACACAATGAGGGATTATATTGCATAGACATGTGTTTATGACTCACTGAAACCTGACATTGGTTTGTACTTAGCCATCAAAGTCCTGCAAACACACCACTAAGAAACAACATCAAATACAATATCAATTCATCTTAGTTCAAGGGACACTTCTTCAAATCAAGGTTATTGTGGGTACAATACCCAACAACATCCTATAGGCATACTTGTGAGTTCATGTAGGCTATAAACACAAAACAAGATTGATCAAATACAATATCATATTTGTTATTCTCAAACCAAAGAGGCGCGGAAAACCATGTGCTAACATCCCCTAAAGGAAAATGAAGATCCTCACCATCAATAAAGCAAAAGAGGAGCAACTATCCTCGAGATAGAGTCCAGAGAACCCTGACAACTAGAACGGAGTAACCCCACGACAAGGTTCCCAGAAACCGAACCTACGGTAAGGACCCCCTGAGTCCAACAGGAGGAAGAAGCCCCCACACCTGAGAACGATGACAACAGGGTGAACCGCCGTCTCTACCTTCCCCAACGAAACCCTAGGTGGCCCCCTTCACACACTAGCGAAAAACCTCGAACCACCCGCACCCGTGAACCGACAACGAAGCTCCCCCACCGACAAAAACCTGGGTACGATCCCTTCGCATCCTTCTCCGGCGAAATCCCAGCATGTTGCAAAATTCAGCATATGCTCAACACCCTTTCAGTCATCTCTTTAGGCAAAGTTAATTCGGCAACTTTCTCTAATCATGTGGTTCGAGATGTGTTTTGGTTTTTATTAGGAGGCTAAGGTATTTGCGTTTCTCGTTCGGGTGAGCATTTACATTTGATTATATTGTTATTATGATAACATAAGTTTGTATTTATTTATATTATTATATAGCAATTATGTGCTTGAATTTCTTTGTTGTTGGCTTCAATTATGGTCGGCTCATCAACATTCGATTTAAGCTCGCTCATTCTCATTTTTTTAACATATATAACACAATTACACTTGCGGTTTAGGCTTAGCATAATCTAGCTTGTGCTCATTTATTTTACTCCACATAAAAAAATGTTTATACTCCAATCATGTTTTTATACCCTCATTTAATTCACCCACAAATTTTACTTGTCATCAATGAGAAAGTAGCATATAATTAAAATGGTTTTCTACAAAATATAGGATTACAAAAGAAATCAGAATAGTAAATTTCTTTTCTTATCTTAACAAATAAAATATAGTGGAGTTTAGAATATTGGTTTTATTAGGGTGTAGTCATCCAATGTTGAATCTTTCATAGACGGAGGTCAAACAATAGAAGTAGATTCAGAAAGTTTTTCAACATTGTATTTGCCGGTGACCAAAAAAATCTACCTAAAGTTTAGTTCATTATTTTGCAAATGTATGAATAATGTGATTTTGAGAAATAAATTGACTTTATACATAAATGATCACGTTATGAAGTTTAAAAAACAAATGGTTGTGACTTGTACATAAAGTACGAGTAAACGGTCACTTCTTTAAAAAAAAAATATCTTAACCTTTTTCTCAAATGAAAATGATTTAGAATTTGAAGTTAAAAGTGAGAAATAAATTAAACAGTAACCTTTCCATAAATTTTAGATTTAAGCAAAGTAAAAAAAAAATCTGGAATGGCGTAAAAAGGAGATTGAAAAATCATTGTGTGCGATGAAGATTCAAGGTTAAATTGATTACCAAAGATTTACGGTCCATTTGGCATGACATTTTTGCTGCAATCCCTACCAAAAAAATATATATGACCACCATTTTGGCATGATATGATTGTGCCCGCAACCACAATCATTTTCAAGAGCTAATTGATTTCAAGATCAACTTGCTGCTGATGTTTATTATCTTACATAAGCTGGGAAGGAGTTGTAACTTTCCCATAGATTTCATCAGCTTTAAGGTGGCCCACAGCACCTGCATCAATTATCAGCCATGGCCAATAATCAAGAAATTCATATAAAACATGTATAAAATAGGAATTGCATGTTCTCGTCTATAAAAGTAAAGCACAATGTTGATGAGCATCTACCATTTGGCGTCATAATTGTTCGTGTCCGAACAAGATATTCGTAACACAATTACTTGGGCCCGGCTTTCTCAATAATCATCACTTTTGGCTCATTCTTACCATAGTTAATATCAATGGTGAGCCATGGCTAGCATGTGGTTCCCCTACTAAGAAATAGTGCCTACCACGGCACTTTTGTGTTGCAGTTTAATAATCCGTGACGGTAAAGACACAAACAAGATTGAAGTGGAATGGAGACGGCATATGGTTTGTGCTGCACTTCTACTGCAGTTATAACCGCTGCAGAATTCTGAACCTTCAAATCCTCGTCCCGATCCCAAAATCATTTGGATAGAAAACCTAACCAAAAAATTGTGCATCCTCTCCATGTGAATGACAATTTTTCGCCACCTTACTGGATTTCAGCCTCACGCCGCCTGAAGGTGACTCCCATCACCAGAAACCACCACCTGATGCAAGCCCTTGACTCTTCCTTCTCTCGAACGTCTTTGATGTAGATGAGGTTGACTAGCCTCTTGAAGCCATAATTGATGAAAGTCATTACTAGAAATTTGAGCATTTAATTAACTAGCTATTAGAGTCATATTTTAATCCTAGGAAATTGTCTTGCATTTAATTAACTAGCCGTAACAGTCTTATTTTAATCCTATAAAATTATCTTGCATTTAATTAACTAGTCGTTAGAGTTTTGAATTAATTCTAGAAAAATGTCATACGTTTTTCTTTTTTCTTTTTCTTCTATATATATTATGAGGAATTTGTAATGTGAACTTTTAATGAATGAACTAGTGTTTTCATTCACGACTTCTCTTGAGTGAATCTCTTGGGTGAGTGAAACATGTTTCATCGTGCATGAGTGAGTCCCCAACTTCACTCTTCAAACATTCTTCCTACATCAATTGGTATCAGAGCGGACTACAACCATGCCTGATGGGTGTAACTTTCGTAATGCAAGAACTATAGTGCTCAATGACGTCACCATCCATGAAGAAGTTGATGAGTTATGACAATCAGCCAACAACCTCCATCCGATGATGTAAGAAGTCCTTCGACGACTTCCAACCAAAGGTGGCTCGAATGATGGCAGAACGATCCAAATCCTATTTTTATACGCCGGATGATCCTTTGGAAAACGGCGGTTACACTCCATTAAGCTCCACAATATCTCAACAACAGCCGATGCCGCAACCGGCACCACAATCGGGATCCGCCGTTATAGTCTTGTCTTTTCTATTTTTAGCTTCTTCTATATATATATGAGGAAGTTGTAATGTGAACTTTAAGAAAAAACTAGTGTTTTCTTGCATGACCTCTTGAGTGAGTCTCTTGGGTGAGTGAATCCCCTTTCATCTTGGGTAAGTGAGTCCCCACTTGAATCTTCAAACATTCTTCCTGCATCAGTCTTCCTCTCAGATGACAAAAAAAGGGTATTTCTTCTTCCTCTTTGAATCTTTATATTCATGACGTCAAATTCGTGTAAATGTGGGATCTACCTTCTTCAGATCTACCTTTTGTTGTATTTAATGATTTAGGGTTTAGGGATTTTTTGATGGTCAAAATAAGACTTGCCCTTTGTTTCATACAAAATTGTTGCAAAACTGTCATTATGACTGTACATTATGGCAAAGCTGTGATTTAGGAAATATATGGAGAACACCACACGTTTGTATTTCAATTAAACCAAGTTGGGAATAACATTTAGGGTCCGTTCGGCCCTGTTACGCGCACGCGCCATCCCATTTTATCATTACTGTTTTTCTTTAAATATATTAGGTTTGATGTGAGCCCCCTCCTCCCTATATAAGGAGGAGGTATGGGAGTGTTATTTTCATCCTTGGATCATTAGGGATTTAGGCTCTCATTTAAGAGAGGGATCATTGGAGGAACCAGCCTTCTTGATCTTGGCCGGACTTCGATCCGGATTGTATCCGTGTTCTTCTTCGATTAATGCAACTTCCTTCTTGTCCGTATTAATTGGTCCGACCTGCCGCTCCGCCCGCTTCTACAGCCGCCGGAGTATCGAGTTCTGCTATACGAGCACCGCTCGACATCGCCTCTGTCGCTCGACGACGCCAGATCTGCGCCGCTCCGCTCGATCTTCCAGCCCGCTCGACGACGCCACATCGCCTCTGTCGCTCGATCTTCCAGCCCGATCGTCCTCGCCATCGCCACCGTGCGTCCTCGCCACTGCCGCTCGACCACTGACCGCTCGATCTTCCGATCCGCCAACACCGCACGTCTTCTTAACCGCTGCTACAGACGACGCCGCACAGCACGCCGACGTCTGCGCCCACTTCCGCAAGCGCACGCTTCGATCAGCTCGGCACCGTGCCAGCCCCTTCGACCCAGCCCCAGCTCCACCCGGCACCGCCAGATCCGCTCGACCCAGCGCCCGATCGGCGTCCTTAGCCCGCCAGCGCTCCCAGCCGCCGCCCCGTGCGTCCTCCTCAGCCCGCCAGCGATCCCAGCCACCGACCGTGCATCCTCAGCCCGCCAGCGCTCCCCGCCGCCGTCCCGGCCCCTGCGGGCCAGATCTGCCCTGTGCCACACCGATCCGCCCCGGGCCAACCTCCAACTCGGAGCAATCGTCCTCATATGCCAAAGAGCCGGATGGAAGCCCGCGTGGAAGCCCTCGAACACTCCCTCGCCACCATTAACTCTCGTCTCGAGGCACAAAACGAGCAGTTCACCTCGATTCTGACCATGCTCCAGAAATTGCAGCCCACCCAGCACTCCGGGCCCTCTACCGCCTCTGTTGTGGGATCCCCCAGCACCGTGCTTCCCGATGCTTCCGCAGCGGTGGAAGTGCCTACTCCGCCGTACCGTGGACCTGACATGCCTACCTTCAACGGGTCTGACCCCCTCGGGTGGATTGCCCGCGCTGAGCAGTTCTTCGACATTCACCAGACCGCGCCGACACAACGGGTCTCCACCGCAATCATCGGCATGGAAGGGTCGGCCCTCCATTGGGTCCGTTGGCTCCGGCAGACCTCTCCTGACCTCCCCTGGCCAGCTCTCTCTGAGGCCCTCATTCAGCGGTATGACGCCCTCTACTCCGGCCCCATGATCGAGCGACTCTACGGGGTCCGTCACACTGGCTCCATCGACTCATACATTGATGCCTTCGTGGAATTAGTCACCCATGTCCCCGGTCTTCCCCCAGACCATTACTTGGGGTTCTTCATGAACGACTTCCAACCTCACTTCCTCTCCCGTCTCCGCACTCTTCAACCATTAACGGTTCACCACGCCATTGACCTCGCCCCCTGGTGGAGGCAGAATTTCTCGCGACGTCCGGCGACATTCCTTCCCCATCACCTCCCTCTCGGCATCCCTCCCACACATATTTCTCGACCCATCCGAAACCTACACCTCCGCCACCTCCTCTGCCTCAGCCACCACTGATGGGTCCTCGCAACAACCGGCCTATCCCTACCCACCGCCTCTCCAACCAGGAGTACAACGACTTACGAAGCAAGGGTCTGTGCTTCCGCTGCAAGCACCCCTACTCTCCTGGTCATGAGTGCTCCGTAAAGGAGTGTCGTGTCCTCATCGGCGACGACGTGGCCGCGCTCTCCGCCGCCGACTTCGACGCCCTGCTGCGCTCGGACGGACTACCGCACGACGCCCCGGGCACCTCGAAGGCATCCCACTACTGACCGGCGGGCGACGCTCCGACCTTGGGGACAAGGTCGCTTTTCTGACGGGATGTATTGTTACGCGCACGCGCCTGTTGGATCTTACGGCGCCCTTAGAGGGGGGTGAATAAGGGAATAAAATTCTTTTTATAAATTTTAAGATAATTACTAAGTTGTTTTGATTAATAGGAAATAATGATGACAATTTAGTAATAACAATTTTGCAATAATGAAATTTTACGCCAATTGAGAGAAATCAAATAAACACAAATATAATCATGAATGCATTATATAAAAAAAGTGTTTACAAAATTTGATTTCAATATCGCTAGAAATCGGAGGCGTACAAAAGTGAATTTCTTTTCCTTTTTTATACCGACTTGTATCCCCATAAACCTGTTGGCTTTAGCCTATCCTTCCCCAGATAAGGCCTCAAGCCACTCTAGCCAATCCTTCCCCGAATATGGCCTCGAGCCCCCTTAGATCTAATCACCTAGACCTAGTCGCCAACACAAAGCGAATTTCCCCCTAAGTCCTACCCAGACCTAGTCGCCAACACAAGACGAATTAACTACAAGATACAAATAAAGAAGTGAAGTAAATAACAAACAAACTCCCTCTTGAGATTTCTGGAGATGAGGATGAAGGATCGCTGAAGCACAAGCGAGGTCGAAGCGATCGTTCTTCGAATGCAGCGTGATGGCTTCCTTCTCCAGAATTTCTTCTTTGGCTTTGAGTGGGAGATGATATTTTGGCAGAGTAGCAGCACGAGAGTTTGGGCACAAGTAATGTCCCTCTGGAAGATCTAACCAAAACGAGAGAGAGCCCAGCATTTTATAGAACTTGGAGCTAGCGCCTGCAGTAGTGGCTAGCGCCTGCGGTAGTGGCTAGCGCCTGCGGTAGCGTTCGTGTGGAGCGGTTGCGAAACCGTCGGCGGCGTGGCGCTGTGCACGAATTTGAGATAGCGTCTGGCGGTAGCGATAGCGCTGGCGGTAGCGGTTGCAAAACCGTCGCTGTGCACGAACTGGAGATAGCGCCTGGCGGTAGCGATAGCGCTGGCGGTAGCGATAGCGCTGGCGGTAGTGTTGGCGTTAGCGATAGCGCTGGCGGTAGCGCTGCTCCTTTCAAAAGATTGTTCCAAGCTGCTTTATACCTGTGGAGTATTGCACCTATAGTTCCTGCATACTATAAACACACTACAAGCAATATCAAATACAATATGGGATTTGTTATTCTCAAACAAAAGGATGTAACACACATGTCCAACAATCTCCCCCTTTTGATAATAACAAATCCTTTATGCAAGAAATCAACAATAGTGTTTATAGATAAGATAAGCAAGATAAAAGTGCAACTATAGTAAATGATATGCATGATAATGTGCATACTCCCCTAACTTAATGTTCCCCCTACATAAATGCAATTTATGTGTTACTCCCCCTAAATGATAGATTTCATGAATTAGTCTCCCCTTATTTATCCATATTTCTCCTATATAGATTTCTTCAATTAATCTCCCCCTTTTGGTATTATCAAAAGAAGATGGGGTGAGGGTAGTAAGGAGGCATTTCTTAGCATGATCGAGCTTTTGTGATATATGAAATGATAAAGAGTTTAAACATAGTATATAAGAGATTTCAAATAAAAAGAATAAGAGTTGTAAGCAAGCGAAAGATTATAGAAAACATCTTTGTGTAAGCATGAAGATCATAAATATAAATATGAGTTTAAGTTCAAAATGTAAAGATGTTGTAACCTTTTTTTTTTTTAAATCTCAAAGTTTTTCATAAAGATACCAAGCATGAAATGAATATATCAAAGAGAGATTATACTACAATGTTACTTAATTTTAAGTTCAAGAGATACCAAAACATTGTAGAGGTCATGCTAGGTTATCTAGTGCATGTTTATTTAAAGAGTAGTATAGATAAAGCATTAGAATGCAATACTCATGAGAAGAAGTGTTATGAAAGATAATGATGTGCACATAAGTGTATTTTGGGCAATGTTAACAATTGATTTAAATCACCAAAATACAAGACATATGTAAAGTAAAATGCACAATAAAACACAAGTAAATTACTTTCACACACTTTTAATGCACATAATTTTTAACAAAGTGGTGTAATAACCAAGGTTTGCACAAGTAACTTTACTATTCTTTCCAAGGTGCTCAACCTCACAATGCTTATGAAGACTTATCAGGAGGTTCAAGTAGTACTTGGTGGAGTTATATTTGTCTACATATATAATTTTTTGTTCACATTTGTGAGACAACATTCTCCGAATACACTTGTTTTGCAAACCAAAAAATTTTAACTTAACCACTTTTCTAAATTTTATAAGTGCAATTCAAATGTAGTGTAGGCAATAAACTTATGCAAGTTTTAATTCATTGTACAAATACAATACACAAGCAAGCATTTTTAGATTTAGACACACATATTGATTACCAAAATGAGTGAGTGAAATGTATCATTATCAATCATAAAACATTTACTCATACTTAGAGGCATGCTAAGCTTGGTTCTACACATTTTCAATACAATTGATGCACTTTAAATAGATATATCAAAGCATGATAAGCAAAACAATGTTCATAGTAATTTGAAAGAATAGGTTTTAACATTATAAATAATTCTAAATAGTAGAATTAATACATGCTTGATATTGGCAATAAAGATCATACAGTTTTTTTGTTTTGATTTTTTTTAATAAAAACAGAAAAAATCACACAAACATATTTTTTGTATTTTTGAATTTTGAATTTTTGTAGTTGATTTTTCATAATTCAAATAAAACAAACATAAAATAGACAGAAACACAAAAATAAATTTGCACAAATAAACTAACATATTTTTGTTGATTTTTAGAAATTTTAAAAATCATAAAAATCACACACCCACGCTAGCGCTGGCGCTATCGCTAACGCTGGAAACAGTACACGATTTTTCAAGAATTTTAAATTTTTTATTTTTGATATTGGTTAGGGGTCTTAAGAGTAGTCTTATGCAGAAGTTTTGTAATTATCAGAGATGACTTGATTGCTCAAATTGCATAAAACATTAGCGTTTCATATGTTTTTCATCCTAAGATGTCTAAGACTCCTAATTCCAACCTTAACATTTGAAACCTTGCATCGGGAAGAGGTTTAGTGAATATATCAGCAAGTTGAGAGTCCGTGCCAATGAAACTAATCCTTACATTTTCCTTTTTAATGTGATCCCTTATGAAATGATGACGCACATCTATATGTTTGGATCTAGAGTGGTGTACCGGATTATTTGTAACATCAATGACACTCTTGTTGTCACATTTTAATTCAATAAGTTTTAGATGAAAACCAAAGTCCTCTAAAGTTTGGCTCATCCATAGAGCTTGTGCACAACAACTCCCTAATGCAATGTATTCGGCCTCCGTGGTGGAGAGTGCAACCGAATTTTATTTCCTACTAGACCACGCAACTAATGAAGGTCCTAGAAAATGACAAGTACCACTAGTGCTTTTTCTATCAAGTGAACAACCGGCATAATCCGAATCGGAATAGTCATGCAATGTAAATGAATCATTATGTGGGTACCATAATCCTAATCTAGATGACCCAATGAGATATCTAAAAATTCGTTTTACCGCTTTTAAATGAGATTCTTTTGGATTGGCTTGAAATCGAGCACATAAGCATACGACAAACATAATATCGGGTCTAGTTGCACTAAGATAGAGTAGGGATCCTATCATACCTCTATATAAGTTTGATGAATTGAAATTCCCGATTCATCTTTTCCTAATTTAAGTGACGCACTCATTGGTGTAGAAGCATGTTTAAGGTTTTCAAATCCAAAACGTTTAAGCATATCATGGACATATTTTGTTTGACAAACAAAGATACCATCAATTCTTTGAGATATTTGTAAACCAAGGAAATAAGAAAGTTCTCCTACTAGACTCATTTCAAATTCATTTTTCATCACTAAAATAACTTCATTACACATCTCTTCACTAGTAGATCCAAATATTATATCATCAACATATATTTGTAAAATAATTATATCATCATTATTGTGCTTAATGAAGAGAGTATTATCCGCACTTCCCATAATATAACCGTGCTTCAATAAAAATGAGGTAAGTCTTTCATACCATGCACGGGGCGCTTGTTTTAAACCATAAAGCGCTTTTTCTAGTTTATAAACATGATTTGGAAATTTTTCATTAATAAAACCGGGGGGTTGTTCAACATAAATTTCTTCTTTTACAAACCCGTTTAGAAAAGCACTTTTCACATTCATTTGAAATAGTTTTATTCTTTTAAAGCTTGCAAATGCTAGAAAAAATCTTATAGATTCCAATCTAGCAACGGGTGCAAAAGATTCATCAAAATCTATCCCCTCGATTTGAGAATATCCTTGTGCTACTAAGCGTGCTTTATTTCTAGATATTCTAGACTCACCATCTAATTTATTTTTGAAAATCCATTTTACACCTACAACCGAGTGATTAGATGGTCTTTCTACTAATTTCCAAACATTATGTCGCTCAAATTATTCTAACTCTTCATTCATAGCCAAAAACCAAAATTCATCATTTAAAGCGGTTGTAACATTTTTTTGTTCAATTTCGGAAACAAAACAAATATTTGAATAAGATTCATGAAGAGAAGAGCGAGTTCTTACCCCGATGGATGGTTCACCAATTATAAGTTCCCGTGGATGATCCCTTGTGAATTTTAAGACGCTTGGAGGTACATATTCATCTTTCTTGACCTCCTCTTCTTCTTCTTTGGAAGGTGTTTCATCACCATGCTCCAAATGAGGTAATGGATCATCCTCTTTTCCTGCGGAAAGTCATTCTAAACAATGGAACAAGCTCATCGAATTTCACATTAATTGACTCTTCAACTTTTCTAGTTCTTTTATTAAAAACTCTATAAGCTTTACTAGTTGAAGAGTATCCAAGAAATGTTCCTTCATCACATTTTTCATCAAACTTTCCCAAGCTATCTTTTGTATTTAAGATAAAGCATTTACAACTAAAAACTTTGAAGTAAGACACATTAAGCTTCTTTTGAAAATAGAGTTCATATGGTGTGAGATTTAAAGATGGGCGAATCATGATTCTATTTATAACATAACATGATGTGTTTACGGCTTCGGCCCAAAAGGACTTAGGTAATTTATATTCACATAACATGGTGCGTGCAAGCTCTTGAAGTGTCCTATTCTTTCTTTCTACAACACCATTTTGTTGTGGTGTGCGTGGTGCGGAGAACTCATGTTTTATGCCTAACATATCACAATAAGATGTAAATTTTTCATTTTCAAATTCTCCTACATGATCCGAGCGAATGCATTTAATTTTTAAATCACTTTCATTTTGAATACGAGTACATAATTTTGAAAATTCACAAAACGCTTTGGATTTGGATGATAGAAATATTGTCCAACAATATCTAGAAAAATCATCTATTAAAACATATGTATATAATCTACCACCAAGACTTGCGGTGCTAACGGGACCAAAAGATCCATATGAATTAATTGCAAAGGTCTTGTAGTAGAAATAACATTTTTACTTTTGAAAGAGGATCTAGTAATTTTACCTTTTTGACATGGTGAACAAAGTGAAGGTAAATTTCCATTTAATCTAGGCAATCCTCTAATTAAATCTCTTTTGGCAAGTTTTACAATAAGCTTTGTGCTAGCATGTCCTAGCCTTCTATGCCAAAGTTCAAGTTCATTATTTTTGGTAATAAAACATTTTAAAGATGATTTTGAAAGATCATGAAATGAAACTATATAAACATTGTGTATTCTTGGTGTAGTTAGTAAAATATTGTTTGTAATAAGATTAGATATTTTGCATAAATTGGTAGAAGATTCAAATAAAACATCTAATCCTTTATCACATAATTGGCTAATTGAGATAAGATTGTGTTTTAGCCTTTTTACATAAAGAACATTTGATATAGTGAAGGATTCGTTACCAACTGTACCAATTCTCATGATCCTTCCTTTTTCGTTGTCACCAAACGTTACGATCCCTCCCTTCTTCCTTTCTAGGCTAAGGAACTTTGATTTATTGTCCGTCATGTGCTTGGAGCATCCTGAATCCAAGTACCACACGTCTTCATTGTCCTTAGCCTTCCTGCACATCTAGAAAGAAGATGAGAGTAAAGATCCGGATACCCAAGTGGAACCACCCATAGAGTAAGTGGAAGCCTTAGGTACCCAGACTTGCTTTAAAGTATTTCGTTTTATTTTCCTGCAAGAACTAGATGTGTAACCTAACCTATAACAGTTTGCACACGAAATAAAGGGGGTTGATGCCCTTTTCTGGTATAATTTCTTGCTGGAAAAATTTTGATTTGCAGAAGGAAAGCATTTTGAAAAAGAAATTTCAGGTTTCTGGTATGAGGTGTTAGCGCCGGCGTTAGTGGCTAGCGCCGGGCGGTAGCCCTCTCCTCGATATCCGAGCCCAAACTTTCCAGAACCATGACACTGGTTCCCTAGAATCATTTCCAGTGATTTTTGGCCTATTCCAAATTTTTTAATGGCCACGGTGAGATCATGAACTTGTGCTTTAAGTGAAGAATTTTTTTTCACAAGCATGACACACCTATTTTCAAAACTTTTTTTATTATTTTTGATTTGCAAAAGAGAGGCTTTTAATTTCCTTTTTAATTCCCCCTTCTCTTTTGTAAGAGTTTTGGCATGAGAGAGGGCTTTAGAAAGTGACTCTTCAATGTCTTTTGCCAATTTTGTGGAGTGATCACATTCTTGGCAAGAAACCATTCTCTTTTCTAAAATAATTACCTTTTTGGAAAGCTTTTGATTTTCTTTAATAAGAGATTCATTTTCACGATTTAATAAAAAACTATCTTTCATATTTTATCAAAAGCTTTGCATGTTTCAAGAAATTCATTAAATAATTCATCATAAGTGGGAGGAATTACCTCAGTGTCACTAGGAACACTGGTGTCGTCGTCGTCGTTTTCATGTCCCATGAGGCACATGTTTGCTTCCTCATCTTCGCTTGATGAAGACCCGCTTGATTCTTCGGAGGAGGAGGAAGAGGAGTCATCCCACGTCTTTGCCTTTAGCACCTTCCTCTTTTCTTTCCATTTGTGCCGTTTCTCCTTTTTCTCCTTCAAGAATTTTGGGCATTGGCTCCTTATGTGCCCCGTCTTCCTACAATGAAAGCACTCCGGTGGAGGTCTTTCTTCTTCATCGTCGCTCTCCTTTTCCTTCTTTGAGGACGACCCTTTCCATCTTCCATCCTTTTGGATAAATTTCCGGAAAGTGTTTCGCCTTTCCGGATTTCGCATGAACTTTCGGAAGTTCTTTACCAAAAGACTCTCTTCATCTTCATCCTCATCCTCTTGGCACTCTTTCTTTGATTTTAATGTCAACGTCTTCTTCTTTGGCTCCTTGTTGTATTCATCAAATTGGATTTTGAGTTCTACCTCATGGGTTTTGAGATTCCCAATGAGGCTCTCAACTTGGAGCGTTCTTAAGTTGTGCGATTCCGAAATAGCCGTCACCTTCGGGTTGAATTTTGGAGGAAGAGAACGAAGGATCTTACGGACCAAGTCGCCATTTGAGAAGGTCTTTCCAAGAGCTTTTGAGGCATTGACGATCATGGTGAAGCGCGTGTACATACCATCAACATCTTCACTTTCATCCATTCAGAATTTTTCATATTCCGACTCTAGTTGAAAAAGCTTGGAATCTTTAACCTGCAATGTACCTTCACGAGTAACTTCCAAATGATTCCAAATTTCATAAGCAGTAGTACATGCAGAAATTCTATTAAATTCATTTCTATCCAACGCACAAAATAGAGCATTCGTGGTTTTTGCGTTATTTTTACATTTGAGTTTATCCCGATCGTCCCATTTATCTTTGGGTTTTTCTAACATAACTTCTCCAACTACAAATGTAGGAGGAGTGTATTCTTCTTCTACCATGTTCCAAACCTCAATATCTAGGGTCATTAGAAAACAACGCATCCTATTTTTCCAATAATTATAATCTGACCCAGTAAATAGAGGTGGTCTACTAATTCCCTGACCCTCAGAAAAAGCGAGATCATAAGACGTCATTATTCCTGATTTTTAAACCGTTTGGAATAACCTGCCCTCTGATACCACTTGTTGGATCTTATGACGCCCTTAGAGGGGGGTGAATTAGGGAATAAAATTCTTTTTATAAATTTTAAGATAATTACTAAGTTGTTTTGATTAATAGGAAATAATGATGACAATTTAGTAATAACAATTTTGCAATAATGAAATTTTACGCCAATTGAGAGAAATCAAATAAACACAAATATAATCATGATTGCATTATATAAAAATGGTGTTTACAAAATTTGATTTCAATATCGCTAGAAATCGGAGGCGTACAAAAGTGAATTTCTTTTCTTTTTCTATACCGACTTGTATCCCCACAAACCCGTTGGCTTTAGTCTATCCTTCCCCGGATAAGGCCTCAAGCCGCTCTAGCCAATCATTCCCCGAATATGGCCTCGAGCCCCCCTAGATCTAATCACCTAGACCTAGTCGCCAACACAAGGCGAATTTCCCCCTAAGTCCTACCCAGACCTAGTCGCCAACACAAGGCGAATTAACTACAAGATACAAATAAAGAAGTGAAGTAAATAACAAACAAACTCCCTCTTGAGATTTCTGGAGATGAGGATGAAGGATCGCTGAAGCACAAGCGAGGTCGAAGCGATCGTTCTTCGGATGCAGCGTGATGGCTTCCTTCTCCAGAATTTCTTCTTTGGCTTTGAGTGGGAGATGATGTTTTGGCAGAGTAGCAGCACGAGAGTTTGGGCACAAGTAATGTCTCTGGAAGATCTAACCAAAACGAGAGAGAGCCCAGCATTTTATAGAACTTGGAGCTAGCGCCTGCGGTAGTGGCTAGCGCCTGCGGTAGCGTTCGTGTGGAGCGGTTGCGAAACCGTCGGCGGCGTGGCGCTGTGCACGAACTTGAGATAGCGCCTGGCGGTAGCGATAGCGCTGGCAGTAGCGGTAGCGGTTGCGGTTGCGAAACCGTCGCTGTGCACGAACTGGAGATAGCGCCTGGCGGTAGCGATAGCGCTGGCGGTAGTGCTGGCGTTAGCGATAGTGCTGGCGGTAGCGCTGCTCCTTTCAAAAGATTGTTCCAAGCTGCTTTATACATGTGGAGTATTGCACCTATAGTTCCTGCACACTATAAACACACTACAAACAATATCAAATACAATATGAGATTTGTTATTCTCAAACAAAGGGATGTGACACACATGTCCAACAGCGCCATCCCATTTTATCATTACTGTTTTTCTTTAAATATATTAGGTTTGATGTGAGCCCCCTCCTCCCTATATAAGGAGGAGGTATGGGAGTGTTATTTTCATCCTTGGATCATTAGGGATTTAGGCTCTCATTTGAGAGAGGGATCATTGGAGGAACCAGCCTTCTTGATCTTGGCCGGACTTCGATCCGGATTGTATCCGTGTTCTTCTTCGATTAATGCAACTTCCTTCTTGTCCGTATTAGGCCCCCAGGAAATGGTTTTCAAGAATTGGTATTTGGAGGAGAAAAACCAATTAAGTTGTTCGGTTGAATAATTTTGAGATGGAATTGGCTTTAGGTCTAAATCCGTCGGCGTTCAAATAAAGCAAAAAAGCCGCTCTCCCAATTCTTACCTATCGCGCCGTTTTTCTCTGGCTTATAACTCGAGAGCAGATCCAGCGACCCCCTCTGCGATCCGCCCAGGTATATGTCGATCTCTTCTTCTTCATCTCTTCTTCTTCTTCTTCGTTCTCTTCTTCCTCCCCTGTAGGTGCATTACTTCACCGTGAGCACACATCTAGGGTATTCGCTTCTCGTCCCACTGCTAGCTGCCTCGCCTCCTCGCCTATCCCACTGTCACTGCCGCCGATCCCAGATGCTGAAGCCTGAGACCACCTGTAACAGCCGTCTACGCTCACTGAGTTCACGCCCAGCCACCGGAAGATCTTCTCAACCTTCGCCCGCAAGCCGAGCCCCCCTATTTCCGCTTCCAGCCGCCTCCCCTGCCACTGCCGCTTCTCCCACAACCATACGCTCACACCTTCAACCTCCATCTCCCAAGCCCCCAAAGAGAGCTTGATGCTGGTCTCTACTACTTCCACCGGCCACCAACTCCTTCTATCAGCTGCATCCTCACGGCCCAACAGAGACCAAATCTTCATCCTACCTCTAATATCCACCCGCGTCTCCACATCCCAAATCTCATAACCTGGAAATCTGCATATCTAAACCCATACGCCGATCCCATCCCCAGCCAAATTCATCTACCACGCCCGATTGGCTTCCATTCCGATTGTTGAGTGATTTCTTCATTTCAATTTAAAATTTATCTATTGTGCATGGCCATGCCTTAATTTTCTGGTGATCTTTAGTTGGTGATACTGCACTTTCTTTTTTAAGATGTGTAAATTTTATTTGTTGTGCACTTAATTTATGTGCTTTCTCATCAGTATGCAATTATTATTGCTAGACACTCAAGTTATCAATAATCTATTTCAATCAAAATGATTTGACAATTTCTGTTCAGAATTGACGAAATAGAACATTTCCTGATGCTTAACACTATTCCAAACTGAGCCTAAGATGTTCATATTCCAATTGGAACAATTAAAATTTAGCAGATTCATCTCTCCTTGGTGTATTGCTATAAATAAATGTTTGAGTTACATTGGTATTTCAAGTTTTCTTGGTATTACAAATTTTCTTTTTTTTGGTATGTATATGTATCGGCCTTGTTAAATTCCTAATGTTTGTATGTGAAATTTAGTATACTATTTTTTTGTTTGTTAAATTTCATTATATGCTAAACCCTTATTTTAAAATTCAAGTGATGATTTAAAGTATTACTGATTAGTGATTATGCAAGTGATAATTTAAATTCTGATGTTTACACATCCCCTCATATAGTTGCAGTATCTTTTATCTGGTTTAATATCATTGCAGTATCTTTTATCTTCTCACTGTTATACTTATTGATAATATCTAATATTTCATGTGTAGTCTTGTTGGGATGGATAATGTAGAGCTGCAAAAAAAACGTAGAAGAGATATAATTATAAGTTCAGTAGTCGCAGCGACTCTTGGTGCTGCTGTAGTAGTTATGGATTATATTCCTAGACACCCAGTTGATGTTGTAGACAATAACGCTCAACGGGTTATCTTATTAAAACGTTTACACGATGGAGTAGAAGTAAACTGCTTCAATCAGTTACACATGGGTAAAGAACCCTTCAACGAGCTTTCATATTTTACGTTCAAAAGGTTTAGTTTGCGATACTCAATATGTGTCTACTGAAGAATCCGTTGCCTTATTTTTATACATATTGGCACATAATAAAAGGTTTCGCGATGTTGGTGTTATGTATCTGCGTTCAATGGATACTTTTAGCAGACACTTCACTACTGTACTGCGAGCCATCTTAAGACTAGCGAAGGATTATATAAAGTTGTCTGAATCCAGACAAGAACACAAATCTAGATGGTTTGAGGATTGTGTTGGTGCTTTAGACGAAACACATATTGAAGTGACTGTTCCAATAAAGGATCAAGACAGATATCGTAATCGTAAACAGACAATCACAACAAATGTACTGGGTGTATGTAATAGTTACATGAAAATCCTATACCTATTGTCTGGCTGGGAAGGATCTTCATCTAATTCAAGAGTACTACGAGATGCATTGGAGAGACAAGATCGTTTCGAAGTCCCAACTGGTAACATATTTGAATTTATTAATGCAAACATAATTATTATCTGAAATTTATATTAATTAATCATTTGCAATGCATAAGTAAGTATTACCTTGTCGATGTGGGCTACATAAATGGTCCAGGGTTTCTTGTCCCATATCGTTTGACGCGTTATCACCTTAAGGAGTGGTCAACCCATGGTAATAACCCCACGAATTATAAAGAACTGTTCAACTTAAGGCATGCTAGAGAAAGAAATGTGATTGAGAGAACGTTTGGGTTGTTGAAGAAAAGATGGGTTATCTTATGTCAACCATCATTCTTCAACATCAAAGTATAAGTATGAGTTGATGTATTTATCAAATGTTCATTTGGCTAGAAGACAATCTAATTATAACTTTGCATACAAGTGCAGATTATAAATGCATGTTGCATATTACACAATTTCTTAGTAGAGAAGGGATTAGAGAGTGATGCACAACTGCTCGACGAGGTTGATTGTGAATTACTTAGACAAGAGTCAGGAGAAGAATTCTATGATTATGTTGATGTCGTTAGTCCAATCCAAGCGACACATGCGTGGACAAACTTCAGAGACACTTTGGCTATAAATATGTTTAACGAATATCAGAATTGTCTTTGATATTTATCTATTTAATGCTTACTGGATTATTGTTCGTTTTTTCATTTTGCATGGACAAACTATTTTGTTTTTAATGTTTACCACTAATGTTTATCTGTTATATATTTATAATGTTTCATGTTTACTTCTTTTGTTCTATTTTTATTTTTGTTAAAATATTCTGTAATGCACACTCATTCGCACAAGCAAGGGACCATCAATGCTCGCATATGGAAGCCTCCATGATTGGTACGAACATATGCGCGGAGGAGCCTGCGTGGCGCGTCTACACGCGCAGGAAATCGACGGCCGAATCACCCACTACAGCACGGATCGATGCATGGCGAAGTCCCCTTAATTATTTCCTATTTTAATTATTTCCTATTTTAAATATTTCTTATTTTAATTGTTGTCTATTTTAATAGTTTCCTATTTTAAATATTTCCTATTTTGCACCCCTCTTACAGTTATAAAAGGGGTGTGGTATTGTATTTTGGCATGCTTGGATTAATCGGAAAATTAGGGTTGCTCCCTAAGTCTCCTCTCTTTTCGTCCTCCTTCCTTCTCCATCACCACTGCCGGCCCCTTTCACTTGCCGGATTCTTCCCGAGAAATTATCAAAACCATAACAATGGTCCGACCTGCCACTCTCCGCCCGCTGCCCTTGCAGCCGCCGGGAACCAACATTGTGCATGTCCTCGACCTCATCCACGACATCCACAACGATGTCCGGGCTTTGAGTGACCTCCTTGCCAAGCACCTGGCCACGGTTGCATGCATAAAGGAGCAGTATGCTAGGGCACTGTGCCAACGAGCCCACACCGAGGTACCACTGGAGGATGCACCCTCTCCTCCCAGCGTCGAGGTACTTAGCATGGGACTGTTTCCCGTTGCTTTGCCAATTTCTATGGCTGCTTCAGATACTGGCTCAGATACGCAACTAAAGCCGAAGGTTCTTGCCGCAGCCCCGCCTGAGCCGGCGGATCTCCCGGTCGTTCCATCGGAGCCGACGAACCCATCGTCTGTCAGAGCCAGAGGTTCTTGCAAAAGCCCCGCCGGAGCCGGCAGTCCCCGCTACCAGGAGGAAACGACGCACCTCTTCCACGATGAAACCGCACCTTTTGTCGTCATCTTCGCCCTTCCGTTTCCTGCGCCTGCATCCGACTTTACCTCTTGGTTTCCCTTTACAACCATCGGGCAGATCAATCGAGTCGTTCCTCCGCCTCTCCCTATTCGCAAGGATACCTACTTTCCACAGCCCCATGCACCCTACCCAAAAAGAGCCTCCTCTTTCCCATGCCTCCAGCTACCCCCCACCTCCACTAGCTGCCAAGGCCGTCTCTCCTCCTCCATTGTCTTGTCACATCAACTTCTTTATATCTTTTCTTTCTTTAATTTTTCTCTTCACGTAACAAACAAAAGAAAAGAAGCTTTTCTTTCTCCTAGCTGCCACCACCCTTTAATAACACCCAAAATCTCACCATCCCTCAACCCCACACCTGATCGGAGCTTCTTTCTCCCATACCGCCAGCTGCCAACTTTACTCTCCACTAAAATCCAAACCCCACCATCATATAATTTTAATGTTTTTTTCTTGTCTTTTTCCTCCTTCAGCCCTCCACCTGTCAACTTTTGTGCCCCACGCCAACTCCTTATCCCTCCACATTTATTACCATCAGCCTCAAAAGCTGCAACAATTTTTTCTTTTTTTAAACTTTTGCCGACTCCCTTCCTCACGACCCCATTTGAATTATTAATTGTTTTTCCCCACACCCATCCTCCATTCCCTCCCCCTGTGACTATTATAGTTGTTTTCTCACTAGCTGCCAAAAATTATTTTGTTCCCCATATTTCATTATCCCCACCTTTTAGCTTCATTCCCTCACCCCCGCTAGCTGTCCACTATTTTTGTCATTACCCACTATTTATGTACACAAATTCACCCACCTCAATTTTAGTTTCCTCCGGCCTACATCATCCTTATTCCGCCTCCTTTCGCTGTCGTTTCCTTTCGACCATACCCGCTAACGACATCCTCAAAGACCCCGACAAAATTCTAACACTCGACCTTGGGGGCAAGGTCGATTTTCAAGGGCGATTGAATGTTATGCACACTCATTCGCACAAGCAAGGGACCATCAATGCTCGCATATGGAAGCCGCCATGATTGGTACGGACATATGCGCGGAGGAGCCTGCGTAGCGCGTCTACACCCGCAGGAAATCGACGGCCGAATCACCCACTACACCACGGATCGATGACATGACGGAGTCCCCTTGATTATTTCCTATTATAATTATTTCCTATTATAATTATTTCCTATTTTAAATATTTCTTATTTTAATTGTTGCCTATTTTAATAGTTTCCTATTTTAAATATTTCCTATTTTAAATATTTCCTATTTTACACCCCTCTTACAGTTATAAAAGGGGGGTGTGGTATTGTATTTTGGCATGCTTGGATTAATCGGAAAATTAGGGTTGCTCCCTAAGTCTCCTCTCTTTTCATCCTCCTTCCTTCTCCCTCACCACTGCCGGCCCCTTTCCCTTGCCGGATTCTTCCCGAGAAATTATCAAAACCGTAACACATTCTCTAATGTGTAGCGAATGATAGAGCAATATCTTCAACTTTACCAGCCTCTCTTCAAATTCATCAATCCCCTAGTACATTCGAAAAGATGTGAACAAACTTATGCTAATATCATAATGTGTATGTCTAATTTTATGCAATTCCTGCATCTAATTTTAGCAAATTAACCACAACATTAATTATTCACACGAATACCCTTCCATAGTTTAATATTCTCAAAAATGTGAAAAAACCTATGCTAATATCATAATGTTTCTTTGACATTGATGACAGTGCTAGCGTTTTCATCTAAAATCCTGATTTTTTTTATGTACAGTACAAGCTTTTTCAACAAAGCCATATAGATGAACATGATTATGCATGAGTTTATAAAATTATTACAACAGTGTATGAGTTTATTTTAATGAGGGGGTGCATAAGACTGCTATTTTTAATGATTCTGCTTCAAATCTGAGGGCTGTGCAGCATGCTTGAGATTCTCTCCCCCATGTACATCTTTCGTCTTAGTTTTTTCCCTATCCGATTGATTATTCAACACACTTTTAGTAGCTAGAAAGCTGTTCATCGTTGTTTTTAGGTTGTGTCCAGGTGTTGCTTTGGAACATTTGGTTGAATGATTTCTGAAAAAGAGAGCACAAAGTTGTTGATATTTTGTCGGGGTAAATTACCCGGCTAAAACTCAATTTTGTTGTAGTGTCAAAACTTCTCAATCATGCATCAATCTATAGAGTTTGTCATAAAATCAGGGAGATGAGGAGAAGAAATTTCAAATGACTAACATTATGGTAACATTTTTATTCTTTGAAACCCCTTTTGCCACTTCCAATGTACATCTAGCTATAGAAGAAGACCTACATAGGAAGAAGCTGTTGGGAAATTGTAGACTTCAACTTTCATTTTTCTTCTTCTTCTTCTTCTTCTTCTTCTTCTTCTTCTTCTTCATGGCTATATTAATATGATATTTTAGTCCTCAACCTCTGTGGCCCTCAGTTATATCCTCCCAGAAAAGTTCTGAGATTGCTTAGGTCACCTCTCCCACATTTCCTGTAACCATGCAGTGATGTAAGTTAAATCATACAATATTTACAAGCTCGAAGAAGGATGAGGAAAAATTGTTACCATCTCTCCAATGGGTTCTCCATCCCAATCAACAACAGCCATTATAGGAATCAAGCTACTGACAAGCATCATCTCAGCTGAATCCTTTGCCTCTTCAATTGATATGTCTCTAACACCAACACCCATTAGAAATCCCCTCTTGATTGTTGGTATTTAATTTAAATATGTCATTTTAAGGAGAAACTCTTAACTCATTAATTCTTCTATGTTCTTTTTCCCAACACTCATTTATATGGATTTCAAATGGAAGCACTCTGCTTGCTATCAAGGTATTTACTGTTTTGCTCCACTTCATCTTGATTTAGTTCTGTATATGATCACTGTTGTCTTTAGTTTATGCATATTCTATTTTCATGAGTACCCTGCAATTTTTGATTCAATTGAATGTGTAACCTTCATTATTTGCTAACAACAACTGCAAGATTTGCCGCTTTCTGTTTTGTTATGTTATCATGTCAATTAGATTTTACCAAGTTTATTTTAACTCAGTTAGATTTTACCAAGTTTAGTTTACTGCTGTCTTACAATTCAAAAAATATAGTGCATATCATGGAAAATGCCACGTCTAAGATTGGAGGAAGGACGGAATGATCTTATATGCATTGGAGTAATGAAATGGATATTGCTCTTTCAAATACGTGGTTAGAGCAACACAGTATGGGTAGAGCTGTCACGGTTCCGGTTCGGTTGCGGTTCTACTAAAATCGTGAACCGAACCGCTAAGGACACGGTTCTTCAAATTAGAACCAAAACCATACTTGGTTTGTCTGATTCCGGTTCCAGCATAATTTTTGGAACCGTCGTGTTAACGGTTCCGGTTACGGTTCAACAACAACCAAAACCAAACCGGACACTAATGGTTCGGTCCGGTTCTATGCAGTTCTGTCCAGTTCCAATCGGTTCCAACCAAAACCAAACTTGGCAGAATGAATGTTCCGGTGAAAAATAAAAAATCGGAGGGGAAAAGTATACTCATTCGATTTTTTTTGCAAGAGGGACATAGAAGTCTGAGGCCCGAGCGCAGGAATTTTGCGTTACACCAAGGGGGAGTACTTTTTGTATAATATATAGTAAGTCGGGCTGAAGGTTAAAAACTGAAACCCTTGAAATGTTATTTTACAATTAAAATTTTGTTTGAAGAATATATTAGTTAATTCAATTTTACTAATTTATCGGCTACAATTAGATTTGTTTTTCATGAATACTATTAAATAGTAGTTGTATATCCTCAATATTTTTAAAATAAAATATTTCAGAAAAATATGTGATTAAAATCGAAAATACATTATATGACTGTATAAAAACCGAAAGTACACCGCAAAAATTGACTTCAAACCGCACCAATGTCAAACCACACAGCACGGTTTTGGTGCGGTGCGATTTCGTTCAGTCAAAAAACGCCCCTCTTTGATGCGATTGCGATTTGGGTTCAAAACGTATCAGTTTCACCCATAATAGTAAGTATAGATATTATAGATACATTATAAAATAATAACAATATTATAATAATATTAATAATAAACGGGTTGCGGTTCGGTTCTGCTTCGGTCCAATTCTAAAAATCTTGAAACTGCTTGAGACTTGTATATTGCGGTTCCGGTTCCGGTCCGGTTCCGGTCAGGATAATAAAATGAAAGAATCACACCCGGACCAATGTTGTTTACGGTTCCAAAATTCAAACCGGAACTAAATAATTCGCGAACGGTTCGGCCCGATTCGTTGTGGTTCCGATTCGGTTCCGGTTCGGTTTACGATTTTCAGTTTTAAGTATGGGACATAAAACACCCAATGGTTGGAAAAGTATTACTTTTACCGCTGCAATGACTGCCTTGAAAGATATTTGTGGGGTTAATACTAGTAAGGAGAAGGTGATGGCTCGTCTCAAAACATGGAACAAGTACTACGTAGAAGTTAGTGTGTTGGAACAACCTTATTACTGATTTGGGCTATGATCACTATCTGTTGATTAGGACTAAGTTGACCTCAATGTATAGTCTTAAGGGTCAAGGTTGTAGGCTGATAGAACTAAGGAAAATATTCAGTTTCTGCGTTCGACGAACTCAATACTGCGTTCGAAGAAATGCTTTCTTCGTTCGACGAACGTCTTGCATTCTGCGTTCGACGAACGTCTTGATTCAATCTCAGCGGCTCAACGGACGACGAACTGTCTCAGCGTTCGACCAAGTCTCAACGGTCGACGAATTGGTTCAGATCGACGAAAGTTCTTCTCAGCTCAACGAATTAAATATTCCAACTAGCTTATCAGATATTATCTTTTAGTTCGACGACCTCCAGCTTGAGATCGACGAACTCCAGATCGTGTTCGACGAAACTTGTTCAGATCGACGAATTCCTATTTCAGTTCAGTATTTCAGAAGGATTATGTTTACTTCATTCTCTGAACTCAATTCTCAGCAACGGCTCTATTCTTCCAGATAAGTCAGGATATTATATTTCCTTTTATTTATTCTCTTATTTCGGAAAGAGGCCGTTGACATTTGTTGGAAAAGGACACTTTCATGGAAAAGAAAAAATATTAATGGATACAGTTCCAAGAAGATCTTTTCAGAATATTATATTCCTTAATTAAAGGATTTGATTTCAAATCAGAGATATATTATCAAAAAGAATAAGAAAGAAGACAACACAGTTTTTCACGACAGCATTACAGAACATATCACAGAATAACTGTACAGGAAAAAGAAAGAGGAAGAGATATACAGTCGAAAAAATATACAGGAAGAAGAAAGAAAAAGTTTTACAGATCATCTTCATCTTCTTCCTCAAGCAGCACTCATTCACTGAGAACTTCATCGCAAATCATCCTCTCAGTTTCTGCTGTAAGATCAGATCTTCAAGGAGCAACAATAATCTGAGGAACTTATTCTCTCAGATTCATCAGCTACAAGAAGATCAGTACATTCAAGAGAAAGCTCCAGCCATCTACTGTCAAACATTTTATATCAGACAGGGGGAGCTTTACATCATCATTCCACTAGAGTCTTCTCTCAGATTATTGACAGAGAAGAACATCTTAACCTTCTTTATCCCCTCTTGTACATGGTTATAACTCCCTTCAAAAGTTAACCCCTTGGTGGCAGGGCACCTGAACAAAAACCTGTGGTTTGGTTAGAGCACCTGATCAAAAGCTCCTTGGTGTGTGGACACCTGATCAAAACCCCATTGGTGGCAGGGCACCTGATCAAAATCTTGTAGTGGAATCCTACCAAGTGTGGTAGAAGAGTAGACGTACCCAGGTTTATTGGGGAACTACTATAAAAATCCTTGTGTCCTCTGTGTTGTGTTTATTTTTCTGTATTGTGTTGTGTGCTCTCTTTGTGTTTGTTTTTATTACTCACACAATACACATATAAGTATCACTATTTTAATTCCGCTATAAAATTAAGTGAAACTTTTTAATACTCTATTCAACCCCCCCCCCCCCCCCTCTAGAGTAAATCTAAGATCTAACCTCACTTTCAATTGGTATCAGAGGGTTGTTGATTGTATACAGGCTAACACCTGAATCAAAAGATCAATTAGATCTTAAATTTATTTTAGAGTTTTCTTTTTTCTTAAAAACTCATGGCACAGAACAAAGAATATTCAAGCACAAGACCTCCTATGTGCAATCTAAATAAGTTTGCACTATGGAATGCAAGGATCAGATTATACATGAATTCTATTGATGAGGAAATTTTTAATGTTATTTTGACAGGACCTCCAACACCTACAGCAACAACAAGTGTTGAAACCACAACTAACAAAAATGTTGTTCCACCACCTGAGTGGACAAAAGCTCAAAAGAAGCAAAGAAATGCAGATGCCAAAGCAATGAATATATTGGCACAAACAATATCTGATGACATATTCCAAAAGGTTGTGGACTGCACCTCAGCCAGGGATATTTGGAATTCCCTCAACAACATGGTTGATGGTTCTGCTGAAGAGTCATAGTCATCATCCAGCTCATCTGAAGATGAAAATGATGCAAATGAAAAGGATCAATGCTTGATGGCTGTTTATGACTCATGCAATGATTCAGAATATGCATCATCATCCAGCTCCAGTGATGATGAGGATGAAAGAAATTTCTGCATGATGGCTATCAATGCCTCAGGACATAATTCAGAAGAATCAGAATCTGAAGCTGACAGTGATCAGGTAATCTCAAACTTTGATTTCAATTCAAATGAATTCAATGATGAATTCAAAGTTCTTTGCTTAGACTTAATCAAATCTGAGAAGGAAATAATCTCTCTCAGAAATAAGTTGGCTGAAATGAACCAACTAAGTGAAGAAAATGTTATTCTTAAGAAAGAATTGGCTGTCTCCAGATAACATATTATTCTCATTGAGAACAAGTTGTCCGAGGCCAAGAAATTTGAAAAATCCCTAAATGGGAGAAACATCAAACTTATGGACATCACAAGCACAGTAAATGCCAGATTAAGTGGCAAACTAGGCTTAGGTGCATCATCAAGTGAGTCACCTCTTATTAAGAAAACCATACTTTCTACACCAATAAAATTCATTTCTGCCAAGGGCAAAGAGGCTGTAGAAATAGATGAAAACATTTCAGGCAATGCTGTTAAGAATAAAGGAATTCAGCAGAATTCGTCGAACGGAGCTCGACGAAAACAGTTCACTTCGTCGAACGGAGATCGACGAACTCTGAAGCCAGAATTTCAGTATAGTTATTATTCGAACGACGCTCGACGAAAGCACTTCACTTCGTCGAACGAAGATCGACGAACTCAGCCCAGTTCGTCGAACGGAAAACATACTGAAAATCTAAAGATTTTTTATTCTTCACACACTAAGAATCCTTTCACTAAATGGATAATTCCTCCAAGGAGATATCATCCACAAGGTTATAAGGATCAGCCTGAAATGTCTTTCATTTCAGAATTTTGTGGAAAAACAAAAGGACCCAAAGTAGTCTGGGTCAAGAACATCTAACATATTAAATAAGGAGAGAAACACCACCTCTACCAGAGACATTTTGCAGGTACAGGATCACTATCTCAAGCAGTCATTTCTTCCAAGATATTCTTCAATTGTTTGAAGAATAACAACTTAAGAAGTCATTGACCACCAGGATCAAACTCATTTTTCTTTTGATATCAGAGACCTCAACTGATATCAGAAGACTCTCAATTGGGAAGATTATTATCAGTTACAGAAATAAAAGAATGGGTTTACACTCTCAAGACAGAGAATGCAAATGAAATTGCAAGTTCAATATCAGAAAACCAGGACTTTCAATTGGTGTCAGAATCAAACTCCCAGTAGCAGAAATAAAGGAATGGTTATTTCTATTTCATGTTTGGACATGAATAGATTTTCTTTTATTATCAAGAACAATTGTTGTTCTATTTATAAGAATAATGTTTGTTATGACGTTGCTCAAATGTTTAATGGTTTGTATGTCTTGAACATAAATCATCCAATCTATAACATAGAAAATACCAAACGACTAAAAACTAATGACTCTAATCCCACATATCTCTTGCACTGTCGTCTAGGCCATATAAATGAGAAACGCATATCCAAACTCCATAAAGATGGACTATTGGACTCATTTGATTATGAATCATTTGAGATATGCGAATCATGTTTATTAGGCAAGATGACAAAAGCCCCTTTCACTAGTTGTAGTGAGAGGGCTGGTGATCTTTTGGGTATAATACGTAGTGATGTATGCGGACTCATGAGTTCCATGGCTAGAGGTGGGTACTACTACATCGTTACATTTACTGATGATTTCAGTAGATATGGATATATATATCTTATAAAGTGTAAATCCGAAACCTTTGAAAAGTTCAAAGAGTTTAAGAATAAAGTAGAGAACCAACTGGGAAAAATGATTAAGGCACTCCGATCTGATCGAGGTGGCGAATACCTAAGTCATGAGTTTCGTGATCATCTGAGAGAGTGTGGTATTGTATCACAACTCACTCCACCAAGAACACCCCAACATAATGGTGTTTCTGAGAGGAGGAATCGTACATTGTTAGACATGGCGCAATCGATGATGAGTCATGCAGATCTGCCCGCTTCCTTTTAGGGATTTGCTCTAGAGACTGCTGCTCTCACCTTAAATCGTGCTTCAACAAAAACGGTTCTAAAGACACCATATGAGATATGGACTGGGAAGCGTCCTAGTATGTCTTTCATTAAAATTTGGGGCTGTGAGGCATACGTACGACGTCAAATATCTGACAAGCTGGAACCCAAATCGGATAAATGTTATCTAGTGGGGTATCGTAGGGAGACCAAAGGATATTATTTCTACCTGTCATTTGAGGGCAAAGTGTTTGTCGCAAGGACTGACGTCTTTTTGGAGAAATAGTTCTTATCCAGAAAGATTGCAAAGGTAGAACTTCAAGAAGTTCAAGAACCACAAACTGAAAACGAACCTGGATTGGAATCTGAGCAAGGACTACAAGCAGTTGTAGCTGGAGAGCCTGCTCAAGAAACACAAGTCCTACGTAGATCTGGTAGACCAAGATTTGAGCCTGAGAGATATGGATTTCTCGTGTCTCAAATAAGTAATGTGTTGCTTATGGATCATGATGATGAGTCTGCAACCTACCAAGAGGCTATGAATGGACCAGACTCCGAGAAGTGGCTTGACGCCATGAAATCTGAAATGGACTTTATGTACGCAAACTAAGTTTGGACCTTGGTGGAACCACATGAAGGGGTACGACCCATATGGTGCAAGTGGGTCTTCAAGAAGAAGACCGACATGGATGGGAATGTACAGACATTCAAAGGGCGATTAGTGGCTAAAGGTTTCAAGCAAATTCATGGTGTTGACTGTGATGAGACTTTTTCCCCTGTCGCTATGGTCAAGCCCATCAGAATTCTGTTTGTTATTGCTGCGTATTATGACTACGAGATCTGGCAAATGGATGTCAAAACGGCTTTCCTAAATAGAAACCTCCTTGAGGAAGTGTATATGACACAACTCGAGGGTTTTGAATCTCCAAATGAAGCCACTAAAATATGCAAGTTGAATCGATCCATTTATGGATTGAAACAAGCTTCTCGAAGTTAGAATCTTCGTTTTGATGAGAAAATCAAAGAGTTTGGTTTCATCAAAACGAAAATAAACTTTGTGTTTACAAGAGAAATAGTGGGAGCACAGTTGTCTTCCTGATACTGTATGTAGATTACATATTGTTGATCGGGAATGGCATTTCAACCCTGCAAGTTGTTAAGAACAACCTAGGGAACTGCTTTTCTATGAAAGACTTGGGCGAAAGGACTTATATACTTGGTATTAAGATCTATAGAGATAGATCAAAGAAGTTGCTGGGTTTGACCCAAAGTGCATACATTGATAAGGTGCTGAAACGGTTCAGCACGCTTGAGTCCAAGAAGGGATACTTACCCATGTCTCATGGTGTGAATCTCTCTAAGGACCAGTGTCATAAATCTTTGGAAGATTATGACCGCATGAAGTTGATTCCATACGCCTCGGCAATTGGATCAATCATGCATGCAATGTTATGTACTGGACCCGATGTCTCATATGCTCTAAGCATGACAAGCAGATATCAGTCTGATCCCGGTGATAGTCACTGGACAGCGGTCAAGAATATCTTAAAGTACTTGAGAAGGACTAAGGATGTATTCTTGGTGTTTGGTGGAGAGGAAGAGCTCATCGTAAAGGGTTACACAGATGCTAGCTTTCAGACTGATAGGGACGACTCAAAGTCTCAATCAGGTTTTGTATTTTGTCTGAATGGAGGAGCTGTAAGCTGGAAGAGTTCCAAGCAAGAGACAGTTGTCGATTCTACGACAGAAGCCGAATATATCGCTGCAGCAAATGCGGCGAAGGAGGCTGTATGGATTAGGAAATTCATCGGCGAGCTAGATGTAGTTCCTAGCATTGTTGATCCGGTAGTTATCTACTGTGACAACAACGGTGCAATTGCCCAAGCTAAGGAACCTGGATCTCATCAGAGCTCCAAGCACATACTTCGGCGGTTCCATCTCATTCGAGAGATTGTCGATCGAGGAGATGTGAGCATATGCAGAGTACCGACTGAAAAGAATATTGCGGATCCACTGACGAAGCCTCTTGCAAAGAGAAAGCATGATGGTCATACTAGATCAATGGGTATTAGATACCTAAATGGCCGTCTCTAGTGAGAGTCTTGTGGATTATATTTATGTCGGTTGTTATTCATGTGATGAATAGAGTATTTCATATCTCATTTATATTTATGGCAAGTTCTTTTATTATGTCAATTGTTTCTATGGGAAAAAATAATTAGCATAATAAATGCCCTTAGAATGTTCGCTTCCATAGGAATTCAAGTGCGTGACTTGAATGTGAGGGCATATGTTTATTACAAGCTTCATTCTTAAATAGTCTCTGGTCTGTGTATCATCAAAGAAGCTAAGGGCAATGATGGTATAATTAGACTAGCATGTGCGTTGACTGATGACCGGTTCTCACAGGTCATGATATTGTGATATCAAGTCATCACATGGGTACTTGTTTGTGAACAAGTTGTACTGGACAGACCCACCATGAGACTACTATGTGGATTGTTATATGAATGTGTCACAAGTAGGTCTCATTTGGCAATGGTGTTTGTAATTCTTCGACCTGAAGTCACAACATTCATCAAGTGAGGAAGAGTGTACTTTGATGTCATCTAAAGTTTTCCTTGAAGAAGGTTGATGATAACGGTGGTTATTGGGTATGCTACGATTCATTTGGATGTTTGTGTGTGGACAGATATGGGATTTGTCCTCCTCTATGACAAGAGTTACATCCAAGGGCCCCTTGATGGAATGAGATTGAGAAATGCATGGTCATGCTTGGTTGAGTCAATATGGGATATTGAGCTCACCAATTTCAGACAGTCTATTCTAGATCAGGAAACTAGGATTGAATAATTATGAGGGTGACACGATCCATTCCTCTAATTCTATCCGGATGTAATGGACAAAGGGACGTGACAGCACTGGTACATTGGTCAAGACAGGCTTATTGAGTTATAAACTCTTATTGTTTGGGTAGCAATGATGTATTGCTAGATGCCGCTCATTGTTTGTGCGACTTTTGTTGATACTTTGAGATCAAGTGAGAGACTGTTGGTTTTTCCAAGGTGATCTCAAAGCAATCAAGTAGTTAGTCTTGCCGCCAACGCAATATGAGCTTATAGGGTCGCACATAAGAGTGTTGGAGAAGTTGGATGAAGGATTGTGTTGGCCTTACTCATATTGGATATGAGTGGAGGACCAATCCTATAGCTGATTGGAGTTGCATCAAATTTAACTCGACGTTACGTCGAGATTGTCTCGACGTGTTGTACTCGACGTTGCGTCGAGATTGTCTCGACGAAAGTCTTGTACTCGACACTACGTCGAATTGTCTTGACGCTGCGTCGAATTGTCTTGACGCTGCGTCGAATTGCACGAGGATACAAGTTGTATTCGGAGCTGCGTCGAGATTGTCTCGACGCTGCGTCGAATTGCCTCGTCGATACTTATACTCAACGTTGCGTCGAGATTGTATCGACGTTGCGTCGAATTATCTCGACGATACTTGTTACACTCTGTTTAAGCCTCTGGTCTGCGGGTAATGTGTTTTATGCCCTGAGTATAAAACAAGAAGTGATTAGGTTTCCTATATAGATAATCCTTTCGTAAAAACTATTAGAGCCAAAGCGGAAGTGTTCCGTATAGGTCTCGACATTCCGTGAGATCGCTGTCGCCGCTCCCTGTCGCCGAACCTAGCAGTTCGTAGGAGACGCAGAGGGCATTCTTCCTCCATCCCAGCCCTTGTTGGACAAGAGTCGTGGGGTTTTCCTTCACTGTGTGCATTCCTATAGAGGTGCTGATCCTTTTCAGTACTTGGAACTCAGAGTTCGTTTTTGGGATCAGACCTTGGAGCATCTTGGTTGAGTGTTGACTCAATCCCTCTGAGGTATATTGCAATGCATTGCCTTATTTATTTCTTGATTCATGAAATCGCAAGATCCGAAACTCTTTTGGGTTGTTCTTGTTTTATTTCCGCTGCGCATATATGATATGCTGTTCATTAAGAATGAAGGAGAAAACCCAACACTTCTCCCTTGATTCCGGATATTCTGACAGGGTTCCACGGCACCACCCATGAAGGGTTTCATAAGAGCCTTCAGCGGATCCGGGCTGAGTTCTTTTGGAAGGGACTCAAACGGGGGTCCAATACTTCATCGCCATCTGCCTCGCCTGCCAACGCAGCAAGGCCGACCACCTCCTACCACCCGGGCTGCTCCAGCTCTTCTTGTCCCTGCACAGATATGGGCCGACATATCTATGGATTTCATTGAAGGTTTACCTACTTCGAGGGGCCGATCCATCATCTTCGTGGTGGTCGATCGTTTGTCCAAGGGCGCGCACTTCATGGCGATGAGTCACCCTATGTAGGGGACGTGGTGGCCCACATTTTCTTCGACAAGGTGTTCTGTTTACACGGCATTCCGAAGAGTAGTAACCGACAGGGACAAGATTTTCACCTCCCTATTTTGGCAGGAGTTCTTCGCGTTATGTGGCACCAAACTAGCACTTTCTTCGGCATACCACCTGCAGTAGGACGGACAGACGGAGGTGGTCAATCGGACACTAAAAATGCACCTACGTTGTATTACTGGGGACCGCCCCAAGGATTGTACACGGTGGCTTCAATGGGTGGAGTATTGTTACAATATGTCCTACCATTCCGCCCTATAGACCACGCCTTTCCGACTAGTCTATGAACGAGATCCGCCTCGCCTCCTTACATATGCCAGCGTCTCTGCCCGCACACCCACTATCGATACTGAGTTGTCCACTCGTGACCAGATCCTCGCTTTAGCCCGTGAGCGACTACTTCAGGCTCAGGCCCGCATGGAGACCACCTACAACTCGCGCACACTATGTAATTATATAATTGTGTTGTATTTAAGATCAATTATGCAATTGATCCCACTTTGTTCACCTCCTCAAATGAAGGTAGGTAGTTGACTTAATAGAATGCTGGGAAGGATATAAAACCTCTCTTCAAAGAGAAAAAAGAGATTCTCTTTAGCACTCTGCACAGGAGAGATGATTATAGACTTCATATGGAGAGGAGAAAAAGGTAAAAAAGGAGAAATAAAGTTTAAGGAAGAAAATAAGGTAGGTATCTTTCTTGAAGATTTAAAGAGCTATATTACACCAACCACTTTACTGCCTTTTACATACTCGGAGAGATCTCACCTTCTCTTTGGTTCTCATGTACATAGCCTAGATTAAATTTAACTTAATTCTATCTTAGGGAAGATTTACTTGGATATAATTTTTCAGATCTTGGTTGATTTCATTCTACACATTCTGCATTTTATTTCGGTTACTATCGATTCTTACAAGGTGCGTTATCTATTCGATGTTATGTTATTGCTATAAAAATTGTCTAAACTTTACATGTCGCTCCAAAACTTGCATTTGAATCTTGAGTCAAACATTACCCAAAATTTCATTTAATTTTTCATGTATTTATAGGCACCGGATTGCAACAAGTGCATCAAGCAAAATTTGTGCTTGTCTTCGCATGTTACTTTTAATTTCAATTAATTAAGAGCTTTATGCATTCATAACCACCAAATTGCAACTACGAGTGCATCGACTATATCCATCATGCCAGCCAAACCAATTGGCTCCATATATGTTGTAGTTTGTCACCAGGATTTTTGTATTCTCAGCCAAGTATAGGTTGGCTAGGCTTAATAACCAAACCAATCCTCTTTCCAAAATCAGCAATCATCATTGCTCATTTTTTAATTTATATTGAGGCATTTATAAGCACCGGATTGCAACTACAAGTGCATCAAGTGAAATTTGTTCTTGTCTAGTGTCGCATATTACTTTTAATTTCATTTAATTTAGAGTTTATGCATTGATAACCACCAAATTGCAACTATGAGTGCATCGACTATATCCATCATGCCAGCTAAACCAATTGGCTCCATATATGTTGTAGTTTGTCACCAAGATTTTTGAATTCTCAAGCTAATCATAGGTTGGCTAGGCTCAATAACCAAACCAATCCTCTTTCCAAAATCAGTAATCATCATTGATCATTTCTAAGAGGGCATATCCCGAGTAAAAAATTCTTCTCTCTCATCCATGAGGTAGAAAGATGAACTAACTCCCAAGTTTATCTCTTAAATGCCCCATAATCCATAGACTCATCTTGTTTCCAACAAGTCTGCCACTTTCAATTATATTGATTTATGATATTTTGCTTGAAGTAAGGCTTCTTTGATCCCTTGCACTTATAGATAATAAGTGTAAGAGAAATCCATTTCATGATATAAATAAGCCTTGCGAGCAGAGAAGTAACGACCGTCATGGATTATCTTGTATTCGTAGTTTATTATGCATTATTATGTATTTTGTCTTGTAGTGGGGGGCTCCATCTATATAAGGAGCTCTTATATTGAGTGAGGTATCTTTTGAAATGTTAGTCATTTGGCTCTCTTGGAGAGGGGGGCTCCGGATTGTATCTGTGTTTTCTTTTACGCAATGCTAGTTCGTGTTCAACTTTGTTCATTCTTGATATAGCTTCCGTGTATCAATTGGTCTGACTTGCCGCGCCTTTAGGGTTTCCACTGAAACCCTAAATGGATTTGGATCCCTGTTCCAGACCACACCGTCCGGTTCCCTCATTCGCTCCATCGCCGCTCGATTCAGCGTGGTTCAATACGCTGATTTTGTGTCTTCGACGAATCCTCTCCGCTCCAGTGCCGCTCTCCTCGCACGACAAGGCGTCGATTCCACTCAACGACACCTTTGCCAACCACGCCGCACGCACTCGAAAACACTTTTTGCCACTGTCGTGTGCGGCAGCACATCCAGCGGCTCCTGCAGCCTCCCGATGGCCTCTAGCGGCTCCGTCAATATCCCGTCGGCCGCCTGCACTTCCCTCAACTTCACAGTGGCCTTCCAGCGCCTCCTTCCGCATTCCAGCGGCCCATCTGCGGCTCCTGCAGCATTCCAACGGCCCTTCAGAGCCTCCTGCCGCATTCTGTCAGCCCTCACGCCCCTTTTCCGTCATGGCCCTCCTTCCGGACTCAGTGCATGTTCGATACGACCGAATCGAAGCTGCCATGGATAACCTCCTTGCCATGGCGCTTACACTTCGTTGTCGCCTTCTTCCATGCGCCCCATTGCAGCCCATGCACGCCTCTCTCCTTCTCGACGAGATTCCTCCTCCCTCCATACCACCGCCACCCCTCAATGGGTCTTCGACCATCGGAAATGTCGTAGCTTCCTCCTTTCCCAACACCCCCTTCGTTCTCCCACTATCGATATTGCACACACCCCCCTAAAACCCCCATCTTCCGATTTGCACCGGCTGCCCTCCAATCCATCCGCCTTTCAACAAATCCATGACAGAGGCTCCACCTAGCGGTTCGCCAGCTTTTCACGCGGCACTACAGGCTTTTTCTGCTCCCCGTCGTTTTTTGAAGACCTCCACCAACCTATCAGCTCTTTTATCTCTCATTTTCTCTTTTCCAACATGTCTCAAGCCCAATATTACCGTACCCTCACATTTTGTCACTTTCCCACTTCGACCGGACTTTCCATCGGGTTTCATTCCAAATCAACACTACCTACTCCTCATCGTCCTAATGTCCGTCCCCATGACACTCGTTCAGGATCTAAATGGGTTTCTGCCATCAGTCTTCATAGCATCCGGCCTCCGAACGAGGCCCTGGCCCAACTGACGTGCACCTCGCTCAACCTTGAGGATAAAATCTTCTGTGGGTATGGGTTTCTTCACCTCTCGGCCAGTCACATGTCGATCTCTACACCCGTTTCGGTCACCTATACGACAGATCTGCAGCAAACATCCCGACATGACGCCGCTAAACTTCTGATGTTTTACCTAATCAACCCACCAGAGGAGCCACCCGAGTCTCAATGACGTGCCCAAGGGACCCTTCCCGGCTCGACCTTGGTGACAAGTTTACTTTTCAGGACGAGTGCGGTGATACGTATACATGCCTTGCGAGCAGAATTGCAACGACTATCATGGATTATCTTATATTTGTAGTTTATTATGCATTATTATGTATTGTGTTTTGTAGTGGGAGCTCCATCTATATAAGGAGCCCTTGGATTGTGAGTAAGGTATTTGAAGTGTTAGACATTTCGCTCTCGTGGAGAGAGGAATGCCTTGGAGGGCCTAGGCTCCAGGTGCTTGGCAGGAGTTTGTCTCCCGATTGTATCCGTGTTTTATTTTACGCAATGCAAGTTTGTGTTCTTCTTTGTTCTCGGCTTTCGCGTATCATTTCATGAGGCTACATTTGCCCTGATGAAGAAATTATGCAAGGGAGGATTTTAAAACTTCTCCATTGAAGAAAAAATTTATTTTTATTCTTTATATTCCCTTAGAAGCCTTGAGCGCTTTGGTATCAACTTAAACGGATAGAATTTCAATAGTAATTGTTGATATTTATAATGATTTGGATCACACACTTAAAATAAAGCTACCAAACCTTCATCACTAGCAAAAATCAGGAAGCTAAAGTAGAAACCTCGATATTCATAAAATTAATGAGCGAACAACTAGTTAGGCCATACTGACCTTTGTTAAAGTTTTATATGTACATTGTTTATCTTTCACTCTTACTTTGGCAATGAGATTCTGATGATTTGAGTATATTTGGGGGGTAATTTGTGTCCGCATTCCCAACTGTGTCTGCTAAGGCACAATGAAAAACACTCATCATAAATAAGTAGCATGGTTTTTCTATTTATACGAAACATAAATAATCATAAATCACCTCCTTTCTGCAGGACTTAATAATAAGCCTTGTAACGCTTCTTTTTCCCTGAGCTCAAGGAGTAAATCCCTTCAAGAACAGTCCTACTTTCCTACTATAGACTTAACAAGATTAATGAGAAATTGCTTCATGAAATTTAGTGAAATACACCTAAGAAGTGAGCCCGGTAAGGCACGTGAAAAACACTAATCGGAAATAGGCAGCATGGTTTTTCACATGTGAGAAATTTGTGTCAAGTATACCAAATAACCTCGACCTAATGATGCGAGTGAAACATAAACAATCATAAATCATCTCATTTTTGCAGGACTTAAAAGTAAGCCATACAACCCTTCTTTCCCTTAAGATCATGAAGCAACTCCCTTTAAAATATAATCATACTATAGACTAAAACAAGATTAATGAGAAAATACCCCCATGATATTTAGTAAAATGCACCTAAGAAGAGGGAAAAAAAGTGAGCATTTTACTACTACAAAACCTAAGGGCTGCATTTCAGTGCTTCAGTTTTCAAGTCTCCCTCACACATGAACTTCAACTTGGCTATCTCAAATCTAGGACAAAGGACGAGTTGATATGTATATGATACATATATGCATCATTCGGATGACTGCCCTTAGCTAGTGAGATCCAGACCTGATCACTCGGGAGAATCAATTATTAGTATTTGATGTATTGGTGGCTTTTCATTAATTATTATAACCTCCCCTTCTATATAAGGAGGGGCATGGAGTGGTGAGGACTCTTAGATGGAACCAGCTCTCAATAGCTTGGATCGAGTATACCTCGCGATTATATCCCACTTATATTTTATTGCAATCTAATTTGATGTGCACCACGAACATCCATGGGAATTTGACTAAACAGGGTGGACGGCAGAACACTTGTATCAGCAAGAAGAGAATCATCCCAACTAGCCAACTTTGACTCTCTAACATGCAACTTGCCTCTTACCAAAGGCCAAATTGGTCTTCTCCATCATTATGCAACTACTATGAAGTTACTTATTTCAAAAATATATCAAGATCTTAGCTTGGACTCCGGTGCGCTCTTCTTGGAATTATTATCAAATGACCAACATTAATTTATCAAATCAAATCCACTTGAGAATGAACTTTAAAGCACAATGAACCAACATTGAAGTGTTCCTCCCACCGGTTTAAAAAAAAATTTCAGTGAAGTGCTTAAATTTATAATCATCAAGTTAAGAGTTAAAGGATCTTTTAATGGGTCCACCATTGAAGACCGCTAACTTGAAGAATTTGTGATGATCAAAATTAACGTCTATTAAACAGTACTATCTCCACATTTACTGGACTTACATTGTAAGACTTACATTGTAACATCGAGCTTTGAAAAAATCTCTTCTATCTCTTAATTGGCAAAGTTGCTTATTTGGCATAATTCAAGAACAAAAAAATTCAGATAAGGATTAAGATATTTGAGTTAGGTAACATTGGAAAAAAATGTTCCCAGAAAAGATGGTGTAGAGCAGGCCCCCAATAGAGTTCAATTTTTGAGACTTTTTTATTCAGTCATCAAGTAGCTAAACTGAAGATCCGAGGTAAAGAACCAGATGGTACGGTACAAACATCCTCCTGCCCAGTGAAGAAATGACATCCGCCATAGTGCTAAGTTGAATTGGACTGATGGATAAAAACAAGATTCAACGCCTTGTTTATTGTAGTTATTTTTGTATATGAACTAGTTTCTTTCTATCTATCAGAACAAAAAACGCTTCCATGGCTGAGTCCTTCTCTTGGGTTTATCCATGTCGGGCTTACTGTTCGGATAATAGGAAAAATGGTTAAAAGCAAGATGCACCTACCGACAGAGCTAGTATTGGCAACATACTGTTACAATGCTTGGTTAGGCCCAAGAAAGACTTACATTTTCCAGGAAAAACAATTTAAAAGGAATATACATTCCGAGGATTTGAAGGGGAGCCTTGGCGCACCGGTTGAGGTGTTGCCGTGTGACCTTGAGGTCATGGGTTCGAGTCCTGGAGGCAGCCTCTTGCAAAAAAGCATGGTAAGGTTTGCCTACATTTCACCCTTGTGGTAGGACCCTTCCCCAAACCCCGCTGCGCGGGGATGCCTTTGTGCAACGGGCTGCCCTAGTTATACATTCTGAGGATTTGTATCATATTTGTTAAATACATTTAATTATAAATTTTTCGGACTTATCATAGCATCTTAGTAATATGAATCCATGTATTCATCTTTCAAAATAACCCGAACAATGAATCAGGGTGAGTGATGAATCAAATTGAACATCCTTTATAATTCTGTGGCATAATAAAGTATTTCTCAATTCAAACTTAAATAGGTTCTGCCTCTCTTTCAAGTAATCTATGGTAAAATTTTGTTTATTTGCATGATCCCTTTTCTGTGCGTTATCAATGATAGGATTTCTTGCATGATGCCTAGAATCAATCCATAATTGTGCAATCAATTCCTAAAGATGTGTCTGCATGGTTGGCTAAAGATATTTGTAGTAGATCTCAGCTGAATCTCTCTCTATATATAGAAAAGCAATACCCATACCATTAGCTAAAGTAATATTAATCTTTTTAGATATTTTGAAATAATAAAAATGCTGAAATAGCCTTATTATTGTCAACTAGAGTTATCATGGCTAAGATGTTTAAGAAAATAAAAGGCAGCATTTGCTTCCTCCCTCCAAAGTTTGGTACATGCAACTGTCATTAAAAAAGTGTATTGGACGGATGCGCTGAGTGATTCAATAATTCACGGGTAAGGAAAAGACTAATAAAATGCATTAAAATCATACCTCTTATATTTCTTTCCAGACCCACATGAACAAGGATCATTTCTACCTATCTTCCCACTTTTGGACATATTAGATCTAGCAACATCCAGAGGTGTTGAGCCCATCAATTTTTGTACCTACAATAAACAATGTAGGCCTCCATCATTAAAAAAAAAATCAGCAAGCGAACATGAAAGAAAAGAAGGGTATTGGAGTGAATATGCATGTCCGCACTTGTTAGAGGGTAGTCAGGTGACAACAAGTAACTGAGAGCAACAGGGGGGGGGGGGGGGGGGGGGGGGGGGGGGGGGGGGGGGGGGGGAGAAGAGGGAGACAGTGAGAAAAATGGGAGAGGGGATGATTGATGAGTGAATTTCATTTAGTGTTTTTGGCATCTAATAAGCTTTACATCGCTTAGCTCCACGTTTGATAGGATTTAAGTTTATATCTTCTCAAATTGATTATCACGAATTTAGGAGCAATTGTGAGCTAATGGGATGCATTTCTTGTAGTTCAAGCATGGTGGGAGTCCCTCCCCCTCATCTTGATTTAGTTCTGATATTAGAATGCTTAATCATAATATTTCTATTGTATTTGACATGTGGGGAGGTTGAGAGCACCCTTGAAACAATTTGTGAACACGCACAACTGTGCATTGTTTATGTCGCACGACCGTGCGTGTTCACGGTTAAAATCCTGGAAATCCTATGTTTCAAGACTGCTTGTGCGTTTTAGACACCGACGACCGTGTGCGTTCCAAACGCATGACTGGTGTGCATTTAAGGATTCTGCACAACTGTGGGACATTACTCGCGCACGGCCGTGCACGCTCATTTACCTCAGCTCCTCAGATTTTTCATCTTTCAGGTTTTACTTGTGTGTCATCCTGCCCGCACGACCGTGCGTGAATTACTGCGCACGACCGGCGTTCGCACGACCGTGCGAGTTCTATGGCTTTATTTTATGCATTCGGGTTTTGCTCGTGTGGTTTCCTTCTCGCACGACCGTGCGCAGCTTATCGCGCACGGTCGTCGTCCGGACGCCGGGGCAAACATTTTCTGCGCCCAATATTTCAGTCCTTCACGGGTGATCATGCGCAAGTATCGTGCACGACCGTGCGTGGTCATTTTAGCAGACAACCAATATATATTGATTTCACGGTTCTATTGAGGGACTTCATTCTTTTTCGATTTTTTCTGTCGTTTTAGGTTCCAGAAGAGGGACTTCGGTCCCTTGGACTCATTCCAGCATTCCTAAGCTCAAAGGAAGGGTTTCCTCTCCATTTCTTGAAGCCGCCAAGCAAGGAAGAGAAGTTCGACGTGGGCACGTGCGAAGATCTCGAGAAGACGGGGTATGCTCTAGCTAGAGGTGACATCTCTCTAGGGTACCCGGACGCAAACAAGGATCCCTGCGGGATAAAGCATCGGCTTCGGAGGCTCCGTTGGTATCCGAGGCACAGTCTCGAGCACTCTTTGTATCCCTCTCCGCACTTCCGCCTCCTTAGGTTTCTTTGGAAAAATCTCTATTTAATGGAATGTTTGAATGATGGTTTGGATGTGTCAACATGTTAATAATCATGCCTAGCTTTGTATTTCTAAATATTATGCATGGTGGTTTTTGTTCACTTTCATGTTCTTGTGATTGAGCTTTGTGATTTCGTGTTGTTGTGATTGCGAAGAGGTGCTTACGACCCTCAGTCGAGCCATCGTTATGAGCGAAGAGGTGAATGTAACCCTCACCGTAGTTTAGGGTTACTTTTCTTGCATCGTAGTTTAACAAACAACTCCAATCAACGCTTTTCTAAATCCAACTTCCTTTCTAAATCTTCAAAGCAATTAATCCTCCCTCCCGTATTCCGCGTGAGATCGATACTCGGGGATTCATTCTCCATTTTATTTATTATTTCGACCGGTTGACTGCCGACACCCTCTCCACGTGAGAGCGATCGCCACATGTCGGTCATTGATTGAAGTGCTAATATCAGAAACTCACAAGTCTGATTTCGATTTTTTTATTGAATGGAATAAAAAATATACAATGTATTAAGTAAAAACATATTCAATGTGAGAAAGACGGGAGAGAGAGGGTGATTGAAGTGCTATTATGAAAAACTCAACTCTAGTTTTGATTTTTTATTGAATGTAATAAGAAATATGCAATATATTAAGTAAAAACACATTCAAAGTGGCAACATTATTAATATTGGAGAACCATTATATACAACTAAAAATTCACAATGATGGGAGCACAAAAAGTACTCTTCTAGCAAAGTTCCAAGTAAAAATTTTATAATGTAGAAGATAAATATTGCAAGAATTTTCAATAGTTACAAGTATTTATAGCTGGCCAAATGCTATGTTCAAAAAAAATACTAGCCAAAAGCTATGATAAAAACTTATACTCCACTGTTTTTAATGCATATAAGTTATACAAAATCCATAAATAATTTAATCGAAGTCATCTGAGTTCATACTATTATAATTCAGCAAATTATGTCAAAATTCAGTAAATGGTGATCCCTACAACAAAATTCTGAGGATTTGTGCAGTTGCTAATTTAAGCTAAGGAGAGAGAGAGAGAGAGAAGTGCTATGCCATCGCGCCTAGTTATCATTATGGGTTTTGAACCTAATTATTCTTATGGTCTTTAGACTCTTTATTTAAAATCAGTGGTCTTTTATTAATTGTCGAGTCAATATTAGAAGTTGGTTGTTAGGGGTGAGTCATTAAGAGTTGGTGTCATGTAAAGACAAACTAAAGGCGTGTAATGTTGGAATGAAGACAAGTGTTAAGTCTATTTTTGTCCCTTTAATAAGAATATGATAGCTCTCCCTCTCCCAAGCACACACCACTTAAGCAACCGCGGTTCCTGCTCCATAGCTGAGTTACGGACAAGTTACGGTTAACCCGTAACAACTTGGTATCGGAGCAATCCTTATTCGCATTTTGCTACCCACTAAAACCTTCCCCTTCCAACACTGATTACAACATCCGGCGGCTACAATCGTCTCTTTCAGCACACCACTCAATCAAAGAAGCATCAGCTCTCATTCTTCCATTCGCGAGATCTTGATCCTCATCGACCCTCCTTCCAACGAGTCATTGACAGAGATATCACTCCTCCTTATTTCTCAATCCAGTGAGCCCGATCGACCATCCCAAGCAATCCAGTGATCGACATCCTCCTACGTTGAATCATGTCGCGTTCGTGACAAGGCAGCGAGGGGCATAAGGCGTGACCCGACCCTCGTTCCGACCTCCAAATGCAATGTGAAGCCCTAGTGTTATTCTAGGGGAATGACTAAGATCACACCTAGAGGGGGGGTGAATAGTGTGATAGGTGATTTATGATATCTTTTGAAAAATAAAAACACAGAGCAAACAATCAAAGCAAAGCACACATCGATTTATAGTGATTCCCTCAAGACAATGTGTCAAGAGGTAGTCCACTGTCCCCCTTCACCTATCTAGCAATGTGCTAGACTAGGCAATCTCCTCCAAAACTCAAAACTCAATCAGAGTTCCTACCTCAGTCTTTTATAATACAAGACCTACACTTAGATCTACAAATAGATCCTACCTCAGATCACAAAAATCCTACCTCAGATTCTCACAGGAATCCTACACTCAGATCACAGAGATCTTACATCAGATTCTCACAGGAATCCTACACACAGATCACAAGGATCCTACACCACTGTTTATAGAATTACAGTTTTACAATGATAGACTCAATAAAGGTTGAGATTCAGATCTTGAGTCTTCAGTAGAAGTCTATCAGTAGGCTTCTTCTTCCTTGATAGATTGTAGAATATAACTTGGAATAATATATCTGGATCAAGTGAATGAGCAGCAACAATAATCCTTTCTAAGTGAATGAACAACTGAAAGCTTCTTAAGAATCTGGATTATTTCTTGGAACTGCAAGCAAATCTTTAATTCCTTTTCCTTTTCAATAAATGTCAACGGCTACTTTCTCGAAATAAGAGAATAATAAAAGGAAAGGATTAAATCCTGACTTATCTGATAGGAATAGATCCGTTGCTGATAGTCGATCTGAGTTCAGAGAATAATATATAACTGATCCTTCTGAAATTCTAAGCTGAGAAGAAAATCCGTCGATCTGAGAACTGAGTTCGTCGAACTGAATGTTGAGTTCGTCGAACTGAATCTGGAGTTCGTCGATCTCAAGCTGGAGGTCGTCGAACTGAGAGATAAAATCTGATAAGCTAGCTGGAATATTGAATTCGTCGAGCTGAGAACTTTCGTCGATCGGAACATCTTGATACTTATTCTTCGACCGCAGAGCTGAGTTCGTCGATCTCAAATTGGAGTTCGTCGAACCGAAAGATAATCTGCTGAATCTGGCTGTAAGATCTGAGTTCGTCGAGCTGAGAAGCTATTTCGTCGAACACAGAAAGGAGTTCGTCGAACTCAATGTGAAGTTCGTCGAACTAAGAAATAAACTTGATTCGTCGACCTGAAGCACGCCGTTCGTCGAACTCAGGATGGAGTTCGTCGAACGCAGATAGGAGTTCGTCGAACGCAGAAACTTATTCTTTTCCTTAAGTTCTAGCAGCCTAAAACCTTGACCCTTAGACTATACATTGTGGTCAACTTAGTCCTAGTCAACAGATAGTGATCCTAGCCCAAATCAGTAATAGGGTTGTTCCAACAATCTCCCCCTATTTGGGTTAGGACACTATTTGACAAAATTAAATAAAACAAACAAACAACAGAGCATATATATCTGACAGAAATTTTAAATCATTTCAGCAGATAAAATATATAGAACTTTGAGTTTAGAAAACTTTACATTGAAAAAAAACTTGCTTTCTGAGAGAAATCCTTGCCTTCTGCTTTTGCTTTGTTGATCTGAACTGAATCTGTCATATCTGAATCTTCTTTATCAAAAACCGTATCTGCTATATCAAAACCATATCTGAATCTGCTTTTGAATGTCATATCTGAAACAAAAACTAAAACTGCTGGAGCTTCTTCATCAAGAACTGAAAACATCAATCACTGCATCAAAAAGAGCTTCTTCATAAAGTATCTCCCCCTGAAATTGGAGCTTCTTCATAAAGTATCTCCCCCTAACAAAAAGGAGCTTCTTCATGAAACATCTCCCCCTGCCTAGTTTCAGGAAGACCTGAAGCTAGGCCCCTAGAAGAAGGGACATATAATGAGGAGGCTGGGAAGGATGCAATTTTTTAGAAGAAAGATTGTCATTGTTCCTGCAAAATGAAAAAGAGAGATCAAGTGCAAAGAAACTGGAAGGAGAAGCAGATTATGTAGGCATAAAGTCAAAAAAAAGTTAAGATTTGATTATTAGGAAAGAGATCAGAGTCATAGGCTTCATCAAACTGCGTTCGACGAAAAATAAATTTTCGTCGATCTCAGTTCGACGATCTAGTTGACTTCGTCGATCTTCGAAATAGGCTTCGTCGATCTCCAACGGCTATTAGATGTCCCCTGTCTCAGCGGTTGGGCTGAGACAGCTTCAAGTCTCAGCGGATTCTGCTGTCCCGTCCCAGCGGATCCTTCTGTTCCGTCCTAGCGGATCCATACAACTTCTCAGCGGCCCTAGGCCTTGTCTCAGCGGTTCAGCTGAAATTGAGAGCTTATCTCAGCTGTTTAGTTGAGACTGAGAGCTTGTCTCAGCTGTTCAGTTGAGACTGAGAGCTTATCTCAGCTGTTCAGTTGAGACTGAGAGCTTATCTCAGCTGTCTCAGTTGTCTCAGTCTTAAGGGTGTGTACCCATTCCTTTATTATCAACTACTGGGAGTTTGATCCTGGTGGTCATGAACTTCTTAAGTTGTTGTTCTTCAAACAAATGAAGAATGTCTTGGAACAGATAGTGATCCTGTACCTGCAAAATGTCTCTGGTAGAGGTGGTGTTCCTCTCCTTATTTAATATGTTAGTTGTTCTTGACCCAGACTACTTTGGGTCCTTTTGTTTTTCCACAAAAAATTGAAATATAAGATATCTCAGGCTGATCCTTATAGCCTTGTGGATGATATCTCCTTGGAGGAATTATCCACTCAGTGAAAGGATTTTTAGTTTGTTGAGAATAAGAATTCTTTAGATTTTCAGTATTTTTTCCGTTCGACGAATTTGGATGAATTCGTCGATCGTCGTTCGACGAAGTGAAGTGCTTTCGTCGAGCGTCGTTCGAATAATAACTATACTGAAGGTCTGTTTTCAGAGTTCGTCGATCTCCGTTCGACGAAATGAAGTGATTTCGTCGACCTCCGTTCGACGAATTCTGTTGAATTCCTTTATTCTTAACAGTCTTGCTTGAGATATTTTTATCTACTTCTACTACCTCTTTGTTCTTGGCAGAAATGAATTTTATTGGTGTAGATAAAGTATTCTTCTTAAGAAGATGTGGCTCACTTGATGATGCACCCAAGCTCAGTTTGCCACTGAGGCTTCATTTGGTTCGGCGGCGGCGGATCGATCCGGCGTTTCGATCGGTGGTTTTGGAACCGGAGGGGGGTAGCGGGGGTTGGAGACGGAGCGGGAGAGGAGCTTTTCCTTCTATCCGAGGGTCGAAACGCCACAAACGCCGCCGGAGGGGCATTTGTTTTGCCGCCTTCCGGCGGCGTTTGCCCCAAACGGGGCGGCGAAACGCCGCCCCAAACGAAGCCTGAGTCTGGCATTCACTGTGCTTGTGATGTCCATCAGTTTGATACTTCTCCTATTGAGGGATTCTTCAAATTTCTTAGCCTCAGATAACTTGTTCTCAATGAGAACAATATGTTCTTTTGAGGCAGTCAATTCTTTCTTAAGATTTGTATTTTCTTCACTTAGCTGGTTCATTTCAGCCAACTTGCCTCTGAGAGAGATTATCTCTTTCTCAGATTTAATTAAATCTAAACAAAGAGCTTTGAATTCATCTTTGAATTCATTTGAATTGAAATCAAAGTTTGAGATTACCTGATCACTGTAAATTTCAGGTTCTGATTCATCTGAGTTGTTTCCTGAGGCATTGATAGCCATCATGCAGAAGTTTCTTTCTTCTTCATCATCACTGGAGCTGGATGATAATGCATATTCTGACTCACTACTTGAGTAATAAATAGTCATCAAGCATTGATCCTTTTCATTTGCATCATCTTCATCTTCAGAAGAGCTGGATGAAGACTCTGACTCTTCAACCATGTTGTTGAGGGAGTTCCAGATATCCCTGGCTGAGGTGTATTCCACAACCTTTTGGAAGATGTCATCAGACATTGTTTGTGTCAATATGGTCATGCTTTGGCATCTGCATTTCTTTGCTCAGGTGCCCTGCCACCAAAGGGTTAACTTTTGAAGGGAGTTAGAACCATGTACAAGATGGGATAAAGAGGGTTATGAAGTTCTTCTCTGTCAACAAGCTTAGAGAAGACTAGTGGATTTGTTGTTGTAAAGCTCCCTCTGTCTGATAGAAATGGTTGGCAGTTGAAGGATAGAGCTTTCTCTTGAATGAAAAATATCTTCATGATAGCTGATGAATCTGAGAGACAAAGGTTTCTCAGATTGTTGTTGCTCTTGAAGATTTAGAAACTTGCAGCAGAAAACTAAGAAAAGATTTGTGTTGTTGTTCTCAGAGAATAAAAGTGTTGTTGTTGAGGATGAAGATCTGAAAAACTTTTTCTTTTCTGCTTTCTGTATTTCTCTCGACTGTTTCTTCTTCTCTTCTTTCTATCTTCTTATTGTACTGCTGTAAAACTTCTTCCTTTTTCCTTAGAGAAAATCTCTGACTGATTTGAAATCAAATTTTTTAATTAAGGAATAAAATAATCAGGAGGATTATTTCTTGGAACTGCAAGCAAATCTTTAATTTTTTTCCTTTTCAATAAATGTCAACGGCTACTTTCTCTAAATAAGAGAATAATAAAAGGAAAGGATTAAATCCTGACTTATCTTATAGGAATAGATCCGTTGCTGATAGTCGATCTGAGTTCAGAAAATAATATATAACTGATCCTTCTGAAATTCTAAGCTGAGAAGAAAATTCGTGGATCTGAGAATTGAGTTCGGCGAACTGAATGTTGAGTTCGTTGAACTGAATCTGGAGTTCGTCGATCTCAAGCTGGAGGTCGTCGAACTGAGAGATAAAATCTGATAAGCTAGCTGGAATATTGAATTCGTCGAGCTGAGAAGAACTTTCGTCGATTTGAACATCTTGATACTTATTCTTCGACCGCAGAGCTGAGTTCATCGATCTCAAACTAGAGTTCGTCGAACCGAAAGATAATCTGCTGAATCTGGCTGGAAGATCTGAGTTCGTCGAGCTGAGAAGCTATTTCGTCGAACACAGAAAGGAGTTCGTCGAACTCAATGTGAAGTTCGTCGAACTAAGAAATAAACTTGATTCGTCGACCTGAAGCACGTCGTTCGTCGAACTCAGGATGGAGTTCGTCGAACGCAGATAGGAGTTCGTCGAACGCAGAAACTTATTCTTTTCCTTAAGTTCTAGCAGCCTAAAACCTTGACCCTTAGACTATACATTGGGGTCAACTTAGTCCTAGTCAACAGATAGTGATCCTAACCCAAATCAGTAATAGGGTACAACACTCCACCATTTCCTTGGACTCGAAATGGAGAGGAAAGAGAGCGGTATGCTTGTTTCCCAGAAAGGCTATGCAGATCGGATCATGAAGAGGTTCGGCATGGAAGGGGGGAAAGCAGCTCTACTCCACTGGAGGTTGGAGTTCATCTTCGACGAGATGAGGGGAAGATTCTTTCTGATCCCTTGGTATTCCGGGCTTTAGTCGGAAGTCTGATATACTTGACGATCACGAGGCCGGATATTGCTTATGCAGTTGGCAGGGTGAGTCGGTTTATGGCAGAGCCTCGGAAACCTCATCTTATGCCGGCTAGGAGTATTTTGAAGTATGTCAAATCCACCTCGGATTTGGGTCTCTTTTACGGGAGAGATTCGGGCTTTTGCTTGCATGGATATATGGATGCTGATTATGGAGGAGATTCAGATGATCGGAGAACGGCCTATGGATATGTCTTTATGACAAGCTCTACAGTTATATCATGGTGCAGCAAGAAGCAGGATTATGTGTCTGTCTCTACCACGGAAGCGGAATACAAAGCTTCGGCTTTGACAGCTCAGGAAGTCATCTGGCTTAGGAGGCTTGTGGAGGACATTCATGGGGAGGTGCGAGGTCCTACTTTGCTACGTGGTGACAATGAGAGTGCTCTCAAACTGGTGAATAATCCAGTTTGTCACGCGCGTACGAAGCACATAGAGATTCATCATCATTTCATTCGTGAGAAGGTGTTGGAGGGATCTCTGATTGTGGAGCATGTGTAGAGCAAGGATAATATTGCTGACATCTTTACAAAGCCGTTGTCGAAGGGACCATTTGGTCGATTGCAGAGCTTGCTTGGATTGACTTCCACTTCCCACTTCAAGGGGGAGTGTTGAATTTTTTGAAGTAGAAGTGGAAGGGGTCTGGGCGGTCTGAATAAAGGAGACCGCAGAGACCGCGCGGTCTGCGCGGGTGTTCTGGCCGGGGTTTGCACTGGACGGTCGGTGTCCGTATGTTGTGTGTCAGGCGGTCTGTCTTGGGAGACCGCAAGTGACCGCGCGGCTTGCTCGGTTGTTCCTGACGACTTGTTCTGGTCGGCCGGGGTTGCTGAAGAAGGATCGTTCTTGTTATGAGACCGGGCGGTTTGTTTTGATAACCGTGCGGTTTAATAAGGTGGTGGTCTGTATCCCTTGGGGCGGTGACGACATCCGTTGGCTCGCCTATAAATATGAGTGCAGAACCCGAGGCATTTAGTAGAACAATAAGGAGGGCAAGTTTCTGAACTGTTGAACTCGCAGCTCAGGCGGTCTTTGCAGCGGTCTGACTTTGTCGGTCTCGTTTCAGGTCGGGCGGTCTGGTGTGGCTGTGGTTCCTTGACTGATTGCAGCGAACTCAGGGATCAGGCAACCTAGAGGTTAGGTGATCAGGGAGTTGCGGTCTGGCATCAGTACAGTTCAGTTCTTGTGTGTTTGCTGAAGCTTCTGTGATCGAGCGACCTCGCGGTCAGGCGGTCTGAAGTGCGGACAGTTGTTGTTTCCAGCAGTTGAATAAGGCAGCAGGTTGTGCGGTCTGTGGTTGCGGTCTGGCAGTTCGCAGGTCATCAAACTTGCTTTTGTTCGCGCGGTCTCAGGGATAACTGTGCGGCTTGGCTGTTCGTGCGGTCTGGCGGTCTCTGCTTTGGCAGTTCGCTGGCGGTCTGTTTTTGTGTCTTGTGCTTCTCTCCTTTGTGATTCTTATGAATCATGTCTCGTCATGTAGGTCTCGAGATGTAAAGAGATAGTTAATACAAGAGCACTATTCGGTCTTCCCATTATCACTGATTGTCATTCTTGTGGATTGTGTTGAAGTGTTCCGCATTTTTACTTCACTCCTTAACCTCTAAAAACTTAACACAAGCACCACCCATTCCATCTAGCAACATCCCTGAATCATCTTCCACCTCCCACATCAATCAGTTTCAACTCCTACTTGAGAACCATAGAAAACATATAGAAGCATATGTTGATAAATTTGTTCAATCCCTAAGAACAGAAATGAAGCAGAACTATTCAGACTTGCAGAAGGATGTGGATCATATGAACATGCAGTCTTATAAGTTCTTTGAGAAAGCAGCCAGTGCAGTAGATTATACAGCCAGACAGTTACAAGATGCAAACAGAAAAATGGATGATGTCATAAGAAATCAATATACCACCTCTGAAAACCTGAAAAATGATTTTCAAAATTATGAAAATCTCATCCTAAACAGCATAAGAGTTCTTCTAGACTCAATTGCTAAAGAAAATCAGCTCTCCTGGAAACTAAAAATCACATCTCAGATGGAGTAAACTACCTCCATAGAAAATTATCTGACTGCACCTCTGAAATATGCTCCCACCTATCTGAAGAAGACAGAAAGAGGGAGGAAAACCTCAGGAGATCTGGAGCAGATCAAGCAATCTGGGTAGCAAATGAAGCAAGAGTTGCCTTGAATCTACCAGGGCTAAACTATGAGCCGTAATATGATGACGATGAAAACAATGCTGCCCCTGAACAATATTATAATAGTCCTCCAGGAATGGAAGCTGGCCCATCCCAGAAAAGAAAAGTAGTCAGCACTGAAGAGGACTGGCAGGCTAGGCAAAGAAGGAGAGAGAAGATCAAGCAAATGCCAAGTTATGAAGAATGGAACCCTGTCTCCAAGGAAATCATCCTCTCCACCTGGAGAGATTTTACATAGTCATTTGCTTCCAAAACTAGTTTCCAGACCTTGCAACTTTTGAATTGATTTAATTCCTCTTGCATGGCCAAAATCCAGAATGGATCTTTGTTGGCATCCTCAAATTTCTTTGGTTCTTCTTATGAGAGGAAGCTCAGGAATAATGCTTCATTCATTGAGCTGCTTCTAGTTTGTACTCGATTAATGTTGCCTATTATTTGATTATGTGGATTGTTTCTTTGAAACTTGATGGCAGTGGTCAGTCTTCTGTTTTCTGCTGGGATCTCTTCAACTGGGGGTGTTGCTTCTTGCATTTCAGATGGTTGATTGTCTTCATCTGTAGAATCATCAGCTTGATTTTCTACTCCCCTCTACATCTATTCCCACTGAATGTGAAGAGGGGGGTTCCATTCCTTCTTCTGAGATTGATATCTCCAATACTTTGAGTTTGGAGCTAGAGCCTGAGACAGAAATTCTAGAAGGCTCTTCAAGTATCATGCTTGATTCATCAAATACCACATTAATGGATTCTTCTATAGTTTTGGAATGAATTAAATATATTCTATAAGCTCTGCTATGATGACTGTATCCAACAAAGATGTCTTCAAAGCATTTCTCAGCAAACTTTGTTAAGTGATGCTTCCCATTATTTAGGACATAGCACTTGCTTCCAAAAATCTTGAAGTAGGTCAAAGTTGGCTTCCTGCCTTTCAAGAGTTCATAGGGAATCTTGTTGTGAGTTATGTTGATTAGAGCTCTATTTTGCACATGACAGGTTGTATTGACTGCTTCAGCCCAGAAATATTCTAGTATTGAGGAGTCACTCAACATAGATCTGCTTGCCTCAATGAGTGTTCTATTCTTTCTCTCAGCAACTCCATTTTGTTGTGGAGTTCTTGGAGAGGTTAACTCTTGTTAGATACCTAAACTCTCACAAAACTTTGTCATTGCTCCAGACTGGAATTCTGTTCCATGATCACTTCTGATTTTGACCACTGAACAGTTAAGTTCATTCTGAATTTGTTTGACAAATGTAGGGAAGACTTCTAGGGTATCTGACTTATGTTTAAGAAAGAACACCCATGCAAACCTAGAGTAATCATCTACAATCACAAATGTATAAGACATTCCCCCTAAACTGTGAATTGGCGTTGGGCCAAACAAGTTCATGTGCAACATGTATAAACATCTAGTGGAATCCTTCAAACCAATTGACATGAAGGAGGCCTTTGTTTGCTCTCCCATTTGGCAAGCATGACAAGGACCTTCTTGTGCACAATTCCACTTGGGATCATCTCTAACTAAGTTTTCTGATAGGAGCTTATTGATAGATTTGTAATTTATATGGGCTAGTCTCTTGTGTCATTGGATACAAAGAGATGCCCTACTAGATGTCATTAAACAGATAGGGGAATGTAAGCCAGAGCAAAGGAAATTAAGACAAACACATTTCCACTCCTAGTACCAGTAAGAATAGCTTCAGAGTTTTCAGTATTCTTAACAAGGCACTTATTCTTGCGGAAAATAACTACATAGTCAAGATCACAAAGTTGACTTATACTTATCAGATTTTGTTGCAATCCTTTCACATAAGCTACCCTTGAGATGGTAACAATTCCATTAGTGACTTTACCATAACCTTTTGTTTTCCCTCTGTCAGATCCCCCAAATATCACTTTAGGACCATCTTCTACATGAGTGAATTCTTTCAAAAGGCTTCTTGTTCCAGTCATGTTCCTGGAACATCCACTGTCCAAATACCAGATTGGAGTTTGATTGGTCTTTGGACAAACCTGCAAATGTAAATTATTTCTTCTTAGCTACCCAAAACTGGTTGGGTCCTAAATTTATGTTAGTCATGAAAAACACACTAGATCTACCTGCTCCAGGATGTGCAGAATGGATCTTAACAAGAAAGTTTGTTAGCTTGGCATTGGTTGCCCTTGGAACTGTTGGGTTGAACCAACAATCAATTGCAAAGTGGTCAATTTTGCCACAGCACCAACACTCAAACATGTTATATCTCCTTTTCTTGCTTTCAGAAGGAACATGATTCCTTTGTGTGTGGCGGAAGGATATTTAAGGGAGACTGAATTGCACTGCATGTGATTGTGGTGTTGGTTATTCCCACTTACAGCTTTGCTTCTGAAGTCAGTCTTCTTTAAAGATGTCTTCCCCTTCCTAGATACAAGGGATTCATATTTCCTCATGATGATCTCTGCATGAGGTTCCTTTGATGCACTAGGCACATCCTTGATTCCATTTGTGGAACACTCATTCTTGAGGTGTCCATAAATGGATTCCTGATCATACTTGTTGGAGGGTGATGTTACCTTCCTAAAGTTGATCTTCTTCTCCATAGGTTTGCCTGATTTATCTTTCTTAAGATATCATAGGCCTTTTCTATGAATGGAGCAGAAACCATCAATCAAGGGAAGAATAGTCTTAGGTTTGGAAAAGCTGGCTACAAGCTTTCTTTCAATAAGAAGTTTGTCTTCCAAATTCTTGATTTTCTTATCCCTAGATATCAGGGCACTGGACTGATCTCTACTCTTCTTTAGAGATTCAACTTCTCTGGTTAGGACATTGCACAGCTCCTTGCTGTCTATTAAAGCCTTCAGAGTTTTCCCAAACTTGCTTATTAGCTCAAGATTGGAGCTTGCATTGTAGTCCTTCTTGAGTTGGCAGAATTATGCATTCTCCAGAGTTAGCCTTTCAGCTTTCTCAGAGATGTCAGAGTTTCTTGCTTGAATAGATGAGATCTCTTCAGCTTGCTCTTTACAAAGCTTCTTGCTTCTCTTGAGGGCATCAAGCAATTCTCCATATTGATCTAATAAGTCCTCTTCAAATTCATCTTCTGAGGAAAGATTTGCATCAGAATCAGTATCTGAAACAGATAAGGAGGCTTTGATGGGTACCTGTGCAGAGAGAGAGTTCTCCTTCTCTTCTTCTTCACTTATGGCCTTAGCTGTTATATATTCTTCATCTTCTGTTGAAGAAGAGTTTCTCTCATCATCACTCAGGGTCTTGCACTTCTTAGCTAAGAGGCTCTTTTCCCTGTTCTTTTCCCTGAAAGCCTTGTTATCTTCATGTTTTCTGTTGTCTCTTCTTTTGGAGGGACATTCAGTTATCATGTGTCCAGCTTTCCTGCATCCATAACAAATAATTTCACTAGCAGAGTGTTTGTTATGTTTGGAATCATACTGTCCCCTTTTTCCTTATGGGGATTGTAGCTTCTTCTTGAGTTTGAGGAGTATGTATGTTTTCCTTTTTCTTTCCTCTTTCTGAGATTCTTCATTAAGTTCTTGAAGAATAGAGTGAGCTCCCCATCAGACAGTCCTGTGCTGATGAAGCTTGTTTCAGATTCTTCAGCTTCAGATTCTTTGTTCCTTTTGGAATTTTCAGCTTTAAGGGCTACTGATTTTTCTTTGTGATTTGGCATGTTGTTATTTTCTTCAGCTTTCCTGGTGTTTAATTGTAGCTCATAAGAGAGGAGTTTCTCAAATAAGTTTCGGAGTTCCATGTTGCTCAGATTTACTTCTCTTATGACACATATTTTAGTGTCGCATTCTTTGTGAAGGGATCTCAGGAATTTGTCATTAAGCTCATAATTAGAGAACACACTTCCATAGGTTCTCAGACCATTCATAGTTCTGGAAAAAAATTCATAACACTGGGAGATAGAATCTCTCTTATCATGTCTGAATGCCTCATATTCTTGATTCAGGGGGAATTTTCTATCATCCCTGACTTCAGCAGTTCCTTCCATGTAGACTACAAGAGAGTCTCACATTTCTTTGACTGTTTTACAATGCACTAGATTCTGGAATGTAGTATCATCAATAGCACTTCCAAAATATTCTAGGCCCTCCTTGTCCATGGTGGCAAGTACTATTTCATCCTTACTCATGTCAGCATATTTCTTGGGAACAACAGCTTCAGTGTTGAAGGATGGAGTGCTCATTGGAATGAATAGACCATCATCAATAGTCATGAAGATCCTTGGATCAGATGCTTCCATATAGAGTTTCACCCTTTCCTTCCATATAGCAAAGTTCTCCATTCTGCATATGGATAATTTCATAGAACTGAGTTCTTTGTAACTCTCTCCAGTCATTGTGTGAATATAGACTAATCTTTAGTAGATCTTGTTCCTTAGCTGTAAGGTTGTTTAGAACACAACCTACCTCTGATATCAATTGTTATTCCAGGGGATTGACTAAGATCACACCTAGAGGGGGTGAATAGTGTGATTTATGATATCTTTTGAAAAATAAAAACACAGAGCAAACAATCACAGCAAAGCACACAGAGATTTATAGTAGTTCCCTCAAGACAATGTGTCAAGAGGTAGTCCACTGCCCCCCTTCACCTATCTAGCAATGTGCTAGACTAGACAATCTCCTCCAAAACTCGGAACTCAATCAGAGTTCCTACCTCAGTCTTTTACAATACAAGACCTACACTCAGATCTACAAATAGATCCTACCTTAAAGATCTTACACTCAGATCACAAAAATCCTACCTCAAATTCTCACAGGAATTCTACACTCAGATCACAGAGATCCTACCTCAGATTCTCACAGGAATCCTACACTCAGATCACAAGGATCCTACACCACTGTTTATAGAATTACAGTTTTACAATGATAGACTCAGTAAAGGTTGAGATTCAAATCTTGAGTCTATCAGTAGGCTTCTTCTCCCTTGATAGATTGTAGAATATAACTTGGAATAATATATCTGGATTAAGGGAATGAGCAGCAGTAATAATCCTTTCTAAGTGAATGAACAACTGAAAGCTTCTTCAGAATCTGGATCAAATAGCACTCTTGAGAACTGAGAATGTTCTTGCTCTTAATTGCAGAATGACTTAGGATTCTTTGTTGTCGAATTTTAATTCTTCATATCATTAGTTTCAACAGAAGGACATTCTCTACTTTTATAATGTTGTTAACATTGAAAAGGAAATGGAGAAGATTGGGGAATGTGATAATTATCACTAGATTTGAATTTTCAAATTTGATCAATAAAAGGGAATATGTAAATTTGCCTCAATTTGGAATATTCCTCATATGGTAATAAAGATAAAAAAGGAATGCATAATTCTGACTGATATTCCAGTAATAATAATTGATTATTTCATTCCATAATCAATTCTCCAACAGATTTAGTCTATTAAAGACTTCCATAGATGTATCACCGAAATGCGTCTTGATTTGCGTGAAAATATTGAAGAAATAATAATGACACGTGTTGTATAAGCACTTAGAGTAATTCTGGATAAGTTGAAGTTTGTCCAGTCGATATGGAGATCATCCCATCGATTTTACCCTGTGAGAAAGTAGCTAAGCTTAGCATAGATAGTCTGTCTAGTTGATTAATTCTGTCGACTTATCTTCCCGTCGATATTTTAAATTTGATCGACAGACCGTCCCGACGATTTTTACTTTAACAATATTCTGACTTTCACTGCATTCTGAATTCAGTACTTCTCCTCGATTTTTTTCTAGTGTCATCAAGATAAATGCCAGTATGTCTTGAATTATATACTTTAGGTTATATAGCATATGCTTGGTCTAAGTGACCCTAAACAGTATTCATATATTTAATCAATCATAGATTGTAAGTACCTGTCTCGAGCATAATCACGAGTTCATCAAATACAATAAGTTTATTATTATGTTAATGTTCTTCTTCAAATCAGGAATCTTGGGGATCAAATTCCCAACACCTAGTGTGATCCTTTTCCCTTTCAGCGATCACCCACCGCGAGAAGAAGTCACCCTCCGTTCCGACAGCTCCCAGACGACGTCAATCCTCATCATCGTCATTGTTGGCGGCCCCAACCTTCACGCAAAAGGAGATCGTAACCTAGGTCTCTCATGCAGAAGAAGTTCATGCCCTGCGCGCACAGTCCTCAAGCCTCACAACTACTGTCTCTGCCTTCTCTTGAGCCCAAACACCCTCTCCAGCTAGAACTGCAGGGAAGAATGCTTGTCGCTTGACATAGAGCCCAACTTTTTGTCCATCAACTTGATTACTTATTTATTCAATTAATTTAAAAAATGACCTTTTTTAATTAATTACAATAGTAATTAATTAGTTTAAAAGAGGGATTTGTATCTCATTGGATGTCATCATTGGGAGGCACTGTGGGAACACGTGTCAACCCTAGTACATCATCGACATCTACTTCTGGGACGTCGAGCCGTCCAATAGCCTGAACCTCCCCTCGTGCTCTAACCACCATGTTGCCTACAATTTTCAACGACGTAAGGGTTTCTACGGATCAAATGAGTCAAGTTATGAGCTTGATGCAAACTTTCATAATGACTCAAGCTGTTGTTGAAATATGACATCAAAAAGATGAAGCACGCACTCTCCAGCATAATCAATGATCTCACACCAGTTGTTCAAGTCATTATTGTTCCAGCACATAAACAACCAAGTAGCATCCAGGGACCTCCTCCACCCGTTAACGCACAGATCCTCCAATCATTGTACGATATGAAGTTAATATCATTCCCCGCAACACTAAGTTGAAAATTTCAACCTACGAAGGGAAGATAGGCCCATTGGGATGGCTCACTCAGTGCGAGCACTTTCGGACATCAACAAACACCGACAGCGAAATGGATCTGTTTCGCGTCCTTCCACTCTCTGGGTTCGCCACAACTACAGTTCGCTCGTATGCAAATCGAAAAATATGATGACTTGGGAGGAACTTAAGAGGTTCTGCAACATGCGATTTGGTCCCCCCCCCCCTCGAAGCAATCCTCACAGTGCCCTAACAAGATAATAGCAAATAGGGTCTATAGACGGTTATCTGGAACAATTTCAAGTCCCCTGGCTTATGTTATGATACAACCGGAGTAGCAAGTCGCCATCTTTAAGGCTGAATTTCGGGAACAACAGCGACTGGATGTCGAGTTTGAAAATCCAAAAGACATAGTTACTGCGATGAGGTTAGCCAGACTGTGTGAACGTCGACTACATATGAATTTTGGCAACTATATACCAACATGCAGAGTTTCGGGGAAACGGGAGGGCCAACCTAAGGGTGCTCAACCCCCGCAAACCCGATGCATGCCGCATGTAGCATTGAACGCCAAGCAAAGGAGTTATGTTATAACTGTGAAGAGCACTATACTGGTCGCCAAGGCTGCAAAAGGCTATTCTGTCTAGAAGTGGAGGAATCTGACGAAGAGGGAATTGGGTGATAATGCCTTTAGAATTCGATCTCCCTCTGAGCTTGAGGACAAGCTCACTTTGAAAGGCGGGACTGATGTTATAGGCTTCAAGCCTAGTTATCATTATGGACTTCGCACTAGTTATTATTACGGGCTTCGCGCCTAGTCATCCTTATAGTCATTATTTAAAATCAGTTGTCATTTATTAATTGTCGAGTCATTATTAAAAGTTTGTTGTTAGGGGTGAGTCATTAAGAGTTGCTGTCATGTAAAGCCCAGTGCAAGCGATGTTGGAATGAGGACAAGAAAGTATTAAATCTATTTTTGTCACTTAAATAAGACTATGGTAGCACTCTCTCAAGCACACTTCGCTTATGTTGAAACCAGGACTTGGCTTCTTTGTGGAGCTCGGGCCCTCAATGAAGAGGGGCAGCTAACACTTACTAATTCCTCGGAAGGAACCGGCCAGAGACTCAGAACTAAGAACAGACCCTTGATCGCAGCGAGGAGGTCTCACCACACACCCGGAAGATCTTTCAGCGCTTCCCCTCCCAAGCCAAAGCTGAGACTGGGCACCTTGGAGAGCCTGAGAGCTAAACCAAAGTAATCTAGGGAGGAAGAAACTCAGAATACTGAGATTGTAATGCCTTTCCCAAGGTGCCCTTCAAGGTCTATTTATAGTTTTTTGAGTCCGGTCTGCTAATAGCAGGATTCTGCCTTTTGGTTTTGCTATACACAGCCCAAAGTGACCTGCTAACAGCTAAACTCCGTTGTTCGGAGGGGCTAACTGCAGACCGCCAGGGGCTTCCAGGTAAAAACACTCTTGAACCCTTCCTGAGAGAGTCGCCCGCAAAGATGTCTCTCGCGAGCCAAGAGGTTTGGCTCGCTCGTCTCCCCGCGAATCGACCGACGAGGTCCCGGCCCGCTCACCCTCTCACGAGCGGCCGGCGAGAGACCGGCTCGCCCGGCCTTGTGGCTCGCCCTCCTTACATCTTTCGTTTGTTGATTCCTTTGTCCTTGCCTTCCTCATGGCGGACGTCGGGGTTGTACACAATCCCCGCTCTTTGCGAGGCTATCTTAGGCTCGCGAAGAAACGTTTAACCCATGGCGTTCGCCAACTTCTTGATGACGTGGTAAGAATCTTTTGGTGGGCCTCACGCCCACAACTATAAATATCATCCTCCCAGACCGATACATGAGCTTTTTTCTCATTCCTTCCTGTCTCGCTGCTCTCCGCGGTCCCACTCAAGATGTTTAAGAGGGAAGAGATATTGGCTCTCCTTAAAGCCTCGCAGGCGGGCCAAAAGTCCAAAGTTACCGTGCTCGCCTCTTGGATCTCCCCGGAACCTACTCCGCCTCCGCCTCCGCCTCCTTATCAGACTAAGAAGGCGAAGACCATCCGGCGAGCGCCGGGAGAGGACGGGTCGTCGCCTGTGTCCTCGCCTCCCCACCACGAGGTCGCCCCACAGGTTCTGCCGCAAAATATTCGATGATGTCAACGGTATTTTCTTAACTCTACCTTCCTGCTCACAGGACGATCCTGCCGAAGAAAACCTCATCAGGCCATCTCCAACGGGGTCTCGCCCTGCATCGACCGGGAGGGATGATCCACCACCGGATGTGAGGACAACTGACTTGCGAGCCTCTCCCCCGCCTCCCGGTAAGGTGTTTGGTCCTGCCCTCGATTACTCTTCTTTGGGCGCTGACTCGCATTATTCCTTTCTGCAGGGTGTCGCCCCCCGACCCCGGAGAGGCGAGTCCCTACCCCCGTGGGCTCGCCCCGTCCGCCAAAACAAAATATCATCACTCCGGGGTTCGGCATCCAGGGCCAACGGAGCCCCAGCGGCTCGCTGCTTGCCGAGCCTCAGGTCGCGAGTGTGCCGATACAGGGAAGTCTCTCACTCCGGCCTTTACCGAAGCCTTCACCGGCCAGCCAGGTTCTTCTCGCGCGCGGCCCGGTATCTCTCTTACCCCGCCGGGCAAACAATTTTCGCTTGCTGCCTCTTATATTGCTTCTTAGGTTAGTTCTTCACTCGCAGGTGTTCCTCCAACCCCGCCCACCGAGTTAGAGCACGGGGAGGTGGAGATGTCCCCCCCTCCCTCGCCGGATAAGATCGCGGATTTCTTGGGGGATCCCAGCGACCTGGAGCAGATGAAGAGGTGTGTCACAGATATATTTCAAAAACACACTTCTATGCTGCGAGAGTTGTTTGGTCAGAACCGGATAGACCGGATCGCGTACGAAGAGAGGTTTGCCTCCATGGAGGACGCGAACGCCCGTGTCCTCGTCGAAGTGAAGCAAGTCGCTCGCAACAAGGTCACCTCACCTGGGGTGCACCTCGCGCGAATCGAAGACTACATGCGGCTGATGCAGCGCGAGGTCCAGTCGGTCCGTGAGTATCATTACCCAAGGGTTCCGACTCGCTCCGGTGTGCGAGGCCGCGGTCGCTGGAAATGGCTCAACTATTAAACAGCTGCATCTTGTTGTTACTCCTCTCTCGCTCTTGCAACTACTTTCTCCCGCCTCTGCGGGTTACGAACGACAATGGTTATCTGTAATAAGGATATTCTCGCCCGCTCGCGGGCTTTTTTCTTTTCTCGCGCCGTATAATTTTTATCGTTATGCTAAGAGTGCTCGCGTCTTGCTTTCTTGTTCGGATGTGTCCGGCTCGCGAGATATCGCCGCGCCCTCGCTTTTCTCTCGTTTTTTCTTTTTGCAGGTTTGGCTCGCTGGAAGCGAATCAAAGGACTGGGCCGGAAAGTCAACCCACTTGGAGCGTATAAGGCCTCGGAAGGTCGGAAAATTACCGCGCGATTCTGCTATCCGCACCCCCGGCGCTTCGAATTCTCCCCCCCCCCCCCACTTTTTTACTTCTATAAATAGCTGCCAATCTTTATCTTCTCAACTACCGCCTTAACTGCCATCCAGCCTCTCTTTTTCCTTCCGGACCCTCTCGCAAGTTTCGGCTCGCGCTCGTGTCTCTTTTCCCGGTTCGCAAACATTGCAAACATGGTTGTCGAGGGTGAAGCCGAAGGGCGAGTCAGGTGCGCCAGAGCTTTCCGCGAGCACTGCTTCTTCGGCACCTCGCTAACTAGCGACGAGTTCCTATCCGTCGTGGATAAGTATATCCCTTCGGGGTATACTGCTCGCCTCCCGCCGAGCTCCGCCATCCTTAACGATCCGTCCGCCGACGAACTCGCCATCCCCATTGCTCACCTTGAGAATGGGCTGCGACTCCCCCTCTGGCCAGAGGTTCGCCAGGTAAATCATTTGATCCTCACCAATCTCACTCGCCTCGCTGGGAGCATGCTAACCGTATCGTGGCGGATTTTTCAGGTACTCAAGTACAACGGCATTCTTCTGAGCCAGCTGACGCCGAACGCGATTGCTGTGATGGTCGTGTTATCGAGTTCAGCCTGCTCGTCTTTCGCAAAGTCTTCTCCGTCCACGCGTACAAGGATGGGATGACTCATTTTGCGAGCCAGCATGTCACCGTCTGCGAGACGGTGAACAAAGCCCACTACTGGCACCAAATGTTCGTCCTGGTGAAAGGACCCTTCGGCAACATCCCTCTCTCCCCCCTCCAACGGGATGACGCGACCTACCGCCCTCCCGCCTCGATCGGCGGTTACGATGCGAGGCTCTACCAATACCTGAGCGGCAAAGACTTCGAGGTCGCCCACCTCCGGCGGAGGGTGGACTCGCTGCTTCTTGTCCCGCAAGGGGAAGGTTTGGCTCGCATTCGCAAGTTCTTATATATTTTTTTCGTTTTATCCGCTAACTTTTTCTTTGTGCTCGCAGGGGAGCGAGATCTTCCCATCCATCCCCCGCATGCGAAGATCACCACCCTCTCCTCCGGCACCCTCGCCTCTGTGGCCGCTGATGCCTGCCGAGAACCCCTCGGCTCAACTTCGAGCAAGAAGCGGTCGTCGTCTGCGGGCCCGCAAGTTGTGAAGCCTTCCGCCAAGAAGAGAAACAAGGAAGCCCCTTCCTCCACTAAGGGGAAAGAGGTCGTGGACCTCAGCGAGGCCGACTCCTCGCTCCCTCCGCCCGTGGGTCAGAAGGCCGCCGAGGAAGAAAGCGAGCAGAGGGCGACCCCCGGCGCGCCCAACCCCTCCAGCCACAAAAACTTCGGCTTGGGAGCAAAGTTCCCAGATGCCCTGGGCGAGCCTGTGCTCGCGTGGGATCCTGACCTCAACAGGACCTCATGCTCGTCGCTCCTCCCTTCCTGGGTTGAGAGCGACAAAGTGGGAGGCGAGGCGTTCGCCCTCGCCTTTGGATTATACGGTCGCGAGGACGCCGCTAACTTCAGCGCCCTGCGATCCCGGCTGCTGGTCAACGAGGCCATGCAAGCCCATTTCCGATCCCTGGAGCTCAGCCACATGGTGGCCCGGCGGTACCTCACCGCGGATAGGGATGCTAAGGAGCTTCATCGCGAGCTCAAGGAGGCCTCTGAGGCGATTGCGAGCCTCAAGGGAAAAGAGGCCATTAATGAAGGTCTTCTCGCCAGCCTTCAAGGGGGAATGGTAAGCCCTTCATACAGCCCCTACCTCGCTTGCCTTTCCTTTAGCTTGACTTACATTTTATCTTCTTTTTCAGGATGGTGAGGCCGCGAGCCAGTTACTCTCGCGGAACGCCGATCTGGAAGCAGAGGTCGCATTCCTTAAAGCGCACAACTGCGAGCTGACCAGGGCGGTGCTCCCGCCGCCCCCTCCGCGGACCGGGGCTCGCCAGACCTCGCGAGCTGAGAAGGAGGCGATCCGCCTGAATTCTATGGGCGTGGCCGACCTTGTCTTCGAGACCCTCAAAGGGGCCGGCCTGCTCTCTCCAGACGCCTTGGAGCTCAGCATCGAGGACATCATCCCAGATCTGTTCGCGCCGCTCCCGGAGCCCGATGACCGCAGGAGCGAGGGAGAGCCATCCAGCGACTAGCATTAACTTTTCTCAATTCGATGTAAAATTTTTGTTTGGCGAGTTCGCCATTGTTTTGTAGCCTTTTTGAAAAGAAATGAACATGGAGTATTTTTCTGTCTTGTGATTATCCTTTTATCTTGCTCGCACCAATACGCTTTTCTAGGCTCGCATGAATATGCTTGTGATACGATTACACTCTTACTTTTTTCCGTGCTCGCACCTTCAACGTTGTTATTTGTGCTCGCATTCGCATTCCCCTTATAGGGTGGTTGTAACAAGACTTACAATTTCACAGTATTTTCACATAGTCTCGTTACCCTGCCTCGCCGACGGACCTTCCCCAGCTCGCCATTTTTAGACATTACATACGGACTCTCCAGGTGTCTTCTGCAAACTAGGACCCGGCTTGCCGAGCCGTATGGCCCTCGCATCTAACCGTCTCGCAGGTACCCTTGGGCTTGCTGTCTTACGTCGAGGGCGGTTCCATTCTTCTTGCGAGCGAGCCCTAGGGCTTGCCCTGTCAAGGTCTTGAGGGGTTCGGCGGGCCGGCCCCCCTTTGACATGAATGGTTTATTCTCCGGCCATTTCAGGGATCAACCTGATCCACCGGCTAGTGAGAGCCCGGCAGCGGGATCGTCCGGGGCAATCCAGCTCAAAGACTTGTTACTTTGCCAGCCTCTTCGCGAGATCTACCTGACCCACCGGCTAGTGAGAGCCCGGCAGCGGGATCGTCCGGGGCAATCCAGCTCATAGACTTGTTACTTTGCCAGCCTCTCCGCGAGATCTACCTGACCCACCGGCTAGTGAAAGCCCGACAGCGGGATCGTCCGGGGCAATCCTGCTCATAGACTTATTACTTTGCCAGCCTCTCCGCGAGATCTACCTGACCCACCGGCTAGTGAGAGCCCGACAGCGAGATCGTCCGGGGCAATCCAGCTCAAAGACTTGTTACTTTGCCAGCCTCTCCGCGAGATCTACCTGACCCACCGGCTAGTGAGAGCCCGGCAGCGGGATCGTCTGGGGCAATCCAACTCATAGACTTGTTACTTTGCCAGCCTCTCCGCGAGATCTACCTGACCCACCCGCTAGCGAGAGCCTGGCAGCGGGATCGTCCGGGGCAATCCTGCTCATAGACTTGTTACTTCGCCAGCCTCTCCGCGAGATCTACCCGACCCACCGGCTAATGAGAGCCCGACAGCGGGATCGTCCGGGGCAATCCAGCTCAAAGACTTGTTACTTTGTCAGCCTCTCCGCGAGATCTACCTGACCCACCGGCTAGTGAGAGCTCGACAGCGGGATCGTCGGGGCAATCCAGCTAATAGACTTGTTACTTTGTCAGCCTCTTCGCGAGATCTACCTGACCCACCGGCTAGTGAGAGCCCAGCAGCGGGATCGTCCGAGGCAATCAAGCTCATAGACTTGTTACTTTGCCAGCCTCTCCGCGAGATCTACCTGACCCACCGGCTAGTGAGAGCCCGGCAGCGGGATCGTCCGGGGCAATCCAGCATATGTACCTGGGAATTCCTGCTTAGAAAAAGTTTCAAGAATAACATATGAAGAATAAAATACATTATGGGTCAATTACCAGAACTTCAAGGATAGAATCGCTTTAAGTCGTCCCCACTCCTGGCCAGACTAAGGGGTACCCCGTCCACATCTCGGAGGTGGTATCCCCCTGACCTGAGCACCTCATCTACAATATATGACCCTTCCCAGTTAGGATTAAGCTTTCATACCGCGGCTCCCCTCCCGGCCGCGTCAACCTTCTTTAGTAATAGGTCTCCTTTCTCGAATTGCCTTATCCGGATATGCTTGTCAAAATACTGGGCCATCCGCCGCTTGACCTCCTCTTGCCGAACGGTGGCTAAGTCCCAGAGCTCTTCCACCAGGTCTAAAGATAGCCTTTGTCCCTCTCCGTTCTCTACCAGCCATGCCTCATCCCCTTCGTCCGCAGCGACCACCCTGGGGGATTTCACTTCGAACTCTACGGGGAGGACGGCCTCGGACCCGTGGGAGAGCTTGAATGGGGTCTCCCCTGTGGACGTGTTCGGAATGGTTCTCAGGGCCCAGAGGACCGAGGGTAACTGCTCGACCCAGTTCCCCCGGAGGTTCTCGACCTTCTTCTTCAACAGGTTCACGATAATCTTGTTTGCCGCCTCCACTTGCCCATTGCTCCTTGGGTGGTGGACTGACGCGA